>CM057454.1:94969500-96359000 GCA_016271365.2 Neoceratodus forsteri
GAAGACACTGTCACAAACACCACTATCTAGGCATGCTAGTGAGTGACCCATTAGTCCAGTATGTGGATGTATGTCACAAAGGTCAATGTTGGCAAAAAGTTTATACCTCTCTTTGTGGTCTGTGATGACAAATAGGTTGATACACTGTTCCAGTTTGTCAAACAATGATTGCCTGTGGTTGCATGTTGTATCACATGCCCACGAGAGACAGTGAAGCTTCCAAGGCTGTGTAGTTGAGTCAGTGTCATTATCTGACTCCATAGTTCTATCATCAGAGACACTGAGTACATTTACCAGTTTACTGGACTCATCTATGCTGAAGTTGCTGTCTCTTTTCTGTGAATAGTAAGATTCTTCCCATAAATATGCTTCTGAGTGCTGTGTGTGGAGCCATTGACCTGTGAAAACATCACAGAAATTGTGCACAGACAATCCAGGATATCGTTGTAGCCTTTGTTTAATATCATATACAACTTTTCTGAATAGCTCGAGCACATGAGACATCTTGTGCCATAAGCGTTAAAGAGCAAATACTGTTCTAATCACAAATGTGCGTACTTCGAGATGCAATTTCATGAGACTCAGATGACTCTTTATTTTTACACTCCTGTCTCATCACAGCAGCAACAAGCTTCTCGATCTTAGCTTTAGATGCTAGTGATTGGAAATATTTCTGCTTTCTCAGATTAGTATCACCATGTCTCACATTACAATGCTGTTTAGTTCATGAAGTAATGCTTACTTTAGCAATTGTTGTGTTTCATCTCAGGAATCTACACAACTGTTGCTTAGGTTTACACTTTTTTCTTGCTATTAAGCAAGTGTGTGCTGGCACTGTGGTGTGGGACAACATAGGGCCCACTATTTCAGGAGCTGCGTGAATTGTCTCATGAGTTGAATTCACATCACTGGCTTTCGTGCTGCCCTTCAGCAAGCATGTACCACTATGATACTTGTTTTGTCTTTCCTTGGATTGCCATCTCTGTTTTGTGGGCATGTTTGTTATCTGGGATGTCACAGCAGTAATCAGCAATCTTACAGAAGTATCAGACACCTGTATAATGGAGACAGAAAAAACATAATATTACTATCTGTTTATTTAGTTCTCTTCTAATATTCAGTCTTGAGACTGCTTATTTGTACTTGCTGTATACTGTATGTAATGTACACAGTTGCTTGTGAAGAAGGGGACAGTATATCTGTGTAGTCACAGTGCAGTGTGTCACTTCATAAACATTGGCTGAAATACAATTTGAGAAAAAATGACTAAAATTAATGAAATAGTCTGTGACATACTGTCACAATTTCAATTTGCACATTATGAAGCTAGCACAGCAGTTTTTCACTGAAGAAATCTATTGTTTTATGAAAAAATCATTGAATCATGTTGTGCATTAGAAAGTGTCGCAAAAACACTGTCATGCATGTGAAAGTGTCAAAACAATTACTGCTGAACATTTGAAAGTACTTGGTCATAGTGTCTAACATGTATTGGTTTTAACGACGTGAGTTTCAGAAAAATACTGTCACGCTTTGAAAGTATTTCCAAAAGCACGTCGCTCATTTGAAAGTTTTATAAACATATTTTCTCAGTGAAACCTTCACAAAAATAATGTTGTGCATTCAAAAGTTTCATAAAATAAGTTTTGGGGTAAGGAACAATTGACTTTAGCCAATGATATCTTGATGTACATTTGAGTGACAGCCACTTCAACCAATGTTGTGAGACATTTTCAGGCCATGTAAGACAACCAATCAGAGACACTGAATACTGAAGAAGAAGAAGCACATAGCAGCCATCTTGAGAGAAAGAGGAGAAACACTGCTTAGCTTACTGTAAGTACTTAACATTTTCTTTAACATTTTTCCTAGTATGAAACAAAGTGCTACCAATATGTAAATAGTATTAATCAAAATGTTTTTACTGCTCTACTAACCTATGTATACAAGTATAAGTAACTCTACTGCATTACATAGTTATTATCATTTAAAGTCAGTCTGTAAATTAGTACTTACTGACACAGATACAGCTGCAAAATGGAGGAAGAAACTAAAGTGCACGTGTAGGTTAGCACATGAGGGAACCAATCAGACATGCTTCTGTACTTGTAATTGTTTGAATCTGCCTATGAGAAGGATGCATTTTGCCACCTTAAAATCTTGCTATATTTTTTGCTGAAGCAGAAGTGCAGTGATAGTCAGTGCACACACTGGATTGGCTATGCAAGGAAGAATTTTAGCCAATGGTTTACTTTATTTGTGTTTCATGGTTCAGCTCAGTGAAAGACTGTTGAAGTAGAGAGGGAACTTGCAGTTTTACTTTCACTAGTGCCTAGCTAGTGCAGGGGAAACACTGACTTTTTTGGTAGCCCTGTCCACGTCTCAGTTTCAAATCTCAGAATGGCAGAAAACAGCAGAAGGACTTTGTGGATTGTAGGCAGCAGTATTGTAAGACTAGCATCAGAGTATGCTCAGAACAGTGATTTTGGGAGAAACCTGCAGCTCCCAAATTGCTGTTTAAAGTGGTTTGGCAGGGCTGGAATGAGGTGGGAGCACCTCATGCCAACCATGCACAGACTTCTGAGTACTCAGGCTCATTCGGACATATTGCTGATACATCTTGGAGGCAATGATTTGGGAACTAAATGCTGGGTAGATTTAGTAACAGAAGCAAAATTGGACCTCGCTTCTATTATGAGTATGTTGCCTGCCTGTAAAATCATTTTTTTGGAGATTACAGAGCATAGGGTCTGCAAGCAGAACACCATATGTACCTGATTGACAGAGCTCGAAGAAAGGTCAACATACAAATATCTGAATTTCTACACATGTCTGGAATGTATAGCATATGTCATCCTGAAATTAAGTATTCTTATGATTGGCTATACCTACCAGATGGTGTACACTTCTAGCATGCTGGCAATTGTTGTTTCCTGGGAGACCTTCAAGATGCAATCCTCGAAGTTCTCTAAAAATTTCAAACTGTAGAAACATAGATAGAAACATAGATTTTGATGGCAGATAAGGACCGCTTGGCCCACCCAGTCTGCCCATTTCCATACCTAATGGATAAGCTGCAGATCCTAGTTAACCAGCAGCCTACTTCTTCCTACCCCAACCCCCTAGAATTGCCTTATGACTGTCCCATGCATGCTTGAATTCCACCACTGTTTTTGACTCCACAACCTCCTCCGGAAAGCCGTTCCATGCATCCACAACCCTCTCTGTGAAAAAATACTTCCTTAAATTACCTATGAGCCACCCCCATCTTCAAATTGTGCCCCCTTGTTCTTGCACACCTCTTTTTTTGAAAGTTGCTACCCTCTTGGACTTTGTTGATTCCCTTGAGGTACTTGAAAGTTTATATCATGTCCCCCCCTCTCCCTCCTTTCCTCGAGGCTATACATATTAAGCTCCTTAAGTCTCTCTTCACATGTCTTCCTTTGCAGACCCTGCACCATTTTAGTTTCCCTCCTCTGGACAGCTTCCATCCTGTCTATGTCTTTGCAGAGATTGGGTCTCCAGAACTGCACACAGTACTCCAGATGGGGTCTCACCAGCTGTCTGTACAGATGCATAATAACTTCCTGTTTTCTACTGGTGATGCCTCTCCCTATGCATCCCAGTATCCCCCCAGCCCTCCTTGCTGCCCTCTCACATTGCTTGCCCACCTTTAGGTCATCTGATATTACTACCCCCAGGTCCCTTTCCATTTTTGTTGTTAGTATCTCAACCCCCATTGTGTACTCTTCCCCTGGGTTTTTGTTTCCCAGGTGCATTACCTTGCACTTCTTAGCATTGAATCTAAGCTGCCATACATTTGACCATTCCTCTAACCTTGCCAAGTCCCTTCTCATCCTTTCCACCCCACCTTGTGCATCAACTCTGTTGCAGATCTTTGTGTCATCTGCAAAGAGACATACTTTTCCTTCCAGTCCCTCTGCAATGTCATTTATAAAGACATTGATGAGACCAGTCCTAATACTGAACCCTGTGGTACCCCATTAGTAACCCCCCCCTTTCTTCAGAGTGGACTCCATTTACTATTACTCTCTGTGTCCTATTCTCCAGCCAATTCTTTACCCAGGCTGCATCTTGGGACCCACTCCCAGGCTGGCTAACTTGTATATTAATGTATATCAGACTAAAAAAAGGTTCTTTTCAGAACCAAAAACAGTTGGTTAAAAAATAGAACAGTTCTCATATCATGCACACAGGTGTAAGAGACTGGGGGGGTAGTGGGCTGGAGGGTGTGACTGGAAAGGTGGAGAGCATGGCACTGCCACACAATCTCTGTGCTGTTCCCACTGTATTAAGTGCAATTGTGATGGGTGTAGATTTGCACCAGCAGGGATGATACTTCTTTGATGGTGCATCTGACTGTAGTGGGTGGAAGTTTCCAGTATTAAAGGAGTGATTGATGTGCTTTAACAGTGCCTGTCATCAGGTGCTTAGGTATGTTGCAGAGAAAGAACAGTGGGTTGTAGTTAACATTGGTTGCAGCCTGGCACAGCATCACATAGTTGTTGATGTATAGCACCAGAGCTGCATATGTACAGTATGTAACCATTATGGAATGATAACTGACCAGTTCATGGCCTACATACCTGATGGAATGATTTCTTTACCCACTGCTGAATATTGTTTCATTTTAATTTATAAGTGCACTTTTGGTGACGCATCCTCCTCTTGTTCTTGTATTGCTTATCCTGTGACAGTCCCACTGTAGCATACATAATGCAGGTGGCAATGGCACTATTTTAAATATTGTTGAGCCATGCCACAGGATAGTTTAGTGATGCTTGCACTGTGCTGTGGCTTATGTAACCACGCTGCAGACATGGTGGCTGCAACAGTTTGGGACACTGTGAATATCCTGGAGTACATGTTAGTTTTAATGTGTAGAAAGATGTACACATTTATGTAAATGCTAAAGACAAAGTAAACAGTATGCACTTTAAATATTTTCATTAAGTGACATCTTGATATACAATAAGAATACTAAGATTGTTAGAAAGATAGATAGGTTCTGATTGCCGAGCTATGGCTTGGAACTGGTCACTTATTGTTGCAGAAAGAGGCTCAGCAAAAAAAAAACATGCTTACCGATCCAACAAAAAGTAGTATTAAATTAACAATTAACATTACTCTTCTGACCTAGAATCTGTTTTTTTTGTCTATGTATTGCAGAACAAAAACAAAAGAAAATGAGACACTGGACTCTGAGAGAGGTGTGTGCACTGCTTGAGGCAGTCCAGGTGAGAGGTAGTGCTCGAACATTAATGCAGAGCACTAACCAGACGTTGGACGCAATGTGAAGGTGCATAAACAGCTTCTTACATATGGTCCTGTGCATTAAGAACAAGACAGAAGACCAGTTGAAGAAGAAGTGGAAGCTGCTGCACCAGCACTTCTATGTATTGAAGTGCAGAAAGAAGATACCAGAAAATGACAAGTGCTGGTACTACCTCGCTTATGAGCTCTGGGAGGCATCAGGCAAGCCAGCTTCAGGGGAGCACCTTCCTCAACGTAAATTATTTTAACAAATCATAAGTGATACAATTATAATAGTACTGCTACACAAATGGAAAAATAAGTATTTCTGGAATTGATAACTTTGTTGCTCTAGCCAGCATACCAATATGTGTTAATTGATTATAATATGACAAGTATGTTATTAATGTTGTCTTGATAGACAACATTCTGCGAGTTAGCATTTTGCTGTTAGTGTTCATTTGGTAGAGGTGATGGGCGTCAAATGGACTAATATTGAAACTGTACTCTTGAATGTCATAATCAGTGTGTCTCAGCCAGATTTAATGTGTTATAATGTATTTAAAATATCAATATGTATAACTGTTATGACACAGTAGTACAGAGTTACTATGCAGTATGTGTTGCATTCAAGAACAATGGTATTTCATTGCTGTTACTGTATCAGTACTGTATTGAGGTGCTGTGTAAATGTATAATCTACTGTTGATCAAATATTAATTAGTACAAACTTGTTATGTCATATGGGTATGCAATGACTGTGCAATAGTTCAATAAGTAGAATGTCAAGTACTAGAAGCATAAAGAACCTCTGTGTGCAAACACTGAGGCAAGGGTTACCCCAAAGGGCATTTGGCTGGGAAGCCAAGTTTCAAGAAAATACAAAATCACACATGCCCCCACAATGAAAAGCATCATGGGCTGCATATGCAAATCACCACAGAATGTTATGCTGGTCCAACTTTAAGAAGAATTGCATGGTGCCGAAAGGCCTCTCACACAGTTTGCAAAGGGTGCTAACAGAAGACATAGACACGTGTTTCGTCCTACCAGGACTCATCAGTATGCCTCGTCTGTTTGACACCCCAGTGGAATGGACCAGCTACCCTTAAGGCAGTGTGCCTTTCGGCACCATGCAATTCTGCTTAAAGTTGGACCAGCATAACATTATGTGGTGATTTGCATATGCAGCCCATGATGCTTTGCATTGTGGGGGCATGTGTGATTTTGTATTTTCTTGAAACTTGGCTTCCCAGCCAAATGCCCTTTGGGGTAACCCTTGCCTCAGTGTTTGTGCACAGAGGTTCTTTGTCTTTTAAATAGTTTTTTATTTTAATGGGTTCACCACAATATATCCAAGGCACACTGCCTTAAGGGTAGCTGGTCCATTCCCCTGGGGTGTCAAACAGATGAGGCATACTGATGAGTCCTGGTAGGATGAAACACGTGTCTATGTCTTCCGTTAGCACCCTTTGCAAACTGTGTGAGAGGCCTTTCGGCACCATGCAATTCTGCTTAAAGTTGGACCAGCATAACATTCTGTGGTGATTTGCATATGCAGCCCATGATGCTTTGCATTGTGGGGGCATGTGTGATTTTGTATTTTCTTGAAACTTGGCTTCCCAGCCAAATGCCCTTTGGGGTAACCCTTGCCTCAGTGTTTGCACACAGAGGTTCATTGTCTTTTAAATAGTTTTTTATTTTAATGGGTTCACCACAATATATCCAAGGCACACTGCCTTAAGGGTAGCTGGTCCATTCCACTGGGGTGTCAAACAGACGAGGCATACTGATGAGTCCTGGTAGAGATGAAACACGTGTCTATGTCTTCTGTTAGCACCCTTTGCAAACTGTGTGAGAGGCCTTTCGGCACCATGCAATTCTGCTTAAAGTTGGACCAGCATAACATTCTGTGGTGATTTGCATATGCAGCCCATGATGCTTTGCATTGTGGGGCATGTGTGATTTGTATTTTCTTGAAACTTGGCCCAGCCAAATGCCCTTTGGGTAACCCTTGCCTCAGTGTTTGCACACAGAGGTTCTTTGTCTTTAAATAGTTTTTATTTTAATGGGTTCACCACAATATATCCAAGGCACACTGCCTTAAGGGTAGCTGGTCCATTCCACTGGGGTGTCAAACAGACGAGGCATACTGATGAGTCCTGGTAGGACGAAACACGTGTCTATGTCTTCTGTTAGCACCCTTTGCAAACTGTGTGAGAGGCCTTTCGGCACCATGCAATTCTGCTTAAAGTTGGACCAGCATAACATTCTGTGGTGATTTGCATATACAGCCCATGATGCTTTTCATTGTGGGGGCATGTGTGATTTTGTATTTTCTTGAAACTTGGCTTCCCAGCCAAATGCCCTTTGGGGTAACCCTTGCCTCAGTGTTTGCGCACAGAGGTTCTTTGTCTTTTAAATAGTTTTTTTATTTTAATGGGTTCTACCACATATATCCAAGGCACACTGCCTTAAGGGTAGCTGGTCCATTCCACTGGGGTGTCAAACAGACAAGGCATACTGATGAGTCCTGGTAGGACAAAACACGTGTCTATGTCTTCTGTTAGCACCCTTTGCAAACTTGTGTGAGAGGCCTTTCGGCACCATGCAATTCTGCTTAAAGTTGGACCAGCATAACATTCTGTGGTGATTTGCATATGCAGCCCATGATGCTTTGCATTGTGGGGGCATGTGTGATTTTGTATTTTCTTGAAACTTGGCTTCCCAGCCAAATGCCCTTTGGGGTAACCCTTGCCTCAGTGTTTGCACACAGAGGTTCTTTGTCTTTTAAATAGTTTTTTATTTTAATGGGTTCAACACAATATATCCAAGGCACACTGCCTTAAGGGTAGCTGTTCCATTCCACTGGGGTGTCAAACAGACGAGGCATACTGATGAGTCCTGGTAGGACGAAACACGTGTCTATGTCTTCTGTTAGCACCCTTTGCAAACTGTGTGAGAGGCCTTTCAGCACCATGCAATTCTGCTTAAAGTTGGACCAGCATAACATTCTGTGGTGATTTGCACTAGAAGCATGTCAATTGCTTAGAAAACGTGCTGTGCAATAACTAACCACAGAAAGAAAACAGTCAGTAAATATACCTATTATCTTCCATTAACAGATTGCCATAGGCAACCTGCTCACCCTGCAGAGGTAGTACCAGCTCAGTCCGAAGCTGTGGAGGCTGAACACTCTGACACCGACAGTGTCATCATTGTTGAGTCAGATGGTAAGATGATAATAGAAAAATAACATTGGATACTTGGGGGTGGCATATTCCACATTTTTTTTTGCATGGTGATAATACTGTTCTGGCATGTAAGACCCACTGATGTGTACAGGTATGATATACTAAAGAGATTATTGTACTGTAAAATCATGACATGATAGGGTACACACTAGTAATACATGCAACTCAGATGGAGGGGGGTAACCCATGCATGTCTGCCAGATCATGATATTCAGTCTATTATGTGCTAAACATATGTTGCAACAATCTCAACATCAACTGTACACTACTGAAACTTCATAAAAACAAAAAAAAATTACCCAGTGGCTCTGAGGGTTGAGGTGCTGGACACCACACCTTGAGCTATGCTGGTGACCCTTGTTTGGGAATGGAGTCAGGGTCATCTGGGGTCGGAAGGGAGGAGGAGGATTGAGCATCTCAACAGATGCTCTCCTCCTCCTGGGGTGGGTTCCTGGGGTGCTTACAGCACCCGACACATCGACGCCGGTGGAAGTATGGGTACTGGGGTACCAGGCAACTCTTCAGAGTTGTGGTGGGGAGGACGCTGTGGGCATTTGACTGTGGTGTGAGTCAGCACATCATGTGTCTTGACGTCAGTCCTCTGTGCTGATGTACTCAGGGGAGGAGGGACCAAGGGAAGAAAAGTGGAAAGACACATGCTCGGCCAATGATGATGACCGATCCTAGCCCCGATCACCTACCCATGGGCAGACCACACTGTGCAGGCTCTCCAGAGGAAAGAGGAGCAAAGGTAGGGAGACAATAGAACAAGCTTTGCAGTCTAGGACCAGATGCTGTGGGAGGGATTACAGGGGACTGATCAGTATGAAAGAGTGGACCAAGCGTGCAGTAAGGTGTGGACTTTGTACTGTATAGTCATTTAACAGATACTTGACATTATAAGTCTGAGGAGTGTGAAACTGTCATGCATTCTTCGTTGTTATGTTAATGTCTCAAGTTCAAAACACTGCCATCACAGACATGGGTAAGTGGTGATTATGCAAGTCAATACTGCCAACTAAATATTTTCCACTGTAACAGCTATGTGTCCAATGTTCATCTGTTCACACTGCATTTAGTTACTATAGTTGCAAAATGGACAAGAATGTCAAGACATAGAAAACTATGCTTGCCAAAAGTACATGATAAGTCACCCTATTTATGTATTCTATTGGCAAGACACCTCAGCAAGTCAAGAAGGACACATTATTTAGGAGAAATACAGTATAGGCATGTTATTATTGTTCTATGTTGGTCTTTCATCTCTGTGCTATGTAAATTGAATTTAAAGATAGGAAAAACTATTGTCGTATGTTCTTACTTATGTGAACATAATAATATGTTTTTTTATGTTAGATGCCTGCATTGTAGTCAAACATTTACTGTGTTTAAAATTCTCTGATGTTTGTTTACACATCTTGTAGGGATCAACATGCAAAACTGTGGCACATGGTTGAATACCACCATCAGTCAATATGAAATCTGTGTTATACAATAAAAGCATTCTAATAGCTTTACAAACAGAAGTGAGTGGTATTATATTTTGTACTTATTTTGTTTTTTACAGTGGCAAGGGAGGCAGTGGCAGAACCATCTGTGCAGGTGAAGCAGGAACTTGGCACCAGTCATGTCCATAAGTGTCTTTATATTAAATATTCAGGCAAGATGTACTGCTAGGTAGATTATTAGAAGAAACAATCTGAAAGTGTATATTAAGTAAATCAGTATACCTGAAAATTTGGAATGCATGGTTCACATAGACATCATAGTATCCCATCTGTGTTGAGCAGCACAAATACTTAGATGAGTATTTAAAGTGTGCTTTCACAGAGAGTTTGTGCAATAACAAGCTTTCACATTAACAGACAATTAATTTACTATTTCTTGGCTATAGCTGTACAGTATAGAAAAATAGAAACGTTAACTGTTGCATATTCCATGAATATAAACAAATACAGTGTGGTGTGTGTGATATGCAGAAATTTCCTAACTTGGTGTATAAGCTGTTTAGGTTACAGCTGAACTGTGCTGTGGCATAGTGTGAACAATATTGAAGAGTCCTAAATCATGAATTGGCATGATTTAATATCATGAAGGTGCCTCTTGAACGGCTCACATTGAACTGTCACTGTACAATGTGTAGTGACACTGATTGTCCAAAAGTTGTGATTGATTACCAGATGGATACAACACTGCCAGCAGAACTGTTGGTGTACTTGGTGCATGTAGCGCAATGTTCAGCACTAGATATGCAAGTTGCTCACACTGTATCTAAGGTGAACATGGGGATATTATCATGTGATGATGTGTCACTTGCAGGCAGGTGTGCTGATCCTCGACAGCTTGCAGCTGCTGAACTGGCAGGTAGTTGGGATTGGTGTCCAATGCCTCATGTTCTTCAGTAGCAATGTACCAGAGTGTACGACCATTATAATTTTGATGTTGAACATTCCCTGTTAATCCACTGTACCATTACACCATTACCTGATTGCAAGTGTAATGAAGTAATTACAGTACATGCTGATCCACACTACCTGGTCCCAATTACAATATTGGGTTTTGTGAATGATACAATCCCTGCTGTTATAGTAGTACTATATTCCCCATTGTAACAGTAATAGTCATGATGACAACCCGCTCACTTCACACTCACTCCTTCAGTGGTATACAGGACCTTATGACCTCTAAACTGGCCACACAAGTGTTCACTGTTACTTTATGTTACAGCTGTGTGGCTATTTGTGTATCACATGGGTTAATGTTCATTCAGACAGTACTGTATTACACAGTCTCAATACATGAATGAACCATTCACATATTGGGATTCTGTTGCAGACTATCTTATACATGTTCAATGCTCATATTTTGCATATATACACGTACAACTGTACTGTATGTGTCAGCCCGTGACTGGTTTAGAAGGTGTCTTGTAGAATGTCACCCACACCTGATGAGGTTAGGTGAGGATTTTGGTGTTGGGTATCAGTGGATGGCTGGTAAATGTGCTACTGCTGTACAAAAAAAAGGTAATCTATCATTTACAAAGACCACTATCAGCCAAAGGAACAGGTCTAGTGGGTCAATATTGACTGACTGTAGTTGATTATCCCAATTGCTGTCCAAGGGGGTAGACTGCACTGGACTGCTGCACCATAGATCTACTTATTATAACCATTACCAGATGAGGGGGTAGAGTATAATGGACCAAGAACTCTATCTGTATATAGAAAGCTTGTAATCATCAATATGTTAGGGTCCAGTGCACCACCATGACTACTCAATATATTGAAAGTGATTGTTACTTTAATGGGCAGAGCCCACTGTACCAATTGATCTACTTTACATATAGTATGACTTTGAGCTATTGTCGTGGGTGGTACACTGGTTATGAAACATGCTCTAGCTGAGATCCACAAATGAGAGGTGTAATCTTATACTCTGCAATATGTTGATCATGTGTAACTCGCTAGATCTTTTTCCTGTTTACTTATGCTGGATCTTCACACCACCCTTCCCCAGGTATAGTTTAGTGTGCACCTGCATATAGGCCACAGATGCCAGATCAAATAATGTCATGGATACACATGTTCATGTGGCTTATTTTTTCCACATACATAACTGCTGTGGCTCACTCTATTGTGAATAATGTACTGTGAAATGTTGGTTGCAGTATTGAGTTGTGAAGCATCACTGCGTTTTGCATGACACAAGATTGTTTGTCATGTTAAAGTCATTTGTATACTGTACTGTGAGTGCTCCAAATGAAAAATAATTGCCTCTGGATTGGTTATAGTGAGGTGGAATTCAACAGTTTAACAATGCTTAGTCCATACATTTATTTTAGCATAGTTTGAGTATAAGTAAGCAATCATGATAAGAAAGGGTTACGTCAATGGTCTGTTAATCACCCTCTAGGGCTCTAATGTGGCATGAGGTATAGTCAAGTGCTACTTGACCCTAGGCGGTGATTAATTTACTATTAAACATGACTCTTGTGAGTGTGTTACTTTTATTATAATAATATTTAAAAAATAGTGTTAAAGACTTTTAAGCATATGAGTTAGCTCTACATGTATCAATAAAAAATACACCACAGTTGTAAAATATTACAGCATTAGTTACAATAAAGAGTTTCTCATTAGCATCGCATTCTTATATACTGTTGACAATAGGCAATTACATGTATTAAAAATATTCCCAGGAAAAAAATGTTGAAAGTCAAGACAGGGAGAGAATCACCATTTTGATATTACTTTTTAGTAAATGTTTTTTCTATCTTTACAGGACCCCATGGCAAGGTACGGTGCACTGGCCACTGCTGCTGTTACCGCAGACTCGAGCGCAAGGTTGACGGTTTGATAAAGGAAAACGTTATGCTGCGGAAGGGGCAGGAGAAATTGCTGTCTCTCCTGACAGCACAACAAGCAACTTTCAACCTTGTGCTCAAGCTTGTGGGGACATCGGCAACTGTGAGTGTGCAAACAGCACTGCTTCATCTATGCCAGTAACATTGAGCCTCCCTGACCCACAGTGAACAGCCTCTACAGCTTCTCTGGTTTCTCCTCTCTAAGGTGCAACAGCTTCCACTTCTTCTGCTCCTCCACATTGTGTCCAACTTCTGGGCTAGGCTGCCTCAAGCAGCACACACACCTCTCTTATGAAGGTGTAAATATTGTATATATTAAGACATTTTTTTTGTTAATTCTTTTGTTTAATGTTTTTGTATATTAGAATTTATTTTCATAGAAAAATTTTATTTTTTTATATAATAATCAGTTTTCTAAATCAAAGGTTGCATTTTATTTCATATGTTTTTCTATTCTTCTATTTTTTCCTGTTTTTAATAAAACTATATTTTTGTATAAAAAAGACAATTTTATATCTTATGCTTTATTTAATGATGATCTTTTTTTTGATTTTACAAAATAGTAAATACTAGTATGAATAAATATTTTTGGTTACAAAAACTTTGTGTTGTACTATTCTTAGCTTGTGGGGATATTACTTACTTATAGATATTGTACTACACAACACTCATCTTTGGTCATTCTGCTTAAAAATGGTAATGTGCATGTAGTTTCAGGTTTGACAGGATAACAGTTCACCACTGTAAATGTGTTACAGTGTTTGCATTATTATTACTATGCTCACAAAGGTAAATTTATTTGTATGGATTCATGTTCACAAGGTGTGTCTAGTAAAGTCAGAGAAGAAAACATTGCAGATATGTAGATATTTGACAGTGGTAGTGAGGCACAGAATGACTCATTTTATGAACTACAACAGTAGTAACACTGCGTGCTAAATAATAGTGCATGAAAGACCACAACTAGATTATTTAGTATGTGGCATGCCACTGTTAACTACAAGAAAACAAAAAATAGTAAGAGTTTTCTACATGTCAACACAATCCTACATACACATCATTAATAGCAAATTATACTGTTCTTCACACTGTGTTCACCTAGATCATGTGCTTTCAAGAGATGATTCCAAGATTAAGATACAAGTACTAACTAGAACACAATGCAACACACAACTCATATTAACAGTTATTGACAGCTTGAATGAATATGCATGAGGTGATGGCTATCTCACTCCTTAGAATAGACAATACTATTCTGTGACTTACTGTGTTCTTGTATGTGTGTGTGTTGGACTATGTGTGTCTGGTGGGCACCACAACTTCATTACATGTACTGTTTGTACTTCTCATTCTCAAAAAGAAAGGAAATTCATGGCAAAAAACTCAATTTAATGCATCAGTTAGGGTTGTTACACAGCGACAAAAGTGAGGAAATTTGAAGCTAGGGTTGAAAACCCTAACTTCGTATTCACCCCCCCAGCACCACACACACACACACACACACACACATGCAAGTAGTGGAGAGGACCAAGGGCAACACAACCAATCACAGACAACCAGCAGCAGGTGACAGAAATAAAATACAACTGTCTAAATGTAGTACAAGTCATCCCCACTAACCTGCTTAGTGAAGATCCACAGCAAAACTGAGGCCATGTACACCAAAAGTACACATCCTTGATTGTGGGTGCACACAATGTACCACACTTATGAGCTGCATGGCCTTACTTAGCAATACACCACACCACACCTGGAACTGTTCCCCAAGTATAGAGGTGCAGAAAAACTAAGGAGTTCTACATATATGGTAGGTGTGGTTGATTTCAGGTATACACAACTTCACACTGTTAGGCAATGGAGGCCTTTGTGATACAGTGCCCCACCCACTGAGACCAACTACTGCATACTTATTGAGCAACCCCATTTAAAATGAACCCATGAAGATCAACACTGTTACTCAGTGATTGCAGCTTTGCAAAGGTTTGCACAATTACAACTTGCGGAGTCTGAGACAGAGAATGACCTCTCTCATGCCCTAGTACACTTGGTCCATCATGACTGCAAAGCTACAGGTAAAGAAACTCTATTTACATCTATGGTTCACATCCCTGTTTGCTGGTGTTCTCCAGTTAGCACAGTTATCAGTACTATGGCATCAGGTACATAATGACCTGCCACACCCAAACACCACATACTACATCCTGAGTGGAGACCGACAGCAAAAAAACAGAGGGTATGTAGATATATGGTGCATGTCACTCATTGCAAGGATACTGAACTTGGCACTATTTTGATTTGTGTGGTGTCAGACAGCAAATTCTATTCGCATCACCATATACTGCATCTCTTGTAGAGACCTATAGGAAAAGTGAGTCTATTGACATCTGTGATACACCTTCGTCATTGTAGGTACAGTAATGTTAGAGTTGTGTGAGCTCAGCCAGGTAATTACACACCCTGACAGAGAAACCAGTTACTGCTACTGCATTCTGAATATAGAAACACCCTTTCAAGTAAGTCCATGGACATGAACAGACTACCTACATCACAGAAACTGAATATGTCTTACCAATATTGGGAGTTGCACAACCTTGTACAAGCAATAGCTGCACTGTGCCTCCAGATCAAGTTATGTATGTTGAGTGGACAGACATGGAAAACCTAGTACAACACAGACGAGAAACAGAAATGCAACATTTATTGTATCTTGATACTGGATGTGTCTTTTACTACAGTTACATAGCTGTATTTCTTTCTGTCTACTCCCAAGTGTACAAACCTGTACACAGGTCCAAACTGAGATCTGCACTGTTGATATCCAGTCAGGATGCACTATCATGTCTGATGGGGCATGGTGCATCACTAGGTAAGGCCATGCAACTTGTAAGTGTGGTAAGTTATGTGCACCCGCAATCAGGGATGTGTACTTTTGGTGTACATGGCCTCAGTTTTGCTGTGGATCTTCACTGAGCATGCAGTACCTGGTCTGGTGGGTGAGGATGTCTTGTACTACATTTAGACAGTTGTATTTTATTTCTGTCACCTGCTGCTGGTTGTCTGTGATTGGTCGTGTTGCCTTGGTCCTCCCTCCTACTTGCATGTACGTGTGTGTGTGTGTGTGTGTGTGTGTGTGTATGTGCTGGGGGGGTGAATGCAGAGTTAGGGTTTTCAACCTTAACACCGAATTTCCTCACTTTTGTCACTGTGAAACAACCCTAACTGATGCATTAAACAGAGATTTTTTGCCATGAAAATATATATATATATATATATATAGAGAGAGAGAGAGAGAGAGAGAGAGAGAGAGAGTACACATTTAAAGAAGAACTAACTTTAACCTGCAACCCTGTATTTTCTGTAGATGTTCTCCTAATGCCAGTCCCCATTCTGGTCTTGCTACATCTTTACTGATTTTTTAATAAATACAGTGGGTGTTTCTGATTTACACCCTTTTAATAAAGACCATTTTAGAACTACATGATGCAGTTTATGTCCACTACATTGTTGAAACAATGCATTACTTTTCAGTTGCAAAACTCTGTGGTTTAAGGGGTCATAAACTATACAGTCCTACAATGGTATTCACCATCAGTGTAAAAATCTGGAACAATCACTGAGTTTATGACATTACCAGTAAAGATAAACTAATAACAGAACTGGAACCATTTATTAAAAAAAATAACAGCTTCTACCAGAAAAATAAAGAAATTACTGGCTCTGCACAGTTTTCCTTTAAACAGCCTTTGTCAACCTTAAATGTATACCATTCAGTCACAGTTTGACTCTTGTACCCATTTTCAGGATGATGTATATGTTACTCCTTTCAGTTATAGTTCCTATTGCCCAGCACATTGCTCTTCAGTGTTTGTGCGTTTAACACTGGAGACCTTTCTCTTGTGGTTCCTTCTTACTGAATGGAAGAGTTTGATCATCTGGACTTTTCCTTGACATGTAAGCTCTTCCCAAATGTCTTAGGAAGGGTTCTGCTTCTCTAGCAATAAATGTCTTAAATGTCTTAAAGTGGGGAGGTCAAGATTTGAGCCTTTATAACAAAAATGCAACATTATACTCAGTCAGTAAACATCAGGGTCAGAATTCACAAAGGTAGTGCAAAAGCTTGCACTGCCCTTCCTGACTGTGCTGGTTGGCAACAGAGCTATTCACAGTCGGATAGCCCGGTGGGCTATCCGACTATGTGTAGGGGGACTGTGGGAGCAGCACTAACTCAGGAAAAGCAGTGGAATACCTAGTAATGCTGTCCCCACAGCCAACCAGGAAAATGGTACCACAGACAATAGCACTCAGGCACTAAAGTGCTATTCTGTAATGGAGCTATGCAAATGAGCCTATTGGGCATGCAGGTCACTAGCACCCATTAGCATGCCCATTATGGGCTCATTTGCATGCCATTAGTTTGGTGGTGCACAGCCCCCCTCACCAACCCAAGCCCCACCCAGCTGCTCCCCCATAGTTTAGTGGTGCTCCTTCACACCCTGATCATGGACCCAATGGTACAAAAATAGATGTCCATAGTGTAGCAATCCCACTCCAGTCCCTGATATCATGAATCCCACCCAGTAATAAACATAGATAGTTTCCATAGTGTAGCAGTCCCACCCCGGTCCTGATCTCATGTATCCCACCTGGTAATAAATATGATCATGTTCCACAGGGTAGGGTCCCACCCCAAATCCCGGATTGCCTGATTACTCACCCTTTATTAATTTGAAATGTTTTCTGTAGTGTAGTGGTCCACCCTGGTCCCCTATCACCCAATTACCCACCAAATAGTAAAATAATTGCATTTTCATAGTGTAGGGTCCTACCCCAATCCCTGGTTGCCCAGTTACACACCAGTTATTACCATCAAATTTTTTCTATAGTGCATTGGTCCCCCCCACCCTCCACCCACTCCATGAAGCATACAACACCCCAACCCAGCACAACCACAGGTCAGCAAGCAGCACAGCCCTCCTCACACCTCCATGGCTGCCTGTTGACTGAAATGTCAATGACAGCTTACAGTATACACTACAAGCTGATTGGTTGACATTGACAACCAGTGGGCTTGTAGTGTATACTGTAAACTGCCATTGACTGTTCAGTTAGCTGGCAGCTATGGAGGTGTGAGGAAGGCTATGCTGCTCACTGATCAGTGGCTATGCTGAGGTGGGGGGAATGGGGCGGTGTGTGTTTCATGGATTGGGTGGGGGATTGGGGGGACCACTACACTATGAAAAATATTTTTATTGTAATAATGGGTGGGTAATCGAGCAATTGGGGACTGAGGTGGGACCCTACACTATGGAAAAATATTTTTTTTACTATCAGGTGGGTAATCTGGTGATCGGAGACTGGTGTGGGACCCTACACTATGGAAAGGGATATTTTTATTCTTCAGTGAGTAATCGGGGATTGAGGTGAGACACTGCGCTATGGAAAATTATTTTTGTTATTCTCGGGTAGGCAATTGGGACTGGGGGGTTTGGGGGCTGCAGTACTTCCGCCAACCACTAGGATTGTATGTCCCCACCCCCTCATTTGCATTGTGGCCCCCCTCACTACTTTGCCCAGTCACAAACCCAGCTTGTGGGGACAAACTGGGCTTTGTGAATACCAGCTATTCACAATGCCCAATTTTTCCTGGGCAAACTGGGTTTGCACCCTGGCAAAGCTTTGTAAATTCTGTCCCTCATCTTTAAGGGGGACTAGCAAGCCTTTCATGCCAAGATGTGACTTTTTTTTTTTTGGTTACTGTGAATGACTTGGACATCTCAGTCTCAAACATGTGAATTAAGTATTTAGAATGAGTTCATCCTGACGTTCAGAACTAGAAAACCCACATAGAAAATGATGACTCAGTATTTCTTCTAACCTTTGGCCCATATTTACATGTACCAAAAAGTTTTCAAGACTAGATATACAATCTGCTAAGGTTTCATTCTGCAACTGGTCTAGGTTGAGAAACCGCAGATGCTCTGTAATAAGATTTATTTCAGGCACTGTATTCCAAAGAGCAGTTGATACTTCCAGAAAATCTGAACATGCCACAAAATGGAAGCCATATGAGAGAAACTGGAAGAAACATGAAGGAAGTACAGTATTAAAGAGTAACTGACATCTGCAGAGAAATAACTTATAAAATAAACATTTAGGTAAAACAGCTTAAATTTCATAAACTTCCACTACTCATCTTTCTTACATCCTGTATTAAGTACATCTGCATGAGAATGGGACCCATGTTCTGTATAATATTTAGGTTCCTGCTGTTTATTCCTCACTTGAAGTTATAATTCACTGCTCTGCTGAAGACATACAAAAAGAGCATACTGAGTTCATTGGCATACAGCACTTCTCACATTTATCTGAACAAAACAGCAAATGATTAAGTCCCATAGAAGGCATATCCCTCAAGTCAAAAAAGGAAGTAAAATATTGTCTAAATTGGGGTAAGCGCAGAAATACAAAAGGGGAACTTAGAGAAAAATTGTTTGATAAATATTTGGCTCTGCAGGAAGCAATGGAAACCACTCTGAAAAATGTTAATACAGTTAGAGTATTCTGTTTGCTCCAGTAATGGTATGAAAATATATTGTTACAGGTTTTTATACAAAGGACAAAAGGACTTAACTTACCAAACAGTAGATATGGAACTCTCCAATCTAAGTAAGCAATTACTTTTATCTTCATCACTGATTTAAAATATTACATCATAGATATTGTGCAATAACATGGGCATTCATGTAAAAATTTGGGAATTTTTCCGGATGATATGCTTTTCACAGCATTGCATATTAATCAAACAGTACCAGCCAAGAACCTTTAATAATGTCAGCAATATACAGTACCACATGTAAACCACCAAACACAGTTTGTATCTGTGCATCTATCTTTGTGGTAGGAGGTCATCAGAGCTACATTAAAATTCATGATTTCAGAGCATAATGAGCAGCAGAAACTATCACAATAGAGAAATATACACATAAATACAATTCAGAGTTAGCAAAGTCAAAAATCATACAAATAACACTTGTACAGAATTACAATATATTCAACATGCAGTACAATGTATATTAACAGTTCATTTCAATGAGTTCTTTAGCTACCAAAGTGCTTTTCATTACACATACCATTAGAATCACAATCCTGTTCCATGCCCCCCATTTGTAATCACAAGAGACAACACCTTTTCTAAATGTGCAATATATCACCTGCAGTGATGGAGTGTTAATGTTTTCAAAACTTTTGTATCCCATCACTGAGTTCTTCTTTTGCCCGTGGCTTGATCTTTTGATAAATGCATGTTTTTGTGGCATGCTAAACCACGTATATAGGGTATATGACTGGGTACCTTGAATAAACAGCACCATGATATATTGCACATGAGCTATATTTACTGCACAGTATAAGCATTAATACACAGTAGATGCATTGTGGCAGCATTATCCAGGTGGCATTCTGACCCAGTTAATGTGCTGCTCAGCAGTTAATATTCCAGAGGCCATTATTTTGAGTTACTGCACTGATAGAATCAGTGGCTATCAGGGAACTATTTCCTGACAAACTCTGAACTAATTTTCCCTACTACATTATCTATAATGAAGAGACCATCAATAGTTCCTAGGGAAGGTTAAATATACAGACAATTAGTACAGTAACTGTAAATAAATAACAGCTGTAGTATATCACAGTCAATTTTAACATCAGTCTTGAAAATACAAACTGCCCTTGTGCAATTCTGTGAACTTCCAGCTTAGACATGAACTTTCATAAGATGCTTTTTAACTTGGGTTTCAGAAAGTCCCAGCCCTTCTTCCTAAAACACACTGACACAAGCTTCTCCAATGATTTTGTCATCTTGTCCATTAAAATAATGTCATAGGATGTTTGCCTTTCCTCGGTCCATGACCTGGCCTGCTCTAGTCGCTTCTTCTTATTGATGTCACATATCATTGGGCAAAAAAAAAAAAAGAATGAAAAACAATAACACTTAAATCAATTCAGTATAGTAGTGTGCATTACAATATAAAACCAGTATCCATAGGATATTACATATTGTGCCTTCCTATATGACCAGCCCATGTGTCTGCACATCTACATAACTGAGCTGGCAGAGGCATGATTAACATGTGACCTGCTCAGATGCTGACACACTTCTCTTGGAGTTAATTCATAGTTCTCCTTCTGGATACTTTTTATAAGATCTATGTTTTCCCAGCAAACATAAAACACAGTAAACTGAGTACTGGGTGTACAGTGTAGCTTGTAGTAACACATAAACAAACAGTATGATACTGGCAGAACCATTGCTGTAAAGTGCTGAATAATGTAGTAACAGTGGGAGCCACACAGTGCTGTACAGATCTTGGTCTTTTTAAGTGCACAAAGATGTCACTGTCTAAGATTGTATTGCTTTTCTTGACAAACGTACTTATCCTCCTTGTTCTTGCCCCATCAGCAAGCATTCTCCTAATTTGAAGGTTCATCTTATCAATGAACTTCTTCACCACTTTTCTGAAGAGAAATCACAAACATTCAGGAGCTCCTGTGACAGAGAGCAGACTTCTGGAAGCTGAGGGTTAAGTTAATTTGAGAAACAGAATAGCTAAGGGTACTGCCTCCCCATTTGAGTTTGTCTTGCCCATGAGTTACATGGCCAGGATGAAAAATAGTGGTGAAGTCAGATCATGCCAATAGCTCGGTATCAGGATAAAGCAGTTGTTTTGCTGTAACCAAACAATGATTAGGTCATATTTGGGGAAGAGTTCTTATTCTTTTCCTATCAGCAAGCATTCTCTTAATTTGAAGGTTCATCGTATCAATGAACTTCTTCACCATTTTTCTGAAGAGAAATCACAAAGAAAATAATTCAAATTGAGTAAAACATGTGGGTTGTGAGGACTGCAGTACAATATTCAGATGACACCCTGTGAATATCCACTAGCAGAACTCTTCTCCAACTTGAATCCAACTTTAGCTGCCTGAATGGGTACGGGTCAGCATCAAAAGCACAGACATCAAAGACTATCACATCACTGCAAAACAGGTTAAGGTTTGGCCCCTTTGCCTTGGTCATGCAATATTCATTCCTGCATCATATTTTGTCAGAGTTCAGCACCTGTTAAAAAAGCAAGTTTTCCTCACACACAGCACCTTGTTTTACAGTGACTTACTAGTGGCACATAGTTTATAGTGTCTTTATTATGGAGATGGTCATGTTTCTAGTGGAAAAGTCTAAACATGCTGAATAGGACCCTGGTGAGGAGAACACAGGCACAATCAGTAGGGAAGAAGAGCATTGACCAACCATTTCAAAGGCACTGGGAGGGAAGAGGGAGGGCTGAGAGGGAGGAGTATAGTGTGCAATGAGGAGTGCGAAGAGGAGAGTTAGTAGCAAAATGACATAATGCATTACAGAGGGTGATCAGTCTGGCAAGAGAAGAGAAGAGAAGAGAGAGAGAAGGGAAGGGAAGAGAAGAAGAAGAGAAGAGAAGAGAAGAGAAGAGAAGAGAAGAGAAGAGAAGAGAAGAGAAGAGAAGAGAAGAGAAGAGAAGAGAGTGGTACCATAAACTGCATGTGCAGAATCAAAAACTGGGAGCACCATTTTGGTGACCAGCTCCTGCCTGACATGTGGGACGAGGTAAACTTTATTACAGTACAGGACACCAAGCTTGGGGCAGAGCCTGACATTGATGCCATTTATGTGGGCACAGAATTCAAGCCTGCTGTTGAGTCACACACCAAGATACTTGAAAAAATGAAGCACTTCAAAGGGAGAATCATCCAAGGTGGTGAAGGTAGGGAACGGAGCAAGCCTGGTGAGTTTCTGGCTAAAACAAAAGGTCACAGACACTGTTTTCTTGCTGTTAACCTCAAGTTTGTTGGCCTGAAACCTTCACAAGACACTGTGGAAGTCTTGCTAGAATGAGACTTCCACAACCTCTGTTTATGGGCCTGAGGCATCGAGAACTGTGTCATCATCATACATGTGAATATGTGAGTTGACACAGGCTGAAGGGAGATTGTTGAGGAAAACAGAGAAGAGAATAGGACCCAGGATGGAGCTCTGTGTGACCCCTGCCTGGACTGGGAGTGGATGCCACTGACTTGTACTGACTGCTGATGGCCTGAAAGGTAGGAATAGAACTAGTCAACAGCAGAGGCAGAAAGGCCAGCAGATCTCAACTTGTCCAGGAGGAATGGATGGGCCACTGAATCAAAGGTTTTGGCCAGATCAATGAAAATGGCTGCTGTCATGTGTCCCTGATCCATCCCAGGGAGGATGAAGTTAGTGACATGTAGCAGGGAGGAGATGGTGAAATGGTGCTCCTGAAAACCATACTGGAAAGGGGAGAGGAAGTTTGAGGAGTTTAGCAAGTCAGAGCACCAGGAGCAAGCTACTTTATCTTGCAATTTTGCAAAAGAAGGGAGAAGGGAGATAGGATGGAAGTTGCCAGGAGAGGTGGGATCATCCCCTTTTTGGAGGGGGAGAACTATAGCTAACTTCCAAGGCTGAGGAAACAGTCATAGGGAGAAGGAGAGGTTAAGAAGGTGATTGAGATGGGAGGCAATGGCAAGAGCAGAGAGACAGAGGTGTTTAGAGTTCAGACCACCTGGGCTAGATTTAGATTGGTTAAGTGAAGGGATAGAAAGCAGGGTTTCCTGAGCAGAGATAGGAGGAAAGTTAAAATCCCAAGTGGGGGAGGCTGGAAAGGAATGTGGAGACAGATGGAGGGTGGAGGAACTAGGAGAAGGTGAGGAGGGGTGAGCACATGTAGTGAAAATCTCACTGAAGTGAGCAGCAACAGAAGATGTGTCAGAGATTGGAGTGCCATTTGCCATGAGGACTAGGGTTGCAGACTGGGAAGGGGGATCAAAGAGGGATTAGATCATCTTCCAAAACTTGATGGGGTAATTGAGATTGTTTTGGAGGCTGGCCTTAAAGAAGAGAGATTTGATGGTGCAGTAACATAGTGATTTTTAACCTTTTTACATTTTCTGCCACTACACCAGTGTACTGAGTATCATATTTATACTGCACAGTGCTGTGCTGTTGTACATTCAGATCCTTCACTGTCAGCAAAGAAAGTATTAGTTCATTTGAAATTAATAAGCTCTATTTTACAAACAGCAATACATTCATAATTGAAAGGCTAACATTTGATAGGGGTTGTAGGCTGTAGATGAGTTGTGCACACATGAGAAAGGGGGTGAGGAAGACATGTACAGTAGTGTAAAGCGAATAGTTATTTATCATTCATGAATTTTATTTTATATCATTCTAGTCCATGTTTATCATGATCTGTGCTTCTGCAGCAGATGAGAACACAAAAGTGACACTGGCAATGGTTCAGAGCTCATACCTGAACAAATTCATTGAGATAACACTGCACGCAAGCAGAGTAGCCAAGGCCTGTCTTTGTGCCAGAGACACAGCCACACGCCATTGCTGGTCAGAATAATGTGGTGGGTGAAGATTTTGTATGAGTGCCCTGGACAGCCATTGAAAAACTACATGACATGCTGTACCTGCTCAGTCAGAGGGTGCAGAGCCCTGAAGGATTCCACACTCAATAGGGTGTTTCATTTTGACCATACACCGGATCTGCTTCTACTGACGATACTGAACAAGCAGGTATAATTATGGATGACAGATGCATCAACGGTCATTCTCATTTATTTTCTCCCAGATTCTCTGCATTGACTCAGATGATGTGTTCAGCAGCCAGAACACGGTTGCAAGTGAGTCACTGGCGGATCCTGGGTTGCAAATGGACACAAACTTTGTTTATAGCCAAAACAAACTGAGTGAGAGAGAGAAGCCCAAGTAAATATGATGACCTCGACCACTGTTATCTGAACGAGTCATTAGACTATTACAGAACACTGCTAGATTGTGATTCTGTAACACACAGTAAGCAAATGGAACACAAGCTGGTACTAAAATCTGGTGGGAGATCCAATCATTTTGCTGCTCTGGTTGCCATTTTCTTGAGTCAGTGAAGCAGCATGAGTCATGGGGAAAGCAGGTCAATTTGAATGGCAACAGAAGGAAATATCAGATCCTACAGAACAGTCACTGTAAAGTTACATGTGTTGTTTGGCAACTTTTCAATGTTACCACACTCCAAATCCAGCTGATTGTAGACAGGATAAATGAACAATTGTGAAACCCATAGAAGTGTGAAAATGGCCAATTCATGAATACTGGTTTGTTTTTATTTATCAGATCTGACTGTGAATGAAATACTAATGAAAAGACGCTTTGAAATCTTACTTTTAACACTCCATGTACACATTTATCACTGTGTACGGTAAAAGCAGGCTTGGGTATGGTATCTAGGGAGGTATCAGGGAGTATCTACTCATTGTTATCAACATCCTCCTCTGTGAGATATTGCTTTTTGCAAGCACAATTCCCAGAGCACTTAGATATACTGTACCTCATGATTCACACACCTGTTGTGTTTTGCTGCTAACATATACAGTTACAACATTATTAGCATCTTCCCTATGTGGGATATTACAGTTTATAACTCCAGTTCTGTTAGCATGTGGCTATGCTACATGCCTCCGCCCCTCAAGAAAGACTACCTTAAATACTTTGATGCAGGCCCTGTTGTGTTTTGTAGCTAACATATACAGTACTAACTTTGTTGTCAGCATCCTTCCCTGTGTAGGGTATTACACTTTATAAGCACAGTTGTAAGAGCAGTCAGAAATGCTTTGTGCCTCACATGCCTGGCAAGATTGAATCAAATTCTATGATTCAGACCCACACCTGTTGTGTTTTGTTGCTAGCATATACAGTAGCAGTCCACATAGAGGAGGGTACTTTAAAATCAGACATTCTAGAATTCATGCCCCCCATTTCAGTGACAAAAGTTTGAGAGGTATTTGACAAAACACTTTACTTTAAACCCCACCCCCACCACCTTAGGTCATGCAATCAGGTGTTGTACAGTAACACTAGGGATAGGAGGGTTGGCTGTGACCCGGTTCTGATTCTGACTCTGATTTATTTCAAAAAGATCCTGATTTCCTCTGAGTTATTGATGAATTTTTATACCTGTTTTAGCCTATCTAAGTATGAGAAATCCATCAGTTATTTTAGATTCCTCTATTAAATAAAACAATAAAATTCAACTTTCAAATAACTTTTTTGTGTCTGTATTTTCATGTTGTTTCTTAATCCTTCACTGAGTCGGGTATGCTTTTTGGTGGGAGACAGACAGCATGAGCAGAAGATGTAATGGGGCCCTAATCATCCATCCCCCCCTTTTGAAGGGTGCCTTACTGATTTTAGAGGTGGATGATCAGGTCTCAGATTCTGTGTTCTCCAGCTCTGTGCATGCCCTGAACTACTAGGCCAGAGTCTCATTGATTTGAAAGGGGGTATCATGTCTCAGACTCTGTGTTCCCCATTTCTACTACTCCACCATAGTGCTTCACTGATTTTGGGAGTGTCACGTCTCAGACTTGATGTTTCCCATCTTGGCATCTGAACTATTACTAAGCCATAGTGCCTCACTGATTTTGAGGGGGGGGGTCACGTCTCAGACTCCATGTTTCCCATCTCGGCATCTGAACTATTACTAAGCCATAGTGCATCACTGATTTTGAAGGAGAGCTGTCACATCTCAGACTCTACACTTGCACTACTGCCAACTATTAAGTAAGACCCCCAAAAAATAGACTCAGAATCTATCATGGAACATGTGGCCACCTCCAGCAGTACTGCTGCAATAGGTAAACTAAAAAGTATTCCCAGAAAAGAAATTCAGAAAAAAGGGAAATTTACTGCTGTAGATATAATTAAAACAATTGATAAAAATGAAACAACAGAACCTGAAAAAGAAAAGAATGTTGTGGAATCCTCTGATGAAAGCAATGCAGCAGTGTTGGCATTGCCAGAAAAGACAGATAAAACACAAGAAACACGTAGGCAAAACGATTAGATCTAGAAAGTCAATGATTAAGGAAAAGGCATTATCTAGTACCACTAGTAGATGTGGCACTCCACAATATGCTACTCATGCATATTCTTCTTCATTATCAGAAAGCAGGGCCTTCAGTGAATAGGTTGTAAATGCACAAGATCATATATCAGAGTTAAAGAGCTACTGTACTGCCTAAAACTAATATTAATATTTAAAAGCATTCAGTCATTACGTTTTATATTAGAGGTACTTTCTTCTTTTCCCATTGTTTAATTAGAAGATTGTTTACCTGATGTTAGTAGATGTGATGTGTGGGACAGCACTCTGCAGGCAGCTGACATTCTCTATCTCTGTGCCCCTCACTACATCATCAGCATTGTGACCTTACTGAGTGTGACCTCACTGATGCTTAGGAACAGCCACTCAGTGGCTGCCAGGTGAGTCACATGTGATATCACTGCTAGTGAGATCACAGTCCTGATGATGTAGTGAGGGGGTATAAAGCTAGATATGTCAGCTTCCAGGCTAAGAGATGTTCCACACATCCAGAACAGTATTATTACGTAAAAGATTTTCTAATGAGCAAAAGGAAAAATACTTCAGAAATAAAGGCTTCAACTGACTACTTCTTAACATTTTTATTATTTTCCTGTCTTCCTGTTTTGGCTACTCAAGCTCTTTAAGCTTATCCAAAGCTGAAGAAGCTGAATTTGATACCAGTGAGGTAGAGGATGCCACAATGCGTACCTAAATCAAACAGTAAAAAACACATACAGCAAGCACCACCACTATCCAGTAGTGGGAAAAAAAATAAATCAAAATAATGACAATCATACTAGTTCTTCTGGAGACAGCCACTGTGTGCATGTATCAGGGTAGGAAACACCAGCCACCAAAACTGCTGCTGTTCCTAGCATGATGACCACATGTTCTACCTCAGTTGTGCGGTGCTATTTCATGTAAGTGCACAACATGAATGTTTTGCTGTCTGAACCTTTTGTCATCAGGAAGATAGCATGGGGAAGTAAGGGGCCAGTTCAGCATCACTAAAAAAGCATTTACAAAGAGCACATCCAACCATTTAGCTAGGTAATAGCACAGAGCAAGGGACAAATATCTATGACGAAAATAATCCCACACACAATAATGATGGTGAAGAGACAGACAGCAGAAAAAAACACATTTGTCTTCACTAACAGAAGTATTTAGACAAACTACAGCTCTGCCACTGCAATCCTATGATTTTTGCCCCTGCAGAAACTTAAAACCAGACTACTACAGTGCTATGAGACTTGAGCAAAAAACTGCCTACAGTACATCACATCAAGTAACATTAATAAGCTTTTGTCAATGTCGAACATTCACTTGCAGGTATTTGCAGTGGTGTTTGGTACTGGTGCTGGCTTCAGAGAAGAAAAGAGGCAGCAGTGATAGTGGCGGGTGCTGCATGGTGGAAGCTGGACTGTAAATGGTCCCAGGACTGATCCCTGAGGTACCCCTCTGGTCACCCTCCCTCTCCTCAGATTGGATCCCATTACCACTACCCTCTGCCTCCTGTCCATCAGCTGGTTTCTGACCCAGTTTATCGGCTTGTGCCCTGTGTCCCGACTACTCATTTTGTTAATCGGCCTTCTATGTTGGACGTTGTCAAAGGCTTTGCTGAAATCAAGGTAGGTAATGTCAACCATCCCTCCCTGATTTACTTCCTTAATGAGGCATTAGGGTGTCCAACCCTAACACCCAACCCCCACCCCCACCCTGCAGAGACTGACAGATGTTGGGGGAGTGCCTTTGGTATCATTGGCCATAACACTTATGCCATTTTATCCTCACCCTGTAGACACACTGACAGGCATCACAGTGTGCCTTGGGGTCTTTGGCCCTTAAACTCACCCCATTCCATAATGAAATAAGCTGAGATGGATGCTTTATAAGAGAACTGGGTGAACCTTAGGGCTGAAGACCCCGAGGCACACCCCAGTGCCTGTCACTGGCTTTAGGGTGGGGGTGGGGGTGAGGGTGGAATGGCATGAGCATTATGGCCAATGAGCCCAAGGCACATCCCTGACACTGGTCAGTCTCTACAGGGTGGGGTTCAGGCATTATGTTTGGAAACCCTAATGCCCCAGGGTGTTTGTTGGTATTTTCCCTCCAAATTTTCAACAGGGGATTTTTGGGACCCCCACCTCATGAACAGTGGCACTATCATTTCATTACTTATTCCCAAAAGGTGATTTCACACAGCAACTGTGCCATTCAGTGCTACAGGTGAGAAAACACATTTTGGGCAGGATGTAAAAAATGACAGCTATACTGTTCATGAGGTGGTGTTGAAAAATTCCCAATGTTGAATATTAGGAATGAAAATATAAAAATTTGCCAAAGTTATGCACATGAGTAGCAAAAGTTCAATGAACTCACATAACTCAGGCATTTTGGGGTGTTTTTGTACCAAATTTTCAACATGGCATTTCTGGGACCCCACCTCATGAACAGCAACACTGTGATTTTGTTAATCCAGCCCAAAAGTTGATTTCACACAGCAACCATGCCATTCTACGCCACAGATGCAAAACACATTTTGAGCAGCATGTGAAAAATGGCAGCTGTACTGTTCATGAGGTAGTGTGAAAAATGGCAATGTGGACAATCGGGAGTGAAAATATTAAAAACTGGCAAAGTTACTAGTGTGTGTAGAAACTGTGCAATGCATGCTCGTAATAAGGTCATTTTGGGGATTTTTTTCACCAAATTTTCAACATGGGCTTTTTGGGACCTCCCCTCATGAACACCAGCACTGTTATTTCCTTAATCATTCCCAAAAGGTGATTTCGTGCAGTGACTGTGAAATCACCTTTAGGGATGAGTAATGAAATGACAGTGCCAATGTTCACAAGGTGGTGTCCCAAAATGGCTATGGTGAAAACTTGGGGCAAAAATTCCAAAAAATGGCTGAGATATCAACATAAGTCGGAACCCCCATTGACAGCCATTATACAGAGTTTACCTTCATTCTTTAGTTCGTAGTTTGGCTTTGAAGAGCACAGATGTGTTCAAGTCCACAGAAGTTGACACCTGCTGACCTCTGGAGGTAAGTATAGGTTATGGGGGGGTGCGGGGAGGTGGGTGCACAGCGGGAGGGCCAGGATGGGAAGGGGACGGGGGAGATGATAAGGACCATTTTCTTTTTTTCAGATATAATAAACAAAAAACCTTTGAGGGACTGTTTTCATTTTTGCAGGGTAAACATAGCATGGAGTTTGACAGCAAATAAGGACCACTTGGTGCATCAGTCTGGCCATTTCTAAAGTGTGGGTATAGATATGGGGCTACCGGGAGTGGACTCCCCAGTATCCTGGAGTATTTGGGGTACAGATATAGGGACACTGGGAGTGGGCCTCCCAGTGTCCCTCAGTGGTCGTGCTGTTTTTTTTTCAATTGCCAACAAAGGGATTGGGCACCCTGATGTTGGCTTTAACAGAAAGCTGCACCACAGCTAATATTGAGGAGGGTGGTGGGGGCCTAGAAGTGAGCACTGGGAGAGAAAGCTACACTGCAGCTATTGTTTAAGCTTTTGGGGTGGTGGTCAGAGAAATGAAGACGGGATGTAACTACAGCCATGTGCATTAGTGTGTACTCTAATGCGCGTGGCCAGAGTTCAGGCTACAGATAGAAATGAAGAATTCCCATTGGAGTGGTTCATTTCTTGGAAGTCCAGTTGCACCAAGTCAGCAAAGCTAAACTGCTGTCATGGCCAGAGTGCCTGGTCACTGGTGTGCACTGCCAAATCCATTGCAGTTTCAGCTGAAATTGGTTTGGCAGTGACATAGCCATATTCTACATCAATAAAAATGTTTTATGAAAATGACATGGGTTTGAAATGGTTTTATGTATAAAAACATACAAATATGTCCCCTTTTGGGGGAATATCAGTTCAAGAGGGTGTCATAGTATTGGTTCTTTACTCCTTCTTTTTGCATTTGTGAAAAAAATAAAGCAAACATCATGACAAATGATGTGTCTTTGTTTCACTTTTTCTTTCTCACTTATGCTGACATCTCAAATATTGATGTTATAATCATAAAAAAACACTCAGACCTCTTCCAGATTTTTTTCCATGAAGAGGGATTAGGTCTCACCAATGTTACTTAAAAACAAGCATGACAACCCATGTTTTTTGTTATGGATTTTAAATGTTTGGATTATCATCATGTACTGGGCAAAAAAATAATTACCTTGACACAGGGTTGCTGAAACATATGGGAAAGTCCTTAAGAGCTGAATTTACTGCCAAGGACCTGCAGCCATTTTCTGTGGTGGAGAATGAGGATTTTTGACTCCTCTTAAAATATTTTGACCCACATTACAATATACTAAGCCGTAAATATTTCTCAGTTGTGATTGTTCCCAAAATGTATGAATGTATACAAAGTAAAATAATATTGGCTCTTAAAGATAGTGAAAGTGTTACTGTGCATCTGACCACAGACATGTGAATGAGTTCTCAAATCACTGATTATTATGTGCATCACAACACATAAAGTATGTATGAGTGTCCATACATATCAAGCCTGTATTTCCATTGAGGGGCAAAGATAATGGCATATGGATTTTGAGAGCAAAGTTCAAGAGGTCCATGCTGTTATCTTGTTTGTTTGTTTTATTTGTTTAAACGGATAAGACCATGGGCCAAAGACCCTTTGTCATGGTCTTCTCAAGACTGAGATGGAAACACAAGATGAGTTGTGTATGGTCACCCATATTTAATTTTTCATACTATATCATTTTGTACATGGAACTAGTGAGAGGTGCCAAGTGTTGGTATAGAGAAGAGAGAGAAAGTGAGAGATCACACTCACTGAAAATGAAAGCAGACTGCCAGATGGGAGTCAGAGTGACCATGGAGCATTCAGAGAAAATGAAAATGAGTTCCAAGTGGGAGTCAAGGCAAGCAGGGACACAGGTGCAGTTCATGACAGAATGTGCAAAACAACATCTTTTAAACATGCACAATAATGTGCACAAGAACATTTTGAGAGCCACTGAATTCCATACACAAAAAGCCATAACCTTAAACTTTTTTGTGTGTCACAATCATCTTCAAACACCACCAGAAGCAGAAATGTACAGGAAGAAAAACAAAGAATGGCAGCTCTTTGTGTCAACATGTTCAGTAAGCATCACATCACTGAGAATATTTTGGAAAAGACACATGGCAAAATGTTTGAGTGATTGAACCCACTGGGACTCTATGTTGAATATGTGGTTTCAGACAATAGGGACGGCATTGTTAGTGCATTGAAATGTGCTGGTTTTGCTCACATTCTGTGCTTTGCACACTCATTATATCTGTGGCTATGAGCTTTCCTTTCCAGCGACAACAGTATAGTAACACTAGTGGGAGCAGTAAAGAAAATCTGTGGTCATTTTAGTCACTCTGAAAAATCATGTAGTATATTTGTTGACCTCCAGAAAAAAAACAAAACTTGCCAATACAGCAACTAAAACAAGATTTTTCAACAAGATGAAACTCAAGTTTTTACATGTGTGACAGACTTCTCACACAAGAGAAGGTAGTCCATGAGTATATACCATGGACCACAACGTAGCAGATGCTGTTGTACTGAATTCATTCCAATGGGGCCTTATGGAGCATCTTACATTGCTCTTGACTCCCTTTGTGGAAGCAACTTGACAGATTGGCAAAGAGAATGCAGCTCTAAGCCAGATTATTCCCATAATAAATTTATTGAGCAAGGAAGTCAGGAGTAAAGGTGAGTGAATTTAGAAAACTTTGCTCTGGTGATAAATTTGCAAATTTTACTAAATTTGTGATGTTTTTCTTTAAGGCGAGTTCTACTTTGTCTTTATGAACGACTTAGTGAATGGCAAAATTGTGAACTTCACCTGTTAATGTTGGTTATATGGTGAAGTTTGCAAGGATCCACGGGATTGGAAGTTGCAGGATACTGGAATGAGCTGCATTGCTATATGTAGGTAGAATTCAGTGCAGTGTGAGGAAGAGATAGTTGGTGCTAAGTATGCTCTTTACCATTGTGCCTAAAAACCTTTTGGGAAGCATTTAAACATGGGGCCAGATTTTCAAATTGGTAAGAATGCCACAATCCCACAGTGCACAAACCATATGGTGCAAGGAGCTTGTCGCATTCTCCCATTGGCAATCAGGATTTTCTATCCCTTACACCGACCACAGGTCCTTAGACCACAATTATGTGATATAGCCTGCACCACTCCCTGGGGCCTCTAATACAAAGCTTGCACCAGATATTTGGTGTAAGCTGCTGTAAATCATGGAAAGTGTCACAACTATGCCTGGGAATGGAATATCAGGTGTAGCTGTGGCAATGTGGTGTGGCTCACCGGCGAAACCTAAGTCCCATGGTGCAGGGCAGGACATCATACTCTGCACCACAGTTTGAAAATCATGCAAATGCAGTTTTTTCCCAAAAAATTACTCCATTAAGTATCTACAGTGCCTTGTACCTCTAAATCACTAATTATTTGTTATATTTTTTGTAATTTAGTTAGTTTAAAGTTGTAATTTCATTTTCTGTATTGTGTAGTGTGGGAGTGCCATGGGAGGAGGGGAGCTTAGCAGCAGCAACATCCAGCAAGAAAAATGCAGGTTATGCAGCCTTTTCTGTCTTAGCAGTACTAGTGCTGTTGTAGTCAGTGTTTTGTGTGATTTTCTTTTCCTGTTTTCTCTGGTTTATAACTTTAGTTCTCTAGAACAGTTAGTTGTGTTTTACTGAATTATTTTTGTCACAGTAGGTTGACTATTTTGATGTTTGATTATTGATTGAAGTTAGCAGAAATGTTGTCATACTTACAGTACTTGAGCTGTTGCATCTTGTGTGTGTTCACTTAGTTCTTGAAATCCCTGTTATGTATTGTTTGTGAAAAAAATAGAAAAGAAATGGTGGCAGTTCGGGTGCTGCTGGTGATTCTGGTTCAGAAAGAGCTTGAACATCAATAAAGGGTACTTCTACTTCCTCAGGGTGTGCTTGTCACCCCACCATGACATGGGAACTTCCCTTATGCTCTCCATGAACTGCTGCCAGCACAGATGGGCCACCACCTCCACCAACCCCATTTGCCACTTCCCTCTGTTTTCCTTCCACCCAGACTGTTGATTTGCCATGAGATGGGTCCTCTGACCCCCAGTACCCATGTGGGTCTCCTGCTTGCCCTGGGGAACATGATTATTGCATAGGTTGCTAAGAAGTGCAAGGTAATGCACCTGGGAAACAAAAACCCAGGGGAGGAGTACACAATGGGGGGTGAGATACTAACAACAACAAAAATGGAAAGGGACCTGGGGGTAGTCATATCAGATGACCTAAAGGTGGGCCAGCAATGTGAGAGGGCAGCAAGGAGGGCTGGGGGATACTGGGATGCATAGGGAGAGGCATCACCAGTAAAAAACAGGAAGTTATTATGCCTCTGTACAGACAGCTGGTGAGACCCCATCTGGAGTACTGTGTGCAGTTCTGGAGACCCAATCTCTGCAAAGACAGACAGAATGGAAGCTGTCCAGAGGAGGGAAACTAAAATGGTGCAGGGTCTGCACCGGAAGACATATGAAGAGAGACTTAAGGAGCTTAATATGTATAGCCTCGAGGAAAGGAGGGAGAGGGGGACATGATAGAAACTTTCAAGTACCTCAAGGGAATCAACAAAGTCCAAGAGGGTAGCATGTTTCAAAAAAAGAGGTGTGCAAGAACAAAGGGGCACAATTTGAAGATGGGGGGGCGGCTCAGAGGTAATTTAAGGAAGTATTTTTTCACAGAGAGGGTTGTGGATGCATGGAATGGCCTTCCAGAGGAGGTTGTGGAGTCAAAAACAGTGGTGGAATTCAACCATGCATGGGACAGTCATAAGGCAATTCTAGGGGGTGGGGGTAGGAAGAAGTAGGCTGCTGGTTAACTAGGATCTGCAGCATTTCCAGTAGGCAGGGAAATGGGCAGACTGGGTGGGCCAAGCGGTCCTTATCTGCCATCAAATTCTGTGTTTCTATGTTTCTATGTAGGTTGCAAGTGACCACACCAACCCTAACCATAACTGTAATGTCCCACAGGATAACAGTACAACTTTAATAAGCTGTAACTCCACCAGTCCTTGGAGTTAAGGAATATATATATATATATATATATATATATATATATATATATATAAGAAACAAAGGCCTTAATGAGTACTACTATAATAACACATAATCTCCCAGAAAAAAATTATGCGATATGCACAGCTCCCCAAACATTACCTCCAAACTTCACCATGGTGCCAAATCCACAATAATTCCAAAAAGTCCAATAATTATAAAATAAAAGCATCAAATGTGCATCTCCTCTGGGACTGCAATCATACCAAGTTTCAGACAAAGTTGACAAAAACTGACTGAGTTACACCTAAAAAGAAACACAAAAGGAGTAGTTGGTGGAGGTGGGGTGGTGGCATTTGTGTTGCTAAATTATTCTCTGCCACATCTGTGGCAGCCATGCAGGTGGGTGCTGGGGGAGGCAGCAACAGGAGGATCGGTCCAAGAGGTAGCAAAATCCCTGTCTCAGGAACAGTGGTCAAGGAGGAAGTTGCTGGTGTCCCCGTGACTGCCGGTGGTGTGGTGGCACTGAGCCTGATCTGGATACTAGGTCCGCAGAATAGATATATGGACCAGTGACCAAACAGCTGGTAGCTCCTTTCTAGGCATAACAGCTCATAGGGCGCAGATTCCTGAGCAAATATTTGACTCTGGCCAGGGGAAGAAATTGCACTAAGTCCAGTTACAGTGGTAGCAACACTAGCAGTGAAGAGTGTAACTGAATCACAGGTCAGAAAATGTTAGAATTGCTCTTTACTGAAATTGATGAGTGGATGGAGCATGTGGTGGTGGTACCATAGTGGGTGAGGGTGGCACATATTTTTCAAGCTGAAGGAGTGAGGGAGTACAGGGAACTGCTGGCATTGAAGCTTTTGTGTATCAGTAGTTTCATTCTGACCCAACTTCACCTTGGTGTGTCCTAAGGAGCAGTTACAGGTGAAGTTGCAAGACAAATTGACCTACTTTTGCCATGGTGTACCTCAAGGAGAAGTTACTGGGAGATGTTGCAAGGTGAATTTAAAATTAAAGAACTTCCAATTAAATAGAAAAGCTTTGCAAAATTATCTACAGAGGCAAATTTGGTGACTTTGTCTTAACTTTGCCTGCGAACAGCAGTATGTACTGATTTCTCTGAAATATTGTACTACCATGAGGTCGAGAGGGCCTCTGCTCCTGCCCTCCCCCACCCCCGGAAATGCCGCACTCAGGTAGTTTGTACTCCGAGAAAAGAAAAACCAAGGAGGGACAATCAAGAAAAATTTACACTGCAATTACTTAAAGGGGCTCACCTATTGCAAAGAAAAAGCTGCTCCTAATTTGTGGCCATATCTCTGGTTCATCACCACACGAGCTCTCCTGACCGCTGTGCGGCTGTTGCTGGAGGCCCGGTGCCATTTTGTGTCAGTGCTAGGAGCTGTGGATTTGGCGCTCCTTGTAAGGAAGATTACTGGGTGCTTTAACCATAGTTTATCGATTAAAGGTTAACTGGTTAACTGTGCTCTTGCTACGTAAACTTCAGGGGCGTCCTATAAAGTGTTTGTGCAAATCGTGAAATGTACACAATTTTTAAGTACTAGGCGCATCTTTAAATCTAGTGGGGTACTAAATATACATTGCCTCTGATACAGTGCTTGTGCTAATTCAAGGGGAATGTGCCTACAGTGCCAAGCAAATTTTTAAAACTATTGGGGTACTAAATACACAGTGCTTCTGATAAGTGTGTATGTTAATTTCTGGGGAATGTTTCTAATCTGCTGGGATTTTTAATATACAGTGCCTCCGACAAAAAGTGCTTTGATTTAATTCCTGGGGAATGTGCCTTCAGCGCTAAGCGCGCTTCTCTAAACTGCTGGAATTTGAATTATACTGTTAAATCTCATGAACCTAGATTGAGATTGTCTGCTTGTTTTGTGTTAATTTTAGGGCTTCTGCTTGTTTACAACGACAATAGGCCATTTCACCTTCCCCCCATTCCACCTGCTATTTAAGTCCGTTGCTCACCTCCTCTATCTCCCTCAACAGGTTCGTGGGGACCGCCCGTGAGGTCGAGAGGGCCTCTTCTCCTACCCTCCCCCATCCCCCCAAACACCGCACTCAGGTAATTTGTACTCTGAGAAAAGAAAAACCAAGGAGGGACAAACAAGAAAAAATTACACTGCAATTATTTAAAGGGGCTCACCTATTGCAAAGAAAAAGCTGCTCCTAATTTGTGGCCATATCTCTGGTTCATCCCCACACGAGCCCTCCTGGCTGCTGTGCGGCTGTTGCTGGAGGCCCGGTGCAGAAACGGCTCTGCCCCGCCACCCTCACCACAACAATTGCTCGACGCTCACATTTATACGTACTGGGTTGGTCATGTGAGCTGAAAATACCTATCGGCTCACTTTACCATTTGCAACCTATATAGTTTCTCCACTAGGGGCCCCCTTTGTCCTCACTGGGAAAGCTAATCTCTCCATAGAAACCTTTCAGCTCTGTACTGTCATTTCAGAAACTTCACAGCTTCACCACTAGAGGCCCTCCTGCTACCTATGATTTCTTAACTGCTTTAAGAGAAGCCTCACACTAAAACTCTCACAGTAGCTGCCAAATTGTTTCCCTCATCCCTGGCGATACTTCCCTGAAGCTCTGCACTCAAACTCTCACAGTAGCTGCCAAATTGTCTCCCTAATCCCTGACAATACCTCCCTAATGCTCTGCTATATTTAATTTACAAAAAAGAGAAGCTATCCCCCTTAAATTCTTCCCAGCAGTGGCTAAACACTTATCCTATTATCCCTGGCAAAACCCTAGCAGTACATTTGAGTATATAACCCTTTACCTAACTTTCTTGCCAGCATCAGATTGCATTAGTACATTCTCCAAGGAATCTCATTTCTGGCATTGAGCTCAAAATTATCCCTTTAAATATATACCTTTTAAACCCAAACCTGCCTGGACCCTTGCAAGATGTACAAGGTGGTGCCGAGGTATCTCTCACAAAGGGGAGTGATGGATGACTGACACTTCCTCCTCCTTACCTACCTCCAGAAGATATGGGCAGGACCCTCCTAGCCCTTGGGGGGGACATAGAATCTAATCCAGGTCCTATCTCCCCAAATCCCACTCTCAACAACCCCTCATGCCCCACATGGGCTGATACCAAAGGGCTCAAACTTGCTCATATGAACATATGTAGCCTAAGGCACAAATTCCATGACCTTGAGGCATGGGTAGCACTATATAAGCCTGACATACTAGCCTTAACAGAAACTTGTCTCAAACCACAGATCCTCCCTCAAGAAGTGGATCTATTGGGATACCATACTTTTAGAAAAGATAGGATAGGGAAAAAGGGAGGTGAGGTCATCATTTATGTTAGCACGGACTTTTAAGCATCAGAGCTGAACTCCCCCTCTCACAGTGACCACCTGGCTGAAATGCTGCTCGTAAAAGTACTACTTGGAAACACCAAACCCCTTACCATGGGTGGTGTCTACATCCCCCCACAATCTGATGCCTCCTCCCTGGAAGCCATAACTAGCCACCGTGAGGACTACTCCCCGGGGGAGACCATACTCCTTGGGGACTTCAATCTCCACTGGCCGTCCCTGCTCTCCTCCCCTACTAAAAACTCATTACTTGGCTCCCCATTTACCCAGGTCATAGACCTCCCCACAAGGCATAACCCCAAGACTGGAAACCACTCTTTCATTGACTGGATCCTTGTCTCCTGCCCGGGCCGTATACTGTCAGCAGGGATTATGGCTGACTCCATGAGCGATCACTCGCCTGTTTTCTGCATTTTGTCCAATAAGCATCCAAAAATTGCTGCAAAGGTCATTGAAGCGAGAAACTACAGTAGGTTTGTACCTGCCAACTTCTGCTGCCATTTGTGGCACACCGACTGGGCCCCTATCATCTCTCTCCCTACACTTGATGAGGCACTTGAATATTTCACCCAAATCTTTTTGTCTGCATCGAATATGCATGCCCCATTAAAAAAGCTCAGGGTGCAGGGAAAATGTCATAAATGGCTGAGCCCTTGCCTCAAGCATACTTTGCTCCTCCGGGACAGAGCATGGGGTACCTTCAAATCCTCTGGCAGCCCAACAGACTGGGAAAAATACAGAGAGCTGAGAAATCAGCGCAAGAAATCCTCAAAAAAAGCCAAATCTCAATACCTAAATGACCTACAAACTAGGCACCTACGGGATCCCAAAAATTTCTGGGGCCACATTAACCAACTTATCAAGGGCTCCTCAACTAGTCAAATGGACTCCATCATGGTGGGGGACTCTTTGACAAATGACCCAGTGGTAATTGTTGAGGCATTTTGTGCCTCCTTCTCTACCCTGAGTGAGTCTCGCTCCCCGGTCCATCCCAGGCCTAACCTTTACACAGGAGACACATGATTTCACCCTCGACCTCAATTCCACCTAAAACTGGTCAAACAGACAGAGGTACTACCTCTCCTATGCAAAATTAACCCCTCTTCCTCCATAGGACATGACCAGCTTGAGCCTCGCCTTCTGAGGGCTGCCACCCTGGCCATCGCCTATCCTGTCACCTTACTCATAAATAGGTTGCTTCAGGATGGCTTGGTCCCAAAAATGTGGAAGGTAGCTACCATTGTACCTGTCCACAAAAGTGGACCCCGAGACAAATTGGGAAATTATAGACCAATCTCCCTTCTCAGTCCCCTGGGGAAAATTCAGGAAATACTAGTCTCAAACCAGCTACTAGACTACCTTGAGCAGCACTTACTCATGGCTGATGTTCAGCATGGCTTTAGAAAGGGTCATGGTACCGACACTGTGCTCATCCAGCTCACTATGGATATCCTCTCCCATATGGACCAAGGCTCCCCAATGGGCGCCCTCTTCATTGACCTATCCAAGGCCTTTGACCTGGTTAGCCATAATCTCCTCCTCTCTAAACTCCTGCTCCTAGGACTGGATCACCACTCTCACTCCTGGTTTGAGAGCTACCTGAGTGACCATTCTCAAAAAGTCCGATGGAAGGGTACACAGTCTGGACCCAGATCAATCTCTGCTGGGGTACCCCAGGGCTCAATCCTGGGCCCTCTGCTCTTCTCACTCTTCCTCAATAATATAGAGGGAAACTGCACCAGCAACAATCTCATTCTATATGCTGATGACACTGTCATATACTGCAGTGACTCCCAACCTAGCGTCATCTCAACAAAACTGCAGGATAGTCTCTCTACCCTTGAGGCCTGGTTCTCCACAAACTCTCTTAAACTCAATGATGAAAAAACTAAAGTCGTACTGTTTGGCTCTAGATGCCTGGGCTCTGACAGAAGTCAGCTTCTCCAGATCTGCACCAGCCAAGGAAAAAGAGTTGAAGTCATGCCCAGCTTTAAATATCTTGGGATCCATCCAGATCAAGAAATGACCTACCGATCCCATACCGATTCCATAACCAGGTCCACCAATCAAAAGCTTGGCCTCCTTTACCATCTGTAAAACTCTCTATCCTCTACTGCATGCCATGCAATTGCCTGCTGCAATCTTCTCCCATCCATCCAATATGGAGCCCCACCGCTGCAGTTCCTCTGTGAGTCAGAATACAATAAACTTTCCGTACTATATAACCAAGTGGCTCACTTCGCCACAAACTCCTCTCCTAGGAGACATCACTGCGAGGCACTAAAGGAACTTAACTGGCCCACTCTCCGGCACAAACTAGACTATCCTGTTGCTTGTCTAGCCTTCAAGTTCACTAATCTTGGTCCCCCTCCCCATCTTCAAGGACTACTCTCCCCCAAAAGACAAACCCGAACCCTGAGATCAACTTCAAACCACCCCCTCGACATCCCTAGGATGTGCTCCAACTATGGCAATCGTTCCTTCAAATTTGCTGCCCCCCACCTATGGAACTCCCTACCACCTAGCTTGATGAACTCAACCACCCTCACCCAGTTCAAAAATGGACTCAAACTATATCTTCTCAACCTTAGTCTCTGTGGTTGTAACCATTAGCTCCCCAGGCCAGTTTTGTTTTGGCCGCTGCACTGCTTTGAACAATCCTTCTAATTTGTCATGGATTTCTAATATGGACCAACTTGTGTAAACTGATTACCATCCCTATACACTGCTTCCAATGTACACTGATGTAACTAATGTACATACTATGCCTAATGTGTGAATCCATACACACTGTATATAATATGTGAGTCTGAATGAGAACCAGACTTCTACCCCTGTATAAATATTGCAAATGTAAATACTGTGTAACAAATGTAACTACTATATATAACTGTTTTCAATATGTCCTTTTCTGTAACTAACTCCGGTTCGCTCCTGAAAAAGGAACCATTGGTCTCAGTGGGCTTACCCGGTAAACAAAATCTAAATAAATAAATAAATGTAATTTGAACTCATACCAAGTGTATTCGGCAGTCCTGTTTTGTTCTGTTTTGTTCTAATTGTATCTCTGTGTTTTATTGATGTTTGTTGTGTTTGCCACCCTGGTAGCCCAGGTCAAGACTGAAAACGGTCTTCCGGATCAGTTTGCTCACCCAGTTATCAAGGCCATAAATAAATAAATAAAATAAATAAATAAGAATTAAAACTTCACAACATCTCTGGTCAGGAGGGTATGTAGAGGTTTTGACCAAAAAGGAGACAAATCTGGTGTATCCTTTATGGAATAACAGATATAATAATTCCAGAATTGCACAAGACTTCACAATATGACAAAGAGAAACATTTTCTTCTTTCAACTCTTCTTGACCTTCGGTTTAAGTTCAGATCTTGAATATAAAGACATGCTGATTTCAGCAATCACAGGAAAAAGAAGCTTATTTGACAATTCAAGTGATGTGGATGCTGATGATGCAACATCTTCAACTGGTGGTAACAGCAATTATTTCCAGTTAGTGCCACCATTTACTCCTTCATCAACATCTGTTAGTCACACAGACGGTCCTTTTCCTGGCCTTTAAAAAAGGTATGTCATTCTGAAAAGCACCCAAAAGAATCTCACACTTTTTGGTTAAAACTCATAGAAATTGGTCACTCAGATATGTCATGGAGCATCCTTCTTTGGGTCTGTCTGATATTGTGGATGCCTATTTAAGCGAACCATTCATTAATATTACTGCTCAGCCTTTCAGTGTTGGATCCAGGATTTTACAATAGGGGGTGCGGTGGTAGGACTTGATATGCACATTTTTTAATCTTTTATATAATTTGCTATTATCTTGTTTTACTACATTTTAAATAAAGAATACAAATGTAGTATACAGTTTAGAATATATATATTTCCCTCTCACAATCAATAAATCATACTTCTTCAACAAAGTGAAATGCAGCAGCAGCAAGCAAGCAGGTTACAATTGGGGGGTGCTACCATTCCCTTTGCTCCCCCCTAGATTCCCCACTGCAGCCTTTTGAGTACTGAATGTAAAAGAAAAAGATGTGGTCTGTACTATCTGCCTTTGCTATAAAGCTTGTTAGCTAGCTCCCACCAATGTTTACTGTAGCATATATTTAGCACAGCTAGAAGTGTTGTCTCTGATAGCCACACAATGAGTATTCCTGAAAATGTACAGCACCTAACCTTCCTGAAAGGAAGCCTCAGTAAGTTCTCTTACCAGGTCAATGAACAGTGGCAGGAATATTAAAGCCATGATGATGAACAGCTGCAACAGGTGTCTTATAGTAAGGGTGCTTTTACTGTGGTGCTTAAAGATAACAATGATGACTTAATGATTTATTTGGAATTTGGAGGACAATCCTCGGCAGCTACTGTATAACCGAAAAATCAAGTCAAAAAATGTCTTATTGTGAGGTGTATATTAAATTGATTGCTGTATGTGCTTTTCAGATTTTTTCAGTATTTTTGTTTTGAAGTTGACTTGTATTGCTTTGCACATGCTCTCAAAATCAGTGAGACACTATGGCCTAGTAGCAGTTTTGACACAGAGATGGGGAACTGTGGACAGGTGTTGGTATTCAGGATAACATCAACAATCAGACAACCAACTCAGTGCATAAAAAATACCTGATGGTATTTGTCATTTTATTTTGTGCATCAAATGAGAAGAAATATATACAGAAATCAAAGAAAATGTAATGAAATAAAGATTAGTTTCAATCACTCAAAAAGACCACTGCTTCGCCTCAGCATCGTCCCAAGGCTTTTTCCAACCTAGCCTGTGATCCAGCAGTGTAAGCATACACCACTAGGAGATCTTTCACCTTTCTGTGTCAGTACCCTACTGACTCCCTATCTAATTCTCTACCCCTGGTGGAGGGCTTATATACTTTTTCCAGGGTAACATCACAGTCATGTGATGTCTATTTTTCCAATTAGTATATCCCAGGCAAACAACCTGCACCTATACAAAAAATAAAAAGGCTGTTTCTAAGCCTTTATTTATTTAGCCAAACTAGTTCATGATTCCAGTATTTATAACACATCCATAAACTGAAAAATTGGCTCTGAATAGGTAACTAGCCTTAATTACTATTAGCTCCTCCTCTTGGCAGTGACCTCACATTTTATTCCACCATTTAAAAAACAGTCAGCTTGAAGGCTGCCAGCCCTATAGCCCACATTTACTCCAGAGGGCCTCCCACAGGTATTTCACACAATTCTTTATGTTTATTTCACTCAGGATTTTCTGAGTTGGGCAGGGGAACGGGAAAATTATGGTGTGCTCCTCTTTTCCCTTCTCCAGCCAAATCAGCAAGCCTACCAATGAGAAGGGGGCATTGTTTTACTTTTAATACTTGATTTCTCTATCTAGAAATGCACAATATTACTTTATTTATGTAACACCTTGAAGTGCTATACTTTTCTGGAGGCTCCCATCTCAAAACAGCATTTTTCCAAGCCCCCTTTAAGTCTCCGATGGCCGAAAGTAAAAATTTTCAGCTGCTCTGCTTTGACTGCCTCTTTGTTTTTATTTTATTTAAACCCTCAATATTTACTTTCTTTTCAGAGGGCTGCAGTCATTCATTCATTTTAGGGACACCATTGTCCTTTTTTTACAATTTAGGGCACTTGCTTGTTTTTATATGAGCGGGTGGCTTTTCTTTAAATGTCAAAAGTAAAACTGTAGTCACTATGCATATGCTGCATTACTTGGAGAGAGGGGAAGTGCAATGAGCAAGTGTGCTCCTCCCTTTGTTATTTACTATTTGTTTTCACCTCTGAAGAGGAAGACACACTTCTGGGTCTACAAGCGGAGAGACCAGGTCAAAGAAAGAGAACGTTTTGAGCCACTCTGCTTTCTGTTGCATCAGAGAATGCTGGGGAAGAGAGAGAGAGCAAAAGAGCAAGGAGTGCTCCTGTTTTCCACATTTTCTATAGCTCTCCTCCCTTTGCACAACAACTAGCTCCTTGTGAGCAAAGAAAGAAATGGGCTTAATATTAAATGTTTATCCTCCCTCCTGCCAGCGATGCCTCCTTTCATTTTAAACAAGCTGCAGAGACTAATGGGGAAGGCTTTCATTCATGGAATGGTAGTGGCAAAGAAAGAGAAAATACAAGAGCAGTTCGCTGACAGACTACTTTTCCTTCTATCATGAGGTCAAGGGTCTCTACACCCGAGAAGGGTTGTTTCAAACAACTTTAACATAGATAAGGCACAAGTATTTTATGTACAAAAAGCTTATCCACTGTCAAGGCAAGTGGGAAACCTTTTTCATTTGAAGCGGCTTCGGTTAACAAAATATGAGAAAGAAGCCACTTTCTAACAAAGTTTCATGGTCTTTCTGCTGACACTTCTGTAGAGGTAGGTGAAGTGGCCAAAATCTGGTCCACGAAGCAATTTGTGGATTAAGGCAGAATCCTCAAAGTAATCTGCAACGTGAAGTGGAGTACTTTGCTTCATAATGAGGATCGCGAAGTACATTGAAAACAATGACGTCACATTACTCCACCTTCCCCCAACCACTTCTGTACCAATTATATTGTGAAGTACATCGAAATCAATGTACTTCACATCACTTTGCCTTGTTGGTGAGCTCCAAGGCAAATTTTGCAATGATTCATGGGATTGCAGATCACATGAGCTCTAGATTGTTCTGCACAGCCTCAGTTCTGTGTAGTGTGTGTAGTGGTAGCTGGAGACAGTTTGCTCTCAGAGTTCTTTAATTTAAACACTCTAAAAGAAGCTAAAAAAGCCTTTTTGAGCCATTTTTTTTGCTCAAAATTTAGTAAATCGATAGTAGGAAACCCTCCTATGCTCATATCATTGAGTGTTTATTGTTTGTGTGTGGATTCTGAATGTTAATTTAGGGCATTCAGTCTGTGTACTGACAGATACTTGAAGTGTGCTTGGGGAAGGGGGGTATCTGTGGTGGAGGTAGATTAACTGTGAGAAAAAAGCAGTCTTTCTGTTTTGGTTATATTTTTCTTATATAACTGTGTTAATGTACACACAATAATATTTTCAGTAATTCCTGACATTTTTTTGCTGACTATCGTGGTGCAGCAGTGCATAATTTCAATTTGTTTAAAAGATTTGGTTATATTACTGATGTTTTCAATTTGCTACTCATTACTTGAAGTGTATGTGTGCGAAGTGTGCAATCAAATCAGACACTTTTTATTGTGCCACAGAGTAATTGCATCAGTGTGAACCTGCTATCCACTGCACCTGCATTATTTTGTACTGCTTTGTGGTATCTTGGTTTTCGACTATTACTGCAGTGCACTGCACCCACCACCCCTGCCAGCAAAAGGTATTCTTTTCCAGACTGGATTGTGACTTGTGAGCACTGGTTAAGGTGTTGTTGTGGCTTTGCATCTGCATCTCTTCTTGAATGCGCAGTGCAGTCTTAATCTGTCTGTGTTTTTGCATTTGTTTAATGCCCATTCTCCATTTGCAAGCCACAGTTGTTTTTCTTTTGGTTTCTCATCCACCGGCCTAGATGGAAAGTTCATAAATCTAAATTTGTTTAGAATTTTCTTGGTGATCCCCCAAAATGCCTGCAAAAAGACTTGCAAGCAAAGCTGTTTTTGGCCATGGCACTGCTGCCAGTGGCAAGATTGTCTGTGGGCGTGGTAGTATGCAGACACGCATAGCTGATATCAGTAAAGGGATTTCTCCATCAATGTCTTTTACAGTACAATCTGTAGCTTCACTCATAGTTGGAGGAGATGATGATGTCCCAGCTGGTGGTGTTAGTGCAGTTTCTGCTGGCATGAGTATTGCTGCCTCAAGTTCCACCTCTGACCAGTTAATCATTTCAAAAAATATAGTAGAGTCTAAAGCTGTGACTGACAGTGTAGATGATGTCATAGTCCCCATTAACATCCCCATGGTAGTTGAATATGATTCTGATCCTGGTGACTATAACTCACAATGTCACATTTCTTCTAGTGTTGTTGAGGTCATGCCTGTGCCATCCAAAGATTTAAAGTGTGGTGCAACATTATCGGGTGATGATGATGATGCTGTTGTTGCAACATGTTCTCCATATGACATCATCCAAGCAGAAAATGTGGATGTGGATGATGTTGATGAATATGATGATGATGTCAGTGACCCCTGTTGGGAACCAGAGAAAAATAAAGTCAATGTGGCTGTGTCTGGGTCTGTTGGTGTTAAATCCACCTCTCCTCAAAAAGTTGTGATTTAGTGGTTCATGTTGATGATGATGATGATGACCCAGTAATAATCATAGGTAGTCATGGTGGTCAGTTGGAGTCCAAGTGTGTCCAGCTTGAAAAATCAGGTAGCACACCTCCCCATTTCAGGGGTTAAAAAAACAGACTCCAATAAGCAGCATCAGGGACATGTTAAAAGTAGGGGATCACAATCCCTTGTTTTGGATTTTTTGTCCAAGATGCAAATGATGAGTCAGTTGCAATCTGCCAGCTCTGCCATGCATGTGTGAGTCGAGGCAAGAAGGTGAGTCATCTGAACATGAGGGGCCAGCATACACATCTTAAGAACAGGCACATGGCACTGTGGGCCCTGCACCAGATGGCAACTAATACCATAGTGGAGCGTTCACCCTCGTCATTAACCTTACTGAGCATGTTATCCCCTTCCATGAGTGTAAGACAAAGTAATAATGTTTGCAGTAGTGATGAGATAACACCAGAGGATTACTACAGGCATGATGAGGGGGAGGATTATGATTTAGAAATCTTGTGAAGTGGTAGTCAGAGTAGCAGTGGTGGTGGTGGTCAATGCAGTATGTCTAGTGCAAGTGGTACATCAACCCCTGTACTTAAAACAGGGAAAATAACTTCATTTGTGGACTTGTCACCTGTGCACCCCTCTTCATCACACATCCACACCCAACCCCCGGCCATTCACAGAGCAGAGCCATTTGTCACACCCCATGCAAAACGTGTAAGTCAGCCCATGTTGGAGAGTGTTTTTGCGCATAACCTGAAGCACCCACCCAATCATGCAGTGTTACATGAACTTAATGCTGCTGTAGCTGAAATGCTGGCAATTGATCATTTGCCCTTCTCCTTCATGGAGAATTCAAGATTCCGGTAGTTTGCGGGATGCGCCTATCTGAAATGGAAAACTCCATCCAGGACATACTTTTTCACCCATGCTGTCCCCAAGTTATACCATGCTGTGGCCGACTCTGCAAGACATGCCCTTCAACATTCCTCCTCTCCATTCATCCATTTAAGTATGGATATGTGGACAAGTGGCAAAACAGTGGGGAGTTCATATTTGTGTATAACTGCACATTGGGAGCAGGTACAGAGAGTTGTTTGTGCTGGTGGTAGTGTGAATAATCAGTGTAGTAACTCAGATTGTCATGGTAGCAGCCTTCTGGGAATTCAACAGCATGCAATGCTTGCAGTGTGCAGTGTGGCCTGTTCCCACACTGGTGAAAACATGATGGACTTGCTGCTGACTGAAATTTATGAGTGACTGAACCCCCTGTCCCTGAGAGCTGGATTTATAGCAAGTGACAATGGGTCAAATGTAGTTAAATGCATCAAGAATGGTGGCCTTGTTCGGGTTCCATGCATGGCCCACTGTATAAATCAGGTGGTCCAGGAGTTTTTGCAGCACCCTGATATAAAGAAAATGTTGACAGTTGCATGCCGTATATGTTCACACTTTTCACACTATGCAAAGGCCTGTGACTAACTTCAGCAACTGCAGATCGAAAACAGCCTCCTGAAACACCACCTCAAGCTGGAAGTTGTTACCCAGTAGCACTCCACTTTATACATGGCAGAGGGGTTGTATGAACAGTACAAAGCAATCTCCAAATATCTCGTCATGCACACTAGCCATGACACTTCCGGGCCTCCATGTCTCTCACGACTGAACAGTGACACGTCATGGACTCTGTTATTACAGTTTTGAGGCCTTTTGAGTACACCACACAGGCAGTGAATGGCGAGTCTGCCTCCATCAGCTAATCAGTTCCACTGCTGTGGGTGTTGAGGCAGACATTGCTAAATCTATAGCATAGCCTTGATGGTTCCGGAGACAGTGTGTTGCTGAAACACATGCTGACACTATTCAGCCACGATCTGCACATCTTGAGCATTCAGCACAGTGATAACTTTGCAATAGCAGCAATGCTGGACCCACGATACAAATGTGGAATTGCATCACTACTGGAAGGAGGGCCTGAACAGGTTAAAAATGTCAGTGGGCAACTGATGCACTTGGCTCATGGGGCACAGAAGTCATGTGTCAAGGTTAACAAATCTCAGCAGCATAACCATGCTGAAGGTCAGTTTGGAGTAGTATCAAGCACATCCTGTGAGGCAGAGGCAGTTACAGTTCCAGGTGGTCTGTCATCAAAATTGGTTGCCATTAACCCAATTTGGGGTGCTTTATCCTGAGTCTGGATTTGTGACATCAATGAATCCAGAGAACAGAATGATGAGTCAACCACCGAATTTCATGCAGCACAGCAAATGGTTGACTCATATTTGGCTGAAAACAGGCATCTGTCAGTAATTAATGATACTCTTTTATACTGGAGTGGAAAGGTCAGTGAATGGCCAGAGCTGACCTCAGTGGCACTGAAGTACCTGGCCTGCCCACCCTCCAGTGTAAGTGTCGAGAGGGTATTCAGTTCTGTGGGTGCAATAGTTTAGGATCATCATACAAACCTCTCTCCTTCAAATGCCAGCTTGCAGACATTTATAAAAATGAATCGGGGGCACATACCAGCTCGAACTGCAACCTCTGTATTTGTACCCCGACTTGGTCATGGGTGTGGTCATGTGGGAGAAACAGACCATCCTGGTGACACTGGCAGCATGAAACAGCCTACCATTGAGGTAGATGATGACATCATGGAGAAATAATTCCCTAGTGGGCACAATTCGGACATTGATGACTGCAAGGGCAGCTTCCTGTATGATGATGATGAGGTTGATGTTGGTAGGTTTTAAGTGTTTAAAAGGCTGTCACATTTTTTCAATGGTGCATGTTTTGTTTTTCATAATGTTAAATCAGTGTCCCACTCAGAATGACTCAAATTCCATATGTCATATTGGTAATCTGGCACAAGTAAATTCACAGTCCTTCTATTTTACCTTCCTCACCTTGGCATTATTTCCGCTTAGACTTGACAGAATGTGTGCTGCTGTCATTAGCAAACACAGTCAGCCTCTTAGACACAATTGTCCATTTGTAGTACCAGGTGTTAGCCAACCTGCAGATTCAAGATATCAGCTTCCTGACTGAGAGTGAACTACTATAATACAATACACACTATATACCGCCACCCATTCATGTGTGTCTGACAGTGATAGGGAATGTGTTGCAGACTGCAGCAGTTCCCATGACCACCACCACCAGTAAACCACTGTTAGCCAAAGCCACCAGATAGTGAGAGGGAATGTCATCATGTGCCCACATGACCACCACCAGTAAACCGCTGTTAACCAAAGCCAACACATAGTGAGGGAAGGTGTCAACATCATGTGCCTATAACCACCACCAGTAAACTGATGTTTTCCATCCTGTGCCCTGCCCATGCCATGGCAGACAGAGTCAGAGAGGAGACTGCATCCAGCAGCCACAGCCGCAAGGCTTCTTACTATCAATGCTTTACAGTGTGTATGTGTACTAATTTTTCATACTATGGAACTTCCTTGAGCTGTGTTATGCTTCCTGTTGCATTTCTGAGATGCAGTGGGAAAACACAATGGTCAACTTATTTTCTTTTTTGACAGGTTAACAGTTTCAAGCACTCTCCTTGACTGGAGGACTATAGTACTGCAGTACTCTCTACAACCACCTATAGGATATCCATTTCTGGTAAATATATACATTTTATTTCATCTGTTCTTTGTTGTAGTTCATTTCAAAAGAGTGCAAATCATATAAAGTAGGTGACTTGTATGTCACATAATATATTTGTTGCACATCAGACACTGTATTGCTGCAGCAGCCATGGCAGTATTGAACAAAGTTTTATCCAGGTCGTGACATGACAAGATGTCTTTTAAAATGTAACTTGAGTTAAGACATTACTGACCAACTGCAAAACATGGGTGTGGTGCCCAGTGCCCTTTGTTGGTTCCAAGACTACCTGATACGGAGAAATCAATGTGTCAAAATTGGGCAAACAGTATCCAATGCAAGAGAGGTATCATTAGGGGTACCCCGGGGATCAATACTGGGGCCCCTACTCTTCAGCCTCTTCTCAAATGACCTTCCCACTGCCTGTGACACCAAACTCATACTATATGCAGATGATGCTGTGCTCCTGAGCAGCAGCATGTCTCAGGCTGCCCTACAATCTGAGCTTCAGAATTCCTTCTCCAAACTCGAGGACTGGTTCTGTAGTCATAAGTTGCTACTAAACTACAAGAAGACCAAGGCCATGCTTATGTCCATTCCCCACAACAAAAATAAGCACCACCCCCTCATCATCTCCAACTGATGCAGTGAGCCACTGGAACAAGTTCACTTGTTCAAGTATCTGGGGGTCATAATAGATGATACTCTCACATTTTCGCACCATATTGACTCTCTGGTGAAGACAGTCAATACCAAGATTGGTGTCCTGTACAGTCACAGGCAATACCTCTCTCATGGGGCCCTCCACCTCTCAGTCCACAGTTCAATTATATTTACTATTGACTATGGACCAGTGGTCTATAGGACGGTAATGGATACAGCACTCAAGAGGGTTCAGACTGCACTCAACAAAACCTGCAGACTAACCCTGGATGCTGAGCATGGCACTCACACCCGTACTCTTTACGAATGTGCAAATTGACTGTCATTAAGAAACAGGGTCAAATTCCAGACTTGCATCCTAGGGAAGAAGGCCCTATTGAGTAAAACACCACCTTGTATAGGCAATTTGATTAAGGTGGCCAACTTGTTACAGGTCACCAGTGGGAGGATTAGAGGGGCCTTAGCTGTCCCCTTCCATCGTACCTCATTTGGGCAATGTGCATTTGCCTACTGGGCCCCCTTAAGGATGAATTAACTCCCTGGGCACCTCTTGGCCACCAATTATCTTGCACAACTCAAAACTGACCTCAAACAGCATCTAATAACACTAAGTGCACCTGCCCCTGAGTCCAGCCACACCTGCTCTTTCTGCCCCCCAGCAAGCACTAGGCAGGCCACAGGTACCCCTTCCCTCTGTCTCTTCTCATGCCTTGCCCCAGAAATCAGTTTGCGTCATGCTCCTTCGGCACCCGCCACACCCCTCCCTCTCCACCTACTCACAGCCCTGTGAGTTTCCCTCACAGTCACTACTAATGCAGGCTACCTGACCATGCCCCCTCACACCCTCCCATTTTACTCTAGCATGTCTTCTCCACTCAGCCTCCCCTCACCCCACCATTTCTCCCTATACATTATCACCCTTCTTCCCACACCCTTCACCTCCACCACAGTACATACCTCTCTTTCGTACCTGCTTTCTTCACCCCCCTGCCAGCTATCCCTGTCCCTCTGAACTACTGACAAAGCACTTTGTGGCTGCTTATTCCACCCCCCCACCCTCATAAAGTATTATTATTGTTATTTAACTTGTACCTTCTGTAAGTTCTGAATCTAAGCTGTATCTTTCATTGTAATGTACCTTTGCTTTCTCCTATTGTACTTTGTTTTGCAATCTATGATGTGGAACCTTTGTAAAAGAGCTTGCTCTCAAATGTCTTTTCTGAATCACTAAATAAATAAATAAAATGAAGACATTGAGATAGTATATGGGTTACACATACTAAATTTTGGATTGTGATGATTTGGTCTTGTTGTGGCTTACTGAGAGAGCTTGCTATATGTTACTCTGGATATATGACAGGATGGAACAGCCACACTTTAAAAGAATGTGTTTTTGCAATCAAGTACTAACAATTTTTTGTTTATCTGTTTTTGCAGGAAACATTCTGATGCTGTGTGCTGCCATTGGCGCTGTCTCCTAATAACAAGTTGAACATAACACCCTGGAACACACGCAACAAGTAGTATGGATCCTGACCATCATTACTGGACTGGAGGATGCACAGAAAACCTGTGAAGAATTAGCAAAAGAAAACACATTAATGAAACTTGTGTCCAAATGACACCCCCGCTCAAAAAAAAAAATACTTACCTTCTCTGGCTTGACAGTATTCCAATGCCAAAATCCCTCATCAAGCTAAGAAATGTGTACCCCAAGTTTGACTATATGACCTGTGATACAAAACAAAACAATAATTACATTATATATATATATATACAGTATATATATATATATATATATATATATATATATATATGCAGTGGGGTGAGGATAAAAGTGGCAAGTAACAGCAGTATTTTTGGCTGGTCAGACCTACAGTAAGAATATTGCTTTTATCCTCACTGTAGGTCATTTATCCTCACTGTAGGTAATAACCAGGCAGTATCTGCACTTCAGTACAACTGCTCACAAAGGTTTTGATTGGTGGGAGCTGGCAGCATGAGCAGCACAATTAGAATGCACCTGCTTACTTGCATTCCAGCTCCCACTGACAGTTCCATTTCTCTCCAGCCACACACAGAACAGTTTCGTTTTCTACCCTGTTCTTTCACTGTAACTTATTTAAAAAAAAATAAACTTTCAGCTTCACACAATACTAATTACCATTTCTCCTAAAGGTCCAAAATACCAGACAAAATACTCTAAATTATTTTCTTTGTCTCCCCCACCCCATGTTCTTTCCTTCAAATATTAAAAAAAATATTTTAGCCTCACACCGAACATTCACTTCCTTCAAACCCCAGCACACAAAAAAGCAACCAACTCTCTCTTTTTTACTCTTTCCACTCTCCCCAGCAGCACAATGGCACAGCGTTCTGATGCAAAAGTTCAGTTTTACGGAACATAACGCTCAGTCATCCGGAAACAAAAAGAAATAAAGACATACCTATTTTTAAAAAATAAAAACTACAGCGATAAAAATACTTGGCCCATTGCATAAATAGAACATACAATGCCCCCATCAAAAATATCTCAGATATTTGCCCCTCGAGCAGTTTGACCTATGGCATCACTCGTGTCTTCACCACTCGTGATGTCAAAGGTCATACTGCACTCAGGGAAAATGTCACAGATATTTTCGATGAGGACATTGCATATCATATATATATATATATATATATATATATATATATATATATATTTATATATATATATATATTAGAGGCAAAAACTCTGATTAATGCATTAGTTAGGGTTGTTCACAGTGACAAAAGCAAGAAAATTTGGTGTTAGGGGTGAAAGCCCCTTTGACCCCCGCCTACCACCCCAACGGCAGCGGAAGTGCGCGTGGGGTTGCTGGCCTAACTCTCACCCCATCAGATATGTGAAGAAGCAGAGGTATAGGAGAATGGGGTGAGAGTTAAGACCGACAACCCCAACGCGCACCCCGATGCTGGTTAGGAGTGTGGGCAGGGAGGTCCAAGGGAGGCTTTCAACCCTAACACCGAATTTCCTCACTTTTGTCGCTGTGGAAAAACCCTAACTAATGCATTAAATGGAGTTTTTTGCCTCTAATTTCCCTTCTTTTTGAGAAGTTTAATGAGAAATAGTGAATGTAACGTGGCAGTGGGAACAAGGTGCCTGCAAACGGAAATGGTAATGCGCATGGCGACGCAAAGTGAAACAGAAAGATGAACAGTACTGTTGACAGAAATGGTTAAAATAACGCAAACGCAAGCGCAAATGGAAATGCGAAGGGTAACTCACATGGTGCCCTAGACGGGAACAGTAAGTGAAACAGTTACGGAACCACAAGAAGAAGCGGTAAGGGTAACAGTAATTTAAGTGCACAGGCTAGTTTTCCCCAAAAGCTGCATAGAGAAAGACAGTGAGTACAAAAAATGTATGCATAATAATGGGTTTTGGAGCAGAAAATGAGGAGTTGGAATAGTAAATTGCTTATATCTCAGGAACTGTACGACGTGGAAAAAAATTGTAAAAGTCATATGATTTATGACTTTCCTGACTAGTTTTGTACTTAGCCTCCACTAGGGGGCTAAGAATTTTTCTGATGAAAAGTCCATATCTCGCACCGTTTCCGAGATACGGGCCCTAAGAGGTGTGGCAAACGCCGTAATGTTATCCTATGGGAAAAAAGAGAAGTTCAGAGTGCCATAACTGTGGCTCCCTGTAATATTTTTTCACCAAACCAGTAAAAGGCACATCTGTGGGATGTTGGCTTTCTTCTCTCCAAATTTCAGCCCAAAAGACCAAACCATTATTTTGCAGCAGGGCGGCAAAAGATTCCTGTAATGCGGCGGATGCCGTAATGTTATCCTATGGGAAAAAGCATCAGCTTTGGAGTGCCATAACTTTGCCGCCCTGTAACATCTTTTCACCAAAATATTGAAAAGCACATCTGTGAGATGTTGGCTGCGTTCCTTCCAAATTTCAGCCCAAAATACCAAACTGTTCTTTTGCAGCAGGGTGCCAAAGAATTGCTGTCATTTTTACACAGCCTGGAAAAGTACTGTTGAACTTTGAAAGCTTTCACAAATTCATTGACTTACTATACTTAAGTCTTGAGTACTTTGTGGAAGTACTTTTTCCAGAAATTTGAAAGACATATTTCTGGGGTGTTTTACCCCAAAATAAAGACATGCCTTGCATCCTCAGGGTCCGACTAGGTGACTACAAAAAGAATTAGGTTGCTAGAGGGTCCCAAATTTAAATGCCAAGCATTTTTCTGATGACCAACTGAAAACAAAATGGCAGATGTGCAACAGTAAAAGGGCCATTTGTGAAAGTAAAAACTGCATTTGCGACACTGTCAAACTTTTTGTTAACTTTTCCCATTGACTTATAAGGGGAACTTGTTTTTTGAATAACTTTTGAATTGTTTAATATTTTTTCACGAAATCTTCAAAAGGCACATCAGGGGCCCCAGCCGCATGTTTCCTGAAAATTTTGGGCCAGTCGCGCAAACTGTGCGACCTCTAGAGATGACCAAAGAATTACAAAAAAGCGTAAACGTGCGAGCAGATCATGCTTAATAACTCTGCAGCCGTATATTCAAACAGTACGAAAATTGGAAGATCCCAAGATTTATGGTTCTTGGTTGTGTATTCCAAATTTCAAGCAAATCCATTGAACAGTTGCAAAGTTATTAAGGTGCAACATTTTAGGTTTAACATGTAAATGGCTCCTCAACCTTAACTATGGTAGCACTACCATGCTACCATTGTGTGTGTGTGTGTTATATATATATATATATATATATATATATATATATATATATATATATATAAACATTTAAGGTAATTTCTTATTAGGGTTAACAGAAATTGTGTTGAAAAATAATGTATTCATGTTTGAGGGGAGACATTATATACAACTGAATGGGACAGCGATGGGAGCCACATTGGCCACAAGTTATGCTAATCTGTATGTGGGGAAGTGGGAAAATGAGAATATCTATGATGAGGAAAAAAAATCAATTTTTTGATAAAATAGATTTCTTTAGGAGGTTTATTGATGATTTAATATTTATATGGAGTGGAACTACTGAAGAACTAGTTGAGTTTGTAAAGTGCTTGGAGAAAACGAATGAACATCTCAAGTTTAAAGTAAATGTTCAAAAAACGTGCATTCATTTTTTGTTTATTATTGTTGATTGGAATTCTAGGATTACAATCCCTTTGAGCCATGGCTCTTTTACAAAGGTTCCACATCAACTTTGAAAACAAATACAAACATAACAGGCTTGGGATAGGCAATTCAAGCAGTGGAAATACAATACATTAGAGGGGGCTGATGGTACAGGACAGAAAATATGTATGAATAATGCAGTAAAGGTAAAACAGCAAAGTAGTACAATGGATTATAAGCAGGGTGAGGCAGTTTGGAAACAGCCAGAGGATGGAAAGGAGAGGTAGCAGGGCAAGGGATTAACTGGGATGGATTTTTGGATACTATGATTTACAAAGATGATGGTGGTACCTTGTATACGGATTTATATAGAAAGCCGACTGACAGAAATAGCATACTTTTAGCATCCAGTTGTCACCCAATGCATGTAACACATAATTTGCCGAAGGGACAGTACATAAGAGTAAAGAGAAATTGTGGTACTGAAGAACTGTATAAAGAGAGAGCAGAATAAATGACTACTCGATTGGGGGAAAGAGATTACAATATGAATGATCTCTTAAAAGTAGTAGAACAAATACAAAAAATCAAGAGAGAAACTTTGTTTCATCCAAAACATATAAGAAGAAAAAAGGAGGAGCTGTGTGACCAGTTAAATTTTGTAACCACATATGGAGGGGGAAGTAAAGAAATTGTAGAGATAGCCAAGAAAAATCTTTCAATTTTTAGAGGAACACCTGGACTTAAAAACTATTACAGAAACCTCTGAAGGTGACCTTTAGAAGGGGTAAAAATATTAGAGATTCAGTGGTGAATAGTTACCAGCCGAAGTGTTCCCCCAGACAACAAGAAACTCAGTAGTAGTGTATGAAACCTTGTGGCAACTGTAGGATGTGCAAGCACATGATTAGATGTAAACAGTTTAAGAACCCCAGAACTGGAGAGATGATAAACATTAAGGGCAATATTAATTGTGGTACAGAATGTGTCATTTATTTGTTACAGTGCAGCTGTGGATGCTACTATGTAGGTAGAAAAAGAGAAAATTGAGACAACGTCTTAATGAGCATGTTTTGGCAATTAAAAATAAAAGTCAAAAATATGCACTGGCAGCACATGTTAATGCACAAAAGGATAGATTAAACCACAAAATGACAGCCTTAGGGAGAGAAGCAATCACAAAGAACATAAGAGGAGGTGATATAGAGAATGTTTTGGATAAAAAAGTACAGAAATGGATATATGTCCTAGGGGCACTTAAACCACCTGGTAACCTAATAGGTATTCCTATATCTCTCCCTCCCCATATCAGAATATATAAACATATAGGCTGGGATATTCAAACTGCACCAGGCTGTGGCGCAAGCCTGGGCGCAGCTCAACTTTGTTGCGCAGGGGTGTGGCCTGGGCGATATTCAACAGAGCTGCGCTATGGTACAGCAGCTTTGAATATCGCACCCTGGCCACCCCCACTGTGCATGGCACAGTGGCACTGCACCAGAACAAGTGGCCAGAGTGAAGCATGGAGATGCGCTGGCCAAGTGCCATTGCGCCATGCACAGCACCTGCGATATTGAAAAGGGGACATGTAAATGGGGCCATAATATATGCAAGGCACACAGGGGGCCATTTGCATCTCATTACGGCCCCATTTGCATTCCATTAGCATGCAGGTGTGCTGATCCCCAATGACTTGCACCTGGCGCCTTTTCAGGCAGCAGCTGTCGGGGACCGATGCCCCTGCAGCCTGATCGCCAGCATTCCTGAAATATAAAAACAGTCCAATATCCCTGGTGGTCCAGTCAACCTCTATGTGCCCCGATCACGGGCATCATTACTAGGACCCCCCCAAGTCCAATATCCCTGGTGGTCCAGTGGACTGCACTGAGCCCGATCGAGGGCATCATTACTAGGACCCCCCCAAGTCCAATATCCCTGGTGATCTAGTGTACCTCCCACCCACCCACCCACTGAACCCCACTGCCCGCTCCTCCCATCAGCCAATGGGCAGCAGCACCAACCCCCTGCCACCCGCCGCCCGCCAACTGACAGCTCAGTAGGGCTGCACACCCAGTGGTTCACAGCATAAGCCAATGGGTGTGCAGCCATACCATACTACTCAGTCCAGATATGTGAATGAATTCATTCACATATCTGGACTAAAAATCAATGATACGGCATGCCCATTGGCTCATGATGTGAACCAATGGGCGTGCAGCCCTACCAAGCTGTCAGTCAGTGGGCGGTGGGCAGCAGGCAGGTGGGGTGCTGCCGCTCACCGGCTGATGGGGGGAGAGGGGTGGTGGGGCTCAGTGGGTGGATGGGGTGGGAGGTACACTAGATCACCAGGGATATTGGACTTGGGGGGGTCCTAGTAATGATGCCCTCGATCGGGCTCAGTGCAGTCCACTGGACCACCAGGGATATTGGACTTGGGGAGGTCCTAGTAATGATGCCCTCAATCGGGCTCAGTGCGGTCCACTGGACCATAAGGGATGTTGGACTTGGGGGGGTCCTAGTAATGATGCCTGCGATCGGGCTCAGTGTGGTCCACTGGACCACCAGGGATATTGGACTTGGGGGGAGGGCTATGGTGATGCCCGTGATCGGGGCATGGGGGGGTGCAGTCAGGTGCAGCAGGAACTCGGGTGGCCACCCACAGGTGGCAACTGCTGTGTTGCACCCTGCAAAGCGGCAGCTCACCTGTGGGTGGCCATCACTTATTCCTTTTTTTTTGGGCGTAACTTTGTGCAGGTGCAGGTAGGGGTTGCTCATGCATGACTCTGCACATCCCGGACTGAATATTGGGCTGTGCAGGTTATGCATTTGCCTTCCCACCTGTGCCTGTATACATTGCCTGATGCGCTCCAGTGCGCCAGTTTGTCTGGCGCCCTTTTCCCTTTTGAATATCGTGCTGGGGCACATCAGTGGGTTGTGCATGGCGCAACACTGTTGCACCATGTGCAACCCTTTTGAATATATGGGCCATAGTATTTATATTTTGAACTATATGTTGTTTCTTACATAAAAATGAAATATACAGAGTTCTACCCCCCTTGTGGTAATATCTCCCATTTACAAACAACTGACATTTACAGCACTTGTTTGTGTATGTTTGTATATATAGTTATACAAAAGAGCAACAGAAGTAACTAAATTGAGTTCACATTATTATTATTATTATTTCTGAAAGTTAAAAATTGTTTTTTCTGGATTTTTTTCAGATGTGGTAATGGAAGGCATTTATTCCTGAAAAATATAAACCTATTGAAAAACAACTTATAAAGAAAAAAATTAGAGCTTTGTGAGATTGTTGCTTTTCTTTTACTATGATGCTATGGGGTGTATATACTTTTTTACACATATTAATTAATGATTAAATGTTTAGACACATGATTGGTGCATCAGTTTAATGAATGTGTATAAAACAGGTATCAACCTGAAGTGCTGTTATTCTCTGTCGAAGCTTTAGGACGATACGTAAGAACTTTCAGTTTCACTGGCATTTTGTCATTATTGACTAAATGTTCATTTTCGTCCTTTTTGCTGGGGTGAGTGCAGCACTTTATGGTCAGGTTTTGTGGAAAACCATGATGGTGCCAGCCAGGCACATCAACTTACCAAGGGTAGTATTAATGTACACACAGAGGACATCCTTCCTTTTGGGGTCAGTGCAGCATACTTTGGGAAACCAACAGCATTATCACATAATCATGGACGGTTAACTCAATGGTCAGGTCATCCTTCTAGCACATCATTTGGCAAGACACTGTGCATCAGCCTAGTCAGGTCAAGAGAAGCATTACATGAAATTCCAACAGCAGCAGCAGTGGACTTAGTTCTTATTGGAGTTTGTGCATGCATGACTGAGTGCAGCATTGATTAATGGAGATTTTTCATTCCATTTTATGCTCTCATTTCTCTTCATCTGAAGTTGGGAATTTTCTGGACATAAGACAGCAGCATTTTGGGGGTGCACATTAATTCTGGGGACTGGGTGGTTGCACTGCATGCATGATTGAGTGTGGCATGAATTAATGGAGACTTTGCATTCCATTTTGTGCTCTCATTTCCCTTCATCTGGAGTCAGGAATTTTCAGGACATAAGACAGCAGCATTTTGGGGTGCACATTAATTCTGAGGACTGGGTGGTTGCATTGCACGCATGACTGCATGTGGCATGAATTAATGGGGACTTTTCATTCCATTTTATGCTCTCATTTCTCTTCACCTGGAGTTGAGAATTTTCTGGTCATACAACAGCAGTATTTTGGGGGTGCACATTAATTCTGGGGACTGGTGGTTGCACTGCACACATGACTGAGTGTGGCATGAATTAATGGAGACTTTTAATTCCATTTTTTGCTCTCATTTCTCTTCATCTGGAGTCAGAAATTTTCTGGACATAAGACAGCATCCCAAGATTTTTATGAACACTTGTCAAAAACATTCTACATAAAAAAAGGCCAAAAAAAGTGGTGTCCTTCCCTTCCTTGTTGTGTTCCGACTTAATAAACTCTGTTTACAATAGCAAATTATTTTAGTGGTATCAGTAATGTTTTATTTCTGTCTTGCTGTGTGCATGTGTGGAAAAGCAGGAGTGAGCAGTGTAATAATCTGCTAAACAGCATGTATGTAGTGCAATGTCAAGTGCTCACACTGTCCAACACCCTGAAAACATATATGATAGCTGACTTGTTCCACTGTTGATTGTATAAAGAATATATAATGTATATTTTATTTGGACCATCATGGACAGAGGATCAAGTCATACAATATATTTTCAGGGGACTTGGTGAACAGTGTGCACCTGACAGTGCACACAGGCTGTTTAGCAGATCATTGCACTGCTCACTCCTGCTTTTCAACAAACAAACCATGACAAAAATGAAACATTGGTGAGGCACCAAACATATTTAATGCTAAACATACATTATTAAGTAGGATTATGACAGGTCAAGTAGAATGCTGCTCTAACACTAGGGCTGGGTGCTGGTGGAGAGCAACTAGCTGCAAAAATGGCAGACTAAAAAAGAAAGCCAGCACTTCAAATGAATAAATGCAAAGAAAAAATGTTCACTGCTAGTGTAAATTTGCTGATGGCAAAACAAACCACACACAAATGATCCCTGCGCTTCAACACTTAGGCCTTCATTAGGGAGTCACCAAAAGAATGCCTAACTACCAAAATGCAAGGGTCATTTGTGTGCCTTGTTTTTCCATCAGTACATTTGCACTAGAAGTAAACATTTTTTCTTGGCATGTGTTCGTCTGGACTCAACTAGTGGTGGGTTTCTGGTTTTGTCTTGCACTTTTGCAGTTAGGTGCTCTCCACCAGCACCTTGGCCCAGTGTTACCACAGCATGGTTCTGGACCTGTTATATTCCTACTTAATAATGTATGTTTACCATGAAATATTTTTGGTACCTCAGCAATGTTTCATTTCTGTCATGGTTTGTTGAAAAGCAGGAGTGAGCAGTGCAATTATTTGTTAAACAGCATGTGTGCACTGTCAGGTGCACACTGCCCACTACGCCGTCTGAAAACATATTATGAGTTGGTCCATGGTTGATGATGGTGCAATTAAAATATACATTATACATTCTTTATTCTCTATACCATCAACAGTGGAACAAGTCAGCTATCATATATGTTTTCAGGGGCTGGCCATTGCATGTACCTGACACTGCGCACATGCTGTTTAGAAGATTATTGCACTGCTCACTCCTGCTTTTCAACAAACAAACCACCACAACAGAAAGGAAACATTACTGAGGCACCAAAACTATTTCATGGTAAACAAACATTATTAAGTCGGAATATAACAGGGCCACCAGAAGCACGCCTGCACTAACTCTGTGGATGGATTCTGGTACAGAGTAGCTAGCTCCAAAAGTGCAAGACAAACTCACAAAGCCACCACTCTATACGAATACATGCCAAGAAAAAAATGTTCAATCTTAGTGCAACTTTATTGATGGCAAAATAAGCCACACACAAATGAGCCCTGCGCTTCAGCGCTTAGGCCTTCATTAGGGGGCACACTAATGAAGGCCTAACTGCCAAAGTGCAAGGGTCATTAGTGTGCCTTGTTGTGTCAAAAATACATTTGCACTAACAGTGAACATATTTTATTGGCATTTATTCATGTGGAGTTATGGCTTTCTGGTTTTGTTAAGCAGGAATATAATGAGGACAAGGACAACACTTTTTTTACTTTATTTTTATTTCCGTTGTTTTGGGTATGGTTCTCACCATTTTTGGGAGGTGAACAAGGTTATGCAAAAGAAAGATGGAACACAGACTTAACATTATTATACACATAATGGTGTACAATGGGAGGAATAAAAAAACAACAAAAATGGATTGTGACCTGTGTCAGATAACCTAAAGGTATGCAACAGAAATTCCAGAAGGAAGTAAGGAGGGTTGGGGGACAGGGTATACTGGAATGTATTGGGAGCTATCGCATTAAAATGAAGTAAAAAAATGGCTGTACAAAGGAGGGGAACTAAAATGTTGAAGGGTATGCACCAGAATGAAGCTAGGCAAAGATACACTAGAGGACATTAAATATAAACACAAGGAAGGGGTAGAGGCATGATCGAAACTATCAGGTTCCAAAATGGACTCAACATTGGGGTAGCCAAATCCAGAACAAAAGATATGCATGAAGAAGGGACCAAAATGTCAAGATAGAAGGGGGGATGGATCAGGGGAAACATCGGGAACTATTTTTTCTCACTGAGGGTGGTTGTGGTGGGTGTAAGGACAAACTAAAACTAATAATCAATGTTGTGATGGGACAGCAGCAGTTGAAGCATCCCCATGATCTGTAGTTGGTGCTCCTCAATGCGATCCAATTGCTGCTCAACATTGTCCAGCCAGTGGTTTGCAGAGTCCATCTCACTCTACAGCAGGCCCAAATCAGCCTGTGTGAAAGACAGTTGGAGAGGGTTGCCACTGTCATCAGGAAGTGCTGCAAGTTGTGGTGGTGGAGCAGCTGGTTCTGCCATAGCCTCCCATGCTTCACACCATGCACAGGTGGACGCTGTTCTGCCCCCTCTTCCCCAGCAGGGCCAGCAAGTGCATTACTACCCTGTTCGGCAACCTTGGCCTGCCACTCTTGGAAGTGGTGGTTATAAATGTGGGTGAGCTGACCCCCTGTGCCAAGTTGACTTCCTCTGGGGCCATAGCGCACCACAGCACCACACAGACTGCACTTTACTACACTGCTGTCCCCAGGCAGTGTAGTAAAAAACTCCCATACTAATGAGATGCGGGGAGGACCAGGCACAGGTGGGGGGCCCAGGTGTTGTTGGAGCCAGGGGCTGCTGCTGTACAGTTGGGTCTGGGGGTGCAGAAACCTGTTGCTGCAACTGCTGTTGTGGCTCCTCCTCCTTCTTGACTTCCTGCTTCTGCTGAACTGCTGACACAGGGGCCAAAGCAGGTGCTGCTGGCACTGTGGAGGGCACTGGTCGGTGCCACAGGATGTGGTGCTTCCATGGCACCAACTGTACTATCTCTTGCTTCAGGGGGAACATTCAGGATGGTGATCCAGTCCAGACACCGCCAGCCACCATGTGTGCGCATGCCCACTCGATCTCTGCCACATAGACGAATGCCCCAGAGTCTCTCCCCTTCCATTCTGGTCTCTCTCTCTCTCTCTCTCTCTCTCTCTCACTCTTTCACAATGACACACACACACAGACACACAAAAACAATTAACAATAAATTAATACTAAACAGAAATACTGCACAAACACAAATCCAGACAACAAATATTCAAAAATAAGCACCTATAGCAAAAAAATTAAAAGGTTTAAAGTATTTTTCCAACAGATTTTACTCTCTGCCTAAGCAGCACACAATCTCTTCCTCCTACTACAAGGCGAAGGTGAAACTCTTTTAAGCATGAGTCACTTCCTGCCTGCCTGAAGCATGTGACCTACACTGTGTAAGCCATGTGATGTGTTTGGAATGCCTGTGAATTCCCACTCTGCCTTAAAGCAAAGCAAGGCAGAGTGAACAACTCAAAGTCATAATTACAATATGAAGTGGTGAAGTGGTGAAGTGAGGGTTTAAAATGGGCACTTTGTGTAGCAGCATGATACCGTGAAGTGGCCACTTTGCAACCATTTTGCGGGCAGAATTTTACTTCACTGCATCTCTACTCTTCTGACTCGGTTCTGAGTCTGTTTATGCCATAATTATTATCTATTGGGATGGAGCTAAGCCTCCTAGTCTGGTTTACATTTACAGGCAAATGGGGAACTTTCTCACTCATGGAACAACTTCTATATTTACAGGCAGAACATTTTCTTTATGCATCTTTTTATTTAAATTAACTCAGGAGTTTCTCAGAGACGCTACTTAAAAGAAACATTTAATATGTTTACACAGCTCTATCTTTGATTTTAATGGACCTTCCAAAGGTCACTAAGGTCAAAACAATAAAAATAACCTCCAACAGTTTATTCTACCCAAACAAGGCCTTTTAAATCTCTGCATTCTAGTGTAGCAGAAACTACCTCATTTATTTTCATGTAACTTTGCAGGAATTCCTCCAATGTTATTTTACCATTGCCCTAAAAGGTCACCAAAGTCATTAATTATAATAACCTCCAACATATTTTATTTCTATCAATGTAAGCATTATATATTGTTTTATACAGTTTGTACAACAATTAGGCACTTGATAGCATACTGCACTCCTGCACTTTATTTATACAACTATCTAAGCACTGTAGCACTTTATTCCTGCGCATTGCGGCATTTTATTCTTTTATAAGCACTCATGCACTTTAACCATATGTATTATTATTATTATTATTATTCTCAGGCACTTAATGTAGGCATAAGCATTTTATTTCTCGGCATTAGACTTTAAATAAACTTTATATCTACAGGCCTTTACTGCCATACAAGTACCTTCCAAGGCTTCCAGGTCTTCGATTAGGGGGTAACTAAGAAGACCTCAGTCTCTTACCAAGGTTTATGACAAGGGTCACCCTGTCACAGGAACACAGAGCCTGAGACTTGACACTCCCATTCAAAATCTCAGTACAGCACTATGCCCTAGTTGTAGTAGTAATAGTAGTAGTAAGCTTTTTATTCATATCAAATAATATGAACAGGGAAAATGCTCAGTTAAACCAAAGGTTCATTTTCAATTAGTTCCCATAAGCATTTCAAGTTGCAAAACATATACTTCCAACAGGGAATGTATAGTTTCATAACATAATATTTACACAAAGGTATATGCAGTACAATGAATGCAGTATAGTAATTAATTTTGCGCTATCTATGCAACAATTTCTAAATTCCATGATTTTGTTGTAGATTTTACCCAGAAGCAAATCTAGTTTGTGTAAAGAAGAGCCAGTTAAAGAGAGCTCAGAATATATAAGCACATATACATACTGTAGTGCAGTAAGATGCCTACTGTATATTATCCTTGGACCCCATAGAAGTTAGTATACCACCAATAACCAATAACCTACTTATACACTCATATTTAGCCAATGCCTACTTTATGGCAGCAAGGTAATTAAAGCATTGCCTGATTCACAAACCATTTATTAATGAAGGTAAGGTTGTTTTTCCCAGTAATAGGTCAGCAGGCAGAGAGATGGGGAACACAGAGTCAGAGACGTGACACCCTGCCTCCCTTTTCTTCTTAATCAATCATGTTTTTTAATTATTTAAAGAAAAAAAGTTGTTGACTGGACTGCTAAAGCCTATCACCTGAACAAGTTGCAATCAGTTCAGTAAAGTTGCTGAACTGATTTATCAAGCCTGCCTCGTGGCATTGCAGCACGTGCAAGGCCAGGCATACTTAAGAAGTAATACCCATCTTTTTTTTAATCACTTTCCTTTCCTAACAGTTTTTTTGGATGAAGAAAAATGTTTTCTTTTTCCTTTTGAGACAGTCTTTCTATTTATGCTGCAGATGAACTGCAGTAACTGCACAGGCTCTCCCTGATCAAACACACACACACAAGTCTGCTTCCTTAAACTGCAGAGTTCCAAATCAGCTGAACAATATGTCTATGATAGATAGATAGATAGATAGATATTTTATTTCTAAACAGCCCAATTCCAGGGACTCAGGGCACTGTACAATATAAAACCATACAATTTAAAAGCATGCACAGAATGCATACATGAAAAAAACAACTGGAAGCATACAATTAAATCTATCTATCCCATAAACAAGACAAGAATTTCAGAAAATCAGTCAGTAAATGTTTGCTGGAACAAATACATCTTCAGGTCATTTTTAAAGGCTTCCACTGGGGGAGCCTCTTTTAAATAACCAGGCAAGGAGTTCCACAAGGTAAATGCAGCCACTGAGGATGCCCTGTCCCCGGAATGCCACAGCCTAGCCCTAGGAATTCCAGGAGGCCTCCCCAGTGGAACGGAGTGCCCAGACCAGCTGGTAGGGAGCAAGGAGATCTTACAGATAGATAGGTGTCCTTTTATGCGGGGTCTTATAGGCCAGGAGCCCTATTTTGAAGACAATCCTTCACTGGACTGGCAGCCAGTGCAGTTCACAGAGGACCAGGGTGATATGCTCACACCTATTCACCCCCTTCAACAATCTTGCCGCCAGATTTTGCACTAGCTGCAGCCTATAGAGGTTGCCTCCAAATAACCCTAGGTACAGGGCATTACAGTAGTCCAACCTGAAAGTGCCGAAAGCATGTACCATCGTGGTCAGGTCCTCAGGCGTGATCAGGGCTCAAATTCGGGTGATATTCCTGAGATGATAAAACCCCCTTTTAACTACGGCCATGGCCTATGAGGGCCATGTGGGGTGAATAAAGGACTGGCTAGCACAAATGTCAATCACCCAAACAGTTCCTAATTGGCTGGTGACATTCAGTGCACCAGTATACCCATGAGATGCTCAGTATTCTGAAGCTGAGTCATTCAGGTCTGGGGAGGTTTGGAAGTGCTGCAGACCTGGTTTGATCACCCCTAAGTAACACAGTATAAAAAAGATGCTGAGAATGACTATGTGGTGAAAAAATATATATATTTTTCATTTAGTCATTATTTTTGGGGGGTGTTTTTCATCCTGCTGAGGCAGCATGAAGGTTACTGTATCACTGGGATGGCTGCCCATCCTGGACTGGGTTTTTGTTCTTGCCATCCCCTCCTTTTGCCTGATCTTCCAGGTGTGGTGGTGTGGGAGCGGTGGCTATGTATGCTGCCCAGTCAGACTCCATTGTCTCCCCCCCCCCAAAGACAAAAAAGTGAAATGAATGTGTACACTAGAATTCTAGACCATCAGAATGTTCCGTTTTCTTTTTCCTGGAAGTTGCAAAAAAGCTGTAATAAACATGCATACTGAACAATACAGTATAAAAAATTACATTAGAAAATCAACAAAAATGATTGGCCTAAACATATCACATGGTCATGCATTGAAATGCATTATACAATAGCTAAGAAAACAAATTGTGTTTTATAGCGTACTTGACTACACAGCTCTTCTTTGTGCAAAGTATTTGATTAAGAACTGTTCACTAAAGGCTGTGTGGCACAATAATTTCTCTGGTGTGGTAGGCAGATCACTGTGAGTGCCCCATACCCATTATGGTTTGGATCAGGGCCCACATGGTCAAGGACAGCGCCAACAGGGATCTCCCGAGTTGGGAAGGTGAAGCTGTGCAGTAGAGTGAGGACATTCTGCTGCCTCAGCAGGATTTCCTGAACTGGTCTGATGTGGCCCTGCAGTGACATCAAAAGACGGTATCACATCGTAATAGCAACCCAAAATGAGCGACTAGAAATATAGTGAATTATATTGGGTGCTATTATTGTGGGCTACACTACAAGTTAGACAATATATGTTATAGCGACTATAGGGAAGGGTGAATGGAAGGGGGGAATAGCGAGGGGAAGGGGAGGGACAGGGAAGGAGTTTTCAGGGTCTGCAGTACCTACTCCTACTGAGTTAGCTGCATGGCATGGTGGTGTGGGAGGCTAGCTCTGGCAGAGCAGGTACTGGATTCGGGACTGAGAGTAGCTACATTTTTCGGCAGCTACGAGCTGTGGCACTTAATTTTTGCCCTCATCCGGATTTTGCCCCTCCTCTGACATGCACCCTGAACTAGAGAATCCTAATTCAGGTTCCCCCCGCAAAAACTCTTTTTGGTATCCGGATGTCAGGTCACCTTAAAGTGTATATCGACGATTTGCTTTTCGGTGATATACACTTGCCATAATAGCGATTGCTGTTTTGCAATCGCTATTATGACATGGAACCTAAAAGACACACAATACTTTCAGTACACTGAGGTGCTCAGTAACAATACATCATTTGTTTTTGTTAATATCATGACCATTTCACTGGCAATGGAATACTAACCTGTGTAGCACTATACTAATTATCTATCATGACTGCTGTATTATTGTGTTACTTTACTTAATGAAATCTGCCATAATGCTTACAAAACACAATCTTGATAGTGATAAGTGCTTACATGCAGTTTGTGATGCACAAAATGGTTGCCAAGATTTTGTGTAATTCCATTACACGGTATGAAAGTTTTAAGCAAGTGCAGTATTCACTGATGTTAGTGATGTGCTATCACATTACATTATATGTACTGTATTAAACTATAATCATTCTTCTATACCACCATTGCATATTTAAAAGAATACAAATTTATACAGTGACTACTTCAGGTCAAATCTCACAACACCACAGGGCTGACATCTTATGAACAGTCACGATAGGCAATGTCATGATCAATACTTTATTTTCTAGTTACTGTATTAAATGTTACTTACTGGTGCTGGCAGATGAATATTCTAGACCCTGTCCTCAGGGTCTTCATAGTCTCTGCTCGCCCATTGGAGGCAAAGGGCAGGGGTACTAGCCTGCAGCAGGCCTACTAGTGGGGGTGGGGAGATCTGGTTTTCTTAGTGCAACCCATCTTTCTCAATAGTTTCTTACCCGCAGTGCGAACAGACATAGACCCAGGATGCTTGTAGGCTGCTGTCTGTTATTACAGTTCAATTACCTCAATATCCCTATTGAGCCGATTCACTCCTTTAAATATATTGGTGTAACTCTCAACAGCACTCTGTCTTTTACAGAACATGTCAACAAAGTTTCCAAGGCAGTTAACTCCAGATTAGTGATCCTCTACAGGCACAGGTGCGGTATGACCCAAGAAGCACTCCAAACATCTGTCACCAGCTCGATATTCTCAATAGTTGACTATGGCTTAGTCAGTTATGGCTCTGCCTCTGACATGACACTTAAAAGAGTATGTACTTCCTTCAATAATCTTGTCACCTGGTCTTAGGTGCCCACAGTCACACCCATAAATGCAACTTATATACCATGACCAAGCGGTTGCACTTCAAAGGTAGCATCACTTATCATACCTGCTTGTATGCAAAACAAAAATCAACTTGGGCCTTACTCCATCTGACTCCCAGCCCTTCCTCATGCATTCACCCTACTCGCATAGCAGCAGGAGTGCAACAAGAAATGCATTCCAGGTCCCCTTCTGCTGAACAAGCCCAATGATCATTTAGTTTCCAGGTCCCTAGCTGGCTAAATGGTCTCCCCCTGGACATACTAGATGTGCCCAGGCTTGGTCCTTTCAAGTACCTACTAAAACAACATCAGACTGTGCTCAGCAGCTGCGATTGCCCTGCGTAACCGTCCTACCAATACTGCCCTGCACCTCTCTGACACTAGCATTATCGTGCCCACTTAACTGTCTGTCCCTTCCATTTCCTTCGCCTTCGCCTTCTGTATCCCATCTCACCCCCTCCTGCCACCGTCTACCCCTTATCTCTGCCTCCACCACCACATTTTCCCCTTCTCTGTCTCTCCTCCTCCTTCTTTTATGACCGCTCTCTGTCACCTCACTACCCCTGCACACATCTTCCTCCTTCATTCCCTAGCTGGTGCCATACAATTGTCCCTCTGTGGACAGCTGTACCCCCCACCCCGTGCACCTCCCACTTACTTTCCCATCAATTTAAAATCTCAAGGATGACACCGTTTTCACTTCTGCCTTGCTCCATCTCACTTATTTTGTGGCATTAGTGACTTTTTCCATTTTCCCTGCTCTGACAAGGGCATCTGATTGTTCACACTCTCTGGTCCTTGGTCCATTGTGTAGAATGTTAATTTTATATTGCTTGCTTTGTGATACTGTCACCCCTTCCTACTGAAATAATTATGCACCATAGGTGTTGCCCCTAATGCTGTACTGTGATTCCAGGAATATCTCTCGTCTAGATTCCAAAGAGTCAGAATAGGCCAATCAGTGTCTGTTTCAAAAGAAGTATCTTTGGGAGTTCCGCAATGGTCCATTCTGGGACCCTTGCTGTTCAGCTTTTTTATGAATGATCTTCCTGAGGCCTGCTCGAGTAAAATAATCTTATACACTGACGATGCAGTCATACTTAGCAGTCATTCTCATATCGAGGACCTTCAGGCCGAGCAGCAGACCACATTCCAACAACTAGAACTCTGGTTTAGCTCTCAAAGTTAACTACTTAACTACAAAAAAAAATGAAAACTATGCTCCTTGCAAGCCCCCAGCTAAAGAGGAGGTACCCCATCCTGACAATGATAAATCACAGATCAGTTCCTTTAGAACAGGTACACACATTCAAGTACCTGGGTGTCATGGTTGATGACTCCCTCTCCTATGTGCATCACATTAACATGGTGGTGAAGGCAATGCACAACAAATTAGGCATCCTGTATAGGTACAGGAAAAGACTATCTCCTAATGCTCTCTGACTCTCCTTCTCCAGCTCCATACTATCCATATTAGACTATGGTCTGGTGGTTTATAGAGTGGCCACTGATGCGACTCTCAAGAAAGTTGTTACAGCCCAAAACAAGGCTTGTAGACTACTGCTAAATGCAGACTGCCTCACGCATACCTGCGCACTGTATACTTATTCCAACCTGCCATCATTCAGAAACAGAATCAAATACCAAACCTGCCTTCTTGGGAGGAAGGCCATGCTCAACCAAACCCCTCCTTGTATCTCTGAATTGGCTAGGATAGCCAGCTGCAAGTACAATACTAGAAGTACTGAGATGAACCAGCTTAGTGTTCCATTTCGTAGGACTGCACTTAGTCAATGCACTTTCTCCTACTGAGCACCACTTTGGCTCAATGAGATCCCTGCAGAGGTACTAAACACAACTAAAGCTGAACTAAAGCAATATATCTCAAGCATGTACATCTGTGGCTGTCTAAACTGATCCAGGTACTCCTTATTAGAATAACTCACCCTCTGGTTACCTGATAGCCTCTTGGTCTCTACTTTTAGTCCCTCCCCTCCTCCCCGGCTCCCTACCTCAAACATCTCACCCATGCTAAGGACACCTAGGATTTCCCTCTCTACTCTCTCAAACCTCTCACAAGTGTTATCCTCCTCTTGTCCTACTCCCTTCCTCTGGTCACCTTACTGCCCCCCCTCCCTTTCTACTTCACATCTCTACTCCTCCCCTTCTTGCCCACACCCTTTTCACCAAAGCATTTTCAGCTCCTCTACATCAATGCTTTTTTTCTGACAAGGCTCCCCCAGGGCTCCTATTTAATACACAACAGGCCTGTGACTGCATTGAGAGGTTTGTATGGCAACCAGGTACTTCAACAGCAAAGCTAGAGAGGTTAATGAAAATACAGGCATGTCTGTGCATGGATGCCCATATATTATCTTTTTTAGGTTATAGGCATCCATGTCCATTTCAGCCACTCTGCCTCCATTCAGTAAACTCTGGGTTGAAGGGGGTGACACTTGAGGTTTGGTTGCAGGCTCAAATTACTCATTCAATGTGCTGCAGCTTTTTCTGTAAGTTCAAGTAAAAAAAAATGCAGCTTCCAACTTGATTAGATAGAGGAAAGCAGCTATGGAACAGCATTCTAAGTTATTGTGCTACAGTAGGGACATTACTACTGTGGCACAACTACATAAAGATGTCACTACTGCAGCACAACAAGCAGATTCCATGTGTGGAATTACATGCATAACAGGGTTCCATCATACACTATGGATTCCTGAAAGACCCTTCTGGCTGCTACCGCCGCTGTGGTCATGACTGTCGGCAGGCGCCCCATGGTGCTTGAAAGCCACTGCTGCAGCCCCCTGCTCCTTGCACTCAGGATTCCTGAAAGCCCCCTCGGGCTGCTACCACCACTACAGTCAGGACCATCGGCAGGCACCCCACGGTGCTTGAAAGCCTCTGCTGCAGCCCCCTGCTCCTTACACTCAAGATTCCTGAAAGCCCCCTCAGGCTGCTACGGCCGCTGTGGTCAGGACCATCGGCAGGTGCCCCAAGGTGCTCAAAAGCATCTGCTGCAGCCCCCTGCTCCTCACACTCAGGTACGGAGGTCAGCGCCTCAGACCCGGCTTCCCTGGAGAATTCCCCAACTGGCTTTCTCCCTGAACCTTGGGTGCCGCTCCTTGAATAGCGCTCATTGGCTGCCTAGCCAGGCAGTGCATCCTGACTGGGCCGCTCATTTGCTTGGGACATTTCATAATACTTTGTCTACCCTTGTGGATTTTCATGTTATTGGGACCTACCCACTGTTTTTGTAGCCATACATTTGCTTGCTCTGCCCGCCCCCACTAGACTCAAATCCTAATCCGGAGTGTACTGTGAGCCACCTGATCTGAGTCAGTTCCTGACACCAGTCAGCCTTCGGCTGTTGCTCCCGGGTTCCTGGCTAGTGGGAGGTGGCAGTTCCCTCTTCTAATTATACATAACTCCTGTATTTTTGAAGTATGAGACTGATTTCTGTGTTAAGGAAACTGTTTAATTTCTGTTGCTGCAGTTTGTGGATCAGTTTTCATGGGCTGTGTTCGGAGTTGTGGAAGCCTCGCTACTCTAGCACTGCCTGCCCACAACCCCTGCCTTTGTTTTCTCTTTTTTTTCCCCCTTTCCCAGACCCATTCAGACTCAGTCAGTGCCTGCCCTAGCCTGAATCCTCCCACCGATTTAGGATGTACTCAAGTGTTACAGCTCTTTGTTTGCCTTTGTTTTCCGCTAACCCTCCCCCAATTTCTGAGCCCTTCTAAAGTGCGCATTCTGTTTCCCTCTGCAGGATTCCTGAAAGCCCCCTTGGGCTGCTTCCACCACTGCAGTCAGGACCATCGGCAGGCACCCCACGGTGCTCGAAAGCTTCTACTGCAGCCCCCCTGCTCCTTGCACTCAGGTACAGAGGTCAGTGCCTCAGACCCGGCTTCCCTGGGGAATTCTCCGACCAACTTTCTCCCCGAACCTTGGGCGTCACTCCTTGAATAGTGCTCATTGGCTGCCTAGCCAGACAGTGCATCCAGATTAGGCCACTCATTTGCCTGGGACATTTCATACTACTTTGTCTACCTTTGTAGATTTTCGGCCTTCTCCCCCACCCCCTCCCTAGGCCACCTTAAATACTCCATGATCCCCGCCTACCTAGCTATCCCTCACCTCATTGGCTTATCCCCTTCACTATTCTTCCACCATGCCCCCTTCTGTGCCACCCCCTATTATATCTTACTAACTGTATCCACTTTACTGTTGTTAGACACCCTATCAGTATATCCTAGATATCTTAACTTTCTGCCCAGTTAACCAGGGCAATTAATAACAATAACAAAAATTTTACTCCCACATATATACATAGCTTTTACCCTTCCCTGCTCTCAGGCTTTCACTTGTTGCATCGTCTAGAGGAATTTGGCTCTTCTTACCTCTGTATCATGGTTACTAGTTTAGTAACATGGAGGCTGAGGACACTATTCTGCCTGGCCTTTATTAGAGCTCTCATCATTTTCATCAAACTCTACAACCCATCCACTTCACATCAAGATTGGGGAAATCATCCTTGATTGGGATATTGACAACATCCTGGAAACCAGCAACTACCTCCTAGGGGTATTCAACTTCACCACCCTTAGCCCAGATACATACCTTGCACAGTATAGAGGGATCCTTCCTGTGCACTCCCCAAACTCCCCCTATTCGCCTCCGTGCCTTGCCCATCATACACTGCACTATGTGGGCAAGGTATTGTTATATGTTGCCTTTCATCACTTAGGTCTTAACCTTAGGGCTTCTCCATGCCATACCTATCTTCCCCATAAGCGGGAATGCACCAAACTTTTCAAAGTACTCTTTGGACTATCTAGGAAGCTTCTGCTCCTCCTATTACTATGTTCAGGAAATGTTGAATTAAACCTAGGCCCACCAGTATCAATTGGTTCTCCGACTGACCAAGCTAGCCTTAAAGGGTTAAGTTTTATGCATGTTAATGCATGCAGCTTGTTAAAAATATTACCGCCATCCAGGCTTGGATATGTCACACTGCCCGTGACATATTGGTTGTTACTGAATCCTGGCTATTCCCAGCGACCAGCAATAATGAAATAAACCTCCTCTCTTACTCTCTGTTTCATACCGATAGACAAACTAGAGGTGGTGGGGTAGCTATTTATGTCAAAGACAAATTTGCGGTCTCTATCATCGACTCATCCTCAGTCCCATATGAGTTTGAAAGTCTCACACTACAGGTACAGATTGCACCTGGAATATCACTTTGTGTAATAGGCTGTTATAGGCCCCTGTCCGCAGGGTTGCAACTTCTAAATCATTTAAGCCTTATCCTGGAGCAAAGGTCATCTGAGTCTATATTATTAGGTGACCTCAACCTAGATTGGTTGTCCAGTGCTTCCTCTCCCTTAAAAACCATCTGTGATTCTCTCGGGCTGACACAACTCATCAGTGAACCAACACGCCCTAACAAATCAAATCCTTCCAATAGCACTTTGTTGGATATTATTCTTGCCAGCAAGCCCTACCTATTCACCCATGCTGGTGTCTTTTTCTCTGACATTAGTGACCACTGCATCACCGCCTGCATGAGGTCTAATCACAGTACCTCCGGTGCATTTAAAATCTCCCTCAAAAGGTGCCTCCGATACCTTGACCCCTGTGCATACGCATCAGCTCTATCTCACTCTGTGCACTGGACTGATTTTTACTTAGCAAACTCAGTGTCCATTGCCTACGATATATTCCAAGGCATAGTATTAGGCGCCATCAATAGGCACGCACCCCTTGTGAAAACTTGCGTTAGGAATAAGTCCTGCCGGTGCTGTGGAAAAAAGCTTGTAAATCCAAATTTCCAAATGACTGGACCCTCTTTAAGAAGGCTAGGAACCTCTGCACCACAATGGCCAGAGAAACGAAGGCTAAGTTTTACCACACCCAATTTGACCAATCAGCTAAATGCTCCTCAAAATTCTGGAAATTAATTAAAGACATTGAAGGTCATCCCTCCAATGCCACCTTGCCATCACAAATTTTGACTGGTGCCAATATTCTCACCGATAAACTGTTAATTCTTCATGCCTTCAACAATCACTTTGCCACTGCAGGGCTCGCCTTCAACACTTCCCCAGCAAGTTCACTCAGTTTGCAACCAGGAGTCATTAATCAAGATACCTTCTTCTCAAACACATCCTTCTCATTCCAACCCACAGCCCTGAAGGAAGTTGAAGACCTTCTGTTCCAGTTAGATGTTAGGAAAAGTGCTGGTGCAGACCTTATTGAGCCCTACCTCCTAAAGGTGGGCCTCCATGTCCTTGCAGTGCCCATCACCCATTTGTTACACTTATCCCTCTCACAGGGTGACCTTCCCACTATTTGGAAGATAGCACATGTTAACCCTTTGTTCAAATTGGGAGACTCCAGTGACCTGAATAATTACAGGCCAATCTCCATACTACCAACTCTGTCCAAACTACTAGAAAAAATCATGAACTGTCAGCTCAGAAACTACCTGGAATCAGCAAATTTGCTTAATCCACTACAGTCAGGCTTTAGAGCACAACATAGTACAATCTCGGCCCTGGCTAAGGTCACAAATGACTGGCAGTGTGAACTGGACAGGAAGAATTTCATATGTGCAGTGTTCTTGGATCTAAGCAAAGCCTTCGATACCATTGCTCATGACCTGCTCCTCTCAGCGCTCCAGTATATTGGATTGGACTCTCTAGCTGCTAGTTGGTTTGAGAACTGTCTCACAGGCTGCTACCAGCAGGTAAAAGTGGAAGGTGAAGTCTCTCCTTTAAAAGCCCTCCTGAGGGGCGTACCTCAAGGTTCCATCCTAGGACCACTGCTATTCGCTATCTATATAAACAGAATAGATGCCACCATCAAAAATGCCCAAATACACCTCTTTGCAGATGACACTGTGCTCTATGCCAGTGGCCCCTCACCAGAGGTGGCATGTACAGCCCTCCAGAATGACTTTAGCTTGTTGCAACACCAGCTCCTAAATCAAAACTTGCTTTTGAATGCCAAGAAAACAAAAGCTATGCTCTTCTCACCCTTTCCCAATTTACCTAACTCAGGCTCGGCTGGGTCTCTCTCTCTCTCTGTCTCCTCAATATCCACTGCCCTGGGAGAACAGTTAGCATACGTAACTCACTTCAAATACCTGGGTGTATGACTTGACAACAGACTCTCCTTCATAGAACATATAGAACAATTGACAAAGAAGCTTTGTCAAAGGCTTTGCCTATTCTTTAGGATAAAAAATCTCCTCCCACCAGATGCAAGGATGAGACTAGTCCAAACTACCTTCTTACTACTAGACTACGCAGACTTCCTTTATAGCCACGGATCAATCGGCGTTCTTTCAAAACTTGACATGCTCTGTCATAGAGCTCTAAGGTTCATAACAGATCTTCCTTACTCCACCCACCACTGTTTGTTGTATACCGCTGTAGGCTGGTCTTCTCTTACCCTCAGACTACAAAGAAACGCCACCATCTGGACATACAAAGCTATTATTGATAAACTGCCTGACTATATCTCAGTCTGCCTGTCACCTTGCACTCTAAGCAGATATGTACTAAAAGTGCCTCCTAAATTACCTTAAAGGTAAAAATGGTCAGATCTCTGGGCATCCATTAGCCATGCGCTTCCCCAACTATGGATAACCTGCAAAAAACCCTGAAATTAAAAATTAAACTCAGCATCTCAGCCTTCAAAACACTCTATCTTCAGCACAATAAGGAACCCTGTGCTTGCTATCCCTGACTAATCCTCCCCCTATCATTCTTGTCTTGGCTCATCCTAGATCATGTTTTGAGCTGGTGCATGGCCCTCCCCCCCATTCCCTCTTCTGTTGCCTCTCTACTCCTCCTTTCCCCCTGGTCCTTCACTGATCCCAGCCTCTCTCAGGCTCTCTCCCATCCACTTCATCCTCACTTCTCTCCTTCATCCTCTCTTCTCTCCTCTCCTACTTTCAGCTATCCACTGCTCTTGTCCCATGAGTATACCCACTCTCCCCTCCCCCTGCATCCCCTGCCTATTCCCATTCATCAGGTTCCTCATTTACCTCTGCATGCCCGGTTCATACTCCCCTCTATTTGCCTCGGATCTATTCATCTTCCTCCCCCACCCTCCCCACTGCCCTATTCTACCTATTCTATCCCCGACTTGTGCTCTAGGTCCCATTTGTTCTCCATGTGCTTCAGGGTCCCCAGTCCCTTCCCTTTGTCTTCTGTCAGACCATCTTTTCACTGTCACTGACTTATCTCTCTTACTGTTGTTAGCCCAACTGCTTATCTGAAAACATTTATAGCACTTATCCTGCATTTTTCTTACAATGTATTATCCGTGTTCGTTTTTGATCAGGCCTGTATCATTATTTCTGTGTATTACCCTGTTATCTTGTATTTGTGTTCCCCCAGGTCCACCTTGAAAAGGAGCTCTGCTCAATGGTGTTCGCATGGTTATATAAAGATTTTGATTGATTGATCGATTGACACTATATAGAGGACAGTGTATGAGTGCTCATAAATAACAAGGATATTTTTTACTCAAGAGGTTTCCATGGTAACAGGAGACCTCAAGAGTGCAACTCAAGTGGTCTCATTACCACGGAATCCTCAAAATTGAAAAAGTATCACTGTTGTCTATGAGCACTCATACACCCTTTCATAGTGTATGGGCACTCATAAATTCAACTCTGTCCTTACGTCTGCATTTTTTTCTGTGCTGCCCACTTCTTGGGTCAGCTGTCACTGCTGCAGCCATTTTCTGAAGAGTAGAGGTTGCTGGAATCACATGCATGATGACATTCCATGTTGCTTTGCTTCAGTACCTACGTAGCCAGCTCAGCACAACAAAAAGAATGACATACAGTAGCTATTGCAGCACAACAATGTTGTTCTAGGGATGGAGTTCCACCAAGAACAATGTTCCACCATACAGTATAAAAAAAATCAACATTTTACCACTGTTGTACTAAAGTACATCACTGTATATTGCAATAGTTTCTGGCCACCATTGTAACTTATTATGTTTCTTCAAATGTTCTGTCATTACAGAGGGTGAATAAAAGACTGATGATGTTTTTTCTTGTGGTCAACACTAACTCATTTTTTTTTTATTTTTCCATCATCAACATCACCCCAGTCTCACTGATGGGGCCCCAATTCCTGATGTCCTTTACCTGGCATCTGATGGAGATTCCTACAGAGATGGTCTTGACAGGACAAGGCCCATTGATGGGTATTTCATGTGTATTGTTTCACAGCATAAATGTACACTACATCAACAGTGCAGTACATATAGGAACACAGAAAGACAGAATAATGTATGGGGCATTGTACATTATTTGTTTTGTTTACACATTCAAAAGTGTGATACCTCATAAACCATGAGTGTGAAGCTCAAGTGGTTTGTGATGGTTTCACATACCAAGGGTATATAAAAACAGGAATAATGACAACATCCAACAGTGTATTTTATGCAGTTGTGGGTCCACAAATCAGATTTCTCTTTGCTTTGTTTATGTACTATTTAAGCAATAAGAAACATGCCTACAGCTTAAAGTCACTGCCCTTTTCCTGTGTAAGGTCTCTACCTCTACAGAGACTGCCTCCTGTTTTCTGTTTGGAGTCAGCTGTATAATGGACCACCAAAGTGCTGAAGAGGACCCCCCTCTCATTTGAGGAAAAAAGCTGTCCGAGCAAGAGATGTGATACTCATTTATACGGAGAGCTCTCTGTGCATAGATGAAGATTACCGCCTCTTGGGACTAGTGCATTCACAGCTGCATGTAACCAATGCATTTTGCCCAGGAGAGATGCTGGTTACATCTCTGCTTTTACACAATTTTGAAAGCTACACAGTAACAAAGAAAAAAAATGGAAAGTATCTGACTTAACCGACAGTCATGCCATATTAACCAGCTGGCTGATATGGATAGAACCCAATTAATGTGGCATTTGTGTCATTCCGGTCAATAAACACCTTAACCAGTAATTACAGTACTGTAAAATACATTGCATACAGTACTCTACATGCAATATGAAATACATTGCTCTTTCCATGACCACATAACAGTATTATTATTATTGTTATTTATTTTTTTAGATGGACAACAATTGCTGCAGTGTTTAGACTCTGTGTGTGTTTGTCTGTCTGGCAGCCCTGAATCAATGAACACCTGTTCCCACCCCTGAACCCATCCTTCTTTTACTTTTTGTTGTTAAACTTTTTATTGGTATATCTTTCAAATACACAGGAAACAATGAACAGTAACAATAAACATACATGTAGTGCCTGATATACCTCAGTATACGGAGATAAAGTACAATGAATAGATTTCTAAATAGAACATCTGACAGAGATATACAAGGAGTGTAAGAATACACAAGCTAGATCATGCTTGCTGATGATGTGGGGTACAGGTATACCTGTAGGATAAAAAGATAAGAACCTAAATCAAGCAAAGCACAGATACACACATACTGTAATATATATGCATTATCACCAATGCATCCTGAAATTAGGACTGTTAATATAACGGGAAGTAAGCAAAGGAAGTTGTGTGCCTGAGAGGTACAACCCCGGATAGTTATTACCCAACACGTGTTCTGGGAGATGCATAATTTAGGTATGATTGCCAACATGCATAGTAGGCCCCTAGTTAGTTAGTGCCCAAGTGAGAAAGAGATGATCCAACATAGAGAGTTGGGTCAGGGAAAGTAGGGGTCTGGATGGGATTTTGCCTTAAGCTGAGTTTTGGCAGTTTGGAGATAATGCTGTAAGTCATGGAGTTAATGTTCCATTTACCTTCATCTGGCCATGACATGGCCAATGATTTTCCTTCTGAAGGTAGCCTTATAAGTCTCCCAAGTGGTCCCAGCAGATGTGTCCTGTATCGTGTTATCTGAAAAGAACAAACAATGCAGTCTCCTTCTTTACCCAGGGGATAAAATCTGGGTCTTTAGTAGCAAGTAGCAAGGGGTCTAACTTCTAGGAGGGAGATTTAAGTGGTAGGACTCATCAGAGGAAATGCAGTTGTACTGGAGCATGATCTGAAATGATCACTGGGAGGATGATGGAATCCACTACTGTTGAGGTGAGTTTGGGAGAGGTAAGCCAGAAATCAGTTTGGCTATGTGACAGATGAACAGTGGAGTGGTAGATATAGTCTCTATCTCATGGGTGGAAAATCTGCGACATATTGACCAGACCTTGGTCCTGCATCATCTGGCAAATGGCCTGTACACTGTGTGGGTGGGTCTGGGTGGCTCAATGGGTTTTATCTACACAGGACGCAATGGTGAGGTTGAAATCACCCCCTTGGATGACCTGTGTGCTGGCTGTAGCCAGCTCGTTGATCGGGTTCCACCATGCCCCAGCGACACAAATTGTGTAGAACAGCATTGCAGCGATGGCACAATGCCAACAGTCAGCATTGTGCCATTCAGGAAAGCAAGTGTGGTTTTTGTGGGAGGCTTTGCCCCACCACACTATAGATAACCAGCTCTGAGTTGGAGTTGATTCAGGGAGGGGATGATATTCTTGGAGACAGCAGTGCCAGGAATACCAGGGCCACTGTAGTGAACTTCAGATTTTGTCACTGCAATGGTCTTCACGGTATTCCCATCACTGTTCGAATGTGATACGTGATGCTCTTGTGCACTATGTGGTGGAAACAAGTAGGATCATCTTCATTTGGTGCATAAACATTACCTAGAAGAATGGGGTCAGTTAGAATGTCCACAAGGGCAAAAACCCAGTGGCCCAATGGGTGACTTGCTGTGTGAATTGGTGCCTAAGAGATGTGTTTACCAGATCACTGCCATCCCCCACCCCACCCTCATTTATGTGTGGGGGCTGAGGCATGAAATTCTTGCTGAACCCAATATTACAAGCCTGGCATGATAAGTTGCTGTGAGTTTCATCTCCTGCAGAAAGGCCAGTTGGGATTTAAGTCTTTTTAGGTGTGAGAGAATTTGTTTCCATTTTAATGGAAAATTGAGGCCTGTTATGCTCCAAGTGTGATACATGATGTCAGCCTTCATCAAAATAGGGAAGTGATCTTTCTTACTTTTTGGCCTTTTTTTTTTTTGCAGTTGTACTGAAAAGTGTTTTATATTCGGCTTTATATTCATTAGTAAAATTAGCTTTAATTGTATTTCCTGTCTGTTTCTCTACTTGCTGCCATGTGCAGAACCATATGAGTTTTTGTAACATGCACTATTGGTTTAGGGAATTAAGGTGAGTCTGCCATGATTTGAAAGGGAAGGGATTTCTGTCAATGTTTTACTGTAATTAACGTCAAAGTTAATCCAACCAAGATGCAGCATTCTATTTACTGTACTAAAGGATCTACCTTTTGCCCACTTTTAAAGAGCATGCACAATAACACAGTGCCACAGTACGGAAATATGAGTGTGAGGTCAGTGAAACGTGAAAATTGAAACTGACTAAATGATAAAATAATTACACAAAAATTGCAATACTGTTTGTAACACAAACAATAAATAATGAATACGTAGCAAATTATATAATTGGAGCAGAAGAAAAATACTAACATTCTGAACCAATCAGAACCAGGGGCAGATCCTGGAGTCCTATAGATAGGGTAGCTGAAGTCAGAATAAAAATAATAGGCCAGGGGTCTGGTGGTCCGCCTAGGCTCCCAGAAATTTTTTAACATTTTGGTGCATTCTGGTGTATTTTTGAGGGTATTTCTAATGCAATTTCTACCCATTTCCTCCCTCCCCATGCTTTGTGAGTTGTACCCTAGCACCATCCCCGGAGTCCTCACAGTCCACATGACAGTATGTTGCCCAAAATACCATCCCACCCCAAAAATAAAACAAAATACCAAAAGACTGCAGCTGGGCAGCAGCACATCCAAAACACATAAAAATTAGACAAGTTGAAAGAGACTTGGTGATGAAGACAAATTGCAGACAAATTAAATGACAATCCAAGTAAACAAGTTCACAAATGTCACGCACTCGAGCACGTTATGACATTACCATAAAGCCAACCCATTCCAGTTTGTCCTAGAGTACAGATTAACCTATCCCCAGCCTTACCTCAGTAAAAAATAAATACAATAACTATAGAAATATGGGAACAAAGTCACTTTGCTATCTAGTTTCTGAAAATATAATTTCAAGTTTGCTTGCTATTTTTGCAAAACAGATTTTATTCTAGAGAACAACTTATTACAAAGAAAATACATTTTTAAATAAATAAAATATGTATTATTGTTTTCAAATTTCCTTTACTGGGATAACCTCATGGTATGAGGCATCTCATTTTTATGACAGGCCCAAGAAGTCAGTAAGCAGACAGCAGAATACAGTTTTTAAACAAATATAAAAGTGCATTTCTTTTTATTAGCAACAGCACTTGCTTCTGTACATCATAATTTGCACCCCCTCCCCATTCAACACATATAAGTATGTAAACTAAATATTTGATTCTATCACTTTTTTCTCCAGTTTTGTAACTGCCTGTGTCAATGTGCCAAACAAGGTCTTATGACTTCTGTTGCTAATTTTGCTCTCCAAGCATGCAGAAACTCCTGCACATGCCATAATATACAGCAGAACACCTTCAAAACCCCTATGTCTATTACATCCCTCTGTGCTCATTCACACTGTACAACCATGACTGAAAAGACAACACAGATTAGACATACAGTACATGCTGACATTTTTACCTCAGTTCAGAGGTCTCATGTACCGGTGTCTGCTTCTCCTGGTTCACGCTGTTGCTGAGACCAGACCTGCCCCAGCATTAGTTTTGTACCACTTCTAGCAAGTTACCAGAGAGCACTACCCTCCAGCTCCCTCTCCTGTAAATCCACATCAAAATCAGTTTGCCATATAGGACAACACCAGCAGTGATCTTAAACTATTTCAATGTCATGAATTTAAGCTCACCATTCTAGAAATTAATAACAATAGTACTACATTTATGACGCACCCAGTTTGATGGAACACAAATGTCCTGTCCCATCCCAGCAGCCACCTCCCACCCACCGTAGAGACTGTGAAAGTCTTTCTTTTTAAAGCAAGAAGTACCTGATTAAATGAAGACTTGATCCATTTTCAGCAGACTGAAATCTATGTGTCCCTAGTTAAGTATTACTCCGGTCACCTGGCCACCAAATCTCTCTCTCTCTCTCTCTCTAGACAGCACACACTGACCCCATGACTCCTAATGAGCAGAGCTCTTAGCTACAGCTTGCTTCAGCTACTGGAAGATGACCTGAACCTCACTCTAACTCCTTGTGCTGATTTACCAAGGCCACACCGACCCCACGTTACTGGACTGCTGCCGCCTGAGACTCCAGGCTGTGCTCTTCACTCGTGTGCTCTGCTGTATCTCTGTCTACTCCTCAGTAGTACACTCACTCCTCTCTTACTCCAATGTTAGTCTTCTGAGTAAATGAACTGCAGTTCTCTCTTGTTTTGGCAGCCCCGACATTTAAAAAAGGTGTCCCTTGCTAGCCACATCCACTACTGGATGCAACAGCAAATCAGGAGCAGTGAGCACCAGTCAACCTGGTTGAGATCTGTATTGTTAAGGACCACTTCACTTTGTTGCAGCTGTACCCCCCTACACATGAACAATGGAGTTGCACCAAGCCTGCAAAAGTAGAGAACGAATGCTCAGACTCACCAAGGCAATACCGGTTGCTGCCACAGTGCTGGAACCTGACCACATGGTGCAGGATTAAAGTTAGCAAGAAATTAATGGTAAAGACCAGGTTTTCTGGGGGGGGGGATCAACAATGTAATGCTGGAGGGGGTGGTTGTTTATTGCACTACCAGGACACTGGAGGACAGATGAGACCTGTGTGGCTCAGGTGGCTTTCATGGAGGCATTAGTGCATATCAATTAAGAATGCTGCACAGTGTGTTACTAATAGAGGAACTCCATGATGGGGGAGCTATAGCACCCTTACCCCCCCCCAAATCCCCTATGAGAACACAGAGGCACAGTACAGCCCCATTATTCCAGCAAGCCAATGCACACTTTCTAATTGGCTTCAGATGTGGCACATGCAAACTGCCAACAACTAAATGCTAGTGAATGGCTAGGGACATCTACAAATAGGAATTGGAGTAGAAACCGCCTGTTGGTAGAAGAACCAGAAAAGACATGGACACTGTCACCAGCTGACACTAGTTCCAAGCATTTCCTGTGGCTCAGCCTACCATCAATTCCAACATGATGCTAGTCATAACTGTATATGCTGACAAAATGTGTCATAATGGAGGGAGGGAGGGAGGGAGGAAAAGGACAATGGTGGTGATTATCATGATGAAGAGGATGTGCTTTTTCTGAAACTAGAGCTTATCTGCGATTTTTATCTGAAATGTCTTAGTTATTGTTATTCCTAATTCTGGCTTTATTTATATGCTGAGAAACATGATTCATGATGGAGAAAGGATGATAACGATGATGATGATGATGATGACGTGTTGACTTCAGAAGCCAGAGTCATTCTATGATTTTTATTTTAATGTAATTATTAGTTATTATTATTATTTTTGATTGTATTTAATGTGCAGAGAAAATGTGAATTCAATGGATTTATGGTGCTGTCTGTAAAATACTCCCACTCTGCAGATTATCTGTATTTCTAGGTACGGTGGACTGTTGGTGGTGGGGGGTCTGGAAGAAATTCTAAAGGAACTGGGTTGCAAAAGTGAAATGATTTCCCTTCCCTTCTCTTCCCTTCTCTTCTCCCTTCCCTTCTCTCCTCCTCTTTCCCCTCCCCTTTCCTCCTGTCCCCTCTCCTTGCCTTCTCTCTTCTCTTCTCTTCTCTTCTCTTCTCTTCTCTTCTCTTCTCTTCTCTTCTCTTCTCTTCTCTTCTCTTCTCTTCTCTTCCACTGTGGAATATGCCTTAAAATGGGATTTGGCAGGGCAGATCGTATATGAGAAGATGAAATAATACTATATTGGAGAATATAACAAAATTTGATATAACATATTGCTATTTAACATATCCACATTTATATCATGTTTTTTGCTTATGTCTCAAGAAAACATGAATGATGAAACTGAACTTGTGATCTGGGTGTGCCATTTGACTCCCTTCCATCATGCTGTTTTCAAAATTTGCTAATGACATGACAGGTACCGGGTCAAGACCACTGAACAAAAGCAGCGCAGGAACAACTGCTCTGTGTAAAGTGTGCCTGCATTTAGAGCAACAGGGGTATAACAGTGGTAGGAAATTACCAGGGCTACTGGAAAATTGCAGAAAAGGTTACCCAAAATTGCGGAGCATTTTGCAAAAAATGCGGGAAATTGCGGGGATTCTGCTGTAGACCCTGAGTACTTCACAATAAATCTTTTAATGTTTTCTGCAGCATATATTAGTCAGTATAAATTGTTAAATCAATACACTGGCACCTGAATATGTTTAAAACATAAAGAAAAGTTTATGTTCTTAAAAAGAATACTGAACTGATAAGCTATCGTAAGCGTTGCCAATCTCCCAAAATCAAAAAGCATCTGCCTCATACAGTGCTAAATAGATTATATAAAAGTGAGCCACAGCAAATCAATATTAAATAAAGCCAGAAAAAAAATATTTTTTTGTTTCTGGCTGTAGAATAATGCAGCCTGATCAACAGCTGTTTACAGTGCTCTGCCAGCTATTCACTCATTTTGGTGCGAGAAAAAAAAAAGCAGATAGAGTGGTGAATAATTGAGTTTTAGTAAAATGTTGTTAAAGTGTTTAATGGTCATAATTTGTACTGTAGGTACTGTACACTATTTTTGAAATCACATATTAAAACATTAAATATGGGGGTTATTGGGGCTGGCAGGATAATCTAGAGGATAGCATAACAAACTGTGAATGAACTGATGACATCTAGCAGACCTGGGTTTGATTCCAACAGCCTCCACTTGTATACTGTGCGAGTCTGAGCAAGTCATTTAACCTCCTCAGTGCTCCTGGGTTGTACCTGAAAACAGGCACTTGTGCCTAGTGGGCCTTATCTGGTTACCAAAAAATGTAAAAATATACCAATGTATTTTTACTTCATCATACAGTAGTCAGGGTACCCTGCAAGTTACCTTTGTTTTACTCTGGCTGCAATGATTTTGTTTAAAGATAACTATTCAGATACATTTTGTGTTTTATAAGCTTGTTTTTAGACTTTATTCAGGTTTTTATTGTAGTCTTTGCATGTGAGCATCTAGGGGGTAGTTGCTAAGAGTGAGATCACTGTTAGCAACTAGCTTATTTAAGTTTAAAATTGGCAGGGCCATCCAAAAATCCTCAACTGTTTGAATCAAAACTAGTCTGAATGAAAGTATGCTCAGAAGGAAATACTTCCCTGTCACTTACAAAAAAGGCTTCATAGTTAGCACCCCATTTAAGTGAATGGGATCATTTGCACCTTTTATCCCATCTTTTGTTTCAGTCTGTATGGCAACAAAAAGTTTCCTGATAGACTGCTTCAACACAGAACAAATGTTAAGTGTTAAGTGTACTTATGCTTGGCCAGTGGATTTTGAAACCAAACAGTACCAGGATTCAAAAGAAATCAGTGTCACGTAAACCCCTTGCACTACCTTGCACTGCATTGTTTTGGCCAAACCCAAGTCTGCATGCAAAATTGTCAATATATTTGAGAGTATTTTATTAAAAATGTTAATGCTTTTTACACGGTTCAATATAAAACTCAAAAATTGCTAGAAATTGCGGAACATGTAAATTTTTGCGGAGAATGGTAAAAATTGCGGATTCCGCAAAAAAATTGCGGGCGCAATTTTCCAGTGGCCCTGGAAATTACCACTTCTCCTGTCACTGTACACTTCCATTAAGGATGGATCAAGGTGCCATGTGCTGGGGTACCTAGTCGAGCCACTCCCATGGTGGAATGGCTAAAGCACCTGCACACGGCAAGGTCAGGAGACCTGGGTCCGTGTTTCAGTTCAGTCCAGGTCTCCTGGTGCTGCAACCTTTTAGTGTATTTTTAAAAAACAAGAAAGTTCCCCCCTCCCAAGTTTCTCCCCATCCCCTAAGTCCACCCTCCTCCTGGAGTTAGTTATATAAATTCCAGGGAGTGTGGGGGGCGAAGACCCCCATGTCAAGGCATGAAAAAAGAAAAAGTCCCATTATTTGTAATGGGGGTGTGCTGTTTCAGTTGCAGTCATCATTGTTTTGGACTTTATTTTGTCATGCATTGTACTGCTTGTGGCATGAATTGCCATGCTGTTATTGTATGTGCAGTTATGATCCATACCCTAGTGACAAGAGGGTAAGGAACTTTGAGGAACTGGGCAGTGAATGTGAGATGATTTTGTTTCAGCAACTAGACTTTACATTTCTGGATTAACCTCTATTCTGAGTCAGGAAACTGGGAGCACTTGAAGAAGAAAGACAGGGAAGCTGGTGTACTTATAGGTTGCTCAGTATGGTTTCATTGCCAGATGCAATGGATGATGAGCATGGAAGGCTACTTGCACTGCAGCAGGAGTGGAACCAGCAGATGTCTGGGGCCTGACGAACAATGCTTCTTTCGCTGTACTAGCATGCTCCCATCCCTTGTTCTCACAGCACCATGATCATGACTTTACTCCCAGTCCTTGTCCACCATGACCAGCTCTGCCACCACTGTTTGCAGAACTTGTACATGCTAGAACTGGCATGGTGGTACATTTATCTTTTCTTTTTCTCCCCATTGCATTCCTTTCTCTTCCTGTTCTACTCATTATGTTTTATATGTGCATTAACTGCATACACATGACAAATGCTGACACTGATCCCACGACTCAGCCACCACCAGACACAAACAATGATGACTCATGATAGTCATCAAGATGATCCTTAGATCCCAGCGTGACATGCATACTTAATGTGCACCTATGCTGCAGTGCTTTATGACTTGTGAAGAGACAGGGAAGAGCAACATCAGCAGGCTCCTCCTCCACTGATAGATTATACACCCGCTTGAAAGATATGTCTTACCCAGCAGCCCACTTTACTTTTCATTCACTTATTGGCTGACAGACTGCCACTCACAGGCACACCCTGAAAAGCTAGATTTCTGTGCCCACGCCCCCAGCAGCCAGTCAGCAATAAGAACTATTTGCCAAATAAATTCTTCAAAACTTTCCCATGCAACTTTCATGGTCTGCTAAATACACTCAGCCCTGCTCCTGCTCAGGGGACAAAAATAAAATAAAAAATAAATGAAGATGGGGTTCTGTGCCCTATACAACACCAGCACAGCAGCACTCTCTCAGTAAAAGAAAAAAAAAAGTGAAATCAATTCTTCAAAATTCCATATGCACCTTTCCCAGTCTATTAAATTCAGTCTGCATTGCTGTACTGCAGGGCCTACAGCTCTCAGTGCAGGCTTACACCAGGTATTCTTTTCTCTCCTCTGAAACATGATTTCATTAGCATGCCTGCCTAAAACAACAGTTAAATGTATTGAGAATAAGCTGACTTGAATGCATAATTCAGTAATAATTTTGAAAGTTTTCTGTTCAAAAGTCCCTCTTTTTATCATAATAGGAGCACCTTTTTAGTAACCAGCTCCTTCCCCTGTGAAAGAAGCTGTAAATTACATTGAGACATGTACAGCACAAGGAATTTTTGATCTTCAGCATCAGTTAGTCTGCTGCAGGTCATGTGGCTTGCCAACAATTTGGACATGCTCAGTGCGAACTCCTAGTAGGATGTGTTGCATCATGATGTCAAAGTGCTGAAATGTCAAAGTGCTGATGGGAAACTGAGTGTCTTTGGATCTGTTTTTCTGGTCATAAATTGCCACATTTTGTCATATTCACTGAATGTAAATTTGGCATCAGCAGATCCTTAGTCTAGGAATAAAACCTCCCCTGTACCTTGATATTCCACTGGGCTGGGGCCTGTAGTTGAGTGCGTGGTACAAAACTGGGTTTATTGTATAGTAGCGGAACATACTATGACCAGCGATACCAGCCAGGTCCTAAATATATTTTTTTAAGTTTTCCTGAAAGTTTTAGTGCTTTTGTCAAGTTGATTGGGTTTCTATCAGCTGGCTTCAGTTGTTGCATCTGTAGGTCTATCAGAAATGAACATTTCCGTTTGGCCACTGAAAAGATGGCAGCCTAAAAAGAGAGCTCTTGCCCTAAATGTGCTCATCTGTGCTTAACTGCCATGATTCCGAGGAGTTCTGACTAAAAAAACAGCTCTATGAGCAGGTGATACTCGTACCTTCTGAGCGGTGTATGTTTAAAGCGGATTTCATGGAGTGTGGTAGTATCTTTGAGTGCCGTGTGTTTGGGACTTGGCAGATTACTATGAAGCTGAGTAGGCCTTACCTGCAACCCTAGCCATTCTACACGCTTTAGTGAGGATCGAAGACGGTAGCTGAGCCCTGTGGGGAAGATAGGCTGTAGACCGACTCAATCCGGGACAAACCGTTGCTGTTTTTCTACATGTGCTAAGTATAAATTCAGTAAAGATGAGCTCCTCAGCTACTATCAGTGAACAGAATGCAACACACTTATGCCCTGACAAGCCTCCTGCTGTAGAAGAGTCCTTACGCCATATTACTCACTTGCTGGAGACCTTAATTACAAGGGTGGACGGGCTAAGCTTAACGCTCTCAAAACAGTTACAGAGGTTAAACAACTACAGGATAAGGTTAATGTGCTAAGGCAAAAGGCAGAAACCTGTGAAGATCAACAGTTGCAAATTTGGCAGAGGATGAGACAGCATGAAGAGTGCCTTGAAGCATTATGGAGCAGGGCAGAAGACCATGAGAATAGGAATCGATGCAAAAATTTGCATATTATTGGTGTTCCTGAAGGAGTGGAAGGTCAGGATATGGAGACATTTCTAAATAACAGTATCCCTACAATATTGGGTGAAAGATGGCAGGGCCCCATTGAAGTTGAAAGGTCCCACAGAGTGACTGCTCGATACCATAAGCAAGTGGACCATCCCCGACCTATTGTGGCATACCTGCCTCCTTACTCAACCAAGGAGAGGATCCTAACAGTGGTGAGGGATTTGGGAGAGTTTCACTGGCAAGGAACATCAATTCAAATTTATAGAGATTTCACACAAGAAACGGCAGCAAAGAGAAGAGCATTCAGCCCTATTAAGAGGTTTTTATACCAGAATGATTTCCGTTTCAGATTTAAGAACCTTACCAGACTCTGGATCAGTAAAGGTGGGCAAGAAGTGGTTGTGGACCATCCCGAGGAGTTGGAACATTGGTTGGCTCAGTCCTGGCCTAGTTTACATTATCAAACTACAACACCCAGAAGGCTCTGGGAGCCTCAAGCGCCTACACCTCCTGCCAGAAACCTCTCTGCTGGACAATACATGCCTGGGTGCACGTTAACAATGGGACCAGTGCAACCAGTTGTTAATCCACCTGGTAGAAGGGACAGTAAGCCACCGCAGAAACCAAACGTCACACAAATGATCCAAACTAGCTCTTTGCCATAAAGATCGGACATTTCCTTCTCTTAATCCAGGCACATAGCACGAAGTGGACCACAGCAGTCACCAAGTAAAGACCCTCCTGCACAAATCTCGCAGGGTGATTCACCTGGGAAAACTGAACACAGGAACTTGGAAGCTTCTTTCAACACAGAAATGGAGACAGAGGTTACAGGGGACTGGGCGGATTATCCAGATAGTACACTTATAGAAGTGGTAGAGGCTCCGTCAAGTGTAAACCCAGTCTTTTGTCCTAAGCAACGGCTACCACTAATGTTTCTTATGATCCTGGGACTCTCCCTCAGGGACCGCCCGAGATGGCCGAAGGTTCGGACACTTGAACTTTTAAAAAGTGAAGGGCTTCAAGGGGTTATGATTCCTCCCCTTATCTCTCCTGACATCCCTTTCTTTTGACTACAACGTGGAAGAGAGACTACTCACCCCTCTCACCCCCTGCCCAAATTAAGAATGAAAGGCTGTCCTATTGGGGGTGTGGATTATTAAGGATGTTGCTATCTGTCCCTAATTTTGTTTTCTTCCATTTAAAGTGTAGAGAACATAGCTTCAAGGGTATGGCAATAATTGGAAGGTAGATGTCCCCAACTCCCCCACTCCCTTCTTGGTTCTCCCTATATTTTAAAGGTTGTGATGTTTAGCGTGGATGGGGGATATACATACCCCATTCCCTCCCACTTTTCTCTTTTTCTTTTTTTTGGGGGGTACTTCTACTTGTCCCCCCCTTCCCCCCCTTCATGGAGTCAGAGTGACTGACCAGGGATGTACACTGATCTTGGGCTAACTCATATTGAGTGACCACTTCCAGTACACAACCCCTTACTGAGCACTGGAGCTAGCATAGTTGTAGGGTGTTAAGATAACCCTCTTTTGCTGTGATCTACGCTCTCATAGATAGAATTCATTGTAGTACCTGGTTCTTTCAGGGCACTATTGTGTGTTTTAACAAGTTATTTGACTGCAATTTTGTTATAAGCCATAACTGCTTACACAGTCTTGTTTTTTTTTTTTTCTTCTAGCACAGTAGTATATTAAGAGACCAAGGTCAAGGTGTTATCTGTTCCTGGCAATGCTTCCACCTCTGTCTATCCTAATTCAGGGTTGGATAGTGCTTTTGTGGGCAGGGTACAGTATTAAGGTATTGAATCCAGCTATAGAGCTCCCCCCAGGGCTACATGATAAGTAATTACCCTTCGTTTTTACTGAGGGTAAACAAGATGTCGAATGCGACCAAGGCTCTTAGATGGATATCTTGTAATTTAAAGGGGATCAATCACCCTGTTAAAAGAACAAAAGTTTTACAGCATTTAAGGTCCCTGAAGGTAGAAATAGCCCTACTCCAGGAAACACATCTGTCCGCAGCTAATAATTGGTTGAAGAAAGCATGGGTTGGTGAAGTGGTGGCAAGTTCTGCCCCTACCAAATCCAAGGGGGTAGCCATTCTGCTTCACCGGTCCTCTGCCTGGAAGATAGACGGTGTAAAAAAAGATAACCAAGGCAGGTGGATAGTTGTAAGACTAACTTCTCCAGAGGGAGTCATGATTTGGGTCAATCTATATGTCCCCAATGGAGAACACACAGATTTCTTCCCGGCAGTAAGTCAGGCAATCTCAGAACTACAAGCAGATGCCCCCCCTTCCTATTATCCTAGGAGGTGACTTCAATCTAGTGGAGGACATATATTTAGATAAGTCTATACCCACGGCGCAGGCCACTCTTAAGGTGAGGCACTCTATTACTGAGTTACAAGAAGAATGGGCCTTGGTTGATGCCTGGCGTAGGGAACACCCTACTGCTAGAGATTATACTTTCTTTTCCACACCACACCAAACCCATAGTCGTATAGACTTTTGGTTGGTGAATGACTTAGCTGGGGAGGCTATTTCTGATACTGGGATAGATTCAATAATGATATCGGACCACTCGCCAGTATGGTTGTCATATCTCCCTACCAAACAATCCACCCATAAAGTCTGATGGTGTTGCAACCCACTATTGTTCAAAGACCCAGATTTTAAGTGCATGCTTTCTAGGGCCACGAAAGAGTATTTCTCACTAAACTTAGACTGTGGAGTGTCTCCTAGCATGGTTTGGGACACCTTTAAAGCAGTGTTGAGGGGGTTTATTATTACCTTCTCAGCAAATCAGGATAAAGTACGGAAAGCCAAGCTGAAATCCATGCAAGCAGATTTGGCTGAGTTGGAACAATCCTTCAAGGCGGCCCAAAGAGCAAATATGGATAAAGAGCTATACTGTAAAATCATTAATCTAAAATACCAGATCAATGAGAGTCTACAGCAAAAAAGCTGAGTGCCTTCTCCTTTGAACTAAACAGGAGTATTGGGCTAATGGGGAAAGAACTGGGAAGCTCTTGCCTTACCAGTTACGTAAGCAGCAGGCGGCCATGAGGATATATTCCCTTCGTACCTCCCCGGGAACATTAGCTTCTACCCCCAAAGTGGTGAATCATACCATGCGATTATTTTATGAATCCCTGTATAAATCCCATTCCACAATTAACCCTACAGAGATGAGCCAGAAGTTATTGAGCTTCTATCATCAAATGCACCTCCCATCCCTATCATCTGAGCAGGTGGGGCAGTTGGAAGCACTGGTATCTTGTGAGGAAATACAACTTGTGTTAGGAAAAATGGCACGTGGGAAAGCCCCCAGACTGGACGGTATGTCGGTCGAGCTATATCAGGCATTAGGCTCAGATATACTCCTCCCCACTTCAACAAGCCCTTCAGAATTCACATAACAAGACTACTCTCCCACCTTCTATGAGAGATGCCCTCATCACTCTCCTGCCTAAAAAAGTAATCCGATCAGTTAGATTGAACAAATTTTAGGCCTATATCTCTATTGCCAGTAGATACTAAAATTCTAGCTAAGGTGCTTGCTACTAGATTGAGTGCTGTGCTTCCCTCCATTATTCACCCAGCACAGGCGGGCTTTATGAGGGGAAAGACAGGTGCAGATAACACACGTTTATTACTCAGCCTTAAGTGGATTTCATCCAGGTCCTCCCACCCTATGGCAGCGATGGTGATAGATTTTGCCAAAGCTTTTGATTCTATCGAGTGGGTATACCTACATGAAACTTTAAAGGCATTTGGTTTTGGGCCATATTTTCAACAATGGATATGCACACTGCATGCATGACCCAGGGCATGCATCCTCACAAATGGGGATATCTCTCTTCTCTTCTCATTGCAAAGGGGCATGAGGCAGGGCAGCCCACTCTCTCCCCTCCTGTTTCTGATTGCCTTGGACCCACTTATACGGGTTATTGGCTCAGACTCATTGATTCAGGGTATTGAATGTGGGGGGCAGACGTATGTGGCGATGACATATGCAGATGACCTGTTACTAACTCTAACCAACCCTCAGCAAGCAATTCCGGAGGTGCTTTTGCTTCTGGAAGAGTTTGCCACAATCTATGGGCTTAGGATCAAGCAAAAAAAGACCACCATAGCATTACTAAACCTCCTCTGTACAAGGGAGTGTATACTGGGCACTAACCTGTTGTGGGCAGACCATAGTTTCCAATATTTAGGAATTCAAATCCCCTTTAAATGGGTGGCCCTTGAAATGGCAAATTTTTCCCCATTATATGCTCAGCTGGCTGTGGAGGTGGAGAGGTGGTGGAAAATTGAATTATCCCTCCCAGGAAGGGTAGCTACAATCCGGATGTTGTTTCTACCGCTGGTCTTATTTCTCTTAAACAACTTACCCAAACCTTTATCTAAAAAACTATTTCAAACCCTAGGTAAGTTAGAATTTAATTTTATCTGGGATTACAAACCAACAAGATGGAGTAGGCAAACAATAAGGGTGCATTGGACTAGTGGGGGCCTTAATGTACCTGGGTTTTATGGATATCATTTGACTTGCATGGCAACCCATGCCACTAGGTGGTTCATGGCACAAAGTAGGGCAACCCCTCTCTCTGGGTTCAACTGGAAGCAGATTTGGTAAGCCCCTCTTCACTATATAATCTTCTAGTGGCTCACTATAAAATTTATATACAACTCCCCCCATAATCGCCTACACTGCCAAGGCTTGGAGACTTTTAGGCATCAAATCCCACATGCCAAAACAAAAATGGTTCCCTCCACTGCAGCTGGCTCCAATATGGCATAATAATTTAATCCAGATTGAAGAGGCGAGTGTAAACTGGAAGCAATGGCAATAAAAAGGGATACAAATAGTTCAAGACTTGGGTAATCAAGGGGCGAACCATCTGCTTTCCTTTGAACAATTACAGGGAAAATATGGCCTACCGAATAAAGATTTTTGGTGCTATTTACAAATTCGCAGTGCATTAACACCTTTGATTACTAAAAGCCCAGCTAATACAAGGTGGCAATGGCTTATTGACCCTCACTGGCGAGACACTCGAAATGGTCTTATGGGTAGGTTTTATAGTATGTGGAGAGACTCACATACTAATCCCATGCATAGATGTAGAATGCAATGGGAGTCACTGCTGGGGGTATTCATATCTGAGGAACAATGGCTGTCCTACTGTAAAAATAAGCATTACTCGTACAAAGATTCTAATAGCCATTTCATACAATTAAAAATATTGTTGTTCTGGTATCATACTCCAGCAATGCTACGTAGGAGGAGCCTACTGGGCCATAGCCGTTGCTGGCATTGTTCGCAGCCAGATGCCAATATTGCACACATATTCTGGTCCTGCTCCCTTCTGATATCATTCTGGGATATGGTAGCCGCTGACTTGTCACAAGTGTTAGGTATCAAGCTGACCCTGTCTACCTCCCTGGTCCTCTTAGGAAATACTAGGCATCTCAAATTTCTTTCTAAATCTCTGCAGCACTGGGTTGTCTCCTCCATTTTAGAAGCAAAACGCCTTTTGCTCATGTACTGGAGACAACCTTCAATATCCAGTAGGAATATGTGGCATGAAGAATTAGCTCACCTGTCCTTGTTTGAAAAGCTTTCGGCCTTGCAAGGGCCAAGCATGCAGCTATTTTCAGCTAAATGGGGACTATACCTCCAATCTGACTTTTCACAAATTACATAATCAGTTGAGAATCCCCTTAGCACACCCTTACTCAGGTAGCTGGTCAATAGGTTGGGTGAATACTCCTTTCTCCCCTCCCTACCTTTCTGGGCCTATTGTGTTCAGTTGGAGTGAAGTTGAAGAAAGAGGTGGATTCATAAATAGTATGGTGGTAGATAAGATAGATGATAAAAATAGTAACTCAGGGGTAGTCTCTATTACTAATTTGTGGATAGAGTCTAGGGTATAGTTATTTTATGCAGACTTGTATAAGTATATATATAAATAATTATAATGGTGATATATATATTCCTGACCTTGGCTATATGGCAACATCAGATTGTAATACTGTGCAGTGTATCATGGTATGTCAAAAGGAAATACCTAATAAAACATTATACGATAAAAAAGAAATGAACATTTCCCCCAACCATTGTGATCTAGTGTTGGAGGGTTGGGCATGGGCAAGGGGCAGGGAGGAAGGGTGGTTCTGATTAATGCCAGGAGCGTGGGGAATAAGATGCCTGAGCTTCAGGCATCGCTGACTGAGGGAGATGTGGATGTGATGGCAGTCACTGAATCTTGGGCCACACATTGTCATGATTGGGACCTGAACTTGCTGGGGTACACTATGTTCAGGAAGGAAAGGGTTGTGGGCAAGGGAGGGGGGTGGTGCTCATCATTAGGAATGGCATTGATATATGCAGGGTGGAGGGGGCAGATGGTAAAGTAGACGCATTATGGGCTACCTTGCAGGCTCCCAGGGGAAGGAGGGTCAACCTGGGGGTGGTTTATAGACCACTCTCACAGGAAGAAGAACTTGAGGAGGGCCTGGTGATGAACCTAAGAGCTCACTGCAGTCAGGGTGAGGGTAGAACTGTGGTGCTGGGTGAGCTTAACACGCTGGGGCTGGATTGGGGCACCATGGCAACTTCATCAACTAGGGAACAACATTTTCCAGATGTCTTCCAGGATGTGTTCCTATCTCAGCTGGTGGCTTACCCAACAAGGGATGGTCACATTCTGGATGTGGTCCTGTCTGATGGTGACCTGGTTAGGAACCTGGTTGTAGGGTACCCACTGGCAGGGAGTGACCTTGCCACAGTTTGGTTTTCCTTAGACCTGGGTGGGGTGGAAATTAGCACAAAAATAGTAGTGGTGGACTTCAGGGGAGCGGACTTTGAGGGTATGGTGGGTGTTCTCAAGAGGCATTTGGAGGGGATCAGACAGGACATTGACAAGGAGTGTAGGTGGGATATTATTAAAAGACGGGTTCTTGAAGCCACTAAAGCCTGCACGAAGGTTCAGCACAAGTTCAGTAGGACCAGAAAGCTGAGCTGGTGAACCAGGGAGGTACAGGAAGTGGTGAGGTAGAAAAGAGTAGCTTATCAAAAGTATAAATGCCCACTAGGGGACATGGACAGAGGAGTACAATATGATATCTAAAAAGGTAATCTGGGTGCTGAGATCGACCAAGGAGAAGATGGAGCTGAAGTTGGCACAGGGGATCAAAAATAGGGAAAAATGGTTCTTTAGGTACAGAGCTTGCTACAGTAAAGTTGATCAGTACTGCGCACTATGTGCCATTGCGTGGTAGTGGTAGACATGTTATTCAATGGGTACCGCAACTGCGCACCACTCAGTATACCATGCTACCACACAACTTTACTGTAGCATGCACTGTATATCAGGGAAAGGAGGAAAGTGAAGGGGCAGATTAGCAGACTAAGGTCAGAGAGTGGGAGGGCTGAGGAGGCCAGAGAGCAGGTGGAGGTACTCAACACTTTGCCTCCATCTTCACAAGGGACGATGGTGGATCAACATCACATGAGGGGGCAGTCTGGAACTAAGGGGGGGGAGCTCTCTGATGTTGAAATTCCTGTGGTCAAGGTGAGGGAGGCTCTTAAGTCCCTGAGAATGGATAAGGTGCCGGGTCCGGATGGAATTCATTCCAGAGTGCTGAAGGAGATGGCAGATGTCCTTGCTGAACCATTGGTGGATCTTTTTAATTCCTCTCTTCATATGGGTTGGATGCCTCAGGATTGGAGGATGGCTCATGTCATGCCAATCCATAAAAGCAGCTCACAGAAGGAGCCAGGTAACTACAGGCCTGTCAGCCTGACATCGGTGGTGGGCAAGATGATGGAGGACATCATGAAAGAGAGACTGGACATGGGGCCATCTGTATGACAATGAACATGGTTTTGTCCAGGGCAGATTATGTCAAATGAACATTGTGGAGTTCTATGATTGGATGACAAGGGCACTGGACCAGGGAAGGCCAGTGGATTTTCTCTATCTGGACTTCAGCAAGGTGTTTTACTTGGTGCCACACTCAGGGTTGTTGGACAAACTGGGGGGAATGGGTGTGGGGGAAAAGATGGTGGAGTGGACAGACAGCTGGCTAACTGGGCTGTTTCAGAGGGTGGTGGTTGGGGGAGAAGTATCGTCTCCTAGAAGGGCCATTAGCATGGTCCCACAGGAGTTGATGTTGGGCCCACTCATGTTTAATGCTTACATCTTGGACATTAGAGTTGGCATCAGGAGAAAAATGAGCCTCTTCACTGATGACTCTAAACTGGGGGTGGTGGGTGGATGAGGAGGAGGGTAGAAGGGCCTTAGAGGGGGACCTGGAGACTCTTGAGAGGTGGTCACACACTTGGAAGCTGAGGTTTAATGCTAAGAAATGCAGTTTTCTCCACTTGGGACTTAGGAACCCTAATCATGAGTACTTTTTAGGTGGGGAGAAACTGCAGGTTTCAGGGGGGAAGGATCTTGGGGTGTTTATGGATATCAGAATGAATAACACTGAACAGTGTAGGAGGGCTGCAACTAAAGCAAACAGAATGCTCAGGTACATTGCCAGGGGGATAACCTCGAGGAGAGTGGAGGTACTTCTTCCTCTGTATAATTGCCTGGTCAGACTGCACCTTGAGTACTGCATGCAGTTTTGGCACCTGTACTTAAAAAAGGACATTGCTCTCCTGGAAAGGGTCCAAAGGAGGGTGACCAGAATGATACAGAGTCTGGGGGAAAGATCCTATGAGGAGAGACTTGAGGTGCTGAACATGTGCTCCCTGGAGGACAGGAAAGATGGGGGGATAGGATTGAGGTGTTTAAATATCTAAAGGGAATGAACAGGGTCAGCATTTATCATCTGTTCCAGCTAAGGGAGGAAGGGACCACCAGGGGGGAATCCATGAATTTGATTGGCGGGAGGCTCAGGGGTGAGACTAGAAGATATTACTTTTCCGAGAGGGTAGTGGCTCCATGGAATGCACAGCCTGTGGAACTGGTGGCTGTTCATACAATGTAGGGGTTCAAGAGGGGTTTTGAGAGATATATGGGAAAGATAAAATTGGGGAATGCCAGAAACAGAGGTGTAACTCTGGTGGGGGATGAGGTGGGGGGGGTTAAGGGTGAAGTGGGGAGGCAGCAACAGTGTCTGGACTGTGTGTTGCAAATTCAAGCAGACTCAATAGACCTTTTGGCCTACTCTGCTGGCATCTTAGTATATTAGTATGTTAGTACGTAAAACATCCTTCTGCTTTTCCTTGTCTTTGAAAGTTTATACACATGGGCTTGAAAGCTCTCTTCAGTGTTCACAAAGTGGAAAATCATTGGCATTGCCAACCACAACCATTCTACTTTTTTTGAGATTTCATAGTTTCCTTTTTCTTGAAGTACCCTTTTTTATGGTTCAAGTAACTCCCATGCAATTCTTAGAGAGACTGCACCTTAGTAGTTGCCAATTCTATAATGTGTTTTAGGTTAACAAATGGCTCAGATGATAGTGGTAGTAGTAGTAGTATTACAGTCAAAGTAGTATTACAGAAGTGGCACAGTAGTACGATTTACTGTAGTATTACAGTAGTAGCATTATAGTAGTAGTAGTACAGTAGTACTATTTACAGTAATGTTACAGTAGTAGTATTTACAGTAGTAGAGTAGTACTATTTACAATAATAGTACAGTAGTACTATTACAGTAGTAGTATTTACAGTAGTGAAATAGTACTATTTACAATAGTATTACAGTAGTAGCATTACAGTAGTAGTACAGTAGTGCTATTTACAGTAGTATTGCAGTAGCAGTATTTACAGTAGTAATACAGGGGTACTATTTATAGTAGAATTACAGCAGTAGTAGAAGAAGCAGTAGTAAAACCTTTAATTTTTTTACAGAATGGGATTATTAGGACCAAAGTGACCCTATTTTCAAAGCTGTCCTGCTTGGACTGTTGCACAAGTATATTAACAATTCCAAAATACTAGACAGAACAATACAAAGCCCACAAAAATATATAAATAGCCCAAAAGCAAAACTTTTAAGCAAAGCATCATAAATGGGATGACTAGGGCAAAGTTTTTTTTCTCTGAAGGATTGTAACATGTTGTAACCAGTTTTCAGGAAGGGCTGCTTGAAATTTATGTAACATTGAATTATTGCTCTTTTTGGGAGTCAACAAATTCAAGGTCATAGATGCACTATAATGCAACAACATTTGTCCAAATTTAGATAAATTGACAAATCTTCTGTGACATGACAGAAAAATCATACTTTTATTGAAAAAGATTTCTTATATATTGTCAATCATTCCTGTGCCTAACACAACAATGTTACAATGTAGACCCATAACCACAAAGTAGATGAATCCACTGTCACGTTAAGCTTATTGTAACTTACAATCTTCACATAGAACAGTAAATTTGTTTTAAATTCCTATGCAGTTTTATCATTTTTATACCCAACATGCTTTAAGGCACAGACCAGTCCAGGAAGAATTCCAGGTTTTGGTAAGGATTACTGCTGGATTGTAAGTGATACTGCTTATGTACCTTGTACATATCCCATCACTAATTGTTTTAATCTTTTTATCTGATTTGTAATTTATTCTGCTTCTGCCTATATTATTTTTATATTTGTAATTTCTGTCTGCATGCCTTTACACATTCTTATCTTATTATTTTGTACCTCCTATTGTACCAACCCCCGGATCACCACTGAAAAAGGGACAGACTGTCTCAGTGGGCTTACCCAGTTACCATCATTCAAATAAAATAAATAAGATACAAATGGACAGCAATATAATAGTCAGCAAATTAGGAAGACTGAAAAAGTCAGCAAAGTAGATACTGTTTAAAGGAAAACTGTCTTCAAACAGTAAGCTTGTGTTTCCTGTTGAAGCTCTGTTTCAAATACAGGTTTAAATGCTTATTGTTATTCCATCTTTGTTTGCCTTATAGTGAATAAATAGGCATTTCTGGTTATACACAAGTGGTAAAGATAATTTTAGAACAGCTGTATTGTACAGTAGTTTCAGCTCTGGTTAATTGCTTTCATAGATGAATGGGAGGTACAGAACCAAAGTGTGGAGAAATGCTTGTGTGTTGATAGTCAGGTGACTTGTATGACTTAGTTGTTTGACTGTTATACGTAGATGTTTTGGCCATGAACACTCTCTGTCCCTTGTGGGACTATCAACCTGTTGGGACACAGTGAAGGTAATGGACCCCCTCATGAGGAGAGGTGCAACCCCAAGAGGTGCCATTGGACCATAGTTTGTTTAGACTAAAGTTACCTTTGAAAGGAGTCCAAAGAGAAAAGTGAGACACCCGAAGGAGGGGTGGATGCCAGGAGCAAAGAATCACAGCTTCCAAATGAGGCTGCAGAAAGCTGGTTTAAACAGAATGTGCAGGGATCTTGGGAAATTCAAGGCATAGTCAGGAGCATGGCAGTTGGGGTTCAATGCCAAAGAATTAAAAATCCTGCACCTATGGGATAGGAACCTATGAGCAAGGTACAGGATAAGAGGAAGAATTGACAGTCACTAAGCAGGAAAAAGACCTCAAGGTTATCATAACTGATGACCTCACAGATGCAGGGCAGTATGACAAAGCAGTGAGTAGGGCTAAGGAGATGCTGTTTTTTTTTTCTCTTTTGTCCCCTTCCCCCTGGTCGCACCTGGAAATGAGCCCTAGCTCATGGTGCATTTCCTGGTTACAAACTTTTAAATAAATAAATAGGGAGGCATATCTTCAGTTGGAGGAGGGAGATGGTGTTTGCAATGTATCACTAGCTTCTGATAACCAACCTGGAGTATTGCATTGAGCTTTGGAAACCACAGCTGAGAAAGAACATAGACAGAGTGGAGGCAGTCCAGAAGAGGGCAACTAAAATGCTGCAGGGGTTGCATGAGATCCTTACAAGGAGAGACTGAGGAATCTCAACATGTACACCCTGCAAGAGAGGAGGGTAGGAGGTGACATGATAGAGACCTACAAGTACCTCACAGGAGTAAACAGGGTGCAGGATGGGAAAATCTTTCAAAAGAGAAAAAAAAACACCAGGACCAGGAAGCATGTAAAGAAGTTTGTGCTGGACTTAAAGAGAGATGAGAGGAAATATTTCCTTTACAAAAAGGGTGGTAGGCACCTGGAACAGACTGCCAGCAGAAGTGATGGGACCAAAAATAGTGAGGGGGTTTCAAGCATGAATGGCATAGACATGGGGTTATATTTAAGCAATAACCCATGACAAGGCATGGGTTATGGTTGGATTTACCCACACCTAGTGTGGGTTAGTCACAAGGCTGCAGACAGGCAGTGAGAGTGAAGGTAATTGCTAATGAGCAAGCGGTTTGCAGGAGGTGGGTAGAGAGAGGGAAGTCCGGTAAAATGACAGTTGCACAAGCAACTCAAAAAGCTTACTTAAGGTGTCATTAGGCACTTTTGAAAGATGGGCTGGCTCTTTTATTTTATTCAGTAGTGTCAGTGCTGGCAATTATGTGGAGCTGAGATTTTTTTTATTCTTTTAGTTTTTTTACTTTTGGATTGGACAGCATGGGAGCCATGGAGAAGTGTGGGCGGAGATTCATCTGCTATGTGTTGTAGTCTGAAGAACTGCAGTACTGGTGGTGGTGGTGGGGGGGTTGTGGGTATCCAGCAAGGGACCTGGGAGAGAATTGTGGTTTAACTTTGACCTATATTCCCGTTTCGTGGTCCATTGGTATTATGAGAAAAGAACCGGATTAGAAGTACTATTGTGGAATCATTTATGTATTGAGTATTCAACACTTTTCATTTCCTTTCATGAAGCGGTGTTAGTTTTTAGAATAAGAGTACTCTAATAAGAAATATTAAAAGATCTTTTACATCTAAAGCAGAACAGATAATAATTCCAACATATAAAAGCTATGTTCAACCTATTCTAGATTATTGATCACAATTTTGGTCACCATCAACAATTAGAGATAAAGAAGCTCTGGAGGGAGTACAGAGGAGGGTTACTAAATTAATTCCAAACCTGAAGGGAAAATCATATCAGGATAGACTAGAATGCACTAAATTACATTATCTGGAAGCACGGAGACAGAGGGATGATGTACTGTTTCTGTATAAATTACTTCAATCATCAGAATTTATGGCAGAATGTGGGATTCAGTTTAGTAATACACGTAGTAACCTATTAGCCATACCAACAGCAAGGACTAGTAAAATAAATCATTTTTACACTATACGTGCATTAATAACATGGAATAAACTACCACAATATATTGTTAACTCTCCAACCTGAGATATATTTAAAAACCAATTAGATGAATATTATTATTATTCAAATTATATAATGGTCTAGATATGCTCACCTATGTGGGTGACATTCACGAAGGGCCTATTGGCTCCCTTATGTCCTTCAAGTCCTAGTAATCCAAACAAATTGTACTAGCTAAGTGACAATCAAGATGGCAGCAACGCTAGTCTGAAAAAGGGAAGGCAGTGTTTTTTTATTTTTTATTTTGTGTTCTGTTTTTTTTGGTTGCTGTATCTTTTCCTGTGAGTAACTGTGGGATTTACTCATGGGTAAAAATGTTCATTAGCCAATCAAAATGCTTAAAAATTGGACAAAATTGTATAATTAAGCAATAATGCACAACAGGGTGTGGTATATCACGGGATATCGTCACATCTTGAGTGTGTTTGCCGAGTGCCTCAAGCACCCATGAAGTGACAATATCCCATGATATACCACACCCTGGAATGCATTATTGCTATTATGAACTGGACCCATATTTCTATTACTGGAAAACATTTTTTAATGTTTTACCCCGAATTAATTTTTTTAATGAGCAGTAATACATTTAAAGAATATCTTTGCTGTGAACAGCAGGTGGAGCTGTTGTCTACTAGTGTTGGTGGAAGCTGAGTGTACTGTAGCTGTCACTGGCTTTAAAAAAAGTCATTGTAGTGGCCTGATTTAGAAATGAGAACAGAAAGACAGTTGCTTCGTTGTTTGCTCTGTGGCAGGACACGGATGACTGCTGGTGTTGTTCAAGTGTCTGTTTTTTTAAATAAGACTTTCTGCAAAGTATACTGTGAGAGGACTACTTTGGTAAATCCTGTTGCAAGCTAGAAGGAGGTAGCATTACAACATGGGAGTAGTGGGTAAATGACTGGACAGTTGCTGAAAAAATTGTAAATAAAGTTTAAATGTTGGGCTGGCAGGATTCTGCAAAAGGAGCAGGGAGTCTATGTCAGCTTAGCATGTCAAGCGGCAGCACATGCTGTGTGAGACTTTTTTCTGTCAGTCAGTGGAGACAGTGGGGTGTATGGGAGTCAACAACTCGGTGTTGTGGTGCTGCACCACTTTTCTGTGGAAAGCGGGTGCTGTTTTGTATGCCGCAGTCGGCGGCACTTTCATTTATTTAATCACCACGTTCTTGTCAGGATTTGTTCCTTAATTTAGTTTTTTTTAAATAGCAGCTGTCTCAAGATCTGAGTCACTCTGACTGCTGCAGGCATTCTTGTGGGGTTGTGTGCACTGTAGTGAGGTATGGGGAACGCTGCAATTGGAGGAGTTTATTTGCAAGTGAGGAGGCTGGCAGCCAGAGGTTTTTTAAAGCCATAACTATGTAGTAGGACATACTCATGGCTTCAGATACCTCTCAACCAATCAGCTTCCTTGAATTTTTTTACCCAGTTCATAATAGAAAATTGACAGGGAAAATGAAGTGTCGCTAGAGACCAGTTAAGGTCTACAAAGAGATCTGGCAGGGAACATCTGGATAAACTGGGTAGGCCAAGGATCCTTTTCTTCTGACAAATTCTTTGTTTCTGTGTTTTTAATGTTTCCTGACGTAATAAAATAAGTTAATTTTAAGAAATATTTATATACTATACTCCCACCCACGCTGGGCAGTAATTAGGCCCTATCAGGAACAGCCCATTCCCCCACACCAGAGCAGTACAGAAACCTCCAGACCTCCAGTATGGGAGGCTGCTACCTCTCCCTTCTGGAACCAAGTCTTAAATAGTTTAACAGGGAGACCCCTCTATCATGCAGTCCCCGGGTACCTCAGCTGTGGGAATGTTTTAGGCCAGATGATATAGCAGCAGTGTGGCCAGCACTGGTCACATAAACCTGGAGCAATAGGCTCTAAGTAATGGCTTTGATACACTCCAAAAGTAGAGCATTTGTCACTGAAGCCTGATGGCCAACTTGAGACACAAACTTCCAACTCAAAAAAGGTTTCCCCCTGAAACAGGGCTGCCCTGCAGAGTACTCATGGTTCCCCCTGATCAGCAGTTTCTTCCTGGCTTGAACAGACTTTTGGGTCTCACTCCACCCAGGGTGTCTCAGTCTCAAAGGACTCCCTCATTCTCTCTTTTCCTCTGACTGGCTAATGCTGTAGCTTTCACAAGCAGGCTTGGCTTTTCTATCTCTGGCTGTTCTACCGAGCTCCCTTGCTGACCCACACATCCTGGCTTCCATACCAATATGGTGGTAGCAGCATGACACCCCACTAGAGTGTCCAGACAAATCTGACACTTTCGGCTCAGTCCCCCCATATCTAGCATAGTCATAGGGATCAGCACCCATTAGCTCAGTAGACCATCTTTCAGGAATCACAATATTCCATTGTCCATCAAAAGTCACCAGAATCCTATGCCCATGTCCTTACCCAGAGGCCTCTTGAAGCTGTCCTTGGATTCCCAGCTCTTTGACTGACTCCTGCTCTGTCAGTCAGGGATCAGCAAGATGGCAGCTATGGAATATAGGGGCACTGACCCCAATAAAGGTGTTCTAGAGGGCTTCTGCCTTCATCGGCAGTGTCCACCTCCCCAGTTCAGGTAACAGGAGAGGATGAAGAACTCCATTGGCATTGTAAACAGTTCCATGCAGTCAGCTGGTTGCAGCAGCTGTCCACCTTTGATGTCTCTCAGAAAGCATGGTTTCCACATGAGGCAGGAGGTGCAGAATGAAATGTGGCTTCTGCTTGCCCCTGCAACCTCCTGTTGGTCCTCTGACCACAAAGACATGGTCCTGAGGGCCAGAAGGATTGAACTCAGTGAGGCAGCTGATGGAAATACAGTCCGGGTACCCAAGGTATGCCACACATCTTAGGGGGTTCACAATCACCCTGGTTAAAGAAATTGCTGCCAAATCGGCCAGTGGCACTAAGGGTTGTGGTGCTGGGTGCCACACCTCGCACCATGCCGGTGACCCAAGTTTGAGAGTAAGTTCAGATGCTGGGGGTCAGCAGGGATGAGAGAGGATTAAGCACCCACTGGGCTGCTCTCCTCCCCTGGGGGGAGGGTGGAGGACAGCATGGCATGCCAGCAGCTCCCAATAGAAATCTGGGGCACTGAAGCACATCGGCTGCACATCATACCACGTGGATGATGCTGGCAGGGTTGTCTTGTGCCAGAGCATCACAGGTGCACCACGCAAGGGGGAGAGGGGCACTCAGAACATGGAAAAGCCGGGCCCAGAGGGGAAGGTGACAGCACCTCACCCCCATGCCCACCACCAGATCCACCCTGCCTGGCCTTCCAGGTCCTCCACTCGGGGGCCAACTTACACAGTAGGGGTCTACAAAGTAAAGAGCACCCAATGAGGAGGGGCAGCCCAACCCCAGAGGGGTTAAGCTGGGGATGCTGGCTGTTGGAGGGTTGGGGGAGAGAGGAGGCACAGGTTCAGGGGGATCTCAGGCAGGTAGGAACAGGCAGGATGCCTGAGTGAAGTCTCCTCAGACTGAGACCCAAGGGAAATAGAATTAAAAAAAAAAGAAATGGTTGCTCTAACTCATTCGTTACAAGCCATTCAAGTGTCAGAGACATATTTGCAAAGGCTATCCTAGACACATTGATTCCTATTCTAATACATTCCATCAACAGGGTCTGCTAGACAAATGGTTTCCTAAATAACCACATCAGTGTTGTCCCAGTCTCTCCTTTTTCCCCCTTGATGAGGGGCATCTGTACAGCATATAGGGGGATGGAATCTATGTGTCACGTATTTCCCGGTTAACTACATGTAAAGGGATATTTATGAGGCACCAGGCCATCATAGCTGAGTTTATTTATTTATTTACTGGAATCTTGGATAACAACTTTGAGCTAAAAGCTCATTTACAAAGGTTCCACATTGTAAGGCAATAGACAAGGTATGTAGACATTACAAAACAGAGAGGGGTATATACAGCAGGCAAGTACATTATGGTACATACAGATACAGATTCAATCAAGTACTGTTAAAACATATCAGGTAGGAGAGGTCAAGTTTATTGCAACAGTACTAAGAGCATACCTAAGGTGGACAAGCAATTTATAGTGGTAGCTGAGCTTTAGAGCATGCAGGTAGAGTTATGGAGGGTCAGAAGTGGTGGTGACCAAAGGAGAGGAGGACAGAATAGATGACAGCAGGGGGAGGGTGGGAGCAGAGACAAAGGGGTGACAGAATAAGGGGTTGAGTAGTCAGAGGGTGGGATTGGATAGGAATCTACCAGAGTTATGAAAGTAGGTGATAGGGCAGGACTGGGTGATGGGAGGAAGGGATAAGGGAAAGGGTTTTAAAGTGGAGGGTGAGGTGAGGGGAAACCTGGGGGTGAGAATGGGGATTAATATTTGTGAAAAGAAACCAGAAAGGTGGGGGGATAAAGAGGGGATGTGGGGGTAAGTGCTCAGTGGGGTCACACCAGTCAGGGGAGGAAGTGGGGGAGAGATGGGTGCTATGCAGGACAGATAAGCTATCAATAACAGTAGGATTATGCATTGGTGACACAGTCGCAGTTACTAAGAGTGGCCAGGTACTGCAGCAGCTTGGCCTTAAATGGGCGTAGTTTTATTTCCTCAATCAGCTCAGAGTTAAGGGAATTTAGCCAGCAGGGGGCCCTATATTTGAAGGACCATTGCCCTAGTGAGGTCCTGTGGAATGGGATAATGAAGGCAGCTTTACTCAACTCCCTAGTTAGTCTGGAGGAAGTGGAGTTTCTTAGCAGTTGCCTCACTCCAGGAGGAGCAAGACCTAGGGTAGATTTTTACGCTAATAAACAGACTTAGTACTGAATTCTGCTATTCAGATTTAACCAACCAGTGCTTGAGTATAGTTCACAAGTGTGAGTTAAATGATCCACACCCAGGACTAGTCTGCAGGCTTTGCTTAAGACAATCTTGATTCACCTTAATGCTGTATCAGTACCGGCTCTGTAGACTACCAGTCCATAATCTATGATAGAGAGCACAGAGCTGTTAACTGCAAGCTTGATGGCACTTTCGGTGAGGCATTGCCTATGCTGGTAGAGCTGACCTAGTCTGATACTAGTTGCCTTGGCAACATGGTCTATGTGCTGGCTGTAGGAGAGAGAGCTGTCAAGGTAGACATCAAGGTACTTAAAGATGGTGACCATTTCGAGTGTATCAAACTTGTTATTGTAGATCTTGAGGTGATGGGACTTATGATGGTTTTGATGGGAGGCAAACAACATTGTTTTAGTCTTGGTGTAGTTAAGCAAGAGCTTAGACTGAAGGAACCATATTTCCGCAGCAGTAAAGTCATCCTGCATGCCTTTTTCCAGCTCTTCCGGAGTAGAGTGGCATTTGTAGAGAACAGCATCATCTGCATATAGAAGGATCTTATTCTGGCAGACTTTGGGGACTTCATTTAGAAACAGGCTGAACAGCAGGGGGCCCAAAAATGGAACCTTGGGGCACCCCTGTGTTGACATGCTGATGGTCGGATGAAATATGAGTTTCTATACCAGTCTGACTGGCTGCATGGATAGTCTTAAAGGGCAGCAATCTCATCTTCCATTTCAGAGGCTGCAGCCTCTTCAGAGTTCAGTCCATGGTTGTCTTCGGACAGCATGAGTTCTTCTTCTGGCTTCTGAGCCTCTACAAATTTTTCAACCTCTGTCCTCTCGTTTTCTGGGGCACAGGGCAGGATGTCCAGTGGCATAAATGGCTCCATTTTTGATTTAACCTATTCCTCACTGGACAGCATTCTAGTACTTGTGTCTCATCATGAAACAAACTGAGAAGATCCTTGAATGAGTAGTATCAGATGTGTTACTTGTCCTCACCTGATGGCTCATCATCCATTGGATTTAACATAGGTAATTGGGTGGTATTCTCCAGTCACTGAAGGGCTATGTCTCTGATGTAAGAATATGACAATTTGGTATAATGAAAAATATTGTAAAGTGTCAGCAGGAAAAGACAAAAGAGTTAATGAGAATTATTTTCTGTTCTAAGGTGTTCTGCTTTTCTGTGTTAATATCCTTGCTAAAATGTTGGGAATTTAAACCAATGATTACACTGGAAATGAGTACTTTGCAAACCAAAAAGCAAGAGTTATTGAGTTAAGATGATATGCTACATTAGCCATGGCAGTACAGCTTACAAGGTACCAGCTATGGCCAATTACCGTCCCTAAGGAGGATGAACCAGACAGGCATCATGGAGGCTTCAACACTTTATTTGGGGGTTCATAGTTCCTCACTGTCTGCCTCTCACAGTTTAGCTTGTATACAATTGTCCATAGAAGGTGATCTTTTGTTGGGTACATTACTGTATTTTTCTAGTCTGAGACTGCACATTTTACACACATAGCTCTTGCTATCTCTAATTTTGTTTATGTTCAGCATTTTATACAAGTTGTACTAGCTACCAGCTCTGTTTTCATAGTAGCAAGGACATTAGCACAGAATAGCAGAAATCCTTGGAACAGAATATAATTCTCATTAACCTTTTTTGCCTTCTCCTGCCAGCACTTTACAATACTTTTCTCAATATTGAATTGTTTTATTCCTACAATCTCCCACTTGATGCATGCAAAGCACATGCATCACTATCCAAATATGATTTACTGTGTGCTTCAAATGGTCCAATGGCCCAATACAGTTCTACGGTTCTGCTAATCAGTCCGTAAGAAGCCTAGTACATATAAATTTATATGGTCTTTCAGTTGCTGACATAGCTGGCTTACACTAATAATTTGATCTATTGCATAGCATGTAAACAGCATAACTGTTGGTGGTATGGAGCTAAAACTTGTTGCAAGTGGCAAAGAACTATAATCATAATTAAAAAAAAATTTAGACAGCTTGAAATATGCCTAATACTTTAAAAGTAAGCTCTAGCCATGTGTTGGAGAGAACCAAGACTAAGTTGGCATCGTTTATTAAATCATCTAGTATCTGTCTTATATTATGCATCCTATTACTGATCATGATCACATGATAGCCCTTGCTATGGGGACCTCAAAGACAGGTACATACTTTTCAAGATTGGTTAAGGATGGGACACTCCAAAGAGTGGTTTCCTTGTACGGGGGCACAGGAGTGATGACAGTAGTACCTAAAAGGGTTTTATAAGTAGGAGTGAAACAAAAGTTAAGCACATGGATTGGGCACTGCCAGGAACTATGTAGGAAAAAGTTGTGGTTAGTAACCGTGCAATACTGTTCTACCATATTATATGAGACCTTTGCTTGTGGTGCCCTCGCCCCCATTTGATGAGGTACACTGGGCAAGTGAAGCTGTTGGGTGTCCATGGACCCTTGGGTGCTGGTAAGGCTGACCAGTAGTACTGGAGTATCCACATAAGGGTGTGATAATATCAAACACATAAAGGTATCGTTAACCTCTGATGTCACACTAGGCTGTATGAGTGGCTACCCATTGGTCTAACTTGGGTGGTACACCACCATGATAGGAAGGTCAAACCTTTCCTTATAAAAAGAGGATAATCTGTCAAATATGGCTATAGCTTTATCAAATAGTGGGAGGGAAAAAGTGAAGGTTACAAACATGGTCTCAGGCAGTGTCCAACTTCCTGCTTGTAAACATGTTTCATTGATTACTGCAGGATGGGGTGTTACTGATCCCAACTTCCTAACAGGACTCAAGGGTAAATGGGCACACATTTACAAATACTCCTTGCTACCCTGACAATGTGGACAATACCACCTTAGCAGGTGACTGTCTTGTAAAAGATTAGGTACCCTTCCTTTATGAATATCCCCAATATCTTGGTAATAGTAGTAAGGACACAGGCTCCATAAGGAGAACAAATCATTTCATTGCCTGACTTTTTTTTTTGGACTTTTGGACTGGGCTTTCTCATTTATGACTTGTACCATTTCAGTGATTTTAGCTTGAGTTTCTGAAAACAGTTTAGTGATACCATGCATATTGTAAATAGACTTTTCTTCTTTTGTGCTAGCCCATCGTTCCCATATACCATAGGTTTGGTAACCTTATCTGAACTTTGATGTTCAAAATAATGCACATGCCTCTTTATGGTCTCCATGTCAGCCCTTTTGCATATGGACAAGCCAGCTGCAAATATGTCTGAGATGGTGCTAGTACGTACTTCCTGGTCTTGAACCTGTTGAGAACAGAAGACTCCATCTTGGGGTTTCCTTTCCTTGCATAGCTATGAGATTGTGGGCTCTAGCATGCTATGAAGATAACATATCCAAAAGCAAAGCATTGTATAATAAAGAAACATTTTGTTTATTTATTTAGTTTTTGTTTACCAGGAAAGGTGCACTAGGCATATATTTGCTTATTTTCGGGCATGACCTGGGAGATTACAACCATTTGACCTTTAAAATGCTAACAGTGATAACACAAAGACCTCTACAATACTGATAGAGATAACACAAAGCATCAAACTTAATAACCAAAGGAGTACATTTGTTTGTACAGTACAGGAGATGGTGAAGGAAATTCTTTGAAGTACAAATAACATGTTATTCTACACAGTGAATTGTGATTATGGCTGAAAACTGTAAATAGAGAGTGGTGAGAAAAGAAAACCACAACAAGATGCATTCCTAAAAGCAGGGGAGCAGAGAAAGAGTAAACTGATGGAAGGATAAAAGTGTATGTGATGATAAGAGGACAGAGACGGACTTCAAGTAGACAAGCAGGCAGCAGAGCTGTGCCATGTTGCAGAGTATAGGGGTCTCAGAGCAGGATGAGGAATAGGAGCTAAAGTCACATGTAGTATCTATGTAGCCAAGGAAAAAGGGAGTAACAAGTTACAGCAACAAAGACAAAGGTATGAGTTTGTGAGTAGGCCTTCCATAAACACACCATAAGGCAAAATCCTAAATAACTGGCAATATCAAGTTTCAGGCTACACTAGAAGTAGGAGGCAGCATCAGCATGTTTTAGGCTACACTAGCAATAGGAGGCAGCAACAAAGTACAAAGAAAAGAGATTACAGGGATATCTTACCCCGATAGGGTTTAAGGCTGACTCCAGGAGAACTGGCAATATCTTAGTTTCAGGCTACACTAGTTTTATAAGGCAGCAACAATATACAATGGTAAAAGATTGAAAAGTAGGCCCACCCATGATAGGTTGTTTGGCTAAATTCTAATGCACTGGCAATCTCAAAGTTTCAGGTTACAGTAGCATTAGGAGGCAGCAAAACCATTCTTTCGTAATGGATTGCAAAATAGGTCAGCCCTAGATGAGGTGTTAGTTGAGTCCAGAAGAAACTGGATCATTCTATGTTTTAGGCTACACTGACATTATGAGGCAACTACAGCATACAATGGTTTACAAAATCAGCTTACCCTAGATAGGGTTTTGGCTATATGCAGGAGAACTGGCAGTTTGAATGTCAGGATACTCTAGCAATTACAAGGCAGCATCAGTATACAGTGGAAAAGAGTACTGAAAAGACCTATCCTAAATAGGGTATAAGGCTAGATATAGTGAAACTGGCAATTTCTGCTTTACTGAATACAATAGCAAATTATGGCAGCAACTGCAATCAGAGGTATCTTATGCCTTAGTACCCCTACTTACACGGTAGTGACAGTGGTTGCCCTGAGGAGTAAGGAGAAGATTGGCCAGCCAGCCTGCAGTCTACCAGCTGACCCCAGCAGACTCAAGGTTGACAGTTAAGCTAGCCTTGGCATGTAGTCCTTCACATGGGGGGCTACAATGTGGAGGGCTGCTTGCAGGGCACTGCTGAAATACAGAAACTGACCACCCTTCTCTGAACTGCTGCCTACTGATTGGCTGGAGAGAGAAGATTTTGTTGACAAAATTTAATTTCAGAGCTGTCCTTACTGGCAAGACTCTGGGGCTCCAGAAACCATTAGGGGGAGTGCTAGGAGGAAGTTCAGCAGCCTTCTCAACCTCTTGCTGCTCGAGCGAAGATCTGGAGGTACTGAGTCACAAAACGTTGACTCAAGCAAGCAAAAAGAAGCATCTTTCAGAATTCAAATCCTTCTCTGAACTGCTGTCTCTTGATTGGCTGGAGGCCGGAGAGGTAGGCCTTTGTTGCCAAAATTCAGTTTCATAGCTGTCCTTATTGGCGGGACTCTGGAGTTCTGGTGATAGTTGGGGGGGGAGGGCTAGGAGCAAGTTCAGCAAATCTCTCAACCCCTTGCTGCTCCCATGAATATCTGGAGGTACTGAGTCACTGCCAACTCAAGCAAGCAAAAAGCAGCAGCTTTTACAATTCAGATCCTTCTCTCTCTGAACTGCTGTCTCCTGATAGGCTTGAGCCTGGAGAGGTAGGATTTCTGCACCAAAATTAAATTTCAGAGCTGTCATTACTGGTGGACTACAGTGCTCTGGCGACCATTGTGTGGGGGGACTAGGAGCAAATTCAGCAGTCCTCTTGACCCCTTGCTGTTCCCTCAAAGATCTGGAGATACTAAGTCGCAAAACACCAGCTCAAGCAAGCAAAAAGCAGTGGCTCTCAGAACATTAGGGCTATGTTCAGACATGTCCTAAATAAGAAAAATTCAGAATCACAGGAATATGTATGCACTTTTCCAGTGTAGAACATCAGCAGCTTTTGCCTGATTAGTGGCAATCACATCTGAAAGCAAGGAACTGTAAAACAATAATACATATGTTCCCACATATGGTCCATACTCCATCATATCCCAAAGTGAAAGCAAATTCACAAATTCAAAATAACACTTATGCATAAACTGTACATTATTTAAAAATATCCCAGGGCTAGAAGTAGCAGTCAAACAGCTGAGTAAGCCCAGTCCCACTTCAGGGAATAGTTCAGTCTCTACAAGAGTCTCTGATTCAGATTAGTACATAATGTTGGGAGCCAGTAGTGGCAGTCTAACGACCCTCAGTATGATATTTGTTACCACTTCATGTCCAATATTTTTGGTTGTTTCTGGATCTATAACATTCACTTATGTAAATGCTTGCATAGGATTTGTGCAATGGATTGATCAACAATGATGCATTGTTTTCACAGAGATGAATGTGCGCTTGGTAGTGTAGTGGTGCAGAGCTGGTGTCTCCTGAGTATGAGCCAGCAAGGCACTCATAAAAAGTTCATGCTTGTCCGACTTCTGCTGCCACCATATCAAGCTTGCCATGGTGGATGGAATGCTATAGCAACAGACGCTCACGCTTCCTTCTGATGTTCTGAAGCTGCCGACTCACTCACTCTCCTATCAGTACCATTGGCAGCTTCTTTTTAAAGAAATTCAGTTAACCATAGCAAAATGCAAATTTTTCCTAACTTGTCTAATACAGATTGCATTACTGTGAAGGTCTGTGAGCACCTTATGGGTCTGTGTTCAAACTGCTTGGTCACGATGCATTTCAGGAGGAAAGTGAAAGGAACGTTATGATTACTGAACCTCAGAGTCACAGGATCAATCAGATAAGTTTTTAAACGATTATTTACATAAAAATAATGGCAGGATCAACCTGATGACAGGGGAATATATATGTGTGTGTGTAGGGGTGACAGGTCCTAGTGACAGAGTTGCACAAAGGAAAGTGAAATATTTTCATTTTCCTTTCTATGACATATAGGAACATAAAGATATCACCATGATGTATAGGAACATGGAGCTATCACTATGACGTATAGGAACATGGGGATATCAGTGACTGAATTTGTAACCTGCTCTGTGTTGTAGGGGGTCTGGAGGTGGACCAAGCAGGAGTGCATCAAAGGGGAGTTGTGCTGGGCTGTCTAAAGCTCCTGCACCACAGGGCTCGAGTGCCGTGGTGTGAGCAGTATGGCCACTCATCCACAAAAAAGAAAGCAAACAAAATAAGGACTTTAACCAAAGCAATAAGGGAGAACTTAAAGTAGCTATTTGATAGAAAGATAAAGTCTGGAACTCGGGGGGATATATTCACTGTTGGTGGCATATGAAAAGGGCTCAAAATGGATTAGCACCTCATGGTGCTGTGTTTGAAATCTATGGAATGTAAACCAAGTACAGGAAATAGAGCAGGGCAAGATGACACAGGTAACAATGCAAGAACAGGGATATCATAGACATTGTACTTGAGGGGTTGATAAATTTGAAGAAATCAGTAATGTTTCTATTATAGCGGGTATTATTTCTAACTGTTGTTACAATGATTTTTTAAAGATTGTTTGCTTTGTAGAACATCTGAGTACCCATAAGGTTAGGCTTCAAGTAATTGCTGGTAATTACATTCTGTTTTATCAGAGGAAATACAGGGTAAAGTGGAATCACACTGGGATTTTGAAATGTATGACCATGGCTTTTCTTCTGTTATGTGGGGATATCCATCCAAATCCTGGTCCAGCAACCTGTGGGATGCCTGTGGGGATTGGGCACAAGGAAGGGTTGAAATTGGGAGGTCGAGGCCCACCCAGTAAAGTTCATGTTAGTTCTAATTTTACTTTAGTTAATTTCAATGTTGGGAGTATGTTACCCAAATTTGATATAATTAGCACGTGGATAGTAGAAAATTGCCCAGAGTTAAATATTATTACAGAAACATGGCTTGATAAGAAAAAAGAAGATGCCCTTGTAGGAATCCCTAGATATAACATTTGGAGATCAGACAGAAATAAGCAAGGAGGTGGTATTATGATTTATGGGAAATCTGACTTACCTCTAATATCTTTTGAAATCACCAGAAATTTGAATGGCTTAGAAATAAGAGTTCCTTTTCAAAAAAAAAAAGTTAATTTTGGTGATTTATAGACCTCCAAAACTGGATCCTGCAGTTTTTAACCAACCCCAGGACTTTTTATTGGGGTTTACTACTGCCCATGACATTGTCATGGTGGGTGACTTTAGCACTAACTGGGCCTGTATCAAAGATTCTCACCTTTTAGTTGATCTACAGGTAAATTTAGGAATGGTGCAGTTAATTTGTGATCCTACTAGAATAAATATGGAAACCAAAGATTCTTCCACACTGTTGGATTTAGTACTCACTAATTCTGGGGACAGTATATCCTCCAGTGTGGTTTTGCCTGACTCAGTATCCAACCATCAGTTTATTTTTTGCATTAGAAAACAGTTTATGAAACCTATAAGCAACAAATGTTCAATTTTGCGCACCTTTAAAACATTTGATTACATACATTTTATGCAGGATGAGTGCACTATTGATTGGGATAGATTAATACTGATACCCACAGTGGAGGATGGCTGGGATTATTTTCATCAGGAATTCCTACAGGTAAGTAACAGACACGCACCCATTAAATGTAGGCAACTGGAACAAAAACATGCTAAATGGTTTTCCAAAGATCTAAGGAAACAAAAGAATGCTACAAATCAAGCCTGGGTTAAAGCAAAGAAAACAAGGAACAAATCAGATTGGGACAACTATAAAAGGTTACTTAATCTTTATGTAAAGGAGGTAAGATTTACAAAACAAAATTTTTATAGGAGGTATTTAGATTCTAAGTGCTTAGATCAGCCAAAAGATTTTTGTAGTACAGTCAACCTTCTTATGAAAGGACAAAGCACAAAGACCCCTAACGTGTTCACGATTGAGGGACATTCAACCCAACTGTCTCAATATGTAGTGGACAAGTTTAATGATTTATTTAGTGAAATAGGTTCAAAGTGTACACAGGTGATAGACTTAGACCTACTCCAGATGAAAAGAGATATTGGCCCAAAGTTTATTTTTAAAGAAATATCATCACATAAAGTTCTGGTAGAGTTATTGAAACTGAATATGTCCAAAGCCATAGGTTTGGACAGTATCCCTTCTAACTTATTAAAATTTGCTTCTCCAGAGATTGCTTCCCCATTGGCATATTTATTCAATTTGTCTATTAAGTCAAGGGTATTTCCTAAAGCATGGAAATGTTCAAAAGTTGTCCCAATTTTTAAAGGGGGAGGGTCAAAACTGATTTTGGCAACTATCGTCCAATTTCCTTGTTACCACAGGTTTCAAAGTTCTTTGAAAAAATTGTTGCTGCCCAGATCTCTGGATACTTGGAAGTTGAGGGCCTCTTAAATGGTTTGCAGTCAGGGCTTAGGGGGTCCTTCAGTACCATGACTGCCTTGGCCAGAGTCACAGGGGATCTACAGGCTGCTCTGGATGGGAGGACCCCAGTTGGAGTGATTTTTGTTGATTTATCTAAGGCTTTCAACTCACTGAATCATGAGATCCTCCTATCCAGAGCAGCTTCTATGGGGTTTGTGGGATCTAGTCTGCAATGGCTGTATTCTTACTTGCCTGAAAGAACCCAAATTCTTACATTGGGTGATTGGACATTGAGTAGTATGGTAATTGGATTGGGAGGCCCCCAGGGCTCAAATTTAGGTCCAATATTATTCAATATATATGTAAATGAGCTAAACTTTTCAGACCCAACAATTTGTTATCATCTGTATGCTGATGATACGATAAATATATACATCGGATCATTTAGTAAAAGGAGTTCAAATAAAGTTGCAGAATGCATTTGAAGAACTACAGAATTTTCTGAAGGAGCGTGAACTGATTCTGAACCCCCCCAAAAATGCAGACAATCTTATTTTCACATTCTGCTTTGGCTCAGGAAGATCTGACCTTAAAAATTCAGACCCTGGAGGGAGCCCCGATCCTTCATACCCAAACCTACAAATACCCGGGAATGTGGCTTGAGACTTTAAACTGGGCTGCACACATTAATAGTGTGGTAACCAGTGTAGGAAAAAAAATAGGTGCTCTCTATTATGTCAGGTACTGTATGAGTACTGAAACTAGGGAAAAGTTGTGCATTTGATAGTCTTGCTCTGCCTACACTGTAGGGACTTTATCTATGCCAGTGTTAAGAAAGTTGACTTGGACAAAATAGATGTTTATTATGGTAAACTAGCCAGATTCATTTTGGAAGCTGATAGGATTACCCATAAGTGTTTTCTTTTTAATTGACTTCAATGGATGAGACCGTCTGAGTACAGACATGAGCATCTGCTTGCTTTTATGTATGGATGCTGGATGGGAATTCTGCCTCCATACATTAATGCAAGGATTACAAGATTAACTAAATTATGTTCGCTGAGAGCCTCACATGCCCCTGAGTTTATTGTGCCCCAATATCAGTTGGAGATCAGCAGACATTCTGTTTTTTATAGAGGCCCTATTGCCTGGAACAAAATACCATCTGATATTAAGTAAGGGAAAACTATCCTGGCAGAATATTAGGGCATGGTTCAGACAGCAGGTCATTAAGGCTAGGGAATGTCGTTCTTAGTTTTGCTCAGTTTGTTCTATTTTATTTTGCTTACTAATTTATTTGTTAAATGTGTGTCTTCTTAAGAGTATAATTTATGTACCTTAAACTTGCTATGTATATGTCTTTTTATGGTGTGGAATTTGTATTCATTCTAAAAATTGTTTGTTTAGGACCTCATTGTAAATGAGCTTCAGCTCAATTGAGTATATATCCTAGTTCATACAGTAAGTTCATATGAATAACACTTTTAATCAATCAATCAGTCAATATCTCCACTGCCTGACTGGGATATTAGTTTTTATCTGTACATTTATCCCACAACATATGTTGTATATGTGTGTGTGTGTGTGTGTGTATATATATATATACACACATACATATATATATATATATATATATATATCAAAAATCATTGTTAATGCACTATAAGGGTTGAGGCATCAAAAGTAGGGAAATATGAACTTAGGGTTCTCAAACCTAAGACTGCACCCCCACCATTGGCTTCCAACCCTAGTACCCCACCCCCTCCATTGGCTTCCAGCCCTAATACCCCACCCCGTATGCAGGAACAGGTGTGAGGGGTGTGCCTTGGGGTTATCTCTGTGGTGCCAGATAACTCCCCCCCCCACAACCACCCTCTGGGTTCTGTCCCTCAGCCAGTTTTTCACCTATATGGCCATCTTTTCCCAACCCTGAGATCCACCAACTTCCTGATCAACCTTTTGTGGAGCACAGAGTCAAAGGCCTTGCTGAAAATCAAGATAGAGGATGTCTACCACCTGGCTTCTGTCTACTGTCTTAGTGATACAGTCAAAGAAGTCAATTAGATTTGTTGACATGATCCCCCCCATGAACCCATGTTGCCTCACATCCTGGGGTCCATGCTTCTCTAGCTATTCCACCAACCTTTCCATTAGTATGGTCTCCATGAGCTTGCCCGCAATGGAGGTCAGACTGACTGGTTTATAATTCCCTGTGTCATCCTTGGGACTGATTTTGGGTAGGGGCACTACATGAGCTGTTCTCCAGTCTTGTGGTACCATGCCTGACTCTAGTGAACTATTAAATAGGTCTGCCAGTGGCCCTGCCAGCTCCTCAACCAGTTCTTTTAGTACCCTAGGATGTACTCTGTCTGGGCCTAGTGATTTGCCCACCTTCAGTTCCAGTAGCCCCTCACTCTCTCTATCCTCCTCTGTCACTACATCTATGCCCCCTAGTTCCTCAGTTCATATTGCAGTCTCCAGTTCCAGCAGCAACACATGTCTTTGATCAGCAGAACAGGTCTCAAACCTGGGACCTCCATTGGTGAGTGGCGGTCTGTGGGGATGTCATGGGGGGTGTGGGGAGGTGGGTGCACAGTGGGTGGTCAGGTGGGGGGTACAGGTGTGATTGACGATGGACATTTTTTTCCCACAGGTTGTAAAATAACAAGAGACTTCAAGAGCAGGGGCGTCATTTAGGGGTCACCAGGGGTTGCATTCATGACCCCTATGAAAATTATGCGACCCCTATGACAGGGCTTGCGACCCCTGCCTGCTGTGCTGTCTGCCCTGGCTTGGGAATGGGAGGGACCTTGGCGAGTGGGCGAGGGCGACATGCCCCGTGGTGGACGTGCACTTGTTGAGGCCAGGACTGGTCACTCGGAGCCTGACAGTCAAATAAGCAGTGAGATCATGTGATCAGGGACGGATGATGCCACACCGACTGTCTGCAGCTTAGTTTGTTCCCCCAAGAAATCATTGGTGTTGTTATTGTAATGTTGGGGTTGGTTGCACTTGACAAGTGCCACTTGTGCTGTGGCGCTGCTGTGATTGGCTGCTGGGAGGGGAATGGGAGGGCTAAGGCATCGCGCGTGCATGGGGATTGGCCGGCGGCTGGTGGGATTTCACCGGTTACATCGTGGCAGGTAGCAGTTTGGTTCGGAAAGTGGTTGGTGGTGTTCAACTTCGTGTTAGTGTAAGTCAAGAGGGAGTTTGCAGCTAGTAAGGTAAGGCAGTAACTTCAAACAACAGAACAGAAGCCGAGATTGTGCGGGGCAAATCAGGCAATCCGCAATCACAATCCATCCAGCATCCGAGCATCAGTCGGCAGACAGAGCTGGCACAGGCCAGCCGGGCAGTCAGAGTAGGTAGGTGGGGTGCAGTGCAAGAAGAGTAAGACCCCAGGCCAGAGACAGTGCCAGTCGGGACTCGGGAGAGCACCAGGACACCAGCCAGGCACTCCAGTGTTGCTGCAGCTGCAGGGGTCAGGACTCAGCAGGTGACACTCAGACAATGCTGGAGCCTGGGGAGGAGAGTTAAAGTGAGTGGTGTGGGGCGGGCCAGGCAAGAGTCAGGAGGAGGAGGCAGGTGACGATCATAATCATTGCTCATTGGAGCACTCTGCAGTGCAGGTGGTGTTGCTGCCAGGTGGGGTCAGGGGTTGTTGCCCTTAAGGTCAGGAAGGAGCCAAGGGAGGAGGGGCCGGTACTTTAGGCAGCTAACAAGGCAGGCTGAGTGAACCTGAGGCGGCCAGTCAGACAGTCACTGACTTACTATTGGGGAAGGGGGGCTTTGGCTTTCAGAAGTGAGCTGCAGTGCTCAGTAGCAATTCGGAACGGAGGAACTCCTCTTTTATTGTTGAGGGAGGCCTGACCCGAAGTAGTCCCCATCCTTTGCCCTTACCCTGAGGCCTGATCGCCACACTTGCACGCAGCTGGGGGAGGGTGCTAAAGGATTTAGGTGTCTGATAGCCACTGGCTCCATCATCTTGCACCAACGGGTTGCTGTTAAGGTCGGGAAGGAGGAGAAGGTTGGTTTAGGCAGCTAAGGCAGCTAAGGCAGGCTGAGGCCTACAACTTAAGTGTCCAGACTCTCCGGGTGGTGTGGCGGATGTGTAAGTTTTGTGTCCTCTTAGTCTTCAGTCCGGGTGGTGGCACACTCAGCACGGCACCAGGCAAGTGAGGTAACAGCGGAGCAGAAGCCAGCGGTTTTCTTCTGTTGGAGCTGGAGTGGAGCCGCGGAGGAGCGAGCGAGGGGAGAAGCTGCAGTAGCAGAGGAGACTTTGGAGGAGAGCATCCATCAGGACAGCCAGCCTGCATCACCCAGCAAAGGTGGTAAGGTAAGTAGCTGCCTGCTGGCAGGCTAGGACATTTTCTTCTCACTTGTGTTTGTTTGGACTGAGCTGTGGAATGATGTGGGGGCCCAAGCAACTGATGCTGCACGCAAGTGCAACCTGAACCTTTTTAGTTCTTTGTGGTACAGTATGTTGCTCCAGGCAGGGTGTAGGTGTAGCCAGACAATATACATATGTACACCAGGACTGTGTGTGTGTGTCCTTGTATGGCACAATCAATACAACATTTGTACTGCCTGATACTGGTTGCTGCCCCCCCCCATGGGTATATGCAGATGTCATGCATTGTTCCTTGGGACACCAATATACCAACCCAGCCCCAGACCCTGTAAAACTGTATACCCCCTGGGCTGCAAAGACAGTAGCAGTGGCCAATCCTTCTGGTGCTGACATATAAACATACAGAAAGGTTCTGCTGGTTCTGTGTTGTGTCCATGGACTAGGGAAGCTGTTCAGGGCCTATATGTTGCCCCCCTTCAATACAAGTGTACACCATGGTGTACATGGAGTATGCCTGCCTACACCGGGATAGTAGTCCAACTATGAAACACCTTAACAACATTTGGGTCCCCCACTCCTTTTTGCCCAGTTTTACATCTGAGAGAGATTTAAAGCATAAGGAGGCCAATTTACCTGCTCAAGGGTTCACTCCAAGCTAGATGTTGAGTTGTAGTGGGAATTGAACCTGAAGTTTTTTTGTGCTCTTCTCTAACCACGGGGACATTTTTTTTAAACAGTGTTAAACCTTGTTCAATATATGGGTAAGTTGTACAAGAATGTTAATTAAGCAATTTATCCCTCCAGGGTGTGGGTATACTGGAGGATTTACCAGGGCTGGTGTGATTGGTCACGTGAGCGGCAGGTAGCCAATTCTCGTGTCAAATCTCAAGTATACCTCAATACCTGAAGTACTATATTATATAATGAAATGTATTTTTAATTTTTTAGATATTTTGTAAGTAACTGAAGTCCGTACGGTTGGAAGGAGGATGTAATTTTTTGTAATATTTACTGCGGTGTTTTAGCGAAGCAGCGACAGGACAAATGGCTGCAGTTTCAATCAAAATGAAAGCGACCGGATTGGTGCGATATAACATTGGCTGGTACTTTTTCCAATGGATACACTGGAGGATTTAGCATGCTGGGAAAGGTACCAGCCAACCAGTCAGGTTGCAGGATTTGGCTCATTCGATTTACCACATTGTATAATAAAGCAATATACCCCTACAAGGTGTGGGTATACTGGTGGATTTACCACGGCTGGTGTGGTTCAGTCACGAGGCGCAGCCGAATGATTTAACCCCACCAGAAGAGGTAAATCCACCGTATACCCACTCCCTGGAGGGGTATATTGCTATTATGCAAATGGCTTACATTTTGGGTATCAAAAATATAGAAATATTTTTGTTTCTCTTTTTAGCATGATTTGTGTTATTGTATTAGTGAAATAGTTCCTTGTTGCTAGGCAGAGTAGTGGTGATGCCCCCTCTTAGTTTTTCTTTATCTCATTTGTCGACGCTCTGAACTGAATTGTGTGTGTGTGGTTTTTTTTTTTTTTTTTACTGTGAGCATTAAGATTTGCAGTTTGATTTGCTGTTTTTTCATGCGTCTTCCTATAGCGAGAATTCTAAAGGGCTGTCATCTGTGACCTCGTGCTTCTGGTTACTGTGTGTAAAATTATTGCAAGACTGGAGAATATTTTGTTTTTTAAGTGTTTTATGTGGGTTTGGGGTCTTTTTGGAAGCGATGGGGTAGTCTGTCTGACACAGGAAAGTTGCTGTTACGAAGGGCTACTGAGGAGGAGGTGATTCAAAAAATACAAGTTCAAATTTTTAGACGGCTAAGTACTGGTACTGTGAGCACTTATGGAAATAAGCATAGGATCGTAGTGTGTTTGCCACTGTTTGGATTCTGGCAGTCGGAGTAATTTTTTGCGAGGGTTTCTACTGCGGCTGACTGGTGGCTGGCACCTTTTCCAGTGGGTACACTGGAGGATTTACAATGCTGGAAAGGTGCCAGCCAGCCAATCAAAATGCAGGATTGTGTGAATTTTTTTGTGGCCATTGTATAATAAAAGATTAATATAAGGCTGTTAGAATGTTTATAGCCAATCAGAAAGCTTCATTTCTCAGACCATTGTTATAATTTTATTTAATAAAACTGAGGAATTAGCTTAATGGTGCTTCATGTACTCTTATCACATTACTTGAACTGTATTCTGAAAATGAAATTTCTTCAGAGTGATGCTGTGAGGCAGGCAGGCAGCATTAATTTTCCACAAAAACACTAAAGAAGAAAAACAAATCTCACTGGTGAAGAGGTTGAGAAACTGATGCACTTTTATGTTACTGAGAGACAGTCAGTTGCCCAGTGGTTAGAACACAAGAATGTGATCCTGAGCCCTGGTTTGAATCCTGGAACTGACACTTGCTGTGTGACCCTGAGCGAGTAAGTTAACTTCCCTCTGCTTAGTGGTCTCTCGCTGTTTTTTCTGTGTGCTCTCTCTCAATCTCCCTGTGTGCTTAAAGTGGCAGCAACATTATAACATGAAAGGCACTATTTAAAACCCTGTGGGTCCAAACAAACTACAGTTCTGAGCTGCGTTCAAACAAATTGGATGCTGGTAGTTTGTAACCACTCTGTGCTGACCATTTATTAATAGAACACTGATGTGTACAAATGTCTTGGTAGAGTGGACTGAGGACTAAATTTATTTAAAAAATGTTTTTTTTTTCCCTAGATAAGAATTTCAGGTGCCAACAATGCTCCAAATAATGTTGGCAATTTACTCTCAGTTTTAAAACATAGTGAGTAAAACAAAAGTGGGATGCATACAAGTGTAAATCTGGCAAAAAACTGTTACTTTTGAATCACCAGTTATGTTATGAAGCACTATTCTTTGGCATGTGGAGGAGTATTTACAAATGTTGGGTGAGTACAGGTACTCATTTAAAAAGATTTCTGAAGAGTAGTTCCTAAAATGAGGTGAGTGTAAAAGACTGGTACACACCTTATCTGGAGCCGTGGTCATGACTGTGTGGGTAAATGCCATCTACTGTGACATCGTGACTGTAGATAAATGTATTTATTCAATGTCTCTGCAGATCTATAGTGGTGAGAATATATGCATTTATCCAATGGTTTGACTACTCACCCCTATTGTATAAATATAAATAGATATTTTATTTAAAAACACATGAGGTTGAAGGCATTGTACAGTTGACAAGGACTCAAAAGTCAAAAACAAACCACACAGACCGGTACGATACCATCTTACATCAACATCTTCAAACATAACCCCTTCTCCACTGGTTACAATAAGTACTCCCAAACTGGCCACAATTAATCTGCAAAGGCCAATTGGAAACATTAAGGTTTTTAAGAGTCTTAAAGCAGCTTAAAGACATGGCCAGGGCTCTAGATAAGGTCTGTACCAGCCTATTTTACTCACCTGTCCTCATTTGAGGAAATACGCTTCAGAAATGTTTTTAATGCATACCAGTACTCACCCAACATTTGTACATACTCCACACGCCAAAGAATAGTGCTTCAAATCATAACATAACTGGTGATTCAAAAGTAAAATTTTTTTGACAGATTTACAGCACTTGTATGCATCCCACTTTTGTTTTATAACAGAAATGTTTTTGCGTCTTTGCATTTATAAGATTACTTTTAAAATTCAGAATTATAATAGACCTTTTTTAGGTTCATAGGTACAGTTAAATGTAAAATTTACACCCAGGCATATGTTAATGTTTTTAACTCCTGATGTCATCACTGTTTGCAGATTTAAATACTGCTTACACTGGTGATTTCTTTAGACTGTGTGCACATTTGAATTCATAGCTGTTTTCACGGGTTTCAAAACTGATATCTGATTTGCTAATCACTGAGCATAGCTGCTGGCAGGCTGTACATTGCTAAATTTCTTCTTTAGTAGCCTTCACTGATTGAAATTTCTTTGAAGTTGGCTGCTAAATAAGTATTACTGAAATGTCTCTGTCTAAGAAGAAGGCATCCAGTGATCCAAAGCAACCATCGATGCTTCAGTTATTTGCTAAGAAAAGAATTCCAGCATACACTGCACATGCTGAACATACAGTGAAGAAATCAAGACCTGAAGATAGTGTTCTGTCACCTAGTATGCATGAATAACCCCTGATAGTAGTAGTAGTATAGTTTCAGAGCCTAGTTCTGCTGCTACAGGCCCATTACTTGTTGCTTCTCCCTCACCCTCTGATGCATGTGCAAGCACATCCTCCGACGCATGTGAAAGCACATCACTGCCATCTAGTGAAGGCCACTCATTTTCAGTGGGTGAGTGTGTTGATCATGATACTGTGCCAAGTGACATATCTGCTACTCCTTATCAAGCTCCAGTTCAGCCGAAGTGTGTTTTCCTGTGATAAAATCCGTAAATTTAATGGTGATTACAAAACTCATAAGTGGGTAGAATATTCAGTACAGAGAGATGCTGTATACTGTTTTGCATGCAGGCATTTACTTCACTCGTACTGCACCTGGAGGTGGAAGTCGTGAGCAGTGGAAACATTCCTTTTGTCGATATTGGTTTCTGTAAATGGGAAAAAATTGGTCATGCCTTCAGAGAGCACAGCGAGTCTGAGAAACACAAAGCATCTGTTGTAGCATGGTGTGAATTTAACTGTATACAGTCTTCATCAGGACATCAGTCAGTTGTGAGACAGCTTGAAAAAATAGGGACATTGAAATTGAAGAAAACAGACACCATGTTGAATTACTACTGCATGCAGTGAAACATAGAACCATAGAAACATAGACTTTGATGGCACATAAGGACCGCTAGGCCCATCTAGTCTGCCCATTTCCCTACCTACAGGATAGGCCGCAGATCCTAGTTAACCAACAGCCTATATCTTCCTGCCCCCCACAAGAATTGCCTTATGTCTGTCCCATTCATTCTTGAATTCTCCACAGTTTTAGACCCACAACTTCCTCAGGAAGGTTGTTCCATGCATCCACTACCCTCTCTGTGAAATAATACTTCCTCACATTGCCCTGAACCGCCCCTTCTATCTTTAAATTGTGTCCCTTGTTCTTGCAAGTCTCTTTTCTGAAAGATGCTACCCTCTTGGAATTTGTTGATTCCTTGAGGTACTTGAAGTTTCTATCATGTCCCCTCTCCTTCTTTCCTCAAGGATACATATTAAGCTCCTTTAGTCTCTCCTCATACGGCTTCTCTTGCAGACCCTGCACCATTTTAGTGCCTCTCTGGACTGCCTCTATCCTGTCTATGTCCTTGCAGAGATGGGGTCTCCAGAACTGGACACAGTATTCCAGATGGGGTCTCACCAACTGTCTGTACAGCCGGGATAACAACTTCCTGTTTTCTGCTGCTGATGCCTCTCCCTATACATCCCAGTATACCCCGCCCTCCCTACTGCCTTCTCACATTGCTTGCTAACCTTAAGGTCATCTGATATGATTACCCCAGGTCCCTTTCTGTTTTGTTGTTGTTACTACCTCCCACCACTGTGTATTCTTCCCTGGTTCTTGTTTCCCAGGTGCATTATTTGCACATTTTTGCATTGAATCCTAGCTGCCATATGTCTGACCATTCCTCCAACCTTGCCAAGTCCCTTCATCCTTTCCGCCTCCTTGTGTATCAACCCTGTTGCAGATCTTTGTGTCATCTGCAAAAGGCATACTTTTCCTTCCAGTCACTCTGCAATGTCACTGATGAAGACATTAAAAAGGACTGGACCCAATATGAACCCCGCGGTACCCCACTAGTACCGCCTTTCTTCAGAGTGGACCCATTTACAATTACCTTCTGTGTCCTGTTGTCCAGCCAATGTTTTACCTAGGCTACCACCCTGGGATCCACCCCAGGCTGGTTAATTGACTAATAATCTTTTGTGTGGGACTGTGTCAAATGCCTTGCTAAGTCTAGGTAGGCCATGTCCACACCCCTCCCTGGTCTACTACTTTGGTCACCCAGTCAAGAAATCTATTAGATTAGTCTGACATGACCTTCCGCTGTGAACCCATGCTGCCTTGGATCCTGTGCTCCACTGACCTCTAGGTACTCAACTATTCTTTCCTTCAAGTGACTCCATCACTTTCCCTACCACAGAGGTCAGACTGACAGGTCTGTAGTTTTCTGCCTCTGTCTTGGTCCCACTTTTGTGAAGGGAATCACATCTGCCTTCCTCCAGTCCTCAGGTACCACACCATCCTCCCATGATTTATTAAAAAGAGTAGCCAGCGGTTTCACTAGTTCCTTCCTTAATTCTTTTAGAATTCTAGGGTGAATTCCATCAGGACCCATTGCTTTGTCCACCTTCAGTTTTAGGAGTTCTTGCAGAACCCTTTCTTCTGTGAAAGGACTGGGATCGACCCCCCTATCAAGAGTGCTTCTGTTAATTGGATTAGGCACTTCCCCCTCCTCTTTTGTGAATACTGAGCAGAAATATTCATTCAGTATTCCTGCTTTTTCACTGTCCCCCTCTGCCCACCCACCGTTCATTCTATTAAGCCTCACTATCCCTCCCTTTGTCTTTCTACGCTCGCTGATGTACCTATAAAAGGTTTTATCCCCCTTCTTAACTGAGTTGGCTATCTTTTCCTCAGTTTGGGCCTTTGCTATTCTGACTTCCCTCCTGCTTCTTTCTGCCTTAACTGGTACAGCTCTCTGTCCTGCTCCTTCTGTGTTCCTTATACTTCCAGAATGCTATCTTTTCTTCCCTGACTTTCCAGCACCTCTCTTGAGAACCATAGTGGCTTTTTCTTTCATTTTGATTTTTATTTGCTTCACAAAAGGCTTGTTGCCTCTTTGATGGCAGTTTTGATAATTCCCCATTGTTGCTCCACACCTCCTTCTAGCCTGTTTGCTAGTGCTTTTCTGAGGCACTCTCCCATCTTGCCAAAGTCAGCCCTCCTAAAGTCCAGTACCCTCACTTTTGTATAGCTTGACTCTTTAGCTGAGTTTAAGGTGAACCACACTGTTTGATGGTCACTTGTCCCCAGATGGCAACCCACTTCTAGATCTGAGATCCTCTCACTGCCCCCGTTTGAGAGTACGAGGTCTAAGTTTGCTCCCTCACAAGTGGGTTCTGAAACTAGCTGTCTAATACCTGCCACCTGTAGGGCATCAAGAATGGCCCTGCTCTTGGATGTGGCTGCAGCAATGCTCCAGTTAACATCTGGCATATTCAGGTCTCCCATCAACAGTATCTCCCCTTTCTCTGCCATCCTAAGAATGCCTTCCATTGTATCCTTGTCCATTCCTTCCCCCTGACATGGGGGTCTGTACACAACCCCTGTGCGGATTGTGGTGCCCTTTCCAGTCTCCAAGGTTACCCACAGTGCCTCCTCTCCTCCCTGTTTACTCTTTTGTTCAGTTGCTTTTATCCCTTCCTTTACATAGAGAGCTACTCCTCCCCCTCTTCTCCCCTGCCTGTCTCTCCTGTAGGTTATATACCCTGGTATGTTAACATCCCAGTCATGGTTCTCTGTGTACCATGTTTCTGTGACTGCTACGACATCCAGGCATCCCTCTTCCATTAAGGCCACCAGCTCAGGGAACTTGTTGCCCAGACTATGGGCATTGGTACTCATTACCCTCCATTTCCTGATGGCCTTTACTCCTTGCCCATCCCTGTCCTTCTTGCCTTTGTCACTTTCTCCATTTACCCTGCCTTTCTCCCTATCGACACCTCCATGTTGGTGTTTGCCACACTTACTACCGTGATTGTTTGGGGGCTAGGATTTTCTGCTCCTTTCCAGTGCCTCCCCTTAGCTGGTTAAAAGCTTGCCAATGAAGCATTTAAACTATCACCTAGGATCCTGGTTCCTCCCGGACAGATGCAGCCCATCATGCCAGTATAGGCTTGCATCACTCCAGGTGGACCCCCAGTCCCCAATGAAGCCAAATCCCTGAGCTCCACACCAGTTTTTCAACCACTGATTGAATCCCATGGTACAGAACACCCTAGCCTCTCCTATGCCATAGATGGGTAGCACCTCCGAGAAGGTTACCGTGTGTGCTACTTGACTAAGGCCCCTCCCCAATTCCACAAACTCTTCCTGCACCTAGAATGGCAAGGTCTTGCCTTCAGAGGTGGTGATGAGTCAACAAATTCTGATAACAAAGGCAATTTTATTGAGTTTCTGGAAACATTATCTGCACATGACTCAAAATTAAAAGAAAAAATGTCTAGGAGATACGGTCATTATACCTCTCCAGAGTATCAATATGATTTGATTAACATAGTTGCAACATTAATACGAGAGAAAATTATAAGTAAAGTTACAAAATATTTCTCTGTTTTAGTCGATGAAACTAAGGATGTATAACGCAAAGAGCAGCTCAGCTTTGTAATCCATTTTGTTGACGGAGATGGTAATATCTGTGAAAAACCACTTGGCTGCTACCACATGGATAAACTGGATGCTGGTAGTTTGGCTGGTGCAATCAATCAGGCAGTATGTCAGGCTGGACTGCAGTGGAAGCACTGTGTGGCACAGACTATGATGGAGCCTCTGTCATGAGTGGGTGCTTCAGTGGAGTACAAGCAAGAATAAAAGAATTGCTCCTCAAGCTGTTTATATTCATTGTCATGCACACAGACTGAATCTTGTCTTGGTGTAAACAATTAATAATATCAGAAGTGAAATAATTTTCAGCATCTTACAGGCTGCGATGTATTTATTTCTCAAGTTCACCAAGACATGAGTTGTTTGTTAAAGCTCAGAAAGAAGAAGGTCTACAAGTTCTGGAACTGGAACAACTGTGTGGTACATGGTGGTTTACTGGTACAACTGTGTCAAGAAATTTCAGTTGCATCTAGAGTCCATTATTATAACACTTCATGCTATTCAGTCACAAAACACTGACAAAGAGGCAAGTAGTGAAGCAAAGGTCATCTGTTTAAAATTAGAACTTCACCTTTGTAGTAACACTGTACAGCCTAGAAACAATTTTAAGGAAGATACAATCGGTGTCTGAGGAACTTCAGAGAAAAGATCTGGATTTGCCAAAGTACTTGTAATCTTGTTCAGTCTTGAAAGAGTGAGCTCTTGTCTCTCGTAATGATTCACAGTGGCAGAAGATTTACAAGGAGGCACAACAAGCCGCTGATCACTGTGGCATTGATTATGATGTAGAAGCCACTCAGCACACAGGAAGGCCACTGCGCAAACATCAGTTGAGCCGAAAACTGACAGAATTTTTTGTTTCATCCACTTTGGGAAAACGGACTGCAAATATAGAAATTCAGGACATTTCTGCAAGATCTAACAGTGATAGGCTTAAACAGGAAATATACCTGGCCTGCATTGACAGTTTTGTTACTGAACTTGATTCATGCTTCACAAGTAATCTGGACCTCTTAAAAGCTGTTGCTGCTCTCAACCCAAAGGATGACAGTTTTCTGAATTACTCTGTTTTAAAGGTCCTAGCAGAATCTTACCCAGGAGCAAATATAGACACAATTGTGTTAGAGTCACAGCTGGAATCAGCAAAGCCATACCTACAGAACAAAATATGCAAAGTATTCATTGTATCAGACAACAGTTGCAATGCCTTTGTAATGCATTTTCAGAAGTCCTGGAGATTTTGAACCTGGTGCTGGCACTCCTGTGACCACAGCTTCAAGTGAACGTTTCTTCTCATGCATGAAAAGAGTGAAAACTTACTTAAGAAACAGTTGTGGTGACAGATGACTCAGTGACTTAATGATGATGGCATGTGAGCCACTGGAGGTGAAGCAGCTAGACCTGTCAGTAGCAATAGACAGATTTGCTCAGATGCGTTCAAGAAGATACCCATTACTGAAGTAACATTACTATCTACAGTCAGCCAACCAGCAGTCCAGTTTGCAACTTGTGCCTCCAGTCAGCAACCAGTCCAGTGTGCCAGTAGTGTTACCACCAGTCACCCAACCAGCAGTCCAGTCTGCCAGTAGTGTCTCCAGTCAGCCAGCAGTCAGTGTGCCAGTACTGTCCCAGTCAGCTCAGCAATGAGTCCAGTTTGTAACTTGTGCGTCCAGTCAGCAACCAGTCAGCCAACCAGCAGTCCAGTCTGCCAGTAGTGTCTCCAGCCAGTCAGCTCAGCAACGAGTCCAGTTTGCAACTTGTGCCTCCAGTCAGTAACCAGTCAGCCAACCAGCAGTCCAGTCTGCCATTAGTGTCTCCAGCCAGTCAGCTCAGCAACTAGTCCAGTTTGCAACTTGTGCCTCCAGTCAGCAACCAGTCCAGTGTGCCAGTAGTGTTACCACCAGTCAGCCAACCAGCAGTCCAGTCTGCCAGTAGTGTCTCCAGTCAGCCAGCAGTCAGTGTGCCAGTTCTGTCCCACTCAGCTCAGCAACGAGTCCAGTTTGCAGCTTGTACCTCCAGTCAGCAACCAGTCAGCCAACCAGCAGTCCAGTCTGCCAGTAGTGTCTCCAGCCAGTCAGCTCAGCAATGAGTCCAGTTTGCAACATGCCTCCAGTCAGCAACCAGTCCAGTGTGCCAGTAGTGTTACCACCAGTCAGCCAACCAGCAGTCCAGTCTGCCAGTAGTGTCTCCAGTCAGCCAGAAGTCAGTGTGCCAGTTCTGTCCCAGTCAGCTCAGCAACGAGTCCAGTTTGCAAATTCAGCCTCCAGTCAGCAACCAGTCCAGTGTGCCAGTAGTGTTACCACCAGTCAGCCAACCAGCAGTCCAGTCTGCCAGTAGTGTCTCCAGTCAGCCAGCACTCAGTGTGCCAGTTCTGTCCCACTCAGCTCAGCAACAAGTCCAGTGTGCAACTTATGCCTCCAGTCAGCAACCAGTCCAGTGTGCCAGTAGTGTTACCACCAGTCAGCCAACCAGCAGTCCAGTCTGCCAGTAGTGTCTTCAGTCAGATACCAGTCCAGTTTGCAACTTGTGCCTCCAGTCAGCAGCAGGTCCAGTCTGCCAGCCTTTTCTCCAGTCAGATACCAGTCCAGTGTGCTAGCAGTGTCTCCAGTCAGCCAGCAGTGTGCCAGCAGTCTCAACTCAGATACCAGTTCAGTCAGCCAGCAATTCAGTGTGCTAGCAGAGTCTCCAGTCAGATATCAGTGTGCCAGCAGTGTCACCAGTCAGCCAGCAGTCCAGTGTGCCAGCAGCCAGTGTCTCCAGTCAGCTTAGCTACCAGTCCAGAGACAGTTTGCAGTTTTGTCTTCAGTCAGCTACCAGTCCAGTTTGCCAGCAGTGTCCCTGACTAGTCAGCAGTCTAGTGTGCCAGTAGTCACCAGTCAGCTTCCAGCACTTCCAGTCACCTACCATCCCAATCTCCAGTGTGCCAGCAGTGTCTCCAGCCTCCAGGCATGTAATAACACTCCTATGTACTTTGCTTTACTACTTTCATGGGTGTTTGGGAGGGAGTAGTAACCTTGGTGTGGAGAGTTAAAGAGTACTTTCATTTGCTTTGCTGCAGTAATTGGAAATCTGGAAGACTTTCTTTTATGTAACCCCTGGGACTCAGTTCTTTTTCCTTTTATTACAATTTTTCTTTACAGGTTTTTTGGTGTACAATTTTACTAGGATCTTTTCTTTTATTACTTTTTTCTTCACAGGTTTTGGTCAGTGAGTTTTAATTGGTTCTTTTCCTTTTATTTTTTCTTTACAGGTTTTGGTGTTTTTTTTTTTCATCAGTTCGTTTTCCTTTTATTACTTCTTTTACAGGTTTCATTGTATCATTTCTTTTACTAAGCTCTTGTTTTAACAGGGAAGAAGTAAAGTTCTCTCCATGGTTCAAGGTTCAGAGTATGCTTTCATAACAGTATAATTTCTCTCATGTTTTGATGTGTATTTTTTATGTACTGTAAGGTATTGGTATAGAAAGGGTTCTTTATTTTTATCAATGTGTGCCTTAGCTTGTATAGTACCAGTCATTTGACATGAACAGTGTGGTAATATTTTTTTGGACACAGACAGTGTGGTAATATATAGAGGATAATGCCTGATGTACAGGTGATAACCATGGTATAATCACTTCAAGTGGTGTCTAGGGCATCAGTAAACCTAGAGTGCACAGCTTGAGAGGTTTACAATTGCCCTAGCAACCACGAGGGAGGATTACACCCTGGTTATCACCTGTACATCATGCCTTGTCATTTATAGTGTATGGGACTCAACATGAGAATTCCCCCCCCCCCCCAACATAAAGTAATTTAGCCCTTACCTTATTAATGAATCTGCACTACACCCACATGATTGTTTAGGAAAACAATTTATTAGGATACACGGACTGAATGACAGTGGGCCAAAATAGCACCAGAGTTAAAATCTCTATCAGACATAGTGATTGCTAGACAATAAACTGTGACAACTGGAATGTTATTTGAATACTGTACTGAGACTAACAATCACATTCTGGGTATGTAGACTACTGAATAACACTGGCATTCCATTTTGTAAACCCACTGCTATGACATAGAGAGATAGGTTTATAAGGTTCTGACATCACAACAGTGGGATTACAAGGTTGTAATCTGTTTGATTTCAATGGGTAATAAGGGCTACCCATGCATTAATATTGTTTAATATTTGTACAGTTGAGGAATGGGACTTTCACTATACTGATGATTCCATAATTTGATGAAAACTAGCTATTTAATTTGAATCAACATCTGTAATGACCCATTTCAGATTTATAGTCAGACTTTACTATCCAATTCATACCCATTTTTAAATTACTTGGTAACTAGCTCTACGTCATATTGACGAATGCCACCCTCTCTGGCTCCACCCACACTGTGGCCCCACCTACACTATGGCCCCACCCACATCATGCCCACCCCACCTTGCTACCCCTATGATTTTTCTGAAATGACGCCCCTGATCAAGAGACTTTTTTCTTTTAAGGGAGAAAAAAAGTAAAGGGACTGTTGGGGGGTGGGAGTACCTCCACTGCCACCAATGTGACAGGGACACTGGTGGGTGCAGGTACCACTAGACACAAAGGAAACAATTGGGAGCTTTGTGGCTCCCCCAAAAATGGTTGGGGAAATTATAATTAAATAAAAAATCAAATGAATAAAATATATATCATCATCAAAGTTTTATTGATTGGCAATAAATCCATTACAGCATTCTAAAACTAAAACATGTTCGAGACAAACTATACAAATAAACAGCTTAGGTCAGTAATAAATATCAAAATTACACACAATGCATATGCATACAATCCCATATAAAATACACAGAGACCAAAATATTATTTTGAATCTTTAGTTTATATCTATTAAAATTTTAAAATGTACAACCTTACCTATAAGACTGATGAATGATTAACAAATTAAAACAATTAGTATTTCTATAAAATTACTTGTTAAATTCTGACCTGTTTATCCAAAATAATGTTCATCCATTTTCATCAGTATGAATTAAAAGAAAAATGTTAGAATCTCCTTAAGTTAAAAAATTCTACTTAGCTACATTTGCCACAAAGAACAATAAGCAGCTTGCTGATAAATTGACTCAGCAGTTATTTAAATTAGTCAATAAGGCTTAGTTAAATGCAATGGTGCCCTCAAATCTTTCATTATTTTAAGTTGCAGTTCTTGAGATAGTTTGGGCTTATAGACTCCAACAAGTTCAAATAAGCCACATACAGTAGTACAAGTTTTGTCCCTGAAAGGGACCACATGTTTTCTTGCCCATTTGCAATATCTGAGATTTAAAATCCCAGTTTATCAAGCCCAGACTAAACAATATCTAACTCATAAATCCACTGCAATCCTCAAGCTAGTAGTACATAGCAGTACACAGTGAAGAGGCTCCTATTTTACACCGGAGTCCATCTTTGTGTGGTATAAAATTCCCTATCAGACAGAGGGTCCAAAGAAGGTCCACACATGTATCCTAAGATTCACTCTCTCAGTACACCTTTTTAAGAGTGTCAGCAGCATGCTTTTTCAAACAATTAGACCCTGCTGCCACATGTTTAAGTGTTAATGAGGTGTGAAATGGCACCACAGTTTTCTTTCTACACAAGTTGGGAGTAGTTCTAAAAAAATAGAAAATAAGTCTCCTTTAAATACTCGAGTTCATACTCCTAACAAGATCACTCTACCAAACTCTGAGTCAGAAAACTAATCGAGTGTCCCATTCCAAAGAATTTGCCATACAAAAAACATCAGTGTTACTACTTCAGTAGGCTTCAGGAGCAAACGAATTGCCATTTCTAAACATTTAAAGACCAGGCCATTTGACCAGATTTGCTGTGAGAATACTCAAACTAGGAGTCTGATCTGTCAAGGCAGTAATTATCTTTAAATATGATCAACTCAGAGGGAACCTTATGAGAGATCAAGGCAATATGAATTTCAATATTATCTGCCCATTATTTCAGTCATTTATCAGCAATTATCAGCATCGAAGGCAATCTGCCTGTTAATTGCTCAATTAGGCACGTAGCCCTGATCTTTGGCCCATTGTCATGAATATTTTTCCACACTTAAAATTCATATAAATATATAGACTCCTAATAAAGCTTCCCCCGAAGTGTAAAAATTCTCCTTGACCTCTGAAGCACACTGTCTCCTTATTCTAGCAACTATTAATTCAAGTAGTTCCACTCAAACATGCACTTGGAGCATTGTTTAACTCTGTCTCCTTTCTCCCATCTTGACTAGTGCATGTCCAAACCTGCAAATTAAACACAGTAGAAATGCTTCTCTGAGCGTAGTAACTTCGGGTATACAATGTAGAATAACAAACCACCCTCCAAGGTAACATTGTCATACCTTTAATAAATCAGAGCTGAGCATGTCAACATAAAATGCTGTTTCATATTCTCCTCCTCTCAGTGCCCCTCAGGTCACAGCAACATAGACAAACTCTGCAGGTTTCCTCAACTTTCATTTCTATAATCACAGCTGCCAGAGACTGCCAGTTTAGGCCGAAAGTTTCAAATCGCACCCTTTTCTTTCATAAAATCAATAACATTTCAGCTCCAACTCTATCAGCTAGAATAAGGCTAAAGTAAACCTAAAACTCTCCTGCTTCATGTTTCCACTGGCGTTTCTAGTTTCTTAAATGCCAAACACCAAATCAGTCAGCTATCATACCCAGACTGCGTGAATTACAAATTATTTAACAAACTTTTCCATGAAAATAAAACTATTATCATTTACCAAGGGAGAAAAGAGCTGTATGTTTAATGCTCTAAATTCCTAATGTCGACTAGTAAATCAGAGAGAGAAAAAAACAGACCATCCAAATGCCGGTCGGGCAGTGTTTTTTAGCTGCAACGCTATCTACAAAATCCCCACTTTATCTCTAGTTAATAAAAAAACCTACTAGTTTCATTCATGAGATATGGGGACAAAACTAAAAACAGAAATAAAATACAAAAAGTTTTGGCTTAGCCAGAGCGCTCGGTAGCATGATGATGTTGAGGAGCAGCAGCATACTATCTTTGCTGCCCGCCCCAAACTGATTAAAATTGGGGAGCAATAAAATATATATATATATATATATATATATATATATATATATATATATATATATCACAGGGTGGGGTACCACTAGACACCAGGGATTTTCCCATTTGGGGAGGCACATTACAAAAAATACAAAAAAATTAAAACAATTATATACAAAAGGATCATTTGTCATCAGGCTGAATCCTTTTCTGCCAGGCAAAATCCTTTTTTCTGCCAGTCAAGTTTTATTTATATTTATATAGCATACAAACATAGTTTAACATACAAAAATCACAAAAACAGTACAATGCAATTCAAATTAAAACAATTAACAGTCACAATGAAAATGATGTGATTCAGTGTAAGTTTTTTTAAAACTTGGATATGTAGGCAGATTATGTAAGTCTGGAGGAAGGGAATTCCAAAGAGTAGAAATAGTATAGTCAAAGTACATACTTCCATATTTTGTGTGTATTCATGGAACTATAAACCCCTACCCTTAATGTCATGTAGTGAGTAACTAAATTTCTTAGGCAACATTTTAGAGGTTAAATATTCTGTGACTGTACCATTTACACCTTTGTATAAGAAACAAACTAAAAACCTATCCCTTCCATAGGCCAGTGCTGTCCATTTAAGTTGCAGGAGTAAGTCACAGTGATGGAACAATATTTAAGGATGTGTAAGGCCCAAAATAAATCTAGCTAAACAATTTTGGAGCCTGTCTGACATTTGCAGTGTACCCTTGTTTGCATGTCTGTATAAGCAAGACAATTTTATTTTTAAGGCACCCAATCCCAGAGGCTCTGGATGCCGAAGAAATATCAGTACAGGAAGCACAGGTTTAAAACACAAGAGGAAAGTATAAAATGCCAACAGCCAATATAAAACACAGCTGTAAAAATGAATTAAAAAGCTTCAGTATACAATACTGCCATAGTCAATAAACATATTCACCAGTTTTTCTCTTGTTTCATGTGTTAAATAATTTTTATGCCTATATGAGACTCCTAATTTTTGTGAAACCTTTTTTGAAATTTAATCAATATGTATATCAAAGGTCAAGCAAGGGTCTACCCATGGTCCTAAGTATTTGTAACTAATGGCTTGGACCAGAGTATGATCCTTTATAGAATTTATAGGTAGGCTTTGCAAAATCGTACGATCTCCCACTGCCCTAGCTGTAAAGCTGTCCTTTACTCTCAGTGGCATTATACACTGCTCCTTTTCCTTTTCAAGTATCCTTCAGCTGCCCTCTTTCTTACCCCTTTATGTATGCACTGAACATACCCCCCACACTATCTTTTTCTGTTCTCACCCTCCATTTCTCTCTCTCACTAGGCTCCCATCAAACTTCTTACTAATGTATATGCTTCTCTAGGTACCTGTCTGTGCTCCTTAAGCACCATTTAGACTTCCTATATTACTATAGTACATGACCCTGTCTTATTCCCTAACTGGATCTTGTACCTCTGTATGCTGATGTGGGAATTACTTACCCTGTGTTCTCTTTTGTATAATGTGTGTATAAGTTACAATATGAACTAAAGTTGAACATGTATATTCTGTGTATATATTTTCATTATGTGTGCTGAATATGTATAATTCTGGATGTATTTATGTGTACTGAGTATGTATATTGTCTAGGTCCAACTCGAAAATGAGTTTTTTCCAACAGTGTTCTGCCTGATTAAATAAAGATTTTGATTGATTGATTGATTGTACTTCTGTATACTGATGTGGGAATTAGTTACCCTGTGTTCTTTTATGTATAATGTGTGTATAAGTTACAATATGAACTGAACTTGAACATGTATATTCTGTGTATATATTTTCATCATGTGTGCTGAATATGTAAAATTATGAATGTATGTATGTGTACTTAATACGAATATTGTCTCCCTGGTCATGAAAATTTCATTACCAGATGGCCAAACTGGGAATCATTGTTCACCAGTTGATTTCCTTTTTTGCCATGATAAAAATGGAATGGTGAAAAATGAATTTAGCGAGTGGCAAACAGGGATTTAAATTGGTTAAAAAAAATCTAGGGGCATAGAAAGGTCAGAAACCACAAAGAACTGCTCATCAATTCCTGATCAGCAAGAAACATACTAGGATGTCTGAAACAGACATCCCTGGGCAGAGTTATGGCAGTATTTTTTGCAGCAAAATAAAAAACAAGGTGGCGGCTCACAAAAAATATTTTTTTTCTGGTGACCAAAGATTGCCACCTGGTGAACAAAAATTGGTCCCTCAAGAAAAAAGATCCTTTTTTGTTCCATTCCTCTATCCAAATGACTGAACTGATCATGCACAGAACCTAAAATGTTAAAATTAAATAACTTTGGAACAGATTAATATTTCTTCACCAAACCAATGCAGGCATGATCTGTGGGGCAAACAATTTCTACCATGAAAATTGCAGACCAAAATTCCAAATTGTTTGGATGCAGTGCAATGACAAAAAAAACTGAAAAAAGGCAAATCTTAATGTTTTCACTATGCACAGCACAAAATCTGCCAATCCAACTGTCACACAACTCCGGACATCAAGAGACCTACCCAGGAAACCATGCATGCAAAATTTCATGCAAATCTGTTGAACGGTTGCAAAGTTATTTAAGTGCAAAATATGAGGTTTAACATTAAAGTGCCTGCTCAACCCTAATATAAGTGTGCTACTGCACCCTTGTGTGTGTGTGTGTGTGTGTATAATGCACTAGTTAGAGTTGGTACCATGCCTATTAAAGCATGGAAATATGCTGTTAGGGTGTATCCAACCCTAACACCCCACTCCCACTCTACAGATAGTGACAGGCATTGGGAAGGTGCCTTGCAGTCATCAGCCCAAAAGCCCCCACCCCCACCCTGCAGAGACTGACAGGTGGCAGGGGGTGCCTTGGAGTCATCAGCCCTAATGCTCACCCCACTCTCATATAGTATGTCTATCTCAGCTTATTTAGTTATGGAATGGGGTGAGAACAAAAAATTCCTCATGAAAAAGGATTACCTTCATACAAAAAAGGATCCTTTTTCTTATGAAACAAAATTGTTTTTTCATTCCAAGCAGCTATCTAAAAGACTACTGAGCATGCTCAGAACCAAAATTCTAAAATGTAATAACTTTGGAATGGATTAATATTTTTTCACTGAATCGGCAAAAGACACATCTGTGGCCAAGCCTTTGTACCTTGAAATTTTCAGAGCAAAATTTCAAACAATTTGGTGGTAGGTGATGACAAAAAAACAGCAAAAACTCAAATAATCTTTTTAAGTTTTTCACTTGTCTGGATCTTGGAATATGTACATCTGACCAGAAAGAAACTTAGCAAATCAATAAATCTACCCAAGAGACCACACATGCAACATTTCATGCAAATCTACTTAACAGTTGTGAAGATATTAAAGTGCAAAGTTTAAGGTTTAATATAGAAACCCCTGCTCCACCCCAACTATAGTGGAGCTACCGCCCCATATCTGGCCACCATCCAACTGTCTGCATTTTCAAAGTGGTTTTGTCTGACCTCTAATGGCCTCCCATGGGCACATCAGGTGCTGATGAAATCAATTCATGTGCCTGCATACAGCAGAACTCCAGTCTCTGGATGACAACTGCAATTTCTTTTATGCTTTTTTCTAAACAGTGAGCCTACAGGAATCAACTACTGCCATAAAGCAGTTAGTTACTTGTCTTGCTTCTGTAAGTTACTCAGGTAAATGGGTTTGGTTTGTTTTTCTGCAAAGCCTGGCACATGTTGTGGGGCTGTACAGAAAGTCCATGCCTCCCCTCTCGAGCTACATCTTTTGCAAGGAGATCTGCTTGGGCATTGCTGCTGCTAAAGGGAGTGGTCTTTGGAGTTGGCGTTAACCATGTAATCCCAGTTATATTAAATTGACAGACTCTAGAAGGGACAGGAAAACAATTTACTGTAATAAGCAGCATAGATGAGGAATGCACTATTTGAGGCAGTGAAATTGTTGTGCTGCCAGACATGTAAAAATTCTAGTATTGAGTAGGAAATCAAAGGATGGGGGGGTGGAGCCCCCTTTTCAAGACACAGTGCCATTTTCACACTACAGACGATGTATGCATAATATCTCAAGCAAATCCCATTCATAATAAAATGTTAAAACTTTAAAATGCTGAGATTAAAAGGTTAGTGCCATAACATACAGTAAACTTCATTTCCCTGTTTAATTAATGCTCTTAACACAATAAATATCCTTGTTTTCTGTTGATTGGATTTTAGTCAGCAGCTGCTTTGAGAAGTCATGGTTGTCAAATTAACCCATAATTAGTCAATTTGGTTCAAACATGCCTCTTTTGGAAATGTGTCCCCCTTTGGAGAAGAAAAGTAAAAAAAGAAGAGTAAAAATAAATTGAATGCTCTTATAGGTAACAAGCAGTATGATACAAGAAGAAGAAAAAAAAAAACCTGTTGCCTACACAATAGGGGTATACCTAGAGTTCGGATCCTCTTGCAACTGAGATGGCACAAATGTGCCAATCAATGGAAAAACTACAAATACCTTCAAATGAGCAAACATTAACAGCCAAAAGAGAACCTGCATGTTTCTGTTCACAATTAGAAATGTGCCCCAAACCCCTTCACTAATTTCAAATGAATGAAAGTTATGGCAGCTGCCTGGACTCCATTCCTCTTAAGTAATGTTTTCAGGGGGTACATAGGATAGGGGCTTCATCACATTATTTCATACCACAACATACTTTTGCATCAAAACACCTCTTTGTACATTCATAAGATACATGCATACAAGTAAGCCTGTGTAAGATGTGTAAACTGATTCCATCATGTCAGCCTGCATTCTCATGAAACAACTCCAAAGTCTCCACCATGAAACATACTCTATTCTTAAACTCCAAATAATAACTCACTGTCCTTCATGCACACAAACCCTTTTTCACACATAAACACAATCTTCCCATCATTTTTATCCATTCTAACACAATATATTTGCATTCTCATTTGTCTAAAAATTCTGTGCAAGTGTGTGTGTGTGTGTGTGTGTGTGTGTGTGTGTGTGTGTGCAGGGTCAGATTGGGGTACAGAGGGCCCACCTGGAAAGAAGATACAAGGGCCCACCTGGAAAATCAATAGAGGAGGGCCCAGGTTGACACACTCATATCAATATTCCACTTCAATCTGATACACTAGCTCTGTGTTTGCATCTTACATTCATCAACAGTGTCCCAGATATCCCATTTAATTAGAAAAAAGAAGATAAATGCAAAAGTTTTCAGAGTTCAGAAGGTAACCATTTACCCAACTGAGTAGGGCCCACCTGGAAATTTCCAGGTATCTAGGTGGGCCAGTCCGACCATGTGTGTGTGTGCAGGCATGTGTGTGTGTGTGTGTGTGTGTGTGTGTGTGTGTGTGTGTGTGTGTGTGTGTGTGTGTGTGAGAGGGGACTGGCAATGCATTCAATACCTGGACCCTCCTCATTGTATTTTCCAGAAACTACATTTTTCTTTAAACATTTCACAACTATGAACCACTTTTCATTGACTTCCATGTAGTTCAGGTGTGAAGGGGTTAAACAGGAGATTGCAAATTATGTGTTAAAGAAACCCTTGTTTTTCAAGTAGCAAAAAACTGGACAGTGGAAAAGATTTAATCCTTTCCCCGCCTGTTGCTTCTGAACTCTGAACAGTAGCCTGCCATTGAAAAACAGACTCATGTATGTGTGTTGGGGGACAGTGATTAAGCTGATTCAAGGGAGTAGATGGTCCCAGGTACAAAAGTTTGGCAAAAATATTCAAACCAAAATATCACCAGGGCCACTGGAAAATTGCAGAAAATTTTACCTAAAAATGTAGAGACTTTTTGCAGAAATTCCGGGAAAATTGTAAGGGTTCACTAGACATCCCTATTGCCTCCTAATAAAGCTTTAACTGTTTGCTGAAGCATGTATTGATCATATAAATTGTTTATTAAATGTATTGCCACTTGTACATGCTTTTAATATAAAGAAAGGTGTGAGTTTTAGAAATACACTGCAAATTAATCATTATGTAACATAGGTTCTAAAAATCTAGACATCTAAGTCATGTAGTGCTAACTGGATTTTATTTAGTAATTCACAATCAGTCTATAATGAATAAATCCTGAAACAACATATTTTGCCAGTTTCTAGATGTTAAATAATGAAGCCTATTTAACCACTACATGCTTTGGCGTGAGAAAAAAAAAACAGATAACCTGTGCCTATTAAAGTTTTAGAAAAACAAATGTTTACTATTCTTAATCAGCACTGTAAGTACATTTTTAAAATCACATGATACAAGAATTTAATAATACCAATAGCTTTTCATTATATCATACAATAGTTTTTAATACACGGTACTTCTGCTCTACTCGGTTTGCAATGATTTTACTTGGAATGCAATTATTTTGTCTTTTTGAAGGTAACTGTTTAAATATACTTTAAATGTTCAGCATGTTTTCAGAAATGTTTGCTTTTTGCAGGCTTTGTATTTGAGTATGTAGTTGTGGCAGACTAACATTTAAGGAATCACTGTCACCAATCCTCAGAGAAGCACATTCATGTTTGTAATCAGCAGGGCCATCCAAACTCCTCACACATTTGAATCAAAATTCTTTCAGAATGAAATTATTTATACAAGGAAAATCTACCCTGTCATTCAAAAGCAAGCATTGTGGTCAATGCTTCATTTAGGTGAATGAGGCACTTTGCACCTCTTCTCACACCTGTTGTTTCAGTAACTCTGTCAGCAAAAAGGTCTCTAATAGTCTGCTTTAACACAGATTTTAGGTGCTCAAGTGTACATAAGGATGGCCAGAGGATTTGGAAACCAAAGCAGGAAAGTGAATCACTGGAAAAGCAGAGTCACATTGGACCCCTTCTTACCTCACACTGTATTGTTCTGGTCAATTCCAAGTCTGTGTACTAAATTGTTAGCATATATGAGTAGATTCCTTGAGAATTTAAATATTTCTATGCAGTTTTAATCACAAATTCAATAAATGTAAGAAACTGCAATCAAATGTGGATTTTGTGAGGAGAAGGGTGAAAATTGCAGACATTGTGGAAAAATTGTGGGTGCAGTTTTCCAGTGGCCCTGAATATAACATATCAATATTACCAAAATCATGAATGTCACCACAAAGATATTGTTACTATCAAATATACATATAAAGAGTGACTATAAACATTTCTCTCTCTCTCTCTCTCTCTCTCTATCTTTCTCTCTCTCTCTCTCTCTCTCTCTTCCCCATGCTGACTTGGCTGTTTTTTTCCCGTCAGTAACTGCCTAACTTAGATAACATGTTTAAAATATGCAGTGCTTTAACCTTGAACATTTTACTTGCTATTCAGAGTGGAAAAACCCCAGTTCAAATTCACATAACACACAGTGGTATAACATCTAAGCATTTGCAAAGCACAAAATAACATAACATAAAATGCATAGTATTTAGTTAACCTCTATCACACAGCACTAAAAGCCAAAGCTTTTTCCTAACAGCCATACTTGTGCAGCAGTGTATACTAGTTTTTGTGTATTTGTTTGTCTGTTTATTTAAAATCTGGAAAAGTCCATGGGCCAAAGACCCATTTACATAGGCGACCAGATGACAATGCAAAAAAAGAGATATACAGACATAAACATGAAAGATAGATATATAGATAGATAGATAGATAGATAGATAGATATTTTATTTATAGAATGCCCAATTCCATGGACTCTGGGCACTGTACAAGATGATTCAGAAACAGGATACACACAGCAGCAATTTATCAAAACAATTAAAATTCTATCCATCCCATTAAAAATTAATCAATTGTTAAAAGCCTGCTGGAACAGATATGTTTTTAGTTGTATTCATACAAACATACAATCAATAAATAGAACATCATACAAAAATGCATTCACAAACATTTGCATAAGCTAACAATTTCTATGAATCAATATATAGAAGACATCAAACATGATTGCAATCACAAAAACTTGTAGTAGGTAACCATTTCTTTAGTTTACACTTAAAAACATCCAAGGAATAGAGTGAACTTTTCAGATCAGTTGGGAGATCATTAAAAACAGATGGAAATCTGTATAACAGAGATCTCTGACCTAATGATGTTTTCATGGTTGGCACAAAAAAAAACTAAAATTGTGTAAAGATCTGGTATGTACCTGAACTGATGTTGAATGTTTGTGAAAATAAGCATGAAAGCATGTTGGAACCCTGTCAAGAACAATCTTTTTAACCATATCCCCACTTGGAGTTGAAATCTCTGATCTAATTGTAACCATCCAAGACTATTACAGAGATTGCAATGGTGTGTTTATTTTGGCTGTTGGGAGGCACATTTTGCTATTTGATTAATCAATACCCCTATTTTATGCAAAAGTCTCAGATTAGCAGAGTAATAGAAAAGTAGACCACAGTCTACTCTAGGTAAAAAAAACTCTGGGTCAGTTTCAGTCGGGTGTTGGGGACCAATAGTGGGTTAATTCTATATAAAGCACCACACCTTTGATGAATCTGTTTTACAACAAACTCAATTTGAGACTCATAGATTAAACTTCCATTCAGTTCTCAATGCAGTCACCCTATAGGGTCTGTAACATTAGCTTGGAAACAGCATTTAGTTTTTTTCTCTGATTCGGAAATACCATGGTTTTAGTTTTCTTCCCATTTAAAACTAATCTGTGACCAATAAACCAATCCTGAATTGCAGCAAAATCACATGCTAGTTGGTTACATATGTCTTCCTGATTGGATCCACTCATGAGGATCACCACATCATCAGCATAAGGAAAAATTTGAGTGTTAGCATAGACTAAAGGAAGTGTATTCAAAAACAAATAAAACAGAAAAGGCCCCATAATTGAACCCTGAGGAACACCCAGTGGAACAGCCACACTGGAAGAGTGAATAGTCGCTATTTTTGTAATTTGAGATCGATCCTTAAGATAACTCCTGGTCCACACCAAGACCTTGGAAGACCAACCCATGTTAGATAATACTGTTAGTAGCATATTGTGGTCAACCAGACCAAATGCCTTGGTCAGGTCCACACAGGCAGCCACAGAAAAATGGCCATAGTCTAGGGCCTGGTGGACTGCCTGTGTGAACCCAACCAAGGCTGTCATTGTACTATGGTCTGGTCAAAAACCATGCTGGGCCGGTAACAAAAGATCATATTTCACTATGTATTCGATCATCTGATCTGATACAGTACATTCCAAAATCTTAGACAGAGGAGAAAGCAAAGACATAGTGCAATCGTTTTTCACACTGGATGCATCCCCAGACTTGAGAACAGGAACAACAGTAGCCTGCTTCCAAGACTCATGGAAGCATCCAGTGCAAAGAGAGAAACTGAAAATTATTGAAAGTGTGAGTGTGTTTGTGTGTGTGTGTTTGTGTGTGTGGTGTGTGTGTGTGTGTGTTTATGTAGAGAGTGAAAAAATAAGAACAGTAACAGGTTTCTAGACTCTGGGTAATCAATCAAAGTTAAGATGAAAGACAGAAGATAAAATAGGAGATAAGATAAGACTAAAGAGATAGTATCAGATCAATGTGGACTGCGGCACACACATTTCCTTTGTGTTCCTAACCGTTGTCATTTAAAACTTGCATTTGAAATCTCCTATAATTTTTCTGACATTTGGAGAAATCAGTCTCAGCCCCCTTAGCTAATGCTTGCAATGCCTTGTGTTGCAGCTGCATGACTCCTTTAAGGTCCATGCACTGCTGCTCAAGACTGAACTTATCACAGGTTACCAAAAAGCCAACGGCATCCTCAGATGCATAGGCTGGGGCATCACAAGCAGAAAGTGTGAAGATATAATCCCACTATACAGATCCTTGGTGAGGCTTCACCTGGAGTACTGTGTCCAGTTCTGGAGAACTATCTAAAAAAGGATGTAGACCAGTTGGAGACAGTGCAAAGAAGAGTCACAAAAATGGTTCGGGACCTCCACCAGTAACCCTGTGAGGCGAGATTTTGAGAATTGAACATGCACTCCCTGGAACAGGGAAGAAATAGGGGAGACATGATAGAAATGTTTAAATACCTTAAAGGAATCAACTCAGTGCAGGTTCAGAGCCTATTCAAAGAAAGCAAGCAACAGAGAAGTAGAGGCCACAGCATTTGCCCAACGGGAGGAAAATTTAGGACTAACATCAGGAAGTTCTTCTTCATATAGAGGGAGGTGGAGCCTTGGAACAGGCTACCACTAAAGGTGGTGAAGGCAAAGACAGGGAATTCAAACTTTCTTGGGATAGGCATTGTAGTGACCTGAAACAATGAATCTACTAGGGAGAGGGGTATTCATACAGGCAGACTAGATGGATCACGTAGTCCCCATCTGCAGGCACATTCTTTATGTTCTTATGTTACACATTTCAAGTCTGTCTCCTTTTGTTTTTCATTTTCCTTTCCCAGTATATATTTAATACTTTTCACCTTAGTCACAAGTTTCTTAATACATTTGACTTTGTCCTGCATAGTCAAAACAGCAAAATATAAATCCTGCATATAATAACCTTTTTTTCTGGTTGTCCTTATTTTTCTTATCTTATCCTAAACAATACTGTTGCTTAACATATTCCCAGAAGTCTCCATTATGTTTAGCTTCCTTACAAAAATTCTGAGCCCCATAGGCAGTCACAAAAGCAACAATAAATTCTTCCATGTTATGTAACCTGTCTTTCTTAGCCAGACCAGGTTCAGGTTCAATAGCTTTATTGTTTGGCATCATACCATTACAATGCAAATCAAACATGGTACAAAAACAGAAAAACAAACATAAACATGAAAAATAAAAAAAAAATATATGCAATGGTAAAAATAGTTAAAAACAAATAAGAGGTTACACTTTCAAATTCTGTACTCATGCAGAAATAATTTACAATTTTGTTTCAATCACAGCATCATTCACAGTCATTAAGGAAAAGTAATGGATCATCAGGTGGTTCACTTAAATCAGAGTTGATGCTAAAAATTCAAGCATTACGGTGTTTGAAAGACCAAGCACATCTAAACATCACATGTTCTGAATTTTCAATTCCCCAACCTGGCAAGAACATGAAGTCTCTGAGGCCTTATGGGCATGTGCAAACCTAGCAACTTTGATATTGCTTGGCAATAACTCAAATTTGTACATTAGGAAAAGAGCTCTTTTTATAGGTTCCAGGATATAATCTAAATAGGACCTGTAACCAAGCAATCTCTCATTTGTTGCGTACCACGGAGAAAATCAAGAGAGGGATATCAATTCTAAGTCCAAATCCTGATTAATATTTCAAATTTTATTCTTAATACACCTCTTTTATTTTTAGCTAAAAGTAATACCTTTTTTATAAAAATTATGATGGTATTGAAGTTGATATTTTCCCAATCAATCATGAGATAACCTTAACCACAGAGAGTTCTGGAGACCTAATGGTGCCCATCTTTCCTTTTCCTCCAGGCAAAGTCTTAGCAATCTGTCAGGAGATGTACTGGTGCATTTAATCCAATAGCCTATGTAGATGGAGTCTGCCAAAGTTTGGAAACTATCAAGACCCAACTCATATCAGATGGAATACACTTATTTAGTCTCAGTGAAGATTTCAGGAGTTGAATAGATATTCTTTCCAAATCATTCAGCATGTAGAGGGTCCAAATCTCAGTTTTAAAAAGCAATTGAGGATTAAGTTTAGATTTGATAGCCTGGATAAGGGACATAATGCTACTGCCTCCATATTTATAATTAAACTTCTTAAGGCCAAGAGAGGTTTTTTTTTTCACTTCAATAATAGCAACACACAAGGAGTATGCTATGATCCATTAGCAGAAAACATGAGCCCAAGATAAATGTATTGGCTGACCATATGAAAGACTATATTTCCAAAGTTCCATGAAGCTCTAATACTTCATAGTGTCATAGAATTAACAAAGCTTTTCTTAGACTTGCATCCATAACACTTGCTGAAACCATATTAATATTTCCTAACTTTAGTCTTTCTAAACTTGCCCAATCTTGTTTTAAATGTTTCAAAAGTTGGACTTTCCACCACCTCAATTGGGAGGGAATTCCAATAAGGTACTACTCACTGACTAAACCAGTACTTTCTTTTTTGCATATTCCACTTCTGTTGATTTAATTGTATGTTATGAGTTCTGTTATCATAATTTTTTTGTTGAAGTTCTAAGCCTAGATTTAGTCTTAGTCTTTTATCCTGGATAGACTTGTATATCAGGATAATGTCACCTCTCCATCTTCTATATGCCAGTGAGAAGAGGTTAAGCTGTTTTAGTTGATCCTCATAAGATCTACCTCTCATCCCCCAGACTGATCTTGTTGCCCTTCTTTGTATCCACTCCATGTAAGGGGCTCACACCTGGGAACAGCACTCCAGATGGCTTCTTACCATTGACCCATATAAAGGGATCAGAACCTCAGTGCTTCTGCTGGAGATATGCCTTAAGATACAGTTTAATGCTCTATTTGCATTTGCTATAGCTTGATCACATTGTGAACTAAAGGTAAGGTCATTACTGACAATAATTCCCAAATCTCTTTCTTTCACAGATTGTTTTAATTGACTATTATTTATGCTGTAATTTAATACTAAGTTATTTTTGCCCATGTGTAGAACTATGTATTTCTCTTCATTTAACTTTAGCTTATGTTTTTTTGTCCATTCCTCGATATAATTGAGGGTGTCTTGTAGTTTAGTTTGGTCCACTATTGAATTGACCACTGCTCCCACCCTACAATCGCCCATGAACTTTGTCATCCAAATGTTCTCTTAATTGCATTGTAAAGAAGAAATATATGTATTGAACAGACAGGGTCCCAGCACTGACCCCTGGGGACCCCACTTGTCACTGAAAGCCAATCAGATAATTCACCATTTATTACAACCATCTGTCTTCTCCCCTGTAACCAATCTGCTATCCAGTTAATAATTTTTTTGTTGATCCACAGTGAAAGAATGGATTCAATAAGCTCTTGATGTGGGAGTCTATCAAATGCTTTAGAAAAATCCAGTTGTACCACATCCATGGATTTCCCTGAGTTGAGGACTCTGCTCACCATCTCGTAGAATTATAGTAGGCTGGTCTGACATGATCTTGCCTCTGTGAAGCCATGTTGACTAGGATCAAACAGTGTATTTTCAGTCAGATGGGCAAGAATATGATTTTTTTATAATGCCTTCCAAAATTTCACCTACTACTGTTGTTAGACTCACAGGTATATAGTTCTCAGGGGAATCCTTATTTCATTTTTTGAAGATTGGTACCACATGTGCCTCTCTCCACTTTTTAATAACTTCTCCTGTATCTAGTGATTTTTGGAAGATAAACTCTACAGAATGGACTATTTCTGATGCTATTTCTGTGATGAGTCTTGGATGTAAATCATCCAGTCCAGGTGATTTGTTAGTTTTTATCTTTCTGAGTCTGTCTAATACGTCCTTAGTATCAATTATGATCTGCTTTTTATCTGAAGTATCATGTTTAATAGTAGTGGTTAATTTGTCACTAGCATTAAATACAGTACTAAAATATTTATTCTGTATATTTGCCATTTCTATATTATTTAATATTTCCCCTTTTGCATCCATGAAAGGACCTGCAGATTGCTGTTTTCCCTTTATATTTACGTAAGAATAAATGTTCTTGTAATTATCTCTGCTCCTTGTAGCCAATTGTCTTTCAAAATTTGCTGTAGCAGTTTTTATTAGTTTCTTTACCCATCTTGTTTGTACCTTGTACTTAGAAAGGTAGTTATTGTCTAGCTTGGATAATCTGTACATTTTGTACTTTATTTTAATTTGTCCCTTAATTTTGTGAGTAAGCTATTTGGGGGTATTGCCTTTCTTTGAATTCTTAACTATGAAATGTATATGCAAATCTGAAATTGTTCTTATTTTGACTACAAGTGTGTCCCACATCCTGTCTAAGGGTAGTTTAGAAAAGTCTGCCAACCAATCCCATGTGTGTAAAGCTTTTCTTATTTTGTCAAAATTTGACTTTCTGAAGTTAGGGATTTTTATTTTACTGCCCTGTTCTATAAACAGTTCTTTAAGTTTAAAAAAAAAAAAGGTCTGATGATCACTGTTAGCTATAGGGGGACCAACCACTGTATCCATTATTTTATTTCCCATGTTTGTTAATATTACATCCAATATACTGCTACCCCTTGTGTTATCTTTTACTGACTGTTCCAGACCCTCATTGATTAAAGTTTTCTGGATAATATCTTTTGACATTGCACATTGTAGTTTGGTCCACCCAATCAATACCAGGAAGGTTGAAATCTCCTATTATTATAGTATTTTCTGCCAGGTTTAGGAGATCCAGGTAATTTAGAATTTCTTGATCCTTCTCTGTAATGACTGAGGGAGAGCGATACAGTACCCTTAGAATAATTTTAGGAGCATTGTGAGGCATGATCATTATGGCCAGATGTTTTACATTTAAGCTGCCATCATGTATTTCCATACTTTTGATAGACTCATGGACATAGACTGCCACCCCACAGCCTCTCCTATGTTTTCTTGATTTATGGTAAATAGTGTATCCATCTAAGTTTTTTTCCCCATGTGTCCTTCTCCTCACACCAAGTGTCTGTGAGAATTGCTATGTTGATGTTGTGATCCCTTATAAAGTGAGTGAATTCATTAAACTTCTTATCAAAACCTCTAACATTACCTAATAAACAGTTAACTGAATCCATCTACTTTACTTGTGGTTTTGTGCTGTAGACATCTGATTTTGTCTAAGTACTATTCCTTCCCCTCTTGTCTCCCAGTTTAAATGGTTCTCAATGGTTTTGTTAATTGTATTACCCAGAATTATTTCTACTTGATCTGTTGTTACCAAAAACTACAACCTGACTTTTGGTAGAGTTATTCGAGAGAGGCAAACTTTGTGTTTCCAAAACCCGAAGTTGTAGCCAGACCAGGTTTCAGGAATCAAAACATTCCACTAACAGTCTCTGTCTTAGAATCAGCTCCGTCCAGCAGAAGTAAGTAGATTGCAACCCTTTTATACTTCTATTTATTAATTTCAGGTCGACAATTAACCTTGTCCCATCTGGGGTGCCAAGATGTTGGGTATTTGAGCCAATGATTACACTGGAAATTAATAATTTGCACACCACAAAGCAAGAGTTATTGAGCTAACACAATATGCTGCATTAGCCTGAGCAGCCCAGCTTACAAGGTACCAGTAATGGTTAATTACCTTCCCTTAGGATGAACCAGAAAGGCATCATGGAGGCTTCAACACTCATTCAGAGTTTGCAGTTCCTCACTCTCTGCCTCATACAATCTATACACCTGTTCGTACAAGCTTATCTTTCACTGGGTACATTACTGTATTTTTCTAGTCTGAGACTGCATGTTTTACACACGTAGCTCTTGCTATTTTTAAGTTTGTTTATGCTCAGCATTTTGTACAAGCTGTACTAGTTGCCAGCTGTATTTTTGCAATAGCAAGATATTAGCACAGAAAAGCTGAAAGCCTTAGAACTTAAAATAATTCTCATTAACTCATTTGCCTTCTCCTGCCAGCACTTTACAATATTTTTTATTGTACCAAATTTTTATATTCCTACACTGCTTACAGGTCTTTTGTCTGGGGGGCTTGGGTGTCCCATCATCCTGAGGTAAGCTGACTTGCCCATGGAGTAACAAATGGTTCTGATTTATAATTTTGCTTTTGTTTAGTTCCCTTCCAGGTATATGCAGTACATGGCAAGTTAAGTGGTTCATTTATGATGAATGGGGTATTGTCCCAATGATTGACTTGCTTATGCTTGCCCAGCAAAGCAAGGATCCATATCAACACTCAAACTCCAAGATGAAGGTCATTGACTTTAACCTTGTGATCATAATGTCCTTCACTGTCAAAGTTTCTTTTCCATGCTATTACTGATGCTAGTTGATAGGCAGTTTCCACCAGGTCACTAAGCCTATATACATACTGCAGGATGGTTTTGGGGCATACTCTGTCTATGGAGACACCAAAACAAATGCCATCTTGTAACCAAGCCTCTTGGCCAAACATCAAGAAGTAAGGGGAAAAGTAGGTACCATCACTCCAGGTGCCATTGTAGGAATTCACTACAGTGCTAATGTATTGGCTCCATTTGGCCTCTTCTTTATGATGCAATGTGCCCAGCATGTTCAGCTGAGTCTGATTAAATAGTTCAGGCTGATGATCACCTTGAGGGTGGTATGGTGTTTCCTGGAACTTTTGAATTCCTCACAAGGATAACATTTCTTTAATTAGCCTACTCTCAAAGTCATGGCCATGATCAGAATGGATGTGTTTTAGAGCACTGTAACTGATGATGAACTTGTACAGGAGTATACAGGTGACTGTAGTGGTCTTTTGATGCTTGTAATGTAGGCCTGGACATACTAAAGGAAATGGTCTGTTACCACCTAACTATGTGCAATGAGTGTGGCTCCATACTTAAGAAGTCTATACAGACTAATTACATTGGGTGTTAATCTCAATGTTTGTCAAGAGGGTGGCTTTCTGGGCAGAGTCTTCTGTTGCACACAGTGTCCACATCGCCCGCTGTAATCTTAAATCTCATTCCCCATCCTTAACCAGAAAAATCAAGTACGTTTTAACTGAAAGGTGTGATCTGCATGAAAATGTTCCATATTGCCATGCAGGGCTTCAAACACTATTTTTTTTTTTTATTTCAAAGGCAGCAGCAGCTGTTGACATGGAAACCCATGGGATCCTTGTGCAGAAATCCAACTGCTGTGCCAATGGGCCAGCCAAGATGTGGCCACTCTTTCAACAACAGATGAGTACCATCATTCCTGAACACAACTTTGGAAGCATCCTTCCCATGCCATAATACTGAAATGATTTTGCAAAAGCTGGGGTCTTGAGACTGCTCTCGCTGCAAATCAAACCAGCTCAGGTAGGGCAAGGATGTGTATTCCAGTGCTGCAAAGTTGCAGTAGCTGGTGGAAAGATGGTCACTAGTGGGCCCTGAGCTGTTCATGAACATGTTAGCATTGCAAGGGAAACATAGAAACATAGAATTTGATGGCAAATAAGGACCGCTTGGCCCACTTAGTCTGCCCATTTCCCTACCTAATGGATAAGCTACAGATTCTAGTTAACCAACAGCCTACTTCCTCCTACCCCCTACTAGAATTGCCTTATGTCTGTCCCCATGCATTCTTAAATTCCACCACTGTTTTTGATTCCACAACCTGCTCATAAAGGCTGTTCCATGCAAAAATACTTCCTCACATTACATCTGAGCCATTCCCCCTCTATCTTCAAATTGTGTCCCCTTGTTCTTGCACATCTCTTTCTCTGAAAGATGCTACCCTCTTGGACTTTGTTGATTCCCTTGAGGTACTTGAAAGTTTCTATCATTTCTCCCCTCTCCCTCCTTTCCTCAAGGGTATACATATTAAGCTCCTTTAGTCTCTCTTTGTATGTCTTCTTGTGCAGACCCTGCGCGCCATTTTGGTCGCCCTCCTCTTGGAGGGTGGCTCATTGGCAATGAACTGCTTGAACAAGGCCTTTACTGTAAATTCTGGGATCCTTACCCAGTCAGGGTCCAGGAGACTTGTTCAATGGCCTTGGAGACATGATATTTGTAGCAACATGGTTATTTCCTCCAGCCTGGTAGCACTAAAGTTTGAAGCATTGGACACCATACCTCATGCCATGCTGGTGACCCGGGTTCGGGAATGAGCCTGGACTGCTGGGGGTCGGCAGGGAAGGGACAGGATTGAGCATCTGAAGGACTGATCTCCTCTCTCAGGGATGGATCCAGGGGTAGCCTGGTGTGGCAGTGGCCCCCTGGTGGAGACCAGCAGCACTGCTACACACAAGTGGCTCACAAGCATGGGGTACACATCAGGCAGCTGCCTTCTGGATGTGGGTGGGAGCACCCACGTCGCGGGCTGGGTGGCATTGCATGTCCCACATCAGTGGCATAAACATCACTGAAAAAACCCTCAAGCCTGGATAGGCAATGGCCCTCCCAGAGCCTTGCCACCACATGCCCAATACTGGAGCCCCTCCACCACCCCTTCGATCTCCTTGGGACCCTATGTCCCCTCCGTGGGCTCGCAGAGAAGGTAATGACCTTGAAGATGGTGGGGTTCACAGTGGAGGAAGAGCAGCACCAGCCAGTGGAGAGGTCTTAGAGAGCTCCAGTGTTGGGGGAGATAAACAGAGTCATAAAAAAAACATGACTATGTCCCCAGCCAATACACCACAGACAACTTTGAAGCCTGCATCTCAGGAAGGACATGGACAGGTTGGAAACTATACAACACAGGGTGATAAAAGTGATCCAGGGACAGCATGGTATCTTCTATGAGGAAAGACTGTAAAGTTTTAATATATATTCCATGGAGGACAAAAGGGAGAGGTCAGTAAGAAAGAAACATACAAAAACATACAGGGGTAGGGTGAGTGCCACAGAGCTGTTCAAATGGAAAATAATTCATCCACCAGTGGGCACAAACTGATGCTGGAAGGGATAAAATTCAGAAAGGACATCAGGATACATAGAAACATAGAAGCATAGAATCTGAAGACCCATAAGGACCGCTTGGCCCACCCAGTCTGCCCATTTCCCTACCTACCTAATGGATAAGCTGCAGATCCTAGTTAACCAACAGCCTACTTCATACCAGCCTGACCCCCATCTCCTGGAATTGCCTTATGTCTGTCCCATGCATACTTGAATTCCCCCACTGTTTTCAATCCACAACCTCCTCAGGAAGGCTATTTCATGCATCCACAACCCTCTCCATGAAAAATACTTCCTCGCATTACCTTTGAGTGTATTTTTTCACAGAGTTGGTGTTGCACAAGTGGAACAGTCTGCCCAGGAATGTAATTATTGAACTATAGATGGGTTCTAAACACAATGAAACATCTGTAAGGGGTGTAATTAGGAACAAGAGGTTGGTAGGAGAATGGGAAGACTATCAGAAGAAAACAAATTCAGAGTAACACATTGTATGGCATTAAGGCAGACTTTATGGACAATGTGGGGGGATTTTCTTTTGTTGATTATTATTATTATTTCTACATTCCAGCCCAAATAGCCATTTATGCACACCCCCCTTCATCATCACATTGTCACTGCTCAGCTCCATTAGCCAAACCAAACCCCAGAGACCAGCTAACCTCTTGTCACAGTGATTGACCTTTCACTGTAAAGGCCTTTGGGGGATGGCCACCCCCTCCAGATACTAAATTCAGTGGAATAACTGGTCTTCACACTGAGTGAACAGTCATTTCAGGTCCTTAGCATACCATTGGTTGGGATTCATTATCCTGTTTGTGCCAGCATTTTTCCTGTTGCTCCCACACCAGGATGCTGGCAATACCTTGCTACTGTACATGTGCATGTAAACAGCATGCTAGCAGCTACTACCTGTGTTTATGCCCTCCCTTTACTGCCACTCTGTGTACCACTTCCCCCCTGGGTTCCCCCAGGTGGTACTGTCATGGCAGGAGGCTGACAACATCTCACCCTGAGGAGGTGAGCATCATTTGGGACCCTGATTCATTTCAAAGCATTGTCCGTGGCTCAGCAGATATCATACTCACCTCAGAGGCTGGAAGATTGGAAGGCTGTAGGTTCCATCCCCACACCAGTAACTTGGGTTAAATACCAATACTTACACTGTAGTGCAGCATGAGGAGGGTGCTGCTCTCCCGAGGTGCTGTATTTTGGATGAGACATTAAACCAAAATCCTGTCTACCTGTTTTAGTGGTTGTTCAGGTGGACTTTAAAGGTCCCATGGCACTTCTCAAAATGAGTAGGAGAATTTTCCCAATGTCCTTGAAAAACGTCCCCCATTCACTAAAAATACAACCAACAGCTTAATCTGGTTCAATGTCAGCAACTTTCCATCTCTATTGTCCCCCCAGATGATGCTGAAAATAGACAGAATTGCCTAGTCCTCCTTTCCCGGTCAACAAAAACTAAATAAATAAATTACCAAACTCAGGTCACCAGCATCGCAACTAGTAATGCTACCGTTGCATTGTTGGACCATCAATAGGGGTTATTTTCAGTAGGCTGGATACAGATATAAATTCATACCATACAGATGTCTGTGTATGCCAGATTGTGTCTAAACAGTACTACTGCTATTTTCAAAAGTTGCATCTGTTTGTGACAGAAAGTCATGACTTGTAGTAAAAAATGGATAATGGCAATCTTCATCCATTTCTGGTGCACATTTTTTTTGGATGCAAACTTCAAATGCTGGAATGACCATCAGATAGACGGTCTAGCAGTTTTGATGCATTTCTGTTTCGAAAATAGTGGTGGATGTATCTTTGATGTATGTTTTTGAAAATCCTATGTCTTTTTCTGTCATAATTCTATTTTTCTTTTTTTCTTACTAACAACACATGTGGCACCAGTAATATCTGAGAAAATATTACCTTGGAGGTCCTGTTTCTAAGGCTTCTTCCTACTATTCTAAATCTATGCTGCAGGACCTCTGATCTACCATTTCCATTTCAAAAGATGTTAACGTATATGAACATATAAATATAAGGCAGAAGAAGAATTGTTGCTGGCTGTTCTGCATAATGGTAAGGCTACTGCTCATGATGCCAGTAACCCATGTTTCTGAATGAGCACAGGTCATCAGGGGCTGAACAAGTTGAAGAGGACTGAGCATCCCAGAGAATGCTCTCATCCTACATGGTGGGAGGGCAGGCTGCCAGCTCCACTGCTCTACTGTCACCTGGGTGACCACAGGTGGCAGTGCAGTTGGAGTGGCATAGGGGAGAGTGAATGCAGGCTGGTGCATGCTAAGCAACAGTTATGTGCATGTGTGTGTGAACTCATGTCAGCTGCATCCTGAATGATGGGACTGGAAAAGTGGAAATACCCTGGCAGAAAGGCAGGATGTATGCTGGCTTCCTACAGGACTGGCACTGTTGATGTGGCTGTCTTCCAGTCTAGGACCTAGTCTAAGTGGTATGAGGTCTAGCCTGCCACCCCCTGCCAAGGTGGAGTGGCACATGATGAAGAGATTTGGAAGGTTAGTGCATGATAAGCTGGGTGATGGGGCTGAGGAGACCAGCATGAAGGAAGGCCTTGCTCGGGAGAGGAGCAAACAAAATGTGACCATCAAGACCATCCCCCACTAACTCAGTATTAATTCTCTTTTACATTAGCACTCCCTCCTGTAGCTTTCTCCTGAACACTTCTAGCTTTTTGCCATTTACAATACTGCTTGGTAGTGAGTTCCATATACCCCCACCACTCAATGTGAGGAACAATACTTTCTTCTTTCCACCCTAAACTATTCTTCCAACTGCTTATCATGGCCCTTAGTAACAATTACTCATCCCCTTAAATTGATACCCATCCTCTGACACAGTTCTGGATCTCTTAGAAACTCAACCAGTGCACTCAGATTCTCTTTCATTCTTCACTGCTCCAGACTTAAAGATCTTGTGGAACCAAAAAAAAACAGATAGGAAAATGATAAAACTTTTAAGAAGAAGTCAGTTGTAACCTTTTTATTGCTGCTGTTTTTTTTTTTCCTTTAGCTCATTAACAAGTTTTCTATGTGATAATATTGTGCTGGATATGCGGAATAGCTCTCTGTCTGGCAGCTGAAATAACTGTGTCCAGCCCCCTCCACTACATTATCAGAATTGTGATCTCACTGACAGTAATGTCACAAGTGACTCAGCTGACAGGTACTGAGTGGCTGTTCCAAAGGAGCAGTGATGTCACTGTCAGTGAGGTCACAATGCTGATGATGTAATAGAAGGAATAGAACTAGATGTACTGTATCAGCTGCCAGGCAGAGTGTAATTCCACCCATCACACCTACTAACATCAGGTAAGCAATCTTCTAATTAGCCAAAAGGAAAATAAAAATACCACAGATATAAAAGGTAATGGTTGGCTGCTTTTATAAACTAATATTAGTTGTAGACAGCACACTGGCTCTTTAACATGCACAAACCTGTGAATATATCTTCTAATGACAAGTTTTCTCAACCCAGAATTATTTTTAGAGGTGTACAAAATTAGGCAGGGTCTGGTTTTGGTTTTGAAAAATCGCCCCTGGCTTTGGTTCTGGTTTTGGATTCATGGCCAATATGCATTTAACATACACATTGCTCTGTACCTTCATTTTAACATATAATAAAATGGAAAACAAGTTACACTCTATAGAAAAAACATTTGAGTGGCATGGCAGTTAGCAAGGCCATCTGTTAGTAAATTCACAGGTAATCTTGTAAGGTACTATATTTGAGACAGTACCATGGAAAGTTGAATAGCACAGGTAATCTTGTAAGGTACTGTATTTGAGACAGTGCTATAAAAAGTTGAATAACACATAGCTTCATTATTTTTTAGTTTATACCCCTAGCAGTAAATGCCAGGAGGGAAGACACATTGAATAATGGGACATAGATTGAGGCAATGTAACAGTTAATGTAACAGTAGAGTAGTCCCTCGCTTCCTTGTTTAGTCTGTTAAGCCAGTTGTGCACTGCTAAAAAATAGTGACTTGGTAACTAAAGGAGAGCACAGGAGGACACAGTAAAAGACAGGTGATGGTCTGAAATGAGACATATAGTTTATAATTATTTTTTTTTAAAAGGGAAGCAGAATGCACACAGGGGCCCAGATATTCAAACTATGCCAGGCTGTGGTGCAAGCTTGGGCGCAGCGCAACTTGGCTGCACAGGGGTGTTGACTGGGCGATATTCAACAGAGCTGCACCATGGCACAACATCATTGAATATCGCACCCTGGCCACCTGCAGTGTGCATGGTGCAGTGGCACTGGGCCAGTGCAAGTGGCCAGAGTGAAACAGGGGGAAGACCCTAGAGCAAGTTCCATTGAGCTATGCACAGCAACCGTGATATTCAAAAATGCACATGCAAATGGGGCCATAATGTATACACAGTGCAAATGGGGCCATTTGCATGTGTCTCTTCATTACGTATTGCAGGTGCTCTGATCCCAGCGACTTGCGCTGGTGCCCTGCCAGGCAGCAGCTGTCGGGGACTGACGCCCCCTGCACAGCACGGCAATGTGCCCCACAGCCCAATCGCGGGCTTCAGTATAAATAAAAAGAATCCAATATCCCTGGTGGTCCAGTGGACCACTGTCTGCCCGATCATGGGCATTTGTAATAAAAAAGTAGTCTGTCCAATATCCCTGGTGGTCCAGTGGACCGCTGTCTGCCCAATCATGGGCATTTGTAATAAAAAAGTAGTCTGTCCAATATCTGGAATGTGTAGTATGGTACAGACTGCACACCCATTGGCTCACGCTGTGTACCAACGGGTGTACCCCTCTACCTACGGTGTCAGTCGGCAGTGGTGGGGTGGCAGGCAGGTGGGGTGCTGCTGCCCGCTTGCTGACAGGGGAGCGGGCAGTGGGTCTCAGTGGGTGGGTGGAGGGGGTACCGCTAGACCACCAGGGATATTGGACAGACTACTTTTTACTATTACAAATGCCCGCGATAGAGCAGAGGTCCACTGGACCACCAGGGATATTAGATAGACTATTTTTTATTACAAATGTCTGAATTGGCAGAGAGTGGTCCACTGGACCACCAGGGATATTGGACAGACTACTTTTTTATTACAAATGCCCACGATCGGGCAGACAGTGGTCCACTGGACCACCATGGATATTGGACAGACTACTTTTTTACTATTACAAATGCCCATGATTGGGCAGACAGCAGTCCACTGGACCACCAGGGATATAGGGGTTCTTTTATTTTACAAATGCCCGTGATCAGGCATGGGGGCACAGCCAGGTGCAGCTGGAGCTCAGGTGGCCACCCACAGGTGGCAGCTGCCATGTTGCACCCTGCAATGTGGTAGCTCACCTGTGGATGGCCATCCAGTGTTCTTTTTATTTTTGGATCAACTTTGTGCTGGCACAGGTAGGGGTTGCACATGCATAGCTCCGGACATCCTGGGCTGAATATCAGGCTGTGCAGAGTATGCATGGGCACGCCCCTGCACCTGCGCATACATTACTGATGCGCTCCGGCGCATCGATTTGTGCTGAGACTTTTCCCTTTGAATATCTCACCTGGTGCATCAGTGGGTTGCGCATGGTGCAACCCTTTTGAATATCTGGGCCAGAGTATATGGGACCCTATCACCCATCCTTTTAAACTGATGTTATTTTGTTTGATAAGCCAGCTTTGTTTTTTGTGTTGCCTGCAAGGGGCCCCCACAGTTGTTACTATTTTCTTTTACTCTCATTAATTATGATCCACATGCACACTGCAAATTTCTTTTTGTATTTTTAGTGCAATTTCATGAAAAGGTTTAATTATCAAGACAGTCTTAGGTAACACTGTAAAAGAGAACATTCACATTTATGTGGTGTATTATACCATATTCTTTTTTTTCATGGATGACTGACTGTCCATTCTAGAACAGCAGATCCATGAGAATTCAGAATTGAATTATATTCAGTAAGATGTTATTCAAGAAATAAAGAGACTTGTCATAGAGTGCATAATTGGAAAATGTCTAAAAAACTAGAAGGTCCATCAATGCAGTTATTTGTAAATTGAAGTTGACCTTACAAATAAAAGATTGAAGAAAAGATACATGTAAGTATGAGTGTGAAATTCTTTCATATGTTCCATAGAGTCGGAGAGTAACCCCTAGCTTTTTTAGTTTTGCTAGACAGTAATTCCCTGGAAGAATCAAAATGGTGACTGCCATGAGACAGGACATGAATTACATGAGAGACAGGCTGAAGCAACATTCCCTTTCCCCCAGTAGTACTGTTCTCCAACATCACTGCCAATAGGCTCATCATCACTACTGTCCAAGCAATGTTTTGGAAGTGCCCCCGAGTATCCTGTAAATACACCATAGTTCAGTTTAATAAACGTTTGAATTTCAACATTTTCTGTAAAGAGTTTTCTCCTCCTATACAGGGATTTGTTTAACTCTAAAAATTGATTCATGTTTTGCTCATAAAAGTGCTAAATCTTTGTGAAAATGCATAGCTTTTGCCTCACTGTGTTTAACAAACACAGCACTTCTAGAAAATCTATATAAATACTTTCTGTAAAGTTAGTATAGTCCCAAGAAAAAAATTGCTAATCAATTATTTAAAACCCTGCTATAACTAGCAACATAGCAAGCAGTGTTAAATATTCTTTATGAATAGACAGTGTGGGGCAACTTAAACAGTAAAGGATCACTTTTTGCAGTGCTAGCCAGATCATGCCCTTTTCATGCAAGTACTGAAGTGGATCATCTTGAACACTTATTCTATGATCCTTTAAGAAGTCATCCACCATACTGCTTGGTGACTAGCTTAAACATAGAAACATAGAAGCTGATGGCAGATAAGGACCGCAAGGCCCATCCAGTCTGCTCATTTCTTTTTCTACCTTATAAATGTGCCATCGGCCTTTGCTCTGTCGGTGGCCTATCTATTCATACTCATCTGTATCACTCTTTTATACCTATCCCATGCCTGTTTGAAGCCCTGCACTGTATTCATAGCCACCACTTCCTGAGGTAGGCTGTTCCATGCATCCACCACCCTTTCTATGAAAAATAATTTTCTCACATTCCCCCTTAATCGGCCTCCCTCTAATCTCATGCTGTGTCCTCTTGTGATGGGTAAAGTAACTGCTGCCCAAATGTTGCCCTTTGAGGCACCAGTCAAACTTCCCCAGGGTTCTGACTCATAATGCAAGGATTTTCTTATTCTTCTAACATCACTTGGATCTGTTTCTTGGAAGGGAGTATGGCTATTTTTGTGATCTTTTAGTTGGAGTTTCTGTTGTTATATTTAGAGAAACTTTATTGATGTGCAGTTCTTTATAATGGTTGAGATCTACACATCAGGTTAGAGAAGACCTGGCAAACTGTTTTTGAAATGTGGATCCAACATTATTGCTATAGCAAGATGATCAGATTCCAAAACCATGACAATCCTGTGGTCTGTTTCAAAAGGCATAGACAGCTTTTGAGCAAGAGTGACACCTGTGCTTGAACCTTGTTACTAACATACTAAAATGCCAGCAGAATAGGCCTAAGGGTCTTTTGTGTTCTTCAAAGGTTTCTTGAAATCTTTCGAGTCTCTGCATGAGAAGACATATCAAGGGAATGATCTGACTTATGGTTGCACTCTCAGCACTCACTTCATGTGTTGTTTCCTCAAATAGCTGTAGCAACTGACATAAGTTTGATATAAGCTTCCACTGCCCAGCAATGAGTGTGGCATCCCCTTTCCATACTGCATGGTCCACGGTGTACTGGTACACTGCTTTGTATTGTTCTTGGAGCTGTAATCTAAACACTCTTGGTGTGTAGGGTAAATAATAATAATACAGATTCTTGTGTCTCGGAGTCAGCCAAGAAACATTTGTAAACAAGCAAGAAGTACTAATAAAGTTTATTATACTACTTACGCCAAGCATGTGACAAAGAAAATCATGAGGGAGATGGGTTTCTCACCACTAGCCTGAAGAATGTGCATAATTTCCAGGATTGTAGAGCTTAGGTTCTCTAAGGTCTTGTCTCTCTCCCCGCTCTTCTAGAGGACTACAGTGGGTTGGAGACAGCTAAATACTACAGATAACAGCATAGCAACAGAGACTACCTCATAGTTACAGATATGAGGAACAATATGTATTGGTCTTAAGTCATTCTCCATTGGAGAATGACTTAGGAGACAGACTTACTAATGAGTATCAGAATGAGACAGAATATGCTTCCATTAGCATTATAGCTTAGACAAAAGAAACGCTAACTGGTTCAAACTACATGCATCATTTCTTGCTTACATACAGTATAAAACATAAAGACATAACAAAATCTTTCTCTTTCTCTATCAGCTTGCTTAGAGACAAAGAGAACTGCTGACAGAATACTATTACATGACATATCTGCCTGAATGTAAAATACACACACTACATATAATTATATGAGAATATACATATACAATAATCACTGATGATCCCTCAGAGTCATCATATCAGTGATTAGGTAGATTATATATGGAACATCTATGAAAGACAAACTAATCTAGATAAATGTATTATAGTGAGGTATAATGAATCATGCATGACAATATTAGAATATCTTAGCAGCAAAGCACATTCCTAGCACCCATGTCTATATGATGTGTGCTCATATCTATAGGTTAATGCAAAATAGCATTATCACAGTACAATGGACCAGGAATACAGTGTGAGGTGTATGTGAAGTGTATGTGAGATGATAAGGGCATTACCCAGGTGTAACAGAGTTTCTGCAACATGTAAAAGGTGGAATGGCACCACCAAGTCATGCTGCCCACTAGGTGCATCATGGTGCAGAACACACAGATCCAGTGCCCATATACATACCTTCAGTAAGAATAATTGAATGGCTACTGATTCAAGATATTTGGGGGGGGGAGACAACATCATAGACCAAGAGGGTCTACATAAAAAATGAAGGTAGGAAAAAGGCAAAAAATAAACAAATAGGGCAGACTGGGTGGGCCAAACAGCTCTTGTGTGTCATCAGATTCTATGTGTCTATGTTTCTAGTGGTAACTCTTGTTTTAGTTCATGAATTGTAAGTTATTCTGTTGTTATAGAGCCCACAAAGTTTTACAAGCTTTTGCAGAGTGCCTAAAGTGGCCACATATATTTAATGCAGCACCCAGAATGTTCTGCATACTACTGTCTTCACTGAGGAAGTCTTGTACCACTACACTAAGTGTGTGTGTGCAAAACATGGTAAATGCAAAAATCTACCATCCTTTAATGCTTTTACAATGATAGCTCATTGTCTAGAACCACAAATCACGGGGAAAGGCCATTAGGGGCAAACCATTCTGAGAACTGTTTCTTAAAGTCATGTAAGTTGTTCACACCACTCTGATTTTCTATGTCAAAGCTTGTAATATAGACAGCAACATGTTTTTAAGAATTTTGTTGCTCCCTGGTGGTGCCAGAGGATTTTTCAGAGGCAATTATACACAGTAGGTGGTGACAGTCATATAGTCTGCTGTTTGACCACTCATCCACATATCTGTTGTTATATGTACTTCTTTAATAGCCAATGACTGCAAGGCACTGTTTACCTTCTGGCACAGTTCCCTATAAAGAGCTGGCACAGCTTTTCTGAAGAAATAGGTCCATGATGGCAGCTGGTACTGAGGGGCCACTGGCAGATCTAGGGGGTTGTGAAGGGTACAGCTGCATCCCCCATTGTAACTTGCTTGCTGCTTCTGCATTTCACTTTGTTGAAGAAGTCTGATTTATTGATTGTACAAAAGATTATACACAAAACTATAGGCTACATTTGTAACTTCTGTCCAAAAAAATAAAGAAAAGGATAATAGTAGACAGTATAATGGATTAAACAACATTGCAAAAATTGCTTATCACGAAGGCACACCAGCCCTGCACACCCCAATTTAGAATTCTGGATCTGCCACTGTGAGGGCAAGTTTCATCATCTCCTAAAACTCAACAGTCAGCAATAGATGAGAGGGAGCATGTCCAGTGCAATCATTGCGTATATATTGCTTTATTTAACTGCTGAGCAGCAGGATGGCTTTGGTCATATTTAGTTCTCTGTTTAGAAGCCTTGCTGTATCATTAACTGTTTTGAGGTGCAACTGGCTCATTGAAAAGGCTGAAGGAGACAGAGGACTCTTTCTATTTTCAATTGGGGAGCTTTCTGATTCTGATAAAGACCTAGCAGCTAAAGTGGGTGATGCATTCAAAGCCCTGCTCAGTGTCTGAAGGGTTTTGCACTGTATATGGAAACATTTACCTACGCCACCAGTCTGTGTACCACTGAGAACCTGTGCAACACCCTCTGCCAGGTCACCTTGTGACTTATTCTTGGCCAACTGAAGTGCATGTATTTGCTGTTAGTGTCTTATTAAGGTTGAGTGTCAAGGTTGCTTCCTGTGTTCTTCTGCTTAAAGAGACCTTACATAAACAATACATAACTCACATACTGTTCTTTTGGTCACTGTGAAAAAAACTTCAAATGAAAGAGGATACCTTTTCCATTTTCATCTCTGGCAGTGCTGTTTCAGAATTATCATACGATGTGCCTATGCTAAATTCTGTAGTTTGATTATTTTCCTAAATTTCTTCAGTGCATGATTGGGTGTGAGATCCACGATCAGCAAAGGAGGCAGGCATGACTTCCTCTTCACTTTCCTTTCCATTGGCCCACAATGATCTTTCCTCTGATGACATTTCCCCAGGTTTGTAGGCCTAGCATTTCACAACAACAGGTTCCTCTGGCTCTGAGTCCTCATCATCAGAGTCCCCATCATGCAGTGCCTTTGCTTCAGGAATGTACTTTTTGCCAGTCCTATCCACATGATCCAACTCTCAAGAGCTCACAGACAAATGAGAAATGGTAGAATCTTGAGAAAGTGGCACATTGTTTGTATGCATGTGTGCTTATCCTTCCTTTCCACCATGTGTAGTGCCTTCAACTGTCTTTATTTTCTTAATAAGTGTACCTTTGCCAAATCTACTTTTCTTAATTGCTGGTTCATTACCCAAGTGTTTCTTCTCACCTTTTGATTGGCCTCTATTTTCCACTAGGTATGACCTGCAGCAGCAGACAAACATGAAGGGATCTCAGAAGACAATAAGGTCTCAGAGAATGAGGAAGCTTCAACAAGTAAAGGAGATGGATCTTCTGCAGTACAAGAAGCACTTTTTGGGACTGGATTTTTGTTGTCTTCTGAATTGCTGTCTTTGTCTTTTTCTTACTGATGCTGGAAACTTGTTTCACATGCTTACTCCCTTCCATCCTTATTTTTAATATCTGTATGGTTTGAATTATCTGTAGGGGAAGTAAAATCCCAATCTCGGAACAAGGTCCTGAACTTCAGAGGGGCTAACTTTGATGAAATGAAATGGATAGTCTGGGGTAAACTGGTTAATATCCAGACAAAGACTGAAGTAGAAGACATCTGGGAACAATAAAGTAATCCATTCAAGAGGATACAAAACTCTGCATTAGGTCAGTCTTGAAAAGAAACAAACACAAGAGGCCCATATTGTTCACAGCCCAGATCAGCAAAGCAATCAGGAACAAAAGAGAAGCCTTCTGAAATTGCAAATAGAACCAGGGAGAGGGAGACTGGGAGGATTACATTATGAAAAGTAGGGAAGCAAAGAAGTCAGTAAGACAGACCAAGGCAGCAGCTGAGCTACAGATTGCTGCAGGAATAAAACTGAGAATAAACACATTTTCCGCTATGTACAGGAAAAGAGGAAGAAAGGGGGAGGTATATGAAGGTTGTAGATGGTGACAAGATAGTCAAGGATGATGGACAAAAGGCCACTGTTCTGAATAATTTCTTCTGCTCAGTATTCACTAGGGAGAATACTGATCCAATGCCAGAAAGCAGTCTCAAAGAGGCTGAAAAGGGGATGCCTCAAATGGCATCACCTGAAATTACCAAAGGCAGAGTCATAGAAGTACTAGCACACCTCAAAGTAGGTAGGGCACCACGACAAGACAGGTTGTACTCGAGAGTACTGAAGGAGCTTGCTGATGAACTTACAGGCCCCTTGGCATATCTGTTCAGCTGATCTCTACAGACTATAGTCATGCCAAGTGACTGGAGAAAGGCAGATGTGGTTCCACTACACAAGGGAGGGAGGAAGTAAGGTGGAGGCAAGCAATTATAGACCAGTTAGCCTCACATCCATTATGGGAAAATTTATGGAGGCCCTAGTCAAGCGGAACCTAATGGAATATCTGGTTAAGAATGATCTTCAAGAGCCAGCCTGCTGGTGCAGTGGTTGGATTTCCGCTTGCAACACTGGTGACTCAGGTTTGGGAACAGAACCAGGGAGTCAGAGGGCTGGTTGGGGGAGAAGGATCAAGTTTCCCATAGATTGCTCTCCTTCTCTGGGGTGGAGGAAGGGGTAGAGTAGCTGGCACCTGAGGGACCCCTGGCAGAAGCTGGGGGAACCATAGGTGACTGGTACCAGCACACAAGAGGGGTGAGGCGGATGCTGGATGTCATTGCACATCCCAGCCCCTGGGGCAGTCTAGAAAAATTGCTGCTAGCTGCCCTTGATGAAGCCTGCCCTTGGCTTCAACTGGCTCTCAGGCTGTCTCCCTGACCTATCCCATCAGATGCTGCACTTAGGGCTGGTGCCACAACCTCACCCTGGGGGGCAAGCCAGGGGATATCAGGGAGTAGCGGCCAATATAAGAGTGGAAGTTGCAGGACCTGTGAGTGGGCAGTTGGTAGCAGGAAAAAGTATATTAAATAAAAAGAACAAGAATGGTCTTCAAGATGGCAAACAGCAATGGTTCATGGTGGGGAGGTCATGCCAGATAAACCTCATTACTTTCTTTGATTGTGTAACCAAGGAGCTTGACAAGGGTCACCCAATGGACATCCTCTACTTCCATTTCAGCAAGGCCTTTGACTTGGTGCCACATAAACAACTTCTAAAGAAGTTATAGGACCTAGGTACAGCTAAAGATATAGTCAGATATGTGGGAAACTGACTCTGAGATAGATGGCAGAGAGTGGTAATCAACAGAGAGGTATTTAGTGAAGGTGAGGTCGCAAGCATAATTCTACAGGGATCAGTCTTGAGCTCTGTCTTCTTTAATATACTTATTATCAATATCAAGGAGGGAATCCAGGGCAAACTTGACCTCTTTACAAATGACACTAAATTTGGCAGCAGGATTAACAGTACAGATGGGATTAAGGATGTACAGAATGACCTTCACAGGCAAGTTCAAGTTTGTTTTATTGATCAAAAATGTATGTCTTTATCAGTAAAAGGAAAAAGAAAGAAAAAAAAGAATCCAATAAAATCGGATATGCAATGCATTACAATTATACATACATCTTTTGTAAGTTTCATAAAATCTTAGTTCAACCATTTAATGTATTCCTTCAGTCTGCACATGGGTTGTCTTGACCCATTTAATATATAGACTGCAATATTTCTTCAGACAGACCAATTTTGTTTAACCTGGTTTTCCCTGCATTTCTAACCTAACTGTTGTAAAGTGCATGTTAACCCTTGCTGTGACGTGGACTGATATATCATTCCTGAATTCCTTTAAGTTCTAATTCTGTCAGCAGCCTAAGGGTTAAAATAAGTATGAGTTCCCATCAGGGGCTCATGTCTAATATGCTATGCCTCTTGTGTTTTACTTTCAGTGTGTAGTTTTTTCCTTTCAATAATCTTTGTAAATTAAGTTACAGCTTTCAGAACCTCCAGTGGTCTAACTTTAAGAAGGTGTATGGCTAAATGATATGGTTCAAATTGTAATCCTGCCAATATTTCCCCAAAAGGGTTTGCCTTGTTTCATTTTATAATGGGCATAAAATTAGCAGGTGGACTATATTGTCCTTTCCATTCTGGCATTTGCACAGTGTTCTTGTTGGATTTTTATTATACATATATCTTAGCCTATTAATATCACAATATTCAAAGTGCAATTTTGTAAAAAGTTTTCTTCATTGCGGGTGTTTCAAGATATGTAGGTAAGGCTAACATCTATTTTATCTCTTTTATTGTGGGCTAGCCATTTACAAAACTTGTATTGTTTACATCTGCTTAGCTCTGCTTGTTTGAATGCTAAATATAGCCTATCTTTTATTAAAGCCTTAATCTCTCCCTGTGGTTTAATGAAAGTTTCAGATAGACAGTGTAATAATCCATGTTGTTTCACCACTTTTTCTATTGTCAACGTGCTCGGAGATGTTATCTTAAGAGTAGGTATTTTATGGTCTCTCCTATACACACGTTGGGTAATCTGTTCTCATTCATAGAATAGGCTTTGATCCAATATCTAATCAATCTTTCCTGTATAAAGCATTCAAGTGGTAGTTGTCCCAATTCAACTCTTGCTAGTACAGATGATGCTCCTAAGGGAGACATAACAATTTCTTGTAATACATGTTTATTATTTTTTTCCATTGACGTTTTGTATTCCACGCCCCATATTTCAGCTCTGTATAATATTTGACTTTGATTTTGGTGTTTATTAATCTGATAAATTCTTTTATTGAGTGACCCCCATATCTATGTGCAAAGCTCATAATTGCTTGCATAGATTGTTTTATTTCTGACTGCTTTTTGTGTCAATTCCATTTCAAATTATTCATAAATGTTAACCCCCAAGTAGCAGAAATTATTAACCATTTCTATTTTAGTGTTATCAATTATTATGTTGTATTTCCTTTTATTTTAAACCTTCGCAGGTTGGAAAGATGGTCCAGTGTCTGACAACTCAGCTTTAATGCAAAAAAATGCAAGTTAATGCACCTGGGAAAAGGAAACCCTAGGACAGAAAACTGGCTTAATGGAGTAAAGCTCAGTATGGTCCAAGAGGAGAGAGAGATCTGGGGGTCATCATATGCGACACCCTGAAGCAGTCAAGCTAATGTGACAAAGCTTACAGGAAGACAGGTAAAATGCTGGGGTGTACAGGAAGAGGAATCGATAGCAGGAGCAAGGAGGTAATCCTCCCACTTTATAGGTCCCTGGTGAGGCCCCACCTGGAGTATTGTGTCTGGTTCTGAAGCCCCCACCCTAGGAAGGAAGAAAACAGGTTGGAGGGTGTGCAGAGAAGGGCAACCAAGATGACTCAAGGTCTCCAGGGTCTCTCATACGAGGAACACCTAAAGTCGGTAAATATGTACTGGCTCGTAACTAGGATGGAGTGTATAGATATGATTGAGACCTTCAAGTAAACAAGAGGCATAAATACAGTGCTGTACATTGAATTCTTTACCAGAGTCACTGGCTCGACTACCAGGGGACATGAATGGAAGCTGCTTGGAGGAAACTTTAGGAAGGAATTATGGAAGCATTTCTTCATGGAGAGAGTCATGGATCCATGGAACGGCCTACCTACTGAGGTAGTGGGGGAAAGGCAGTGAAAGCATTCAAACAGGAGTGGGACAGAGTGATGGATCATTTTGGGAACATTAGAACAGAGAGGGACAAAAATCCATAAGGGGGGTTCGGACCCGTGACCATAAATAGGTCTTTAGAACTCATGGGCAGACTTGATGGACCCTTGGTCTCCTTCTGCCATCATTTTCTATGTTTCTATGCTTAATAAGTTTGAAAATACAAATAACAGTTGCTGATCAGAAACTAAGTCTGCTGCCTTCCAAGAATAAATGCAGTACCTTCCTATGTCACCTTGGGGAAATAGGTGGCAAAAATGAGTAGTGCACTTCTCAATACAAGGTAAAAAGTGGTTAACTTGCAAGACTACAAGTTGGGGCTACTATGCAACTGCCAAGGACTGTCCTTTCTCTCCAGAAAGATTTCAAATGTGACATAAGCCTTTACTGGCTCAGATTGCACAATTTATTTAAAGTACTACACAAAGAGAAATAGCCCTGCTTGTATTGGAAATGGATGATGATGCTGCAGACAGAGGCTACTCAACTATCAAGGGCTTCTCTCTCCCTCCAAAAATGTTTCACACATGATGCAAACATTTACTGGCTCTGCCTGCACAATTTATTTTTTTAAAGGACTACACAAAGAGAAATGGTCCTGTTTGTGTATGAAATGCCGGGCAATGCTGCAGACAAAGGTTACTCAACTGCAAAGGACTGTCCCCCTCTTCAAAAATGTTTCAGATGTGACACAAGCCTTTATTGGCTGTGCTTGCACAATTTATTTTTTGAAGGACTACACAAAGAGGAATGATCTTGCTTCTGTGGGAAATGGCTGGTGACACGACCGACAGAAACTAATCAGCTGCAATGGGCTACAACCCCTAAAAAAATATTTCACTTGTGACACAAACCATTACTGCTTGTGCTTGCACAATTTACCTTTTTTAAAGGACTACAGAAAATGGGGCTGTGCTTCTGTGTGAAATGGCTGGTGCTGCTGCTGCAGAGAAAGGCTACTATGCAACTGCCAAAAGATGCCCTCCATGCCCCCAAAAGGCTTCACGCACGATGCAAGCCTTTACTGGCTCTGCTCGTGTTCTGTCACTCTGTCTTTTGTGTTGTAACAATGAACTTTTTTCAACTTTCTTTCTTTTTTTCAGTAAACTTACTAGGGTTTTCTTGTTTAACTTTATTTTAAAATGTTTCTTTTTTCAAATTGTTTTTTTCTTTGCAGTTGTGCACTTTGTTGTGTGCACACTGACTGCAGCTTCTAGTCTTAGCATTCCCCCACTCCCCACCGCACACGATCTCTCATTCTTTTGTCTTAAATGTCTAAATCAAATTCTCATCTGCTCTTTTCTGTGAGTGAGTACCACACTCACAGTTTGTCTCTCACGCAGTTTTTCTTTTATGATTTTTTCTTTTGTCTATTTTTCTTCTTCCTCTTAATTGTGCAATTTTAGTTCCTAATAATTTGCCTTTTAGTTTTATTTTTAATTACAGACAATCTCTTTTTCACTGGCAGCTAATGGCTGGGATTGGCATATGATACACAGACACATGCGTGCGCGTGTGCACACACACACACACACACACACACTGTCTCCTCTTGTTTTTATGTTTTGCTCTTTTCCCTTTCAATTAATTTGCCTTTTAGTAAAGGAAAGTGCCTTAGTTTTTTTGTGCAGAGTCTGTCTCTGTGAGCCAGTGTCTTACACGTGGTACCTGCCCCTTCCCACACACAGTTCCAACCACTTCCTCAGTCTCCCTCAACTCAAGTGGGGTTTTTTGTCTCTTAGTTTTCTTTTGTAATTCATATCTGTGCATCTAATATGGTATAGAGATGCAGAAAAATTAAATTTCTCCAGTGAAATTCTGGTGAATTCATGAATTTTGAGTGCAAAACAATATCACGGATCTGAAATGCAAAGTTCCACTGGTGAAAGTGTGAATTTCACCCACAAGCAGCAAAATTTTGCCAGACAGTAGCAACAATTATGCCATTCATGAGCAAAATTCCACATTTTGCAGGGCAAATTTGGATTACACTGGCAGAATTTCGCATTTCGCACCTCTCTCGTATCTCTAATATGGCATTGGCACATACCCTACTGCAACAACATACATAACAGGTCCTGGCTTGGTAAATACCCATGGATGAACAGACTACTAAGAATACTGAAAAAGCAGATAAACTGTGAACATGCAAATACACATTTTATACAATAAACCTTATTAGGTTACAACTCATTATATACATCTGGTGGCTTCTCTCTCAGCCTTTCCATAAAATGGGACACCTATCTGAGGGTTGGTCATCAGGTTAAACATCCTGATGGGGGTTCCTGCATGGGCTGTCCCTATACTGGGTCAGGGATACTTTCCATGTGAAGCTCAGATCTGAGGACAGCTAGGCTGCTTCTGGGGTGTGTATCTGTGTATCAATATAGGCATGTGTGACTTTATAAATCCATAAATATATATGGATATATATGTGGTATATATCCTTATCTGGGCATAGAGCTTAATACTGGTGCTCTTGCTGTCAGTGATAGCTTATGAGAGATGATAGAAAACCTCCCCAGGTAGTATGGTATAAGGGCATCTTCTCTTGGACTGTGTGATTGACCTTTTTATAACTAGCCAGTTTACTCAGTTCTTGGACCCACTTCTGTGTGTCTGGGGCCTGTGTGTCCCTCCAGTCTCTAAGGATAACTCTCTTGGCCATGGTCAGGGCTCCAATGAGCCATCTCTCTTCACCAGACATGAGCCCAGGCACTGTTGACAGGGGCGGGTAGTAATTCAACAGTACTAGAAGGGAGGACAGTGGTGTTTTATTCATCAGGATCGTATCTAGGATTTCCTGGACCGAGCTCCAGAAAGGGGCTAGAGAGGGGCAGGACCACAGCATGTGGGTAATTGTGCCACCTTCTGTTTGGCATCTCCAACATGTGTCAGAGGCTGTCATACCCAATGCATGTAATTGCTGTGGGGTTCTGTGCCATCTGTGTAGCACCTTAAATTGAAAAAACCTATTCTGTATATCTTTCATGGATTTTTTTACTGATTGCCAGCAAGAGTTCTAGATTTTGGTGGTGATGTCTAGAAGCTTAGAAACATAGAAACATGGACTTTGACCACAGATAAGGACTGCTTGGCCCACCTAGTCTGCTCCTTTCCCTACCTACAGGATAAGCTGCAGATCCTAGTTAACCAACAGCCTATTTCTTCTTACCCCCCTCAAGAATTGCCTTATGTCTGTCCCATGTATTCTTGAATTCTTCCACCATTTTAGACCCCACAACCTCCTCAGGAAGGCTGTTCAATGCGTCCACCACCCTCTCTGTGAAAAAAATACTTCCTCACATTTCCCCTGAGCCATCCCCCCTCTATCTTTAAATTGTGTCCCCTTGTTCTTGCACATCTCTTTTTCTGAAATATGCTACCTTCTTGGACTTTGTTGATTCCACTGAGGTACTTAAAAGTTTCCATCATGTTCCCTCCTCCTTCCTTTCCTCAAGGGTATAAATATTAAGCTCCTTTATACTCTCCTCATAAGGCTTCTCTTGCAGACCTTGCACCATTTTAGTTGCCCTCTTCTGGACTGCCTCTATCCTGTCTATGTCCTTGTGTCTATACCCAGCTCATCTGACCATTTTCCCCTGACTTTGAGTGTTGGTTCTGAGTGGAGCTCCATGAGGTGCTCATATACGTCATTACTGTGTGGAGTTGTCCCCTTGTCTGGCCACTGGAGTGTGTCCAGCTTGTTGTGTTGTGAGTCCCAAATTTGGGGACCCATGGTACTCCGGATAGCATAACTTATTTGGAGATATTTCCAGTGGTGTTACTTGGGTAGTTCAAATTCTAGCTGTAGTTGCTGGAAACTCTTCATGGTCACTAAGTCCTTGTGCCTAAGGGCCCCTAGGAACTTTATGCCTTTCCTATCCCAGTCCTTGCCTGCCATAGGTTTATTGTATATTTTTATATAAGGGTTGTCCCACAAAGGGAAGAATTTTGCTCTGTTTGGCTCTATTTATTTTACTGCCATGTGTCCAAGGTCAGCTGTATTGTGGGGGATATCAGCCTGCTCTTGAAGAGGCTAGGGAACATGGTTTTCAGTGATAGTGGCCTCTTTGAAATTGAGGCCTCACACTCCACCCATCTGGGTTGTTGGGCTTCCTTAGCCCAGGGTGTTGTATTTGCCATCCGCAAAATGGTGTGAGCTATAATTCAGAGTCTACAATCTGAGAGTTTAAGCCCTCCCTGTGAATGGGGGCTTCAAAGCTTGGCTCAGCTTAATTGGTTTTGGCCCTTTCCCCACAAAAATGCTGTGACTTTGGCCTGTAGTGCCTTAAGTAGCTTAGGCTGTATGCATCATGGTATGTTGTCCAGCATATATTGAAGCTTAAGGGCCACCATCATTTTGAAGTCTTGGGCTCTTCTCCAGTGGGAGACGTATAGCAACTCCCATCTGTTTACATCCTTCCCAATCTCCTATAATGGGAGAGGGGTAGATTGCCTTTCCCTAGTTCTGGGAGGTTCCAATGAAATGCTAGTCCTAAGTATGTAAGCATCTGTAGGATGTGTGTTACTCCCCATGGGTAGTTTGGCAATGCATTGATAGAGGTATCTGAGGCTAAGGATTAGGATTTGTCTATATTTATCTTATATCCTGATAACACACTATATGTGTCTATCAGACTTATTAGGGTGGGAATGGATTTCACTGGGTCTCTGAGCATGAGTAGGATGTCATCTGCATAGGCCATAGCTAGCCCAGACAGAGGAGGAGAAGGATCTGGGTGTGCTCATCACAGGGTCAATGAACAAGTCGGCACAATGTAGGAAGGCAGCTGCAAAGGCCAACAAAATGCTGGGTTGTATTGCAAGGGGTATATCCTCGAGGAGGGAGGAGGTGATTCTGCCACTGTATAGGTCATTAGTTAGACCACACCTGGAGTACTGCGTGCAGTACTGGCATCCGTATCTGAAGAAAGACATTAAGTTACTGGAGGGGGTAGCGCAGAGCCACAAAGATGATCAAGGGGCTGGGGGACTTATCATAAGAGGAGGTTGAAGGAGTAGAACATGTACTCACTGGAGGAGAGGAGAGACAGGGGTGACATGATTGAAACCTTTAAATACATGAAAGGAATAAACAAGACAAGTACATAGGGGCTGTTCAAAGTAAGGAAGGGGAGGGACACCAGGGGCCATGATATGAAACTGGAGCGAGGAAGGTTCAGGAGGAGATGAGGAGACACTTTTTTACAGAGAGGGTGGTGGCTGGGTGGAATGCGTAACCTCCTGAAGTGGTATGCAGTAGAACAGTGGACTGCTTCAAATGAGGATGGGACAGGACAAGGGGGAGGGTTAATGAAGGGGAAGGGTGGAAGGAAGGGGCAGCTGCAGAATAAGGGGTGCTAGCTGCACATTCGAGCAGACTTGATAGACCTCTAGGCCTTTATCTGCTGGCAAATTTCGTGTGTTCGTATGTTCATATTGCCTTATGTTCTCCCCCCATCTCTACTCCCTTGATGTCCTTGTGACGTCTAATGGCTTGCATCAGTGGCTCCAAAGCAAGTATTAATAGGAGGGGGATAGCGGCAGCCTTATTGGGTGCCATTGTGTAATCTAAAGGGTGCTGAGGCCCTCCCGTTGGTAATGACCTCCACAGAGACATTGGAGTACAGCACCTTAACCCATGACCTGAAAGTGGGGCCAATGCTGAAAGCTGCCAGTGTGGTCAGGAAGTAATTCCACTCCACTCTGTTGAACACCTTTTCAGTGTCCAGTGAGAGTCATGCAACTGGGAGGGAGGCCTTCTTTGTTTTCCACAAGAGATTTACCAGTCTTCTGGTGTTATCTGTCCCCTTTCTCCCTGGTACAAAGTCTACCTGATCTCTGTCCACAATTCTGTTATAAGATCTTTTAATATGGTGGCCATTGCTTTTACCCACAACTTACAATCAGCATTTATTAGTGAGATCAGCCTGTAGCTGCCACGCAGTGTGGGGTCTTTCCCCAGTTTGGGAATGAGGGAGATTTGTGCTTTTCTCATCAAGACCTGGAGGGTTCCAGTGGTTACCACTTCTTCCAGAGTCTCCATCAGGGGGATATAAGGCCATCCTGAAAAGCCCCTAGGAATTCTGCTGCAGCACATCTCCTCCTGGGGCTCTCCCTGCATTGGTGGACTTTAGAGCTTGTTCCAGTTTATCCTTTTCCAAGAGTCTATCCAGCTAGTCTAGCTTCTCCTGGGTAAGCTTTGGGAGTTTGAGTTTATCTAGAAATGCCTGAATATCTTCATTTGATGGGTGCATTTCTGAGGAGTATAGTGAACTATAGAAGGATAAGCATTCTGCACATATCCCTTCTTCTGCCCTAGTCAGTGACCCATCTTTTTCTTAACTGTTAGTATCCTGGAATGTTCCTGCCTCTTATTAAGTTGGTAGGCCAGGAGGTATCTGGGTTTTTCCCCTGCTTCCCAAAAGGTCTATTTCAGATGAAAAAGGGCATATTCATCTTTTTGATGGAGGTGCATGTTTATTGTGTATCTTAGGCCCATGACCTCTGCTCTCAAGCTCTCAGGTGGGGTTGGGTACTGTATAGCTCTTTCTCCAGGGCCTCTAGTTTCTTTTTAAGGATTGCAAAGTTCCTCTCCTTCTGCATGCACATATAGGAGGTATGGCTGATGCATCTCTCTCATATGAATGCTTTGATGGTGTCCCACCTTGTGGCAGCCAAGGTGTCCCTGGGTCTGTTGTTTACCAAGAAATCCTTAATTTCCTCTCAGAGGTTGCAACAGAATTTGGAGTCTTCAAGCATGGATGTGTTTAGCCTTCATCTGTCCCTAATAGCCTGTGTTGCAGTAGGGGGCAGCCATGTAAAGGATACCAGTGCATGGTACGAAATCAAAATGAAGCCTATGCGTGCATCTAATATATAAGGTGTCCATGCCCCTAGGGTTAGCCATATATCTATCCTTGAGTGTGTTTAGTGTGGGGAAAGCAATAGGAGTAGTCTCTTCGAGTATGGTTGACTAGCCTCCATATGTCTACTAGGTTAAGTTCCTGTGTAAGGGCCCTAAGTGCCTCTGAGGCCTGTGATGGTGATCCCCTAGGGGGCTTACTCCTATCCAGGAGGTCATCCATTGTGGTATTTATGCCCCCCCACTACTAGTTGTCCTTTGTTTGTTTCTTGGAGGGACTGGGTGAATCTTGTGTAGAAGGAGGCATCCTGGTCGTTTGGCACATATAATATTTCATAGAGTGACATCCTGCACCATGAGATCCCCTTGCACTATGACAAATCTGCTGTTGGGGTTTTTGCAAATTTTCTGCATTTGAAAGGGTATTTGTTTGTGTATTAAGATTGCTACCCCTCTACTCTTAGAGTTGAAAGTTGACCAATAAACCTGTGATACCCATCTCTGTTAAAATGTCTGGGTCTCCCCTTTGGTCAAGTGAATTTCTTGTAGAAATGTTATCCCTGCTTCTTCTTTCTTAAGATGGTCTAGGATCTTCCTTCTCTTAACAGGGGATTTGATCCTTTTGACATTCAATGACACCCATTTAATCCTGATATTAGCCATATTGTGATGGGTAGTGATCCTGAGTGTCAACATTTGGATCTATGAACATGTAGGGTGTCTCCCCCTGGAAGTATTCCTCCCTAAGTCCCATGGTATCCTGTGCCTGTTTCTGAGGGTGGTAAGAGTGAGGGGGTGACCAACCTGGGGTTGCCTGTAGGCTGTGCCTGTGTGTGTTGTGATCCACCCCTTGGGACTTAGGTGAGAATCCCTGTCACTTGTAGAAAAAACAGTTCCATGCAGCAGTCTGCTAAGCCCAGTTTCTGCTTTCCATTTCCTTCCAAGGTTGGGGTTGGGGGTTCCCCTTTTCCATATAACACTGGTACCTTTTTAGGAGATGTATGTACTTATAATACATAAAAGTGAACAGTTCAAATAACAACATAGTAAAAAGAGTTATGTTCAAAAACACAAAACTATAAGAAATGTGGTTAATGGGTGAAACTTTGTTGGGTGAAAAGCCCCAATACTGCTGTCATTAACCACTAGCATGATGAAGTCGGTGCCGTCTGAATTCAGCGAGTTCGACACGCCATTATCCTGACAACTTCTAGTGGAGCATACTGAGTCCCTACAGGTATATTTTTGATGTGGGTAGGTGAAAGAAATGTGGAAATGGTATAGTGGTTTAGGAGCTTATGGGGGGGGTGTCAGACTGAGAAACTTAGCTTGGTGTTCTCCTGTTCTGTCTGCGGTGCATGATGGAGGGAGTTGGTGAGGTTAGCGACCACCCTCCCTCATCCTTCCCAAAGTGTCTTCCCCCAGCTATGCACTTGGTGTTCTTAGTGTTGGGCATCATGCTGTGAGAACCATGTTTCACTCTTGTGCTCCCCACCTTGGTAGTGGTATTGACACTCATGAAAGCCCTGTCACCCTTGTGTTGTCCAGCTCCTCCTTAGGCTACTCTGTGATAGCCAGGGGAGCTACTGTGTCATTATCAGAGGGGGTTGTGACATCAGGAGGTATAGGAGGTCATGTGCCTATGCTCAAGTGCTTCACCTCAGCCATTTGTTTGTGTATGGAGGGGAAACAAGAAGGAGGTATGCATTGTTGGAGTGGGGGGGTATGTCACCCTGAATTCTTCTGACCTTTGAGCAGGCTTACTGTTGCTGTGTTCCCCCTGGATAGCAGCTTGGGTTTATGTGGTAACAGTGAACGCCTAAAGGCGATCACCGTTATCACTCAGAGTGCTGAACACATTTTCAGCATGCTGACAGCCCCAACACTTCAGGACAATGGCACCAGGACAGTATTTTACTGCACCTCCCACACCCCCCATTGTGGGGGGGTTTATCCCATGCACCCCCCCTCCTTAAGGATTCTCAACTCCAAGGGGGTGCATGTCGGGGGGTGAAAGCAGGAAAAAAATAAAGGTTCAGGCTGGGCACAATAAAATTGTACCAGCCCCCAGACCTCAACCCTGTACCTCTCCAACTGCAACCACTAGCCAACCCCTGATGCCACGATGCAGCTTGGCCAGCCACCACAGTGCCACCCCCTACAGCCTCTCTACCCCCTCCCAGCTCACACTCGCCATGCTCGCTCCCACCCCCCATGCGCATACGCATAGCAACATCCTGTTTCCCAGTTCTCCCACAGCCTCATCTGGTCACCCTACCCTCCCCATTGCCATGAGGGATTGCACCAGGAAGGAGTCGCCTTTATGGACGGCACCCTTCCTCATGTGCCCACCTCACAGGTTACATAGCACAGCTCAAGGGAGGGCTAGTAGCCCTCAAATAAGGCAGTCTCCTTCAGGTTTATGCTTGTTGATGTCTGCTGGTAAGTGGGAGTTGCTTTGCTGCTTGTTCCAAATGTCTGTTTACATTGTAGCAGTTCAGGTACATGGAGAGCCTAGTGGCAACTGTCATTGAGTTAGGTGATCGGTCCTGAACTGCAGATTTTGGTCCATCATCTCCTTCTCCATTTGTAAGTTCTGGTCTAAAAATGTGGATGGGGTAGGCCACCACAGTTCTTTGTCTAGTAATCATTCTAAAGCGGCCAGCCTTTCCCAATCCACAGCCTGTGCGGAGCTCACTTTAAGTTGGGGTGAGGTTGAGCTGCTGGGATCTGGGGACCATCCCCCCCACAGTTTTATTCAATCTGAATCCATCTGCGTGGAGGTTCATCCTTCCTTCCCATGGGTGACAGGTTTGCCCATCCTACTGTAGGAGGCCTTGAGGCAGCCCACTGTTAATTATTAGTTCTATGGAAGGGACCCTCCTTAGCTGTGATCGGGCTGATGAAATAGGTTGGTATTCACAGATATGTTGCCCTCTAGAATCTCGCATCTCCTGTAGGCAGCATGGGCCTAATGAGACCCACAAATCTGTCACTCTAGGTCCTTCTCCATAGCATGTCATAGATAATTAACTGCATTGAATAATTTCATAGAGTAGAAGAGCATGAGTTGGAGAAGGATGAGAAGGACATATACTGTTTTTTCTGATAATACAGAGGGTGGGGGTTGGGGTCTATTATTAACATGACACTGGTCTGGGGGGATAGGTAAGTGGTTGGTTGAATGGTTATGGGGAGAAAGGGGAGAATGGACCGGCATCAATTTTACTTACTTCCTAGTATAAATTCAGCAAAAGTTATTGTTTGTGAGGCAGGCAGAAAAAATAATTTCAAAGTTCTGACCTGGGCTGACAGGTTCCCACAAGAAAGTCCTGAACAGTGCCCGGTGTTGGGGGTTGGGAAGCGTCAAGAGTCCTCTTTCCTAGGATGGACTGTGGTTCAGTGGAGTTCCCCAGATTCTGTCATGGTCCATTTGGACTGGATCTGTGTCTATTCCTTCTGGGAGCACCTGGTTTAGCACATCTGCTCAAGAATTGATGATTTCTTTCTGAAGAGACCCTTCATCTATCCCTGGAATTGGAGTGTCTTCAGTTGTTGCTTCTGACTGGTATCTCTCAGGATTCAGGATTGATTCATGCCCTTGCCTTTTTGGAGCTGGTTTGTCAAGTGATTCAGAGCTAGTTGTGGATGAGGCTCTGCTGCACTGTCTGGGTGCCTTTTCCACATTTTTCTGGGACCCTTCCTGGTTGTTCTTCTCTCATTGCTTTCTCTTTAATTTGGAGGTCAGCCACTCCATGTTGCCTTCTGAGTCTGCATTTGCAAGAACCACAAATCTGTTTGGTGGTCTTTGGGGTTTTTGCCCTGTGTCTTTTGGAGTTCCTGTGGAAGTTACAGTTGAGGTGGCATTTTATTATTTGGGCTTTTAGTCGGCCACTGTCTCGCAATGTACTCCGTCACCTCATCCAGGGTCTCAAATTTATTGTATATGCCATTCCTTAGGATTTACATTTGGCTGGGTACATGGGTATTGTGCCTGCACCTCCTGCTGGATCTTCCACACCTCCGTGTAAGCTTTCCTTTTCTGCCCCAGTTCATTTGAATAATCATTAAAGATGTAAATCTGATGCCCTTGCCACATCAGTTGCCCTCACTCCCTGGCCAGGTTTAGGATCTGCTCCTTTTCTGAAAAACAGACCATTTTGGTGATGAAGGGCCTGGGTCTTCTTCCCTCTATAGGTGGTGGTACCAAGGTACATTGTGCCTTCTCCACCCCCAGGGCTGGTCTCCATTCATACCTTAGCAATTGGGGTAACTCGGCCTGTAGAAATATCACAGTGTTCCTTCTTTCTGCCCTTTCAGGGAAACCCACAAATCAGAGGTTACTCCTGACTCTAGTTTTCAGCATCTTCTGCCTGAGACCAAAGGAGTTTTACCATTCATTCTAGTTCTTGTATTCAGGATTCATGCCCAGAGTCTTTGCTGTCAATATATGAGAGTTAGGTCTCGGTGTCTAGGGTATGGTGGTACAATGCCTGTACCTTATCTGCTAACATTTCAGCTGATGCTTTATATGTTTTAATTTCACTAAGTGCTTGCTGCATCATTAATTTAATCTCCTTGTAATCTAATGATTCTGCAGTGCCAGCTTGGCTGTTTGATATAGCCCAGGCCATTTTGACCGAGTGTGTGGCTGCTGAAGCTGTTGGTTACTTTTCTCTCTCTCTCTTTTTCTATCTTCCCTTAAGTGTTATCAGATCCATCTTTTGTCATTTGTTGGCATAAATATGCCTTTATCGAATGAGTGTGAAAACAAGTGTTCAAAGTTGCAGGATACATTTTTTCTAGGAGAAGTAAATGGCTGGTCAAACGGAACTATCAAGCTAAGCCTCCAATCGCTTTCCAGGCTCGCACGTACACCCTTGTCTCTTAATTTTCTAATTAATTCTTTTATATTTGTTTTACCTGCTGTTCTCCTCACTCTCAGTGATTTGGTGGTGGAAAAAAAGCTGAAAATTATGCACCTCAGGTTCCTGCTTATGTATGCAGTAAAGTTTTACTTCGCTTGCAAATTTTCAGCGAAGTCGCCAAATTCACCTCCACAGATCAGTTTGCGAAGTTGTGGCCATCAAAAGAAAATTCTCCATTTGTAACTTCACCTTGCTTCATTTTTTTAAAGTATGAATTGCAATTAAAAATCCCAAAAGCAAGAAGAAGTTACAAATTGTGAATCATCCAAATCCCTGATGTCTAGTGCTCCCTCCCTTCACTGATCGCTGGCCCAATATAAAAAACATATCATCATCAAATAAATCCCTGGTGTCTAGTGGCCCCCCTCCACTGGTCACTGGCCCTAATATATATTAAAAAAACATCTTAAATCCTTGGTATCTAGTGGACCAGCCATCCCCACCACATCAGGTAGTGCCCCACACCCGCACCCCCACCCTGACCCCAATATCAAAAAAAAATACCATAAATCCCTGTTGTCTAGTGGTCCCCATTGACTGCCAGCCCAATACAAAAGAAATCATCTTAAATCCCTGGTGTCTAGTGGGCCCCCCACCCCAACAGGTAGTGCCCCACCATCCCACTTCCCCCCATCACAACCCGAGCAGGCCACCAGCACAGCCATCCACTCACCTTCAGGGCTAGCAGCCTGACTGAGCTCTCTGAATGAATGAGTGGGTGCTTGTACAAGCATGTGTTCATTCATTGAGAGAGCTCAGTTGGGCTTCCAGCTATGGAGATGAATGGAGGGCTGTGCTGGTGGCCCTCTTGGTGTTGAGCTGTGGGGTAGAGCAGCATGGTGGGGAACTACTTGACTGGGTGAGGGGTTGGGATGTCCACTAGACACCAGGGATTTACTGTATTTTTTTTACGTCAGGGTAGAGGGATCAGGGTGGTGGGGCAGCACCTGATGGGGTGGGGGTCCACTAAACACCAGGGATTTATTTGTAATGATGATCAGGCACAGGGTGATGGGGGGTTATTGACTTAATTTTGCAATGGATGATGATCAGTGGGGGGGAGGGAGACACTAGACACCAGAGGTGGACATTGGGTGGGATTTAATTTTCATATTGGGCCAGCAAACAACTAGGGAGGCACGACTAGTGTAAGAAAACATCAGCAAAGTACAAAGTTTGAACCCCGATGGCAGAGTTGCAAAACTCTGTATTTTGCTGAGTTTTTTGGGGGGGGGATGGGGGTGAAGCTGGGCTTCGCATACCCAATCCACTCAATGAAGTGGGGGAAATTCTTAAAATGTTTTGCAAAGTGACTTTTCCTCACTTCACACATCTCTATTCCTGCTCCTGCAAGGCAAATCAATGGCGTTAACAGACGTTCCCTCCCCACCGCAGGCTGAGATGCAATGGTGAGAAGGTCAGAGCCGCATTGCTATATGTAATCTGGTTTGCACATGTGCAAACTGGGGTATTTATGCTGGACTCCCCTCCTTTGACCTCTCCTAACATGTCTTAAGCCTGTCATATGGTAGGCATGCAAGCTGGGAGGCAGGGGGAGGTGAAAAAAAAAAGAAAACAGAATCAAGATCCAAGCCAAGCCAGCAAGGTTTAGCTCAAGTCTCATGAAAATCAAGCCACATGTATTCAGGATCACTCTGTTTCTTTGGGAGAGATTCTGCACATCTCTATTTATTTTTGTCACTCTTCTCTGTACCCTTTCCAGTATTTCTACATCTTTCCTGTAATGTTGAATCCAGAACTGACAGCAACATTCCATATGTGGCCTCACATTAACCCTATACAATGGAGCTGTATCTTCTCTAGAGCTACTGATAAAATTTTGTTTGATATATCCCAGTACCTGTGCTGCATGTTTTGCTGCTATTTCACACTGCTGCTCTTGTATTGAATCCCTTTCTTGCTTACCTGCCTAACTTCAGTCTCTTTTAGTTAATAATCTGTCCCTTTATTTTTCTTTTCTAAGTGTAATACAGTGCACATATTTATGCTGAATCACATGTCCAGCTCATTTGCCTAGTATGCTACTCTGTCCAGATCTCACTGTTCATCTCAGGTTGTTCCTAATTATCAGCCACTTCTCCCAGTTTAGTGTCATCCACAAATTGAATTACTCCATTCCATCACTTAGATCCTTTATATAGACAAGATCATCATCTAGTAAAGCTGTGCTGCATTAGACCAGGGAAACCCAATTCTTTTAGCTTACCCTCAGTGTACTAATTTATAACATATTCCATTTTTTAACACACAACTAATGTTAGACTGACTGGTCTGTTTATTTAGATATCACAAGAGTTTTACCTAGAAAGACCTACTGAGCCATTACAGCTCATTTCTAGAAACATCTTGTGAGATGGGGATATATTAGAAACAGAACAGAAGAAACAGTACATAAATTACACGCAAAGTTTATATTTGAACAGGTCTCCAATGTCACCTTTCTTAAACAGCTGTAACACTATAGCCTCCCCTCCAGTTCCTTGGCACTTCCCATCTCAAGGGGTGATATGAATAAGTAAGCAATAAGACATGACAGGGTGTGAATTATGGTGATTTAAGTGTACGCCTCAGGTACATGACACATGAGGTGCCATTAAATGAACCTGAGCAGTGTGATTTTATCACTATAATAGAACACCCTGGGTATTTTATTGCACTTATAAAATGACATTTAATCAATTGGCTTAAAATGAATGAAAATAAGAAGAAATTATTTAAAAAGATAAAAAAATTGAACCTTTCATTAAAATATGTTTTCATTTTAACTTTGAAGTCAAAAACAGTCTATATCCTGGTAACAGAGGTAGCTAAAAACAAAGACAACGAACACCATGAGTAGCATGCATTTCTATAACAAAAAAACAAACAAAACAAAACACACTTGTTATCTTATTGCATTTCAGATCAATACAGGTACATTATTTTAATGGAAATATTTCCAAAACTCTGAACTTTTCAGTTTGTTTTTGGTAGTAGATTTCGTCTGAAAGCATCCATACAGGATTCAAGTGTATGTGCTTTTATGTTCTTCATGAACAGTGGTGTAGTGCTAAATTTAGAAGTGAGGGGTCTCTGGCCAGGAACCACGGTGCCCTCCAACTACTAGGCCGGGGGACTGGGGGCTGCCAAGAGCCCCAGAAGCTATCAGGGTTTTTGATGCATTTTGGCGCATTTTGAGGGTCATTTTGATGCTATGTGGCTGCTTTTAAAGCCTTCCTTGACTTGTTACAAACAACCGATATCACTATCAAAATAACTAGCTTTTTATTTTCTTTAAAAAAACTGTCAAAACTAAACCAACTTCTTGATCAATATCAAGGAGCAGAAGCTGCTTACATCTCTAATACAGAAAATTTAGCCATGAAATGTTCAGATTGGCAACTTTATTGCACTTAGGATTTTCACATGCTGTTAAAACAAAATATAGTCATTCCCTCTATTATGTGGTACCAGACAGGAATTTCCTCTTTCCCCCTTTTATTTAACCTCTATTTGGAGCCTTTGATTAGCAGACTATTATTTTCACATGACATCCACGGCATATTAATTGGTAACAAATGACACCTTATCTCAGCTTATGCTGATGATCTACTGCTACATGTTGAGAACCCCGCAGCCAGTATAAGAGCCCTACTACAAGAAATTGAGCAATACTCAAGACTATCCTATTACAAACTCAACATTTCTAAATCTAAACTGTTCCCCTTAAATGGGAGTTGCTTGTTGAGAGACACAGGGGACCACGGCTAGAGTTGGGAGCCCAATTCCCTGACATATCTGGGCATCAAAGTCTCGAGGTATATGGCAAAAATGATAAGAGATAATCTCACCAATTTATTAAGTAAAATAAAAACTGATCTGGAGAGATGGAGTCTGTTGCCCATATCTTTTTGGGCCAAAATCCACACCGTTAAAATGAATGTATTACCTCGGATCCTTTATCCTCTGAATATGTTAGGGTTTTATTTACCTAAATTTTGGTTCTCCAAACTACAAAGAATATTAAACCAATTCATGTGGAAGGGGAAGGGAGTTAGAAGAGCATAATCCTAACTCACAGTTTCAAAAATATGTGGGGGTCTTTCTCTCCCTGCCTTTTTTAAGTATTACGCAGCTGCTCATATTAGTAAATTGGCATATTGGGTTCATTTACTAAATACAACAGATTCTATTTCATACTCTCCCCTTTGGCTAGCAATTGAGTAAGTTCTTATAACTAAGTTTGCCTGTGCTGTTCCAGCTCTTGTATATTCTATCTCAAAATGAATCCCTAAAGGATTGAAAAACACTCCCATCGGATAGTCTCTCAAAGCTCTACACCAAATTCAGACCTCTCTGAATGTAGATTGGCATAAATCTTTGAAACAGCCCCTGGTACATAATTCACATTTTCAAATTCAAAATGTGCCTATTTCTTCTACATTCTGTACTCCACTAGTTGGGCTTAGCTTAGAGGACATAGGCGCACAGGGTAGAGTCTTATCATATACACAATTTTTTCATAATACTCCCGTGTCCAGTGGGAATTCCTTTAAATATTGGCAAATTAAGCTGGCCCAGTGGTGCCGAGGGTTGAGGTACTGGATGCCACACCTTGCACCATGCCGGTGACCCGGGTTCGGGAATGAGCCAGGGCCATTGGTTGTCGGCAGGGGAGAGAGAGGATTGAGCATCCGGTGGATGGCTCTCCTCTCTAGGGGGTGGGATCCAGGGTTGACCGGTGCAACAGTGGCCCCGGTGGAAACTGTTGGCACTGCTATCCACTTGGGCGCATACAGTTGGGAATGACATTGGGCAGCCGTCTCTGGACGTGGGTGGGAGCACCTACATCATGGGCTGACAACATTGCATGCCTTATGTCGGAGGGTACCAGAATGAGAAAAAAACTGGCACCAAGGATCAGGCAATGGCACCAGTCCCCCATGCAAAATGTCGGGCTCTCCTCAACTGGCCTTGGATTCTGTGGCCACTCCCCATCCGATGCTGAAGACTGATGTGATGAGAGGCACCCAAATAGGAGGAGGGTGACCCACCTCAGATAGGATTAGCCTGGGGTGCTGGCATCGGTGGGGAGGGGAAGAGAGAAGCATAGTTCGAGGGACCTCAGGCAGGGCTGGAAAAAGGATTGGATGCCTGAGAGAAGGACCTCAGGGCCATGACTGGAGGGAAAAAGAGTTGACAAAAAATATATATATATTGGCAAATTAGACAAGCTGTGATTGCCTTCTTGCCAAAACCAACAGTGGTAGAACCTGTCAAGATGGAATTATCTACTCTCTTATACATAGCTGACCAACCACACTCCATGTCTAGAATATATCAAGAGTTGCAAGCATTGGAGCCAGGATTGCCCCAAGGTATCTGTTACTACTGGGTCCAGAAATGGTCTCTCAAAGATGATTATAGCTTTTGGCAACAAATTTACCACAATACATATATGTTCATAAAACAGGACAGACTCGGACTGCAGCAATATAACATTATGCACAATCTATAGTTTACTCCGGTTAAACTTAATAGAATCAGTAAACTTCCCTCTTCACAGTGTCATCGATGTAAAGATGATTATGGATATCTTTATCACATGATATGGACATGTCCAAAGGTCCAGATATTCTGGAAAGCTATACAAAGTTCATTAGATTCCTTTTTAGATTTGGGCCCTTTCTTTGTCCCTGAAATTTGTTTAATTAATTACTTCCCCTTAGAGATGATTAGACAGTGGAAAGACTATATGGCAATCATATCAGCTGTGGTCAAGTTGATAATCATGAGACACTGGATAGATGACACCATTCCCTCAGTTCTTGAATGGCATAAAGAAATTCTGTTGGCATTGCAGCTTGAGTGACACATAGCTAAGATGAATGATAGGCTCCGTTCTTATCTTACCAAGTGGGGTCCTCTGGAGGCTATGCTTGCAATATGGAAATCTTAAATGAAATCATGGTATGGGTCAGTTGTGCAGGTTCTCTACCCTACTGGTTCTTCTCACCTGGTTCTAGAGGGTGGGGTATGGTGAATGGGTTTTGAACTGTGTTTTAAAATATTGAAATTAAAAAATGTAAATATATGTTGTAATGCCTAATACTGTGAATTTGGTTGCCTCAACGCTAATTGTTCACCTTGATTCTGTATTAGGAGGCTCATTTGTCATTGTTAATATCTCTGTATTGTGGTATTATGAATAAAACATATTAAATAAAAAAAGAAAAATACAGGATAAGGGACAGACCATTCTGGAAATTAGATAGTGAGTATATAATTACTGGAGAGCAATTTTTTGAATGGACATCACCGGTTGATATTTGCCATAATAACCAGTTGGTTATTACGGCATTCACATGTTGTGTCTGTCAAAAGTGAATGTCCCTCACTGGTGCTCATTCTCTGTTTGGGCGATCTAAACAATTTCAAGAAACGTGGTGGTTCTGTATCTTTCTTATGGAGGAACCGCCACAACAAAACCCTCTCCTTCCCATAATCTTTTTTTTTTTAGCTGTCTGGTTGATCCTACCATTCATCCTACTGTTAAACATAAAAAAAAAAAAGTATTTGGCCGTTTTTCCATTCTCTGGCTTCACGAGCCACATGCTACCAGCAGGAGTGGTCCCTTGCTGCTTGCCCACACCAAGAGGTAATCGTGAGTGTGATCCCAATGCCAGCTTTCACTAAACAAAAAAAAAAAGAATTTGTAGGACCTGAGGGAGCTGGATGCTGCTGTACTGTCAGCAAAGGGGCAAAAGGGAGAAGGACAGAACTAGGTGAAATCTGAAATAGGAGCTGGGAAGCCAAAACTACCTGCTGCATTTAGAGTTGTTGTATGCCTCAAAAAAGTAGACTGATATGTGTGTGTGTGTGTGTGTGAGTGTGTGTGTGTGTGTGTGTGGTGGGGGATTGAATAGGAGGGAGTGTGTGTGTGTGTGTGTGTGTGTGTGTGTGTGTGTGTGTATGTCTCTCTCTCTGTGGGTCACAGCACTCACTGAAAAAAATTGCTCACCAGCAAATTATATAAAATAACAAAATGAGGAAGTGTGTGCATATGAGAATTTAATGCACACCCTCGGTGTGTGATGCTTTGATAAACCCCTTGGGCTTCACCCTCTGGGTTTATGTAGCATCCCACACCTCGGGTGTGCATTAAATTCTCCTATCACACACTTCCCCATATGTTATTCTATATATAGTCATGGCTGTCAAATGTTATCCATTTTGTGATGCTATATACCTGACTGTCAAATGTTTACATTTGCTATTTTATGTTTTTTTCTGTCTCCCTTACGCTGTGCATCGCTGATGTTTTTCATTGAATTTCTGCAATACCTGTTTTTGCTTTTTAACTTCCTTGTAACCTGTAGCCTCCTGGGTCACACCTGAAAATAGGCTTATGTTTGTCTAGTGTGCTTACCTGGTTAACAAAAGCTAAATACATTATAAATAAATAAATAGGCTGTTACCATTTTGATTTTTGTGTCTGTCACTGTGTCTCATGTCTCATGTAAAACTGTGGCTACTGGCTAGCAGGTGTCAGTGTGGATTAAAAATATTATGGAGTGAGAACATGAGAGGGTGAGGATCCAACAAAGAGAAGTAATAACAGATAGTTACCGGCAGTTTGGTTTTCCACTTTAGCTGCAGTTGTGTCTCCAACCCTCTCTCTGATGCGATGCCACCACCACCACTCTCAAATGCCTCCCACAATGCAGCAAACCACCAGTAGCCAGAGGGAGAGGCAGATGGACAGATTGATTTTTAATTAGTATAGCACACTTTCTGAGCCTGTCCCAAAGACTGAAACCTTCCATATTTTATATCTTGAGGGAGTCACCTGGCACCCTATCAATTAAACATCTGCCCCTCCAAAGCTAAACTTGCACCTAGGACATCCACTGCCTTTTTACTTCCAACAAGAAAAGAAGTGATTTACACAAATGTGTTAAAAAAAGCAAATTCCCCATAATTAGGTTTGCCAGAGGAGGGAATCTGGAGAGAAAGAAGAGCATGTACTCCCCTAGCTAAACCACAGGCCCTTCACTCCAAATCCTCCCCCTCCCAAGCTATACAAGCAGGCCCTGTGCTCCAAATGCCCCCCCCAGCCACACCAAGGAGCCCATTTCTCCAACCCCCCAACCAAACATGAGACAAGAATGATAAATATTGAACATTTTCATATTTAAAGGGGGCTCCATGTTTGCTTCTAACTCTCTCTCTCTGTTACGGAAAATGATTTCAGTGCTCATGACCAGACTGGGAGGGAGTAGGGGACAAACAACCATGCCTGAAAGTGAGACATTACATACTTGAGTGAGACATCAATGGTGGAGAGAGGGGATAGAGTTAATTTGCAAAAAGTAAGTTCACTTATTGTACCCTGCACAGCCCTTTTGTATCAGGCTAAGCAATAGATGGTTCAGACTTCAAAGGCAGCTATTAAGATTAATGGATTAAGTTGCAAATGCTGTGGAGGTGATGGACTGCAGACTTAGTAAAGAACATCTGGGAAGAAAAACAATAGAACTGTGTTTTGATTGCCAGCCACTAAGCAGTACAGGCTGATAAAGCTGTTTGTTATCAGAAGTAAGGGAGCAGTGTCCCCTTTCAAAATGAAGTAAGAGTCTTGCTACCTCCCAACCCCCCAGGACTACACCCTGTTCATAAATGTATTTAAGCAGTGTGGGTCGTGTCTCTGCCTATGTAACTGTGTTTTCTTACCTTTTCTCCATTTATGTAAAGAATACTGGTTGGGAAACCAAGCAGAGCCAGCCTGTGCTGCCACAGAGGGGTTCTGATCGCATTAGACCTCAAGACCGTAGCTCGAGAGGTCTGATGTAATCAGAAGCCTGAGGTGGCAGCAGAGGCTGGTTGGTCATATGGTTAACCAACCAGTAGTTTTCCAGTGTAATTTTTCTGTTTATTTTGTATTGTTTAAAATGAAAGTGTTTTCACAGTGCTCCCACAACAGCAGGGAATGTCCTGGCAGTCTTAGTTTAGGACTTAAACTGATTGCTCTGCCTGTGAGAGCACTGTGAAAAACACCAGCTGATTTGAGGATTTCCAATCAGTTGGAACCTTGTTGTACCACAGAAGGGTAAATCCATATTTCATGACCTTTGAACTGTGGTACAACAAGGTTTCAGCTGGAATGGAAACCCATGCAGAACAACCCTCACTATACACTATTTAGAGAATAATGAATAAGCAACTGCGTGTTATGGATTTTTTTACACCTAAGGTGTGTGATGACCCATAAATGTCAAGAGTGAAACTCAAGACATTTATGATGTCATCACACACTGAGGGTGTGTAAAAAATCCATAAAAACACAGCTGCCTATCCTTTGTTTTTTTATAGTTACAGGTGCAGGGAGTTCTGTGAAACAGAGAGACACACATACCGACACACACAAACACACTAACACCCTGTCCAGTAAGGACATTGTTTTGTCTTTTTTTTCTTTAAAAAAACATGAAAGTGTTGAACTGCTTTTAGCCATGCTTCAGAAGTCAGGCACAGTCCCTCTGGTGATCACATTGGGTCAGACTCACGGTTTCCCAAACTCAATGCACAGCAGGATCAACCAGATATATTTTAGTCATTTAAAAAGCAGGATCAACTATATAAATTCTAAAAAGAATAAATAATAAATGATTTGGAGAGACAATAAAAAAAACCTCTCCATTGCTGTAGTGGTTCGACCCTAAGCATAAATTGAACCTCCATGTTTTTCGAAGTGTTCAGCCCACCCACTTACAGAATAGGGGCCAATGATGTAGTGCAATGATTTTGACTGATGGGAGAGTTAAAGCAAATGCTATAATAACTTGGTGACCTGGTTATTGTGACATTTGAAGAACAGATCCGGACCATGTATTAAAGGGGGTCACCAGTAATTATATATAGAATAAAATATTGTGTAGTGTGTGATTCACCCTTAGAGTTTATGTAGCATCCCACACCTCGGGTGTGCACTGAATTCTCATAACAGACACTAACCATACTTTATTTTATATAATATCTGGGGAGAACATTTTTCCAGCCTGATTTCTGTGTCCAACTGTGGCAATGTGAAGAAAGTCATTTTAGTGTGCTCTGACAGCTCCGTATCTCCATTACCAAAGAGATGTCACAACAAAACTCCTCACATTCTTTTGATCTTTTTTTGGTATCAGTCTGGTTGCTTGCAGTGTTATTTATTTATTTTTAAAAGCAGTATCTCCCTGATCCTCATGTTTGACAGCTTCAGGTGTACAAGAGAGAGCAGGTCCATGGCTGACTGCTTACACTGACAATCATGATCACGCTTACCTGTTAGTGTGAGGAGTCAGCCATGGAGCCATTCCCTCTTGCACGCCTCATGTTCTCCTAATCATTTTTATATATGTATTTGTTTAATCCTATCATTATTAAAAAAAAAAGAAAGGTTGTATCTGGGTGATCCTGCTCTTCGCCAGCTTCAGAAGTCTTGTTGTGGCGGCTCTTCGCTAATGGAGATATGGAGCTGCCATGTTCCTGAAACTGTTCAGCCCCCCCACACACAGAAGAATAGCTGATGAGGGAGTGCTGAATTCTGATAGACAGAGCACATGCTCTCCATAATAACTAGCAGGTTATTGTGGAAAATAACAACTCGCTAATCCCATTGAAAAAATTTCTCATCCGTTATTATATAGTATTATTGCATCCTTTCCTCATCCTGTTTCTTTTTCCTGTGTCTTTCCCCACATTCAACATATGAAATGTTTACAATGAAATACAGGGATTCAAAATTCTACCCAATTCTACTGGCAGAATGTTCCTCTCCTAGCATATTGTACACACACACACGCGCGCACACACACACACACACACACACACACACACACACACACACACACACGACATAGGCCTCATATGGACCCAGAGCCTCAATTTTATCTCTGTCAGGGTAAGAAGCAGAAATTTCCTAATAAGCATGTAGATACAGTAGGAGGAGGGGTTTACATTGTCAGCAAAGAAACACTGCTAATGAAAACTAATAACAGTACTTAAAGAGCTAGTGGATCGAGTAACATGATTATGATTATTATGTAAAAACTCACATACAGCATCCTTTTCACTGTTGTACTGCGCTCTGATTTATCTGAATTGAATTGTAAGTTTATTTTTTCATTTTCTTAGATTCTTGTTGTTTCAAGGTGTGCCTGGCAGTATCCCTTGCCTCCCAACCGGAAGTGGCATAGAGGGAGAAGACAGCTCCTTTAATGCATGCTTTGACTTATGATAGCTATAACTGTCAAATCTGACAGAATTTGTATAGGTCTGTAAGTACCTATAGAGCCAGTTAAACCTGCTGTAAATCATAATTTAATAAAGTTTTTTTCATTGCCTTTGTAAAACATGAGTAGCTTGTTTTTTTCCTGTTTGTCAGTGGAAAACGCAGCCTCTGACAGTCAGTACTTGCTGCAGTAGAAACCTCATGCTGTGCAAAATGGTTTATCACAATAATAGTTAAAGAGTATCTGCATGTTCTGCTACATTTAAATAATATCTTCTTTTTCAGATATAGTAATTTTTTCTCTGATTGTTCTACTGAAGATCATATTTACTGACAGCTGTGTGTCAAAGAATTGATGCAAGTGTCAGGGTTGTGCATTGTTTTAGAGGCAATTGAGTTTTTTTGTGTGTGTAAACCATAACCCATGTAGCACTTAAGATCAGTCATATATAGATGAGTGCAGACCCTCTCCCCAGTGAAGTGAAAATAAATTCTATCTAATATTGATATCTTTATAAAGAGTGAGGACAAGTATGTAATGGAGTGAGTCTCCATGCACTGAAACATGTTGCATGGAAACATTGTTATCCACCTTTTTTTATCTATCAAATACTCACAATGGGACATCACCAAAATATAAAGACAATCTCTTTCACTCATGAAAACAGTCTGGTGTGCACTTGTTATGTATCGCATCTGTGAAAAATGCATACCGAACTGTTTTCACCAACTGTCCCCTTCAATGAAGTCCAACTACACATACCAAGCAAGAAACTGTATGCTGTCAGAATCACCACATTATTACTCTCAGTCCTGTGTGGAGCAAAAAGATGGCAAACAAAACAAGATCAACACATCTGCCATCAACACAAATTCTAGAAATAGCATCATCCACAAAGGGGTACTGTCCAGTAACCGAGGAACATCCTACTGTCCTCTCTGTCATAGACACAAAAGGCATTGTGTCATATAGGCACAGTTCGGCATACGTAAATGAGGAAATTGAGCAGTGAACATATTAGAAAATATTGCTGTCTGTCACAAACATCATACATTAAGATGCACGTTTATCAGAACCCTACAGTCTCAGTGGTGCAATCACTTGAGAATTCTTTATAAAAAACGGAAAGAAAGAGACACAAATGAGTCCGTAACAAGTTCATTGGACCAACAAATCTAATTTTCCCCCACACTGAGAGATGACAGACTACTGCCAAAAAACACTTACTAAATAGGGCAGTTCAATCTGAAGTGAGAACAGTTGCATAAGCTGAGGGGTCTTTGAATTGGCCGGGCTTTCCCTTCAGTATGTTATTTCTGGTTGGCAAGAGTACCTCAAGCCATGATCCACTGGACTAAGTTGCAACCTTCCTCTATGGCTACAGAACAGACTTTGATATTACAATAAGGTATGTGTGAACAAAAATTCTGCCCTAGCAGAAGGAAAAAGGTGTACATGACAGTACAAAGATACATAGATACATAGACTCTGATGGCAGATTAGGACTGCCAGGCCCATCTAGCATGCCTATATTTCCTGTTCCCTTTCCCTCTCCCCCAAGAGTCCCCTTACTACTCTTTTTGTACCGTCCCTAGGGTTTCCTTATGTATATCCCACACATTCTTGAATGTCTTCATTGTTTACCCCTATCACTTCCTTGGGGTGGTTGTTCAAGACTTCCACCACCCTTTCAGTGAAGAAGTACTTCCTCACATTCCCCCTGATACTATCTCCATTCAGTTGCATATCATGCCTCCTTTGTTTTGGAGCATTTTTTTTCTCTGAAAGAGACCCCCTCCCAGGCCCTAGTAAAACCATTGAGGTGTTTAAAAGTCTCTATCATATCACCCCTTTCCCTTCTCTTTTCCAGTGTAGGAGGGGGGGGGATGATAGAGGCCTTCAAATATCTCAAGGGCATAAATAAGGTACAGGAGAGTAGCATCTTTCAGAAAAAGAGATGTTCTAGAACTAAGGGACATGGCATGAGGTTGTAAGTGGGTAGACTAAGAGGTAACATGAGGAAGTATTTCTTTATGGAAAGGGTGGTGGATGCATGGAACAGCCTCCCAGCAGAGGTGGTGGGGGCTAACTCAGTAGAGGAATTCAAAAATGTATGGGATAGGTATGGGGAACCATAGCGAAAGGAAACAGAATAAAGCCAGAGATCAAGTAGGGTCTGTGGTTTTTGCAGGAGGTAGGGAAAATGGGCAGACTGGGTGGGCCTAGCAGTCCTTATCGACCATCCATTTCTATGTTCCTCTAAACCAGGCAATGAAGAACAGGCAGGATCCAATAACTCTTTAATGTTTCTAATTTGTTTTTGCATGTAAGGAGAGTGTGATGATTAGGGAAACACACTGAACTAATTTGGTTTATTTTTTATTTAAGGTAGTGTTATCTTTTGAAAGTTTTTAGTAAATAAATGTAGCAGCCATGCTTGTGATGGAAGGTCAGTTCTGCTGTAGGGGACTGATTTGCTCATTATGTGATGTGGCTACTAACAAATCTGATCATGTTTAGGAGTAGGATGACCATGCATCATGCTGAAATAATGCATGGTCACCTGACTGGTTTTACCCAATTACATTTCTTTGATTCTTAGACCCATTTTATAAATCAGTTAATGGTTCTGCTATCTCTAGTGACAATTCTTTAAGTACTCTTTGGTGTGTCTTGCTAGGTCCTACTCAGTTATCTACCGTAATCTAACTCAATAAACCTGTAATCTCTGCTTAAATAAAGCTACTACTTCCAACATCACCACTCTCTTTCCCTTCTTTCTCTTATTCTCACTTCCACTGTTTCTTTTTTTTGCTATATACTGAAAAAAAATATTTAGTTTCCTCAGTCACACTCTGATGACCTGTTATTTCTCTCCCTTCATGTCTTGATAAAGCCCATCCAAATGCACCCTATACCCTGCTGGGTTTCCCATGTGCCATGTTACCCTGGGCCAATGTCTTAAGGCTACCCCTTTTTTTTTATATGTAGCCTGTCACTCCCCTGTTCTAGTCTCCTTCCCCAATCTAATATTCAGTTCTCGGGTTCCTCTCCCCTAAGTGCATCATCTTGTACATTTTGTTGATAAATTTCAGTTGCCAAATCTTGAGCCATCTTTTCAATGTCTCCAGATTCCTTGTTAAGATCCTTATGCCTTCATTTCTATTCACCATGCACTCTTAGTTTACCCACAAGTAGACTCATCTTGCCTTGGGATCCCTTTTCCAGCATAACATTAATACTTTGAAGAGTACCAGACCAAGGATTGACCCATGTAGGACCTACTAGTTTACACCTTGACTTTAAAGTGCTAACTATTTAAGAGCACCCTTTGGGTTCTCCCCTTAAATAGCCAGTTCTTTATCCACCTTGAGATATTGTACCCCACCCTCATATCCCACAATTTCTTCACTAGCCCTTTGTGGGGTGCAGAATCAAATGCCTTGAGGAGGTCTATCTACAGGATGCCCAACACTTGTCCCTCATCCATTACCTGGGATATGTCTACAAGGTTAATCTGGTAGGACCACCTGTTTACAAAGCTAGCCTCTTTGCCTACCAGTAGACTTCATGAATCCAGGAAGTTGAACACCTCTTCCTTGACTATAGGCTTATTTATTTATTTAGTTTTTGTTGACTGGAAAGGAGGACTAGACAATTTGTTTTGCCTATTTTCAAGCTCATCATGGGGGAAGGGGGATAAAGATGGATGCCAGATGAAATTGAACCAGATTTTTTAAACTTTTGGTGGTATTTTTTTAATGGGGAAATTTGGCCAGGACACCGGGGAAATTCCCCTACTCATTGGCTGTGGGCGCTGTGGAGCCATCTGAGTGTGTGTGTGATTTTCAGATGGATGCTGACAGTGGTGGTGACCAGATGACTGAGAGCCAGAACCTGCAGGTTGACTGCAAGAGGAAAGATGCGGCTGGAATGCACCTTAATGGTGGCCAGTGTAGCATACCAATACCCTCACAGCAGGCGGTGTCATTTGATGGTGCAGAGGTCACCGGTAGTTCACTTCCCAGTGAGGACCCGATATTTCGGGTTGAGCCTGTCATTCCTTCTCCTACCTTGCCCACTGGCACTGGTTTACTGGACGATGGGGTTTCCCCTTCTGCTCACGCTGTGGATATTCACAGTCGTCTTGAACAGAAAAGATGACTTCTACAAGACGCTGTGGCTGAATTTCAAAAGGTGAAGTTACAAGCCTAAGATGACTTCTGGAAGTGGAAAAGGCCTGATGCTGACTCTCTCTCCGGTCTCCCAGGTATGAGCTCCAAGGTTCTCAAGTCTTGACTCCCTGTTGTTTCTGGGGAACATTTTTCCTCACCCCAGACCCCGGGTCCTAACCTTGTTTAAGGCACTGACTCCTGGTCTCCTCAGAAGGCACTCGGTGTGGGTTGAATACAGTTGGATTCTGGAGACTGGATTGCTGACCCTACCATTCCACTTCCTGGGGTATCTGGGGTGGGTGGGAATCAGCTGCCTGTCAGTGCCCTACATGGGGATGTTGTAGTACTGCCACTGGGCAGTGCTGTGGTTGACCCTGTTTTGCAATCTATTGACTCGGCAGTAATACCTGCTGCCATTCCTTCTATTTCTCCTGCTACCATTGCTGAGGCTTCTGCTTCCCCCATCCAACAGGCTGATAGATCTGCTCCTGACAGTATCCCATTTAGAAATAAAGAAACATAGAATTTGATGGCAGATAAGGACCGCTTGGCCCACCCAGTCTGTCCATTTCCTTACCTGATGGATAAGATGCAGAGTCTACTTAATCAACAGCTTACTTCCTCCTGCCCCCACCAGGACTGCCTTATGCCTGTCCCATGCATTCTTGAATTCTCCCACTGTTCCTGACTCCACAACCTCCTCAGGAAGACTGTTCCATGCATCCACAACTCTCTCTGTGAAAAAATACTTTCTAGCATTACCTCTGAGCTGTCTCCCCATCTTCAAGTTGTGCCCCCTTGTTCTTTCATATCTCTTCTTCTGAAAGATACTACTCTCTTGTACCTTGTTAATTCCCTTGAGATACTTGAAAGTTTTTATCATGTCCCCCCTGTCCCTCCTTTCCACAAGGGTATACATATTAAGCTGCTTTAGTCTCTTCTCGTATGTCTTCTGGTGCAGACCTTGCACCGTTTTGGTTGCCCTCCTCTGAACAGCCTCCACTCTGTCTATGTCTTTGCGGAGATGGGATCTCCAGAATTGCATGCAGTACTCCAGATGGGGTCTCACTAACTGTCTGTAGAGAGGGATAACAACTTCCTGTTTTCTACTGTTGATGCCTCTTCCTGTGCATCCCAGTAACCCCCCAGCCCTCCTTAATGCCTTTTCACATTGCTTGCCCACCTTTAGGTCATCTGATATAATTACTCCTAGGTCTCTTTTGATTTTGTTGTTGTTAACTCACCCCCACTGTGTACACTTCCCTGGGTTTTGTTTCCCAGATGCATTACCTTGCACTTCTTTGTATTGAATCTGAGCTGCCACGTATTTGACCACTCCTCCAACCTTGCCAAGTCCCTTTTCATTCTTTCCACCCCACCTTGTGTATCAATCCTGTTGCAGATCTTTGTGTCATCTGCAAAGAGGCATACCTTTCCTTCCAGGTGCTCTCCAATGTCACTTATAAAGATATTAAAGAGGACCGGTCCCAGTACTGAATGCTGTGGTATCCCACTAGTTGCCCTCCTTTCTTCATTGTGGACTCTGTTTACTATTACCTTTTGCATCCTGTTGTCCAGCCAGTTTTTTATCCATGCCACTACCTTGGGACCCACTCCAAGGCTGGCCAACTTGTATATTAATCTTTTGTGTGAGACTGTGTCAAATGCCTTGCTAAAATCTAGGTAGGCCATATCCACAGCCCCTCCCTGGTCTACTACTTTGGTCACCCAATCAAAGAAATCTATTAAGTTCATCTGACATGACCTTCCTGCTGTGAAACCATGCTGCCTTGGGTCCTGTGCCCCACTGGCCTCTAGGTACTCAACAATTCTTTCCTTCAGAAGTGATTCCATCATTTTCCCCACCACTGAAGTCAAACTAACTGGTCTGTAGTTTCCTGCCTCTGCCCTGCTCCCACTTTTGTGAAGTGGAATTACATTTGCCCTCCTCCAGTCCTCAGGTACCACACCATTCTCCCATGATTTGTTAAAGAGAGTAGTCAGTGGTGTTACTAGTTCTACCCTTAGTTCTTTTAGTATTCTTGGGTGAATCCCATCAGACCCCATTGCTTTGTCCATCCTGAGTTTCAAGAGTTCTTTCAAACCCTTTCTTCTGTGAATGGACTGGTATCGACCCCACTATTCAGAGTTTCTCCCTTGTTTGGTTTAGGAACCGCCACCTCCTCATCTGTTGTGAATACTGAGCAGAAATATTCATTCAGTATCCCTGCTTTTTCACTGTCACCCTCTGCCCACATTCCTTCCCCTTTAATAAGTATCTGTATCCCTCCCTTGTCTTTCTTTGCTCCCTAATGTACATATAAAAGGTTTTATCCCCCTTCTTAACAGAGTTGGCTATCTTTTCCTCAGTTTGTGCCTTTGCTATTCTGAATGTCTTCCCTGCCTCCTTCTGCTTTAACTGATAAAGTTCTCTGTCCTGCTCCTTCTGTGTTTCCTTATATTTCCTGAATGCTATCCCTTTCTCCTTAACCATCCCTGCCACCTCTTTTGAGAACCATAGTGGTTTTTTCCTTTGTTTTATTTTATTGATTTGCTTCACACAAAGGTTTGCTGCCTCTGCAATGGCTGTTTTGATTATTCCCCATTGTTCCTCCACCCCTCCTTCTTGCCCATTTGCTAGTGATTTTCTAAGGCACTCTCTCATTTTCCCAAAGTCAGCCTTCCTAAAGTCCAATACTCTTGTTTTTGTATGTTTTGACTCTATGGCTGTGTTTATTGTGAACCACACTGTTTGGTGGTCACTTGTTCCCAGATGGCTACCCACTTCTAAATCTGAGATCCTTTCTCCTTCCCCATTTGAGAGTACCAGGTCTAAGATTTCTCCCTCCTGAGTGGGTTCCAACACTAGCTGTCTGAGGTATGCCCCCTGAAAGGCATCAAGAATGACCCTGCTCTTGGATGTGCCTTCAGCAAAGGTGCTCCAGTTAACATCTGGCATATTCAGGTCCCCCATCAACAATATCTCCCCTTTTTCTGCCATTTTAAGGATGTCTTCTATCATTTCCTTGTCCATTTCCTCCCCCTGAGATGGAGGTCTGTACACAACCCCATGCAGATTGTGATGGCATTTCCTGTCTCCAGGGTGACTCATATTGACTCATCAACTTCCTGTTTACTCTTTAGTTCTGTTGCTTTAATCCCTTCCCTTATATAGAGAGCTACTCCTCCTCCTCATTACCCACCCTGTCCCTCCTGTAGACTGTGTATCCTGGTATGTTGACTTCCCACTCATGGTTCTCTGTGTACCATGTTTCAGTGACTGCCACAATATCCAGGCATCCCTCTTCCATTAAGGCCACTAGTTCAGGGAGATTGTTGCACAGACTACGAGCATTGGTACTCATTACCTTCCATTTATTTTTTATGGCCTTACCCCTTTTAGCCCCATTCCTGTCCTTAACACCTTTTTCTGCATTTATCTCTGTCCTGCTCCCTACTGACTTCTCTGCCTTGGTGTTTACCTCTCTAACTACTGCACTTTGTATGGGGGGAGGCTGGGATTTCCCTGCTCCTTTTCAGTGCCTCCCCCTTGGCTAGTTTAAATGCTTGCCAATGAAGCATTTAAACCTGTCACCTAAGATCCTGGATCCCCTCCAGACAGATGCAGACCATCACGCCAGTGTAAGCCTGCATCCCTCCAGGTGGCTCCCCAGTCCCCAATGAAGCCAAAACCCTGAGCTGTACACCAGTTTTTTAACCATTCATTGAATCCCATGGTGCAGAATACCCTAGCATCATCCTTGCCATGGACAGGCAGCACCTCCGAGAAGGTTACTGTACATGCTACTTATCTAAGGCCCCTCCCCAACTCCACAAACTCCTCTTGCACTGCTCTGATCCCATTTACAGCCAGGTCATTTGTCCCTAGGTGGACAATGACATCCAGCTCCTTCCCTCATGCAGCTGCTCCAGCGATCCTGAGGATTTGCTTCCTGTCCTTCCAAGCCATGGTGCCAGGCAGGCATCCTGCCTCCCTATCTCCTTCCTCCCCCACATCTACCCCCAATGATTGAGTCCAGCACCAGGAGTTGTTTCCTTCCTCTGTGGGGTCTCATGCCACCCTCCTGTGGGTCACCTTTGTGGAGGTTCCAGCATTCTCTTTGTTCTCCATTGCAGGTGCCTCTATAGAGGAACCACTCTTTGCCAGAACAGCATATGAACTGTGGAGAACTACAACTGGAGGGATGCATCTCTGTTTGACCACGCTCTCCCTCCCGGAGCCCACCTTGGTCAAACCACTCCTCTTTCTTGGCAACTTCTGAGGTAACGGTGGTGGTCCTGGTGTTCCCTGGGTGGAGGAAGAGGTTTCACGAATCCTAGCCAGGTCATCCTGGAGATGGGCAACCTCCTCCCTCAGACCAGAGAGGTGCCTGCAAACAGGGCAGCATTGCAGACTCCAGAATGTCCCCGGAACACTACTGCTCCACAGCCATTGCACTGCACCACTCCCATCTTGACTTATTTTGTGTTCCCTCTTCTGTTGCTTTGTATGCTTATTGTCTCCTCCATCTATGTATTTTCACACTTACTTTCCTACTGCCAATGTGCCCATACAATTCTCATCCTTCCTGTTCTGGGACAGGAACTTCCTGTAGTATTCAGTAGCCTCCTTCCTCCATACTTGGATTCAGACCTCCAGCAGCCGGGGGGATAAAGAGTTTTTTTAATTTTTTTAGGCTCCTTCAAGGTTGCTGAAACCAATGGGTCTCAGTAATTTTTCCCTTCCTACTGCCAAACAGGAAGTTCCTGATGTCAGTCAAATTCAGTGGCTGTAAAAAGAGAACTGGCTTTGGGTAGGAGGGTGGGAAGGAGGGAAATTAGTAAAAAAAACCTGTAGTTCTGGACTTCTGTTTTTTGCTCTGCAACCAGTTCTCTTCTGTCAGAAAATGGCGGAAGCTGTAATTGGAAAAAGCTGCTTTTGTACACCTAAGCTGCTAGGACACTCCTCAATTAGATGCACTCTCTGCTCTCAGTAAATTAACCTGATACTGCCCCCTTCCTCAGAAAAAAAACACTTTTTTTATTTATTTAAATGAGACCCCTTTCTTCTAATAATGTATCTGTTTGCATAATCCAAACAGGTACTACTCCTGCTGAGACAAAAGTGATTAATTAGTAAAAAACCTGTAGTTCTGGACTTCTGTTTCTAGCTCTGCAAACAGTACTCTTCTGTCAGAAAAAGCTGGAAGCTGTAATTGGAGACAGCTGCTTTTGTACACCTAAGCTGTTAAACCACACCCCAATTAGATTCACTTTCTGCTCTCAGTAAATTAAGCTGATACTGCCCCTTCCTCAGAAAAAAACACTTTTTTTACTTAAATGAGACCCCCGTCTTCTAATAAAGTATCTGTTTGCTTAATCCAAATAGGTACTACTCCTGCTAAGACAGAAGTGATTAATTAGTAAAAAAGCTGTAGTTGTGGACTTCCATTTCTTGCTCTGCAACCAGTTCTCTTTGGCCAGAAAGAGCTGGAAGATGTAATTGGAGAAAGCTGCTTTTGTACACCTAAGCTGCTAAGCAACTCTCCCAATTAGATTCACTCTCTGCTCTCAGTAAATTATGCTGATACTGCCCCATCCTCAGAAAAAAACACTTTTTTTATTTACTTAAATGAGATACCCATTTTCTAATAAAGTATCTGTATGCTCAATCTAAACAGGTACTATTCCTCCTGATACAGAAGTGATTCATTGGTAAAAAATCTGTAGTTCTGGACTTCTGTTTGTTGCTCTGCAACCAGTTCTCTTCTGCCAGAAACAGCCAGAAGCTGTAATTGGAGAAAGCTGCTTTTGGACACCTAAGCTGCTACGCCACACCCTAATTAGATTCACTCTCTGCTCTCAGTAAATTAAGCTGATACTGCCCCTTCCTCAGAAAAAAACACTTTTTTTATTTAAATGAGAACCCCTTCTTCTAATTAAGTATCTGATTGCTTAATCCAAATAGGTATTACTCCTGCTAAGACAGAAGTGATTAATTAGTAAAAAAGCTCTAGTACTGGACTTCTGTTTCTTGTTCTGCAACCAGTTCTCTTCCACCAGAAACAGCCAGAAACTGTAATTGGAGACAGCTGCTTTTGCACACCTAAGGTGCAAAGCCACACACCCAATTAAATTCACTCTCTGTTATCAGTAATTTAAGCTGATACCACCACTTCCTCAGAAATAAAACACTTTTTTTTACATAAATGAGACCACCTTCTACTAATAAAGTGTATGTTTGCTTAATCCAAATAGGTACTACTCCTGCTGAGACAGAAGTGATTAAATAGTAAAAAATCTGTAGTTCTGGACTTTGGATTCTGCTCTGCAACCAGTTCTCTTATGCAGGAAGTAGCCAGAAGATGTAATTGGAGACAGCTGCTTTTGTACACAAAAGCTGCTTAGTCACACCTCCAATTAGATTCACTCTCTGCTGTCTGTAAATTAAGCTGATACTGCCCTCTTCCTCAGAAAAAAACACTATTTTACTTAAATGAGAAACCCATCTTCTTATAAAGTATATGTTTGCTTAATCCAAACAGGTAGTACTCCTGCTGAGATATAAGTGATTATTTAGTAAAAAATCTGTAGTTGTAGACTTCTGTTTCTTGCTCTGCAACCAATTCTATTCTGCCAGAAACAGCTGAAAGCTGTAATTGGAGACAGCCACTTTTGTACACCTAAGTTATGAAGCCACACTCCCAATTAGATTCACTCTCTGCTGTCATTAAATTAAGCTGATACTGACCCATCCTCAGAAAAAAAAACAGAAATGATTAATTAGTGAAAAATCTGTAGTTCTGGACTTCTGTTTCTTGCTCTGCAGCCAGTTCTCTTCTGCCAGAAACAGATGGAAGTTGTATTGGAGACAGCTGCTTTTGTACAGCTAAGCTGCTAAGACACACACACCATTTAGATTCCCTCTCTTGCTCTCTGTAAATTAAGCTGATATTGCCTTCTGCAGAAAAACTTTTTTTCTTTGCCTAAATGAGACCCCCTTCTTCTAATAAAGTATCTGTTTGCTTAACCCAAACAGGTGCAACTCCTGATGAGAGAGAAGTGATTAATTTGTAAAAAAAATCTCTAGTTCTGGACTTTTGTTTCTTGCACTGCAATCAGTTCTCTTCTGCATGAAACAGTCAGAAGCTGTAATTGGAGGCAGCTGCTTTTGTACACTTAAGCTGCAAAGCCAAACCCCAATTAGATTCAGTCTCTGCTCTCAGTAAATTAAGTTGATACTTCCCCTTCCTCAGAAAATACACTTTTTTTAGTTAAATGAGACACCCTTCTTCTAATAAAGTATCTGTTTGCTTAATCCATACAGGTACTACTCCTGCTGAGATAGATGTGATTATTTAGTAAAAAATATGTAATTCTGGACTTCTGTTTCTTGCTCTGCAACCAGTTCTATTCTGCCAGAAACAGCCAAAAGCTGTAATTGGAGACAGACACTTTTGTACACCTAAGCTCCTAAGCCACACTCCCAATTAGATTCACTCTCTGCTGTCATTAAATTAAGCTGATACTGCCCCTTCCTCTTAAAAACACTTTTTTTATTTAAATGAGAACCCCTTCTTCTAATTAAGGATCTGTTTGCTTAATCCAAATAGGTACTACTCCTGCTAAGACAGAAGTGATTAATTAGTAAAAAAGCTCTAGTACTGGACTTCTGTTTCTTGTTCTGCAACCAGTTCTCTTCCACAAGAAACAGCCAGAAACTGTAATTGGAGACAGCTGCTTTTGCACACCTAAGGTGCAAAGCCACACACCCAATTACATTCACTCTCTGTTATCAGTAATTTAAGCTGATACCACCACTTCCTCAGAAATAAAACACTTTTTTTTACATAAATGAGACCACCTTCTACTAATAAAGTGTATGTTTGCTTAATCCAAATAGGTACTACTCCTGCTGAGACAGAAGTGATTAAATAGTAAAAATCTGTAGTTCTGGACTTGATTCTGCTCTGCAACCAGTTCTCTTATGCGAAATAGCCAGAAGATGTAATTGGAGACAGCTGCTTTTGCTACAAAAGCTGCTTAATACACCAATTAGATTCACTCTCTGCTGTCTGTAAATTAAGCTGATACTGCCTCTTCCTCAGAAAAAAACACTATTTTACTTAAATGAGAAACCCATCTTCTTATAAAGTATATGTTTGCTTAATCCAAACAGGTAGTACTCCTGCTGAGATATAAGTGATTATTTAGTAAAAAAATCTGTAGTTGTAGACTTCTGTTTCTTGCTCTGCAACCAATTCTATTCTGCCAGAAACAGCTGAAAGCTGTAATTGGAGACAGCCACTTTTGTAAACCTAAGCTACTAAGCCACACTCCCAATTAGATTCACTCTCTGCTGTCATTAAATTAAGCTGATACTGACCCTTCCTCAGAAAAAAAAACCCAGAAATGATTAATTAGTGAAAAATCTGTAGTTCTGGACTTCTGTTTCTTGCTCTGCAGCCAGTTCTCTTCTGCCAGAAACAGATGGAAGTTGTAATTGGAGACAGCTGCTTTTGTACAGCTAAGCTGCTAAGACACACCACCATTTAGATTCCCTCTCTTGCTCTCTGTAAATTAAGCTGATATTGCCTTCTGCAGAAAAACTTTTTTTCTTTGCCTAAATGAGACCCCCTTCTTCTAATAAAGTATCTGTTTGCTTAACCCAAACAGGTGCTACTCCTGATGAGAGAGAAGTGATTAATTTTGTAAAAAAAATCTCTAGTTCTGGACTTCTGTTTCTTGCACTGCAATCAGTTCTCTTCTGCATGAAACAGTCAGAAGCTGTAATTGGAGGCAGCTGCTTTTGTACATTTAAGCTGCAAAGCCAAACCCCAATTAGATTCAGTCTCTGCTCTCAGTAAATTAAGTTGATACTTCCCCTTCCTCAGAAAATACACTTTTTTTAGTTAAATGAGACACCCTTCTTCTAATAAAGTATCTGTTTGCTTAATCCATACAGGTACTACTCCTGCTGAGATAGATGTGATTATTTAGTAAAAAATATGTAATTCTGGACTTCTGTTTCTTGCTCTGCAACCAGTTCTATTCTGCCAGAAACAGCCAAAAGCTGTAATTGGAGACAGACACTTTTGTACACCTAAGCTCCTAAGCCACACTCCCAATTAGATTCACTCTCTGCTGTCATTAAATTAAGCTGATACTGACCCTTCCTCAGAAAAAAACACTTTTTTTTTACTTAAATGAGACCCTCTTCTTCTAATAAAGTATCTGTTTGCTTAATCCAAACAGGTACTACTCCTGCTGAGACAGAAGTGATTAATTAGTAAAAATTCTGTAGTTCTGGACTTTGGCTTCTGCTCTGCAATCAGTTCTTTTGTGCAGGAAATAGCCAGAAGATGTTATTGGAGACAGCTGCTTTCGTACACATAAGCTGCCTAGCCACAACTCAGATTAGATTCACTCTCTGCTCTCTACAAATTAAGCTGATACTGCCCCTTCCTCAGAAAAAAACACTTTTTCTTTACTTAAATGAGACCCCTTTCTTCTTATAAAGTATATGTTTGCTTTATCCGAACAGGTACTATGCCTGTTGAGACAGAGGTGATTAATTAGTAAAAAATATCTAGTTCTGGACTTCAGTTTCTTGTTCTGCAAAGAGTTCTCTTCTGCAAGAAACAGCCAGAAATTGTAATTGGAGACAGCTACTTTTGCACACCTAAGGTGCAAAGCCACAACCCAATTAAATTCACTTTCTGTTATCAGTAAATTAAGCTGATACCACCACTTTCTCAGAAATAAAGCACTTTTTTTTACTTAAATGAGACCTTCTACTAATAACGTATTTGTTTGCTTAATCCAAACAGGTACTAATCCTGCTGAGACAGAAGTGATTAATTAGTAAAAAATCTGTAGTTCTGGACTTCGGATTCTGCTCTGCAACCAGTTCTCTTATGCAGAAAATAGCCAGAAGATGTAATTGGAGACAGCAGCTTTTGTACACATAAGCTGCTAAACAACACCCCAATTAGATTCACTCTCTGCTCTCTGTAAATTAAGCTGATACTGCCCACTTCCTCAGAAAAACACACTTTTTTACTTAAGTGAGAAACCCATCATCTTAAAAAGTATATGTTTGCCTAATCCAAACAGGTACTACTACTCATGTGACAGAAGTGATTAATTAGTGAAAAATCTGTAGTTCTGGACTTCTGTTTCTTGCTCTGCAACCAGTTTTTCTCCTGCCCGAAACAGCCAGAAACTGTAACTTTTGACAGCTGCTCTTGTACACCTAGGCTGCTAAGACACACCCCCTATTAGATTCACACTCTGCTCTCAGTTAATTAAGCTGATACTCACCCACTTCCACAGAAAAAAAAACCTTTTTTTTACTTAAATGAGACCCCCTTCTTCTAATAAAGTATCTGTTTGCTTAATCCAAACAGGTACTACTATTGCTGAGACAGAAGTGATTAATTAGTAAAAAATCTGTAGTTCTGGACTTCGGATTATGCTCTGCAACCATTTGTCTTATGCAGGAAATAGCCAGAAGATGTAATTGGAGACTGCTGCTTTTGAACACCTAAGCTGCTAAGCCACACCCACAATTAGATTCACTCTCTGCTCTCAGTAAAGTAAGCTTATACTTCCCCTTCCTCAGAAAAAACACTTTTTCTTTACTTAAATGAGACCCCTTTCTTCAAATAAAGTATCTCTTTGCTTAATCCAAACTGGTACTACTTCTGCTGAGACAGAGTTGATTCATTAGAAAAAATATGTAGTTCTGGACTTCTGTTTCTTGTTCTGCAAACAGTTCTCTTCTGCCAGAAGCAGCCGGAAACTGTAATTGGACACAGCTGCTTTTGTACACCTAAGCTGCAAAGCCACACACCCAATTAGATTCACACTCTGCTCTCAGTTAATTAAGCTGATACTCACCCACTTCCACAAAAAAAAACTTTTTTTTACTTAAATGAGACCCCTTTATTCTAATTAAGTATCTGTTTGCTTAATCCAAACAGATACTACTCCTGCTGAGACAGAAGTGATTAATTCTTAAAAATCTGTAGTTCTGGACTGCTGTTTCTGCTCTGCAACCAGTTCTCTTCTGCAGGAAACAGCCAGAAAATGTAATTGTAGACAGCTGCTTTTGTACACCTTAGCTGCAAAGCCACAACCCCAATTAAATTCACTCTCCGTTATCAGTAAATTAAGCTGATACCACCACTTCCTCAGAAAAAACACTTTTTTTTACTTAAATGTGACACCCTTTTTCTAATAAAGTATCTGTATGCTCAATCCAAACAGGTACTACTCCTGCTCGACAGTAGTAATTAATTAGTAAAAAAATATGTAGTTCTGCACTGCTGTTCCTTGTTCTGCAGCAAGTTCTCTTCGGCCAGAAACAGCTGGATGCTGTAACTGGAGACAGCTGCTTTTTTACACCCAAGCTGCTAAGTCACACCCCAGTTAGATTCACTCTCTGCTCTCAGTAAATTTAGCTGAGAGTGCCTCCTTCTACAGAAAAAAACTCTTTTTTTTAGTTAAATGGGACCTCCATCTTCTAATAAAGTATCTGTTTGCTTAATCCATACAGGTACTACTCCTGCTGAGACTGAAGTGATTAAATAGTAAACAATCTGTACTTCTCGACTTCTGTTTCTTACTCTGCAACCAGTTTTCTCCTGCCTGAAACAGCCAGAAGCTGTAATTAAAGACAGCTGCTTTTGTACAACTAGGCTGCTAAGCCACATCCCAATTAGATTCACACTCTGCTCTGAGTAAATTAATGTGATACTGACATCTTCCTCAGAAAAAAAGACTTTTTTTTTACTTAAATGAGACCCCTTTCTTCTAATAAAGTATCTGTTTGCTTAATCCAAGCAGGTACTACTCCTGCTGAGACAGAGGTGATTAATTAGTAAAATATCTGTAGTTCTGGACTTCTGTTTCTGCTCTGCAACCAGTACTCCTCTACCAGAAACAGCAAGTAGATGCAATTGGAGACAGATGCTTTTTTTACATCTAAGCTGCTATGCCATACCCCCAATTAGATTCACTCTCTGCTCTCAGTAAATTAAGCTAATACTGCCCCATTCTCAGAAAAAAAAACACTTTTTCTTTACTTAAATGAGTCCCCATTCTTCTATTAAAGTATATGTTTGTTTAATCCAAGCGGGTACTACTCCTGCTGAGACAGAGGTTAATAATTAGTAAAGAATTTGTTGTTCTGGACTTCTTTTTCTTGTTCTGCAACCGGTTCTCTTCTCCCAGAAACAGCTGAAAACTGTAATTGGAGACAGCAGCTGTTGTACACCTAAGCTGCAAAGCCACACCCCCAATTAAATTCACTCTCTGTTATCAGTAAATTAAGCTGATACCACCACTTCCTCAGAAAGAAAACAGTTTTTTTTACTTAAATGAGACCACCTTCTACTAATAAATGATCTGTTTGCTTAATCTAAACATGTACTACTATTGCTGAGACAAAAGTGATTAATTAGTAAAAAAGCTGTAGTTCTGGACTTCAGATTATGCTCTGCAACCAGTTCTCTTATGCAGGAACTAGCCAGAAGATGTAATTGGAGACTGCTGCTTTTGTACATCTAAGCTGCCTAGCCACACCCCCAATTAAATTCACTCTCTGCTCTCAGTAAATTAAGCTGATACTGCACCCTTCCTCAGAAAAACACTTTTTTTAGTTAAATGAGAAACTGATCTTCTAATAAAGTATCTGTTTGCTTAATCCAAACAGATACTACTCCAGCTGAGACAGAAGTGATTAATCAGTAAAAAATCTGTAGTTCAGGACTTCTGTTTCTTGCTCTGCAACCTGTTCTCTTCTGCCAGAAACAGCCAGAAGCTGTAATTGGAGACAGTTGCTTTTGTACACCTAAGCTGCTAAGCCACTCCCCAAATTAGATTCACTCTCTGCTCTCAGTTAATTTAGCTGATTCTGCCCCTTCCTCAGAAAAAACACTTTTTTTTTACTTAAATGAGATACACATTTTCTAATAAAGTATCTGTATGCTCAATCCAAACAGATACTACTCCTCCTGATACAGAAGTGAATAATTGGTAAAAATCTCTAGTTCTGGACATCTGTTTGTTGCTCTGCAACCGGTTCTCTTCTGCCAGGAAACAGCCGGAAGCTGTAATTGGAGAAAGCTGCTTTTGGACACCTAAGCTGCTAAGCCACTACCCAATTAGATTCACTCTCTGCTATCAGTAAATTAAGCTGATACTGCCCCTTCCTCAGAAAAAAACACTTTTTTTTATTTAAATAAGACCCCCTTCTTCTAATAAAGTATCTGTTTGCTTAATCCAAATAGGTACTACTCCTGCTAAGACAGAAATGATTAATTAGTAAAAAATATGTAGTTCTGGACTTAAGATTCTGCTCTGCAACCAGTTCTCTTATGCAGGAAATAGCCAGATGATGTAATTGGAGACAGCTGCTTTTGTACAGAAAAGCTGCTTAGCCACACCCCTAATTAGATTCACTCTCTGCTCTCTGTAATGTTAGCTGATACTGCCCCCTTCCTCAGAAAAAAACACTTTTTTACTTAAATGAGTAACACATCTTCTTATAAAGTGTACGTTTGCTTAATCCAAACAGGTACTACTCCTGCTGAGATATAAGTGATCATTTAGTAAAAAATCTGTAGTTGTAGACTTCTGTTTCTTGCTCTGCAACCAGTTTTATTCTGCCAGAAACAGCTGAAAGCTGTAATTGGAGACAGCCACTTTTGTACACCTAAACTGCTAAGCCACACTCCCAATTAGATTCACTCTCTGCTGTCATTAAATTAAGCTGATACTGACCCTTTCTCAGAAAAAAAACACTTTTTTATACTTAAATGAGACCCCCTTCTTCTAATAAAGTATCTGTTTGCTTAATCCAAGCAGGTACTACTGCTGCTGAGACAGAAGTGATTAATTAGTAAAAAAATCTGTAGTTCGGGACTTCAGATTCTGCTCTGCAACCAGTTCTCTTATGCAGGAAATAGCCAGAGGCCCAGATATTCAAAAGGATTGCTCCATGCGCAACAGGGTTGCTCATGCGCAAGTCCTACATTGCGCCATTCAACGATATTCAGCAGGAGGCAGTTGCTCCACTGGCAACAGGTTGTGCAAAAGAGCAATGCAAATGAATGCATGCTCAACAGGAGGGGGAGGAACCATGCATAACCTGCGCAACCTGATATTCAGTCGGGTTGTGCAGAGTTGTGCATGCGCAATAACCTCGCCTGCACAACGAGCCAAAAAAAGGATCAAGTTGAGGGCACCCACAGGTGAGCTGCTGTATTGCAGGGTGCAACACAGCAGCTGCCACCCTGGCTGGCCCCCAACTCGGGTCCCTGTGCCCCCCACCAGCCCGATCGTGGGCATAGAGTAACATGAACCCCCGCCCACATCTCCCACAGCCCGATCGCGGGCATCACAGTTACATGAAACCCCACACATATCCCGAAGCCTGATCGCGGGCATTACAGTTACTGAAACCCCCACACATATCCCACAGCCCGATCACGGGCATTACGGTACATGAAACCCCCACACATATCGAAGCGATCGGGGCGGTACAGTTACCTTGAAACCCCCACCCCACATCTCACACAACCCGATCACGGGCAGAGCGTGTATGAACCCCCAGTGCCCGATCATGGGCGAATGTAACCCTCCCCCAACCCGAATATCTCCCTGGTGGTCCAGTGGACCGTAAAGCCCGATCGCGGGCAGAATGTCACATCACAACCCCCAAACATCTCCCTGGTGTCTAGTGTCCCCCACCCACCAGACCTCACCCGCTCCCCGCGGCCGGTGGGTGACAGCATCCCACCCGCCTGCCACTCCGCTGCCCACCGACTGACTGTCCGGTAGGGCTGCACACCCATTGGTGCAGAGCTACAGCCAATGGGCGTGCAGCCCATACCATACATGACAGTCCAGATTTGTGATTATCATTCACAAATCTGTAGTTCTAGACTTCAGTTTCTTGCTCTGCAACTAGTTCTATTCTGCCAGAAACAGCTGAAAGCTGTAATTAGAGACAACCATTTTTGAACACCTGAGCTGCTAAGCCACACTCCCAATTAGGTTCACTCTCTGCTCTCGGTAATTTAAGCTGATACTACCTCTTTCCTCAGAAAAAACACTTTTTTTACTTAAATGAGACCCCCATCTTCTAATAAAGTATCTGTTTTCTTAATCCTTACAGGTACTACTCCTGCTGAGACAGAAGTGATTAATTATAAAAAATCTGTAGTTCTGGACTTCTGTTTCTTGCTCAGCAACCAGTTATCTCATGCAGGAAATAGCCAGAAGATGTAATTGGAGACAGCTGCATTTGTACACATAAGCTGCTTAGCCACACCCCAATTAGATTCACTCTCTGCTGTCTGTAAATTATGCAGTATGCCCCCTTCCTCAGAAAAAAACACTTTTTTACTTAAATGAGAAACCCATCTTCTTATAAAGTATATGTTTGCTTAATCCAAATAGGTATTACTCCTCCTGTGACAGAAGTGATTAATTAGTTGAAAATCTGTAGTTCTGGACTTCTGTTTCTTGCTCTGCAACCAGTTCTCTTCTGCCAGAAACAGCTGGAAGTTGTAATTGGAGACAGCTGCTTTTGTACAGCTAAGCTGCTAAGCCACACCACCATTTAGATCCCCTCTCTGCTCTCTGTAAATTAAGCTGATATTGCTTTCTGCAGAAAAACTTTTTCCTTACCTAAATGAGACCCACTTCTTCTAATAAAGTATCGGTTTGCTTAACTTAAACAGGTGCTACTCCTGTTGAGGGAGAAGTGATTAATTTTTAAAAAATCTCTAGTTCTGGACTTCTGTTTCTTGCTGTGAAATCAGTTCTCTTCTCCTAGAAACAGTCAAAAGCTGTAATTGGAGACAGCTGCTTTGTACACTTAAGCTGCAAAGCCAAACCCCAATTAGATTCAGTCTATGCTCTCGGTAAATTAAGCTGATATTTCCCCTTCCTCAGAAAATACACTTTTTTTAGTCAAATGAGACACCGTTCTTCCAATAAAGTAGCTGTTTGCTTAATCCAAACAGGTACTACTCCTGCTGAGATAGAAGTGATTATTTTGTAAAAAATCTGTAGTTCTCGACTTCTGTTTCTTGCTCTGCAAAGAGTTCTATTCTGCCAGAAACAGCCAAAAGCTGTAATTGGAGACAACCCCTTTTGTACACCTAAGCTGCTAAGCCACATTCCCAATTAGATTCAGTATCTGCTCTCAGTAAATTAAGCTGATACTTCCCCTTCCTCAGAAAATACACTTTTTTTACTTAAATGAGACCCCCTTCTTCTAATAAAGTATCTGTTTCCTTAATCCAAACAGGTACTACTCCTGCTGAGACAGAAGTATATAATTAGTAAAAAATCTCTAGTTCTAGATTTCTGTTTCTTGCTCTGCAACCAGTTCTCTTCTGCCAGAAACAGCCAGAAGCTGTTATTGGAGACAGCTGCTTTCGTACTCCTAATCTGCAAAACCACACCCCAATTAGATTCACTCTCTGCTCTCAGATAATTAAGCTGATACTGCCCCCCTTCCTGAGAATAAAACACTTTTTGTCCTTAAATGAGACACCCTTCTTCTAATAAAGTATATGTTTGCTTAATCCAATCAGGAACTACTCCTGCTGAGACTGAAGTGATTAAGTAGTAAACAATCTGTATTTCTGGACTTTTGTTTCTTGTTCTGCAACAAGTTCTCTTCTGCCAGAAACAAATGGATGCTGTAATTGGAGATAGCTGCTTTTTTACACCTAGGCTGCTAAGCCACACACCCAATTATATTCAGTCTCTTCTCTCAGTAATTTAAGCTGATACTGCCTCTTTCCTCAGAAAAAAACACTTTTTTTACTTAAATGAGACCCCCATCTTCTAATAAAGTGTCTGTTTTCTTAATCCTTACAGGTACTACTCCTGCTGAGACAGAAGTGATTAATTATAAAATATCTGTAGTTCTGGACTTCTGTTTCTTGCTCTGCAACCAGTTCTCTTATGCAGGAAATAGCCAGAAGTTGTAATTGGAGACTGCTGCTTTAGTACGCCTAAGTTGCTAAGCCACACCCACAATTAGATTCACTCTCTGCTCTCAGTAAATTAAGCATATACTTCCCCTTCCTGAGAATAAAACACTTTTTTTCCTTAAATGAGACACCCTTCTTCTAATAAAGTATATGTTTGCTTAATCCAATCAGAAACTACTCCTGCTGAGACTGAAGTGATTAATTAGTAAAAAATCTGTATTTCTGGACTTTTGTTTCTTGTTCTGCAACAAGTTGTCTTCTGCCAGAAACAGACGGATGCTGTAATTGGAGACAGCTGCTTTTGTACACCTAGGCTGCTAAGCCACACCCCCAATTAGATTCACACTCTCCTGTCAGTAAATTAAGCTGATACTGACTCCTTCTGCAGAAAAAAACACTTTTGTTTTACTTAAACGAGATCCCCTTCTTCTAATAAAGTTTCTGTTTGCTTAATCCAAACAGGTACTACTCTTGCTGAGACAGAAGTGATTAATTCTTAAAAATCTGTAGTTCTGGACTTCTGTTTCTGCTCTGCAACCAGTTCTCTTCTGCTCGAAATAGCCAGAAAATTTAATTAGAGACAGCTGCTTTTTGTACACCTAAGCTGCAAAGAAACACCCCCAATTAAATTCACACTCTGCTCTCAGTAAATTAAGCTGATACTGACCCCTTCATCAGAAAAAAAAACCTTTTTTTACTTAAATGAGACCCCTTTCTTCTAATAAAGTATCTGTTTGCTTAATCCAAACAGATACTATTCCAGCTGAGACGGAAGTGATTAATTAGTTAGCACAAAAGGTTTCGGGCACATACAACTCATTAGAGAAACGCGTAAAAATTAAAAACGTTTATTGCACAAACAAGTATCCTGACATGTTTCGGACTGATCCCCCAGTCCTTTATCAAAGGTAGTAAAAGACAAACACCAGAGAACACAATATTTATATCATAGTGATTAGCAAAAAAGGGAATTTTAAGTGTAAATGATGTATTTATTGTAGTCATATGATACAGGGGAACTGTTTTTTTAGTTTAAATAGTAACAGAAGTTTTGAAGTTAGACAGTTTATGAACTGCGATACATCAGGAGTCATATATTTGGCTAAATGTAATTGTGATGCTTTTTATGTAGGGAAAATGATTAGAAGCTTTAAAATTAGGGTTGGAGAACATTTATGAGCCATTCAGAGAGGAGATGTTACTTATGCTACAGCAGCACATGTTGTTTCGGCAAAAGAAGCTGAACGACATAGTTTTAAATTTATGGCTATTGACAAGGTAAATAAAAACCCAAGGGGTGGAGATTATAATAATTTAGTATTAAAAAGAGAAAACTATTGGATTTAAACTTTGAAAGCTAACAAAAGTCCTGGGCTTAATGGTCCTTTGGAGTTATATCCTTATTTAACAGATCGTAGCTAAATTAAGGCTTGTATGAAATCAATGTAATTTGTTTTTGGATCCCCCCCTTGTCTTCTCCCATTATCTTTTAGATTTTGCATTGTAATTTAATGATGTCAGTGTATTTTATGATATAAAAAAGTCCTTTTTTTTAAATGGTGATATTATATTGTTCATTATGTATTTATTATTATTGCTGTTAGTAAGATGATGTGGAATTTATAAAATATAAATTAATGAGAAACCTTTCTGTGAGGGCCAAGAAGGGCCTTAATGAGCAGTAAGTTCAATTTGTGTACTAAGTGATAGTAATTATATTGATGGATTCCATCTGGACAAGCTAATGACTATGATATAAATATGGGCCCAGATATTCAAACTGCGCCCAAAATGTGCGCAACAGCAGGAGCAAGCATAAACCAATTGCGCATATGCGCAACAGGCACGATATTCAAACATGGAGCAGAACAAATTGCTCAAGCAGCCAACGTCTGAATATCGCACATACTGCGCCATAGCACAACCAGGAAGGAGAAGCTGAGCAGAAAGGTTGCGCTATAGCGCAACCAGGGCAGCCCAGCTGAGCAGTCCAGAGGTGCCATAGTGCAAGCAGAGCCCCCCCCAGAGCAATGGAACTGCACATCCAGGGAGGCAGGCTGGGGCCCACCACCAGCCATGCCACACATGGGCACAGGAACACACTGCAGAATCAACAAGACACCTGCACACCCCAAGCACAGCATCACTGGGGGTGGGACGGATGATTTACTGGCCCATGGGGACAAGCCAACAAAGCACAGCAGAGTCATGATGCCCCAGCACAACCACTGGCAGGCTGAGAGTGCCACACACAGGGGGTTGACAACCACAGTGCACATCAGCCCCCTGTATGCACAGCACACCCTGCACCATGACCCCAAGACACTACCCATGTGCAGTGACTGGCACTGCAGGAAACCATGCATCCCCCCCTGGCACACGTCAACCCCGTGCAACAGAAAGTCACTGCCATGCTGGAGATACCTCCATATGCACACACACGCGCGCGCGCACACACACACACACACACACACTTACCCAGACCATACCACCCCAGATGGCATGTACACCACTGCAACTGAGCAACCATAGCCAGCTGCAAATCAGAGACCAACACAGTATTCATATCAAAATATAAATGTATTATCAAAATATAAAGCACAAAACAATCAACCATAACTATTTACAAGGGGGTATGGGTACAAGGTGAGGGGTGAGCAAGGGTAGGGATGAACAACTTGGAGAGGAAGGCAGGGGTGGTAGGGATGGGTGAAGTGGGAAGGGTAATGGCTCAAGGCCCAGCAGGCTGGTCCTCCTCCACCCGGTGCCACCGTTCCTGGCGATGCCTCCTCCGCAGGCCATGTCTACAGATGTCACTGAGGATGGCCTGGTTGTCTAGGGACACTTGTGTCAGTGCACGTATCTCCCGCTGTATCCTCCTGAGAACAGTGAGGCCTAGGAAAATGGGAACACAGTCAATGGCTGTGACTGACCACAACCCTGAACACCACCCAACCTGCAAGCCATATAGCCCAATGTCCCGCACCTGTGATGGCATGCACCCACCCACAGTGAACATGCACATGGCCATCACAAACAGGAGGCACCAGCTATGTGCACCACTGCACACACACACTGCCCATGTCCATCACAGCACAAACAAGGCTGTCAAGTGATGTGGCAATGTGGTGCGATGCCAGTTACACAGCTATGTGCCCAGTGCATGCATGGACCACCAGTGACGCATACACAGATGTGCTGTGACACTGGACAGTGATGCATGTCGCCTGTGTCGTGCATACATACATAGGTACATAGACAGTGTCGGCAGATAAGGGCCTATGGCCCACCCAGTCTGCCCATTTGAGCTTGTAAGTTCAGTTTGTTTTCCTAGAAGTCTGTTGCACCTTTTCCCGACCTCCAGAATTCCTTTATGTCTATCCCATGCATTCTTAAATCCCGTGATTGTTTCAGCCCCCACCACTTCCTCTGGCAGGGTGTTCCACTTGTCCACCACCCATTCTGTGAAGAAATTCTTTCTCATGTTTCCTCTGAATCATCCTCCCTCCAACTTCATCCCATGCCCTCTAGTTCTAGAACATCTTTTTCACTTAAAAATAGTGTTTTCCTGCACCCTGTTCCTCCCTGTAAGATACTTGTATGTCTCTATCATATCCCCTCTCTCCCTCCCCTCCTCCAGGGAGTACATGTTCAGTTCCTTCAACCTGTCTTCATAGGACTTGTGATGCAATCCATGCACCATCTTTGTTGCCCTCCTCTGAACCTTCTCTACCCAGTCTATGTCCTTATGTAGGTATGGTCTCCAGAACTGTACACTGTACTCCAGGTGGGGCCTCACTAGTGTCTTGTATAGTGGAATTATGACCTCCCTTTCCTGCATGGTTGTGTTGTGCATGGCTGGTGGTCTTGCCCCCCCAGCATGCAATAGCATCCATGAAGTAATGATACTCACACTCCTCAAGCAGCTGGGTCTGCCGCTGCTGCTGCTGCTGGGGCACAACACCCACAGCACCACCGACCGGCACTGGGGCCCTGGCATGGCCCTCCTCACCCCGTGCCTGCATCCTCACATCCCGGCCTGTGGGAGACATATGTTGAGAAAAACATCAGTGTGACTCCAAAGCAGACTGCCCCCTGACCCAGTGAGAGTGCCTGCCCACACAGCCAGACCCATGCATCTCACACCTGCACACACTGACACAGCCAACCATGGCAGAGCCATCACCTATGCACAGCCACCAAAACACACTCACACCCCTACAGAGAATACAGGTGCATAGATGGTACACCCACCTGGCCTAGGCACCATGCCCCTCCTGGCACATGACCGTAGCCACTCCAGAAGATGAGGATCCCTCCTGCGGAGGTCACTGTACTGGTGCCGGCACTGCTCAGCTGACCAGCACTGCTCAGTGACCCCCACCAGGTCACTGGCCACTTGCTGCCAGACCTGGGTCCTAGCAATGGTGAGGGTCACCTCACCATACAGTGCCCCATAGTGGGGCTCCACCAGGGCCACCAAGTTGGCCACTTCTACAGGGCTCCATTGCACTGCCCTCCTGCATGCCATGGTACCAACTTTACAGCAGGCAATATGGCACCCCACTGCACCGTAACCCGACGTGGAGATGTTGCGCAATAGACCACTATAGGTTCCAATCACGCTGTTCGAACAGCGCCATCACTTCACATAGCGCTGTCACCAGACAGCGCAATAGGGCCGTACACATGGCAGCCGAACAGTGCCAGGGGCAAAGGTGGGACACCAGGTCATGGGCAATGACGCGAAGGCCACGCACAGCAGCCATCTGACGATATGCATCCTGCCGACTGACCACCTGCATACCAGTGCCACAGTGGACTATTGCGCGTAGTGCCACAGCGCCATATAGTGCCCAGTGCTGTAGCACCACTGGCACAATGGTAGACGACAGCCTGAATTGCTGATCGCGCACAACCCGTCAGCAGCGCGGCGAATGCCTGCGTAAGCTATCTGAGCATGCGCAATGCAGTGTACCACACAGTCACAGATCTGCACCATTGGCTCAGCCAACTCAACCATATTGCGCAAAGCGCAACTTCGCGATATTCAGCCGACACATGCAAATCATCTGATCAGCCATTCAAAGGCACAGTGGCACGATTTGCATCTCATTATAGTTGCTTCACTCCTAATTTGCATGCATTGTGCTATAAATGTGTGACATTGGGCTGCGCTGGCCAGATTCAGGTACTGCAGGTGAGAGGTGAGTTGCATACTGTGTGATGTTCTGGACAATGGTCATGGGAAAATGCTGTAGACTGCACAGTGACAGGTGTCCACTTCCCCCCATACAGATCGCCATGACCGAGCAGAGACAAGGTGAGGTGAGGATGGTGGGCGTGAGGAGGAGGCCCACTTTACCCCAGCAGAGACAGAGGCCCTCTTCCAGCCTACCTGGAGGAGGAGCCAATACTGAGTGGACGGAGGGGCACCCCTCAGTCCCGTGCGGCTGCATGGGAGGGAGTAGCTCGGGCCGTGAACCTGCACGGAAGCCACCAGCACTCCATGCAGGAATGCAAGATGAAGATGGGGACAGACCGCAGGAGGTTGAAGGAGAAGGTGGCAGCCTTTAGGGCGGCACGTGCTGGCACTGGCGGGGGCCAGCCAGCAGTGTTGGAGCTGACCCCGGCTGAGGAGACACTGGCTGCATCAATGCAGTGGAGCACTATTGAGGGCATACCAGGAGGTGGATTCCAGACAGGTGGAAGCCCATCACTGCACGGTATGACATGGTGGTGGTGTTGGGCGGGTGGGGGGAAGGTTGTTCACATGCACTCACATGTACTCTCTTTCTGTTACAGATCCTGTTCGTCTTCAGGAGACGGTGGTGGTAGGTCCAGGCAGTGATGATGACCTGCTGGACATGGAGGAGGGTCCATCCACCTCTGTCACCAGCCAGCATGCACTGCAGCAGCATGCACGCTGGGCCGCCAACTCTGGTGTCGGTGATTCGGGTGTGGGGGGTGCACAGCCTGTGTCTCAGCAGTCTGGCATGCAAGCATGCCAGCACGCTGTGACTGTGGCTGTAGCACGTACCTGCACCATTGATGATGCAAGGACTGCAATGGGCAGTGATAGGTGTGTGTCCCATGACAGACACACAGCAGGCCAGCACGTGCCCCTGGGCCTTTCTGGTTCCAACTTGTGTACCAGCATGTTGGCACAGTCCCAGGCTGTGCCTGTCAGTACCGGTGGGGCAGCACAGGTGGCTGTGCAGGTATCTGGCACTGTTGCAGCCACAGCGGTGGAATGAGTGGACCCTGGGGCACAGCGGTTGGAGGGGCAGCAGCAGCAGTCACCCACCAGGTCTTGGGGTACAGTGTCAAGTGGTGGCACATGTCCACTGCCCTTTGATCCACCCATTCCTTGTCCTGGCGAACAGTGCCCACCCTCAAGGGGTGTTGTGCATCAGGACCTTCCACACCCTGGGGGACATGATGCCATTGGGGCACAGTACCCATTGGATGAGCAAACCCACCTGCTGCAGGAATCAGTACAGCAGCAGAGGCGGGTTGCAATGTCCATGGAGGCACTGTCTGTGGCTGTGGAGTGGCACAGCAGGGAGTGTGCTCTGGACCATGCAGAGCTGGTTCGTATGCGGAGGGATGTGACCGCCGCCATTGACAGGCTGACCCAGGCAGTGGTCTCTGTCATGGATGCATTGGGCACACAGTCAGGTGCCCTGTTACCGCACACCCCACAGTTCACTCTCCACTCCCCATTCCCAGCATCGTGCGACACCAGGCCTGTCAATGCGGGTTCTGCTGTAGCCATCCGAGCACCCTGGTGCAGGTTTGTTCAGCATGCTGCAGACCCTGTGCGGACAAGGTACGTGTTCGTGCAGTGGGACCCTAGTGGTCAACAGTGCCCCCCATGTGGCCCCTGCTCAGCCTGCCAGGGCTGTTGGGTCCTGGCGGGGCCGCCCACGCATCTGTGGTGGCCGTGGGACAGTGCTACATGACTGACCTGTCTCCCAGTGAGGGCCCTGTCTGGTGCTGCCCTGTGTGCAATGTGTGTCATGGTGGGCAGTGCACTGCTGGGTGCTCTGCTCAACATGCTGACACGGACCACCTGCACACCCTCCCAACTGCTGTCCACAGGTGCGTGTGCATGATGATGCCTGCATTCTACTGTCACACCAAGGTGCAAGGGTGCCCAGCATCTGACACACGTGCTTGGACAGTACAGGTGGTGGGGTGGTCGGTGATTCTGTGTGTTAGCAATGTCAGTTCTGCTGTGCTGTGCATCTGCCCATATGCGCTCTGTGCCTGGTGTGTGTGTGTCCATATGGTGTTCACCCTCTGATGGTATGTTTGCATGCCTGGACCCTTCCACTCCCTGGCCATCATGCACCCCTGGTGTGTTACCCTGTGTGCCTGTGGTTTGCGCATGGACAGTGTTGGTTGCACATGTCCCCTTGACTTACCTGTGTTCTGCATAGTGCTCCTCTGTGATGGTGTCCCGGTGCAGCTGGGTCTGCTGGATCAGTCGGGGGTCCCTCCGTCCTAGGGGGGCTGCTCATCACCATCAACACCGGTGCCACTGGCGTCCCCATCGCTGTCCCCCTCTTCAACCTGTAGGGCTATCCCATAGTCTTTGGCCATGTGCAGGATGCAACAGGCCAGGAATATCCCACAGGCCTTTTGGGGGCTGTACTGTAGGGCACCACCGGAGGTGTCTAGGCATCGGAAGCGTGCCTTGAGCATCCCAAACACCCACTCTATGATGTTGTGTGTGGAAGCATGTGCCTCATTATAGTGTTGCTGCGATGGGGTCATGGGGTGCCGGTACGGTGTGAGCAGCTAGGGACGGAGTGGGTATCAGCTATCACCTGTGTGGAGATAGTGGAGATCAGTCTCATGTTCAGGTCCATATTGCCCATATCCCTGTGTGCCACTACCATGGCACCTGTGGCATTCCCACCCTTGCCCCGAGTTTGCATTCAATACATGCGTACTCACCCACTAGATGGCCTGTGGGGATGTCCCCACTCTCGAATCAATGGCACAGTGCGGACTGATACCATATGAAGGCATCATGTGCTCCACCAGGGTGTGTGGCATAGACATTGATTTATGCACCCAGTGGCATCACACACCACCTGGCAGTTGACACTGGAGAAGCCCTTTCTGTTCCTATATGCAGCCCCATCGGGGCCAGGTGGCGTGCGAATGGCCACATGAGTGCAGTCTATGGCCCCTAGCATGCCAGGCATACGTGCTACATTGTGGAACTCCTGCATGTTTGCTGTATGCTCTGCCACGGTGCTGGGGAAATGGATGTACTCCGCAGCATGTGGCAGCAGTGCGCTGAGGTGGGTGAGGATGCATGACGTCTCCGACTGTGTGATGCCTGTGGTGTCCCCTGTTGGCCTCTGGAAGGTGCCCGTGATGAGCAGGCACATGCAGGCTGTCACCTTAGTCTCCACTGACAGAGCACGACTCCGTCGTGAGGGTGCCTGCATCACATCACTGCACAGCTCACAGAGCCATCTCAGTATTGCCCTGTTCAGGCGGTACCGGCCCATGATCTCTACATCTGTGTACAGCTCAAAGCTGATGCGGGCACGGTACTGCCTGGTGAGAACATACCGGCTGATGGGCCCTTCCACGGCCCACGTCCCCTGCAGCATGCATTCTCACCCCCCTCATTACAGCTTCCATGTGGAAGTTGGCACTGTCCATCTCCCTGGCTTCTGTTCCCCCCTGGCTGCTGTTGCTGTGTTACCCCCGTTGTCCTCACTGCTACTTCCACTGCACCGGGCACCCCCCGCTGGCTTCTACAACCTATGGCCCACACTTGCCTTGCCTGCCCTAGCCTGTCACTGTCTGTCTGTCTGTCTCTCTCTCTCTCTCTCTCTCCCCCACTTGGCATCCTTGTAGCGTTCTTGCGCCGCTTCCTTGAGCCTTTTTATTTTGGCTTATTTCCGCTAGTGCGCAATTTCCGGCTGTTCCGCTGTTGCGCATTGCGCAAGTATTTGAATATCGCATTGCGCTCTTTATGCATGGATCCACCCCCTTTCGGTTGTGCATGCCTTCATTTGCATTGCGCTGTTGCTCAGCATGTTTTCGGTGGCGCAACTGCCTCCTTCTGAATATCGCAAAATGGTGCATTTTTGGACTTGCGCATGCGCAACCCTGTTGCGCATGGCGCAACCCTTTTGAATATCCGTGCCACTGTGTTCTCTGGTGTTTGCCTTTTACTACCTTTGATAAAGGACTGGGGGATCATTCTGAAACATGTCAGGATACTTGTTTGTGCAATAAACATTTTTTAATTTTTACGCATTTCTCTAGTGAGTTGTATGTGCCCGAAACCTTTTGTGCTAATAGTAATTTGTTGGTTATAGAACACTTCGTCCCAGTGCGCACTCATTTGGAACGAAAGTATCTTCTGTTTCTTACTCTGCAACCTGTTTTCTTCTGCCAGAAACAGCCGGAAGCTGTAATTGGAGACAGTTGCTTTTGTACACCTAAGCTATTAAGCCACTTCCCCAATTAGATTCACTCTCTGCTTTCAGTTAATTAAGCTGATACTGCCCCATTCCTCAGAAAAAAAACTTTTATTTACATAAATGAGACCCCTGTTTTCTGATAAAGTCTCTGTATGCTCAATCCAAACAGGTACTACTCCTACTGAAACAGAAGTCATAAATTGGTAAAAAAAATCTGTAGTTCTGGACTTCTGTTTGTTGCTTTGCAACCAATTCTCTTATGCCAGAAACCGTCGGAAGCTGTAATTGGAGACAGCTGCTTTTGTACACCTAAGATGCAAAGCCACACCCCCAATTAGATTCACTCTTTGCTCTCAATTAATTACACTGGTACTGCCCCTTTCCTCAGAAAAAAATGATTTTTGTTACCTAAATGAGTCCTACTTTTCTAAAAAAGTATCTGTTTGCTTAATCCAAAGAGGTACTACTATTGCTGAGACAGAAGAAATTAATTAGTAAAAAATATGTAGTTCCAGACTTCGGATTATGCTCTGCAGCCAGTTCTCTTCTGCAGGAAATAGCCAGAAGATGTAATTGGAGACTGCTGCTTTTGTACACCTAAGCTGCTAAGCCACACCCACAATAAGATTCACTCTCTGCTCTCAGTTAATTAAGCTTATACTGCCACTTCCTCAGAAAAAAAACACTTTTTCTTTACTTAAATGAGACCCCTTTCTTCAAATAAAGTATCTGTTTGCTAAATCCAAACAGGTACTACTTCTGCTGAGACAGAGTTGATTAATTAGTAAAAAATATGCAGTCCTGGACTTCTGTTTCTTGTTCTGCAACCCGTTCTCTTCTGCCAGAAACAGCCAGAAACTGTAATTGGATATAGCTGTTTTTGTGCACCTAAGCGCAAAGCCACACCCCCAATAAGATTCACACTCTGCTCTGAGTAAATTAAACTGATGCCACCGCTTCCTCAGAAAAAAAATCTTTTTTTTACTTAAATGAGACCCCTTTCTTCTAATAAACTATCTGTTTGCCTTATTCAAACAGGTAGTACTCCTGCTGAGACATAAGTGATTAATTCTTAAAAATCTGTAGTTCTGGACTTCTGTTTCTGCTCTGCAACCAGTTCTCTTCTGCCAGAAACAACCAGAAGCTGTAAATGGAGAGAGTTACTTTTATACACCTAAGCTGCTAAGCCACTCCTCCAATTAGTTTCACTCTCTGCTTTCAGTTAATTAAGCTGATACTGACCCCTTCCTCAGAAAAAAAACCTTTTTTTTACTTAAATGAGACTCCTTTCTTCTAATAAAGTATCTGTTTGCTTAATCCAAACAGGTACTACTCCTCCTCCTGATACAGATGTCATGCTGTAGATTGATAAAAAATCTGTAGTTCTGGACTTGCAACCTGTTCTCTTCTGCCAGAAACCATCAGAAGTGATTAATTCTTAAAAATCTGTAGTTCTGGACTTCTGTTTCTGCTCTGCAACCAGTTATCTTCTGCACGAAATAGCCAGAAAATTAAATTGGAGACAGCTGCTTTTGTACACCTAAGATGCAAAGCCACACCCCCAATTAAATTCAGTCTCTGCTCTCACTAAATTAAGCTAATAATGCACTTCCTCAGAAAGGACGCTTTTTTCTTAAATGATACCCCAATCTTCTAGTAAAGTATCTCTTTGCTTAATTCATACAGGTACTACACCGGTTGAGACAGAGGAAAAAAATTAGTAAAACACCTGTAGTTCTGTTTCTTGCTCTGCAACCAGTTTTCTCCTGACTGAAACAGCCAGGAGCTGTAATTGGAGACAGCTGCTTTTGTACACCTAGGCTGCTAAGCCACACCCCCAATTAGATTCACATACTGGTCTCATTAAATTAAGCTGATAATGACCCCTTCCGCAGAAAAAAAACACTTTTTTTTACCTAAATGAGACCCCCTTCTTCTAATAAAGTATCTGTTTGCATAATCCAAACAGGTACTACTATTGCTGAGACAGAAGTAATTAATTAGTAAAAAAATATGTAGTTCTGGACTTCAGATTATGCTCTGTAACCAGTTCTCTTATGCAGGAAATAGCCAGAAAATGTAATTGTAGTCTGCTGCTTTTTTACACATAAGCTGCTAAGCCACACCCTACAATTAGATTCATTCTCTGCTCTCAGAAAATTAAGCTTATACTGCCCCTTCTTCTGAAAAAAAAACACTTTTTCTTTACTTAAATAAGACCCCTTTCTTCTAATAAAGTATCTGTTTGCTTAATCTAAACAGGTACTACTCCTGCTGAGACAGAAGTCATTATTTTTTTAAAAATGTGTTGTTCTGGACTTCTGTTTCTGCTCTGCAACCTGTTCTCTTCTGCAGGAAATAGCCAGAAAATTTAATTGGAGACAGCTGCTTTTGTACACCATAGCTGCAAAGCCACAGCCCCAATTAAATTCACTCTCTGTTATCAGTAAATTAAGCTGATACCACCACTTCCTCATAAAAAACAATTTTTTTAACTTAAATGAGACACCTATTTTCTAATAAAGTATCTGTATGCTAATCCAAACAGGTACTACTCCTGCTGGACAGAAGTGGTTAATTAGTAAAAAATCTGTAGTTCTGCAATTCTGTTTTTTGTTCTGCTGCAAGTTCTCTTTGGCCAGAAATGGCTGGATGCTGTAATTGGAGACAGCTGCTTTTTACACCTAAGCTGCTAAGCCACACCCCCAATTAGATTCACTCTCTGCTCTTAATAAATTATGCTAAGAGTGCCTCCTTCCTCAGAAAAGAAACACTTTTTTTTAGTTTAATGGGACCCCATCTTCTAATAAAGTATCTGTTTGCTTAATCCATACAGGTACTACTGCTGCTGAGACAGAAGTGATAAAATAGTAAAAAAATCTGTACTTCTGGACTTCTGTTTCTTGCTCTGCAACCAGTTTACTCCTGCCTGAAACAGCCAGAAGCTGTAATTAAAGACATCTGCTTTTGTACACCTTTGCTGCTAAGCCACACCACAATTAGATTCACATTCTGCTCTCAGTAAATTAAGCTGATACTGACCCCTTCCTCAGAAAAAAATACTTTTTTTACTTAAATGAGACCCCTTTCTTCTAATAAAGTATCTGTTTGCTTAATCCAAGCAGGTTCTACTCCAGCTGAGACAGAGGTGATTATTTAGTAAAATATCTGTAGTTCTGGACTTCTGTTTCTGCTCTGCAACCAGTACTCCTCTACCAGAAACAGCATGAAGATGTTATTGGAGACAGCTGACTTTGTACATCTAAGCTGCTATGCCATACCCCCAATTAGTTTCATTCTCTGCTCTCAGTATATTAAGCTAATACTCCCCCTTCCTCAGAGAAAAACACTATTTCTTTACTTAAATGAGACCCTTTTCTTCTAATAAAGTATATGTTTGCTTAATCCAAGCAGGTACTACTCCTGCTGAGACAGAGGTGATTAATTAGTAAAACAATATGTTGTTCTGGACTTCTGTTTCTTGTTCTGCAACCAGTTCTCTTCTCCCAGAAACAGCTGGAAACTGTAATTGGAGACAGCAGCTTTTGTACACCTAAGTTGCAAATCCACACCCCCAATTAAATTCACTCTCTGTGATCAGTAAATTAAGGTGATACCACCACTTCCTCAGAAAGAAAACACTTTTTTTACATAAATGTGACCACCTTCTACCAATAAATTATCTGTTTGCCTAATCCAAACAGGTATTACTACTGCTGAGACAGAAGTGATTAATTAGCAAAAAATCTGTAGTTCTGGACTTTGGATTATGCTCTGCAACCAGTTCTCTTATGCAGGAACTAGCCAGAAGATGTAATTGGAGACTGCTGCTTTGGTACATCTAAGCTGCTAAGCCACATCCCCAATTAGATTCACTCTCTGCTCTCAGTAAATTAAACTTATACTGCCCCTTCCTCAGAAAAAACACTTTTTTTACTTAAATGAAAAAATAGAAATTCTAATAAAGTATCTGTTTGCTTAATCCTAACTGATACTACTCCAGCAGAGACAGAAGTGATTAGTGAAAAATCTGTAGTTCTGGTCTTCTGTTTCTTGCTCTGCAATCTGTTCTCTTCTGCCAGAAACAGCCGGAAGCTGTAATTGGAGACAATTGCTTTTGTACACCTAAGTTGCTAAGCCACTCCCCCAATTAGATTCACTTTATGCTCTCAGTTAATTAAGCTGATACTGCCCCATTCTTCAGAAAAAACACTTTTTTTACTTAAATGAGACCCTCATTTTCTAATAAAGTATATGTATGCTCAATCCAAGCAGGTACAACTCCTCCTGATAAAGAAGTGATTAATTGGTAAAAAATATGTTGTTCTGAACTTCTGTTTGTTGCTCTGCAACCAGTTCTCTTCTGCCAGAAACCACCAGATGCTGTAATTAGAGACAGCTGCTTTTGTACACCTAAGATGCAAAGCCACACCCCCAATTAGATTCACTCTCTGCTCTCAATTAATTAAGCTGATACTGCCCCCTTCCTCAGAAAAAGAAGCCTTTTTTTGCATAAAAGAGTCACACATTTCTAAAAAAGTATCTGTTTGCTTAATAAAAACAGGTACTACTACTGCTGAGACGGAAGTGATTAATTAGTAAAAAATCTGTAGTTCTGGACTTCTGTTTCTTGTTCTGCAACCAGCTCAATTCTGCCAGAAACAGCAGGAAGCTGTAAGAAGAGGCAGCTGCTTTTGTACACCTATGCTGCTATGCCACACTCCCAATTAGATTCAATCTCTGCTCTTAATAAATTAAGCTGATAATGCCCTTCCTCAGAAAAGATGCTTTTTTTAATTAAATGTGATCCCAATCTTCTAATAAAGTATCTCTTTTCTTAATCCATACAGGTACTAGTCCTGCTGAGGCAGAAGTGAAAAATTAGTAAAACATCTGCAGTTCTGAACTTCTGTTTCTTGCTTTGCAACCAGTTTTCTCCTGCCAGAAAAAGCCAGATGCTGTAATTGGAGACAGCTGCTTTCGCACACTTAAGTTGCAAAGCCACACCCTCAATAAGATTCATTCTCTCCTCACAGTAAATTAAGCTGATACCACCCCTTCCTCAGAAAAAAACACTTTTTTACTTAAAAGTGACCCCTTTCTTCTAACAAAGTATCTGTTTGCTTAATACAAACAGGTACAACCCTGCTGAGACAGAAGTGAATAATTAGTAAAAAGACTGTAGTCTGAACTTTGGATTCTGCTCTGCAACCAGTTCTCTTATGCAGGAAATAGCCAGAAGATGTAATTGGAGACAGCTGCTTTGGCACACATAAGCTACTTAGCCACACCCCCAATTAGATTCACTCTTTCCTCTCAGTAAATTAAACTGATACTGCCTGCTTCCTCAGAAATAAACACTTTTTTTTACTTAAATGAGAAACCCATCTTCTAATCAAGTATATGTTTGCTTAATCCAAACAGGTACTACTCCTCCTGTGACAGTAGTGATTAATTAGTGAAAAATCTGTAGTTCTGGACTTATGTTTCTTGCTCTGCAACCAGTTCTCTTCTGACAGAAACAGGAGGAAGTTGTAATTCGAGACAGCTGCTTTTGTACAGCTAAGCTGCTAAGCAACGTCACCCATTTAGATTCCCTCTCTGCTCTCTATAAAATATGCTGATATTACCCTTCTGCAGAAAAACTTTTTTCTTTACCCAAATGAGACCCCCATCTTCTAGTAAAGTATCTGTTTGCTTAACCCAAACAGGTGCTACTCCTGTTGAGACAGAAGTGATTAATTTGTAAAAAATCTCTAGTTCTGGACTGCTGTTTCTTGCTGTGCAATCAGTTCTCTTCTGCTAGAAACAGTCAGAAGCTGTAATTGGAAACAGCTGCTTTTGTACACTTAAGCTGCAAAGCCAAACCCCCAATTCATTACAGTCTCTGATCTCAGTAAATTAAGCTGATACTTCCCCTTCCCGAGAAAATACACTTTTTTTAGTTAAATGAGACACCCTTCTTCTCATAAAGTATCTGTTTGCTTAATCCAAACAGGTACTACTCCTGCTGAGATAGAAGTGATTAGTAAGAAATCAGTAGTTCTGGACTTCTGTTTCTTGCTCTGCAACCAGTTCTGTTCTGCCAGAAACAGCAGAAAGCTGTAATTGGAGACAGCCACTTTTGTACACCTAAGCTGCTAAGCCACACTCCCAATTAGATTCACTCTCTGCTCTCAGATAATTAAGCCGATACTGCCCCCTTTCTGGGAATAAAACACTTTTTTTACTTAAAAGAGACACCCTTCTTCTAATAAAGTATATGTTTGCTTAATCCAAACAGGTACTACTCCTGCTGAGACAGAAGTGTTTAATTAGTAAAAATCATCTGTAGTTCTGGACTTTTTTTTCTTGTTCTGCAACATGTTCTCTTCTGCCAGAAACAGCAGGATGCTATAATTGGAGACAGCTGCTTTTTTACACTTAAGCTGCTAAGCCACACACCCAATTAGTTTCACTATCTGCTCTCAGTAAATTAAGCTGATACTGCCTCTTTCCCGAGAAAAAAACACTTTTTAGTTATTTAAACGAGACCCCCATCTTCTAATAAAGTATCGGCTTTCTTAATCCTTACAGGTACTACTCCTGCTGAGACATAAGTGATTAATTATAAAAAATCTGTAGTTCTGGACTTCTGTTTCTTGCTCTGCAACCAGTTTCCTCCTGCCTGAAACAGCCAGAAGTTGTAATAGGAGACAGCTGCTTTTGAACACCTAGGCTACAAAGTCACACCCCCAATTAGATTCACACTCTGCTCTCAGTAAATTAAGCTGATACTGACCTTTTCCTCAGAAAAAAACACTTTTTTTTACTTAAATGAGACAACCTTCTTCTAATAAAGTATGTTTGCTTAATCCAACAGGTACTACTATTGCTGAAACAGAAGTGATTAATTAGTAAAAAATCTGTAGTTCTGGACTTCGGATTATGCTCTGCAACCAGTCCTCTTATGTAGGAAATAGCTGGAATTTGTATTTGGAGACTGGTGCTTTTGTACACCTAAACTGCTAAGCCACACCCCCAATCAGATTCACTCTCTGCTCTCAGTAAATTAAGCTGATACTGCCCCTTCCTCAGAAAAAACAATTTTTCTTTAGTTAAATGAGACCCCTTTCTTCAAATAAGGTATCTGTTTGCTTTATCCAAACAGGTACTACTTCTGCTGATACAGAGTTGATTCATTAGTAAAAATATGTAGTTCTGGACTTCTGTTTCTTGTTCTGCAACCAGTTCTCTTCTAAGAGAAACAGTTAGAAACTATAATTGGATACAGCTGCCATTGTACACCTAAGCTGCAAAGCCACACCCCCAATTAGATTCACACTCTGCTCTCAGTAAATTAAACCGATTCCACCCGTTCCTCAGAAAAACCTTTTTTTTCACTTAACTGAGGCCCCTTTCTTCTAATAAAGTATCTGTTTGCTTAATCCAAACAGGTACTACTCCTGCTGAGACAGAAGTGATTCATTATTAAAAAATCTGTAGTTCTGAACTTCTGTTTCTGCTCTGCAACCAGTTCTTTTCTGCTGATACCACCCCTTCCTCAGAAAAAAACACTTTTTTACTTAAATGTGACCTCTTTCTTCTAACAAAGTATCTGTTTGCTTAATACAAACAGGTACAACCCTGCTGAGACCGAAGTGAATAATTAGTAAAAAGACTGTAGTCTGAACTTTGGATTCTGCTCTGCAACCAGTTCTCTTATGCAGGAAATAGCCAGAAGATGTAATTGGAGACAGCTGCTTTGGCACACATAAGCTACTTAGCCACACCCCAATTAGATTCACTCTTTCCTCTCAGTAAATTAAACTGATACTGCCTGCTTCCTCAGAAATAAACACTTTTTTTACTTAAATGAGAAACCCATCTTCTAATCAAGTATATGTTTGCTTAATCCAAACAGGTACTACTCCTCCTGTGACAGTAGTGATTAATTAGTGAAAAATCTGTAGTTCTGGACTTATGTTTCTTGCTCTGCAACCAGTTCTCTTCTGACAGAAACAGGAGGAAGTTGTAATTGGAGACAGCTGCTTTTGTACAGCGGAGCTGCTAAGCCACACCACCATTTAGATTCCCTCTCTGCTCTCTATAAAATATGCTGATATTACCCTTCTGCAGAAAAACTTTTTTCTTTACCCAAATGAGACCCCCATCTTCTAGTAAAGTATCTGTTTGCTTAACCCAAACAGGTGCTACTCCTGTTGAGACAGAAGTGATTAATTTGTAAAAAATCTCTAGTTCTGGACTGCTGTTTCTTGCTGAGCAATCAGTTCTCTTCTGCTAGAAACAGTCAGAAGCTGTAATTGGAAACAGCTGCTTTTGTACACTTAAGCTGCAAAGCCAAACCCCCAGTTCATTACAGTCTCTGATCTCAGTAAATTAAGCTGATACTTCCCTTTCCGAGAAAATACACTTTTTTAGTTAAATGAGAAACCCTTCTTCTCATAAAGTATCTGTTTGTTAATCCAAACAGGTACTCGCCTGCTGAGATAAAGTGATTAGTAAGAAATCAGTAGTTCTGGACTTCTGTTTCTTGCTCTGCAACCAGTTCTGTTCTGCCAGAAACAGCGAAAGCTGTAAATGGAGACAGCCACTTTTGTACACCTAAGCTGCTAAGCCACACTCCCAATTAGATTCACTCTCTGCTCTCAGATAATTAAGCCGATACTGCCCCCTTTCTGGGAATAAAACACTTTTTTTACTTAAAAGAGACACCCTTCTTCTAATAAAGTATATGTTTGCTTAATCCAAACAGGTACTACTCCTGCTGAGACAGAAGTGTTTAATTAGTAAAAAATCATCTGTAGTTCTGGACTTTTTTTTCTTGTTCTGCAACATGTTCTCTTCTGCCAGAAACAGCAGAATGCTATAATTGGAGACAGCTGCTTTTTAACACTTAAGCTGCTAAGCCACACACCCAATTAGATTCACTCTCTGCTCTCAGTAAATTAATCTGATACTGCCTCTTTCCTGAGAAAAAAACACTTTTTTGTTATTTAAACGAGACCCCATCTTCTAATAAAGTATCGACTTTCTTAATCCTTAAAGGTACTACTCCTGCTGAGACAGAAGTGATTAATTATAAAAATTCTGTAGTTCTGGACTTCTGTTTCTTGCTCTGCAACCAGTTTCCTCCTGTCTGAAACAGCAAGAAGTTGTAATTGGAGAGAACTGCTTTTGTACACCTAGGCTGCAAAGTCACACCCCCAATTAGATTCACACTCTGCTCTCAGTAAATTAAGCTGATACTGACCTCTTCCTCAGAAAAAACACTTTTTTTTACTTAAATGAGATAACCTTCTTCTAATAAAGTATGTTTTCTTAATCCAACAGGTACTACTATTGCTGAAACAGAAGTGATTAATTAGTAAAAAATCTGTAGTTCTGGACTTCGGATTATGCTCTGCAACCAGTCCTCTTATGTAGGAAATAGCTGGAATTTGTATTTGGAGACTGGTGCTTTTGTACACCTAAGCTGCTAAGCCACACCCCCAATTAGATTCACTCTCTGCTCTCAGTAAATTAAGCTGATACTGCCCCTTCCTCAGAAAAAACAATTTTTATTTAGTTAAATGAGACCCCTTTCTTCAAATAAGGTATCTGTTTGCTTTATCCAAACAGGTACTACTTCTGCTGATACAGAGTTGATTCATTAGTAAAAAATATGTAGTTCTGGACTTCTGTTTCTTGTTCTGCAACCAGTTCTCTTCTACCAGAAACAGTTAGAAACTATAATTGGATACAGCTGCCTTTGTACACCTAAGCTGCAAAGCCACACCCACAATTAGATTCACACTGTGCTCTCAGTAAATTAAACCGATTCCACCCCTTCCTCAGAAAAAACGTTTTTTTTCACTTAACTGAGACCCATTTCTTCTAATAAAGTATCTGTTTGCTTAATCCAAACAGGTACTACTCCTGCTGAGACAGAAGTGATTCATTATTAAAAAATCTGTAGTTCTGAACTTCTGTTTCTGCTCTGCAACCAGTTCTCTTCTGCAGGAAATAACCAGAAAATTTAATTGGTGACAGCTGCTTTAGTACACCTACGCTGCAAAGCCTCACCCCCAATTAAATTCACTCTCTGTTATCAGTAAATTAAGCTGATGCCACCACTTCCTCAGAAAAACCTTTTTTTCACTTAAATGAGACACCCATTTTCTAATAAAGTATCTGTATGCTAAATCCAAACAGGTACAACTCCTGCTGGACAGAAGTAGTTAATTAGTAAAAAATCTGTAGTTCTGCAATTCTGTTTCTTGTTCTGCTGCAAGTTCTCTTCGGCCAGAAATGGCTGGATGCTGTAATTAGTGATAGCAGCTTTTTACACCTAAGCTGCTAAGCCACACCCCAATTAGATTCACTCTCTGCTCTCAATAAATTACGCTAAGAGTGCCTCCTTCCTCAGAAAAAAACACTTTTATTTTTAGTTAAATTGGACCCCATCTTCTAATAAAGTATCTGTTTGCTTAATCCGTACAGGTACTACTGCTGCTGAGACAGAAGTGATAAAATAGTAAAACAATCTGTACTTCTGGACTTCTGTTTCTTGCTCTGCAACCAGTTTACTCCTGCCTGAAACAGCCAGAAGCTGTAATTAAAGACATCTGCTTTTGTACATCTTTGCTGCTAAGCCACACCCCAATTAGAGTCACACTCTGCTCTCAGTAAATTAAGCTGATACTGACCCCTTCCTCAGAAAAAAATACTTTTTTTACTTAAGTGAGACCCCTTTCTTCTAATAAAGTATCTGTTTGCTTAATCCATGCAGGTTCTACTCTTGCTGAGACAGAGGTGATTATTTAGTAAAATATCTGTAGTTCTGGACTTCTGTTTCTGCTCTGCAACCAGTACTCCTCTACCAGAAACAGCAAGAACATGTTATTGGAGACAGCTGTCTTTGTACATCTAAGCTGCTATGCCATACCAGCAATTAGATTCACTCTCTGCTCTCAGTATATTAAGCTAATACTCCCCCTTCCTCCGAAAAAAACACTATTTCTTTACTTAAATGAGACCCCTTTCTTCTAATAAAGTATATGGTTGCTTAATCCAAGCAGGTACCACTCCTGCTGAGACAGAAGTGATTAATTAGTAAAACAATATGTTGTTCTGGACATCTGTTTCTTGTTCTGCAACCAGTTCTCTTCTCCCAGAAACAGCTGGAAATTGTAACTGGAGACAGCAGCTTTTGTACACCTAAGTTGCAAATCCACACCCCCAATTAAATTCACTCTCTGTGATCAGTAAATTAAGGTGATACCACCACTTCCTCAGAAAGGAAACACTTTTTTTTACTTAAATGTGACCACCTTCTACCAATAAATTATCTGTTCGCCTAATCCAAACATGTACTACTACTGATGAGACAGAAGTGATTAATTAGTAAAAATTCTGTAGTTCTGGACTTTGGATTATGCTCTGCAACCAGTTCTCTTATGCAGGAACTATCCAGAAGATGTAATTGGAGACTATTGCTTTTGTGCATCTAAGCTGCTAAGCCACATCCACAATTAGATTCACTCTCTGCTCTCAGTAAATTAAACTGATACTGCCCCTTCCTCAGAAAAAAAAACTTTTTTTACTTAAATGAAAAAATAGAAATTCTAATAAAGTATCTGTTTGCTTAATCCTAACAGATACTACTCCAGTTGACACAGAAGTGATTAATTAGTAAAAAATCTGCAGTTCTGGTCTTCTGTTTCTTGCTCTGCAATCTGTTCTCTTCTGCCAGAAACAGCCGGAAGCTGTAATTGGAGACAGTTGCTTTTGTACACCTAAGTTGGTAAGCCACTCCCCTAATTAGATTCACTTTCAGCTCTCAGTTAATTAAGCTGATACTGCCCCATTCCTCAGAAAAAAACACTTTTTTTTACTTAAATGAGACCCCCATTTTCTAATAAAGTATATGTATGCTCAATCCAAGAAGGTACTACTCCTCCTGATACAGAAGTGATTAATTGCTAAAAAATCTGTAGTTCTAAACTTCTGTTTGTTGCTCTGCAACCAGTTCTCTTCTGCCAGAAACTGCCAGAAGCTGTAATTGTAGACAGCTGCTCTTGTACACCTAAAATGCATAGCCACACCCACAATTAGATTCACTCTCTGTGATCAGTAAATTAAGGTGATACCACTACTTCCTCACAAATAAAACACTTTTTTTTTACTTAAATGAGACCACCTTCTACCAATAAATTATCTGTTTGCCTATTCCAAACTGGTACTACTATTGCTGAGACAGAAGTGATTAATTAGTAAAAAATCTGTAGTTCTGGACTTTGGATTATGCTCTGCAACCAGTTCTCTTATGCAGGAACTAGCCAGAAGATGTAATTGGAGACTGCTGCTTTTGTACATCTAAGCTGCTTAGCCACATCCCCAATTAGATACACTCTCTGCTTTCAGTAAATTAAACTGATACTGCCCCTTCCTCAGATAAGAAACTTTTTTTACTTAAATGAAAAAATAGAAATCCTAATAAAGTATCTGTTTGCTTAATCCTAACAGATACTAGTCCAGCAGAGACAGAAGTGATTAATTATTAAAAAATCTGTAGTTCTGGTCTTCTGTTTCTTGCTCTGCAACCTGTTCTCTTCAGCCAGAAATAGCCGGAAGCTGTAATTGGAGACAGTTACTTTTGTACACCTAAGTTGGTAAGCCACTCCCCCAATTAGATTCACTTTCAGCTCTCAGTTAATTAAGCTGATACTGCCCCATTCCTCAGAAAAAAACACTTTTTTTACTTAAATGAGACCCCCATTTTCTAATAAAGTATATGTATGCTCAATCCAAGAAGGTACTACTCCTCCTGATACAGAAGTGTTTAATTGGTAAAAAATCTGTAGTTCTAAACTTCTGTTTGTTGCTCTGCAACCAGTTCTCTTCTTCCAGAAACTGCCAGAAGCTGTAATTGGAGACAGCTGCTCTTGTACACTTAAGATGCATAGCCACACCCACAATTAGATTCACTCTCTGTTTTAAGTAAATTAAGCTGATACCACCACTTCCTCAGAAAAAACATTTTTTTTTACTTAAGTGAGACTCCCTTCTTCTAATAAAGTATCTGTTTGCTTAATCCAAACTGGTACTACTCCTGCTGAGACAGAAGTGATTAATTAGTAAATCATATGTAGTTCTGGACTTCTGTTTCTTGCTCTGCAAGTAGTTCTGTTCTGCCAGAAACAGCCAGAAGCTGAAATTTTCGACAGCTGCTTTCATACACCTAAGCTGCTAAGCCACACACCCAAATACATTCTCTCCTTGCTCTCACTAAATAAGCTGATACTGCTCCCTTCCTCAGAAAAAAACTCTTTTTTTACTTATATTAGACCCCCTTCTTCTAATAAAGTAGCTGTTTGGTTTATTCAACCAGATACTACTCCTACTGAGACAGAAGTGATTAATTAGTAAAACATCTGTAGTTCTGGACTTATGTTTCTTGCTCTGCAACCAGTTCTCTTCTGCCAGAAACAGCGGGAAGCTGTAATTGGAGATAGCTGCCTTTGTACACCTATGCTGCTATGCCACACCCCCAATTAGATTCACTCTCTGCTCTTAGTAAATGAAGCCGATGCTGCCCCTTCCTCAGAAAAAAACTATTTTTTTCACTTAAATGAGAACCTGTACTTCTAATAAAGTATCTGTTTGCTTAATCCAAACATGAACTCCACCTGCTGAGACAGAAGTAATTAATTATTAAAAAATCTGTAGTCCTGGACTTCTGTTTCTTACTGCAATGAGTTCTCTTCTGCCAGAATCCTCCAGAACCAGTAATTGGAGACAGACATTTTTGTACACCTAAGCTGCAAAGCCATACCCCCAATTAAATTCTCTCTCTCTTATCAGTAAATTAAGCTGATACTGCCTCTTTCCTAAGAAAAAACACTTTTTTGTTACTTAAATGAGACTCCCATCTTCTAATAAAGTATCTGTTTTCTTAATCCATACAGGTTCTACTTCAGTCGAAACAGAAGTGATTAATTAGTAAAAAAATCTGTAGTTCTGGACCTCTGTTACTGCTCTGCAACCAGTTCTCCTCTGCCATTAACAGCAGAACAATGTAATTGGAGACAGCTCCTTTTGTACACCTGAGCTGCTATGCCACACCCCCAAATAGATTCACTCTCTGCTCTCAGTAAATTAAGCTGATACTGCCCCTTCCTCAGAAAAAAAACACTTTTTCTTTACTTAAATGAGACCCCTTTCTTCTAATAAAGTATCTGCTTGCTTAATAAAATGGGAACTACTTCTGCTGAGACAGAGGTGATTAATTAATAAAAAATATGTTGTTCTGGACTTCTGTTTCTTGTTCTGCAACCAGTTCTCTTCTGCCAGAAACATCCTGAAACTGTAACTGTAGACAGCTGCTTTTGTACACCTAAGCTGCAAAGACACCCCCCAATTACATTCACTCTCTGCTCTCAGCAAATTAAGCTGATACCACCCCTTCCTCAGAAAAACACTTTTTTTACTTAAATGAGAAACACATCTTCTAATAATGTATCTGTTTGCTTAAGCTAAACAGGTAGGACTCCTCCTCTGACAGAAGTGATTAATTAGTGAAAAATCTGTAGTTCTGGACTTCTGTTTCTTGCTCTGCAACCAGTTCTCATCTACCAGAAACAGCTGGAAGTTCTAGTTAGAGACAGCTGCTTTTATGCAGCTAAGCTGCTAAGCCACACCACCATTTAGATTCCATCTCTGCACTCCATAAATTAAGCTGATATTGCCCCTTCTGCAGAAAAAATATTTTTCTTTAGTTAAATGAGACCGCCTTCTTCCAATAAAGTATATGTTTGCTTATTCCAAACATGTACTTCCCCTGCTGAGACAGAAGTGATTAATTAGTAAAGCATCTGTAGTTCAGCACTTCAGTTTCTGCTCTGCAACCAGTTCCCCTATGCCAGAAACAACAAGAAAATGTAACTGGAGACAGCTGCTTTTCTACATCTGAGCTGCTATGCCATACACCCAGTTAGATTCACTCTCTGCTCTCAGAAAATTAAGCTGATACCCCTTCCTCTAAAAAAACACTTTTTCTTTACTTAAATAAGACCCCTTTCTTCTAATAAAGTATCTGTTTGCTTAATCCATACTGGTACTACTCCTGCTGAGGCAGAGGTGATTAATTAGTAAAACATCTGTATTTCTGGACTTCTGTTTCTTGCTCTGCAACAAGTTTTCTCCTGTCAGGCACAGCCTGATGCTGTAATTGGAGACAGCTGCTTTTGTACACCTGGGCTGCAAAGCCACACCCTCAATTAGATTCACTGTCTGCTCTCAGTAAATTAAGTTGATACCACCCCTTCCTCAAAAAACACTTTTTTTTCTTAAATGAGACCTGTTTCTTCTAATAAAGTATATGTTTGATTAACCCAAACAGGTACAACTCCTGCTGAGACAGAATTGAGTAATGAGTAAAAAATCTGTAGTTCTGGAATACTGTTTCTGCTCAGCAGCCAGTCCTCTGCTGCAGGAAATAGTCAGAAGATTTAATTGGAGACATTTGCTTTTGTACACCTAAGCTGCTAAGCCTCTCCCCCAATTAGATTCACTCTCTGCTCTCAGTAAATTAAGCTGATACTGCCCCTTCCTAAGAAAAAAAAACACGTTTTCTTTACTTAAATGATACCCCTTTCTTCTTATAAAGTATCTGTTTACTTTATCCAAACAGGTACAACTCCTGCTGAGACAGAAGTGATTAATTAGTACAAAATCTGTAGTTCTGGACTTCGCGGATTCTGCTCTGCAACCAGTTCTCTTATGCAGGAAATTGCAAGAAGATGCAATTGGAGACAGCTGCTTTTGTACACCTAAGGGCAAAGCCACACCCCCAATTAATTTCACTCTCTGTTATAAGTAAATTAAGCTGATACCACCACTTCCTCAGAAAAAAACGCTTTTTTTTTTACTTAAGTGAGACTCCCTTCTTCTGATAAAGTATCTGTTTGCTTAATCCAAACTGGTACTACTCCTGCTGAGACAGAAGTGATTAATTAGTAAATCATCTGTAGTTCTGGACTTCTGTTTCTTGCTCTGCAAGCAGTTCTGTTCTGCCAGAAACAGCCGGAAGCTGAAATTTTCGACAGCTGCTTTCATACACCTAAGCTGCTAAGCCACACACCCAAATATATTCACTCCATGCTCTCACTAAATAAGCTGATACTGCTCCCTTCCTCAGAAAATACTCTTTCTTTTACTTATATTTAGACCCCTTCTTCTAATAAAGTAGCTGTTTGCTTTATTCAACCAGATACTACTCCTACTGAGACAGAAGTGATTAGTTAGTAAAAAATCTGTAGTTCAGGACCTCTGTACACTGGACCACCAGGGATGAATGAGGGAGGAGGGGGGGGTTTCTTAAACAACTACTGCCTGCGATTGGGCTTTTCGGTCCACTGGACCTCCAGGGATACGTTCCGGCTGAGCCACATTGCTGCCCGCGATCGGGCTGGTGGGGGGATTAAACTATGCCCACGATCAGGCCAGTGGGGATGGTGGGGGGATTTACAGTCGGCTACCTGCTATCAGGCTGCAGGGGGAGCACAGGGACTGAGTTGGGGGCCAGCCACAGGTGGCAGCTGCTGTGTTGTGCCCTGCAATGCAGCAGCTCCCCTGTGGGTGGCCCTCAACTTAAGCCTTTTTTTTGCCTCAAAGTTGTGCAGGCGCAGGTTGGGGGCTGTGCCTGCACAACTCTGCACAGCCCTGCTGAATATCGGGCTGTGCAGTTTATGCATGGTAACTCCCCCTCCAGTTCAGCATGCATTCATTTGTATTGCGCTGTTGCTCAGCATGTTTTCTGTGGTGCAACTGCCTCCTGCTGAATATGGCAGAATGGAGCAAGTTCAGACTTGCGCAGTCGCAACCCTACTGCGCATGGCGCAACCCTTTTGAATATCTGTGCCCAGATTTCTTACTAATCACTTCTATCTCAGCAGGAGTAGCACCTGTTAGGATTAAGCAAACAGATACTTTATGAGAAGAAGGGTGTCTCATTTAACTAAAAAAAAGTGTATTTTCTCAGGAAGGGGAAGTATCACCTTAATTTACTGAGAGCAGAGACTGTAACGAATTGGGGGTTTGGCTTTGCAGCTTAAGTGTACAAAAGCAGCTGTTTCCAATTACAGCTTCTGACTGTTTCTAGCAGAAGAGAACTGATTGCACAGCAAGAAATAGAAGTCCAGAACTAGAGATTTTTTACAAATTAATCACTTCTTTCTCAACAGGAGTAGCATCTGTTTGGGTTAAGCAAACAGACACTTTATTAGAAGATGGGGGTCTCAATTGGGTAAAGAAAAAAGATTTTCTGCAGAAGGGCAATATCAGCTTAATTTACAGAGAGCAGAGAGGGAATCTAAATGGTGGTGTGGCTTAGCAGCTTCGCTGTACAAAAGCAGCTGTCTCCAATTACAACTTCCACCCATTTCTGGCAGAAGAGAACTGGTTGCAGAGCAAGAAACAGAAGTCCAGAACTACAGATTTTTCATTAATTATTCACTACTGTCACAGGAGGAGTAGTACCTGTTTGGATTAAGCAAACACATACTTTATTAGAAAATGGGTTTCTCATTTATGTAAAAAAAAGTGTTTTTTTCTGAGGAAGCAGGCAGTATCAGTTTAATTTACTGAGAACAAAGAGTGAATCTAATTGGGGGTGTGGATAAGTAGCTTGTGTGTGCAAAAGCAGCAGTCTTCAAATACATCTTCTGGCTATTTCCTGCATAAGAGAACTGGTTGCAGAGCAGAATCCGAGAATGAATCTAATTGAGGGTGTGGCTTTGCAACTTAGGTGTACAAAAGCAGCTGTCTCCAATTACAGCATCTGGCTTTTTCTGGGAGGAGAAAACTGGTTGCAGAGCAAGAAACAGAAGTACAGAACTACAGATGTTTTACTAATTTTTCATTCTATCTCAGCAGGACTAGTACCTGTATGGATTAAGCAAAGAGATACTTTATTAGAAGATTGGGGTCACATTTAAGTAAAAAAAGTGTCTTTTCTGAAGAAGGGCATTATCAGCTTAATTTATTAAGAGCAGAGATTGAATCTAATTGGGGGTTTGGCATAGCAGCATAGGTGTACAAAAGCAGCTGCCTCCTCTTACAGCTTCCTGCTGTTTCTGGAAGAATTGAGCTGGTTGCAGAACAAGAAACAGAAGTCCAGAACTACAGATTGTTTACTAATTAATCACTTCCGTCTCAGCAGTAGTAGTACCTGTTTTTATTAAGCAAACAGATACTTAATTAGAAACGTGTGACTGATTTAGGCAACAAAAAGCTAATTTTTCTGAGGAAGGGGCAGAATCAGCTTAATTAATTGAGAGCAGAGAGTGAATCTAATTGGGGGTGTGGCTTTGCATCTTAGGTGTACAAAACCAGCTGTCTCCAATTACAGCTTCCGGCGGTTTCTGGCAGAAGAGAACTGGTTGCAGAGCAACAAACAGAAGTTTAGAACTACAGATGTTTTACCAATTAATCATTTCGGTATCAGGAGGAGTAGTACCTGCTTGGATTGTGCATACATATACTTTATTAGAAAATGGGGGTCTCATTTAAGTAAAAAAAGTGTTTTTTCTGAGTAATGGGGCAGTATCAGCCTAATTAACTGAGAGCAGAAAGTGAATCTAATTCAGGGAGTGGCTTAGCAACTCCGGTGTACAAAAGCAACTGTCTCCAATTACACCTTCCAGCTATTTCTGGCAGAAGAGAACAGGTTGCAAAGCAAGAAACAGAAGACCAGAACTACAGATTTTTTACTAATGAATCACTTCTGTCTCAGCTGGAGTAGTATCTATTAGGATTAAGCAAACAGATACTTTATTAGAATTTCTATTTTTTTCATTTAAGTTTTTACAGTGGTGTGAAAGAGTATTTGCCCCCTTCCTGATTTTCTCTATTATTGCATATTTGTCACACTGGATGTTTTCAGGTCTTTAGACAAAATGTAATATTAGATAAAGGGAACCTGAGTGAACAAATAACACTTGTTTGTTTTTTTTATTTCACTTATTTAACGAAAAAAAGTTAACCAACACCAATTGGCACTGTGTGAAAAAGTAATTGCCCCTTACACTTAATAACTGGTTACGCTACATTTAGCTGCAATGACTGCAACCAAACACTTCCTATAATTCAATATCAGTCTTTCACATGCTGTGGAGGAATTTTAACCACTCTTCCTGCAGAACTGCTTTAATTCAATAACATTTGGTAGGTTTCGAGCATGAACTGCTCGTTTCAGGTCCTGCCACAGCATCTCTATTGGATTTGAGTCTGGACTTTGACTACCCTCCAAAACTTTAATTTTACTTCTTTTCGCCATTCTGATGTGGACTTGCTTTTGTGTTTTGGATCATTGTCTTGCTGCATGACCCAACTACGCTTCAGCTTCAGCTGATGGAAGGATGACTGGACATTCTCCTTAAGAATTTTCTGGTACAGAGCAGAATTCATGGTTCCTTTAATTATGGCAAGTCATCCAGGTCCTTAGGCAGCAAACATCCCACACCATCACTACCACCACCATGTTTGACTGTTGGTATGGTGTTCTTACTGTGGAATGCTGTGTTTGCTTCTTGAGACATTATGGGATCCATGTTGTCCAAAAGTTCCACTTTGGACTCATCTGTCCATAGAACATTTTCCCAAAAGGCTTGTGGATCATCCAGGTGCTTCTTGGCAAATGAGAGATGAGCATTTATGTTCTTCTTGGTTAGCAGTGGTTTCCGCCTTGCTACTCTCACATGAAGCCCATTTTTGATCAGTCTCTTTCTGATTGTGGAGTCATGAACACTGACCTTAGCTGAGGCAAGAGAAGCCTGCAGTTCTTTGGATGTTGTTTTAGGATCCTTTGAGACTTCTTGGACGATTTTTATACTGCACCCTTGGAGTAATTTTGGCAGGCCGCCCACTCCTGGGAAGGTTCACTGCTGTTCCAAGTGTTCTCCATTTGGATATTATGGCTCTCACTGTGGTTCGATGGAGTCCCAGAGCCTTAGAAGTAGCTTTGTAACCCTTTCCAGACTGATAGAGGGCAACAAAATGTTTTTCTGATCTTTTCAGGAACTTCCTTTGATCATGGCATAATGTGCTTGTTGAATCTTTGTCCTGACAATGTGACTCTGATGGTAAGGGCCAAAATAAGTGAGGTTTATATTGAGCAGGGCTGGCTGTAATCAAGCCTGGCTGTGTTCAATCAGCTGACTCTAATTATCCCTTTAATTGGGTTGATTTAACTAGGGGCAATTACTTTTTCACACAGTGCCAGTTGGTGTTGGTTAACTTTTTTCATTAAATAAATGAAATAAGTAAAAAAAAAAAGTGTTATTTGTCCACTCAGGTTCCCTTTATCTAATATTATATTTTGTCTAAAGACCTGAAAACATCCAATGTGACAAATATGCAATAATAGAGAAAATCAGGAAGGGGGCAAATACTTTTTCACGCCACTGTATCTGAGGAAGGGGCAGTATTAGTTTAATTTACTGAGAGCAGAGAGTGAATCTAATTGGGGATGTGGCTTAGCAGCTTAGATGTACAAAAGCAGCAGTTTCCATTTACATCTTCTGGCTAGTTCCTGCATAAGAGAACTGGTTTCAGAGCATAATCCAAAGTCCAGAACTACAGATTTTTTACTAATTAATCACTTCTGTCTCAGCAATAGTAGTACCAGTTTGGATTAGGCAAACAGATAATTTATTGGTAGAAGGTGGTCTCATTTAAGTAAAAAAAAGTGTTTTCTTTCTGAGGAAGTGGTATAATCACCTTAATTTACTGATCACAGAGAGTGAATTTAATTGGGGAAAGCTTTGCAACTTAGGTGTACAAATGCTGCTGTCTCCAATTACAGATTCCAGCTGTTTCTGAGAGAAGAGAACTGGTTGCAGAACAAGAAACAGAAGTCCAGAACAACATATTTTTTACTAATTAATCACCTCTGTCTCAGCAGGAGTAGATCCTGCTTGGATTAAGCAACCATATACTTTATTACAATAAAGGGGTCTCATTTAAGTAAAGAAATAGTGTTTTTTTTCTGGGGAATGGGGAGTATTAGCTTAATATACTGAGAGCAGAGAAAGAATCTAATTGGGGGTATGGCATAGCAGCTTAGATGTACAAAGACAGCTGTCTCTAATAACATCTTCATGCTGTTTCTGGTAGAGGAGTACTGGTTGCAGAGCAGAAACAGAAGTCCAGAACTACAGATATTTTACTAATTAATCACCTCTGTCTCAGCTGGAGTAGAACCTGCTTGGATTAAGCAAACAGATACTTTATTAGAAGAAATGGGTCTCATTAAAGTAAAAAAAAGTATTTTTTTCCAAGGAAGGGGTCAGAATCAGCTTAATTTACTGAGCGCAGAGTGTGAATCTATTTGGGGGTGTGGCTTAGCAGCAAAGGTGTACAAAAGCCGCTGTGTTTAATTAGAGCTACTGGCTGTTTCAGGCAGGAGTAAACTGCTTGCAGAGCAAGAAACAGAAGTCCAGAAGTACAGATTTTTTACTTTTTTATTACTTCTGTCTCAGCAGCAGTAGTACCAGTATGGATTAAGCAAACAGACACTTTATTAGAAGATGGGGTCCAATTTAACTAAAAAAAAAGTGTTTTTTTTTCTGAGGAAGGAGGCACTCTCAGCGTAATTTATTGAAAGCAGAGAGTGAATCTAATTGGGGGTGTGGCTTAGCAGCTTAGGTGTAAAAAGCAGCTATCTCCAATTACAGCATCCAGCCATTTCTGGCCGAAGAGAATTTGCTGCAGAATAAGAAACAGAATTCCAGAAGTACAGATTTTTTACTAATTAACTACTTCTGTCCAGCAGGAGTAGCACCTTTTTGGATTTAGCATATAGATACTTTATCAGAAAGTAGGTGTCTCATTTAATTAAAAAAAAGTGTTTTTTATGAGGAAGTGGTGGTATCAGCTTAATTTACTGATAACAGAGAGTGAATTTAATTGGGGGTATGGCTTTGCAGCTTAGGTGTACAAAACATCTGTCTCCAATTACTGGTTCTGGTGGATTCTGGCAGAAGAGAACTCATTGCAGAGTAAGAAACAGAAGTCCAGGACTATAGATTTTTTAATAATTAATTACTTCTGCCTCAGCAGGTGGAGTTCCTGTTTGGATTAAGCAAACAGATACTTTATTAGAAGTAGAGGGTCTAATTTAAGTGAAAAAATTGTTTTTTCTGAGGAAGGGGCAGTATCAGCCTCATTTATTAAGAGCAGAGAGTGAATCTAATTGGGGGTGTGTCATAGCAGCATAGGTGTACAAAGGCAGCTATCTCCAATTACAGCTTCCCACTGTTTCTGGCAGAAGAGAACTGGTTGCAGAGCAAGAAACAGAAGTCCAGAACTATAGATGTTTTACTAATTAATCACTTCTGTCTCAGTAGGAGTAGTATCTGGTTGAATAAAGCAAACAGCTACTTTATTAGAAGAAGGGGGTCTAATATAAGTAAAAAAAGTATTTTCTGAGGAAGGGAGCAGTATCAGCTAATTTAGTGAGAGCATGGAGTGAATGTATTTGGGTGTGTGGCTTAGCAGCTTTGGTGTACGAAAGCAGCTGTTGAAAATGTCAGCTTCTGGCTGTTTCTGGCAGAACAGAACTGCTTGCAGAGCAAGAAACAGAAGTCCAGAACTACAGATGATTTACTAATTAATCACTTCTGTCTCAGCAGGAGTAGTACCAGTTTGGATTAAGAAAACAGATACTTTATTAGAAGAAGGGAGTCTCACTTAAGTAAAAAAAAGTGTTTTTTTCTGAGGAAGTGGTGGTAGCAGCTTAATTGACTAATAACAGAGAGTGAAATTAATTGGGGGTGTGGCATTGCCCTTAGGTGTACAAAAGCAGCTGTCTCCAATTACATCTTCTTGCTATTTTCTGCATAAGAGAACTGGTTGCAGAGCAGAATCCGAAGTCCAGAACTACAGATTTTTTACTAATTAATCACTTCTGTCTCAGCAGGAGTTGTACCTGTTTGGGTTAAGCAAACAGATACTTTATTAGAAGTACGGGGTCTCATTTAAGTGAAAAAATATTTTTTTTCTGAGGATGGGGCTTATCAGACTCATTTACTAAGAGCAGAGAGTGAATCTAATTGGGGGTGTGGCATAGCAGCATAGGTGTACAAAGGCAGCTATCTCCAATTACTGCTTCCCACTGTTTCTGGCAGAAGTGAACTGGTTGCAGAGCAAGAAACAGAAGTCCTGAACTATAGATTTTTTACTAATTAATCACTTCTGTCTCAGTAGGAGTAGTATCAGGTTGAATAAAGCAAACAGCTACTTTATTAGAAGAAGGGGGTCTAATATAAGTAAAGGAAAGAGTATTTTCTGAGGAAGGGAGCAGTATCAGCTTATTTAGTGAGAGCATGGAGTGAATTTATTTGGGTGTGTGGCTTAGCAGCTTAGGTGTATGAAAGCAGCTGTCGAAAATTTCAGCTTCTGGCTGTTTCTAGCAGAACAGAACTGCTTGCAGAGCAAGAAACAGAAGTCCAGAACTACAGATGATTTACTAATTAATCACTTCTGTCTCAACAGGAGTAGTACCAGTTTGGATTAAGCAAACAGATACTTTATTAGAAGAAGGGAGTCTCACTTATGTAAAAAAAAAAAGTGTTTTTTTTCTGAGGAAGTGGTGGTATCAGCTTACTTTACTTATAACTGAGAGTGAAATTAATTGGGAGTGTGGCTTTGCCCTTAGGTGTACAAAAGCAGCTGTCTCCAATTACATCTTCTTGCTATTTCCTGCATAAGAGAACTGGTTGCAGAGCAGAATACGAAGTCCAGAACTATAGATTTTTTACTAATTAATCACTTCTGTCTCAGCAGGAATTCTACCTGTTTAATAAAGCAAACAGATACTTTATAAGAAGAAAGGGGTCTCATTTAAGTAAAGGAAAAGTGTTTTTTTTTTCCTTAGGAAGGGGCAGTATCAGCTTAATTTACTGAGAGCAGAGAGTGAATCTAATTGGGGGAGAGGCTTAGCAGCTTAGGTGTACAAAAGCAAATGTCTCCAATTAAATCTTCTCACTATTTTCTGCAGCATAGGACTGGCTGCTGAGCAGAAACAGTATTCCAGAACTACAGATTTTTTACTCATTACTCACTTCTGTCTCAGCAGGAGTTGTACCTGTTTGGGTTAAGCAAACAGATACTTTATTAGAAGAAACTGGTCTCATTTAAGTAAAGAAAAAGTGTTTTTTTCCTTAGGAAGGGGCAGTATCAACTTAATTTACTGAGAGCAGAGAGTGAATCTAATTGGGGGTGAGGCTTAGCAGCTTAGGTGTACAAAAGCAACTGTCTCTAATTAAATCTTCTGACTATTTCCTGCCGCAGATATTCATTCATTCATTCACAAAACTGGACTGTCTTGTAGAGTATGTGCTGCACGCCCATTGGCTCTTGCTCTGCACCATTGGGCGTACAGCCCTACCGGGCAGTCAGTCGGCGGGCAGCGGGGTGGCAGGCGGGTGGGATGCTGCTGCTCTCCAGCTGCTGGGGGGCGGGGTGGTGAGGCTTCGTGGGTGGGTGGGGTGGGGACACTAGCCACCAGGGCAATGTTCGGGGTTTCTTAAACAACTACTGCCCATGATCGGGCTTTTCGGTCCACTGGACCACCAGGGATATGTTGGGGAGCCACTTTGCTGCATGTGATCAGGCTGGCAGGGGGGATTAAACTATGCCCGCGATCAGGCCAGTGGGGGGTGGTGGTGGGGATTGTACACTGTTTCGCCCATGATCGGGCTGCAGGGGGCGTCGGTCCCTGACGGCTGCTGCCTGGCAGGGTGCCAAGCGCAAGTCCTCGGGGATCGGTGCACCTGCATGCTAATGGCATGCAAATGGGGCCATAATCAGATGCAAATGGCCCCCCCCTGCGCCTTGCATGAATTATGGCCCCACTTGCATGTCACCATTTGAATATGGGGATTTTGCACATGGCGCAATGGTACTTGCGCCACCGCAAGTTGAATGCTCCACTCTGACCACTTGCGGTGGCGCAAGTTGCACTGCACCATGCACAGTGGCTGTGGCCAGGGGATGATATTCAAAGGAATTGCTCAAGGGTGCAACTCCTTTGAATATCGCTCTGGACACATCCCTGCACAACTATTTTGTGCAGCGCAAGGGCTTGCGCCACAAAATAACGCAGTTTGAATATAAAGCCACTGTAGTTCTGGACTTCTGTTTCTTGCTCTGCAACCAGTTCTGTTCTGCCAGAAACAGCAGAAAGCTGTAATTGGAGACAGTCACTTTTGTACACCTAAGCTGCTAAGCCACACTCCCAATTAGATTCACTCTCTGCTGTCAGATAATTAAGCTGATACTGCCCCCTTTCTGAGAATAAAACACTTTTTTTTAATTAAAAGAGACACCCTTCTTCTAATAAAGTATATGTTAGCTTAATCCATACAAGTACTCCTCCTGCTGAGACAGAAGTGTTTAATTAGTAAAAAATCATCTGCAGTTCTGGACTTTTTTTTCTTGTTCTGCAACAAGTTCTCTTCTGCCAGAAACAGCAGGATGCTATAAATGCTCTCAGTAAATTAAGCTAATACTGCCTCTTTCCTCAGAAAAAACACTTTATTGTTACTTAAACGAGACCCCCATCTTCTAATAAAGTAACGGTTTTCTTAATCCTTACAGGTACTACTCCTGCTGAGACAGAAGTGATTAATTATAAAAAATCTGTAGTTCTGGACTTCTGTTTCTTGCTCTGCAACCAGTTTTCTCCTGCCTGAAACAGCCAGAAGTTGTAATTGGAGACAGCTGCTTTTGTACACCTAGGCTGCAAAGCCACACCATCCAATTAGATTCACACTCTGCTCTCAGTAAATTAAGCTGATACTGACCTCTTCCTCAGAAAAAAACACTTTTTTTTACTTAAATGAGACAACCTTCTTCTAATAAAGTATGTTTGCTTAGTCCAACAGGTACTACTATTGCTGAGACAGAAGTGATTAATTAGTAAAAAATATGCAGTTCTGGACTTCGGATTATGCTCTGTAACCAGTCCTCTTATGTAGGAAATAGCTGGAATTGGTATTTGGAGACTGCTGCTTTTGTACACCTAAGCTGCTAAGCCACACCCCCAATTAGATTCACTCTCTGCTCTCAGTAAATTAAGCTGATACTGCCCCTTCCTCAGAAAAAACAATTTTTCTTTAGTTGAATGAGACCCCGTTCTTCAAATAAGGTATCTGTTTGCTTTATCCAAACAGGTACTACTTCTGCTGATACAGAGTTGATTCATTAGTAAAAATTATGTAGTTCTAGACTTCTGTTTCTTGTTCTGCAACCAGTTCTCTTCTGCCAGAAACAGCTAGAAACTATAATTGGATATAGCTGCTTTTGTACACCTAAGCTGCAAAGCCACACCCCCAATTAGATTCACACCCTGCTCTCAGTAAATTAAACCGATTCCAACCCTTCCTCAGAAAAAACTTTTTTTTTCACTTAACTAGACCCCTTTCTTCTAATAAAGTATATATTTGCTTAATCCAAACAGGTACTACTCCTGCTGAAACAGAAGTGATTCATTATTAAAAAAATATGTAGTTCTGGACTTCTGTTTCTGCTCTGCAGCCAGTTCTCTTCTGCAGGAAATAGCCAGAAAATTTAATTGGTGACAGCTGCTTTAGTACACCTACGCTGCAAAGCCTCACCCCCAATTAAATTCACTCTCTGTTATCAGTAAATTAAGCTGATACCACCACTTCCTCAGAAAAAACGTTTTGTTTACTTAAATGAGACACCCATTTTCTAATAAAGTATCTGTATGCTCAATCCAAACAGGTACTACTCCTGCTGGACAGAAGTAATTAATTACTAAAAAATCTGTAAATCTACACTTCTGTTTCTTGTTCTGCAGCAAGTTCTCTTCGGCCAGAAACAGCTGAATGCTGTAATTGGAGACAGCTGTTTTTTGACACCTAAGCTGCTAAACCACACCCCCATTTAGATTCACTCTCTGTCTCAGTAAGTTAACCTGAGAGTGCCTCCTTCCTCAGAAAAAAAACACTTTTTTTTAGTTAAATGAGACCCCCATCTTCTAATAAAGTATCTGTTTGCTTAATCCATACAGGTACTACTCCTGCTGAGACAGAAGTGAATAATTAGTAAACAATCTGTACTTCAGGACTTCTGTTTCTTGCTCTGCAACCAGTTTTTTCCAGCCTGAAACAGCCAGAAGCTGTAACTGGAGACAGCTGCTTTTGTACACCTAGGCTGCAAAGCCACACCCCCAATTAGATTCATACTCTGCTCTCAGTAAATTATGCTGATACTGACCTCTTCCTCAGAAAAAAACACTTTTTTTTTACTTAAATGAGACAACCGTCTTCTAATAAAGTATGTTTGCTTAATCCAACAGGTACTACTATTGCTGAGACAGAAGTGATTAATTAGTAAAAAATCTGTAGTTCTGGACTTCAGATTATGCTCTGTAACCAGTCCTCTTATGCAGGAAATAGGTGGAATTTGTATTTGGAGACTGCTGCTTTTGTACACCTAAGCTGCTAAGCCACACCCCCAATTAGATTCACTCTCTGCTCTCAGTAAATTAAGCTGATACTGCCCCTTCCTCAGAAAAAAACAATGTTTCTTTAGTTAAATGAGACCCTGTTCTTCAAATAAGGTATCTGTTTGCTTTATCCAAACAGGTACTACTTCTGCTGACACAGAGTTGATTCATTAGAAAAAATATGTAGTTGTGGACTTCTGTTTCTTGTTCTGCAACCAATTCTCTTCTGCCAGAAACAGCTAGAAACTATAATTGGATAAAGCTGCTTTTGTACACCTAAGCTGCTATGCCATACACCCAGTTAGATTCACTCTCTGCTCTCAGAAAATTAAGCTGATACTGACCCCTTCCTCTAAAAAAACACTTTTTCTTTACTTAAATAAGACACCTTTCTTCTAATAAAGTATCTGTTTGCTTAATCCAAACTGGTACTACTCCTGCTGAGACAGAGGTGATTAATTAGTAAAACATCTGTATTTCTGGACTTCCGTTTCTTGCTCTGCAACAAGTTTTCTCCTGCCAGGCACAGCCTGATGCTGTAATTGGAGACAGCTGCTTTTGTACACCTGGGCTGCAAGGCCACACCCTCAATTAGATTCACTCTCAGCTCTCAGTAAATTAAGCTAATACCACCCCTTCCTCAAAAAAAATTTTTACTTAAATGAGACCCCTTTCTTCTAAAAAAGTATCTGTTTGCTTAATCCAAAGAGGTACAACTCCTGCTGAGACAGAAGTGAGTAATGAGTAAAAATTCTGCAGTTCTGGACTACTGTTTCTGCTCAGCAGCCAGTTCTCTGCTGCAGGAAATAGCCAGAAGATTTAATTGGAGACAGTTGCTTTTCTACACTTAAGCTACTAAGCCTCACCCCCAATTAGATTCACTCTCTGCTCTCAGTAAATTAAGCTGATACTGCCCCTTCCTCAGAAAAGAACACTTTTTCTTTACATAAATGAGACCCCTTTCTTCTTACAAAGTATCTGTTTGCTTTATCCAAACAGGTACAATTCCTGCTGATACAGAAGTGATTTATTAGTAAACAATCTGTAGTTCTGGACTTCGGATTCTGCTCTGCAACCAGTTCTCTTATGCAGGAAATAGCAAGAAGATGTAATTGGAGACAGCTGCTTTTGTAAACCTTAGGGCAAAGCCACAACCCCAATTAATTTCACTCTCTGTTATAAGTAAATTAAGCTGATACCTCCACTTCCTCAGAAAAACCTTTTTGTTTACTTAAATGAGACACCCATTTTCTAATAAAGTATCTGTATGCTCAATCCAAACAGGTACTACTCCTGCTGGACAGAAGTTATTAATTACTAAAAAATCTGTAAATCTACACTTCTGTTTCTTGTTCTGCAGCAAGTTCTCTTCATCCAGAAACAGCTGAATGCTGTAATTGGCGACAGCTGTTTTTTGACACCTAAGCTGCTAAACCACACCCCCATTTAGATTCACTCTCTGTTTCAGTAAATTAACCTGAGAGTGCCTCCCTCCTCAGAAAAAAAAAACACTTTTTTTTTGTTAAATGAGATCCCCATCTTCTAATAAAGTATCTGTTTGTTTAATCCATACAGGTACTACTCCTGCTGATACAGAAGTGAATAATTAGTAAACAATCTGTACTTCGGGACTTCTGTTTCTTGCTCTGCAACCAGTTTTTTCCAGCCTGAAACAGCCAGAAGCTGTAATTAGAGACAGCTGCTTTTGTACACCTGGGCTGCTAAGCCACACCCCAAATAAGATTCACACTCTCAGTACATTAAGCTGATACTGACCCCTTCCTCCGAAAAAAACCTTTTTTTACTTAAATGAGACCCCTTTCTTCTAATAAATCATCTGTTTGCTTAATCCATACATGTACTTCTGCTGCAGAGACAGAAGTTATTAATTAGTAAAATATCTGTAATTCTGGACTTCTGTTTCTGCTCTGCAAACAGTATTCCTCTGTCAGAAACAGCAAGAAGATGTAATCAGAGACAGCAGCTTTTGTAGATGTAAGCTACTTTGCTGTATGTCCAGTTAGATTCACTCTCTGCTCTCAGTAATTTAAGCTGATATAGCCCCTTGCTCAGAAAAAAACAAATTTTCTTTACTTATATGAGACCCCTTTCTTCTAATAAAGTATCTGTTTGCTTAATCCAAACAGGTACTACTCCTGCTGAGACAGAAGTGATTAGTTAGTAGAAAATCTGTAGTTCTGGACTTCGTATTATGCTCTGCAACCAGTTCTCTTATGCAGAAAATAGCCATAAGAAGTAATTGGAGACTGGTGCGTTTGTACACCTAAGATGCTAAGCCACACCCCCAATTAGATTCACACTCTGCTCTAAGTAAATTAAGCTAATACTGCCCCTTCCTCTAAAAAAACACTTTTTCTTTATTTAAATAAGACACCTTTCTTCCAATAAAGTATCTGTTTGCTTAATCTAAACAGATACTACTCCTGCTGAGACAGAAGTGATTAATAAGTAAAAAATCTGTAGTTCTGGACTTCTGTTTTTTGTTCTGCAACCACTTTTCTTCTGCCAGAAACAGCTGAAATATATAATTGGAGACAGCTGCTTTTGTACACCTAGGCCCAGATATTCAAACTGCGCTCAAAACTGGCGCAACAGCAGGAGCAAGCACAAACCAGTTGCACAAATGCGCAACAGGTGCGATATTCAAACATGGAGCAGAGCAAATTGCACAAGCAACCAACGTCTGAATATCACACATACTGCCCCATCGCGCAACCAGGAAGGAGAAGCTGAGCCAAAATGCTGTGCTATGGCACAACCATGGAAGCTCAGCTGAGCAGTGCAGAGCTGCCATAGTGCAAGCACAGCCCCCCCAGAGCAATGGAACTGCACATCCAGGGAGGCAGGCTGGGGCCCACCGCCAGCCATGCCACACATGGGCACAGGAACTCACTGCAGAACCCACACCACACTGGCACACCCCAAGCACAGCATCATTGGGGGTGGGACGGCTGATCCATGTGCCCATGGGGACAAGCCAACTAAAGCATAGCAGAGCCATGATGCCCCAGCACAACCACTGGCAGGCAGAGTGCCACACCCAGGGGTTGACAACCACAGTGCACATCAGTCCCCCCTGTACGCACAGCACAGCATGCACCGTGCCCCCAAGACACCGCTCATGTGCAGTGACAGGCACTGCAGGAAACACCATGCACCCCCCGTGCCACACGTCAACCCCATGCTGCAGAGAAGCAGACCACCCAGACCCACCCTGTGCACCCAGCAGTGGGTGGCAGCAAATGGCGAGAGCAACAGAAAGGCAATGCTATGCTGGTGATACCTCCCCATGGACACACACACATATATCCAGGACCATAGTAGCCCAGATGGCATGTACACCCCTGCAACGGAGCACCCAGAGCCAGTTGCAAAGCAGACATCAACACAGCAGTTGTACCAAAATAGAATTTTATATTCAAACAAAAAGAGGTAACAAAACAGCTAAAACTATGTACAAGTTGGGGGACGGGTAAAGGCAGGGTGTGCAAGGGAGGAAAACAACTTGGAGGAAGTCAGGGTGAAGGGATGGAGGAAGGGCAAAAAAAGGTGAACTCACGCCCAGCAGACTCCTGCTCCTCCCCTGCCGTCTTCCCCTCCTGTGTCTGTGCCCGTTCCCCTGTTGCTGTAGGGCTTGCAGGAGCTCTCTGTTGTCGCCCGACCAGCTGTGTCAGGCACGGACAGTCATGCGCCATGTGCGCACGAACACACCTAGGAAAATGGGAACACAGTCAATGGCTGAGACTGACCACAACCCTGAACACCACCCAACCTGCAACCCAGCTAACCCAATGTGCTGCACATGTGATGGCATGCACCCACCCACAGTGAACATGCACATAGCCATCACAAACAAGCGGCACCAGCCATGCCACCACCACCCACACACTGCCCACGTCAATCACAGTACAAACTAGGCTGTCATGTGATGTTGCAACGTGGTGCGATGCCAGTCACACAGCTATGTGCCCAGTGCATGCCTGAACCACCTGGATGTGCATACACAGGCGTGTCGTGATGCTGCACTGTGATGCAGGTCACCTGTATCACGCCTACATACATGGATACATAGACAGTGTCGCGAGATAGGGGCCTATGGACACCTAGTCTAGCCATTTGTGCTTGTACGATCACTCTCATGTCCTATAAGTCCATTCCCCTCACCCTGACCTCCAGAAGTCCCTCATGGCGAGCCCACACATACAGATCTCCTTGACAAGTCAGCCCCACCACATCCTCTGGCAGGGTGTTCCACTAATCCACCACCCATAATGTGAGAAACACATCGCATGTTTCCCTTAAACGAGCCCCTCAACTGCATCCCATGCCCTCTACACCTGGAACATCCTCTACGCTGACAAATATTGGTTCCTGCACTGTTCCCCCTGTACAATACTGTATGACCCCATCATATCCCCACCCTCCTCCCTCCAGGGAGTACATGTTCAGTTCCGTCAACCTGTCTGCATAGGACATGTGATGCAATCCATGCACCATCCATGTCGCCCTCCTGTGAAGCGCTCCACCCAGTCCCTGTCCATCGCAGCTATGTGTTCCAGAACTGTACATTGTACTCAGTGTGGGGACTCACTAGTGTTATGTATGGTGGAACTACTACCACCCATCTGGTTGTGTCCATCATGGTTGGTGGTCCTGCCCTCCAGCATGCAATAGCATCCATGGCGAATGATACTCACACTCCTCCAGCAGCTCAGTCTGCCACTGCTGCTGCTGCTGTTGATGCTGCTGCTGCCACTGCGGCCGACTGGCCTGTGGGACTGGGGCCCTGGCATGGCCCACATCAGCGCTCCGGCGCCATCACCATCCGGCCTGTGGGAGACATATGGTGAGACAAACATCAGTGTGACTCAAAAAGCAGAGTGCCCCCTGCCCCAGTAAGACTGCCTGCCCACACAGCCATAACCATCCATCGCACAGCTGCACACACTGACACACGATGCACAGCCACCCAGGCACACACACCTACAGAATAGATGAATAGATGGGTACACTCCGTGGCCTGGGCACCAGGCCCGCCTGTGCAGGGAGCGCAGCTGAGCTAACAGCTCCCGGGTCCCTCGGCGGAGATCACTGACCCGGTGCCGGCACTGCTCCAGAACCGCCCCGCCAGTGACCCCACCAGGTCAGTGGCCACTTGCCTGCCATGGGTCCTCGGTTGGTGAGGGGCCTCACCATACAGTTGGTCATAGTGGGGCTCCACTAGGGCCACCAGGTTGGCCACCTCAACTTGGCTCCCGCACTGCCCTCCTCCTAGCCATGGCACCAACTTTACAGCAGGCAATATGGCGCCCGCTGCGCTGTGACCCCACGTGGGTTGTTGCGCAATAGACCAGCACAGGCACCTATGGCGCTGTTCGCTGCGCCGTCACTTCCATGGCACTGTAGCCAGACAGGCGCAATAGGGGCGTACACATGGCATGCACTCAGCGCCCAGGGGTCAGAGGCATACCAAGGTCCGGCAATGATGCAAGGCTCGCACAGCGCCATAGGATGCATAGGTATCCTGCTTGCGACTGCGAGCACCAACACCAGTGCCACAGGGGACTATCGGCGCAGAGGTGCCACAGGCGCCATATAGTGCCCAGTGCTGCAGCACCACTGGCACAATGGTGGCCATGTCCAGACAGCCTATCGCGCTCCAAGTTCTGCAGCACAGTCGGCATGCGTAACCCGTCTGGGCTGTGCGAATGCAGTGTAACACCACAACCACAAACATGCGCCATTGGCTCAGCCGGACCTTCCTATGCGCTAAGCGCATTCACGTGATATTCAGCCGACATATGCAAAGCAGGCGATCAGCCATTCAAAGGCGCAGTGGCGCAATTAGCATATCATTAAAGTTGCGCCACACCTCATTTGCATGTGTTGCGCTATAAAAATACGACACTGGGTTGTGGCGGCCAGATTTAGTTTTTGCAGCTGAGAGGTGAGTTACATGCTGTGTGATGCTCAGGACAATGCACATGGGCAGGGGTGCTGGAGGGTGTCACGGGATGAGGGGCTGAGCATGATGAGGGCACTTAGAAGGGGCAGAGGCACCTTTCCATCAGTATCTGCCAGGCAGAGAGGAAGAGGGGCTTCTGCCCCCGGCTCAACTATGCTCATGGGGAAATGCTGTGGACTGCAGAGTGACAGGTGTCACTTCCACCCATACAGATCAGCATGACTGGCGAGAACCAGGCGAGGTGTGGCGGCGGGCATGGGAGGAGGCGAACTTCACCACAGCAGAGACCAAGGCCCTCTTCCAGGCCTACCTGGAGGATGAGCCGCTTTGAGTGGGCAGAGGGCACCCCTCAGCAGCGTGCAGCTGCATGGGAGGGTAGCTCAGCCCGTCCAACCTACGGAAGCCACCAGCGCTCCGTGCAGGAGTGCTAATGAAGATGGGGACTGACCGCAGGAGGCTGAAGGAGAAGGTGGCAGCCTTCAGGGTGTCACGTGCTGCCACTGGTGGGGGCGACCAGTGGTGTTGCAGCTGACCCGACTGAGAGACACTGGTCATGGCCATGCAGCCGAGTGCCATTGTGGGTGTTCCTGGCGGAGGATTCCAGACAGGTGGAAGCCCATCACTGCAGTATGTCATGGTGATGTTGTGGGGCGGCTGTTGTTCACATGCACTCACTGTACTCTCTTTCTGTTTCAGATCCTGTTCGTCTGCAGGAGGCGGTGGTGGTGGAGTTCTGACAGTGAGGCAGACCTGCTGGACCAGGAGGAGGGACCTTCCACCTCCGCCAGCAGCCTGCACGCACTGCAGCAGCAGGCGGCTGGTCTGACAACTCCGCCCGGCAGTGATCTGGTGCGGGGTGCACAGCCTGTGTCACAGCAGTCTGGCATGCAGGTGTGCCAGGCATGCTGTGCCCTATGGCAGTGGCGCACCTGCACTATTGAGGAGATGGCAGGCCTGCAATGGCCAGTGAGGGGTGTGTCCACGAGGGACACAGGGCAGGCACCAGCCACGTGCCCCGGGCCGTCCAGCTCACACCTGTGACCAGCATGCTGGCACAGTCACAGGCTGGGCCTGTCAGCACCAGTGGAGCAGCACCAGTGGCTGAGCAGGTGTCTGGCACTGTTGACAGCACAGGGTGGAACAGGTGGACCTGGGGCTCAGCAGTTGGAGGGGCAGCAGCAGCAGTTGCACACCAGGCCTGGGGGACAGCATCAGGCAGTGGCACTTATCCACCGCCCTTGGATCAGCCCATACCTGGTCCACAGAAGCAGCGGCCACCATCAAGGGGTGCTGTGCTGGGACCATCACACCCCTGGGGTCACGATGCCATTGGGGCACAGTACCCTTTGGAGTGCACGCCGCCTGCTGCAGGAGTCGGTACAGCTGCAGGGAGGCGGGTTGCAGGTCGTGGAGGCACTAACTGTGTCCGTGGAGTGGCATAGCAGGGAGTGTGCTGGGACGGGCGAGATGGTCCATATGCGGATGGATGTGACCGCTGCCATCGAGGCTGACCCAGGCAGTGGTCTCTGTGGTACTGCATTGACCACCTGTCTGGTGACCCTGTACCCGCACCCACACAGTCGCCTCCTCCCCATTCGGCGTCGTGCGACACCAGGCCTGTCGGCGCTGGGTTCTGCTGTGGGCATCCCGAGCACCCTGGTGCAAGTTTCTTTGCGGGATGCAGACCCTGTGCAGGCAGGTCAGCGGTCACGCACTGGGACCCCTGGTGGTGCAGTAGTGCCACCCGATGTGGCCCCTGTACGGCCTGCCAGTGCTGCTGAGCCACGGCGGGCTGCCCACATCCGTGGTGGCCGTGGGACAGTGCTCCTGACTGAGCTGTCTCCCAATGCAGGCCCTGTCTGGTGCTGCCCTGTTGTGCAATGTGTGTCATGGTGGGCAGTGCACTGCTGGGTGCTCTGCTCACCAAACTGACACACGGACCACCTGCACACTCTCCCAACTGCTGTCCACAGGTGCGTGTGGATGATGATGCCTGCATTGCACTGTACACCAAGGTGCAAGGTTGCCCAGGTCCTGACTTCACGTGCGTGGACAGTCCAGGTAGTGAGGGTGGTTGGTGGTGCTGTGTGATAGCGTGTAATTTCCGCGTTGCTGTGCTTCTGCCCTGTATGCTGCCTGGGTGTGTGTGTGTGTGTTTATTTGAGTGCTCACCCCTCTCTGCTAATGTGTTGGTGTCGTAAACCCTTCAACTCCCTGACCTTCATGCAGTGTGTTCCCCTGTGTGCCTGTGGTTTGCGCATAGACAGTGTTGCCTGCATGTCCCTTGACTTACCTGTGTTGTGCGTGGTGCTCTTCTGCAATGGTGTCCTGGTGCAGCTGGGCCTGCCCGGGTCAGTCGGGGTCCCTCCATCCTAGGGGGGGTGGCTCATCACCCATATCACTGGCGCCACTGGCGTCCCCATCGCTGTCCCCCTCTTGGACCTGTACGGCTATCCCATGGTCTTTGGCCATGTTGTGCAGGATGCAACAGGCCAGGAATATCCCACAGGCCTTTTGGGGGCTGTACTGTAGGGCTCCGCTGGAGGTGTCCAGGCATCGGAAGCATGCCTTGAGTATCCCGAACACCCGCTCTATGATGTTCCATGTTGCGGCGTGTGCCTCATTGAAACCGTGCTGCGCTGGGGTCGTGGGGTGCGGTATGGTGTAAGCAGCCAGGGACGGTGGGTATCCACAGTCACCTGTGTGGAGATAGTGGAGATCAGTGTTAGGTCAGGTCCATATTGCCCTTATCCTTGTGCCACTACCATGGCACCTGTGTCATTCCACCCTTGCACAGAGTTTGCATTCCATACATGTGTACTCACCCACTAGATGACCCGTGGGGATGTTCCCACTCTCGGATCGATGGCACAGTGCAGATTGGTGCCATGAAGGCATCATGTGCTCCGCCAGGGTGTGTGGCACAGACATTGATGATGCGCCCAGTGGCATCACACACCACCTGGCAGTTGACACTCGAGTAGCCCTTTCGGTTCCAATATGCTTGCCCGTCGGGGCCAGGTGGCATGCGAATGGCCACATGGGTGCAGTCTATGGCACCTAGCATGCCAGGCATTTGTGCTACCCTGTGGAACTCCTGCATGTTTGCTGTCGCTCTGCCGTGGTGCTGGGGAAATGGATGTACTCCGCGGCATGAGGCAGCAGTGTGCTGAGGTGGGTGAGGATGCGAGGCGTGGCTGACTGCGTGATGCCTGTGGTGTCCCTGTCAGCCTCTGGAAGGTGCCCGTGGTGAGCAGGCACATGCAGGCTGTCACCTTGGTCTCCACGGACAGGCGTGACTCCGTTGTGAGGTGCCTGCATCACATCACTGCACAGCTCACTGAGCCATCTCAGTATTGCCCTGTTCAGGCGGTGACCCACGATCTCCAACATCACTGTACAGCTCGTAGCTGATGCAGACGCGATACCGCCTGTCAGGGGCATACCTGCCAGAGCCCCTCCATGGCCACGTCCCCTGCAGCATGCTGTCTCACCCCCTCATTACAGCTTCCATGTGGAGCTGACACTGTCATCTCCTGGCTTCTGCCCCCAGCTGCTGTTCCTGTGTTACCCCACTGCCCCCCACTGCTGCTTCCACTGCACCGGCACCCCACTAGCCTCTCTGTCCTCCAGGACCCACTGTCCCTCTCTGTCCTTCCTGCTCCTGTCTCTGTCTCTGTCTCTCTCTCTCTCTCTGTCTCTCTCCCGGTTTGCGGCCTGCTCGAGTTCTTGCGCCGCTCCCTTGAGCCATTTATTTTGGCTCAAATCCATACTTCGCAACTTCGGCTGAGCCACTCTTGCGCATTAGCAAATGTTCAAATATCACATTGCGCACTTTATGCAACGGACCGCCCGCTGATTGCGCAGCACCTTCATTTCCATTCGCGCTGTGTCTCAGCGTGTTTCGATGGCGCAACTGGCCTCTTCTCAATGCTCGCGAGATAGGCGCATTTTTGGGTTAACGCAGCGCCCAACCCTGTTGCATAGGTACAGCTGCCTGAATATCTGGGCCCTAGTCTGCAAAGTAACTCACCCAATTACATTCACTCCCTGTTTTCAGTAAATTAATCTGATACCACCACTTCCTCAGAAAAAAACACATTTTTTATTTAAAGATACCCCCATTTTCTAATAAAGTATCTGTTTGCTCAATCCAAACAGGTACTACTCCTCCTGAAACAGAAGTAATTAATTAGTAAAAAATCTGTAGTTCTGCACTTCTGTTTCTTGTTCTGCAACAAGTTCTCTTCGGCCAGATACATCCAGAAGCTGTAATTTGAGACAGCTGCTTTTTCACACCTAAACTGCTAAGCCACATCCCCAATTAGATTCACTCTCTGCTCTCAGTAAATTAAGCTGATAGTGCCTCCTTCCTCAGAAAAAAAACATTTTTTTAGTTAAATGAGCCCCCATTTTCTAATAAAATGTATGTTTGCTAAATCCATAGAGGTACTACACCTGCTGAGACAAAAGTGATTAATTAGTAAACAATCTGTAGTTCTGGACTTCTGTTTCTAGCTCTGTAACCAGTTTTCTCCTGCCTGAAACATCTAGATGTTGTAATTGGAGACAGCTGCTTTTGTACACTTAGGCTGCTAAGGCACACCCCCAATTAGATTAACTCTCTGCTCTCCATAAATTAAGCTGATAGTGACCCCTTTCTCAGAAAAAAAACACTTGTTTTACTTAAATGAGACCCCCTTCTTCTCATAAAGTATCTGTTTGCTTAATCCATACATGTACTTCCCATGCTGAGACAGAAGTGATTGATTAGTAAAAAATCTGCAGTTCTGGACATCAGATTATGCTCTGCAACCAGTTCTCTTATGCAGGAAATAGCCAGAAGATGTAATTGTAGACTGCTGCTTTTGTACTCCTATGCTGCTAAGCCACACCCCCAAATAGATTCACTCTCTGCTCTCAGCAAATTAAGCTGCTACTGCCCCATCTTCAGAAAAAAAACACTTTTTTTCACTTAAATGAGAAACTATCTTCTAATAAAGTATCTGTTTGCATAATCCAAACAGGTACAACTCCAGCTCAGACAGAAGTGATTAATTAGTAAAAAATCTGGAGTTCTGGTCTTCTGTTTCTTGCTCTTCAACCTGTTCTCTTCTGCCAGAACAGCCAGAATCTGTAAATGGAGACAGCTGCTTTTCTACACCCAAGCTGCTAAGCCACTCCACCAATTACATTCATGCTCTGCTGTCAGTTAATTAAGCTGTTACTGCCCACATCCTCAGAAGAAAACACTTTTTTTTACTTAAATGAGACCCCCTTTTTCTAATATAGTATTTGTATGCTCAATTCAAACAGGAACTACTCCTCCTGAGACAGAAGGGATTAATAGGTAAAAAATCTGTAGTTCTGGACTTCTGTATGTGGCTCTACAACCAGTTTTCTTTTGCCAGAAACAGCCGGAAGCTGTATTTGGAGACAGCTGCTTTTGTACACTTAAAAAGCAAAGCCACACCACAATAAGATTCACTCTCTGCTTTGAGTTAATTAAGCTGATACAGCCCTCTTCCTCAGAAAATAACACTTTTTTTACCTAAATGAGACACACTTTTCTAATTAAGTACCTGTTTGCTTAATCCAAAGAGGTACTTCTCCTGCTGAGATGGAAGTGATTAGTAAAAAATCTGTAGTTCTGGACTTCTGTTTCTTGTTCTGCAACCAGTTCCCTTCTGCCAGAAACAGCAGGAAGCTGTAATTGGAGACAGCTGTTTTGTACACCTAAACTACTAAGCCACACCCCCAATTAGATTCACTCTCTGCTCTCAATAAATTAAGCTGATGATGCCCTTCCTCAGAAAAACATTTTTTTTACTTAAATGACACCCCATCTTCTAATAAAGTATCTGTATGCTCAAGTCAAACAGGTACTACTCCTGCTGAGACAGAAGTGAAAAATTAGTAAAACATCTGTAGTTCTGGACTTCTATTTCTTGCTCTGCAACCAGTTTTCTCCTACCAGACACAACCTGATGCTGTAATTGGAGACAGCTGCTTTTGTACACCTGGGCTGCAAAGCCACACCCTCAATTAGATTCACTCTCTGTTCTCAGTAAATTAAGCTGATACCACCCCTTCCTCAGAAAAAAACACTTTTTTTTACTTAAATGAGACCCCTTTCTTCTAATAAAGTATCTGTTTGCTTAATCCAAACAGGTACAAATCCAGCTGAGACAGAAGTGATTAGTTAGTAAAACATTTGTAGCTTTGGACTTCTGTTTCTTCTCTGCAACCAGTTCTCTTCTGCAGGAAATAGCCAGAAGATTTAATTTGAGTTAGCTGCTTTTGTACACCTAAACTGCTAAGCCTCGCCCCCAATAAGATTCACTCTCTGTTCTCAGTAAATTATGCTGATACTACCCATTCCTCAAAAAAAACACTGTTTTCTTTACTTAAATAAGATCCCTTTCTTGTAATAAAGTATCTGTTTGCTTTACCCAAACAGGTACTACTCCTGCTGAGACAGAAGTGATTAATTAGTGAAAAATCTAAAGTTCTGGACTTCAGAGTCTGCTCTGCAAACAGTTCTTTTAAGAAGGAAATATACAGAAAATGTAATTGGAAACAGCTGCTTTTATACACCAAACGGCAAAGCCACACCTACAGTTAAATTCACGCTCTGTTATCAGTAAATTAAGCTGATACCACCACTTCCTCAGAAAAAAACACTTTTTTTACTTAAATGAGAGCACCATCAACTAATAAAGTATCTGTTTGCTTAATCCAAACAGGTACTACTCCTGCTGAGACAGAAGTGAGTAATGAGTAAAAAATCTGTAGTTCTGGACTTCTGTTTCTGCTCAGCAGCCAGTTCTCTGCTTCAGAAAATAGCCAGAAGATTTAATTGGAGACAGTTGCTTTTGTACACCTAAGCAGCTAAGCCTCACCCCCAATTATATTCCCTCTCTGATCTCAGTAAATTAAGCTGACACTGCCCCTTCCTCAGAACAAAAAAAACATTTTTTTTTTACTTAAATGAGACCCCTTTCTTCTTATAAAGTATCTGTCTGCTTTATCCAAACTGGTACAACTCCTGCTGAGACAGAAGTGATTAATTAGTAAAAAATCTGTAGTTCTGGACTTCGGATTCTGCTCTGCAACCAGTTCTCTTATGCAGGAAATAGCAAGAAGATGTAATTGGAGAGAGCTGCTTTTGTACACCTAAGGGCAAAGCCACACCCCCAATTAATTTCACTCTCTGTTATAAGTAAATTAAACTGATATCACCACTTCCACAGAAAAAAAACACTTTTTGTTTACTTAAATGAGACTCCCTTCTTCTAATAAAGTATCTGTTTGCTTAATCCAAACTGGTACTACTCCTGCTGAGGCAGAAGTGATTAATTAGTAAAACATCTGCAGTTCTGGACTTCTGTTTCTTGCTCTGCAACCAGTTCTCTTCTGCCAGAAAACAGTGGGAAGCTGTAATTGGAGATAGCTGCCTTTTTACACCTATGCTGCTATGCCACACCCCCAATTAGATTCACTCTCTGCTCTTAGTAAATGAGGCTGATACTGCCCCCTTCCTGAGAATAAAACACTTTTTTTCTTAAAAGAGACACCCTTCTTCTAATAAAGGATATGTTTGCTTAATCCAAACAGGTAATACTCCTGCTGAGACAGAAGTGATTAATTAGTTAAAAATCTGTAGTACTGGACTTCTGTTTCTTGTTCTGCAACAAGTTCTCTTCGGCCAGAAACAGTCGGATGCTGTAATTGGAGACTGCTGCTTCTTTTCACGTGAGCTGCTAAGCCACACACCCAATTAGATTCACTCTCTGCTCTCATTAAATTAAGCTGATACTGCCTCTTTCCTAAGAAAAAACACTTTTTTTACTTAAATGAGACTCCCATCTTCTAATAAAGTATCTGTTTTCTTAATCCATACAGGTTCTACTCCTGCCAAGACAGAAGTGATTAATTAGTAAAAAATCTGTAGATCTGGACTTCTGTTACTGCTCTGCAGCCAGTTCTCCTCTGTCATTAACAGCAGAACAATGTAATTGGAGACAGCTCATTTTGTACACCTGAGCTGCTATGCCACACCCCCAATTAGATTCACTCTCTGCTCTCTGTAAATTAAGCTGATACTGCACCTTCCTCAAAAAAAACATGTTTTCTTTACTTAAATGAGACCCCTTTCTTCAAATAAAGTATCTGTTTGCTTAATAAAACAAGTACTACTTCTGCTGAGACAGAGGTGATTAATAAGTAAAAAAAATATGTAGTTCTGGACTTCTGTTTCTTGTTCTGCAACCAGTTGTCTTCTGCCAGAAACATCCAGAAACTGTAATTGTAGACAGCTGCTTTTGTACACCTCAGTCTCAAAGCCACCCCCCAATTACATTCACTCTCTGCTCTCAGTAAATTAAGCTGATACCTCCCCTTCCTCAAAAAAAAAACACTTTTTTTACTTAAATGAGAAACTCATCTTCTAATAATGTATCTGTTTGCTTAAGTCAAACAGGTAGGACTCCTCCTCTGACAGAAGTGATTAATTAGTGAAAAATCTGTAGTTCTGGACTTCTGTTTCTTGCTCTGCAACTAGTTCTCTTCAGCAAGAAACAGCTGGAAGTTCTAGTTGGAGACAGCTGCTTTTATGCAGCTAAGCTGCTAAGCCACACCACCATTTAGATTCCCTCTCTGCACTCCATAAATTAAGCTGATATTGCCCCTTCTGCAGAAAAAACTTTTTTCTTTAGTTAAATGAGACCACCTTCTTCTAATAAAGTATATGTTTGCTTATTCCAAACATGTCCTTCCCCTACTGAGACAGAAGTGATTAATTAGTAAAGCATCTGTAGTTCAGCACTTCAGTTTCTGCTCTGCAACCAGTTCTCCTATGCCAGAAACAACAAGAAAATGTAACTGGAGACAGCTGGTTTTGTACATCTAAGCTGCTATGCCATACACCCAGTTAGATTCACTCTCTGCTCTCAGAAAATTAAGCTGATACTGACCCCTTCCTCTAAAAAAACACTTTTTCTTTACTTAAATAAGACCCCTTTCTTCTAATAAAGTATCTGTTTGCTTAATCCAAACTGGTACTACTCCTGCTGAGACAGAGGTGATTAATTAGTAAAACATCTGTATTTCTGGACTTACGTTCCTTGCTCTGCAACAAGTTTTCTCCTGCCAGGCACAGCCTGATGCTGTAATTGGAGACAGCTGCTTTTGTACACCTGGGCTGCAAGGCCACACCCTCAATTAGATTCACTCTCAGCTCTCAGTAAATTAAGCTAATACCACCCCTTCCTCAAAAAATTTTTTTTTTTACCTAAATGAGACCCGTTTCTTCTAATAAAGTATCTGTTTGCTTAATCCAAAGAGGTACAACTCCTGCTATGACAGAAGTGAGTAATGAGTAAAAATTCTGTATTTCTGGACTACTGTTTCTGCTCAGCAGCCAGTCCTCTGCTGCAGGAAATAGCCAGAAGATTTAATTGGAGACATTTGCTTTTCTACACTTAAGCTACTAAGCCTCACCCCCAATTAGATTCACTCTCTGCTCTCAGTAAATTAAGCTGATACTGCCCCTTCCTCAGAAAAAAAACTTTTTCTTTACATAAATGAGACCCCTTTCTTTTTATAAAGTATCTATTTGTTTTATCCAAACAGGTACAACTCCTGATGATACAGAAGTGATTTATTAGTAAACAATCTGTAGTTCTGGACTTCGGATTCTGCTCTGCAACTAGTTCCCTTATGCAGGAAATAGCAAGAAGATGTAATTGGAGACAGCTGCTTTTGTACACCTAACGGCAAAGCCACAATCCCAATTAATTTCACTCTCTGTTATAAGTAAATTAAGCTGATACCACCACTTCCTCAGAAAAAAAACACTTTTTTTTTTTACTTAAGTGAGACTCCCTTCATCTAATAAAGTATATGTTTGCTTAATCCAAACTGGTACTACTCCTGCTGAGACAGAAGTGATTAATTAGTAAATCATCTGTAGTTCTGGACTTCTGTTTCTTGCTCTACAAGCAGTTCTGTTCTGCCAGAAACAGCCATAAGCTGAAATTTTCGACAGCTGCTTTTGTACACCTAAGCTGCTAAGCCACACACCCAAATACATTCACTCCATGCTCTCATTAAATAAGATGATACTGCTCCCTTCCTCAGAAAATACACTTTTTTTACTTATATTAGACCCCCTTCTTCTAATAAAGTAGCTGTTTGCTTTATCCAACCAGATACTACTCCTACTGAGACAGAAGTGATTAATTAGTAAAAAATCTGTAGTTCTTGACTTCTGTTTCTTGCTCTGCAACCAATTCTGTTCTTCTGGAAACAGCTGGAAGTTGTAATTGGAGACAGCTGCTTTAGTACACCTAATCTTCTAAGCCAGACTTCCAATTAGATTCAGTTTCTGCTCTCAGCTTGCTAAGCTGATATTGCCCCCTTCTTAAGAGAAAACAACTTTTTTTCTTAAATAGGACCCCCTTCTTCTAATAAAGTATCTGTTTGCTTAAAAAAAACAGGTACTACTCCTACTGAGACAGAAGAGGTTAATTAGTAAAAAATCTGTATTTCTGTACTTCTGTTTTTTGCTCTAACAGTTCTCTACTGCCAGAAACGGTAGAAGCTGTATTGGAAACAGCTGCTTTTGTACACATTAGCTGCTAAGCCACACCCCCAATTAGATTCAACTCTCCTCTCAGTAAATTAAGCTGATATTGCAGCCTTCCTCAGAAAAAAAAGTTTATTTACTTTAATGAGACCCACTTCTTCTAATAAAGTATCTGTTTGCTTAATACAAACAGGTACTACTCCTCCTGAGAGAGAAGAGATTAATTAGTACAACATCTGTAGTTCTGGACGTCTGTTTCATGCTCTGCAGCCAGTTCTCTTCTGCCAGAAATAGCCAGAAGCTGTAATTGGAGACAGCTGCTTTTGTACACCAAAGGTGCAAAGCCACACCCCCAATTAGATTCACTCTCTGCTCACAGTAAATTAAGCTGATATTGAGCCTTCTTTAGAAAAACACTTTTTTGACTTAAATAAGACTCCCTTCGTCTAATAAAGTTTCTGTTTGCCAAATGTAAACAGGTACTACTCTTGCTAATACAGAAGTGATTAACTAGTAAAAAATATCTAGTATTGGACTTCTGTTTCTTGGTCTGCATGCAGTTCTCTTCTGATAGAAGGAGCTGAAAGCTGTAATTGGAGACAGCTGGTTTTGTAGACCTAACCTGCTAAGCCACACGCCCAATTAGATTCACTCTGTGCTCTCACTAAATAAGCTGCTACTGCCCCATCCTCAGAAAATACACTTTTTTACTTAAATAAGACCCTCTTCTTCTAATAAAGTATCTCTTTGCTTAATCCAAACAGATACTACTCCTTCTGAGACAGAAGTGATTAATTAGTAAAAAATCTGTATTTCTGGACTTCTGCTTCATGCTCTGCAACCAGTTCTCTGCTGCCAGAAACAGCAGGAAGCTGTAATTGGAGACAGATGCTTTTGTACATCTAAGCTGCAAAGCTACACCCCAATTAGATTCACTCTCTGCTCTCAGTAAATGAAGCTGATACTGCCCCTTTCTCAGAAAATGTACTATTTTTTTAAATGAGACCCCCTTTTTCTAATAAAGTATCTGCTTGCTTTATCTAAACTGGTATTACTCCTGCTGAGACAGAAGTGATTAATTAGTAAAAAATCTGTAGTTCTGGCCTTCTGTTTCTCCTCTGCAACCAGTTCTCTTCTGCTAGAAACAGCCAGAAGATGTAACTGGAGACAGCTGCTTTTGTACACCTAATCTGCTACGCCACACCCCCCCCCAATTAGATGCGCTCCCGGCTCTCAGGAAATTAAACTGATACTGCCCCCGTCTTCAGAAAAATCACTTTTTTTTAACTTCAATGAGAAACTCTTCTTCTAATAAAGTATATGTTTGCTTAATCCAAATAGCTACTACTCCTGCTGAGACAGAAGTAATTAATTAGTAAAAAATCTGTAGTCCTGGACTTCTGTTTCTTGCTCTGCAATGAGTTCTGTTCTGCCAGAAACAGCCGGAAGCTGTAATTGGAGACAGCTGCTTTTGTACACCTGAGCTGTCAAGCCACACTCCCAAATGGATTCACACACTCTTCTCTCAGTAAATTAAGCTAATATTGCCCCTTCTTCAGAAAAAAACAATTTTTCTCTTAAATGAGACCCCCTTCTTCTAATAAATTATCTGTTTGCTTAATCCAAACAGTTACTACCTCTGCTGAGACAAAGGTTATTAATTAGTAAAAAATCTGCATTCCTGAACTTCTGTTTCTTGCTCTGCAATTAGTTCTCTTCTGCCAGAAACAGCTGGAAGCTGTAATTGGAGACAACTGCTTTTGTACACCTAAGCTGCTAAGCCACACTCCCAATTAGATTCACTCTCAGTTCTCAGTAAATTAAGCTAATATTGCCCCTTCTTCAGAAAAAAATATTTTTTTTCTTAAATGAGACCCCTTCTTCTAATAAAGTACCTGTTTGCTTAATCCAAAAGAGTTACTACTAATGCTGAGACAGAAATGATTAAATAGTTAAAAATCTGAAGTCATGGACTTATGTTTCTTGATCTGCAACCAGATCTCTTTTACCAGAAACATCCGGAAGCTGTAATTGGAGACAGCTGCTTTTGTACACCTAATCTGCAAAGTCACACTCCCAATTAGATTCGCTCTCCTTTCTCAGTAAATTAAGCTGATATTGCCCCTTTCTTAAGAAAAAACACTTTTTTTCTTAAACGACTCCCACTTCTTCTAATAAAGTATCTGTTTGCTTAATACAAACTGGTACTACTCCTGCTGAGACAAAAGTGATTAATTAGTAAAAAATCTATAGTTCCGGACTTCTATTTCTTGCTCTGCAACCAGTTCTCTTAAGACAGAAAAGGCCAGAAGCTGTATTAGGCGACAGCTGCTTTTGTACGCCTAAGCTGCTAAGCCACACCACCAGTTAGATTCAATCACTGCACACAGTAAATTAAACTGATACCGCCCCTTCATTAGAAAATACACTTTTTTATTTAAAAGAGACTCCCTTCTTCTAATAAAGTATCTGTTTGCTTAATTCAAACTGGTACTATTCCTGCTGAGATAGAAGTGGTTAATTAGTAAAAAATCTGTAGTTCTGGACTTCTGTTTCTTGCTCTGCAAGCAGTTCTGTTCTGCCATAAACAGCCGGAAGCTGAAATTGGTGACAGATGCTTTCGTACACATAAGCTGCTAAGACACACACCCAATTACATTCACTCCATGCTCCCACTAAATAAGCTGATACTGCTCCTACCTCAGAAAGTACACTTTTTTACTTGTCTAAGACCCCCTTCTTCTAATAAAGTAGATGTTTTCTTTATCCAACCAGATACTACTCATACTGAGACAGAAGTGATTAATTAATAAAAAAATCTGTAGTCCTAAACTTCTGTTTGTTACTCTGCAACGAGTTCTCTTCTGCCAGAAACAGCCAGAACCTGTGATTGGAGACTGATGCTTTTGTACACCTAAGCTGCAAAGCTATACCCCCAAATAGATTCACTCTCTGCTCTCAGTAAATTAAGCTGATACTGCCCCTTTCTCAGAATATACACTATTTTTTAATTGAATGAGACCCCCTTTTTCTAATAAAGTATCTGCTTGCTTAATCTAAACTAGTATTACGCATGCTGAGGCAGAAGTGATTTATTAGTAAAAAATCTGTAGTTCTGGCCTTCTGTTTCTCCTCTTCATCCAGATCTCTGCTGCCAGAAACAACCAGAAGATGTAACTGGAGACTGCTGCTTTTGTACACCTAATCTGCTAAACCACACCCCCAATTAGATGCACTCTCAGCTCTCAGGAAATTAAGGAGATTATCTCCCCTTCTTCAGAAAAATCACTTTTTTTTACTTAAATGAGAAACTCTTCTTCTCATAAAGTATCTGTTTGCTTAATCCAAACAGCTACTACTCCTGATGAGACAGAAGTAATTAATTATTTAAAAATCTGTAGTCCTGGACTTCTGTTTCTTACTCTGCAAAGAGTTCTCTTCAGCCAGAGACAGCCAGAAGCTGTTATTGGGGACAGCTGCTTTTGTACACCTAAGCTGTCAAGCAACACCCCCAAATAGATTCAAACTCTACTCTCAGTAAACTAAGCTAATATTGCTCCTTCTTCAGAAAAAAACAATTTTTGTCTTAAATGAGACCCCCTTCTTCTAATAAAGTATCTGTTTGCTTAATCCAAACAGTTACTACTTCTGCTGAGACAGAGGTGATTAATTAGTAACAAATCTGTAGTCCTGGACTTCTGTTTCTTGCTCTGCAACCAGTTCTCTTCTGCCAGAAACAACCGGAAGCAGTAATTGGAGACAACTGCTTTTGTACACCTAATCTGCTAAACCACACTCCCAATTAGAGTCACTCTCTGTTCTCAGTAAATTAAGCTGATATTGTCCCCTTCTTCAGAAAAAATATTTTTTTTCTTAAATGAGTCCCCCTTCCTTAATAAAGTATATGTTTGCTTAATCCAAACTGGTACTACTCCTGCTGAGTCAGAAGTGATTAATTAGTAAAAAATCTGTAGTTCTGGACTTCTATTTCATGCTCTGCAACCAGTTCTCTTTTGCCAGAAAGAGTCAGAAGCTGTAATTGGAGACAGCTGCTTTTGTACACCTAAGCTGCTAAGCCACACCCCCAATTAGATTCAGTCTCTGCTCTCAGTAAATTAAGCTGATACTGCACCGTTCCTCAGAAAATACACTTTTTTTATTTAAATGAGACTCCCTTCTTCTAATAAAGTATCTGTTTGTTTAATCCAAACTGGTACTACTCCTGCTGAGACAGAAGTGATTAATTAGTAAAAAATCTGTAGTTCTTGACTTCTGTTTCTTGCTCTGCAACCAGTTCTGTTCTGCCAGAAACAGCCGGAAACTGTATTTGGAGACAGCTGCTTTTGTACACCTAATCTACTAAACCAGACCGCCAACTAGATTCAGTCTCTACTTTCAGCTAGCTAAGCTGATGTTCCCCCTTCTTCAGAGAAAACAACTTTTTTTCTTAAATGATACCCCTTCTTCTAATAAAGTATCTGTTTGCTTAATAAAAACAGGTACTACTCCTACTGAGACAGAAGTGATTAATTAGTAAAAAAATCGGTATTTCTGTACTTCTGTTTCTTGTTCTTCAAACAGTTCTCTTCTGCCAGAAACAGCTGGAGGCTGTATTTGAAAACAGCTGGTTTTATACACATAAGCTGCTAAACCACACCCCCAATTAGATTCAATCTCTCCACACAGTAAATTAAGCTGATATTTCCCCTTCCTCAGAAAAAAAAACATTTTTCTTTACTTAAATGAGACCCCCTTCTTCTAATAAAGTAGCTGTTGGCTTAATCCAAACAGGTACTACTACTGCTGACACATAAGTGATTAATTAGTAAAAAATCTGGAGTTCTGGACTTCTATTTCTTTCTCTGCAACCAGTTCTTTTCTGCCAGAAACAGCTGGAATCTGTAATTGGAGACAGCTGCTTTTGTACACCAAAGGTGCAAAGCCACACCCCCAATTAGATTCACTCTCTGCTCACAGTAAATTAAGCTGATATTGACCCTTCTTTAGAAAAACACTTTTTTTACTTAAATAAGACCCCCTTCTTCTAATAAAGTTTCTGTTTGCCAAATGTAAACAGGTACTACTCTTGCTAATACAGAAGTGTTTAACTAGTAAAAAATATCTAGTATTGGACTTCTGTTTCTTGGTCTGCATGCAGTTCTCTTCTGATAGAAGGAGCTGAAAGCTGTAATTGGAGACAGCTGGTTTTGTACACCTAAGCTGCTAAGCCACACGCCCAATTAGATGCACTCTCAGCTCTCAGAAAATTAAGGAGATTATCTCCCCTTCTTCAGAAAAATCACTTTTTTTTACTTAAATGAGACCACCTTCTTCTAATAAAGTATCTGTTTGCCAAATGTAAACATGTACTACTCCTCTGATACAGAAGTGATTAACTAGTAAAAAATCTCTAGTTTTGGACTTCTGTTTCTTGGTCTGCATCCAGTTCTCTTCTCATAGAAAGAGCTGAAAGCTGTTATTGGAGACAGCTGGTTTTGTACACCTAAGCTGCTAAGCCACATGACCAATTACATTCACTCTGTGCTCTCACTAAATAAGCTGATACTTCCCCCTTCCTCAGAAAATACACTTTTTTTACTTATAAGACCCTCTTCTTCTAATAAAGTAGCTGTTTGCTTTATCCAACCAGATACTACTCCTACTGAGACAGAAGTGATTAATTAGTTAAAAATCTGTAGTTCTGGAATTGTGTTTCTTGCTCTGCAACCAGTTCTCTTCTGCCAGAAACAGTGGGAAGCTGTAATTACAGATAGCTGGCTTTGCATACCTATGCTGCTACGCCACATCCCCAATTAGATTCACTCTCTGCTCTTAGTAAATGACGCTGATACTGCCCCTTCCTCAGAAAAAAAATATTTTTTTCACTTAAATGAGACCCCCTACTTCTAATAAAGTATCTGTTTGCTTAATCCAAACAGGTACTCCACCTGCTGAGATAGAAGTAATTAATTATTAAAAAATCTGTAGTTCTTGACTTCTGTTTCTTGCTCTGCAACCAATTCTGTTCTGCCAGAAACAGCCGGAAACTGTAATTGGTGACAGCTGCTTTTGTACACCTAATCTGCTAAGCCAGACTGCTAATTAGATTCAGTCTCTGCTCTCAGTAAATTAAGTTGATACTGCACCGTTCCTCAGAAAACATACTTTTTTTATTTAAATGAGACTCCCTTCTTCTAACAAAGTATCTGTTTGCTTAATCCAAACTGGTACTACTCCTGCTGAGACAGAATTGATTAATTAGTAAAAAAATCTGTAGTTCTTGACTTCTGTTTCTTGCTCTGCAACCAATTCTGTTCTGCCAGAAACAGCCGGAAGCTGTAATTGGAGACAGCTGCTTTTGTACACCTAGGCCCAGATATTCAAAAGGGTTGCACCATGCGCAACAGGATTGCGCATGCGCAAGTCCAAAAATGCGCCATTCTGTGATATGCAGCAGGAGGCAGTTACGCCACTGACAACAGGTTGCACAACAGCACAATGAAAATGAATGCCTGCTCAACAGGAGGGGGAGGAACCATGCATAAACTGCGCAACCCGATATTCAGTCAGGTTGTGCGGGAGTTGTCTCAGCAACCCCAACCTGCGCCTGCACAACCTTGAGCCAAAAAAAGGCTCAATTTGAGGCCACCACAGGTGAGCTGCTGTATTGCAGGGTGCAACACGGACTGCCACCCTAACTCAGCTAACCGATCCTATGCCCCCACCAGCCCGCAGAATGTAAAAACAACCCCATACATCTCCCAAAGCCCGATCGCGGGCATACAGTATTATGTCCCCCACCCACACATCTCGAAGCCTGATCGCGGGCATGCAGTAACATGACCCCCACCCACATCTCCGAAGCCCGATCAGGCATACAGTAACATGCCCCACATCTCCCAAAGCCCGATCATGGGCAGAATGTGTATTAACCCCCAGTGCCCGATCGTGGGCAGAATGTCAAGTTACAACCCCCAAACATCTCCTGGTGTCTAGTGTCCCCCGCACCCACGAAGCCCCTCCACCCCTCCCCGGCGGCGGCGGGTGGCAGCATCCACCCTCTGCTGCCTGCTGCCCCTCCGACTGTCTGTCTGGTAGGGCTGCCGCCCATTGGTGCAGAGCTACAGCCAATGGGTGTGCAGCCCATACCGTACATGACAGTCAGATTTGTGAATGAACATCCCACCGATCTGGACTTCATATGCGGTATGAGCTTCACCCATTGACTGTAACTCTGCACCAACAAACATGCAGTCTACTGGACAATCAGTCGGGCGGCGGGGGCGGCAGGTGGGTGAGATGCTGCCGCTCAGCAGCCCGAGGAGCGAGTGGAGGGGCTTCATGGAGTGCATGAGACACTGGGTACCAAGGAAGATGTTGAGGTACAACAACATTCTACCCACGATCAGGCCTTGATCACTGGACCACCAGGAGATATTCGGGTTGGGGGCTTTTTACATTCTGCCAGCGATCGGGCACTGGGGGTTGATACACATTCTGCCCATGATCGGGCTTCAGGAGATGTGTGGGGGGGTCATGTTACTGTATGCCCGCGATCAGGCTTCGGAGATGTGTGGGTGGGGGTCATGTTACTGTATGCCGCGATCGGGCTTGGGAGATGTGTGGGCAGGGGTCATGTTACTGTATGCCCTGATCGGGCTTGGAGATGTGTGGGAGGAATGTATACACTGATACTGCCCGCGATCGGGCTGCAAGTCGTCGGTCCCGGCGGCTGCTGCCTGGCAGGCGGCCAGGTGCAAGCCCTCGGGATCGGTGCACCTACATGCTAATGGCATGCAAATGGGGCCATAAATAGATGCAAATGGCCCCGTGCCTTGCATAAATTATGGCCCATTTTCATGTCACCTTTGAATATCGGATGGCAGAGATGGCGCATGGTACTTGCGCCACCGCAAGTTTAATGCTCAACTCTGGCAACTTGCGGTGGCCAAGTTCCACTGCGCCATGTGCAGTGGCTGTGGCTGGGGGTGATATTCAAAGGTTGCTCAATGCGCGCATCCTTGGAATATCGCCAACCACCCCTGCGCAACTATTTTGAGCAGCGCAGGGGCTTGCGCCTCAGAATGGTGCAGTTTGAATATCTGGGCCCTAATCTGCTAAGCCAGACCACCAATTAGATTCAGTCTCTGCTCTCACTAAGTTGGTATTGCCCCCTTCTTCAGAGAAAATAACATTTTCTTAAATGATACCCCCTTCTTCTAATAAAGTATCCGTTTACTTAATAAAAGCAGGTACTACTCCTACTGAGACAGAAGTGATTAATTAGTAAAAAAAATCTGTATTTCTGTACTTCTGTTTCTTGTTCTCCAAACAGTTCTCTTCTGCCAGAAACAGCTGGAAGCTGGAACTGAAAGCAGCTGGTTTTATACACATAAGCTGCTAAGCCACACCCCCAATTAGATTAAATCTCTCCTCTCAGTAAATTAAGCTGATATTGCCCCTTCCTCAGGAAAAAAAAAACATTTTTCTTTACTTAAATGAGATCCCCTTCTTCTAATAAAGTATCTGTTTGCTTAATCCAAACAGGTACTACTACTGCTGACACAGAAGTGATTAATTAGTAAAAAATCTGGAGTTCTGGACTTCTATTTCTTTCTCTGCAAACAGTTCTCTTTTGCCAGAAACAGCTGGAAGCTGTAATTGGAGACAGCTGCTTTTGTACACCTACGCTGCTCAGCCACACACCAAATTAGATTTACTTTCTGCGCTCAGTAAATTAAGCTGATACTGCAGCTTCCTCAGAAAAAAATATTTTTTTTACTTAACTGAGACCCCCTTCTTCTAATAAAGCATCTGTTTGCTTAATACAACAGGTACTACTCCTCCTGAGAGAGAAGAGATTAATTAACACAAAATCTGTAGTTCTGGACTTCTGTTTCATGCTCTGCAGCCAGTTCTCTTCTGCCAGAAATAGCCAGAAGCTGTAATTGGAGACAGCTGCTTTTGTACACCAAAAGGTACTAAGCCGCACCCCCAATTAGATTCACTCTCTGCTCTCAGTAAATTAAGCTGATATTGCCTCCTTCTTTAGAAAAACATTTTTTTCTTAAATGAGACCCCCTTCTTCTTATAAAGTATCTGTTTGCCAAATGTAAACAGCTACTACTCCTGTGATAAAGAAGTGATTAACTATTAAAAAATCTCTAGTTTTGGACTTCTGTTTCTTGGTCTGCATCCAGTTCTCTTCTGATAGAAAGAGCTGAAAGCTGTTATTGGAGACAGGTGGTTTTGTACCCCATAGCTGCTAAGCCACACGCCCAATTACATTCACTCTGTGCTCTCACTAAATAAGCTGATACTGCCCCCTTCCTGAGAAAATACACTTTTTTACTTATATAAGACCCCCTGCTTCTAATAAAGTAGCTGTTTGCTTTATCCAACCAGATACTACTCCATCTGAGACAGAAGTGATTAATTAGTAAAAAAATCTGAAGTTCTGGACTTCTGTTTCTTGCTCTGCAACCAGTTCTCTTCTGCCAGAAACAGCGAGAAGCTGTAATTGGAGATAGCTGCCTTTGTACACCTATGCTGCTATGCCACACCCCCAATTAGATTTACTCTCTGCTCTTAGTAAATGAGGCTGATACTGCCCCTTCCTCAGAAAAAAACTATTTTTTTCACTTAAATGAGACCCCCTACTTCTAATAAAGTATATGTTTGCTTAATCCAAACAGGTACTCCATCTACTGAGACAGAAGTAATTAATTATTAAAAAATCTGTAGTCCTGGACTTCTGTTTCTTACTCTGCAATGAGTTCTCTTCTGCCAGAAACAGCCAGAACCTGTAATTGGAGACAGATGCTTTTGAACACCTAAGCTGCAAAGCTACACCCCCAATTAGATTCACTTTCTGCTCTCAGTAAATTAAGCTGATACTTCCCCATTCTCAGAAAATATACTATTTTTGTTTAAATGAGACCCCCTTTTTTCTAATAAAGTATCTGCTTGCTTAATCTAAACTAGTATTACTCCTGCTGAGACAGACATGATTAATTAGTAAAAAATCTGTAGTTCTGGCCTTCTGCTTCTCCTCTGCATCCAGTTCTCTTCTGCCAGAAACAGCCAGAAGATGTAATTGGAGACAGCTGCTTTTGTACACCTAATCTGCTAAACCACACCCCCAATTAGATGCACTCTCGGCTCTCAGGAAATTAAGCAGATTCTGCCCCCTTCTTCAGAAACATCACTTTTTTTTTACTTAAACGAGAAACTCTTCTTCTCATAAAGTATCTGCTTGCTTAATCCAAACAGCTACTACTCCTGCTGAGACAGAAGTAATTAATTATTAAAAAATCTGTAGTCCTGGACTTCTGTTTCTTACTCTGCAAAGAGTTCTCTTCTGCCAGAAACTGCCAGAAGCTGTTATTGGGGACAGCTGCTTTTGTACACCTAAGTGTCAAGCAACACCCCCAAATAGATCCACACTCTTCTCTCAGTAAACTAAGCTAATATTGCCCCTTCTTCAGAAATATAATTTTTTGTCTTAAATGAGACCCCCTTCTTCTAATAAAGTATCTGTTTGCTTAATCCAAACAGTTACTACTCCTGCTGAGACAGAGGTGATTAATTAGTAAAAAATCTGTAGTCCTGGACTTCTGTTTCTTGCACTGCAACCATTTCTCTTCTGCCAGAAACAGCCAGAAGCTGTAATTGGAGACAACTGCATTTATACACCTAGGGCCAGATATTCAAAGCATAGCGTGGCGCGCAAACCAATAGTGTGGGCAATAGCGCTGGAATAGCATGGAGCCACCATATTCAAAGGACCAGTTACCACACGCTAACAGCATTTGCACTGGGCAAACCACTAATGTATGCAAGGGGCAAAAGGAAGGGTGGGGTCCAAGAAAGACTCACAAGAGGATATCCAAAGGTCCAGTGCCACGCTAGGACACATAGCGTTGCACATAGCGTGGCGCTAGTTGCCGCCTATAAAAGGCTGGTCTAAACACAGGCCAAAACACAGAGGAGGAGGGACCAGCACAGGAAGTGGGAATGTGTGCAGTGCCAGTAGCAGTGATGCTGCCATTGCTGGCAGCTGTAGTGGAGGAGGAGGAGAGGGAGCAGGCACAAGATGTACCACAATGCAGGCCAAGGAGACGGTATGCTGCAAACAGGCTGTACCGGCCCCAGGGTCTCCTTTGAGACCCTGCCTGATGACCACATCATTGGCCAGTACAGGATGAACAGGGGAATGTTGAGGCAGCTCTGTGAACTCCTGCATGAGCAGCTGCACCCAAATACCAGACGCAGTCATGCCATGACAGTGGAGGAGAAGGTGACAGCAGCGATGTGCTTCCTTGCCACAGGGATGTTCCAATGACCAACGGGGGACACCATTGGGGTAACGCAGTCTGCCACCTCAAGCCTCCTGACCCAGTTCCTAGAAGCTCTCCTCTCACATGCTGGGGAATACATAGTATTCCCCAGCACGGCAGCAGAGCGCAGAGAAACAATGCAGCAGTTCCATCGAGTTGCACACCTACCATCTGTACTGGGTGCCATTGACTGCACCCATGTCCCCATCCGTGCACCACCTGGTGATGGCAGTGACGTGTACATCAACAGGAAGGGGTACCACTCCATCAACTGCCAGGTGGTGTGCGATGCGGCTGGGCACATCAGCAATGTCTATGCACAGTACCCCAGCAGTGCCCACGATGCCTTCATCTGGCACCAGTCCCAGCTGTGCCAGTCCTTTGAGGAGGGCAGGATACCCAGTGGGCAACTAGTCAGTGAGTAGTAGCATACAAGGCATACACACAACAGCATGGACGTGGGCAGGCATTGCAGGCCAGGGAAGGGGTGTGGGAGGGTCACATAGAGGTGCAGGACAGCAGCTGACAGACTGCAGTATGGCACTAACAGGTATACATCTCTTGACAGGGGACAGTGCCTATCCCCTGTGACCCTGGCTGCTGACACCAGTACTCCGACCAGCCACAGTGGCCATGGAGCTGTACAATGAGGTACATTCCAGAACAAGGAACATCCTAGAGAGGGTGTTTGGCATCCTGAAGATGCAATTCAGATGCCTAGACACATCAGGTGGTGCCCTACAGTATACACCTCAGAAGGCATGCCGTATCTTCTTAGCCTGTTGCATGCTGCACAACATGGCATTGAACCGTGGGATACAGGCACCTGAACCTGAGGGACAGTCTGACAATGAGCCAGAGCCAGCGGTCAGTGGGATAGTGGAGCAACTCGAGAGGAGGGACCCTCGCATGGCACGCAGGGCCATACAGCACCGGGACATCACCATCAGGACACTGGAATAGACCAGAGGGTAAGTACAGACTGCCTAACAACCTGAAAGAGTACAAATGATTATCATTTTAATGTGCACAGACAAACATAACACTGACACTAACAATCACACCAGTAAACAAACTCAGTGTAACAGACAAATAATGTGTGCATGTGGTGTGAGGTCAGGATTGTGCAGGACACACGTGGGGGGGGACACACACAAATGGTGTAGTGTCAGTGGGGAATTGTGATGTGTGCTGTGAGGGTAAGGGGAAACTGTGGCGGTGGGAGAGTGTGTGTGTGTGTGTGTGCGCACGTCTGCACATGCATGTGGGAAATGCATGCACAGTACTGCAGACCGATTATGGGCATCACTGACGCTGACACCCACGCATGTGCCGTGCACCTGTATCATGGGACATAGACCCTGGGGTGCTCTGGGCAGAGGACAAAGCTGAAGTGGAAGGGGAGGCAGGCAGTGTCTGCCTCCTGTGCCCCCGGGGAATGGTGGAGACTGACAGGGTTGATGGACGGCCACAGCGGCGCTGGGGTGCAGATGGAGTACATGATGAAGCTGAGCTGGAACCACTGGCAGCCCTGCGGCCATGGTGTGCCTGCCTGTGTGCCCCTCTGCCATCTGCACCACGGCCAACCATCCCATGCTGGTGACCAACAGGCACACCACGCAGGACATTCCTGATGTCCACCACTGCAGCAGTCAGCCAAGAAAAGCCACGATCGATGGCACCCACCAGGCAGCCCAACCTGTCCTCTGCTTGCTGCTCAGCACAGGCAAAGCCCACTGAGATGGCCTCCCCTTATCTGTCCCAGCTCATGTCGCAGCTCCCATCGCATGCCATGCAAGTCCAGACGGGCCTCCTGCTGGGAAGTGACAGCAGCCTGCAGGAGTGGCTGGGCACCATGGCCATCGTGCCCAGAGGCACAGAACCCTCAGCTGCATCTGGCAGAGGTGCCTGCGGCACTGGAGCAACTGGTACATCCTGCTGCTGGCTACTACTGGTGGTGGTCCGTGGCACCATATGGACATTGACCCCAGCACGTGTTTGACACTGCACACCCTGCTGTTCTGCAATATCCCCCACACCACCCGCTACCGTGTGCTCAGGTATAGCCACACTGGTGACACCTACAAAACCACTTGGACCTGTTCCATGGCCTGCAAGCAGCCCCCACCCCTGCATCCCCTGGCACAGGAATGGCCAGGTGTTGTGAATAGTCAGATACATCAGTGTCATCTGCACTGGTGACAGTGACCAGTAGGACCTCCCCTACACCATCATCCTCTGTCTGTGCAGCATCCAGGTGGCCACTGTATCCCAATACCCCTAGTGAGGTGTGACCCCCCTCCCCAGGCAGTTGCACGCCCTGTCCATGGGAATGCCACATATGCATGGTGTCCATGTGGCCCTGAGCTTGACAGAGGCCAGATGTTGATGGATGTTCCTCATCCACCTCCTCCACGACATCAGGAACCTGGCTGTACATCCATGGCACATCCTGTAGTGGTGCAGGCCTGTCAGACAGCGTTGTGGAGATAATAGGGACAGGGTCAGTCACCCGTCCATGGACACTGTGGCCAAACACCACCACCGCTATCACCACCACACCATGCAGTCCTCAGGACAGGTACCCCCTTCACACAAGCCCATGACAACATGCACCCACCCAACCCACAGTGACCACGACCATGCCAGGCATCAGTTCGGCAGGATATAGTGCACCCTGTGCAGGACACCAACAGCATGACCATGCACCCATGCCAGCACAACATACAGGGGTTACACATGCGAATACAGACCTGGCCTTGGAAGTGCTAGGGTCATCTCACAACCACCAGCCGGCACACCTGTCACTGCCACCATCTGCAGTGTTGATGCCACCACCATCATGTGTGGCTCCTCCACACACTGCTGGTGTTCAGGTGGTCCACCACCGGTCCTCATCCTGTCCCTCAGTCATTGTGCCTCCTCCTCCTTTGCACGTCGCAGGAGGTTGTTCCATCTTTTCTGCACAGCTTCTGTCATTCTTCCATGCCCTCTGACAGCATTCACAGCTGCAGTTACCTCCTCCCAAGCTTGCCGCACCACAGCATCAGTGGCCCTGTGTGTGCGTAACACCTGCTCCCTCTCCTTAACCGCATGTGCAAGGGTGTTCAACTCATCCTGCGAGAATTTGTGGGCATGGATGCACTCCTGTCATGCCACTACACCTATGGGATAATCGAAAGGGAACAGGTGTCATTGGCTGTGTCAGTGCTGCAGTGCATCACACATTAGACATCACGATGTCACCCCCTACAGTGCCACAGGCCACATGGACATATCAGATTGCTGCATGTGCATGTACGGTGCAAACAGCCACATAGTCACTGTCTGTCCCATGTATGAACAGTGAGCAGTGTGCACACATGTGCACTGCTGTGGCCTGTGTCTGCCATGTACCCCATGACTGGGCCCACCCCTACACTAACCACCTTGCACTGTGATGTGCCCCTTTTGAGCACCACAGTATTTGCGTGGACAAGTGCGCTAGCAATGCCAGGACACCATGCTGCATGGGACGGCACATCGTTGGTACACTGTGTACATCCTGTGGGGGGGCCACAGACCATCATGCCACACATCCAGGGAGACAAGTCGGTGGGCCAGTGTCAGAGGACACAGCATGGTAGTGCACTAGTGCACCTGGCTGGCAGACACATTGTGCAGGCAGTGGCACATGGAACAGTTACCTGCAGGGGAACGTGCACAATGCAGTGGACGGTAGTAGTCCCATGCAGCCATCAGCACAGCGCATGCAAGTGTGTCCCATGGCGGTCATACATACCTGCCTCTCGCTGCTCATCCCCTGTTGCATATCTCTGTCTGTGTCGTAGATTCTCACTGCTGTGATTATGCCACAGTACCACAACACAACACTGGTGGTGCACTGCTTGCCCTTTTATAGCCCACCCAGGCAATCAGGCCTGTTAGTCATGTAAATGAGTGCATAATGATATGCTAATCACACGGTTTGCCCCACGCATACACAAGTACCCCCATTTGCATACAGACATTGAATATGGCTCTGAATAGCCCCGCGCTAGCACAGCAGCACTGTGCAAAGCCCAGTGCAGGGCTAATGGAGGTTCAGCGCTGCACTATCCAACTAGCGCAGTGCTATGTGCATTAGCATGGACTACACGCATGATCATGAGGCCCCCATGTCCGTGCTATCACCTTGTCTTACCGTGATGTAGCACGGCGCTACACAGCATAGCGCGGTGCTACACGCATGCATGGTACATGAGCTCAAGGTCATGGTAGGGGTCACGCATGCGCATTGTGAACACTTCCTGTTAGCGCAGCGCTACGACATATGTCTGTGCGGCACTAGACTGCAGTGCTAGGGAGTGTCAGGGTGTGTGGCCAGTCATTCTTACACCATTGTAGTAATTAATTTGCCCCCTTCCACAACAGCCATGTCTGGGAGACATAGGCAATGGGCAGTGGTGTGCCGTGACAGGCATTGGGATGAGGTGGAGACGGCCAACCTGGTGAAGTTAACTGAGAGGCACCATCGGTGCCTATTTGGACCGGTCCAGGAGGGTGACCATCCCCGTAGCCAGGTTTGGGCCTCAATTGCCCCTCACCTCACAGCTCTCACGGGTATATCCCGTAATGGTGAGAAGTGCCGCCATCGATATGTTGATATCAGGTGCAGGCAGCGCCAACTGCTTGAACACTGCAGGGCCATGGTTCAGGAGGGGACTGTGTCTGTGCCAGGTAAGTGATGACTCTCACGGCACTGCTGGCATGGGTGGTGGGGATGTGTGTTCAGTGGTGTGCTTGTGTGCATGTGTGTTGCTGTGCTGAACATGTTGCTCTTATGCCATGGGGTCCTCCTATCCATTCTGTGTGTACTGTGTGGGCCAGGGGGAGATGGTGTGCACTGACCCGTGTCATGCTTGGCATGGCTTTGGTGGTGCACTGCGTCTGTGTGCCAGTGATGCGTGTGTTGTACTACACCACCGGGATACAGGGTGGTCTTTAGTGTACCGTGGTGGCTGATATTGTAGTAATGCTGCTGTACCATCTTCCCACTGCAGAGCACTGAGGACACACTGGAGACAGGAGGGGTGAGACACAGGCCAAACAGAGCCCATCCACAGACAGGCGCAGGGTGCCTCCGATGGTGCAGTGTGTGGCGGAGAGCAGTGACGGTGACAGGAGTGTGTTGCGTGAGTATTGTGTGATATTGTGCTTTTCTACTATGTGTCTGACTTTCCAGGGCAGGCAGTAGAGCAAGGGTGAAGACAGGCATATGCACTGTACACATTTGTGTACAGTTTTGTGGAGTGCATGTCCCAAACTATATGCCTTTCTGTTAACGGTTATTAACTACTCTGTACTATTTGAGTCACTGTAGGCCACTGGGGTGTGGCTCTGTTTGAAATGCTATTGTGTAGGAGACAGATACATGTATAACCTCATTAGAGAGTAGGGGAATCATCTGACAGCCATCCTACCCTTTTGGAAGGGGGGTGCCATTTGGAGTTGATGAGTACATCATTTTTAAGGGGAGTGTGGCTGTTGGGGATTGTGTGTACAACATGTGAATGTCTGGCTACATTCCTGCACTAAAGTGCTGTGTCTGGTGTCGTGGCACAGTTGGCTAGGTAATCCAGGCCAGATGTGATTTGGCTACGTACATTTGTGTTGTCTTCCTTGCCTCCAGTGCCTTGCCTTCTGCTGCAAAGCCTGAGACATGGCTTGCTGTATGTCTTATCTATTGTTGCCATTGCTGCCATGTGCACTGATATCTGCCTTGTACTGCCATGTGCGTCATGTTGCTGTTATGTCCACCATTGTGGAAGGATGCTGCATGTCTGTGCATGGCTGTAGGCCAGTCATCATGCCTGGGGGTGGGGGATTACTGGAGTCAGCCTGTCGTGCTGCCTGTTACTGCTGCTGCTGTTGTCCTGTCTGCCATGGCAACACTGTTCTCCACTTCTCATGGCATGTCTCATTCATAGTACCATGTATAACGTGTCAGTATCTGTGCAGGACATGTTGTAAGTGCATGCCAGGGCTATGCACACTATGGTGTACGGGGGGACACTGTGTCATGTGGTGCCTGTATCTCCCTGCCAGTGTACTGTTGTGGTGGTGAGGACACGGGTATGTTATTGTGTGCCCTTGTCTGATCTCCATGGCGGACATGCACGGGGCTGTTGGGGAGGGAGCCTCTGGGACTATGGTGCCACACGGGCCTGTGTGGCTGTGCATTGCATGTGTGCCTGTTGCGGCATGTGTGTAGGCAGGCATCCTCCAAGCATTCAATGGTGTGCTATTTGATTTCTGGTGAGGAGGTGGCAAATAGGCTCTGAACTGCTTACCTTTTCTATGAAGCCTAACAAAGACAATGTTGTACCTTTCTGTGATTTAATTCATTGGGGTCTACGCTAGGAGGACTGGTCACTATGACTGTCTGGGTATCCCATGGACAATACAACTGTACAGGTTGTGGGCTGGTATGTGGGTGACTTGGGGAGCAATGCATGGCTTTGTATTTACACATGCTGGGCAGCACCCATTGTCATGGGTTTCATAAGTTGTATTTATTATGCCACTGGTGGCAACAGACACAGTCCTGGTGTACATTTGTATATTGTCTGGCTACACTCTGGGGTGGGGTAGCTCACCCTAACAATGGGGAGGGAGGTAGCAGTGTGTCCACATGGTGTGCAGTTGTGACCTCCCTGGCTACACCCCTGCCTGTGGGCTCCAGCTCTGTTGTGGGGGCCATTGTCCCCTAGAGGGTGCTGTCCATCAGTCCCTGCAGTGCATGTTGTTTGTGCACAGGTTACGCAGGTGTGCTGCAGAGGTTGTTCTGTGGTAGCATGGTGTGCTGGGTGTCAGGCCCTATGGCTGATGCTGCTCCCACAGGTGTGGGTGTGTGCCTCACCATGCCTTGACCACCAGAGTGACACTGTCCTGTGCATACCATTGGCCTACCACTGCACTGCCACTGGTGGACCATGGCCTTTGTCTCTGTTTCACATGTGTGTGTCTTCTTGCATGTGCGCCTTCAAGGTGCTGCCACTTTGGGTGGTGGCACAGCCCTGTGCCATGCTGTTCACTAGTGTGGGCCCCTCATACTTCTGTTGTGGCAAATGGTGTGGGTGGGCATTAGCACTTTCCCAGGTTGTGTACTGCTTGGTTACCTGTCCTGCAGTCCCTACTGTTCTGTTGCCAGTGTCATTGTCCTGTGTGGTCATTAGGTCTCTGTGGTCCATGTCGAGTCTCTATCTGTGTCACTTGCCACTGTTCCGCACTTATGCCAGTCACCCACCTGTTCAGGGCTTCCTGTCATCATTTGTACAGCTGCTGTGTTATAGCATCATGGGTGGCAGTTTGGCTGGGTTTCTACAGTTCTTGTGGAGGGCAGCAGTGTGGGTGAGCCACTGTTGGGGGAGTATGGGACAGGCATGTCTGGTTACACACATGGTTGGGGCTGTGGCACCTTCTCCAGTTGGTGTCATCTGTATTGTGTATCATAGCTGTGTGACCATGGGCAGCATGTCCCACCATGTGTCATCCCATGTGCATGTCATTCAGTGTCCACTTGTTCACATCTCAGGGGGTGGCTGTCTGTTTGCACTGTTACAGTCTGCATGCCGCTGTGCTGGCTGGATTCCACTGTGTTAGGTTTCTCAGCATACATCTATGCATATCCATGTACATTGGGTTGTTGCATGCTGCCTGTTACATACTGCCTTGTCCTGCAGGCACATGTTAGTGTGCATTGTGGTTTGTTCTGTACTGACACATGGGCATGGTTGTTGGGGCATGCTGTACACCATGTGGTGGTACATGGTGCCTTTGTGTCATCGTCATGTCCTGATATGGTCCTCCTTTCTCCTGTAGGTCCACGTCGGGTGACACTGTGGGCCACCCATCCAGAAGAGGGTGAAGGCACAGAGGAGCTGTTGAGGAGGGTGGTGCGGCAACAGCGTACTGTGATCGAACAGCAGGCTGTGTTGATTGCTGAGACGAGGCAGGTTGCGGCCATCCTGGATGAACATCTGCCAGTGCCTGCCCGCACCTAACTCCTGCCTACTATTTTTGTTAGCCTGTTTCCTGCCCCTGGCCCACTGTCCCTAGCCCTATGTCTGCCATCCTGTTTCCCTCCATTGCTTCCTATGTCCACATCCCTCTCCCTTCCACATTCTTTCCTCATTGTACTGTAGATATATTTCACATTTGCCTTTTTGCACTGTTACTGTTGTTTTCCCCATTGTTTTCAGTCCCTTTGTTAAGCCTGCCCTTTTCCCTTTCATTATGTTTTTCTTGTACCCCATTTTTACAAATGGTGTTCTGCTGTGTTTTGCTTTGTTTTTCTGTATATTTGTTCCTGTTGCCTTTGTGCCTTACCTGTTCCCTTTTCGCATTATACTTTGTTATGCTTGACATTAATGTGTCCTGTGTCTTTTTGGGGTGGACTCGGGATTAGACAGTGTTCTGTGGTATTCTGTTTTCACTTGTGGGTCCAGGTTATTCCATGCCTTTCACTAGTACTGCAGTTGTGTCTGGCTGGGCTATTTTGCTTTCCTGTGTTCCTGGACAGCTGCTTACACCTCTGACACTTTGTTACTGTGGGTGTTTGCACTGCCTCTGTCTGATTGCTATATTCAGTGCTGTCTTCTCTGCTATATTCAGTGCTGTCTTAATCCTGGGCAATGTTTGCCCTGCACTCGTGGGCCTGTTTGCCTGGCTTCCTTAGCTTGCTATATTCAGCTGGTTTTGCACCGGGCTGTTGATTTTGAATATAGCTATGTTTTTGCTCTGGGCACAGTTTGCCCGCCGAGCAGTGCTAATTTAGCCCCGGCGGGGCACAGTTTTGAATATCTGGCCACTAATCTGCTAAACCACACTCCCAATTAGAGTCACTCTCTGTTCTCAGTAAATTAAGCTGATATTGTAGCCTTCTTCAGAAAAAATATTTTTTTTCTTAAATAAGTCCCCCCTTCCTCTAATAAAGTATTTGTTTGCTTAATCCAAAATGGTACTACTCCTGCTGAGACAGAAGTGATTAATTAGTAAAAAATCTGTAGTTCTGGACTTCTATTTCTTGCTCTGCAACCAGTTCTCTTTTGCCAGAAACAGCTGGAAGCTGTAATTGGAGACAGCTGCTTTTGTACACCTAATCTGCTAAGCCAGACCACCAATTAGATTCAGTCTCTGCTCTCAGTAAATTAAGCTGATACTGCACCGTTCCTCAGAAAATACACTTTTTTTTTAAATGAGACTCTCTTCTTGTAATAAAATATCTGTTTGCTTAATCCAAACTGGTACTACTCCTGCTGAGACAGAAGTGATTAATTAGTAAAAAATCTGTAGTTCTTGACTTCTGTTTCTTGCTCTGCAACCAATTCTGTTCTGCCAGAAACAGCTGGAAGCTGTAATTGGAGACAGCTGCTTTTGTACACCTAATCTGCTAAGCCAGACCACCAATTAGATTCAGTCTCTGCTAGCAGCTAACTAAGCTGATATTGCCCCTTCTTCAGAGAAAACGGGCCAGATATTCAAAACTTTGCCCCAGGGCTAAATTAGCACTGCCCGGTGGGCAAGCTTAGCCCGGAGCACAGAGCAAGCTATATTGAAATGGAAATAGCCCAGTGCTAATCCTGCTGAATATTGCAGGCTAAGGAAGCTGGGCAAACTGGTCTGAGAGTGCAGGGCAAAAATAGCTCGGGAATAAGACAGCACTGAATAAAGCAACCAGGAAGTGCAACTCACAACAACAACACAGTGCACAGCAACGTGAGGGCAGGTACAGACAAACTACATGGCCAATGTGTGTGCCAGCAAATGTATGGACTCAGTACAGCTGCAGGAAGCAGCAGATGTGAAAGAACAGTGATCAAAACTGTATATTATTCCCCGTACCGTTAGCGTCGTGCTAACACATTAGCACGGCATTAGCGCGGAGCTAAGCAGTTAGCCCGGGGCAAACATGTTTGCCCGGAGCTAAAATGTGCCATATTCAAAAGTGCCATGCAAATGAGCCTACTTAGGTAGTCTCTGGGCAAACAACCAGATTAGTATCTCATTATAGCCTGATTTGCATGCAGTTTTCCCGGCATTACTGCAGGGTCCCACAGAGCCACCTGTAGGTCAGTCTAGAAGTACAGGGGCTGACCAGGTCCAACCACAGCTCCACCTGTAGGTCAGTCTGGCAGTGCACGATGATAGCTACCGGCTACATGTAAACAGTACAGCATAGCATAGCATATTGTACCCCAGGGGACAAGACAGCATAGGCACAGGTGGTGGTGGTGTGGCATGCAACTGTCACACTGTAGGGCATGCTACAGTGCACAGCAGACACTACAGTAGCAAGGGGGCCAGTAGTGTGAGGGACACAGCACTGCCTATGGTGTGTAGGGCAGTGATTATGACTGCACTGTACACAGTGACAGACCCAACCTGCAGGTGTTTACTGACAGTGGACATTACTGTTACACTGTTGTGTGACCCACAGATGCAGTACCTGTGGCATGGGATGCTTACAGTGACATGTACATGTCTGGCTTTGTGTGCTGTGGCAGTTGTACAGCTGTGCAGTATGTGGCCGGGGGGCATATATTATCTGAAAGGCACACTAGTGTTGGGGGTATTCCCAATACTGGCCCTTGTGCACTGCATGATGTGTCCCAGCCTTGTGGCCACACCTGGTCTGTGGCACAGCCTCGCCACCCATACACGCTCCTCTCAACATCCTCCATGCCCACAGTGCTGCAGGTGTGTGCTGGCATCTGTTTGTGTCCACAGATGTGTGGTCTGCAGGTGTGTGCTGTATGGCCACACTGCCATTCTGTCCACTGTTGGCAGGGTCACCACTTACTGCCTGGCATGGCTGGGACTGGTGGAAGATGATGGCATCATTGTGATGCCATCGGTTAGCAGCATGCTTCCTCTATGTTTGGCTTTATTTATGTGCCATATTTATTTGTTAGGGTAATGCTAAACCCACGCTAAACCCGTGCAAACACAGCGCAAAAGCCAAGAGTATGCGTTAAAAGCTAATTGCCCAGGGGTTAAGACAAGCTCTTTCCTGGCAGTATTCTGCCGCGCTATGTCGCGCTAAGTCACGCAATACCACTTAGCGCAGCGCTAGTCGCTGAATATAGCATTGCACCTGTATTCCTGTCAGTTTGCCTCTTGCATACATTATAATCTTACCCAGCGCTAATGCAGTTTGCCCGTGTTATTTGGCCTTTTGAATATAGCAGACCTGAGCTAATCCAGCAATAAACCCACGCAAAAGGTTTTTGCCTGGTGCTAAGTTTTTAATATCTGGCCCAACAACTTTTTTTTTTAAATGAGACCCCCTTCTTCTAATAAATTATCTGTTTGCTTAATAAAAACAGGTACTACTCCTACTGAGACAGAAGTGATTAATTAGTAAAAAAATCTGTATTTCTGTACTTCTGTTTCTTGCTCTCCAAACAGTTCTCTTCTGCCAGGAACAGCTGGATGCTGTAATTGGAAACAGCTGCTTTTGTACACATCAGCTGCTAAGCCACACCCCAATTAGATTCAATCTCTCCTCTCAGTAAATTAAGCTGATATTGCCCCCTTCTTCAGAAAAAAAAAATTTTCCTTTACTTTAATGAGACCCCCTTCTTCTAATAAAGTATCTGTTTGCTTAATACAAACAGGTACTACTTCTCCTGAGAGAGAAGAGATTAATTAGTACAAAATATGTAGTTCTGAACTTCTGTTTCATGCTCTGCAGCCAGTTCTTTTCTGCCAGAGATAGCCAGAAGCTGTAATTGAAGACAGCTGCTTTAGTACACCAAAGGTGCTAAACCACACCCCCAATAAGATTCACTCTCTGCTCTCTGTAAATTAAGCTGATATTGCCCCTTCTTTAGAAAAAACTTTTTTTACTTAAATGAGACCCCCTTCTTCTAATAAAGTATCTGTTTGCCAAATGTAAACAGGTACTACTCCTGCTGATACATAAGTGATTAATTAGTAAAAAATCTGTATTTCTGGACTTCTGTTTCATGCTCTGCAACCAGTTCTCTGCTGCCAGAAACAGCGGGAAGCTATAATTGGAGACAGATGGTTTTATACACCTAAGCTGCAAAGCTACACCCCCAATTAGCTTCACTCTCTGCTCTCAGTAAATTAAGCTGATTCTGCCCTTTCTCAGAAAATACACTATTTTTTTTAAATGAGACCCCCTTTTTCTAATAAATTATCTGCTTGCTTTATCTAAACTGGTATAACTCCTGCTGAGACAGAAGTGATTAATTAGTAAAAAATCTGTAGTTCTGGCCTTCTGTTTCTCCTCTGCAACCAGTTCTCTTCTGCCAGAAACAGCCAGAAGATGTAATTGTAGACAGCTGCTTTTGTGCACCTAATCTGCTAAGCCACACACCCAATTAGATGCACTCTCTGCTCTCAGGAAATTAAGCTGATACTACCCCCGTCTTCAGAAAAATCACTTTTTTTAACTTAAATGAGAAACTCTTGTTCTAATAAAGTATATGTTTGCTTAATCCAAATAGCTAGTACTCCTGCTGAGACAGAAGTAATTAATTAGTAAAAAAACTGTAGTCCTGGACTTCTGTTTCTTGCTCTGCTATGAGTTCTCTTCTGCCAGAAACAGCCGGAAGCTGTAATTGGAGACAGCTGCTTTTGTACACCTGAGCTGTCAAGCCACACCCCCAAATAGATTCACACTCTTCTCTCAGTAAATTAAGTTAATATTGCCCCTTCTTCAGAAAAAACAATTTTTTGTCTTAAATGAGACCCCTTCTTCTAATAAAGTACCTGTTTCCTTAATCCTAAGAGTTACTACTTCTGCTGAGACAGAAGTGATTAATTAGTATAAAATCTGTAGTCCTGGACTTATGTTTCTTGCTCTGCAACCAGTGCTCTTCTGCCAGAAACAGTCGGAAGCTGTAAATGGAGACAACTGCTTTGTACACCTAATCTGCAAAGTCACACTCCCAATTAGATTCACTCTCTCTCTTCTCAGTAAATTAAGCTGATATTGCCACTTTCTTCAGATAAAACATTTTTTTCTTAAATGAGTCCCCTTCTTCTAATAAAGTATCTGTTTGTTTAAAGGAAAACTACACCCAAAACTTGAAAAAATATATGTTGTGCAGAGTCTAATTTGTATGTGAAGTTCTAGTGTTTCCTTCCTTCTGACTGGTATTAGGAGTTTTTCCCAAATTAGCTTGCTAGCTTTATGCTAGTTTTACGACCCCCTGGGGATCTTCATACCTGATAGTGTAATTGTATTTCTTGTTCCCACAGTGCATCTTGTCTCACATGACTGTGATGTAAGAGAGACCCAACATTCAGCACACACATGCCAAACAAACTAAATATCTTGGAAGCTTTACAAGCTGCACAAAAATTACCAGCAGCAAAGTTTTTCAGGAGAGTAAAACATTTAGGATGAGGGTGGTCACCAAGCTGAATTCTACAGATTTTAAAATATAGCCATCTCTATTGTTGTGAACTGATTGTAATGCAATGCTTTCTGCTGGATTTATGGGCCCCGCTACATCACCATTACATGAAACAAGGTGCATTGTAGGACAAAGAAATGCAATAAACCTATTTGATATGGAGATCTCCAGGGGTCGTAAAACTACCCTAAATCTAGCAGGCTAATTTAGGTAAAACTACTAATACCAGTCAGAGGGAAGGAAACACTAGAACTTCAAGTACAAATTAAAACACCCTGCACAGCATATATTTTTTCAAGTTTTGGGTATAGTTTTCCTTTAATCTAAACTGGTACTACTCCTGCTGAGACAGAAGTGATTAATTAGTAAAAAAATCTATAGTTCTGGACTTCTATATCTTGCTCTGCAACCAGTTCTCTTCTGCCAGAAACAGCCAGAAGCTGTAATAGGAGACAGCTGCTTTTGTACACATAAGCTGCTAAGCCACACCATCAATTAGATTCACTCACTGCTCACAATAAATTAAGCAGATACCACCCCTTCATCAGAAAATGCACTTTTTAAATTTAAATTAGACTCCCTTCTTCTAATAAAGTATCTGTTTGCTTAATCCAAACTGGTACTACTCCTGCAATGACAGAAGTGATTAATTAGTAAAAAATCTGGAGTTCTGGACTTCTCTTTCTTGCTCTGCAAGCAGTTCTGTTCTGCCAGAAACAGCTGGAAGCTGAAATTGGCAACAGCTGCTTTCGTACACCTAAGTTGGTAAGCCACACACCCAATTACATTCACTCCATGCTCTCACTAACTAATCTGATACTGCCCCTTCCTCAGAAATTACTCTTTTTTTACTTATATAATACCCCCTTCTGCTAATAAAATAGCTGTTTGCTTTATCGAACCTGATACTACTCCATCTGAGACAGAAGTGATTAATTAGTAAAAAATCTGTAGATCTGGACTTCTGTTTCTTGCTCTGCAACCAGTTCTCTTCTGCCAGTAACAGCGGGAAGCTGTAATTGGAGATAGCTGCCTTTGTACACATATGCTGCTATGCCACACCCCAATTAGATTAACTCTCTGCTCTTAGTAAATGATGCTGATACTGCCCTTTCCTCAGAAAAAAATATTTTTTTCACTTAAATGAGACCCCCTACTTTTAATAAAGTATCTGTTTGCTTAATCCAAACAGGTACTCCACCTGCTGAAACAGAAGTAATTAATTATTAAAAAATCTGTAGTCCTGAACCTTTGTTTCTTACTCTGCAATGAGTTCTCTTCTGCTAGAAACAGCCAGAACCTGTAATTGGAGACAGATGCTTTTGTACACCTAAGCTGCAAAGCTACACCCCCATTTATATTCACTCCCTGCAGTCAGTAAATTAAGCTGATACTGCTCCCTTTCTCAGAAAATACACTATTTTTTATTTAAATGAGACCTCCTTTTTTCTAATAAAGTATCTGCTTGCTTAATCTAATCTATTATTACTCCTGCTGAGACAGAAGTGATTAAATAGTAAAAAATCTGTAGTTCTGGCCTTCTGTTTCTCCTCTGCATCCAGTTCTCTTCTGCCAGAAACAGCCAGAAGATGTAATAGAAGACTGCTGCTTTTGTACACCTGGGGCCAGATATTCAAACAATTGCACCCAGCGCAAAACCATAGTGCTGGAATAGCTCTAGAATAGCGCGAGGCTGCAATATTCAGAAGCCTTAATAGCGCCGGCACTGTGTGATAGCGCCAACGCTAAAAGTAAATGTATGCTGAGGTGGGAGTGAGGGGAGTGGCCATGAATGCCAGATGCGCGGCATATTCAAATGTATATAGCGCGCGCTACAGGCGATAAGCGACTTGTGGCGCAGCGCTAAACTACTGCAGACAAAAAGCTGGCGGTAATGTGGCGGTGCCCCAACGCGAATCTGGCCCCACAGCCAGGGCATGTAATGAAATTACCTGGTGTTCTAGTGGACCCCACCCCAAGAATAATCCCGACCCAGTAGCGCTGTATTCAGTCAATATCCCTGGTGTTCTAGTGACCCCCCACCCCAAGCATGATCCCTGATGCCAGCTAGTCCAAAAAAAGAGCAATACCTGGTGGTCTAGTGGTCCCCTGCCCCTGTCCCCAGAAGTGCACCCGACCATCCTCCGGACTCAGTCTAGAGATGGCACGGCGACCGGCTCAGCCTCCTCTGCCAGACTGCTGTGACACAGGCTGTGCACCCTGCACCCGTATCACTGACACCGGAGTTGTCGGCCCAGCCTGCATGCTGCTGCAGTGCCTGCAGGCTGGTGGCAGAGGTGGATGGTCCCTCCTCCATGTCCAGCAGGGCTGCCTCACCGTCTGGACCACCACCACCACCCCGTCTCACTGCAGATGAACAGGATCTGTAACAGAAAGAGAGTACATGTAGGCGCATGTGAACAACACCCAACAACACCACCATGTCATACCGTGCAGTGAAGGCTTCACCTGTCTGGAATCCTCCGCCAGGTACACCCCTAATGATTTTCGGCTGCATGGCCTGACCAGTGTCTCCTCTGTAGGGTCAGCAAGCACCACTGGTGAGCCCCCACCAGTGCCTGCATGTGCAGCAGAAAGGCTGCCACCTTCTCTTCAGCCTCCGGTCCAGTCCCCATCTTCTTCACCATTCCTGCACAGAGCTGGTGGCTTCCGTGCAGGTTGATGGCCTGAGCTACCCCTCCCATGCAGCTGCACGCTCCTGAGGGTGCCCCTCCGTCCACTCAATAGTGGCTCATCCTCCAGTAGGCCTGGAGGGCCCTCTGTCTCTGCCCGTGGTGAAGTTAGACCTCCTCCTATGCACAGTCCACACCCTCAAGCAGCTCTGGTCAGTCATAAGCGATCTGTATGGGTGGAAGTGGACACCTGTCACTGTGCAGTCAACAGCATTACCCCATGAGCATAGCTGCCGGCCCGAGGGGTGCGGAAGCCCCTCCGTTCCTCTCCACATGGCAGATACTGATAGAAAGTGAACCCTTTGTCCCTTTCTAAGTGCCCTTTCATGCTCAGCCCCTCAGCCTTTATCATCCATCCGCCCATGAGCATTGTCCTGAGCATCACACAGCATAACTCACCTCTCAATCACAGTAACCAAATCCGTACAGCACAACCACTGTCGCATTTTTTATAAGCAAATACATGCAAATGAGGTGTGGCTCAACTTTAATGACATGCTAATCACGCCACTGCACCTTTGAATAGGCTGATCGGATGATTTGTATATATCGGCTGAATATCACGACGTTGCACTTGCTAATACGGAAGGTCCAGCTGAGCCAATGGTGCAGGTTTGTGGCTGTGTGCACACTGCATTCGCGATGCTCCAGACAGCTACGCATGTGTCTATCATGCTGCAGACCTGCGCCAGGCAATAATAGGCTGATTCAGGCCTATGGCCACCATTGTGCCAGTGGCGCCACAGCACTGGGAACTATATGGCACTGTGGCACTACTGCGCGATAGTCCACTGTGGCTGGTGCGTATTCTGCAGTCGCGCGAGGATGCCTATATGTCGCGTGGTGCTGTGCGTGGCCCGCTCCATTGCCGTGACCTTGTGTATGGCCTCTGACCCCTGGCACTGTTCACATACCAGCCGTCGTCCCTATTGCGCTGTCCAGTGACAGCGCCATGTACAGTAACGGCGCTGCTCGAACAGAGCCGATTGGAGCCTGTGGTGGTCTATTGTGCAACAACTCCACGTGGGGTTACAGAGCAGCGGGGCGCCATATTGCCTGCTGTAAAGTTGGTGCCATGGCACGGAGAAGGGCAGTGTCCTGGAGCCAGCTGGAGGTGGCCAACCTGGTGGCCCTGGTGGAGCCCTACTGTGAGGCACTGTATGGTGAGGCCCCTCTCACCATGCCTAGGACACACGTGTGGCAGCAAGTGGCCACTGACCTGGTGGAGGTCACTGGCCGGGGCCGGTCAGCTGAGCAGTGCCGGCACTGGTACAGTGACCTCCGCTGGTGGGAGCCGGAACATTTGACGTGGCTGCGGTCACGTGCCAGGTGGGGCGTAGTCCCTAGGCCAGGTGAGTGTACCATCTATACAGCTATATTCTCTGTAGGGGTGTGTGTGTGTGCTTGGGTGGCTGTGCATGAGGTGCCGGCTCGGACACAGTTGGCTGTGTCGGTGTGTGCAGCTGTAGCGATGGATGGTTATGGCTGTGTGGGCAGGCACTCTCACTGGGGCAGGGGCACTCTGCTTTTGAGTCACACTGATGTTTGTCTCAACATATGTCTCCCACAGGGCGGATTTTGAGGACGCCGGGCGAGGGTGAGGTGGGCCGTGCCAGTGCCCCGGTGCCAGGGGGTGTTGTGCCCCAACCACAGCAGCAGCAGCAGCAGCAGCAGCAGCAGCAGACCCAGCTGCTGGAGCAGTGTGAGTATCATTACTTCATGGATGCTATTGCATGCTGGGGGCAAGACCACCAGCCATGCACAACACAACCAAAGGAGAGTCATAATTCCACTATACAAGACACTAGTGAGGGCCCCACACGCAGAGTACAGTGACAGTTCAGAGACCATACCTACGTATGGACATGGACTGGGTAGAGAGGGTTCGAGGAGGGCAACACGGATGGTGCATGGATTGCAGCACAAGTCCGATGAAGACAGGTTGAAGGAACTGAACATGTACTCCCTGGAGGAGGGAGGGAGGGGGATATGATGGGGACATACAGAAGTATCTAGGGGGAACAGAGTGCATGACAACACTATTTTTCAGCGAAAAGATGTTCCAGGACTAGAGAGCATGGGATGATGTTGGATGGGGGACGATTCGAAGGAAACATGAGAATGAATTTCTTCACAGACCGGGTGGTGGACAAGTGGAACACCCTGCCAGAGGAAGTGGTGGGGGCTGACTTGGTCACGGGATTTAAGAATGCATGGGATAGCCATACAAGAATTCTGGAGGTCAGGGGTAAGGTGCAACAGACTTATAGGAAAACAGAGTGAACTTACAAGGTCAAATGGGCAGACTGGGAGGCCCATAGGCCCTTATCTGCTGACACTGTCTATGTATTTATGTATGCAGGCACGACACAGGTGACATGCATTACTGTGCAGTATCACAGCACGTCTGTGTATGCGTCACTGGTGGTACAGGCATGCACTGGGCACATAGCTGTGTAACTGGCATCACACCTCGTTGCCACATCACTTGCAGCCTTGTTTGTGCTGTGATGGGCATGGGCAGTGTGTGTGTGCAGTGGATGACGCATGCTGGTGCTGCCTGTTTGTGATGGCCATATGCATGTTCACTGTGGGTGGGTGGCATGCCATCACAGGTGCAGGACATTGGGCTATATGGCTTGCAGGTTGGGTGGTGTTCAGGGTTGTGGGCAGTCTCAGCCATTGACTGTGTTCCCATTTTCCTAGGCCCTCGAGGTACTCAGGAGGATTTGAGGGATATTCGGCACCTCACCCAGATTTCAGTGGAGAACCAGGCGATACTGCAGGCCACACAGCGCCATGGTTCCAGGAGGCGGAGGCACAGGATGGGACACCAGCAGGGGAAGACCGCAGCCAGCTGAGCCATAGGCCACATTCCTTCCCACTTCTCCCATCCCTATCACCCCTGCCTTCCTCTCCAGGTTTTTATTCCTCCCCTTGAACACCCCTGCCTTTTACCCGTCCCCCCACTTGACATAGTTTTACCTGTTTATATGTTAATCTTTTAAATATACATTTCTATTTTGATACGACTGCTGTGTTGGTCTCTGATTTGCAACTGGCTATGGGTGCTCCGTTGCAGGGTGTACATGCCATCTGGCTGGTATGGTCCTGGGTATATATGTGTGTGTGTGTGTGTGTGTGTCCATGGGGAGGTATCACCGGCATGGCATTGACTTTCTGTTGGTCTTGCCGTCTGCTGCCACCCACTGCTGGGTGCACAGGGTGGGTCTGGCTGGTATGCTTCTCTGCAGCATGGGGTTGACGTGTGGCAGGGGGGATGCATGGTGTTTCCTGCAGTGCCAGTCACTGCACATGAGCGGTGTCTTGGGGTCACGGTGCAGGGTGTGCTGTGCGTATGGGGGGGCTGATGTGCACTGTGGTTGTCAACCCCCTGTGTGTGGCACTCTCCGCCTGCCAGTGGTTGTGCTGGGGTGTCATGGCTCTGCTATGCTTTGTTGGCTTGTCCCCATGGGCACGTGGATCTTCTGTCCACTCCCAGTGATGCTGTTCTTGGGTGTGCAGGTGTGGTGTGGGTTCTGCAGTGTGTTCCTGTGCCCATGTGGCATGGCTGGCGGTGGGCCCCAGCCTGCCTCCCTGGATGTGCATTTCCATTGCTCTGGGGGCTGTGCTTGCACTATGGCAGCTCTGGACTGCTCAGCTGAGCTTCCCTGGATGCGCCATAGCGCAACATTTTGGCTCAGCTTCTCCTTCCTGGTTGCGCGATGGCGCAGTATGTGCGATATTGAGACGTTGGTTGCTTGCACAATTTGCTCTGCTCCATGTTTGAATATCACACCTGTTGCGCATTTGCGCAACTGGTTTGCGCATGCTCCTGCTGTTGCACCAGTTTTGAGCGCAGTTTGAATATCCAGGCACAGATGTTTTACTGATTTATCACTTCTGTCTCAGCAGTAGTAATACCTGTTTGGATTAAGCAGATTCTTTATTAGAAGAAGTGGGTCTCTTTTAATTAAGGAAAAATGTTTTTTCTGAGGAAGTGGGCAATATCAGATTAATTTACTTAGAGTAGAGAGTGAATCTAATTGGGGGTGTATGCTTTGCAGCTTAGGTGTACAAAAGCAGCTGTCTCCAATTACTGCTTCTGGATGTTTCTGGCAGAAGAGAACTGGTTGCAGAGAAAGAAAAAGAAGTCCAGAACTTGACATTTTTTACTAATTAATCACTTCTGTCCCAGCAGGGGTTCTACATGTTTGGATTAAGCAAACAGATACTTTATTAGAAGAAGGGGTTCTCATTTAAGAAAAAAAAATGTTTCGGAAGAAGGGGCAATATCAGCTTCATTTACAGAGAGGAGAGGAGAGAATAAATCTAATTGTGGGTGTGGCTTAGCACCTTAGGTGTACAAAAGCAACAGTCTCCAATTACAGCTTCCTGCTGTTTCTGGCAGAAGAGAACTGGTTGCAAAGCGTGAAACAGAAGTCCAGAACTACAAATTATGTAATAATAAATCACTTCTGTCTCAGGAGGAGCAGTACATGTTTGTATTAAGCAAATAGATACTTTATTAGAAGATGGGGGTCTCATTTAAGAAAAAAAGTGTTTTTTTTCAGAGGAAGGGGCAGTATCAGCTTAGTTTACTGAGAGCACATGTGAATCTAATTGGGAGTGTGGCTTAGATGCTTAGGTGTACAAAAGCATCTGTCTCCAAATACAGCTTCCAGCTGTTTCTGGCAGAAGAGAACTGTGTGCAGAGAAAGAAACAGAAGTCCAGAACTCCACATGTTTTACTAATTTTTCACTTGTTTCTCAGCAGTAGTAATACCAGTTTGGATTAGCAGACACTTTATTAGAAGAAGGGGGTTTCATTTAAGTAAAGAAAAAATCTTTTTCTGAGGAAGTGGGCAATATCAGCTTGATTTACTATGAACAGAGAGTGAATCTGATTGGGGGTTCAGCTTTGCAGCTTCGATTAGGATTGGAATGAAAATAATATCTCTTTGCAGATGACACAAAGATCTGCAACAGAGTTGATGCACAAAGTGAGGTGGAAAGAATGAGAAGGGACTTGGCAAGGTTAGAGGAATGGTCAAATGTATGACAGCTTAGATTCAATGCAAAGAAGTGCAAGGTAATGCTCCTGGGAAGCAAAAACCCAGGGGAAGAGTACACAATGGGGTGAGATACTAACAACAACAATAATGGAAAGAGACACATGAGGTAGTCATATCAGATGACCTAAAGGTGGACAAGCAATATGAGAGGGCAGCAAGGAATGCTGGGGGGGATACTGGGATGCATAGGGAAAGACATCACCAGTAGAAAACAGGAAGTTATTATCCCTCTGTACAGACAGCTGGTGAGACCCAATCTGGAGTACTGTTTGCAGTTCTGGAGACCCAATCTCTGAAAAGACATAGACAGGATAAAAGATGTCCAGAGGAGGGCAACTAAAATGGTGCAGGGTCTGCACAGGAAGACAAATGAAGAGAGTATTAAGGAGCTTAATATTTATAGCTTCTAGGAAAGGGGGGCATATGATAGAAACTTTCAAGTACCTCAAGGGAATCAACAAAGTCCAAGAGGGAAGCATCTTTCAAAAAAAGAGGTGTGCAAGAACAAGGGGGCACAGTTTAAAGATAGAGGGGGGGTGGCTCAGAGGTAATTTAAGGAAGTATTTTTAGACAGAGAGGGTTGTGAATGCATGGAACGGCCTTCCAGAGGAGGTTGAGGAGTCAAAAACAGTGGTGTAAATCAAGCATGCATGGGACAGTCATAAGACAATTCCAGGGGGTGGGAGTAGGAAGAAGTAGGCTGCTGGTTAACAAGGATCAGCAGCTTATCCATTAGGTAGGGAAATGGGCAGATTGGGAGGGCCAAGCAGTCCTTATCAGCCATCAAATTCTTTTTTTCTAGGTGTACAAAAGCAGCTGCCTCCAATTACTGCTTCCGGCTGTTACTGGCAGAACAGAACTGTTTTCAGAGCAAGCAATAGAAGTAAAAAACTACAGATTTTTTATTAATTAATCACTTCTCTCTCAGCAGTAGATGTAACTGTTTGGATTAAGCAAACAGATAATTTATTAGAAGAAGGGGGTTTCATTTATGTAAAAAAATGTGTTTTTTTCTGAGGAAGGGGCAGTATCAGCTTAATTTACTGAGAGCAGAGAGTAAATCTAATTGGGGGTGTGGCTTAATGGCTTAGGTGTATGAAAGAAGCTGTCTCCAATTACAGCTTCCGGCTGTATCTGGCAGAAGAGACCTGGTTGCAGAAAAAGAAACAGAAGTACAGGACTACAGATTTTTTACTAATTAATTACTTCTATCTCATCAGGAGTAGTACATGTTTGGATAAATCAAACAGATACTTTATTAGAAAAAGGGGTTCTCATTTCAATAAAAAAAGTTTTTTCTGAATAAGGGGTAATAGCTTAATTTACTGAGAGGAAAGAGTGAATCTAATTGGGGTTGTGGCTTAGCACCTTAGGTGTACAAAAGCAGCTGTCTCCAATTACAGCTTCTGGCTGTTTCTGGTAGAAGAAAACTGGTTGCACAGCATGAAAGAGGAATCCAGAACCAAGATTTTATACTAATTAATCATTTCACTGTCAGGTGGAGTAGTACATGTTTATATTAAGCAAACAGACACTTTATTAGAAGAAGGGGTCTCATTTGAGTAAAAAAATAGTTTTTTTCTGAAGAAGGTGCAGGATCAGCATAATTTACTGAGAGCAAACAGTGAGTCTAATTGGGGGTGTGGCTTAGTAGCTTAGGTGTACAAAAGCAGCTGTCTCCAATTACAGCTTCCAGCAGTTTCTGGCAGAAGAGAACTGGTTGCAGAGAAAGAAATAAAGTCCAGAAATCCAGATTTTTTACTAATTATTCTCTTCTGTCTCATCAGTAGTGTACCTGTTTGGATTAAGCAAACAGATACTGTATTAGAAGAAGGGGGTCTCATTTAAGTAAAGAAAAATGCTTTTTTTCAGAGGATGAGGGCAATATCAGCTTAATTTACTGAGAGCAGAGAGTGAATCTAATTGGTGGTGTGGCTTAGCAGCTAAGGTGTACAAAAGAAGCTGTCTCCAATTACAGCTTCCGGCTGTTTCTGGCAGAAGAGAACTGATTGCAGAGCAAGAAATAGGAGTCCAGAACTACAGATTTGTTACTAGTTAATCTCTTCATATCAGCAGGAGTAGTTCCTGTTTGGATTAAGCAAGCAGAGACTTTCTTCAAAGAAGTGGGTCTCATTTAAGTAAAAAAAGTGTTTTTTTCTGAGGAAGGGCAGTATCAGCTTAATTTACTGAGAGCACACAGTGAATATAATTGGGTGTGTCTTAGCTGTTTAGGTGTACAAAAGCATTTGTCTCCAATTACAGCTTCCAGCTGTTTTTGCAGAAGTGAACTGTTGCAGAGAAAGAAATAGAAGTCCAGAACTAAAGATGTTTTACTAATTTATCACTTCTGTCTCAGCAGTAGTAATACCTGTTTGGATTAAGCAGATACTTTAATAGAAGAAGGGGGTCTCATTTAAGTAAAAAAAACTGTTTTTTTCTGAGGAAGTGTGAAATCTCAGCTTAATTTACTGCGAGCAGAGTGTGAATCTAATTGGGGGTGTGGCTTTGCAGCTTAGGTGTACAAAAGCAGCTGTCTACAATTACACCTTCTGGCTGTTTCTGGCAGAAGAGAACTGGTGGAAGAGCAAGAAACAGATGTCCAGAATTACAGATTTTGTACTAATTAATCACTTCTCTCTCATCAGGAGATGTACCTGTTTGGATTAAGCAAACAGATACTGTATTAGAAGAAGAGGCTCTCATTTAAGTATTGAAAAATGTTTTTTCAGAGGACGGAGGAAACATCAGCTTAATTTACTGAGAGAAGAGTGTGAATCTATTTGGGTTTGTGGCTTAGCAGCTTAGGGGTACAAAACCAACTTTCTCCAATTACAGTGTCCGGCTGTTTCTGGCAGAAGAGAACTGGTTGCAGAGCAAGAAACAGAAGTCCAGAACTAGTGATTTTTTACTAGAGAATCTCTTCCATAACTGCAGGAGTAGTTCCTGTTTAGATTAAGCAAACAAAGTCTTTATTAGAAGAAAGGAGTCTCATTTAAGTAAAAAAAGTGCTTTTTTTCAGAGGAAGGGGCAGTATCAGCTTAATTTACTGAGATCACATGTGAATCTAATTGGGGGTGTGGCTTAGCTGCTTAGGTGTACAAAAGCATCTGTCTCCAAATACAGCTTCCAGCAGTTTCTGGCAGAAGTGAACTGGTTGCAGAGAAATAAATAGTAGTCCAGAACTCCACATGTTTTACTAATTTTTCACTACTGTCTCAACAGTAGTAATACCTGTTTGGATTAGCAGATACTTTATTAGAAGAAGGAGGTCTCATTTAAGTAAAGAAAAATGTTTTTTTCTGAGGAATGGGCAATATCAGCTTGATTTACTAAGAGCAGAGAGTGAATCTAATTGGGGTTGCAGCTTTGCTGCTTAGTTTAGGACTGGAAGGAAAAGTATGTCTCTTTGCAGATGACACAAAGATCTGCAACAGAGTTGATGCACAAGGTGGGGTGGAAAGGATGAGAAGGGACTTGGCAAGGTTAGAAGAATAGTCAAATGTATTGCAGCTTAGATTCAGTGCTAAGAAGTGCAAGGTAATGCACCTGGGAAACAAACATCCAGGGGAAGAGTACACAATGGTGGGTGAGATACTAACAACAACAAAAATGGAAAAGGACCTGGGGGTAGTCATATCAGATGACCTAATGGTCAGCAAGCAATGTGAGAGGGCAGCAAGGAATGCTGGGTGGATACCGGGTTGCATAGGGAGAGGCATCACCAGTAGAAAATAAGAAGTTATTATCCCTCTGTACAGACAGCTGGTGAGACCCCATCTGGAGTACTGCATGCAGTTCTGGAGACCCAGTCTCCACAAAGACATAGACAGAATAGAAGCTGTCCAGAGGAGGGTAACTAAAATGGTGCAGGGTCTCCACTGGAAGACATATGAAGAGAGACTTAAGGTGCTTAATATGTATAGCCTTGAGGAAAGGAGGGAGAGGGGGACATGGTAGTACCAAGTACCTCAAGGGAATCAACAAAGTCCAAGAGGGTGGCAACTTTCAAAAAAAGAGGTGTGCAAGAACAAGGGGGGAACAATGTGAAGATAGAGGGGTGGCGGCTCAGAAGTAATTTAAGGAAGTATTTTTTCACATAGAGGGATGTGGATGTTAGGAACAGCCTTCTGGAGGCGGTTGTGAAGTCTAAAACAGTGGTGGAATTCAAACATGATTGGGACAGTCATAAGGCAATTCTAGTGGGTGGGGGTAGGAAGAAGTACACTGCTGGTTAACTAGGATCAGCAGCTTATCCATTAGGTAGGGAAATGGGCAGACTGAGGGGGCCAAGTGGTCCGTATCAGCTGTCAAATTCTTTGTTTCTAGGTGTACAAAAGCAGCTGTCTCCAATTACTGCTTTCAGCTGTTTCTGGCTGAAGAGAACTGTTTGCAGAGCAAGCAATAGCAGTCCAAAACTACAGCAGTAGATGTACCTGTTTGGATTAAGCAAACAGATACTTTATTAGAAGAAGGGGGTTTCATTTACGTAAAAAAAGTGTTTTTTCAGAGGAAGGGGCAGTATCAGTTTAATTTACTGAGAGCAAAGAGTAAATCCAATTGGGGGAGTGGCTTAACAGCTTAGGTGTACAAAAGCAGCTGTCTCCAATTACAGCTTCCGTCTGTATCTGGCAGAAGAGAACTGGTTGCCGAGCAAGAAACAGTAGTTCAGGACTACAGACTTTTTACTAATTAATTACTTCTATCTCAGCAGGAGCAGTACATGATTGGATAAAGCAAACAGATACGTTACTAGAAGAAGGGGGTCTCATTTAAGTAAAGAAAAATGTTTTTTCAGATGATGGGGAATATCAGCTTAATTTACTGAGAGCAGAGTGTGATTCTAATTTGGGGTGTGGCTTAGCAGCTTAGGTGTACAAAAGAAGCTGTCTACAATTACAGCTTCTGGCTGTTTCTGGCAGAAGAGAACTGGTTGCACAGCAAGAAACAGAAGTCCAGAACTACATATTTTTTACTTGTTAATCTCTTCCACATCAGCAGGAGTAGTTCCTGTTTGGATTAATCAAGCAGAGACTTTATTATAAGAAGGGTTTCTCATTTAAGGAAAAAAAATTTTGAAGAAGGGGGAAATATCAGCTTAATTTACTGAGAGGAGAGAGTGTATCTAATTGGGGATGTGGCTTACCACCTTAGGTGTATAAAAGCAACTGTCACCAATTATAGCTTCCGGCTGTTCTGGCAGAAGAGAACTGGTTGCAGAGCATGAAACAGAAGTTCAGAACTATAAATTTTGTACTAATAAATCACTTCTATCTCAGGAGGAGTAGTTCCTGTTTGGATTAAGCAAACAGATATTTTATTAGAGGAAGGGGGTCTTATTTAGGTAAAGAAAAATGTTTTTTTCAGAGGAAGTCGGCAATATCAGCTAAACTTACTGAGATCAGAGAGTGAATCTGATTGGGGGTATGGCTTAGCAGCTTAGGTGTACAAAAGCAGCTGTATACAATAACTGCTTCTGGCTGTTTCTGGCAGAAAAGAACTGTTTGCAAAGCAACCAATAGAAGTCCAAAACTACAGATTTTTTAATAATTAATCACTTCTCTCTCAGCAGTAGATGTACCTTTTTGGATTAAGCTAACGGATACTTAATTAGAAGTGGATTTCATTTCAGTAAAAAAAGTGTTTTTTTCTGAGGAAGAGGCAGTATCAACTTTATTTACTGAGAGCAGAGAGTGAATCTAATTGTGGGTGTGGCTTAACAGCTCAGGTGTACAAAAGCATCTGTCTCCAATTGCAGCTTCCGGCTGAATCTAGCAGAAGAGAACTGGTTGCAGAGCAAGAAGCAGAAGTACAGGACTACAGATTTTTTACTAATTAATTACTTCTATCTCAGTAGGTGTAGTATATGTTAGGATTAAGCAAACAGATAATTTATTAGAGGAAGGGGGTCTCATTTAAGTAAAGAAAAATATTTTTTTCAGAAGAAGATCACATCAGCTTAATTTACTGAGAGCAGAGAGGGAATCTAATTGGGGGTATGGTTTAGCAGTTTAGGTGTACAAAAGCAGCTGTCTCCAATTACAACTTCCGGCTACTTCTGGCAGAAGAGAACTGGGTGCAGAGCAAGAAACATATCTCCAGAACTACAAATTCTTTTCTAGTTAATCTCTTCTCTATCAGAAGGAGTAGTTCCTGTTTGGATTAAGCAAACAAAGTCTTTATTAGAAGAAGGGGGTCTTATTTAAGTAGAAAAAGTGTTTTTTTCTGAGGAAGGAGCAGTATCAGATTAATTTACTGAGAGCACACTGTGAATCTAATTGGAGGTGCGGCTTAGCTGCTTAGGTGTACAAAAGCATCTGTCTCAAATTACAGCTCCCAGCTGTTTCTGGCAAAAGTGAACTGGTTGCAGAGAAAGAAACAGAAGTCCAGAACTCCAGATGTTTTACTGATTTATCACTTCTGTCTCAGCAGTAGTAATACCTGTTTGGATTAAGCAGATTCTTTATTAGAAGAAGTGGGTCTCTTTTAATTAAAGAAAAATGTTTTTTCTGAGGAAGTGGGCAATATCAGATTAATTTACTTAGAATAGAGAGTGAATCTAATTGGGGGTGTATGCTTTGCAGCTTAGGTGTACAAAAGCAGCTGTCTCCAATTACTGCTTCTGGATGTTTCTGGCAGAAGAGAACTGGTTGCAGAGAAAGAAAAAGAAGTCCAGAACTTGACATTTTTTACTAATTAATCACTTCTGTCCCAGCAGGGGTTCTACATGTTTGGATTAAGCAAACAGATACTTTATTAGAAGAAGGGGTTCTCATTTAAGAAAAAAAAATGTTTCGGAAGAAGGGGAAATATCAGCTTCATTTACGGAGAGGAGAGAATAAATCTAATTGTGGGTGTGGCTTAGCACCTTAGGTGTACAAAAGCAACAGTCTCCAATTACAGCTTCCTGCTGTTTCAGGCAGAAGAGAACTGGTTGCAAAGCATGAAACAGAAGTCCAGATCTACAAATTTTTTAATAATAAATCACTTCTGTCTCAGGAGGAGCAGTACAGGTTTGTATTAAGCAAATAGATACTTTATTAGAAGATGGGGTCTCATTTAAGAAAAAAAGTGTTTTTCTTTCAGAAGAAGGGGCAGTATCAGCTTAGTTTACTGAGAGCACATGTGAATCTAATTGGGAGTGTGGCTTAGATGCTTAGCTGTACAAAAGCATCTGTCTCCAAATACAGCTTCCAGCTGTTTCTGGCAGAAGAGAACTGTGTGCAGAGAAAGAAACAGAAGTCCAGAACTCCACATGTTTTACTAATGTTTCACTTGTTTCTCAGCAGTAGTAATACCAGTTTGGATTAGCAGACACTTTATTAGAAGAAGGGGGTTTCATTTAAGTAAAGAAAAAAATGTTTTCAGAGGAAGTGGGCAATATCAGCTTGATTTACTATGAACAGAGAGTGAATCTGATTGGGGGTTCGGCTTTGCAGCTTCGATTAGGACTGGAATGAAAATAACGTCTCTTTGCAGATGACACAAAGATCTGCAACAGAGTTGATGCACAAAGTGGGGTGGAAAGAATGAGAAGGGACTTGGCAAGGTTAGAGGAATGGTCAAATGTATGACAGCTTAGATTCAATGCTAAGAAGTGCAAGGTAATGCACCTGGGAAGCAAAAACCCAGGGGAAGAGTACACAATGGGGGTTGAGATACTAACAGCAACAATAATGGAAAGGAACATGGGGTAGTCATATCAGATGACCTAAAGGTGGACAAGCAATATGAGAGGGCAGCAAGGAATGCTGGGGGGGATACTGGGATGCATAGGGAAAGGCATCACCAGTGGAAAACAGGAAGTTATTATCCCTCTGTACAGACAGCTGGTGAGACCCAATCTGGAGTACTGCTTGCAGTTCTGGAGACCCAATCTCTGCAAAGACATAGACAGGATAAAAGCTGTCCAGAGGAGGGCAACTAAAATGGTGCAGGGTCTGCACTGGAAGACATATGAAGAGAGTCTTAAGGAGCTTAATATTTATAGCTTCAAGGAAAGGGTGGGATATTATAGAAACTTTCAAGTACCTCAAGGGAATCAACAAAGTCCAAGAGGGAAGCATCTTTCAAAAAAAGAGGTGTGCAAGAACAAGGGGGCACAATTTAAAGTTAGAGGGGGGGCGGCTCAGAGGTAATTTAAGGAAGTATTTTTAGACAGAGAGGGTTGTGAATGCATGGAACGGCCTTCCAGAGGAGGTTGAGGAGTCAAAAACAGTGGTGTAAATCAAGCATGCATGGGACAGTCATAAGACAATTCCAGGGGGTGGGAGTAGGAAGAAGTAGGCTGCTGGTTAACAAGGATCAGCAGCTTATCCATTAGGTAGGGAAATGGGCAGATTGGGGGGGTCAAGCAGTCCTTGTCAGCCATCAAATTCTTTTTTTCAAGGTGTACAAAAGCAGCTGCCTCCATTTACTGCTTCCGGCTGTTACTGGCAGAACAGAACTGTTTTCAGAGCAAGCAATAGAAGTAAAAAACTACAGATTTTTTTATTAATTAATCACTTCTCTCTCAGCAGTAGATGTAACTGTTTGGATTAAGCAAACAGATACTTTATTAGAAGAAGGGGGTTTCATTTATGTAAAAAAATGTGTTTTTTTCTAAGGAAGGAGCAGTATCAGCTTAATTTACTGAGAGCAGAGAGTAAATCTAATTGGGGGTGTGGCTTAATGGCTTGGGTGTATGAAAGAAGCTGTCTCCAATTACAGCTTCCTGCTGTATCTGGCAGAAGAGACCTGGTTGCAGAAAAAGAAACAGAAGTACAGGACTACAGATTTTTTACTAATTAATTACTTCTATCTCATCAGGAGTAGTACATGTTTGGATAAATCAAACAGATACTTTATTAGAAAAAGGGGTTCTCATTTCAATAAAAAAAGTTTTTTCTGAATAAGGGGTAATATCAGCTTAATTTACTGAGAGGAAAGAGTGAATCTAATTGGGGTTGTGGCTTAGCACCTTAGGTGTACAAAAGCAGCTGTCTCCAATTACAGCTTCTGGCTTTTCTGGTAGAAGAGAACTGGTTGCACAGCATGAAAGAGGAATCCAGAACCAAAGATTTTATACTAATTAATCATTTCTCTGTCAGGTGGAGTAGTACATGTTTATATTAAGCAAACAGACACTTTATTAGAAGAAGGGGTCTCATTTAATAAAAAAATAGTTTTTTCTGAAGAAGGTGCAGGATCAGCATAATTTACTGAGAGCAAACAGTGAGTCTAATTGGGGGTGTGGCTTAGTAGCTTAGGTGTACAAAAGCAGCTGTCTCCAATTACAGCTTCCAGCAGTTTCTGGCAGAAGAGAACTGGTTGCAGAGAAAGAAATAAAGTCCAGAAATCCAAATTTTTTACTAATTATTCTCTTCTGTCTCATCAGTAGTGTGCCTGTTTGGAGTAAGCAAACAGATACTGTATTAGAAGAAGGGGGTCTGATTTAAGTAAAGAAAAATGCTTTTTTCAGAGGATGAGGGCAATATCAGCTTAATTTACTGAGAGCAGAGAGTGAATCTAATTGGTGGTGTGGCTTAGCAGCTAAGGTGTACAAAAGAAGCTGTCTCCAATTACAGCTTCCTGCTGTTTCTGGCAGAAGAGAACTGATTGCAGAGCAAGAAATAGAAGTCCAGAACTACAGATTTGATACCAGTTAATCTCTTCCATATCAGCAGGAGTAGTTCCTGTTTGGATTAAGCAAGAAGAGACTTTCTTAGAAGAAGTGGGTCTCATTTAAGTAAAAAAAGTGTTTTTTTCTGAGGAAGGGGCAGTATCAGCTTATATTTACTGAGAGCACACTGTGAATATAATTGGGGTGTGTCTTAGCTGTTTAGGTGTACAAAAGCATTTGTCTCCAATTACAGCTTCCAGCTGTTTCTGGCAGAAGTGAACTGGTTGCAGAGAAAGAAATAGAAGTCCAGAACTAAAGATGTTTTACTAATTTATCACTTCTGTCTCAGCAGTAGTAATACCTGTTTGGATTAAGCAGATACTTTAATAGAAGAAGGGGGTCTCATTTAAGTAAAGAAAAATGTTTTTTTCTGAGGAAGTGGGAAATATCAGCTTAATTTACTGAGAGCAGAGAGTGAATCTAATTGGAGGTGTGGCTTTGCAGCTTAGGTGTACAAAAGCAGCTGTCTACAATTACACCTTCTGGCTGTTTCTGGCAGAAGAGAACTGGTGGAAGAGCAAGAAACAGATGTCCAGAATTACAGATTTTGTACTAATTAATCACTTCTCTCTCATCAGGAGATGTACCTGTTTGGATTAAGCAAACAGATACTGTATTAGAAGAAGAGGCTCTCATTTAAGTATAGAAAAATGTTTTTTCTGAGGACAGAGGCAACATCAGCTTAATTTACTGAGAGAAGAGAGTGAACCTAATTGGGCTTGTGACTTAGCAGCTTAGGGGTACAAAACCAGCTTTCTCCAATTACAGCGTCTGGCTGTTTCTGGCAGAAGAGAACTGGTTGCAGAGCAAGAAACAGAGATCCAGAACTAGTTATTTTTTACTAGTGAATCTCTTCCATAACTGCAGGAGTAGTTCCTGTTTGGATTAAGCAAACAAAGTCTTTATTAGAAGAAAGGAGTCTCATTTAAGTAAAAAAAGTGTTTTTTTCCAGAGGAAGGGGCAGTATCAGCTTAATTTACTGAGATCACATGTGCATCTTATTGGGGGTGTGGCTTAGCTGCTAAGGTGTACAAAAGCATATGTCTCCAAATACAGCTTCCAGCAGTTTCTGGCAGAAGTGAACTGGTTGCAGAGAAATAAATAGTAGTCCAGAACTCCACATGTTTTACTAATTTTTCACTACTGTCTCAGCAGTAGTAATACCTGTTTGGATTAGCAGATACTTTATTAGAAGAAGGGGGTCTCATTTAAGTAAAGAAAAATGTTTTTTTTTCTGAGGAATGGGCAATATCAGCTTGATTTACTAAGAGCAGAGAGTGAATCTAATTGGGGTTGCAGCTTTGCTGCTTAGTTTAGGACTGGAAGGAAAGTATGTCTCTTTGCAGATGACACAAAGATCTGCAACAGAGTTGATGCACAAGGTGGGGTGGAAAGGATGAGAAGGGACTTGGCAGGTAGAAGAATAGTCAAATGTATGGCAGTTTAGATTCAGTGCTAAGAAGTGCAAGGTAATGCACCTGGGAAACAAACACCAGGGAAGAGTACACATGTGGGTGAGATACTAACAACAACAAAATGGAAAAGGACCTGGGGGTAGACATATCAGATGACCTAAAGGTGAGCAAGCAATGGAGAGGGCAGCAAGAAATGCTTGGGGAACGGGATGCAGGGAGAGGCATCACCAGTAGAAAATAAGAAGTTATTATCCTCTGTACAGACAGCTGGTGAGACCCCATCTGGAATACTGCATGCAGTTCTGGAGACCCAGTCTCCACAAAGACATAGACAGGATAGAAGCTGTCCAGAGGAGGGCACTAAAATGGTGCAGGGTCTGCACTGGAAGACATAGGAAGAGAGACTTAAGGTGCTTAATATGTATAGCCTTGAGGAAAGGAGGGAGAGGGGAATGGTAGAAATATTCAAGTACCTCAAGGGAATCAACAAAGTCCAAGAGGGTAGCATCTTTCAAGAAAAGAGGTGTGCAAGAACAAGGGGGGAACAATGTGAAGATAGAGGGGTGATGGCTCAGAAGTAATTTAAGGAAGTATTTTTTCACATAGAGGGATGTGGATGTTAGGAACAGCCTTCTGGAGGTGGTTGTGAAGTCAAAAACAGTGGTGGAATTCAAACATGTTTGGGACAGTCATAAGGCAATTCTAGTGGGTGGGGGTAGGAAGAAGTACACTGCTGGTTAACTAGGATCAGCAGCTTATCCATTAGGTAGGGAAATGGGCAGACTGAGGGGGCCAAGCAGTCCGTATCAGCTGTCAAATTCTTTGTTTCTAGGTGTACAAAAGCAGCTGTCTCCAATTACTGCTTTCAGCTGTTTCTGGCAGAAGAGAACTGTTTTTAGAGCAAGCAATAGCAGTCCAAAACTACAGATTTATTACTAATTAATCACTTCTCTCTCAGCAGTAGATGTACCTGTTTGGATTAAGCAAACAGATACTTTATTAGAAGAAGGGGGTTTCATCTATGTAAAAAAAGTGTTTTTTCAGAGGAAGGGGCGGTATCAGCTTAATTTACTGAGAGCAAAGAGTAAATCTAATTGGGGGAGTGGCTTAACAGCTTAGGTGTACAAAAGCAGCTGTCTCCAATTACAGCTTCCGTCTGTATCTGGCAGAAGAGAACTGGTTGCAGAGCAAGAAACAGTAGTTCAGGACTACAGATTTTTTACTAATTAATTACTTCTATTTCAGCAGGAGCAGTACATGTTTGGATAAAGCAAACAGATATGTTACTAGAAGAAGGGGTTCTCATTTAAGTAAAAAAAGTTTTTTCTGAATAAGGAGTAATATCAGCTTAATTTATTGAGAGGAGAGAGTGCATCTAATTGGGCATGTGGCTTAGCACCCTAGGTGCACAAAAGCAGCTGTCTCCAATACAGCTTCCAGCTGTTTCTGGCTGAAGAGAACTGGCTGCAGAGCATGAAACAGAAGTCCATAACTGCAATTTTTGTGCTAATAAATCACTTCTGTCTCAGAAGGAGTAGTACATGTTTGGATTAAGCAAACATATACTTCATTAGAAGAAGGGGGTCTCTTTTAAGTAAAACAATGGTTTTTTTTCTATAGAAGGTGCAATATCAGCTTAATTTACTGAGAGCAGTGAGTGAATCTAATTGTGGGTCTGGCTTAGCACCTTAGGGGTACAAAATTAGCTGTCTCCAATTACAGCTTCTGGCTGTTTCTGGCAGAAGAGAACTGGTTGCACAGCATGAAACAGAAGTCCAGAACTAAAGATTTTATACTAATTAATTATTTCTATGTCAGGAGGAGTATTACATGTTTATGTTAAACAAATAGATACTTTATTAGAAGAAGGGGTCTCATTTAATTAAAAAAAGAGTTTTTTCTGAGAAAGGTGCCATATCAGCTTTATTTACTGAGATCAAACAGTGAGTCTAATTGGTGGTGTGGCTTAGTAGCTTAGGAGTACTAAAGCAGCTGTCTCCAACTACACCTTCCAGCTGTTTCAGGCAGAAGAGAACTGGTTGCAGAGGAAGAAATAGAAGTGCAGAACACCAGATGTTTTACTAATTAATCACTTCTGTCTCAGCAGTAGTAGTAATTGTTTGGATTAAGCTAACAGATACTGTATTAGAAGAAGGGGGTCTCATTTAAGTGAAGAAAAATGTTTTTTCAGAGGACGGTGACGATATCAGCTTAATTTCCTGAGAGAAGAGAGTGAATCTAATTGGAGTGTGGCCTAGCAGCTTAGGTGTACAAAAGAAGCTGTCTACAATTACAGCTTCCGGCCAATTCTGGCAGAAGAGAACTGGTTGCAGAGCAAGAAACAGAAGTCCAGAACTACATATTTTTTACTAGTTAATCTCTTCCATATCAGCAGGAGTAGTTCCTGTTTGGATTAATCAAGCAGAGACTTTATTAGAAGAAGTGGGTCTCATTTAAGTAAAAAAAGGGTTTTTTTTCTGAGGAAGGGGCAGTATCAGCTTAATTTACTGAGAGCACACAGTGAATATAATTGGGGATGTGGCTTAGCTGTTTAGGTGTACAAAAACATTTGTCTCCAATTACAGCTTCCAGCTGTTTCTGGCAGAAGTGAACTGGTTTGCAGAGAAAGAAATAGAAGTCCAGAACTCCAGATGGTTTACTAATTTATCACTTCTCTCTGAGCAGTAGTAGTACCTGTTAGGAGTAAGAAGATACTTTATTAGAAGAAGGGGGTCTCATTTAAGTAAAGAAAAAAATTTTTATGAGGAAGTCGGAAATATCAGCTTAATTTACTGAGAGCAGAGAGTGAATCTGATTGGGATGTGGCTTTGCAGTTTAGGTGTACAAAAGCAGTTGTCTCCAATTATTGCTTCTGGCAGTTTCTAGCAGAAGAGAACCGGTTGCTTAGCATGAAACAGAAGTCCAGAACTAAAGCTTTTAAACTAATTAATCATTTCTGTGTCAGGAGGAGAAGTACATATTATATTAAGCAATAGACAATTTATTAGAAGAAGGGGTCACATTTAATTAAAAAAATAGTTTTTTGAGGAAGGTGCAGTATCAGCTTAATTTACTGAGAGCAAGCAGTGTGTCTAATTGTGGGTGTGGCTTAGTAGCTTAGGTGTACAAAAGCAGCTGTCTCCAATTACAGCTTCCAGCTGTTTCTGGCAGAAGAGAACTGGTTCCAGAGAAAGAGATGAAAGTCCAGAACTCCAGATTTTTTACTAATTAATCCCTTCTGTCTCAACAGTAGTAGTACCTGCTTGGATTAAGCAAACAGATACTGTATTAGAAGAAGGGGGTCTCATTTAAGTAAAGAAAAATGTTTTTTCAGATGATGGGGTAATATCAGCTTAATTTACTGAGAGCAGAGTGTGATTCTAATTTGGGGTGTGGCTTAGCAGCTTAGGTGTACACAAGAAGCTGTCTACAATTACAGCTTCTGGCTGTTTCTGGCAGAAGAGAACTGGTTGCACAGCAAGAAACAGAAGTCCAGAACTACATATTTTTTACTAGTTAATCTCTTCCACATCAGCAGGAGTAGTTCCTGTTTGGATTAATCAAGCAGAGACTTTATTAGAAGAAGTGGGTCTCATTTAAGTAAATAAAAGTTTTTTTTCTGAGGAAGGGAAGTATCAGCTTAATTTACTGACAGCACACAGTGAATATAATTGTGGGTGTGGCTTAGCTGTTTAGGTGTACAAAAGTATTTGTCTCCAATTACAGCTTCCAGCTGTTTCTGGCAGAAGTGAACTGGTTGTGGAGAAAGAAATAGAAGTCCAGAACACCAGATGTTTTAATAATTTATCACCTCTGTCTCAGCAGTAGTAATACCTGTTTGGATTAAGCTGATACTTTATTAGAAGAAGGGGGTCTCATTTAAGTAAAATAATTTTTTTTTTCTGAGGAAGTGGGAAATATCAACTTAATGTACTGAGAGCAGAGAATGAATCTAATTGGGGGTGTGGCATTGCAGCTTAGGTGTACAAAAGCATTTGTCTCCAGTTACTGCTTCTGGCTGTTTCTGGCAGAAGAGAACTGTTTGCAGAGCAAGAAATAGAAGTCCAAAACTACAGATTTTTTACTAATTAATCACTTCTCACTCAGAAGGAGATGTTTCTGTTTGGATTAAGCAAACAGATACTTTATTACAAGATGGGGGTTTCATTTCAGTAAAAAAAAGTTTTTTTTCTCAGAAATGGGTAGTATCAGCTTAATTTACTGAGAGCAGAGAGAGAATCTAATTGGGAGTGCGGCTTAACAGCTTAGGTGTACAAAAGCAGCTTTCTCCAATTACAGCTTCCGGCTGTATCTGGCAGAAGAGAACTGGTTGCCAAGCAAGAAACAGAAGTCCAGGACTACAGATTTTTTACTAATTAATTACTTCCATCTCAGCGGGAGTAGTACATGTTTGGATTAAGAAAACAGATACTTTATTCGAAGAAGAGGTTCTCACTTAAGTAAAAAAAAAATTTTCTGAAGAAGGGAACAATATCAAGCTTAATTTACTGAGAGTAGAGAGTGAATCTTATTGGATGTGTGGCTTAGCACCATAGGTGTACAAAAGAAACTGTCTCCAATTACAGCTTCCATCTGTTTCTGGCAGAAGAGAACTGGTTGTAGAGCTTGAAACAGAAGTCCAGAACTACAAATTTTGTACTAATAAATCACTTCTGTCTCAGGAGGAGTAGAACATGTTTGTATTAAGTAAACAGATACTTTAGTAGAAGAAGGGGGTCTCATTTAAGTAAAAAAAAGGTTTTTCTGAGGAAGTGGGCAATATCAGCTTAATTTACTGAGAGCAGATAATGAATATAATTGGGGGTGTGGCTTTGCAGCTTAGGTGTACAAAAGCAGCTGTCTCCAATTACTGCTTCCAGCTGTTTCTGGCAGAAGAGAACTGTTTGCAGAGCAAAAAACAGAAGTTCAGAACTACATACTTTTTTACTAATTAATCACTTCTCTCTCAGCAGGAGTAGTACCAGTTTGGATTAAGCAAAACAGACACTTTATTAGAAGAAGGGGCTCTCATTTAAGTAAAAAAAAAGGTTTTCTTAAGAAGGGGCAGTATCAGCATAATTTACTGAGAGCAGACAGTGAATCTAATTGGGTGTGTGCCTTAGCAGCTTTGGTGTACAAAAGCAACTCTCTCCAATTACAGAGTCTGGCTGTTTCTGGCAGATAAGAACTTGTTGCAGAGAAAGAAATAGAAGTCCAGCACTCCACATTTTTTGCTAATTAATCACTTCTGACACAGCAATAGAAGTACCTGTTTGGATTAAGCAAGCAGATGCCTTATTAGAACAAAGGGGCCTCATTTAGGTTAAAAAAAATTCTGAAGAAGAGGGCAATATCAACTTAATTTACTGAGAGCAGAGAGCAAATCTAATTGGGGGTGTGGCTAAGCACCTTAGGTGTATTAAAGCAGCTGTCTCCAAATACAGATTCTGACTATTTCTGGCAGAAGAGAACTGGTTGCAGAGCATGAAACAGATGCCCAGAACTACAGATTTTGTACTAATCAATCACTTCTGTCTCAGGAGGAGTAGTACATGTTTGTATTAAAGCAAACAGATACTTTATTAGAAGGGGGTCTCATTTAAGTAAAAAAAAACTTTTTCTTTAGAAGGGGCAATATCAGCTTAATTTACTGAGAGCAGAGAGTGAATCTAATTGGGGATGTGGCTTAGGCCCTTAGGTGTACAAAACCAGCTGTCTCCAATTACAGCTTCTTGCTGTTTCTGGCAGAAGAGAACTGATGGTAGAGCAAGAAACAGAAGTCCAGAACCATAAATTTTGTACTAAGTAATCACTTCAGTCTCAGGAGGAGTAGTACCTGTTTGGATTAAGCAAACAGATATTTTATTAGAAGAAGAGGTATAATTTAGGTAAAAAAGTGTTTTTTTCTGAGTCAGGGGCAGTATCAGCTAAATTTACTGTGAGCAGAAAGTGAATCTAATTATGTGTGTGTGGCTTAGCAGCTTTGGTGTACAAAAGCAACTGTCTCTAATTACAGATTATGGCTATTTCTGGCAGAAGAGAACTGGCTGTAGAGAAAGAAAAAGAAGTCCAGAACTTCAGATTTGTTGCGTATTAATCATTTCTGACTCAGCAGTAGTAGTACCTGATTGGATTAAGCAAACAGACACTTTATTAGAAGAAGGGGGACTCATTTAAGTAAAGAAAAATGTTTTTTTGCAGAGGAACAGGCACTATTTGCTTAATTTACTGAGAACAGAGAGTGAATCTAATTGGAGGTGTTGCTTAGTAGCTTAGGTGTACAAAAGCAGCTGTCTCTAATTACAGCTTCATTTTTTTGGATTGGATTAAGCAAACAGATACTGTTTTAGAAGAAGGGGGCTCATATAAGCAAAAACATGTGTTTTTTTCTGTGGAAGGGGCAGTATCATCTTAATTTACTGAGAGCAGAGAGTGAATCTAATTGCGGTCTGACTGGACAGCTTAGTTGTACAAAAGCAGCTGTCTCCAATTACAACTTCAAGCTGTTTCTGGCAGATGAGAACTCATTGCAGAGCAAGAAACAGAAGTCCAGGACTACAGATTTTTTACAAATTAATTACTTCTGTCTTAGCAGGAGTCGTTGCTATTTGGATTAAGCAATTAGATACTTTATTAGAAGAAGAGTTTCTCATTTAAGTAAAAAAAGTGATTTTTCTGAAGAAGGGGGCATTATCAGCTTAATTTCCTGATAGCCGAGAGTGCATCTAATTGGCGGTGTGACTTAGCAGATTAGGTGTACAAAAGCAGCTGTCTCCAATTACATCGTCTAGCTGTTTCTGGCAGAAGACAACTGGTTGCAGACGAGAAACAGAAGTTCTGAACTACAGACTTTTTACTAATTAATCACTTCTGTGTCAGCAGGAGTAATACTAGTTTAGATTAAGCAAGTGGAAACTTTAATAGAAAAAGGGGGTCTCATTTAAATAAAAAATACAGTATTTTCTGAGAAAGGGGGCAGTATCAGCTTAATTTACGGAAAGCAGAAAGTGAATCTCATTGGGGGTGTAGCTTTGCAGCTTAGGTGTATGAAAGCATCTGTCTCCAATTACAGCTACTAGCTGTTTTTGGAAGAAGAGAACTGGTTGTATACAAGAAACAGAAGTCCAGAACTCCAGATTTTATACTAATTTATCACTTCTGTCTCAGCAGGAGTATTTCCTGTTTGGATAAAGCAAACAGATAGTAGAGGGTCTCATTTAAGTGAAAAAGAATTGTTTTTTTCTGAGGAAGGGACAGTATCTGCTTAATTTATTATGAGCAGACAGTGAATCTAATTGGAGGTGTGGCTTGACAGCTTAGGTGTACAAATGCAGCTGTCTCCAATACAAGCATCCAGCTGTTTCTAGCAGAAGAGAACAGGATGCAGAGCAAGAAACAGATGTCTAAAACTAGAGTTTTTTTTTTACTAGTTCATCACTTCTGTATCAGCAGGAGAAATACCGGTTTGGATTAAGCAAACAGATACTTTATTAGAAGTAGGGGGTCTCATTTAAGTAAAACAAAAATTTCTGAAGAAGGGGCAATATCAGCTTCATTTGCTGAGAGCAGAGAGTGAATATATTTGGGGATGTGGCTTAGCCCCTTAGGTGTACAAAAGCAGCTGTCTCCAAATCCAGTTTCTGGCTGTTTCTGGCAGAAGAGAACTTGTTGCAGAGCATGAAACAGATGCCCAGAACTTCATATTTTGTACTAATTAATCACTTCTGTCTCAGAAGGAGTAGTAGCCATTTGGATTAAGCAAACATATACTTTGTTAGATGAAATGGGTCTCATCTAAATAAAAGTGTATTTTCTGAGGAAGGTGGCGATATCAGCTTAATTTACTGAGAGCATAGAGTGAATCTAATTGAGGGTGTGGCTTGACTGCTTAGGTGTACTAATGCAGCTGTCTCCAATTACTTCTTCCAGCTGTTTCTGTCAGAAAAGAACTCATTGCAGACAAGAAATAGAAGTCCAGAACTCCAGATTTTATACTAATTTCTCACTTCTGTCTCAGTAAGAGAAGTACCTGTTTGGATTAAGCAAAAATATACTTTATTAGAAGAAGGGGGTCTCATTTAAGTGAAAAAGAATTGTTTTTTCTGAAGAAGGGGGCAGTATCTGTTTAATTTACTAAGAGCGGAGAGTGAATCTAATTGGGGGTGTTGCTTAGCAGCTTAGGTGTACAAAAACAGCTTTCTCCATTTACAGCTTCCGGCTGTTTCTGGCAGAAGAGAAGTGGTTGCAGAGCAAGAAACAGAAGTCCAAACTTCAGATATTTTACTAATTAATCACTTCTGTCTCAGCAGGAATAGTAGCTGTTTGGATTAAGCAAACATATACTTTATTAGATGGAAGGGGACTCATTTACGTAAAAAAAGTGTTTTTTCTAAGGAAGGTGGAGTATCAGCTTAATTTACTGAGAGGAGACAGTGAATCTAAATGGGGGTGTTGCTTAGCAGCTTAGGTGTACAAAAACTGCTTTCTCCATTTACAGCTTCCGGCTCTTTCTGGCAGAAGAGAAGTGGTTGCAGAGCAAGACATAGAAGTCCAAACTTCAGATTTTTTACTAATTAAACACTTCTGTCTCAGCAGGAATAGTAGCTGTTTGGATTAAGCAAACATATACTTTATTAGATGAAAGGGGACTCATTTACGTAAAAAAAGTGTTTTTTCTAAGGAAGGTGGAGTATCAGCTTAATTTACTGAGAGGAGACAGTGAATCTAAATGGGGGTGTGGCTTAGCAGCTTAGGTGTACAAAAGCAGCTGTCTCCAATTACTGCTTCTAGCAGTTTCAGGCAGAAGAGAACTGTTTGCAGAGCAAGAAACAGAAGTCCAGAACTACATATTTTTCAATAATTAATCACAACTCTCTCAGCAGCAGTAGTACCTGCTTGGATTAAGCAAAACAGACACTTTATTAGAAGGGGGTCTCATTTAAGGAAAAAAAGGGTTTTCTTAAGAAGGGGCAATATCAGCTTAATTTAGTGAGAGCAGAGAGTGAATCTAATTGGGAATGTGGCTTAGCACCTTAGATGTAGAAAAGCAGCTGTCTCCAATTACAGCTTCCGGCTGTTTCTAGCAGAGTGAACTGGTGGTAGAGCAAGAAACAGAAGCCCAGAACTACAGATTTTATACTAATTAATCACTTCTGTCTCAGGATGAGTTGTACCTGTTTGGATTAAGCAAAAAGATACTTTATTAAAAGAAGGGGATCAAATTTAATTAAAAAAAGTGTTTTCTTCTGAGGAAGGGGGAGTGTCAGCTTAATTTACTGAGAGCAGAGACTTAATTTAATTGGGTGTGTGGCTTAGAAGCTTTGGTGTACAAAAGCAAGTGTCTCTAGCTACAGATTCTGTCTGTTTCTAGCAGAAGAGAATTGGTTGTAGAGAACGAAATAGAATTCCAGAACTCCAGATTTTTTGCTAAGTAATCACTTCTTAATCAGCAGTAGTAGTACCTGACTTGATTATGCAAACATATACTTTATTAGAAGAAGGGATTCTCATTTAGGCAAAAAAAAGTGTTTTTTTTCTGAGGAAGTGGCAGTATCAGCTTAATTTACTGAGAGGAGAATGAGTATCTAATTGGGGGTGTGACTTGACAACTTAGGTGTACAAAAACAGCTGTCTCCAATTACAGCTTTCAGCTGTTTCTAGCAGAAGAGAACTCATAGCAGAGCAAGAAACAGAAGTCCAGGACTACAGATTTTTTACTAATTAATTACTAATGTCTCAGAAGGATTAGTAGCTATTTGGATTAAGCAAACAGATACTTTATTAGAAGAAGAGTTTGTCATTTAAGTAAAAAAAAGTGATTTTTCTGAAGAAGGGGGCTGTATCAGCTTAATTTGTGAGAGCAGAGAGTGCATCTAATTGGGGATGTGGCTGGCAGATTAGGTGTACAAAAGCAGCTGTCTACAATTACATCTTCTGGCTGTTTCTTGCAGAAGAGAACTGGTTGCAGAGGAGAAAAAGCCAGAAATACAGATTTTTTTTACGAATTAATCACTTCTGTCTCAGCAGGAGTAATACCAGTTTAGATTAAGCAAGCAGATACTTTATTAGAAAAACAGGGTCTCATTTAAATAAAAAATAGTGTATTTTCTGAGAAAGGGGCAGTATTAGCTTAATTTACTGAGAGCAGAGAGTGAATCTAATTGGGGTGTAACTTTGCAGCTTAGGTGTACAAAAGCATCTGTCTCCAATTACAGCTTCAGGCTGTTTTTGGCAGAAGAGAACTGGTTGCATACAAGAAACAGAAGTCCAGAACTCCAGATTTACTACTAATTAATCACTTCTATCTCAGCAGGAGTAGCATTTTGGATTAAGCAAACAGATACTTTATTAGAAGTAGGGGTTTCATTTAAGTGAATTTTTTTCTGAGGAAGGGGCAGTGTCAGCTTCATTTACTAACAGCAGAGAGTGAATCTAATTGGGGGTGTGGCATAGCAGCATAGGTGTATAAAAGCAGCTGTCTCCAATTACAGCTTCCCACTGTTTCTTTCAGAAAAGAATAGATTGCAGAGCAAGAAACAGAAGTCCAGAACTACAGATTTTTTTACTAATTAATTACTTCTGTCTCACAGGAGTAGTATCTGTTTGGATTAAGCACATAGATACTTTATTAGAAGAAGGGGATTTACATAAGCAAAAGTGTATTTTCTGAGGAAGGTATCACTATATTTAGTGAGAGCACAGAGTGAATCTAATAGGTGTGTGCTTCCGCGGCTTATGTGTACTAAAGCAGATGTTCCAATTACGTTTCAGCTGTTTCAGCAGTCTTGGACCTGTCACGGCTATCCATGGTCTTTGGCCATGTTGTGCAGGATACAACAGGCCAGGAATATCCACAGGCCTTTTGGGGACTGTACTGCAGGGCTCCAGGAAGTGTCCAGCATCAGTGCCTTGAGCATCCAAACACCCACTCTATGATGTTATGTGTTGCATGTGCCTCATTGAAACATAACTGCACTGGGGTCGTGGGTTACCATGCGGTGAGCAGCCAGGGGCCAGTGGGTATCCGCGTCACCTGTGGAATAGTGGAATCAGTGTCATGTCAGGTCCATATTGCCCATATCCATGTGCCTACCGCGCATGTCATCAACATTGCCCAGGGTTTGCATTCCATACATGTGTACCCACCCACTAGATGACCCGTGGGATATTCCCACTCTCAAATCGATGGCACAGTGCAGCTGGTGCCATATGAAAACATCATGTGCTCGCCAGGAGTGTGGCACAACATTGATAATGCCTGATGGCTCACACACCACCTGGCATTGACACTGGAAAAAGCCCTTCGGTTCTGATAAGCCTGGCGTCAGGGCCAGGTGGCGTCGAATAGCCATGGGTGCAGTCTATGCCCCTAGCAAGCATCGTACTACCCTGTGGAACTCCTGCACGTTGCTATGCGCTCTGCGGTGCTGGAGAAATGGATGTACTCTGCAGCATGAGGCAGCAGTCGCTGAGATGGTGAGATGCGTGGCGGGCGACTGTGTAATACCTGTGGTGTCCCTGTCAGCCTCTGGAAGGTGCCCGTGGTGGCAGGCACATACAGGCTGCCACCTTGGTCTCCGCACAGAGCAGCTCCGTCGTGAGGGTACCTGCATCACATCACTGCACAGCTCAGAGCTGTCTCAATAATACCCTATTCAGGCGGTGGACACAATCAGCGTCTGTGCACTCCAAGCTGATGTGGGCGCGATACTGCCAGCCGGGGCTCCACGACGGATCCTCAGACCCACGTCCCCTGCAACATGGTGTCTCACCTCATTACGCTTCCACCAGAAGCTGACACTATCCATCTCCTGGCTACTGCCCCGGCTGCTGTTCCTGTGTTACCCGCTGCCCCACTGCTGCTTCCACTGCGGGCACCTCACTGGCTCTCTGTCCTCCTGGACCCTGTCCCTCTCTGCCTTCCCCTGTCTCTCTCTCTCTCTCATCTCTCTCCCCCAGTTTACAGCCTGCTAGGGTTCTTGCCTGCTTCATGAGCCCACATTTTGGCTCAATCCGATACTCACAACCAGCTGAGCCACTCTTGCGCATTGCGCAAGTGTTGAGATATCCATTGCACTTTATGCATGGACCGCCCCCTTCTGTGCATGCCTTCATTTCCATTGCTGTTGATCAGCATGTTTCGGTGGCAACTGGCCTTCTGAATATCAGGAATGGCGCATTTTTGGAGTTCGCCCAACCCTATTGCGCATAACAAAACCTTTTGAATATCTAGGCCCTGGGTTCTGGACATTTCTTTCTCTGCAACAGTTCCTTTTGCCAGAAACAACTGGGAGCTGTAATTTGAGACAGATGCTTTTGTACACCTAAGCAGCTAAGCCACACCCCCAATTAGATTCACTGTGTACTCTCAGTAAATTAATCTGATACTACTCCTTCCTCAGAAAAAAACACTTTTTCTAGTTAAATAAGACCCCCTTCTTCTAATAAAGACTTTGTTTGCTTAATCCAAACAGGAACTACTCCTGCTGATAGAGAAGAGATTAACTAGTAAAGAATCTGTAGTTCTGGAGTTATGTTTCTTGCTCTGCACCCAGTTCTCTTCTGCCAGAAATAGCCAGAAGCTGTAATTGGAGACAGCTGCTTTTGTACACCTAAACTGCTAAACCATACCCCCAATTAGATTCCCTCTCTGCTCTCAGTAAATTAAGCTGATATTGTGATCTTCTTCTGAAAAAAATATTTTTCTTTACTTAAATGAGACCCCCTTCCTCTAATAAATTATCTGTTTGCTTAATCCTAACATGTACTACTCCTGCTGAGATAGAAGTAATTAATTAGTAAAAAATCTGTAGTCCTGTACTTCTGCTTCTTGCTCTGCAACCAGTTCTCTTCTGCTAGATTCAGCCGGAAGCTGCAATTGGAGACAGATGATTTTGTACACCTGAGCTGTTAAGCCACACCCACAATTAGATTCACTCTCTGCTCTCAGTAAATAAAGTTGATACTGCCTCTTCCTCAGAAAAAAACACTTTTTTTTACTGAAATGAAACCCACTTCTTCTAATTAAGTATCCGTTAGCTTAATCCAAACAGGTACATCTACTGCTGAGAGAGATGTGATTGATTATTAAAAAATCTGTAGTTTTGGACTTCTATTGGTTGCTTTGCAAACAGTTCTTCTCTGCCAGAAACATCCAGAAGCAGTTATTGGAGACAGCTGCTTTTGTACACCTAAGCTGCTAAGCCATACCCCCAATCAGATTCACTCTCTGATCTCAGTAAGTTAAGCTGATATTGCCGACTTCCTCTGAAAAAAACATTTTTCTTTACTTAAATGAGACCCCTTCACTCTAATAAAATATCTGTTTGATTAATCCAAACAGAACTACTCCTCCTAAGGACAGAAGTAGTTATTAGTACAAAATTTGTAGTTCTGAACTTCTGTTTCATGCTCTGCAACCAGTTCTCTTCTGCCAGAACAGCCAGAAGCTATAATTGGTGACAGTTGCTTTTATACACCTAAGGTGCTAAGCCACATCCCAATTAGATTCACTCTCTCCTCTCAGTAAATTAAGCTGATATTGCCCCCTTCTTCAGAATTTTTTTTCCTTAAATGAGAACCCCTTCTTCAAATAAAGTATCTGGTTGATTAATCCAAACATGTACTACTCCTCCAGAGATAGAAGTAATTAGTAAACAATCTGAAGTCCTGAACTTATGTTTCTTGCTTTGCAACCAGTTCTCTTCTACCAAACACAGCCGGAAGCTGTAATTGGAGACAGCTGCTTTTGTACACCTAAACTGCTAAGCCATACACCCAATTAGATTCACTCTCTGCTCTCAGTAAATTAAGCTGATACTGCCCCTTCCCCAGAAAAAAAACCTTTTTTTTTACTTAAATGAAACCCCCTTCTAATAAAGTAATTGTTTGCTTAATCCAAACAGGTATAACTACTGCTGAGACAAAAGTGATAAATTAGTAAAACATCTGGAGTTCTGGACTTCTATTTCTTTCTCTGCAGCCAGTTCACTTTTCCCAGAAACAGCTGGAAGCTGTAATTGGAGACAGATGCTTTTGTACACCTAAACAGCTAAGCCACACCCCCAATTAGATTCACTGTGTGCTCTCAGTAAATTAAGCTGATACTGCCCCTTCCTCAGAAAAAAATCACTTTTTGACTTAAATGAGACCCTCTTTATCTAATAAAGTCTCTGTTTGCTTAATCCAAACAGGAACTACTCCTGTTGATATGGAAGAGTTCAACCAGTAAAAAATATGTAGTTCTGGACTTCTGCTTCTTGCTCTGCAACCAGTTCTCATCTGCCAGAAACAGACAGAATCTGTAATTGGAGACTGATGCTTTTGTACACCTAAGCCGCTAAGCCACATCCCAAATTAGATTCACTCTCTGCTCTCAGTAAATTAAGCTGATATTGCCCCGTCCTCTGAAAAAAAATTTTTCTTTACTTAAATGAGACCCACTTCTTCTAAGAAAATCTATGCTTGCTTAATCCAAACAGGAACTACTCCTGCTGATATGGAAGAGATTAACTAGTAAAAAATCTGTAGATCTGACTTCTATTTCTTGCTCTGCAACCAGTTCTCTTCTGCCAGAAACAGCCGGAGCTGAATTGGAGACAACTTCTTTTGTACACCTAAGCTGCAAAGCCACACCACAATTAGATTCCTCTCTCTGCTCTCAGTAAATAAAGCTGATATTGCCCTCATCCTCTGAAAAAAGCATTTTTCTTTACTTAAATGAGATCCCCTTCTTCTAATACATTATCTGTTTGCTTAATCCAAACAGGTACACTACTGCTGAGACAGAAGTAATTAATTAGTAAAAAATCTGTAGTCCTGAACTTCTGTTTCTTGCTCTGTAACCAGTTCTCTTCTGCTACATTCAGCTGGAAACTGTAATTGGAGACAGATGCTTTTGTACACCTGAGCTGTTAAGCCACACCCGCAATTAGATTCACTCTCTGCTCTCAGTAAATAAAGCTGATACTGCCTCTTCCTCAGAAAAAACACTTTTTTTTACTGAAATGAAACCCACTTCTTCTAATTAAGTATCAGTTAGCTTAATCCAAACAGGTACATCTACTGCTTAGAGAGAAGTGATTAATTATCAAAAAATCTGTAGTTTTGGACTTCTATTGGTTGCTTTGCAAACAGTTATTTTCTGCCAGAAACAGCCAGAAGCAGTAATTTGAGACAGCTGCTTTTGTACAGCTAAGCTGCTAAGCCATACCCCCAATCAGATTCACTCTCTGATCTCAGAAAATTAAGCTGATATTGCCGACTTCCTCTGAAAAAATCATTTTTCTTTACTTAAATAAGACCCCCTTCCTCTAATAAAGTATCTGTTTGCTTAATCCAAACCGAAACTATTCCTCCTGAGACAGAAGTGATTTATTAGTACAAAATGTGTGGTTCTGAAGTTCTGTTTCATGCTCTGCAACCAGCTCTCTTCTGCCAGAACAGCCGGAAGCTGTAATTGGAGACAGTTGCTTTTGTACACCTAAGGTGCTAAGCCACACCCCCAATTAGATTCCCTCACTCCTCTCAGTAAATTACGCTGATATTGCTCCCTTCTTCAGAATTTTTTTTTCCTTAAAGGAGAATCCCTTCTTCTAATAAAGTATCTGTTTGATTAATCCAAACATGTGCTACTCCTCCTGAGATAGAAGTAATTAGTAAAAAATCTGTAGTCCTGAACTTCTGTTTCTCGCTTTGCAACCAGTTCTCTTCTGCCAGACAAAGCCGGGAGCTGTAATTTTAGACAGCTGCTTTTGTACACCTAAGCTGTTATGCCTCACTCACAATTAGAATCACTCTCTGCCCTCAGTAAATTAAGTTGATACTGCCCCTTCCCCAGAAAAAAAAACCTTTTTTTTACTTAAATGAAACCCCCTTCTAATAAAGTAATTGTTTGCTTAATCCAAACAGGTATAACAACTGCTGAGACAAAAGTGATAAATTAGTAAAACATCTGGAGTTCTGGACTGCTATTTCTTTCTCTGCAGCCAGTTCACTTCTCCCAGAAACAGCTGGAAGCTGTAATTGGAGACAGATGCTTTTGTACTCCTAAACAGCTAAGACACACCTCCAATTTTATTCACTCTCTGCTCTCAGTAAATTAAGCTGATATTGCCCCGTCCTCTGAAAAAACATTTTTCTTTACTTAAATGAGACCCACTTCTTCTAAGAAAGTCTCTGCTTGCTTAATCCAAACAGGAACTACTCCTGCTGATATGGAAGAGATTAACTAGTAAAAAATCTGTAGTTCTGGACTTCTATTTCTTGCTCTGCAACCAGTTCTCTTCTGCCAGAAACAGCCAGAATCTGTAATTAGAGACAGCTTCTTTTGTACACCTAAGCTGCTAAGCCACACCACCAATTAGATTCACTCTCTGCTCTCAGTAAATTAAGCTGATATTGCTCTCATCCTCTGAGAAAAGCATTTTTCTTTACTTCAATGAGACCCCCTTCTTCTAATACAGTATCTGTTTGCTTAATCCAAACAGGTACACTACTGCTGAGACAGAAGTGATTAATTAGTAAAAAATCTGGAGTTCTGGACTTCTATTTCTTTCTCTGCAATCAGTTCTTTTCTGCCAGAAACTTCTGGAAGCTGTAATTGGGGACAGATGCTTTTGTACACCTAAGCTAGTAAGCCACACCCCCAATTAGACTCACTGTTTGCTCTCAGTAAATTATGCTGATCTTGCACCTTCCTCAGAAAAAACTATTTTTTTTACTTAAATGAGACCCTTTCTTCTAATAAAGTGTCTGTTTGCTTAATATAAACATGCACTACTCCTCCTGACAGAGAAATGATTAATTAGTATAGAATCTTTGGTTCTGGATTTCTCTTTCATGCTGTGCAACCAGTTCTCTTTTGCCAGAAACAGCCAGAAGCTGTAATTGGAGACAGCTACTTTTGTACACCTAAGGTGCTAAGCCACAACCCCAATTAGATTCACTCTCTCCTCTCAGTAAATTAAGCTGATATTACCCCTTATTCAGAAAAAACTTTTTTTATTGAAATGAGAACCCCTTTTTCTAATAAAGTATCTGTTTGATTTATTCAAACATGTACTACTCCTGCTGAGATAGAAGTAATTAATTAGTAAAAAATCTGTTGTCCTGGACTTCTGTTTCTGGTTCTGTAACCAGGTCTCTTCTGCCAGATACAGCCGGAAGCTGTAATTGGAGACATCTGCTTTCATACACCTAAGCCATTAAGCCACACCCCCAATTAGATTTACTGTCTGCTCTCAGTAAATTAAGCTGATACTGCCCCTTCCTCAGAAAAAAACACATTTTTTTACATAAATGAAACCCCCTTCTTCTAATAACATATCTGTTTGTTTAATCCAAACAGGTACCACTATTGCTGAGACAGACGTGATTAAGTCGTAAAAATTCTGGAGTTCTGGACTTCTATTTCTTTCTCTGCGACCAGTTCTCTTCTGCAAGAAACAGCTGGAAGCTGTAATTGGAGACAGCTTCTTTTGTACACCTAAGCTAGTAAGCCACTCACCCAATAAGTTTCACTGTCTGCTCTCAGTTAATTAAGCTGATACTGCACGTTAGTCACAAAAAACACTTTTTTTTACTTAAATGAGACTCCCATCTTCTAATAAAGTATCTGTTTGCTTAATACAATCATGTACTGCTCCTCCTGAGACAGAAGTGATTTATTATTACAAAATTTGTAGATCTGGACTTCTGTTTCATGCTCTGCAACCAGTTCTCTTCTGCCAGAAACAGCAGGAAGCTGTAATTGGAGACTGATGCTTTTGTAAACCTAAGGTGCTAAGCCACACCAACAATTAGATTCACTCTCTCCTCTCAGTAAATTAAGCTGATATTGCCATTTCTTCGGAAACATTTTTTTTCTTAAATGAGAACCCCTTTTTCTAATAAAGTATCTGTTTGCTTAATCCAAATATGTAGAACTCCTGCTGGGACAGAAATGATTAATTAGTAAAAAATGTCAAGTTCTGGACTTCTTTTTCTTTCTCTGCAACCAGTTCTCTTCCGGCAGAAACAGCCGGAAGCAGTAATTGGAGACAGCTGCTTTTGTACACCTAAGCTGCAAAGCAAACACCCTCAATTAGATTCACTCTCTACTCTAAGTAAATTAATCTGATATTGCCCACTTCCTCAGAAAAAACATTTTTCGTTACCTTAAAGAGACCCACCTCTTCTAATAAAGTATCTGCTTAATCCAAACAGGTATTACTATTGCTGAGACAGAAGTGATAAATCAGTAAAACATCTGGAGTTCTGGAATTCTGTTTCTTTCTCTGCAACCAGTTCACTTTTGCCAGAAACAGCTGGGAGCTGTAATTTGAGGCAGAAGCTTTTGTACACCTAAGCAGCTAAGCTACACCCCCAATTAGATTCACTGTGTGCTCTCAGCAAATTAATCTGATACTGCCCCTTCCTCAGAAAAAACACTTTTTCTACTTAAATAAGACCCCGTTCTTCTAATAATGACTTTGCTTAATCCAAACAGGAACTACTCCTGCTGATAGAGAAGAGATTAACTAGTAAAGAATCTGTAGTTCTGGAGTTCTGTTTCTTGCTCTGCACCCAGTTCTCTTCTGTCAGAAATAGCCGGAAGCTGTATTTGGAGACAGCTGCTTTTGTACACCTAAACAGCTAAACCATACCCCAAATTAGATTCCCTTTCTGCTCTCAGTAAATTAAGCTGATATTGTGAACTTCTTCTGAAAAAAATATTTTTCTTTGCTTAAATGAGACCCCCTTCTTCTAATAAATTATCTGTTTGCTTAATCCAAACAGATACTTCTCCTGCTGAGATAGAAGTAATTAATTAGTAAAAAATCTGTAGTCCTGAACTTCTGTTTCTTGCTCTGCAACCAGTTCTCTTCTGCTAGATTCAGCCAGAAGCTGTAATTGGAGACAGCTGCTTCTGTATACCTGAGCTGTTAAGCCACACCCGCAATTAGATTCACTCTCTGCTCTCAGTAAATTAAGCTGATACTGCGTCTTCCTCAGAAAAAACACTTTTTTTTACTGAAATGAAACCCACTTCTACTAATTAAGAATCCGTTAGCTTAATCCAAACAGGTACATCTACTGCTGAGAGAGAAGTGATTCATTATTAAAAAATCTGTAGTTTTGGACTTCTATTGGTTGCTCTGCAAACAGTTCTTTTCTGCCAGAAACAGCCGGAAGCAGTAATTGGAGACAGCTGCTTTTGTACACCTAAGCTGCTAAGCCATACCCCCAATCAGATTCACTCTCTGCTCTCAGAAAATTAAGCTGATATTGCCGACTTCCTCTGAAAAAAACATTTTTCTTTACTTAAGTGAGACCCCCTTCCTCTAATAAAGTATCTGTTTGCTTAATCCAAACAGGAACTATTCCTCCTGAGACAGAAGTGATTTATTAGTACAAAATTTGTAGTTCTGAACTTCTGTTTCATGCTCTGCAACTAGTTCTCTTCTGCCAGAACAGCCGGAAGCTGTAATTGGAAACAGTTGCTTTTGTACACCTAAGGTGCTAAGCCACTTCCCCAATTAGATTCACTCTCTCCTCTCAGTAAATTAAGCTGATATTGCTCCCTTCTTCAGAATTTTTTTCCCTTAAATGAGAACCCCTTCTTCTAATAAAGTATCAGTTTGATTAATCCAAACATGTACTACTCCTCCTGAGATAGAAGTAATTAGTAAACAATCTGCAGTCCTGAACTTCTGTTTCTTGCTTTACAACCAGTTCTCTTCTGTCAGACACAGACGTAAGCTGTAATTGAAGACAGCTGCTTTTGTACACCTAAGCTGTTAAGCCACACCCACAATTAGATTCACTCTCTGCTCTCATTAAATTAAGCTGATACTGCCCCTTCCACAGAAAAAAAACACTTTTTTTTACTTAAATGAAACCCCATGTAATAAAGTAATTGTTTGTTTAATCCAAACAGGTATAACTACTGCTGAGACAAAAGTGATAAATTAGTAAAACATCTGGAGTTCTGGACTTCTATTTCCTTCTCTGCAGAAAGTTCACTTCTCCCAGAAACAGCTGGAAGCTGTAATTGTAGACAGATGCTTTTGTACACCTAAACAACTAAGCCACACCCCCAATTAGTTTCACTGTGTGCTCTCAGTAAATTAAGCTGTAACTGCCCCATCCTCAGAAAAAAACCTTTTTTTACTTAAATGAGACCCCCTTCATCTAATAAAGTCTCTGTTTGCTTAATCCAAACAGGAACTACTCCTGCTGATATGGAAGAGTTCAACCAGTAAACAATCTGTAGTTCTGGAATTCTGTTTCTTGCTCTGCAACCAGTTCTTTTCTGCCAGAAACAGACAGAAGCTGTGATTGGAGACTGATGCTTTTGTACACCTAAGCCGCTAAGCCACGCCCCAAATTAGATTCACTCTCTGCTCTCAGTAAATTAAGCTGATATTGCCCTCATCCTCTGAAAAAAGCATTTTTATTTTCTTAAATGAGACCCCCTTCTTCTAATACAGTATCTGTTTGCTTAATCCAAACAGGTACACTACTGCTGAGACAGAAGTAATTAGTAAAAAATCTGTAGTCCTGAACTTCTGTTTCTTGCTCTGCAACCAGTCTCTTCTGCTACATTCAGCTGGAAACTGTAATTGGAGACAGATGCTTTTGTACACCTGAGCTGTTAAGCCACACCCACAATTAGATTCGCTCTCTGCTCTCAGTAAATTAAGCTGATACTGCCTCTTCCTCAGAAAAAACACTTTTTTTTACTGAAATGAAACCCACTTCTTCTAATTAAGTATCCGTTAGCTTAATTCAAACAGGTACATCTACTGCTTAGAGAGAAGAGATTAATTATTAAAAAATCTGTAGTTTTGGACTTCTATTTGTTGCTCTGCAAACAGTTCTTTTCTGCCAGAAACAGCCAGATGCAGAAATTGGAGACAGCTGCTTTTGTACACCTAAGCTGCTAAGCCACACCCTCAATCAGATTCACTCTCAGCTCTCATTAAATTAAGCTGGTATTGCTGACTTCCTGTGAAAAAAACATTTTTCTTTACTTAAGTGAGACCCCCTTCATCTAATAAAGTATCTGTTTGCTTAATCCAAATAGGAACTACTCCTCCTGAGGCAGAAGTGATTTATTAGTACAAAATTTGTAGTTCTGAACTTCTGTTTCATGCTCTGCAACCAGTTCTCTTCTGCCAGAATAGCCGGAAGCTGTAATTGGAGACAGTTGCTTTTGTACACCTAAGGTGCTAAGTCACACCAACAATTAGATTCACTCTCTCCTCTCAGTAAATTAAGTTGATATTGCCCCTTCTTCAGAATTTTTTTTCCTTAAATGAGAACCCCTTCTTCTAATAATGTATCTGTTTGATTAATCCAAACATGTACTACTCCTCCTGAGATAGAAGTAATTAGTAAAAATCTGTAATTCTGAACTTCTGTTTCTTGCTTTGCACCAGTTCTCTTCTGCCAGAATCAGCCGGAAGCTGTAATTGAAGACAGCTGCTTTTGTACACCTAAGCTGTTAAGCCACACCCACAATTAGATTCACTCTCTGCTTTCAGTAAATTAAGCTGATACTGCCCCTTCCACAGAAAAAAACACTTTTTTTTTACTTAAATGAAACCCCCTTCTAACAAAGTAATTGTTTGCTTAATACAAGCAGGTATAACTACTGCTGAGACAAAAGTGATAAATTAGTAAACCATCTGGGGTTCTGGACTTCTATTTCTTTCTCTGCAGAAAGTTCACTTCTCCCAGAAACAGCTGGAAGCTGTAATTGGAGACAGATGATTTTGTACACCTAAACAATGAAGCCACACACCCAATAAGATTCACTGTGTGCTCTCAGTAAATTAAGCTGTAACTGCCCCTTCCTCAGAAAAAAAAAACACTTTTTTTACTTAAATAGACCCCCTTCATTTAATGAAGTCTCTGTTTGCTTAATCCAAACAGGAACTAGTCCTGCTGTTTTGGAAGAGTTCAACTAGTAAAAAATATGTAGTTCTGGACTTCTGTTTCTTGCTCTGCAACCAGTTCTTTTCTGCCAGAAACAGCCAGAAGCTGTAATTGGAGACTGATGCTTTTGTACACCTAAGCTGCTAAGCCACACCACCAATTAGATTCACTCTCTGCTCTCAGTAAATTAAGCTGATATTGCCCTCATCCTCTGAAAAAAGCATTTTTCTTTACTTAAATGAGACCCCATTCTTCTAATACAGTATCTGTTTGCTTAATCCAAACAGGTACACTACTGCTGAGACAGAAGTGATTAATTAGTAAAAAATCTGGAGTTCTGGACTTCTATTTCTTTCTCTGCAACCAGTTCTCTTCTGCCAGAAACTGCTGGAAGCTGTAATTGGAGACAGCTGCTTTTGTACACCTAAGCTACTAAGCCACACCCCCAATTAGACTCACTGTTTGCTCTCAGTAAATTATGCTGATCCTGCACCTTCTTCAGAAAAAACTATTTTTTTACTTAAATGAGACCCCTTCTTCTAATAAAGTGTCTGTTTGCTTAATATAAACATGTACTACTCCTCCTGACAGAGAAATGATTAATTAGTATAAAATCTTTGGTTCTGGATTTCTCTTTCATGCTGTGCAACCAGTTCTCTTCTTCCAGAAACGGACACAAGCTGTATTTGGAGACAGCTGTTTTTTACACCTAAGGTGCTAAGCCACAATCCCAATTAGATTCACTCTCTCCTCTCAGTAAATTAAGATGATATTATCCCTTATTCAGAAAAAACTTTTTTTATTGAAATGAGAACCCCTTTTTCTAATAAAGTATCTGATTTATCCAAACATGTACTACTCCTGCTGAGATAGAAGTAATTAATTAGTAAAAAATCCGTAGTCCTGGACTTCTGTTTATTATTCTGAAACCTGGTCTCTTCTGTCAGATACAGCTGGAAGCTGTAATTGGAGACAGCTGCTTTCGTACACCTAAGCCATTAAGCCACACCCCCAATTAGATTTACTGTCTGCTCTCAGTAAATTAAGCTGATACTGCCCCTTCCTCAGTGAAAAACATTTTTTACATAATTGAAACCCCCTTCTTCTAATAAAGTATTTGTTTGCTTAATCCAAACAGTTATATCTACTGCTGAGAGAGAAGTGATTTAATTAGTAAAAAATCTGTAGTTTTGGACTTCTATTGCTTGCTCAGCAAACAGTTCACTTCTGCCAGAAACAGCCAGAAGCAGTAATTGGAGGCAGTTGGTTTCGTACACCAAGAAAAAATGAATTTGATGGCTGATAAGGACCGCTTGCCCCCCCAATCTACCCATTTCCCTACCTAAAAGATAAGCTGCTAATCCTTGTTAACCAGCAGCCTACTTCTTTCTACTCCCACCCCCTGGAATTGTCTTATGACTGTCCCATGCATGCTTGATTTCCTCCACTGTTTTTGACTCCACAACCTCCTCTGGAAGGCCGTTCCATGCATCCACAACCCTCTCTGTCTGAAAATACTTCCTTAAATTACCTCTGAGCAGCCCCCCTATCTTAAAATTGAGCCCCCTTGTTCTTGCACACCTCTTTTTTTGAAAGATGCTACCCTCTTGGACTTTGTTGATTCCCTTGAGGTACTTGAAAGTTTCCATCATATCCCCCCTTTCCTCGAAGCTATACATATTAAGCTCCTTAAGTCTCTCTTCAAATGTCTTCCAGTGCAGACCCTGCACCTCTTTAGCTGCCCTCCTCTGGACAGCTTTTATTCTGTCTATGTCTTTGCAGAGATTGGGTCTCCAGAACTGCACACAGTACTCCAGATTGGGTCTCACCAGCTGTCTGTACAGAGGGATAATAACTTCCTGTTTTCTACTGGTGATGCCTTTCCCTATGCATTCCAGTATCCCCACAGCATTCCTTGCTGCCCTCTCATATTGCTTGCCCACCTTTAGGTCATCTGATATGACTACCCCATGTTCCTTTCCATTTTTGTTGCTGTTAGTATCTCACCCCCCATTGTGTACTCTTCCCCTGGGATTTTGTTTCCCAGGTGCATTACCTTGCACTTCTTAGCATTGAATCTAAGCTGCCATACATTTGACCATACCTCTAACCTTGCCAAGTCCCTTCTCATTCTTTCCACCCCACTTTGTGCATCAACTCTGTTGCAGATCTTTGTGTCATCTGCAAAGAGACATACTTTTCATTCCAGTCCTAATCGAAGCTGCAAAGCCGAACCCCCAATCAGATTCACTCTCTGCTCTCAGTAAATCAAGCTGATATTGCTCAGTTCCTCAGAAAACATTTTTTTCTTTACTTAAATGAAACCCCTTCTTCTAATAAAGTATCTGCTAATCCAAACAGGTATTACTACAGCTGAGAAAGAAGTGAAAAATTAGAAAAATATGTGGAGTTCTGGACTTCTGTTTCTTTCTCTGCACACAGTTCACTTCTGCCAGAAACTGCTGGAAGCTGTATTTGGAGGCAGATGCATTTGTGCACCTAAGCATCAAAGCCACACTCCCAATTGGATTCACATGTGCTCTCAGTAAACTAAGCTAATACTGCCCCCTCCTCTGAAAAAAACCAAACACTTTTTTTACTTAAATGAGACCCCCTTCTTCTAAAAAAGTCTCTGTTTGCTTAATTCAAACAGGAAATACTTCTGCTGATATGGAAGAGATTAACTAGAAAAAAATATGTAGTTCTTTAATTCTGTTTCTTGCTGTATAACCAGTACTCTTCTGCCAGAAACAGCCAGAAGCTGTAATTGGAGACAGCTAGTTTTGTACACCTAAACTGCTAAGCCTCATCCCCAATTAGATTCAGTCTCTGCTGTCAGTAAATTAAGCTGATGTTGCCTCCATCATCTGAAAAAACATTTTTATTTACTTAAATGAGACCTCATTCTTCTAATACAGTTTCTGTTTGCTTAATCCAAACAGGTACTACTACTGCTGAGATAGAAGAGATTAATTAGTAAAAAATCTGGAGTTCTGGACTTCTATTTTTTTCTCTGCAACAAGTCCTCTTCTGCCAGAAACAGCAGGAGGCTGTAATTAGACACAACTGCTTTGGTACACCTAAGCTGCTAAGCCACAACCTCAATCAGATTCACTCTCTGCTCTCAGTGAATTAAGTTGATATTGCCACCTTCCTCTGAAAAAAACATTTTTCTTTGCTTAAATGAGACCCCTTCTTCTAATGAAGACTTTGTTTGCTTAATCCAAACAGGAACTACTCCTGCTGATAGAGAAGAGATTATCTAGTAAAGAATCTGTAGTTCTGGAGTTCTGTTTCTTGCTCTGCATCCAGTTCTCTTCTGCCAGAAATAGTCAGAAGCTGTAATTGGAGACAGCTGCTTTTGTACACCTAAACTGCTAAACCATACCCCCAATTAGATTCACTCTCTGCTCTCAGCAAAATAAGCTGATATTGTGAACTTCTTCTGAAAAAAAACATTTTTCTTTACTTAAATGAGACCCCCTTCTTCTAATAAATTATCTGTTTGCTTAATCCAAACATGTACTACTCCTGCTGAGATCGAAGTAATTAATTAGTAAAAAATCTGTAGTCCTGGACTTCTGTTTCTTGCTCAGCAACCAGTTCACTTCTACCAGATACTGCCAGCAGCTGTAATTGGAGACAGCTGCTTTTGTACAATTAAGCTGTTAAGCCACACCCCAATTAGATTCACTCTCTGCTTTCACTAAATTAAGGTGATACTGCCCCTTGCTAAAAAAAACATTTTTTTTTACTTAAAGAAAACCCTTCTTCTAATAAAGTATCTGTTTGCTTAATCCAAACAGGTTCATCTACTGCTGAAAGAGAAGTGATTAATTAGTAAAAAAATCTGTAGTTTTGGACTTCTATTGCTTGCTCTGCAAACAGTTCTCTTCTACCAGAAACAGGCGGAAGCAGCAATGAGAGACAGCTGCTTTTGTACACCTAAACTGCAAAGCCACACCCCCAATTAGATTCACTCCCTGCTCTCAGTAAATTAAGCTGATATGGCCCACTTCCTCAGAAATTTTTTTTTCTTTACTTAAATGTGACCCCTTTCTTCTAATAAAGTATCTGCTTAATCCAAACAGGTTTTACTACTGCTGAGACAGAAGTGATACATTAGTAAAACAGCTGGAGTTCTGGACTTCTATTTCTTTCTCTGCAGCCAGTTCACTTCTGCCAGAAACAGCTGGAAGCTGTAATTGGAGACAAATGCTTTTGTACACCTAAACAGCTAAGCCACACGCCAATTAGATTCACTGTGTGCTCTCAGTAATTTTAGCTGATACTGCCCATTCCTCAGAAAAAACACTTTTTTTATTTAAATGAGACACCCTTCTTCTAATAAAGTATCAGTTTGCTATATCCAAACATGTACTACTCCTGCTGCTATAGAAGTAATTAATTAGTTAAAAATCTTTAGTCCTGAACTTCTGTTTCTTGCTCTGCAACCAGTTCTCTTCTGGTAGATTTAGCCAGAAGCTGTAATTGGAGACAGCTGCTTTTGTACACCTGAGCTGTTAAGCCACACCCGCAATTAGATTCACTCTCTGCACTCAGTAAATTAAGCTGACACTGCCTCTTCCTCAGAAAAAACACTTTTTTTTACTGAAATGAAACCCCCTTCTTCTAATTAAGTATCCGTTAGCTTATTCCAAATATGTACATCTTCTGCTGAGAGAGAAGTGATTAATTATTTAAAAATCTGTAGTTTTGGACTTCTATTGGTTGCTCTGCAAACAGTTGTTTTCTGCCAGAAACAGCCGGAAGCAGTAATTGGAGACAGCTGCTTTTGTACACCTAAGCTGCTAAGACACACCCCCAATCAGATCCACTCTCTTCTCTCAGTAAATTAAGCTGACATTGCAGACTTCCTCTGGAAAAAAACATTTTTCTTTAGTTAAATGAGACCCCGTTCCTCTAATAAAGTATCTATTTGCTTAATCCAAACAGGAACTACTCCTCCTGAGACAGAAGTGATTTATTAGTACAAAATTTGTGGTTCTGAACTTCTGTTTCATGCTCTGCAACCAGTTCTCTTCTGCCAGAACAGCCAGAAGCTGTAATTGAAGACAGTTGCTTTTATATACCTAAGGTGCTTAGCCACACCCCAAATTAGATTCACTCTCTCCTCTCAGTAAATTAAGCTGATATTGCCCCCTTCTTCAGAATTTTCTTTTTCCTTAAATGAGAACCCCTTCTTCTAATAAAGTATCTGTTTGATTAATCCAAACATGTACTACTCCTCCTGAGATAGAAGTAATTAGTAAACAATCTGTAGTCCTGAACTTCTGTTTCTTGCTTTGCAACCAGTTCTCTTCTGCCAGAATCAGCCGGAAGCTGTAATTGGAGACAGCTGCTTTTGTACACCTAACCTGTTAAGCCACACCCACAATTAGATTCACTCTCTGCTCTCTGTAAATTAAGCTGATACTGCCCCTTCCCCAGAAAAAAAACACTTTTTTTTACTTAAATGAAACCCCCTTCTAATAAAGTAACTGTTTGCTTAATCCAAACAGGTATAACTACTGCTGAGACAAAAGTGATAAATTAGTAAAACATCTGGAGTTCTGGACTTCTGTTTCTTTCTCTGCAGCCAGTTCACTTCTCCCAGAAACAGCTGGAAGCTGTAATTTGAGACAGATGCTTTTGTACACCTAAACAACTAAGCCACACCCCCAATTAGATTCACTGGGTGCTCTCAGTAAATTAAGCTGATGCTGCCCCTTCCTCTGAAAAAAACACTTTTTTTAATTTAATGAGACCCCCTTCATCTAATAAAGTCTCTGTTTGCTTAATCCAAACAGGAACTACTCCTGCTGATATGGAAGAGTTCAACTAGTAAAAAATCTGTAGTTCTGGAATTCTGTTTCTTGCTCTGCAACCAGTTCTCCTCTGCCAGAAACAGACTGAAGCTGTAATTGGAGACTGATGCTTTTGTACACCTAAGCCGCTAAGCCACACCCCAAATTAAATTCACTCTCTGCTCTCAGTAAATTAATCTGATATTGCCCCGTCCTCTGAAAAAACATTTTTCTTTACTTAAATGAGACCGACTTCTTTTAAGAAAGTCTCTGCTTGATTAATTCAAACAGGAACTACTCCTGCTGATATGGAAGAGATTAACTAATAAAAAATCTGTAGTTCTGGACTTCTATTTCTTGCTCTGCAACCAGTTCTCTTCTGCCAGAAACAGCCGGAAGCTGTAATTGGAGACAGCTTCTTTTGTACACCTAAGCTGCTAAGCCACACCACCAATTAGATTCACTCTCTGCTGTCAGTAAATTAAGCTGATATTGCCCTCATTCTATGAAAAAAGCATTTTTCTTTACTTAAATGAGACCCCCTTCTTCTAATACAGTATCTGTTTGCTTAATCCAAACAGGTACACTACTGCTGAGACAGAAGTGATTAATTAGTAAAAAATCTGGAGTTCTGGACTTCTATTTCTTTCTCTGCAATCAGTTCTCTTCTGCCAGAAACTGCTGGAAGCTGTAATTGGAGACAGCTGCTTTTGTACACCTAAGCTACTAAGCCACACCCCCTATTAGACTCACAGTTTGCTCTCAGTAAATTATGCTTATCCTGTACCTTCCTCAGAAAAAACTATTTTTTTTTACTTAAATGAGACCCCTTCTTCTAATAAAGTGTCTGTTTGCTTAAAATAAACATGTACTACTCCTCCTGACAGAGAAATGACTAATTAGTATAAAATCTTTGGTTCTGGATTCTCTTTCATGCTGTGCAACCAGTTCTTTTCTGCCAGAAACAGCCAGAAGCTGCAATTGGAGACAGCTGCTTTTGTACACCTAAGTGCTGAGCCACAACCCCAATTAGATTCACTCTCTTCTCTCAGTAAATTAAGCTGATATTACCCTTATTCAAAAAACTTTTTTTATTGAAATGAGAACCCCTTTTCTAAAAAAGTATCTGTTTGATTTATGCAAACATGTACCACTCCTGCTGAGATAGAAGTAATTAATTAGTAAAAAATCTGTAGTCCTGGACTTCTGTTTCTTATTCTGCAACCTGGTCACTTCTGCCAGATACAGCCAGAAGCTGAAATTGGAGACAGCACCTTTCGTACACCTAAGCAATTAAGCCACACCCCCAATTATATTTACTGTCTGCTCTCAGTAAATTAATCTGATATTGCCCCGTCCTCTGAAAAAACATTTTTCTTTACTTAAATGAGACCGACTTCTTTTAAGAAAGTCTCTGCTTGATTAATCCAAACAGGAACTACTCCTGCTGATATGGAAGAGATTAACTAATAAAAAATCTGTAGTTCTGGACTTCTATTTCTTGCTCTGCAACCAGTTCTCTTCTGCCAGAAACAGCCGGAAGCTGTAATTGGAGACAGCTTCTTTTGTACACCTAAACTGCTAAGCCACACCACCAATTAGATTCACTCTCTGCTGTCAGTAAATTAAGCTGATATTGCCCTCATTCTATGAAAAAAGCATTTTTCTTTACTTAAATGAGACCCCCTTCTTCTAATACAGTTTCTGTTTGCTTAATCCAAACAGGTACACTACTGCTGAGACAGAAGTGATTAATTAGTAAAAAATCTGGAGTTCTGGACTTCTATTTCTTTCTCTGCAATCAGTTCTCTTCTGCCAGAAACTGCTGGAAGCTGTAATTGGAGACAGCTGCTTTTGTACACCTAAGCTACTAAGCCACACCCCCTATTAGACTCACAGTTTGCTCTCAGTAAATTATGCTTATCCTGTACCTTCCTCAGAAAAAAACTATTTTTTTTTACTTAAATAAGACCCCTTCTTCTAATAAAGTGTCTGTTTGCTTAATATAAACATGTACTACTCCTCCTGACAGAGAAATGACTAATTAGTATAAAATCTTTGGTTCTGGATTTCTCTTTCATGCTGTACAACCAGTTCTTTTCTGCCAGAAACAGCCAGAAGCTGCAATTGGAGACAGCTGCTTTTGTACACCTAAGGTGCTGAGCCACAACCCCAATTAGATTCACTCTCTTCTCTCAGTAAATTAAGCTGATATTACCCCTTATTCAAAAAAACTTTTTTTATTGAAATGAGAACCCTTTTTCTAAAAAAGTATCTGTTTGATTTATACAAACATGTACCACTCCTGCTGAGATAGAAGTAATTAATTAGTAAAAAATCTGTAGTCCTGGACTTCTGTTTCTTATTCTGCAACCTGGTCACTTCTGCCAGATACAGCCAGAAGCTGAAATTGGAGACAGCACCTTTCGTACACCTAAGCAATTAAGCCACACCCCCAATTATATTTACTGTCTGCTCTCAGTAAATTAAGCTGATACTGCCCCTTCCTCAGAAAAAAACACTTTTTTTACATAAATGAAATCCCCTTATTCTAATAAAGTATCTGTTAGTGTAATCCAAACAGTTACATCTACTGCTGAGAGAGAAGTGATTAATTAGTAAAAAATCTGTAGTTTTGGACTTCTATTGCTTGCTCTGCAAACAGTTCTCTTCTGCCAGAAACAGCCAGAAGTAGTAATTGGAGGCAGTTGCTTCTGTACACCTAGAAAAAAAGAATTTGATGGCTGATAAGGACCGCTTGGCCCCCCCCAATCTTCCCATTTCCCTACCTAATGGTTAAGCTGCTGTTCCTTGTTAACCAGCAGCCTACTTCTTCCTACTCCCACCCCCTGGAATTGCCTTATGATTGTCCCATGCATGCTTGATTTCCACCACTGTTTTTGACTCCACAACCTCCTCTGGAAGGCCATTCCATGCATCCACAACCCTCTCTGTCTAAAAATACTTCCTTAAATTACCTCTGAGCGGCCCCCCTCTATTTTCAAATTGTGCATCCTTGTTCTTGCATACCTCTTTTTTTGAAAGATGCTACCCTCTTGGACTTTGTTGATTCCCTTGAGGTACTTGAAAGTTTCCATCATATCCCACCCTTTCCTCGAAGCTATACATATTAAGCTCAAGTCTCTCTTCATATGTCTTCCAGTGCAGACCCTGCACCATTTTAGTTTCCCTCCTCTGGACAGCTTTTATTCTGTCTATGTCTTTGCAGAGATTGGGTCTCCAGAACTGCATGCAGTACTCCAGATTGGGTCTCACCAGCTGTCTGCACAGAGGGATAATAACTTCCTGTTTTCTACTGGTGATGCCTTTCCCTATGCATCCCAGTATCCCCCCAGCATTCCTTGCTGCCCTCTCATATTGCTTGCCCACCTTTAGGTCATCTGATATGACTACCCCATGTTCCTTTCCATTTTTGTTGCTGTTAGTATCTCACCCCCCATTGTGTACTCTTCCCCTGGGTTTTTGTTTCCCAGGTGCATTACCTTGCAATTCTTAGCATTGAATCTAAGCTGCCATACATTTGACCATTTCTTCAACCTTGCCAAGTCCCTTCTCATTCTTTCCACCCCACTTTGTGCATCAACTCTGTTGCAGATCTTTGTGTCATCTGCAAAGAGACATACTTTTCCTTCCAGTCCTAATCGAAGCTGCAAAGCTGAATCCTCAATCAGATTCAATCTCTGCTCTTAGTAAATCAATCTGATATTGCCCACTTCCTCAGAAAAATTTTTTTTCTTTACTTAAATGAAACCCCCTTCTTCTAATAAAGTATCTGCTAATCCTAACTGGTATTACTACTGCTGTGAAAGAAGTGAAAAATTAGTAAAACATGTGGAGTTCTGGACTTCTATTTCTTTCTCTGCACACAGTTCACTTCTGCCAGAAACTGCTGGAAGCTGTATTTGGAGACAGATGCTTTTGTACACTTAAGCATCTAAGCCACACTCCCAATTATATTCACATGTGCTCTCAGTAAACTAAGCTGATACTGCCCCTTCCTCTGAAAAAAAACAACACTTTTTTTACTTAAATGAGACCCCCTTCTTCTAAAAAAGTCTCCGTTTGCTTACTTCAAACAGGAACTACTCCTGCTGATATGGAAGAGATTAACTAGTAAAAAATCTGTAGTTCTGGAATTCTGTTGCTTGCTCTTCAAACAGTTCTCTTCTGTCAGAAACAGCCAGAAGCAGTAATGAGAGACAGCTGCTTTTTTACACCTAAACTGCAAAGCCACACCCCCAATTAGATTCACTCCCTGCTCTCAGTAAATTAAGCTGATATGGCCCACTTCCACAGAAAATTTTTTTTTTCTTTACTTAAATGTGACCCCTTTCTTCTAATAAAGTATCTGCTTAATCCAAACAGGTATTACTACTGCTGAGACTTAAGTGATAAATTAGTAAAACAGCTGGAGTTCTGGACTTCTATTTCTTTCTCTGCAGCCAGTTCACTTCTGCCAGAAACAGATGGAAGCTGAAATTGGATACAGATGCTTTGTACACCTAAACAGCTAAGCCACACCCCCAATTAGATTCACTATGAGCTCTCAGTAAATTAAGCTGATACTGCCCCTTCCTCAGAAAAAAACACTTTTTTTAACTAAATGAGACCCCATTCATCTAATAAAGTCTATGTTTGCTTAATCCAAACAGGAACCACTCCTGCAGATATGGAAGAGATTAACTAGTAAAAAATCTGTAGTTCTGGACTTCTATTTCTTTCTCTGCAACCAGTTCACTTCTTCCAGAAACAGCTGGAAGCTGTAATTGGAAACCAATGCTTTTGTACACCTAAGCTGCAAAGCCACACCCCAATTAGATTCACTCTGTGGTCTCAGTAACTTAAGCTGATACTGGCCCTTCCTCAGAAAAAAAACACTTTTTTTTACTTATATGAGACCCCCTTCTTCAAATAAAGTCACTGTTTGATTAATCCAAACAGGAACTACTCCTGCTGATATGGAAGAGATTAACTAGAAAAAAATCTGTAATTCTGAACTTCTGTTTCTTGCTCTACAACCAGTTCTCTTCTGCCAGAAACAGCCGGAAGGTGTAATTGTAGACAGCTGCTTTTGTACACCTAAGCTGCTAAGCCACACCCCCAAACAGATTCACTCTCTGCTCTCAATAAATTAAGCTGACATTGCCGACTTCCTCTGAAAAAAAAACATTTTTCTTTAGTTAAATGAGACCCCGTTCCTCTAATAAAGTATCTGTTTGCTTAATCCAAACAGGAACTACTCCTCCTGAGACAGAAGTGATTTATTAGTACAAAATTTGTGGTTCTGAACTTCTGTTTCATGCTCTGCAACCAGTTCTCTTCTGCCAGAACAGCCAGAAGCTGTTATTGAAGACAGTTGCTTTTGTACACCTAAGGTGCTTAGCCACACCCCGAATTAGATTCACTCTCTCCTCTCAGTAAATTAAGCTGATATTGCCCCCTTCTTCAGAATTTTCTTTTTCCTTAAATGAGAACCCCTTCTTCTAATAAAGTATCTGTTTGATTAATCCAAACATGTACTACTCCTCCTGAGATAGAAGTAATTAGTAAACAATCTGTAGTCCTGAACTTCTGTTTCTTGCTTTGCAACCAGTTCTCCTCTGCCAGAATCAGCTGGAAGCTGTAATTGTAGACAGCTGCTTTTGTACACCTAAGCTGCTAAGCCACACACCCAAAAAGATTCACTATCTGCTCTCAGTAAATTAAGCAGATATTTCCCCGTCCTCTGAAAAAACATTTTTCTTTACTTAAATGAGACCCACTTCTTCTAATAAAGTCCCTGTTTGATTACTCCAAACAGGAACTACTCCTGCAGAGACAGAGGTGATTAATTAGTAAAAAATTTGGAGTTCTGAACTTCTGTTTCTTTATCTGCAACCAGTTCTCTTCTGCCAGAAACAGCTGGAAGCTGAAATTGGAGACAGCTGCTTTTGTACACCTAAACAGCTAAGCAACACCCCAGTTAGATTCACTCTCTGCTCTCAGTAAATTAAGCTGATTTTGCCACCTTCCTCTGAAAAAAACATTTTTCTTTACTTAAATGAGACCCCTTCTTCTAATAAAGTATCTGTTTGCTTAATACAAACATGTGCTACTCCTCCTGAGACAGAAGTGATTTCTTAGTAAAAAATCTGTTAACCTGGACTTGTGTTTCTTGCTTTGCAACCAATTTTCTTCTGCCAGATACAGCAGGAAGCTGCAATTTTAGACAGCTGGTTTTGTACAACTAAGCTGTTAAGCCACAACCACAAATAGATTCACTCTCTGCTCTCAGTAAATTAAGCTGATACTGCTCCTTCCTCAGAAAAAACACTTTTTGTTTACTTAAATGAAACCCCCTTCTAATAAAGTATCTGTTTGCTTAATCCAATCAGACATTACTATTCCTGAGACAGAAGTGATAAGTTAGCAAAACATCTGGAGTTCTGGACTTCTACTTCTTTCTCTGCAACCAGTTCACTTCTGCCAGAAACAGCTGGAAGCTGTAATTGGAGACCGATGCTTTGTTCACCTAAACACCTAAGCCACAACCCCAATTAGATTTATTGTGTGCTCTCAGTAAATTAAGCTGATACTGCCCCTTCTCCTCAGAAAAAAACACTTTTTTTACTTGTATGAGACCCCCTTCTTCTAATAAAGTCACTGTTTGATTAATCCAAACAGGAAGAACTCCTGCTGATATGGAAGAGATTAACTAGAAAAAAATCTGTAGTTCTGAACTTCTGTTTCTTGCTCTGCAACCAGTTCTCTTCTGCCAGAAACAGAAGGAAGCTGTAATTGTAGACAGCTGCTTTTGTACACCTAAGCTGCTAAGTCACACACCCAATTAGATTCACTCTCTGCTCTCAGTAAATTAAGCAGATATTTCCCCGTCCGCTGAAAAAACATTTTTCTTTACTTAAATGAGAACCACTTCTTCTAATAAAGTCCCTGTTTGATTAATCCAAACAGGAACTACTCCTGCAGAAACAGAGGTGATTAATTAGTAAAAAATCTGGAGTTCTGGACTTTTATTTCTTTCTCTGCAACCAGTTCTCTTCTGCCAGAAATAGCTGGAAGCTGTAATTGGAGACAGCTGCTTTTGTACACTTAAGCAGCTAAGCCACACCCCAATTAGATTCACTCTCTGATCTCAGTAAATTAAGCTGATTTTGCCACCTTACTCTTGAAAAAACATTTTTTCTTTACTTAAATGAGACCCCCTTCTTCTAATAAAGTATCTGTTTGCTTAATCCAAACAGGTACTACTACTGCTGAGACAGACGTGATTAATTTGTAAAAAATCTGGACTTCTGGACTTCTATTTCTTTCTCTGCAACCAGTTCTCTTCTGCCAGAAAGAGCCAGAAGCTGTAATTGGAAACAGCTGCTTTTGTAAACCTATGGTGCTAAGCCACTCCCCAATTTGATACACTCTCTCCTCTAAGTTAATTATGCTGATATTGCCACCTTCTTCTGAAAAAACCTTTTTTTACTTAAATGAGAACCCCTTCTTCTAATAATATATCTGTTTGCTTAATCCAAACATGTACTACTCCTGCTGAGATGGAAGTAATTAATTAGTAAAACATCTGTAGACCTGAACTTGTGTTTCTTGCTTTGCAACCAGTTCTCTTCTGCCAGACATAGCAGGAAGCTGCAATTTTAGGCAGCTGCTTTTGTACACCTAAGCTGTTAAGCCACACCCACAATTAGATTCACTCTCTGCTCTTAGTAAATTAAGCTGATACTGCCCCTTTCTCAGAAAAAAACACTTTTTTTACTTAAATGAAACCCCCTTCTAATAAAGTATCTGTTTACTTAATCCAAAAAGATATTACTATTGCTGATACAGAAGTGATAAATTAGTAAAACATCTGGAGTTCTGGTCCTCCATTTCTTTCTCTGCAACCAGTTCACTTCTGCCAGAAACAGCTGGAAGCTGTAACTGGAGACAGATGCTTTTGTACACCGAAACAACTAAGCCACACCCCCAATTAGATTCACTCTTTGACGTCAGAAAATTAAGCTGATACTGCGCCTTCCTCAGAAAAAAACACTTTTTTTACTTAAATGAGACCCCATTCATCTAATAAAGTCTCTGTTTACTTAATCCAAACAGGAACTACTCCTGCTGATATGGAAGAGTTTAACTAGTAAAAAACCTGTAGTTCTGGACTTCTGTTTCTTGCTCTGCAACCAGTTCTCTTCTGCCAGAAACAGCCAGAAGCTGTAATTGTAGACAGCTGCTTTTGTACACCTAGGGTGGGATATTTAAAAGAGTTGCACCATGCGCAATAGGGTTGCGCCTGCACAAGTCCAAAAGTGCGCCATTCTGCCATATTCAGCAGGAGGCAGTTGCGCCACCGAAAACATGCTGAGCAACAGTGCAATGCAAATGACGGCATGCGCAACCAAAGGGGGTGGATCCATGCATAAAGAGCACAATGCGATATCCAAAGACTTGCACAATGTGCAACAGCGGACCAGCTGGAAGTTGTGCCCCAGCGGAAATGAGCCAAAATAAAAAGGCTCAAGTAAGCAGCGCAAGAACACCACATGGATGCCAAGTGGCAAAGAGAGAGAGAGAAAGACAGACAGTGACAGGGCAGGGCAGAGAAGGGAACCAGTGTGGGCCATAGGCTGCAGAGGCCAGCAGGGGGGTGCCTGGTGCAGTGGAAGTAGCAGTCAGGACAGCGGGGGTAACAGAGCAACATCAGCGGGGGGCACAAGCCAGGGAAATGGACAGTGGCAGCTTCCACATGGAAGCTGTATTGAGGGGGGTGAGAATGCAAGGTGCAGGGGGACGTGGCCGTGGAGGGGCCCATCGGCGGTACGCCCCAAATAGGCAGTACCGTGCCCGCATCAGCTTTGAGTTGTACATAGATGTAGAGATCGTTGGCCGGTACCGCCTGAATTGGGCAATACTGAGGCGGCTCTGTGAGCTGTGCAGTGATGTGAGGCATGCACCCCCAAGACAGAGTCATGCTCTGTCAGTGGAGACCAAGGTGACAGCCTGCATGTGCCTGCTCACCACGGTCACCTTCCAGAGGCCAACAGGGACACCACAGGCATCACACAGTCGCCACGTCACGCATCCTCACCAAATTCCTCAGCGCACTGCTGCCACATGCTGCAGACACATCCATTTCCCCAGCACCTTGACTGGGCTACAGCAAACATGCAGGCCTTCCACAGGGTAGCATGTATGCCTGGCGTGCTAGGGGCCATAGACTGCACCCATGTGGCCATTCGCATGCCACCTGGCCCCGATGGGGCTGCATACAGGAATAGAAAGGGCTTCCCCAGTGTCAACTGCTAGGTGGTGTGTGATGCCACTGGGCGTATAATCAACATCTGTGCCACACACCCTGGTGGAGCACATGATGCCTTTATATGGCATCAGTCCACACTGTGCCATTGATTCGAGAGTGGGGACATCCCCACAGGCCATCTAGTGGGTGAGTACACATGTAGGAAATGCAAACTCAGGGCAAGGGTGGGAATGCCACAGGTGCCATGGTAGTGGCACACAGGGATATGGGCAATATGGACCTGAACATGAGACTGATCTCCACTATCTCCACACAGGTGACAGCAGATACCCACTCTGTCCCTGGCTGCTTACACCGTACTGGCGCCCCATGACTCCATCACAGCAACGCTATAATGAGGCACATGCTGCCATATGCAACATCATTGAGCGGGTGTTTGGGATGCTCAAGGCATGCTTCCAATGCCTAGACACCTCCGGCGGTGCCCTACAGTACAGCCCCTCAAAGGTCTGTGGGATATTCCTGGCCTGTTGTATCCTGCACAACATGGCCAATGACTGTGGGATAGCCGTACAGATTGAAGAGGGGTAGCGATGGGACACCAATGGCGCTGTGTTGATGGTGATGAGCAGCCCCCTTGACGGCAAGGGCCCGACTGATCCGGCAGGCCAGCTGCACCGGACACCATCACAGAGAGCATTATGCACAACACAGGTAAGTCAAGGGCCATGTGCAAACAACACTGTCCTGGCGGCGAACCCACAGGCACACAGAGTAACACACCAGGGGTGCATGACGGCAAGGAGGGGTGGAAGGGACCAGGCACACAAACACACCATCAGGGAGGGGTGAACAGTCATATTGACACACACACACACACACACAAACACACCAGACACAAAGCATACATGGGCAGGTGCACAGCATAGAAGGAACAGACACGGCAAACACACAGATCCACAGACCACACCCACCACCTGTACTGTCCAAGCACGTGTGTCAGATGCTGGGCACCCTTGCATCTTGGTGTACAGTACAATGCAGGCATCATCATGCACTCGCACCTGTGGACAGCAGTAGGAATGGTGTGCAGGTGGTCTGTATGTCGGCGTGATGGGCAGGGCACCCACCATTGCACTGCCCACCATGATGCACAGTGCACACAGGGCAGCAGCAGACAGGGCCCACACTGGGAGACAGGTCAGTCATGTTGCACCATTCCACGGCTACCGCAGATGCATGGGCGGCCCTGCCATGACCCAACAGCACTGGCAGGCTGAGCAGGGGCCACATGGGGTGGCACCGATGGACTACAAGGGGTCCCACTGTGCGATCGTGACCTTGTCTACAGTGGGGTCTGTAGGATGCCAAGTATACCTGCACCAGGGGTGCTTGGGATGCCCACAGCAGAACCCGGCATCAACAGGCCTGGTGTCACACGATGCCAGGAACGGGGAGTGGAGAGCGTACTGTGTGGGGTGCGTGGTACAGGAGCACCTGCGTGTGTGCGCAATGCAGCCATGACAGCAACCAATGCCTGGGTCTGCCTGTCAATGGCAGCGATCACATCCATCCGCATATGGACCATCTCTGCATGGTCCAGAGCACACTCCCTGCTGTGCTGCTCCACAGCCGCATGCAGTGCCTCCACAGATGTTGCAACCCACCTTTGCTGCTGTACTGATTCCCACAGCAGGCGGGAGTGCTCATCCAATGGGTACTCTGCCACAATGGCATCCTGTCCCCCAGGGTGTGGAAGGTCCTGATGCACAAACACCCCCTTGAGGTGGGCGCTGCTCGCCTAGACCAGGAATGGAGGCATATCAAAGGGCGGCAGGCATGTGCCACCGCTGGACACTGTACCCCCAGACCTGGTGGGTGACTGCTGCTGCCCTCAGCATGCCACAGGGACCCACTCGTTCCACGCTGTGGCCGCAACAGTGCCAGACACCTGCACAGCCACTGGTGCTGCCCCACTGGTGTTGACAGGCACAGCCTGGGACTGTGCCAACATGCTGGCACACAAGTTGGAACCAGCAAGGCCCAGGGGCATGTGCTGGCCTGCTGTGTGTCTGTCATGGGACACACACGTTTCACTGCCCATTGCAGTCCTTGCATCATCAATGGTGCTGGTACGTGCTACAGCCACAGTCACAGTGTGCTGGCATCCTTGCATGCCAGACTGCTGAGACACAGGCTGTGCACCCCCCACACCTGAATCACCGACACCAGAGTTGGCAGCCCAGCGTGCATGCTGGTGCAGTGCATGCTGGCTGGTGTCAGAGGTGGATGGACCCTCCTCCATGTCCAGCAGGTCATCCTCACTGCCTGAACCCACCACCACCATCCCCTGAAGATGAACAGGATCTGTAACAGCAAAGAGAGGACATGTGAGTGCATGTGAACAACCTTCCCCCCCAACACCACCACCATGTCATACCGTGCAGTGATGGGCTTCCACCTGTCTGGAATCCACCTCCTGGTATGCCCTCAATAGCACTGCACTACATTGATGCAGCCAGTCGGTCCTCAGCCGGGGTCAGCTCCACCACCGCTGGCTGGCCCCCGCCAGTGCCAGCACGTGCCGCCCTGAGGGCTGCCACTTTCTCCTTCACCCTCCTGCAGTCTGTCCCAATCTTCTTTTTGCATTCCTGCCTGGAGCGCTGGTGGCTTCCGTGCAGGTTCACTGCCTGGGCTACCCCCTCTCATGCAGCCGCACGGGCCTGAGGGGTGCCCCCCGCCATCCACTCAGTAGTGCCTCCTCCTCCAGGTAGGCCTGGAAGAGGGCCTCAGTCTCTGCCGTGGTGAAGTTGGGCCTCCTCCTCCTTCACCCACCATCCTCACCCTCACCTTGGCTCTGCTCGGTCATGGCGATCTGTATGGGTGGAAGTGGACACCTGTCACTGTGCAGTCTACAGCATTATCCCATGCCCATTGTCCAGAACATCCCACAGCATGCAACTCACCTCTCACCTGCAGTAACCGAATCTGGCCAGCGCAGCCCACTGTCGCAGTTTTGTAGCGCAATGCATGCAAATTAGGAGTGGAGCAACTGTAATGAGATGCAAATCGTGCCACTGCACCTTTGAATGGCTGATCGGATGATTTGCATGTGCCGGCTGAATATCGCGCCCTTGCGCTTTTCGCAATATGGTTGAGCCAGCTGAGCCTATAGTGCAGATCTGTGACTGTGTGGTACACTGCATTACGCATGCCCAGGTAGCTTACGCGAGCATCTGCGCGCCTGATGATGGCGTGCTGTGCGCGATCGGCAATTCAGGCCATGGCCACCATTGTGCCAGTGGTACTACAGCACTGGGCACTATATGGCACTGTGGCACTACTGCGCAGCCAGTCCACTGTGGCACTGTCCACAGGTGGTCGGTGCGTGGGATGTGTAGGCGTCAGATGGCGCTGTGCGTGGCCTTGCATCATAGACCTCTGACCTGGTGTCCAACCTGCACCCCCTGGCTGTTCGGCTGCCATGTATGCGGCCCTATTGAGCCATCTGGTGACGGCGCTATGTGAACCGGCGGCTGTACGAGCAGTGATTAGAAACCTATGGTGGTCTATTGCGCCAACATGTCCGTGGGGTTTGCTGCCTGCTCTGCAGGCGCCATATTGCCTGCTGTAAGTTGGAGGAATGGCATGCAGGAGGGCAGTCAAATGGAGCCCGGTGGAGGTGGCCAGCCTTGTGGCCCTGGTAGAGCACCACTATGGGGCACTGTATGGGGAGGATCCCCTCACCATAGCCCGAACCCAGGTCTGGCTGCAAGTGGCCAATGACCTGGTGGGGGTCACTGGGCAGCGCTGGTCTGCTGAGCAGTGCTGGCACAGGTACAGTAACCTCCACAGGAGGGAGCCTGACCTGCATGAGCGGCTACGGTCACGTGCCAGGAAGGGCATTGTGCCTAGGCCAGGTGGGTGTACCATCTATGCACCTGTATTCTCTGTAGGGGTGTGAGTGTGTTTTGGTGGCTGTGCATGGATGATGGCTCTGACATGGTTAGCTGTGTCAGTGTGTGCAGGTGTGAGATGCATGGGTCTGGTTGTGTGGACAGGCACTCTCACTGGGGCAGGGGCAGTCTTCTTTGGAGTCACACTGATGTTTTTCTCAACATTTGTCTCCCACAGGCCGGGCAGAGAGGATGCAGGCACTGGATGAGGAGGGCCGTGGCAGGGCCCCGGTGGCGGTTGGTGGTGCTGCGAGGGGTGGGCCACAGCAGCAGCAGCAGCAGCAGCAGCCACAGCTGCTTGTGGAGTGTGAGTATCATTACATCATGGATGCTATTGCATGCTGGAGGGGGTGGGCATGACTGCCAGCCATGCACAACACAACCATGCATGACACAGGCGACATTCATCACTGTCCAGTGTCACTGCACGTCTGTGTGTGCGTCACTGGTGGTCCATGCATGCACTGGGCACATGGCTGTGGAACTGGCATCGCACCACATTGCCACGTCACTTGACAGCCTTGTTTGTGCTGTGATGGACATGGGCAGTGTGTGTGCAGTGGTGCACATAGCTGGTGCTGCCTGGCTGGGCTGGCCATGTGCATGTTCACTGTGGTGGGTGCATACCATCACAGGTGGGACATTGGGCTATATGGCTTGCAGGTTGGGTGGTGTTCAGGTTGTGGTCAGTCACAGCCATTGACTGTGTTCCCATTTTTCTAGGCCTCATTGTGCTCCGGAGGAGAGAGCGGGCACTGCAGCAGCTCACCCAGGTGTCCATGGACAACAGGACCATCCTCCACGACATCCAGCGTGATGGCCAACGGAAGAGGCACAGCCAGACATGATGGCACCAGGCGGCAGAGGACCAGCATGCTAGGCCTTAGGCCGGCTTCCCCTTCCCACTTCACCCATCCCTCCCACCCTGCCTTACCTCTCCAAGTTGTTCATCCCTACCCCTTGCCCACCCCTACCTTGTACCCCACCCCCTCTTGTAAATAGTTTTGTTGTTGTTAATTTTGTAATTTACATTTTTCTAATACATATATATTTTGATATGAATACTGTGTTGGTCTCTGATTTGCAGCTGGCTATGGTTGCTCAGTTGCAGTGGTGTGCATGCCATCTGGGGTGGTATGGTCCTGGGTATGTGTGTGTGTGTGTGTGTGCACGTGTGTGTGCATGGGGAGGTGTCTCCAGTGTGGCAGTGACTTTCTGTTGGTCTTGCCATCCGCTGCCACCCACTGCTGGGTGCACAGGTGGGTCTGGCTTGATGGTTCTCTGCCACAGGGGTTGACGTGTGCCGGGATGCATGGTGTTTCCTGCAGTGCCAGTCACTGCACATGGGTGGTGTCTTGGGGTCATGGTGCAGGGTGTGCTGTGCATATGGGGGGCTGATGTGCACTGTGGTTGTCAACCCCCTGTGTGTGGCAGTCTCAGCCTGCCAGTGGTTGTGCTGGGGCGTCATGGCCCTGCTGTGCTTTGTTGGCTTGTCCCCATGGGCTAGTAGATCACCCATCCCACCCCCAGTGATGCTGTGCTTGGGGTGTGCAGGTGTTTTGTTGGTTCTGCAGTGTGTTCCTGTGCCCATGTGTGGCATGGCTGGTGGTGGGCCCCAGTCTGCCTCCCTGGTTGTGCAGTTCCATTGCTCTGCTGGGGGGGGCTCTGCTTGTGCTATGGCACCTCTGGACTGCTCAGCTGTGCTGCCCTTGTTGCGCTATGGTGCAACCTGGTTGCACCCCATAGCGCGGTTTGTGCGATATTCAGATGTTGGTCGCTTTCGTAATTTGTTCTGCTCCATGTTTGAACACGCCTGTTGCATATATGCGAACTGAATTGTGCTTGCTCCTGCTGTTGCGCACATTTTGGGAGCAGTTTGAATATCTGGGCCCTAAGCTGCAAAGCAACACCCCCAATTAGATTCACTCTCTGCTCTCAGTAAATTAAGCTGATATAGCCCCCGTCCTCTGAAAAAAAAAGATTTTTCTTTACTAAAATGAGACCCCCTTCTTCTAATACAGTACTGTTTCCTTAATCCAAACAGGTACTACTACTACTACTGCTAAGACAGTAGTGATTAATTAGTAAAAAATCTGTAGTTCTGGACTTCTGCTTCTTGCTCTACAACCAGTTCTCTTCTGCCAGAAAGAGGCGGAAGTTGTAATTGGAGACATATGCTTTTGTACACCTAAGCTGCTAAGCAACACCCCCAATCAGATTCACTCTCTGCTCTCAGTAAATTAAGCTGATATTGCCCCCGTCCTCTGAAAAAACATTTTTCTTAACTTAAATGAGACCCCCATCTTCTAATACAGTATCTGTTCGCTTAATCCTAACAGATACTACTACTGCTGGGACAGAATTGATTAAATAGTAAAAAATCTGGAGTTCTGGACTTCTATTTCTTTCTCTGCAACCAGTTCTCTTCAGTCAGAAACAGCTGGAAGCTGTAATTGGAGCCAGCTGCTTTTGTGCACTTAAGCAGCTAAGCCACACCCCTATTAGATTCACTCTCTGCTCTCAGTAAATTAAGCTGATTTTGCCACCTTACTCTGGAAAAAACATGTTTCTTTACTTTAATGAGACCCCCTTCTTCTAATAAAGTATCTGTTTGCTTAATCCAAACAGGTACTACTACTGCTGAGACAGACATGATTAATTCGTAAAAAATCTGGACTTCTGGACTTCTTTTTCTTTCTCTGCAACCAGTTCTCTTCTGCCAGAAAGAGCCAGAAGCTATAGTTGGAGACAGCTGCTTTTGTAAACCTAAGGTGCTAAACCACTCCCCAATTAGATACACTCTCTCCTCTAAGTTAATTATGCTGATATTGCCCACCTTCATCAGAAAAAAACCTTTTTTTTACTTAAATGAGAACCCCTTCTTCTACTAAAATATCTGTTTGCTTAATCCAAACATGTACTACTCCTGCTGATATGGAAGTAATTAATCAGTGAAACATCTTTAGACCTGGACTTGTGTTTCTTGCTTTGCAACCAGTACTCTTCTGCCAGACATAGCAGGAAGCTGCAATTTTAGACAGCTGCTTTTGTACACCTAAGCTGTTAAGCCACACCCACAATTAGATTCACTCTCTGCTCTCAGTAAATTAAGCTGATACTGCCCCTTCCTCAGAAAAAAACACTTTTTTTACTTAAATGAAACCCCCTTCTAATAAAGTATCTGTTTGCTTAATCCAAAAAGATATTACTATTGCTGAGACAGAAGTGATAAATTAGTAAAACATCTGGAGTTCTGGACCTCGATTTCTTTCTCTGCAACCAGTTCACTTCTGCCAGACACAACTGGATGCTGTAACTGGAGACAGATGCTTTTATACACCTAAACAGCTAAGCCACACCCCCAATTAGATTCACTGTGTGCTGTCAGAAAATTAAGCTGATACTGCGCCTTCCTCAGAAAAAAAACACTTTTTTTACTTAAATGAGACCCCCTTCATCTAATAAAGTCTCTGTTTGCTTAATCCAAACAGGAACTACTCCTGCTGATATGGAAGAGATTAACTAGTAAAAAACCTGTAGTTCTGGACTTCTGTTTCTTGCTCTGCAACCAGTTCTCTTCTGCCAGAAACAGCTGGAAGCTGTAATTGTAGACAGCTGCTTTTGTACACCTAAGCTGCAAAGCCACACCCCCAATTAGATTCACTCTCTGATCTCAGTAAATTAAGCTGATATAGCCCCTGTCCTCCGAAAAAAAATATTTTTCTTTACTAAAATGAGACCCCCTTCTTCTAATAAAGTATCTGTTTGCTTAATCCAAACAGGTACTACTACTGCTGAGACAGGCGTGATTAATTCGTAAAAAATCTGGAGTTCTGGACTTCTATTTCTTTCTCTGCAACCAGTTCTCTTCTGCCAGAAACAGCTGGAAGCTATAATTGTAGACAGTTTCTTTTGTTCACCTAAACTGCTAAGCCACACACCCAATTAGATTCAAAGTCTGCTCTCAGTAAATTAAGCTGATACTGCACCTTCCTCACAAAAAACACTTTTTTTATTTAAGTGAGACCCCTTCTTCTAATAAAGTATCTGTTTGCTTAATACAAACATGTGCTACTCCTCCTGAGACAGAAGTGAATTCTTAGTAAAAAATCTGAATACCTGGACTTGTGTTTCTTGCTTTGCAATCAATTTTCTTCTGCCAGATACAGCAGGAAGCTACAATTTTAGACAACTGCTTTTGTACAACTAAGCTGTTAAGCCACAACCACAAATAGATTCACTCTCTGCTCTCAGTAAATTAAGCAGATACTGCTCCTTCCTGGAAAAACACTTTTTGTTCACTAAAATGAAACCCCCTTCTAATAAAGTATCTGTTTGCTTAATCCAATCTGACATTACTATTGCTGAGACAGAAGTGATAAGTTAGTAAAACATCTGGAGTTCTGGACTTCTATTTCTTTCTCTGCAACCAGTTCACTTCTGCCAGAAACAGCTGAAAGCTGTAATTGGAGACCGATGCTTTGTTCAGCTAAACACCTAAGCCACAACCCCAATTAGATTCATTGTGTGCTCTCAGTAAATTAAGTTGATACTGCCCCTTCCTCAGAAAAAAACCTTTTTTTTTACTTATATGAGACCCCCTTCTTCTAATAAAGTCACTGTTTGATTAACCCAGACAGGAAGTACTCCTGCTGATATGGAAGAGATTAACTAGAAAAAAATCTGTAGTTCTGAACTTCTGTTTCTTGCTCTGCAACCAGTTCTCTTCTGCCAGAAACAGAAGGAAGCTGTAATTGTAGACAGCTGCTTTTGTACACCTAAGCTGCTAAGCCATACACCCAATTAGTTTCACTCTCTGCTCTCAGTAAATTAAGCAGATATTTCCCCGTCCTCTGAAAAAACATTTTTCTTTACTTAAATGAGAATCACTCCTTCTAATAAAGTCCCTATTTGATTAATCCAAACAGGAACTACTCCTGCAGAGACAGAGGTGATTAATTATTAAAAAATCTGGAGTTCTGGACTTCTATTTCTTTCTCTGCAACCAGTTCTCTTCTGCCAGAAGTAGCTGGAAGCTGTAATTGGAGACAGCTGCTTTTGTACACCTAAGTAGCTAAGTCACACCCCAATTAGATTCACTCTCTCATATCAGTAAAGTAAGCTGATTTTGCCACCTTACTCTGGAAAAAACATTTTCCTTTACTTAAATGAGACCCCCTTCTTCTAATAAAGTATCTATTTGCTTAATCCAAAAAAATATTATACTATTGCTGAGTCAGAAGTGATAAATTAGTAAAACATCTGGAGTTCTGGATCTCCATTTCTTTCTCTGCAATCAGTTCACTTCTGCCAGAAACAGCTGGAAGCTGTAACTGGAGACAGATGCTTTTGTACACCTAAACAACTAAGCCACACCCCCAATTAGATTCACTGTGTGATTTCAGAAAATTAAGCTGATACTGTGCCTTCCTCAGAAAAAAGCACTTTTTTTACTTAAATGAGACCCCCTTCTTCTAATAAAGTATCTGTTTGCTTAATCCAAACAGGTACTACTACTGCTGAGACAGACGTGATTAATTCATAAAAAATCTGGACTTCTGGACTTCTGTTTTTTTCTCTGCAACCAGTTCTCTTCAGCCAGAAAGAGCCATAAGCTGTAATTGGAGACAGCTGCTTTTGTAAACCTAAGGTGCTAAACCACTCCCCAATTAGATACACTCTCTCCTCTAAGTTAATTATGCTGATATTGCCACCTTCTTCAGAAAAAACCTTTTTTTACTTAAATGAGAACCCCTTCTTCTAATAAAATATCTGTTTGCTTAATCCAAACGTGTACTACTCCTGCTGATATAGAAGTAATTAATTAGTAAAACATCTGTAGACCTGAACTTGTGTTTCTTGCTTTGCAACCAGTTCTCTTCTGCCAGACATAGCAGGAAGCTGCAATTTTAGACAGCTGCTTTTGTACACCTAAGCTGTTAAGCCGCACCCACAATTAGATTCACTCTCTGCTCTCAGTAAATTAAGCTGATACGGCCCCTTCCTCAGAAAAAAACCTTTTTTTACTTAAATGAAACCCCCTTCTAATAAAGTATCTGTTTGCTTAATCCAAAAAGATATTACTATTGCTGAGAGAGAAGTGATAAATTAGTAAAACATCTGGAGTTCTGGATCTCCATTTCTTTCTCTGCAACCAGTTCACTTCTGCCAGAAACAGCTGGAAGCTGTAACTGGAGACAGATGCTTTTATACACCTAAACAACTAAGCCACACCCCCAATTAGATTCACTGTGTGCTGTCAGAAAATTAAGCTGATACTGCGCCTTCCTCAGAAAAAAAACACTTTTTTTACTTAAATGAGATGCCCTTCATCTAATAAAGTCTCTGTTTGCTTAATCCAAACAGGAACTACTCCTGCTGATATGGAAGAGATTAACTAGCAAAAAACTTGAAGTTCTGGACTTCTGTTTCTTGCTCTGCAACCAGTTCTCTCCTGCCAGAAACAGCCGGAAGCTGTAATTGTAGACAGCTGCTTTTGTACACCTAAGCTGCAAAGCCACACCCCCAATTAGATTCACTCTCTGCTCTCAGTAAATTAAGCTGATATAGCCCCCATCCTCTGAAAAAAAGATTTTTCTCTACTAAAATGAGACCCCCTTGGTTCTAATAAAGTATCTGTTTGCTTAATCCAAACAGGTACTACTACTGCTGAGACAGGCGTGATTAAGTCGTAAAAAATCTGGAGTTCTGGACTTCTATTTTTTTCTCTGCAACCAGTTCTCTTCTGCCAGAAACAGCTGGCAGCTGTAATTGTAGACAGCTTCTTTTGTACACCTAAGCTGCTAAGCCACACACCCAATTAGATTCACTGTCTGCTTTCAGTAAATTAAGCTGATACTGCACCTTCCTCACAAAAAACCTTTTTTTATTTAAGTGAGACCCCTTCTTCTAATAAAGTATCTGTTTGCTTAATACAAACATGTGCTACTCCTCCTGAAACAGAAGTGATTTCTTAGTAAAAAATCTGTATACCTGGACTTGTGTTTCTTGCTTTGCAACCAATTTTCTTCTGCCAGATACAGCAGGAAGCTACAATTTTAGACAGCTGCTTTTGTACAACTAAGCTGTTAAGCCACAACCACAATTAGATTCACTCTCTGCTCTCAGTAAATTAAGCTGATACTGCTCCTTCCTCAGAAAAAATACTTTTTGTTTACTTAAATGAAACCCCCTTCTAATAAAGAATATGTTTGCTTAATTCAATCAGACATTACTATTGCTGAGACAGAAGTGATAAGTTAGTAAAACATCTGGAGTTCTGGACTTCTATTTCTTTCTCTGCAACCAGTTCACTTCTGCCAGAAACAGCTGGAAGCTGTTTTGGAGACCGATGCTTTGTTCACCTAAACACCTAAGCCACAACCCCAATTAGATTCATTGTGTGCTCTCAGTAAATTAAGCTGATACTGCCCCTTCCTCAGGAAAAAACACTTTTTTTTACTTATATGAAACCCCCTTCTTCTAATAAAGTCACTGTTTGATTAATCCAAACAGGAAGTACTCCTGTTGATATGGAAGAGATTAACTAGAAAACAATCTGTAGTTCTGAACTTCTGTTTCTTGCTCTGCAACCAGTTCTCTTCTGCCAGAAACAAAAGGAAGCTGTAATTGTAGACAGCTGCTTTTGTACACCTAAGCTGCTAAGCCACACACCCAATTAGATTCACTCTCTGCTCTCAGTAAATTAAGCAGATATTTCCCCGTCCTCTGAAAAAACATTTTTCTTTACTTAAATGAGAACCACTTCTTCTAATAAAGTCCCTGTTTGATTAATCCAAACAGGAACTACTCCTGCAGAGACAGAGGTGATTAATTATTAAAAAATCTGGAGTTCTGGACTTCTATTTCTTTCTCTGCAACCAGTTCTCTTCTGCCAGAAACAGCTGGAAGCTGTAATTGGAGCCAGCTGCTTTTGTACACTTAAGCTGCTAAGCCACACCCCCAATTAGATTCACTGTTTGCACTCAGTAAATTAAGCTGATACTGCACCTTCCTTGAAAAAAATCTTTTTTTATTTAAATGAGAACTCCTTCTAATAAAGTATCTGTTTGCTTAATCCAAACATGTACTACTCCTGCTGAGATAGAATTAATTTATTAGTAAAAAATCTGCAGTCCTGGACTTCTGTTTCTTGCTCTGCAAGCAGTTCTCTTCTGCCAGATACAGCTGGAAGTTATAATTGGAGACAGCTACTTTTGTACAACTAAGCTGTTAAGCCACACTCCCAATTTGATTCACTCTCTGCTCTCAGTAAATTAAGCTGATACTGCCCCTTCCTCAGAAAAAAAACATTTTTTCTTTACTTAATTGAGACCCCCTTCTTCTAATAAAGTATCTGTTTGCTTAATCCAAACAGCTACATCTCCTGCTGAGAGAGAAGTGATTAATTAGCAAAAAATCTCTAGTTCTGCACTTCTATTTCTTCCTCTACAAACAGTTCTTTTCTGCCAGAAACAGCCAGAAGTAGTAATTGGAGAAATCTGCTTTTATACACCTAAGCTGAAAAGTCACACCCACAATTAGATTCACTCTCTGCTCTCAGAAAATTACCTGATATTGCCCACTTCCTCAGAAAAAAACATTTTTTCTTTACTTAAATCAGACCCCCTTCTTCAAATTAAGTATCTGTTTAATCCAAACAGGTATTACTATTGCAGAGACAGAAGTAATAAATTAGTAAAACTTCTGGAGTTCTGGACTTCTATTTCTTTCTTTGCAACCAGTTCTCTTCTGCCAGAAACAGAAGGAAGCTGTAATTGGAGACAGCTTCTTTTGTACACCTAAGCTGCTAAGCCACACACCCAATTAGATTCACTCTCTCCTCTCAGTAAATTAAGCTGATACTGCACCTTCCTCACAAAAAACACTTTTTTTACTTAAATGAATCCCCCTTCTTCTAATAAAGTATCTGTTTGCTTAATCCAAACAGGTACATCTCCTGCTGAGAGAGAAGTGATTAATTAGTAAAAAATATGTGGTTCTGGGCTTCTCTTTCTTGCTCTGCAAACAGTTCTCTTCTGCCAGAAACAGCCAGAAGCAGTAATTGGACACAGCTGCTTTTGTACTCCTAAGCTGCAAAGCCACACCCCCAATTAGATTCACTCTCTGCTCTCAGTAAATTAAGCTAATATTGCCCGCTTCCTCTGAAAAACCATTTTTCTTTACTTAAATGAGACCCCCTTCTTCTAATAAAGTATCTGCTTAATCCGAACAGGTATTACTACTGCTGAGACAGAAGTGATAAATTAGTAAAACATCTGGAGTTCTGGACTTCTATTTCTTTCTCTGCAACCAGTTCACTTCTGCCAGAAACAGCTGGAAGCTGTAATTGGAAACCGATGCTTTTGTTCAGTAAATTAAGCTGATACTTCATCTTCATCACAAAAAACACTTTTTATACTTAAATGTGACCCCTTCTTCTAATAAGGTGTCTGTTTGCTTAATACAAACATTTGCTGCTCCTCCTGAGACAGAAGTGATTTATTGGTACAAAATTTGTAATTATGGGCTTCTGTTTCATGCTCTGCAACCAGTTCTCTTCTGCCAGAAACAGCCAGAAGCTGTAATTGGAGACAGCTGCTTTTGTACACCTAAGGTGCTAAGCCACACCCCCAATTAGATTCACTCTCTCCTCTCAGTTAATTAAGCTGATATTGACCCCTTCTTCAGAAAAACATTTTTTTACTTAAATGAGAACCCCTTCTTCTAATAAAGTATCTGTTTGCTTAATCCAAGCATGTACTACTCCTGCTGAGAGAAGTAATTAATTAGTAAAAAATCTGTAGACCTGGACTTGTGTTTCTTGCTTTGCAACCAGTTCTCTTCTGCCAGATACAGACGGCAGCTGCAATTGGAGACAGATGCTTTTGTACCCCTAAGCTGTTAAGCCACACCCACAGTTTCATTCAATCTCTGCTCTCAGTAAATTAAGCTGATACTGCCCCTTCCTGAGAAAAAACAGTTTTTTTACTTAAATGAAACCCCCTTCTAATAAAGTATCTGTTTGCTTAATCCAAGCAGGTATTACTACTGCTGAGACAGAAGTGATAAATTAGTAAAACATCTGGAGTTCTGGACTTCTGTTTCTTTCTCTGCAACCAGTTCTCTTCTGCCAGAAACAGCCTGAAGCTGTAATTGGAGACAGCTGCTTTTGTACACCTAAGCTGCTAAGCCACACCCCAATTAGATGCACTCTCTGCTCTCAGTAAATTAAGCTGATACCGCCCCTTTCCTCAGGAAAAAACACACTTTTTTTCACTTAAATGTGACCCCCTTCTAATAATACAGTATACGTTTGCTTAATCCAAGCAGGCACTACTCCTGCTGAGGAAGAAGTAGTTAATTAGGGAAAAATCTGTAGTCCTGGACTTCTGTTTCTTGCTCTGCAACCAGTTCTCTTCTGCCAGAAACAGCCAGAAGCTGTAATTGAAGACAGCTGCTTTTGTACACCTAAGCTGCTAAACCACACCCCCAATTAGATTCACTCTCTGCTCTCAGTAAATTAACCTGATACTGCCCCTTCCTCATAAAAAATGCTTTTTTTTTACTTAAATCAGACCCCCTTCTTCTAATAAAGTATCTGTTTGCTTAATCCAAACAGGTACTACTCCTGCTGAGACAGAAGTGATTAATTAGTATAAAATCTGTAGTTCTGGACTTCTGTTTCTTGCTCTGCAACCAGTTCTCTTCTGCCAGAAACAGCCAGAGGCTGTAATTGGAGACAGCTGCTTTTGTACACCTAAGCTGCTTTTGGCAGCGGATCCTGTTGAGATTCAGGTTGCCTCTGCTCCTCTGGTATTAGATACTGACCTTGACATGGAACTCCCACATGCTTCTGATACTATGCACCGACCTCATTTAAGAGCACCCCCAGCCACCTTTGCTAGTCTCTTTAAGAAACCAGTTACACTACCAAAGCATAGAAATGCTTTTAGATTGTGGTTTTTGGGTTCTACTGATTATATGCCAGATCAGTTTTATGTTGGGAAAGTTCAGATCAAACAGTTAATAGGTTTTTCTCCAAGCAAAGTCTATGCCTTTATACATATTCCTTCGGACAGTTCTTTTGATATCAGCTTTTGCTCCCCTGATTTACTAAACCGTTTTTGGATGAAATATGCTTTGCTTAAAACAAATCCAGCTTGGTCTCATTTTCAGGTAAACCCTCTTACTAAACAGTCCTTTAAAGTGATAACTGTTTTATTTCGAAATGAAGGGGTGAATGTTGAGGATATTACTTACTGGCTTGAGAAGAAATGTACTACACAGGGGAATCCAGAACCTATTCTATATACTGAAGGTTTTTGGAATGATGGTTGGCACTTTACAGTGAATTTGTTGCAGAATGATGAGGGTCTGCAGCATTTACCTAATTGTTTTTACTTTGGTAGGGAAAAAAGTTTTATTTTTTACCCAGGTCAGTCCCAACATTGCTACAAATGTGGCTCACCCAGACATCTTAGTAGAACATGCTACATTATTAGATGTGTTCAATGTGGTGAACTGGGCCACGTCACGTCTGACTGCCATCATGCTCCTAAATGTTCCCTGTGTGAGGCAGACCACTCATATATTGACTGCCCCTGGGCAGCCCAAAATAAAACTAATGGTGACTTCAGCATCCAGTATTTTTATATCAATATAGATGTTAAGGCTGTGCTGCAGTAGAGACCACCCCCCACCCCGGTCAGCCTCTAACTCCTGTTTGTGTTGGACAGCTAGAGCTTTCAGCACAGGCAGTAGAGCTACCTGCTCCTTGCCCTGTTACTGTTCCGGCAGTTTCCCCTGTTATGGACTCTGTTGTTCAGCCGGAGGACTGTGATGTGTCTAAAGTGTCTATGCCTCCACCTTTACCTCCAAATGGGGATTCTACATTGGTCTCTAATAGACGAAGTAGCCTCTGATCCCGCACTAACGTACCACATATGCCTGTACAATCCCCCATTTCCCTTCCAAAATGCATGCCAGGTATTACAGGATGATGCTGGTACAGAATCTGATTCCACCTCTGTGCAGTCTTCCCTCCCTGAGGGGACTTCTGATCTAGATCAGCCATCAGAGGCCCCAGACACTGCTAAAAAGAAAAAGAATAAATTGGCAACAGGAAAGTGAAGTAAAAGGAAAATAAATGCTTCGGGTCATATGCTCTATGTCTTGCTTCCACTGGCTACGTTATATCTTGGTTTTGTTTCTTATTGTTTTCAGTATGCTGGATATTTATAAACTGTCTATTGCTTCCTTAAATGTCAATAGTATTCAGTCTGAAAGAAATTGACTGTTGATTTACTCATTGTTTGAAGGAGGAGGTCATGATGTTGTATTTTTTCAAGATACCAGATTGAATACTAAGGAAGACCTAGAGTGGGCAATGATGGGGTGGCGGTGGGGTATTACTTATTGGTCGTTGGGCACTGAGCTCTGTAGCAGTGTTGGTATTGCAGTATATAATCTGTCAGCCAGATTATTGCATTTAATAGACATAGTTCCTGGACTTGTTTTGATATTGGATTTGGTTATTTGTGGTTTGCGATGTCGTTTTTTAAATGTATATGCTCCTCTGACTAAGGCTGCCAGAACTGAGGTTTTTAACAGCATCCAGCCATATTTATTTACTGCTAAACATGTATTTCTAGGTGGTGATTTTAATTGTAGCAGATATAGGAAAGATAGAGGTTTACGCAAGCAGAAAATATTCTGTGATGCTGTTTGACTGCTTTATTGGTTCAAACTGAGCTGATTGATATTTTTGAGAAGTTCTGTGATTCTCCCAAAACTTATTTCCAGGGTACGAAAACCACCCAAATTGATTTTTGGTTTTTGTCCGAGTCATTGCAGGTTGTTACTGCTAAAACGCTTCCGGTTGCTCCATCTGACCATGTTATTCTAGAAGCTACGGTTGCCAGTTATGAACCCATGCATCATGGCCCAGGGTATTGGACACTAAATATGTGTCTTCTGCTCCTTCCCACAGTGGAAGATGGTTTCATGGCATTATTAGAGGCCCGTAAATCAGTGTTTTTTTCTATATGATTCATATAGGGAGTGGAGGATGGATACCAAACTTGATATTACTCATTATTTTCAACACATTGGTTAACTAAATGGCAAATACAAATATGATTTATATCTAGAGTAAAAGGGCACATTTTTAGACTTACATTTTCAAGTAGCACAAGGAAACATGTCTGTGCTTCCTGATCTGACTGCCATTCAGAATCTTAGGAATTCAACCCAATATAACCGTTTAAAATCTTAAGATATGTAGCATTGATTTGGAACTCAGGGTGATGAAGCCTTCCTGAATTCTTATCAGTTTTGTGCCCATCAAGGCCAACAGAAATATATGGAGAGTATTAAGAATCAGGCTGGATTTAGGTGTACAACTAGGGAGGGTGTTATGCAGGCTCATGATGCGCATGTACGTTTGCTGTTTGGATCCTCAGATGTTGAGTCTAATGTGCATACACCCTGGTTGGAGCAGTGTGATGTACCCTGTCTTTCTGCCCACAGTGCTGCCTAGCTTATTACTAAAATTATGTCTCTGGAAGTTCCAGGAGTGTTGTCCCATGCAAAGCAGGGTTCGGCTCCCAGATCAGGTGGGATTCCATATGACTTGTATAAATTCATTTTCCACATCCTTTTATTTATTTATTTATTTATTTAGATTTTGTTTACCGGGTAAGCCCACTGAGACCAATGGTCCCTTTTTCAGGAGTGACCCGGAGTTAGTTGCAGAAAGGACATTTAGAAACAGTTATATACAGTAGTTACATTAGTTACATTTGTTACACAGTATTACATTGGCAACATTATACAGGGGTAGAAGTCGGGTTCACAGTCAGACTCACACATTATATACAGTGTGTATGGATTCACACATTATGTACAGTATCTACATTAGTTACACCAGTGTACATTGGAAGCAGTATATAGGGATAGTAATCAGATTACACAAGTTGGTCCATATTAGAATTTCATGACATATCAGAGGGATTGTTCAAAGCAGTGCAGCGGCCAAAGGAAACTGGTCCGGTGAGCTAACGGTTAAAACCACGGAGACTAAGATTGAGAAGATATAGTTTGAGTCCATTTTTGAACTGGGTGAGGGTGGTTGAGTTTGTCAAGCTTGGTGGTAGGGAGTTCCATAGGTGGGGGACAGGAGTTTACTGCAGTATTGAATGAATTGTTGAGCTCTGGTGTGCTCCCTGATAATAGGACTGTGGGCCTTGTTATCTTCATGTTTAAAAAAGGGACTAGAGAAGACTTGGTGAATTGGAGACCAATTACATTGCTTAATGCAGATTTTAAAATATTGACAAAAATATTAAATGATCGGTTACTCTTGCAGGCAGATTTTTTATTACACCCTGCACAGACCTGTTCCATACCAAATAGAACAATTTCTGATAGATTGATACTACTCAGAGAAATTATGCAAAAAGGGGCCTTGGGTGAAATTACCGATTTACTTTTTAGTCTAGACCAGGCCAAGGCCTTTGATAATATCTGTCATGCCTATTTGTGGGACTGTTTACAGCACTGTGGGGTTCCTTCACTCTTTATTTCTTGGATCCAGATTTGTTATGTTAAGGCGACAGCCCAGGCTTATTGTAATGGTAGGTTGGGGAATACATGTAGCATTAAACGGGGGGTACATCAGGGTTGCCCATTAAGTGCTCTATTATATTTATTCACTATAGACCCCTTGATACGGAAAGCATATGCTGTTCCAGAGATACAAGGAGTGTTCTTTTCCTGTATGGATCAGGGAATCAAGTGTATAGCATATGCAGATGACATTTGTTTTGTGGTGAATGACATGCCATCAGCATATGTGCTGGGAACTGCTCTCCAGGATTTTATGGAACATACAGGGGCTAGTATTAATTATGATAAGTGTCACTGTATTCCACTTAGAGTAGAAGATGTACAAGTACCTACTGTTATAGTTATCCCCGGTGACTAGAGGTACACGATTTATTCTGGGACTTTATTTTGGCACAGGGAATTTGGCGTTACAAAACTGGAAATTCAAACTTGATGAGGCACAGGACAAGGTTAAACTTTGGAATACATGGAGGCTATCCAAATTGAAAAAGGTCTTTATGATTAAGACATTTTTGTTGCCACTTTTTTTGGACCTGAGTTTGATGTTTAGTCTTCCTCCATCCTTGGAAACAGAAATGTGTAGTTTTTTTTTTCCCTGTATTTGGGGGTACTACATTAAACTCAATTAAAAGGAGTAGTTTGTTATGAGAAAGGAAATCTGGGGGTTTAAACATGATTCACCCTGTTGTTATCTTTTTTACTATGTTTTTGTATTCCAATATATGACCCTTACTGGTCAAGCAGGATTCACAGTGGACACCATGGCTTTTAGATTCTTTAGGATGGGTTTTTGATTTCTGGTCGGTACATTCTCCTATACTGAGACAACATTCTATAACTCAGCTTCCACTTACATTGAAAGTTTGCTTTGGAAAAATTAAGTTGTGGGGCATTATGCAAGATCACATTACTTCCTTTTGTAGAAAAGAGCTGTATGCTTTTCTTATACGTAAATTCTTTCATGATTCGGCCCCTATAGATTTCTACACTACGCCACTGCAGCATACTATGGGAAACATGTTGACTTCACCACGCATCCCTTATTATATGTGGTATGTTTTATGGTTATCTTTCCATGGCAAGCTGAATGTGAGGGGGAATTTAAAGCATAAACAACTTTCTGACCGTTATTGTCCATGAGATACCTTTCCTCTAATGGTGGAGATGATAGCTCATTTATTTCTTTGACTGCCCATTCATTGTAGGATTTTGGTCTTTTGTACATCGGAACTGGCCGTCATCACCCTTTTATGACATGTCTTTGGAAATTTTCTGTCTTGGTATTTTGCCAAATTTGTGGACTAAACATGATAGGGTTATCATGTGGTTTCTTTTGGTGTGTTTTAAATTTTATATCTGGTTTGTCAGCTGTAGGCTTACAATTCAGCAACAGTATATTTTTCCATAGAAGAGTTGTTTTATATGGTACATAACTCAATTAATACTTTACGATTACAAGACTGTAACAAGCTTTCTCCCTCTGTATTGACTTCTCTATGGGGCTCAGTAGAGTGGTTGCAATAGACACTACCTTCCCTGCTACATTAATGAGTAAGAGACAAGATTTCTGTCCTTTTGAAGACTGTAGCTTAGTTTTTTGATTATGGTTTTCCATGTTTGTGTTTTTTAGCTGTATTATTATTACAGGATGTAATGCCTTATTTTTCATTCCTGTTTTGACTTATGTGAAGCAACACTGTTTTGTTTGTATTTTCTGTTTCATTATTACACACATTCTCCTGTTGTTCTGGTGTGGGGGGGTTATCATCTTGATTTGTTTCTGTTGCTAGTTTTTGTCTGCTGCAATACTTCCTTATGTTTTTGATTTTCCTTTTTTATGATTTTGTATGATGCAATACTGATTTATTTCTGTTTTGTAATATTTTCAATGTGTATTCCCCTACTCCTTGAGTGGAGAGGGCAGGGGTTTTGGTGCTACTGTTTTCCTTATGTTAGAAGTTCCTGTATGACTTAATACTTATTTATGTTCTTGTTTTTTTACTCCTTTTATGTTTTTGTGTGATGCAATAGTACTTTGTATATATTTTGTTGTGATTTCAATAAAAATTCCCCTACTCTTTTTGAGAAGTGCCATGGGATCTTTAACATCCACCTGAACTACCACCAGAACAGGCAGATGGGACCTTGGTTTAATATCTCATCTGAAAGACGGCACCTAAGGATTGCAGCACCCCTCTCATGCTGCACTACAGTGTCAGTATTAGGATCTGCTTAATGAGCTTCTCCACAGTGAATATCAAGATAACTTCTCTATAGTTCCCTGTATCCTCCATATCCATACTCTTCCTCAGGAGCTATATCCACCACCCTCAAGCCCCAGGGAACAAGGCCTTTTTCAATTGAGAAGTTAAATAGGTCTAACGGGGGTGCTACAGTGCATGCTCCATCTACCTTCGCACCCATGAGCAAAACCCATCTGGTCCCAGGGACTTACCCACCTTTAAGCTTCTGAGACACAGTGTCAATTTTTGTTTCTTCCCACCTTTGATGCTACACTCTTGCACTGGCCCTACATCCTTGACTGTGAAGTCATAGCAGAAGTATTCATTCAAAATATCATCTTTTTGCCCTTCTTCAACTACCCATTCTCTCCCTTTTCTCAACTGCTAGAGTTCCCCTTCATCTTTCTCTTTTCCCTGAAATAACTAAAGAAGACCTTACCATCATCTCATTCCCCTGCTGCAGTTTTAAGCTCTGTCTTGGCACTCTTTGCTGCCTTATTAGCTTCCTTTGCCTCATCAAAATAGAGATCACAATGTCAAAGGGCCTGCACTCAAAAGTAAAAAAGAGCACCAAACTTCACTATTAGACTTCCAAATGCTTTAATGCAAAACTAAATGGAAGTAAGATGCACAGGCATATCTGCACTCCACTCATGGTCCTGGTGCTTCAAGTGAAAACTCTTCATCAGAGGGCATGGTTTATGGGAGAAATGTGCTGTCATTAACTGCAATGAACTTATGAATAAGCATAAACATTATAATAACTGGCTCTCATTTTTTCCTAAAGAAACCCATGGTGTAACCTGTTGTTAAAAAGGAGTGTTTATAATGGCAAACATGTGCTGGGTTTCCCCTCCTCAGTGCATGTGCCAGCTACCTCTGTGCCCTCTCTAGTTGCCAATACCACAGCTTACAGTTGGGTGCTTGCCACTTGGATGACTCCTTGGTAAGTTTTTTTTTTACCTTATGAATAAATCTCCTGATTATAAATACTGAAACTCTCCTAATTTAAAGAAAAAAGGCAACCCCCCTGGAAACTTCATCTCTGCCGTGTCTGACCATGGAAAAGGACAAAACCCAATCGGACCACAGCTAAACCAAGACTGTTTATTTTATATAATTGCTGGGGTGAAAAAATGAGAGACAGCAAATATATCAAATAAAATATGAGGTGGTGTGTATATACCCGAAGTTTTCACACACCTTTGGGGTTAGATGCTTTCACAAACCCCTTGAGCTTCACTCCTGGGGGTTATGCTAATCCCTTGGGTGTGTGTAAACTTCTTGTTACACACTCCATCCCATACTTTATTCTATATATTAATTACTCATTTAACGTGATACACACAACATATAGAAAAAAAGATTCAATTTGACAATTCATTTAAACAGTCAAATAGTACAGTTTGGTACATAATTTGGTTCACAATCCACAATGTATTAAGCCTACAGCAATTCAATATTAGACTGTCCAATAAGGATAGTAAATACCAAAAAATGAATAAGGCAGAATGGGGAAAGGCTGCTGCAATCTGTAAGCAATTGCAATCAGCATTCATGAATCTTCATGATAGAGGAGAACAGAAAGGAAACAAAATACCTGCAAAACAGGAAATACAGACATTAAAACCTTAATATCATTACTATAAATAGCCAAACTCTGTCCTGATACAGTGAAATATCTAATTCAAATGTAGAGAAAGAAAAATGCATACAAAGCAGGGTAACCACCGAGATGCAATAAATTTGGTGGGGGGGGGTGATAAAAGACACTAGTACATAGCTCAGTCTATCAGCTATGGCTTAATGTCTGATTGGTGATTTAGATCTTGTGCTTTAACACTTTTAAAGGTGGGGATCCAAAAGCTTTCATGTTTTAATAAGCAGTTAGTTCTCTTCCCACCTTTCTTTAAAATGGCAATGAATTCAATACAATCAGGGTTAGAATTATGGTGCTCAGAAAAATGCACTCCAGCTGGAGTTTCCTGACTGTTGTTTTCAATAGACCTGTTATGCTCTTGCAGTCTCTATTTTAAAGGTCTCACCATGCAGCCCACATAGATTAAGTCGCAAGAGCACCATAATACATACACCTTTATCGTTGTATCACAGGTGATACATTCTCTCACCTCCATTCTACGATTCTAATCTGCAGAATGCTTAAGCTGATTGCTATTAAAGACATACTTGTACACATCACATCTACAGCATTTGTAGAAGCCTTTTGGCCTCTGAGGTAGCCATGTTCTGTTTGAACCTGTAGGGGAAATCTTAGTTAACCAACTGTGTACCACTTTGTCTCTAATGCTTGCTACCCTACTAAATGATACGCTTGGTTTCCCTCCTACAGCCTTACTAGCTTCTCTGTCACTAGTAAGAATTGATCAATTCCGATAAACAATACTACCAACCCTGCCAGCTAAGCTGATAAATTCTGTGATGAATGAAATAGGGTTAGCTTCACTCTTTTCTTTATCCATTGCTGCTATGAAATAAAAATCCAGTAGTGTCTTCCAATCTATGATAAAAGTTCTATTCTTCAAAGATTTCAAAAGAGCCTTATTGTACTCCTGTTGTACCCCCTTTCTATAAAGCAGTGTTGTAATTCAGCTGCTTTCTCCACAAAAACCTCATTACTAGTACATTAGTTTACTAAGAGGATCAAGAAGTTGGTTAAAATTAAGGGAAAGGCATATACAAGAGCCAAAAAATCAAACTCTGCACAAGCATGGACAAACTACAAAACAATTTCACAGGAATGTAAAAAAGCTACAGTATTAGGAGGGCAAAACAAGATTTTGAACTGAACCTGGCTGGTAGAACTAAAGATAATTATAAATTATTTTATAGGTATATAAATCAAAAGAGGGGAAATAGGCTACAAGTTGAGCCTTTGGAGGATAATGATAGCAAGTTGTTTTCAGAGAATGGACAGATGGCACAATTGTTAAATGATTATTTTAAATCTGTTTTTAATGACTATTCAGATTGGGTCAAGTTGGGCTTAAATATTACTAATGAGACACCATACTGTTGGACACTAAGGATGTTGAAATTGGGCTACAACTCTTTAACCCCAAAAAGTCACCCAGCCCTGATGGTATCCATCCCAGGGTACTTTGAGAATTGGCAAGTGTACTGGCAGGTCCTGTCACAGGATTCTTCAGGATTCTATCAGTACTGGCATTGTGGTCAATTCCTGGAGAGATGGAATTGTTACCCCAGTCTTTAACAAAGTCTGGTCAGAGCGGATAGGGTTGTGAAGTGCTACCAAGTGACAAAAGTTACACATGTGTGTAGAAATTATTCAATGCCCAGGTGTAACTTGACCATATGCTGGAGGTGTTGCACCACATTTTCAACATGGTCTTTGTTCAACCCCTCCTCATGAACAGTGCCAGTGTCATTTTGTTCAATTGTCCCAAAAGGTGATTGAGCAGATGAAACTCACTATTCTGCATCACAGGTGTGAAAACACAGTTAGGGCAGGTTGTGGAAAATGAGAGCTGTACTATTGTGAATGAGGTATGCAAAAATGGGAAGGTTAAAAACATGGAGCGAAAATATAAAAAATTAGTGACGTTTGGAGCATGCGTAGAAACTGTGCAATGCACGCTCATAACGCAGACATGTTTTGGAATTTTTTTCACCAAATTTGCAACCTGGGCATTTTGGGACCCCAACTCATGAACAGTGGCACTGCCATTTTGTGAATCGGTCCCAAAAGGTGATTCTGTACAGTGATGGTAAAATCATCTTTCGATACGGAGTAACAAAATTACAGTGACAGTTTTCATGAGGTGGGGTCCCAAGAACCCCACATTGAAAATTTGGGGCAAAAAGTCCAAAACATGGCTGAAATATGAGCATAAGTTGAAAATCCCATTGACTGGCTGTGTTGCACACTTACCTTTAAATCTTCAGTTCGCAGTTGGGCTTTGAAGAGTGCAGACATGTCTCAGTCCAGAGAAGATGACAGTGCCAACCTCCAGAGGTAAGTATGGGGTACGGTGTGTGTGGGAGGTGTGCTCAGTGGAGGGTGGGAGGGAGCACAGCGAATGATGAGGGATTGTTTTCAGTTTTGCAGGGAAAACAAAGTGACAATGAGGGACTGTTTTCTAATTTACAGCACAATAAATGTTTAGGCACACTAGGGTGGGATCCCAGTGTTGCAATATACTGATATTAGGGATGACTTGAGGAGGGGGCATAAAATAATGAATGGCATTGAGCTGTTTCGCAACATGCTGCACTACAGCACTGCGCATGCGCGTGACTCATGCACATGCACAGTGCACGCATCGGAATGCGAAAGTAGCAGCCAAAGTATTGCGGCCATTATTATGTATGCTGATCATGGCAGAGGGCTTTCAACTCCATTCATTATCACAGTGTTCCCCTCTTTGCTTTTTGTAAGCTGATTTGATCACAATGGTTCTATCTGTTAACTCTTTTAAAGCAGACATTTCATTTTTTGTTAAATTAAACTGCTTAGGAGGAGTGACCTGCAATAATAGTTCCTGTACCAGATGCATCTCAGTCTTTTCATAGGCAATAACTGCCACATTAGCTGTAGTGGGGCAGAATGTACACTTGCCTTTAAAACACACCTCCCTTTGTTGACTTACGTTTTCTAACACAGAGCGAGGCCTTGTGAAACTCATTGTATCTTGAACTGCGGTCATTACCTTCCTCTAATACAGTTCCCAAGGACTCCTGATGCATAAAATCATATCAGAATTACATTCCTGCTTGTCCATTCTGTTTAAATCATCAGTTGCTCCCAGTAAAGAGTCCAAATCCTTGGCTGTATTCAGGTTGTTTTCCTGCATGTAACCCAGGGTGCTCTATTCTGTGGGGGTAACCTGATTCTTTGAAAAAAATAACATGAGACAGATTTTTCTAAAAAAAATGTTAAATACAAAATGACTTAGAAGCATTTAGCCTTAAGGGTGGGATTGAATGATAGTCCCTTAGGTAATGCAGAGTTCTGAGTTGTACTTAAGGGATGGCTAGAGATATTAATCACTTGTAACTGGTTGTCTTCTTGCCTGATCTCTGCGGTCTTTTCTGACTTTTTCACACCTCCCCTTTTGCCTCTTCTTGTTCTTTATTTCTTTGTTGAAAAGTCCTTCTATTGTCTAAAAAGACTCTGTTAATCTCTTCAATCCCTTCAGGATTAAACATCGCGATGTCCTCCCCACCTTGTGATCTTCCTTTTGGACTCTCACTGCATCCTTGTTTCTGAGTTTTATTTGATCCAACTCGAACTCTGGTTTTACTTCTCCATCAGATTTTTGATCTTGCACTCCTTCTACCCCACTTCAAAATATCTCTTTTGTTTGTAGTCTTAAGCATCTCTTTAATTTTTTCTGCTTTCTTGCAATAATCTCTTTTTCATAATTAAACAGATTTCTTTGTAACATTAAATCATGGTCTTTATAGTCAGTTCCGTCCTTAAAGGATAACACAAGTGTTCTGGCTTCTTTTAATTCCTCCCCTACAGTCTCAAGCTTCATGGTTTCTGCTTTGATAATTAATTCAACATTTTGTTTGAGCAATGATTAGCTGCTTCCACCCATATGTCTTTAAACTCAAAATCTTCCAAACCACTACAAGGTATTCCATTTATTCGGAGAACACTGGGTGCTTGTCCCATCTCTACGTATTCTTCCAACGTTGTAACATAGTATGTTAAATCAATGTCCTTCTGCAATAGTTTTTCTAATTTGAAAAAAACTGGACTTCACATTACCTAAAGACTGTTGACTCTCAGTTACCATCAGCAGCTACCTTGCTCTCTCCCATCTATTAGTAAAGTTTTCTGATTTCTCCCACCTGAAACTCTCTTCTTTGTCTGAAGTGCACATTGTGTTGCAGTCACCAGTCCTGAACAGATCCTCCACTGATTATCCTTCAATGATGTCCAGGTTGATGAGAACAAGGTCAAGTATGGCCCCGTCCTTAGTCTGCCTCCACTTGCCACGTTAGGAAACAGTCCTAAAAGGTATCAACCAATATCTGGTTCATGGTGATCCAAGCCACAGGAATGGTCCAGTCCACATCTGAAGACACCTAGCGGCATAATGTCCTGTCAAGTTCTACTTCTATACTGGCTCAATGAGTACCTTATACACATCCTAAGACTGCCTAGGGGGCCTATGGATTACTTTATGATCATGGCCCTTACCCTGTCTGTCATCAGCTGAAACCATAATGATTAACAATGCCCCCTCTTCCTATGTCCTTATCCTTTGACACCCTAAAGTCTTCCGTGACATACAGTTCAATTCCACCCTCTCTCCTTCTCAATGTCCATCCTGAATATTACTGTCTGCTATGATGAGGTCCCAGTCATTGCTGGGTGTTGTCCATGTTTCTGCTATTGCCATTATTCCTGTGCTGCCTTCTGGTGCCATAGCCTGGATATCACTCATTTTAATACCAAGGCTTCTGGTATTTACACAAACACCCTGCAGGATCCCTTTCTTCTGCCCTTTCACCTTTCTCTGGCCCAGTCTATTCTACCTGTTTTCTGTGTTGTGTTTCTTACTCAATCCCCATTCAATATGATTGTCACTCTACATCTCATGCCCCCTCCTTGTTCCCCATCTAAGTTTTCTCCTCTCTATAATTGCCATGACTAGCCAGAGAAGTGCTAGCTAGGTATCCCTCAATTGAGGTTATGATGTGGATGACCCCTAGCTTCAACCTACCCCCTACTAGTTAAACTCTTCCGAGATGTAAGCTTTAAATGTCTGATCTAGTTCTCTTATAACTTCCCTTTTAGAAAGAAGTCCATCCAGTTGAAAAAGGTTTATTCTACAAAAATGTCTTTCAGGAAGTGAAACCTCCTTATCAGCTCATCTCATCACTCTTTCAATTGATTTTTGAACTGGAACATTTTCAGCTTCCTTGACTGTCTCCTTCTGTGTAATATGAGGACCTCCTTGAAGATCACAGTACTAGTAGAACAAAGTGCCATAAAACTATCCTGTACTGCTCCTAATGACTATCCTGCCAGATAGTTCATACCATGATGATCAATAACATCTGGTCTCCTCCCACATCCCTAACCACCCAGTCTATCCTAGGGAGAATCCTATCTGTGGTTTTCCTGGGAGACAGGGCACCACCCTCCCCATACGTTCTGCAGCACAGGCCACCATATTTGTACCACAAACTATAGAATCCCCAATTAAAGCACCCTATTCCTTGTCTTCCCTTGTAGAATACACTGCACAGTAGGTTTAACTAACTTCCAACCCCCATTTTGAATTCTTGGATGATGCTGAGGGCAAGAAGCAACAGTGGGCACCCATGACACCCACTTAAGTCTGTTCTGCAGTGTATGGTCCATACATCAGCCAGCTCAAATTAGAGTGTGGTAAACCTCCCACAGATTGGGAATCCTCTACACCTCCTCCTGCAGCTAATTAAATCCTTTCTTAAGGTCCCTCATTTGCCTGTAGCCCATAAATGTAGATGGTTTATCTACTACCTAAAGTTCCTTCCCACAATGCCTGAATGTAAATCCTTACACAGCCTTACCCTGGATAGGGTTTGCCACAATTGTAGTGGCCCAGGTCATTCCTGGAAAGGGGCCTTTGGCTCAGTGTACTTACCTAGTTAACAAAGTAAATAAATAAATAGGATTTCACACTGTGTAGTGTCTGGGATTGATAGTTTCCTGCTGGAAACTCAAAAATAATTTAGGAATTCTAGGTAGAAACAATGAAGCTGACTCAATGGACTTTTAGTCTTTTCTGTCCTATGCCATCTATGAATAGTATTTATTTAATTTTATTGAACGGGTAGGCCCACTGAGACTACAAGTCCCTTTTTCAGGGGTGACTCGGTGGGGGGATACAGATGTAACCAACTGAAACTGAACCAGATTAAGCTGTTGGTGGTATTTTTAGTGAATGGAGGAAACTGACATGGGATCTTTAACATCCACCTGAACAACCACTGGAAAAGGAAGACAAGCTCTCGGTTTAATGTCTCATCCAAAAGAGAGCACCTCAGGAGTACAACATCCCCCTCTTGATGCACTACAGTGTCAGTATTGGGATTTACCCCAAGTGCCTGGTGTGGGGATAGAACTGACAACCTTTTGATGTGCTGGCCTCAGAGGGGAGTGTGCAACCTACTGAGCCACTCACACTGATATATTGTATATGCCAACAGTGAAAAGTTGCAATACAAAAAAAAACTGATGACACACTTTCTTGGCATTTTAGGTTATGTGCATAGCATATAATCCATCCTCAAAGCAGAGAAATGTATAACCGTAAACCCTTCCCTGGTGCTGTGATCTAAAAGGAAGGGCTACTACTGCTGCCTTGTCAGCATAGTCAAGCTCAAACAAGGTTGAGGGGCCTGGAATTGGATTCTGTGGAAAAGAAGGGGGTAACTAGCATGGTTTCTCCACCCAAAGTTAAATATAAAGTGAGTCAGATGTTGTTCCCCCCAATTGGTACCAGTACCCAAATGACAAACCCTGTCACATTGTCCCTGGGTACCCAGCACTAACATTGCAGACCTGTAATACAGCTGGTTAGCAGACAATTGGCGTGCTCAAACAAATCAAACACTCTGTTAACTTTTATTTTAAAACCTTTACGCCGTGGTTTGTAAACTTGAAGACAAAACTATATACAGTTCCCCAGGGGGCAGGACAATCCTTGCATTTTACTCATGGCTCTACAGACAAACTCTGGTGGCATTGAATCTGTAGCTCTGGGTAGCACGATATAATAGCACAGTGACCCAATCCCCAGCGCATGTGTCAAGGGCTACCATAGGGTAGGGCAGCCAGACAGGGGGGCTGGCAAATATAGCGATGTGATGTTGCTATATGTATGAACATGGGGGGAGTGAGCATGCACAGTGAGGGGTGGGAGGGAATGTGAGGAGTGGTGCCATGGTGGGTTGCTGAGCCGACCTCATGAAGTGGTGGATGGGTTGGCAGTGTTGGTTGGAAGGGTACTGGGTTCTGGTCCAGGTGCTGGTGCATTTTTGTTGCACCCTGCCCAAACCTTTTTTTTTGTTTTCACCCTCCCCCGACATGCACCCCCCTGGAGTTAAGAATCCTTAAGTAGGGGGGTGCATAAAACATTAAAAACCTAAGTACCCGGCACCATTTTGCTGTGCGCCGGGTTGTCAAAGTGCTGAAATAAATCAGCACTCTTGACTTCTGGATAACAGTGATCGTCTTTAGGCTTTCTCCATTATCACATAGATCCATAGCTCTGGGGTGGATGGAACATGCAGAAACCTCAGTACTTGAAAAGCTTGAGGCATGAAGCAGGCATCTTGCAGCTTGACACACTGAAGCATGAAGCAGGCATCTTGCAGCTTGACACACTGAAGAAATGAAGCAGGCATCTCGCAGCTTGGAAAACTGGCACTGTGCAGCTTGCTTGCAGCCTGTAGTAGCTTGTCCCCCTTCAGCCCAAAAAGCAGGTGAGATGCAGAGTGCAGCACAAAATCTTCTTTGTCACCAAGGAACCCAGACCCATGAGTGACCCCAAGGCCTGATTCCTTCAATGGACCAAAGTGTCCTAGCACTCGGGCATGCACCTGTGGCTCCTTGGGGCCCAGTGAGCCTCATTTGATAGGGGTTAGCAGTTTCACTGTCTGACTTTAGATTGATGCTTGCAGTCTTGTTCTTTTACCTGCACTGAAATTCGCAGCAATGCTTTCTTTAGGACAAATGGCTGAGGCAAGAATTCACAGTCTGCCATAGCTTTAAAGTCCATTCTATTACTTCACTTTAGAAGAAATCAGTAGTCACATCTGGTGGCTGAAAAGTCATTTTCGACCAACTACCAGCATAGCAGCTATGGCCCATTGCTTACAGCACACAGTCTCTGAACTCTCACTGGGCAGGCAGTCCCAGTGAAATGTGATACATTTGCAAGGCTCCTTTGAGGACCCTGACCTTGGCAAGCAGTCTCTGGATAGCAAAAGATGTTTTTCTTTCTCACCGTGCAGGTGCTGATGAAACAGAACAACTCACCGATCAGGTGCAGCATCAGAGTCACTTCCCGTCACATTGGAAATTTTGGACAGGCTTCCTTTGGGCATTCAGTGGCCATGCAGGCACCCACAAAGACCTCTTTACATTCTCCGACCTCACAGGCATCTGGGCAATTTCTTCTTCCTTCAGGAAACTCCAGCCAATGACCTTGATTCTTCTTTAGACATTCTCAGATCTCACAGGCATCCAGGCTATTTCCTCTTCCTTCAGGAAACCCCAGCTGATAACTTTGATTCTGCTTCAGACACAACAGCTTTGTGCTTGAAAACTTTCCTTCCCTTCAGTGGAAGACACACAGGCACCCCATGGGCTGTGGGTTGTACAAACTCCCAGGAAGTCCTTTTCCTATACTCAGAGAACATCAGAGAGAATTTCCTTTCTTTCTGACAACTGTCAGGCAGCTTCCCTGCCTCAGACAATTAAATTCACTCTTTTGAACTGGAGCACCTTCCAGGCATTGGAACTCAGACTCCAACTGAAACTCTTAGGCATATTTTTTTCTTCTTTGCCCCACAGGATCAGGGAGAAAGGGGCAGCAGCCCACCCTTCAACAGGAGGGGCTCCAGCTAACAAACTAAATTCAAACTCAAACTACAACTGAACTGATTGTCTCTCCTCACAAGCTTCAATTAAAACAAGCACAGCTCCCGACTGGTTGAACAGAATAATGAGGGAAACCTGGCAACTGCTGATTGGCTCTTGGTAACTGTCAAGCAGGGACAAGGTAGTTAATTGACTTACTCGACACCCTATTGGCTGGCTGTCTTGGTGGCAAAAGCTGGCATCACCTCCTTTCCCCAGAAGCCTTCACTGCAGCACCTTGGGACCCTGGCTTTCTGACTGGCTGTTAGTGGTCACCCGGCTGGCAAACATGGCTGCCAGTTAAACATTTTACATAGTTTCCCACTTTTAACATTAAAATGCTGACAAACAGTAAAGCTGCGCATTCATTTACCATCATGCAGTTGTAGGGGCTTCTGTGCTCTTTTTAGTGACTGCAGTTTAAATTTCAATTAGGGCATCATGTGCCCATTGCTACCTCCATAGCGCTATCCCCCCAGGCACAGCAGTGCTCATTAGTATTCATGAGCAGCCTCGACTGCTCCTTAAAATGACAGATGCCTTTAATCTTACTAGAGCTTAAAAGCGCATTCAAAAACATTTAATTTCTGCTCACTTTAAGTACCTGCAGACCCCCTTTTATCTTAATTACTCTCGGGGGCAGGGGTATGCACAAACAAGCTTACTGTAGAGCCACACAGAGCAGCTTTCACTTATCAGCACCAACGCGTTTCACATAGTGCAATAAGGAGAAAGAGCAAGAGCCAACCGCAGCAGCCCACACAGTGAGCTGTGTGGTGATCTGCCCAAGCCGCCATAGCATGTGGCTTTTTTTATGCTTTGCACTCCACTGGACCCCAAAGCATGCCAAAAAAAAAATTAATAACGGGGCTGGCAGGAGCATTCAGGGGCCTCCCAGGATTAGGGACATGCTGACACCAATATCAGGAGGCAGTAACTATGTAAGCCCCCACTGTAGGGTGTAGGGGAGGTTACATAACATGAAAATTAAATTAAAAAAAAACAATATATTTCTTTCAAACTCACTGCATATGTTTACTTTAGGAGTACTGAAGAGCTAAAAATTATTGATGATCAAAGCCAAAATATGAGAAAGACTTAGCAAGTCGGTTAGTTTTAAATGTCTCCATCCTCTGATCTGCAGCTCAACAGACCAAACACAAAACAGTTGCAAAGCTTAGCTGTATAAACCTGTTTCTAGAATATGTGTTTCAGAGTTCTGAAGACTAAACAGAAAGCATTACCTTCAGGCTACAGTCTCATCTATGTTACAATTTACTTCACCTCATCCTATATTACAGCAAGAGAGCTGAACAATGGCTGCCTTTATAACACCTTTGTGCTATGTCACTGTAAATCTTTTATAAAACACATTATCATTGTGGAATTGTGAGTGGTGACTAATAGCATTCTGTTCAAAGGAAGTTAGCTTTGGACATGACCTGCTTCATGTCTGGAAATATTGAGGCAGCTCTGCTGTTCTCTTTTCACCCCTAGGTTTAAATTACATTAGCTACAGCTCTGTAAACGGCCTGAGGGAGGTACATGCTCAAGTTTCACTCTGCTAGGGATTTAGAACTACAAATTAATCTACAGGAAACAATTGCTAAAGCAATTTAAAACTGATGTGGGCAAACAGTCTTCACTGCCTTCCATTACTGGGAAAATTCTGTACTATTGTGTTACCTCCTGTGGTGCAGTATTGATAGCATCCATTTCGACTTTTTAGCAAGGTTAAGCATGGTAATCGAAGAATTTCTGTGGTATGGCAGTGTTCCTATAATGTTAGTGTGTAGTTTCCATTATGAAAAAAAACTAAAATTCCAAATTGTCAGAAATGTTTTGGCTACACTTTAATTAAGGTTAAACCATGCTATTTATTTGTCAGCATTTTGGGGTATAGTTTTGTAAATATAAAGAGAAAACTGACAGGCTTAGCTGGAAAAGTATATACAAACATCATCTATAGTTTTTATTTATTTATTCACATTATTGGAAAAATGCACTGAGCTGAGAGCAGCTCATTTTCAGGGGTGTCCCTGTGGGAAGGGAATAGAGCATGAGGAGCAAAATCAATTGCAGAGGTAATATGGCAGGACAAAATTCAAAGCACTGTACAATTCAATAAACCAACTCAATTACAATAAACACTCAACAATCAAATTAACAATAAAATATAAAATTTGTATTTAAACAAATTAGAGCAATCTGTTGCAGCTTGGCCTCCAGTCACCTTACGTAGCATAGTTTTTAAAATGGTTGGATGTGTACTACAGCTGAATGCACACATTCTGAAAAGAAAATGAAATGATGTTTTTTTTCCCTCTGAATAGTATCCTACCTTAAAAATGTTACAGTTCATATTTTTCCATATTTTTATTATGCCTCTAAAATGTGGCCCAGTTATACCTGCATATTTAGGGTTTCATGCAGCAATAATTTGTGTTTTACATCTTAGAATATGAACACTTGCATTGGTGCCCTGTCTCCAATTTAGCCTTTCAAAGGACTAGTCAAGACATGTCTTACCTGAATAGAACACACTCCATGGGAAGGGTTTCTGTTCAATGGCCCTGAGGGCTATTAGTCCCATGAGCTTGCATGTCAAAAACTGTCAAGCACAAGATCAAGTAGAAGTTTGTGGGGCAAACAGTGGAGCTATCATTATGATACCAACCCAGACTGCTTGAAGGCATGAAGGTCTCTGCAGTAACACTGAGGAGGGGGGTGTTATATTTTAAAGGGATCATAAGCCTGGTTTTCTATTTTTCATAATTGTATCTTGGAACATCTGTAATCTCTTTCATCTCCTAACTGAATTGCTTTTACTTATTTGTAATTTTTGATTGGGAAAAGTGCAGTGAGCAATGGCAGCTTGTTTCCAGTTATATCCTGAGTAAAGGATTACATGGACCTGATTTATTAAATGGATAATGTTGACCAGGACACTGAAGTAAATTCTCTTTATTTACCATATGGAACATTGGATCTTCAAGTTCTTACAGGATGGCCACCAATGATGGACAAACAGGACCTCAGTGAAACATCTCATCTGACTCATCAGGGAATAAATAGAAGGGGTTGGTGATGCTGATTGGTCATTCCTTGAAGTGTGTGGTGGATAAGGTGCAGGTAAAAACTCATGGCAGGAGCATACTAGTGCTCATGTCTTACTCTTGGAGATTACCCATGGTGGTAAATGTCTATGCCTCCACTTCTGACAAACAGACTTCTTTCATGGCCTGAGCTAGGCAATAGCATCTATTAAGTGAAACTCTGGCAGGCCCGGTGGTGCTGAGGGCAGAGGTGCTGGACACCTTACCTCACACCACGCTGGCAACCTGTGTTCAGGAATGAGCATGGACCGCCAGGGGTCAGCAAGGGTGGAGAAGGATTGAGCATCCCATGGACTGCTCCCCTTCTCTGGGGAGGGGGATAGCAGCATTCAGCAATTGCTTTACCCCTAGCAGATGCTGGGTGGTGGCATACCAATGCTGGAAGACACGGGTGGGGGATGCAGCAGACACCTGGAGGAGCGCATGCAGGAGTGTGCATGCTGCTACTGCTGGCATCATGGTAAGTTGAATCCTCCAAGGGGAAAGAAGAACAGGGGAAAAACAGGAGTCCTCTGTGGATGATGACTGTTCCCACTGCAATGGCCCAGGAAGGTGCATCCCTGAATAGCTTGATCCAGACTGGTGGGTCCAGTGGTCTCCCCACCCCTTGCCATGAAGTGTAAGTCATGGGGTTTAGTGGAGGGGGTCTAATACCCGGTGCATGCATGGGGTGGGGGGGGTCAGAAGGAAGTCAGAGGACTCCAGGGAAAAAAGAATCAGCAAAAATAATTAAGGGGAACTCTGACACACCCACTGTTGCCGGTGACTTCAACTTGGTCATGGTTTTAGACAGGTCCTGGATGGACACAGATGGACACCCCAAAGCCATACAGAAACCAGTAGAAGTCCACAAAGCCAGTATCATAATTTTGGATGATGCTCCCCTAATGCTATCCTATCAGACTTTGGAAGGCAACCCAGGGTCCCCACATTTGAGATGCAACCCACTTCTTCTGCAGGATTCTGAGTGATGGAGGCAACTGCTCAGGAAGCAAAGGTACAGTACATTTCAGTACCAATGTAACCCCAAAAGTATTGGCAAGTATGATCTGGGAGTCCTTCAAGGCAATTATCAGGGGTGCAATTATCTTCTTCTCAGCAGCCAAAAGAAAGAACTCGGAGGCAGAGTTGGGAAACATGAAGGAGAGCCTGGCAGAGGCAGAGAAACAACTTAAAGTAGCCTGGGATGATATGTGGTGAGCTGTTATGAGTGAATGAGGCCATTACTATATCACCTTATTACCTAAGAAATCTAATGATCTTTTGAACTGTGCAAACTCCAACACAAGCCCATTTCTCTAATTCCTTTGGGTGCAAAAATTCTAGCCAAAGCATTAGTGACAAGATTGCAAAAGGTGTACCCGTATTTTGTCCATCAATCTCAAGTGGTCTTAAGAAAAAGGAGGTCAGGGTGGACAACATCCACACTCTGCTTAATCTTGCATGCACATGCAGTCTGGATTGACCCAATCTGTGGCCTTGGCAGTTGATTTCAGGAAAGCCTTTGTCTCTATGGAATGGGGGTACCTCCACAGTGTCCTAGAGACTCTTGGCTTTTGCCCGTGCTTCAAGGGTTTTATCGCTATCCTGTATATAGATACTCAGACAGTTATTATGGCCAACAAGGTCATGTGTTCCCCAGCTGCCATACAAAGAGGGATGCGACAGGACTGTCCCCTCTCTTCCCTCTCATATTTCTGCTTGTCCTAGAACTACCAACCAGAAGTCTCCTAGATGAACCAGGGTAAAAGGCATTGTGGCTGCCAGTGAGCCATACTTAGTGCATATGCAGGCAACTTACTCCTCACTGTTTCAGAGTGACAGTCCTTCCTCCTTCCCCCATTTAATGGCCCTGTTAGACCACTTTGTACAGAATTCTTGTCTGACTGTAAACTAGGACAAGACCACATTATCACCAATGAACAAATTCTGCACCAGGTATTTCTGTGAGCACTCAGATCAAATGAGAGAGCAATTAATTTACATATGTGGCAGTTATAGCCATAAACAACTGGTCCTCCATGGTTTTCATTAATTTACTTCCACTTATTTCATAGCTGGAGCATAAGAGACAGAATTATCAAACACTGAATCTTACTATACTAGGAAAGGTGAAGGTGATTTGATGTTTCCTCTCTCCATGTTTGCCTACATCTTTGATAACCTCCCCCTTGGCAATAGATGACAAGCTCCTAGGCAAGTTAAACTCAATTGTGAGTCATTTTCTATGGGAGGCAAACATACCATGGCTGAACAAGGTCATGCTTAGGGCACACTGCAGTGGAAAGAGGGGAGGCTTGGGCCAACCATGACTTAAGTGTCATCCTTTGGTTTCAGTAAGGTACAGACAATGCATTGTTAGCTTCCTCCACAGAGCATTCTCCACACTGGGTCAAATTGGAGTGTGTTTTGCTGAAAATAAAACTTGTTTTAGCATGTTATTAAGAGCAAAGCTCAGGAATAAGATAGCCACTAATGCTATGGGGGGGGGGATCTCTAGAGTCTGAAACAAATCCATGGCCCTGTCAGCAGTCCCAAAGGAGCAATGGAGGCCTCCACTTCAGATAACCTATTGTTGGAATGATCATAAGATCCTGGTTGATAATAGGGTGCTAATCTGGAGGGACTGAGAGAGGTAGGTGATGGGGACCTTGGTGGATATCATGATATTGGGCACCATCAACCTTCTCTCCTTTCAACAACTGGGGGATAAATTCATGCTTCCAAGAGCTGGCATTTGGAAATACCTACAGCTAAGAAACACAGTAAAGAGTTTGTGCAGGGTCCAGCATTCTCCCAATGTTTGGAGCTGACTGCATAAATTGGTGACTCCTGAGGTAAAGAAGATTGGGATGGTTGGAAGGATCTGTCACATCATTGATGAGTGTAGAATGGTTTGGGAAAAGAATCTGAGCTTGCCCATCCCTGGGGAACACTGGGTATCATGCTTGGCTATGGTTCACAGGGCATATAGTGATGCCACTAGGACCTTAAACTACTGCACAGATGGTACCATACTCTACTGGTCCTTCAGGCAAGGGGGGACAATGGACAACAGAGGTTTTTAACATGTGGTTATAATTGTCATCTCCATTAGTAAAGTACAGGACATGGTACAAAGCATCCCCAGACAGGACCTTTTAAGGTATAGAAAGAAAGATACTAACCCCTTGAGAGATGTGACTTTTGTCTCTCAGTACTGTGCAAAGAGTAGTATGGTTAGGAGGAGCCTTGAAAAGTACTGGCACATACTTACTACTGAACCTGCATTGTCAGGGGTGATACAGAATCCCTCTAGAGTGACATACAGGAGGAGACCATATTTGAGGAATATGTTAATTCATAGCTTTTTGCTGACAAAAAGGACACAGACAAAGAGTTGGGTGCCAGATGCACCCAAGAGTTGCTACTGTTGTAGTAGGTGTATATATTGCACTGTAATTTTAAAATCTAAAACCTTCACCTCTGTCAGCATTGGCAAGGAATACATTATTGATCAGTTTATTAACTGTAGTATTCCTAAAGTAGTGTATCTTGCAATCTGTGTCTGAAGTGCCTTTTATCTAGGCAAAACTAAAAGGTCTTTCAAGGTTCAGGTGGGGGAGCAGTTAAGTTCCATCTGGACTCAGGCGAGACATAATGTGTTGTTCTGCCATTCAGATTTGGCCAGAGGGATAGAGAGACATCAATTATCTTTCTGTGGGATTGAAAGGGACAGAATGGGACCTGGAGGAGGGGGAGCTATACTGGGAATTTGCTACATAAAAGGGAGACTTTTTGGATACTCATATTAGGTGCAATGAAAGGCATTACATCTTAGAGGTTACAGTAAACGATCTGTGAATGACCTTGGTTCAGCAGACCTGGGTTTGATTCCCCCAACATCCACTTGCATACTGTGTGACTCTGAGCAACTCACTTAACCAGCCTAAAGCTCCTGGGTCACCCCTGAAAACAGGCAGTGTGCCTGGTGAGCCTTACCCAGTTAACAAAGAATGAAAAAAAAAAGTACCATGTCTTGAAGATGGGTTTGAGCTGGAAGCCCTTTTAAAGAAATACATTTTCAATACTCAAGTGTTTATCATTGCCATACCATCTAAGCTTGGCTTTTTATAATTACTATAATGTTGATCATTTCTGTTATTTATATGAGGTGAAATGAGAGCACCAGGTCTCAACAAAAGATTTTGGGCTGGCAGATTATTTTAAGGAAAAAGTTTCAGATGTAACAAATATTGGCCATTGCTGTGGTGCATTGCTCAGTCTTGTCATTATATGATTGATAAGCTATTGACTATGATGAAATGTTGCTATACAGTGGCGTTTGATGCCAGGTTTATCCACTGCAATTATGCTTACTGATTTATAGATGTTATGTTCATCTATTCAGTTTTTGCAGTAGATTATATTGTCACTGTTCTATGGGGCATGAATTCTCACAGTCCTTTGTAATAATATTTATTTATATATTTTGTTATTACTTTTTGTTTATGTTTGTATAACATGTATACATATATATTGGTGTATAGTGTGTATCACTTTAAGTGCAACATTTATTATGATGGGGTTCTATGTGATGGGCACTCCCTGATGATGCTGTAGGCAAAACCAGTTGGGGTTTGTGAGGCCCTGCCAGTATCTTACTGAATTGACATGGTAAGAGGCTTTTTTGCACATTTTTTGAATAAAACAAAATGTTGCTTTATATGAATTGGCATTCAGCTCAGTTGTAGCTCAATCAGCCGTAATGTTACTTGGAGATACTTTCATGCCAGCCATAGTAAGGCTATATCCCCTGCATCAGCACTGGCTAATAACAGTTCTAATGGAAACTAAAAGGTTGCCTCTTGTGCATCAGCCCCAGCCCCTGTGCCCATCCCTTCTTAGCTGGCATAGTTATATGGCACCCTTTGTGCCTGATCAGTGGCTCGGCCTTCCCCTAATTGTCTGGCTTATACACTGCCCTACGCCACTTACACTCTTACTCACTCTTATTCACTTCTAATATCTCCCTTCCCTTCTCCCTCCTTCCTAAATAACCTACGCTTTTCAGTCTTACTCACTGCTACTCTCTCCCTTCTCCTCCCCCCACCTCACCTAAAGCACCCCCTACACACCTAGTGTTTACTAGTCCACCCCTCCTTTACTCCTTATCTTCACTCTCCAATTCCCACTGCCAACTTGGTGCATCTTGCTTCAGCTCAAGTTCTGTTACTGGCACTTATGTAATCATGTATTGCCCTTGATGTGTACCCATGATATATATACCACTGTCCTTGATGATCATGTTTTGTACTGTTCTCCTTATGTAACAAGTTCAAATGTAATTCCACCCAACTATGTTCATTATCTGTATTGCTCTACTCCTAATTTCAACTGTAGTATGTATACCTTCCTCCATTGTAACCCCTCACCCCAGGTCGCACCGTGAGACAAGCATCTTTTTGCTCAGTGTGCTTTTCCAGGTGAAACATTTTCAATAAATAAATAAATTAATAAATAAGCTAAATTTGAGAAGCTCTCATACTCAGAAATTAACAAGAGACAGATATTCCAGGTTAAACGGGGCTTATTTTTTACTTTCTTCAAACTTATGCTTTGCACCTTTGATTCAGTCATGGAATCTACTGATGAATTTAATGGGCTGAACCTGGTGAAGGACCTTCTTTACCTGTTACTAACCTCTGGATCAAGAATATGGGCTGACGAGGAAGACATCCAGAATGAACTGCAGCTCTATAGTCTGTACTGTGACATAAAGTATCTAGAGTCTCCATTGAAGGCACCATGAGTAACCCATTCTTTTTCTCCTTGCCAGTGTGGAGTTGGGACCAATATGAATGACAGCTATATCAACTAAATTACTCTAGATGACATACTGTTTGTTTTTCAGCTACAATGCCATTTAGATTTAATTGCTTTTTTCCATGTTGATTCAGGTTTGATGATGCAGTACACTCAATACATGTGTACTCCCATAAGGAATAGAGTCTTTCAAGTTCAAGTTCAAGTTTTTTTTATCTTTAAGTCTTTTATGACTGTTCTCTGGATTGAATTTGTGTGCACATATCTGATTGGTTGAAAACGAAGCTGTGTGTTCCTTGTGGATATTGATGTAATTGTTGCATATATAATAACATTTTCCATGTTAAAAAAATCTCATCTGTGTAACAGCATCTCAGCAGTGTATTGCCCTTAATGCTACATTACAGTAGCACCATTAGATAGTTCCTGGTGTGGGACTACAGCCAATAAATTTCCAGTCTTCTGGCTCCAGAGGTGAGTGTGCAATCAACATAGTAGCCTAAATTGCTTCTCTTGTTTATACATGCTTTTAAAGGAATACTACAGTCAAAATTTGCAAAAAACATATGTTGAATATAATGTTTTGCTTTGTGTGTTTAGTCCTGATGTGTCCTTCCCTTTGTCTGCTAGTAAGAGTTTTTTCTAAATTTTCCTACTAGTTTTATGGCCTCTTGGTATCTCCATGTTAGAATGGTTTATTGCTCTTCTTTTTCCTACAATTCCCCCTCTCTCATGTGACATATGTGACCACTGATTCAGTGAGGGAAAGTATGCAGCAGCAATCTGAAGACAGAGGCCTGATGATTTGGTCTCAGCTAAATAAATTAAATCCAATATTTTTGCTTTCTATATGTTTATCAAAGTCTAGCCAGCAGAAGTAAATGCTTTGCTTTTAAAGCTTTTAATTTAATCAAACTACACCCAGCCATGAAAACCACACAAATCACTCTAGGTCATGAATGCTATACTTAATAAAGACTCTTGCTGTTTACTTATAGAATACCTGCTCAAGTAAACCACAAGTGATTGCTTAGCTCTAAATGTAGCCTTCAGTACCTACTGGATAAGTAAAGTGGCTTAAAAGCACAGCAGTACTGCTTCCAAATTGACTGTAAACCAATACTTGCTGAATCTATGGTCCCTGCCACATCACTGTCACATGGGACAGGAGGCATTGTAGGAAAAAGAAGAGCAATATACCATGGCAATATGGAGATCCTCAGAGGTCATAAAACTAGCATGAGAGGCTATAAAACTAGTAGGCAAATAGTAGACAATAGGACAAAACATACACACACACACACATATATTGCAAAAGTAGTACTCCTTTAACTACTTGTCAATTTCATATTGTGGGGACATAAGTTGAGTAGAAACATACAGTATAACACTCACTGCAGGATGCCACACAACAATTTTAACTGGGTTTTGGAATTTATGGGTCATTTATAAATGAATATTAGTCAAGAAAAAAACATCATTACAAAGGGACACTGAAATGGGGAAAAAAGACTATTTTAAAATGAACACAAGAAACAGTGCAACAGGATGATTCAGCCGATTTCACAGACACACAAATCTATGAAACTAAAAAATTAAATATGGGTTTACATTTCTGTGGGGGGCATATCTAGTGTAATCTATAGGTTTTTGAAACATAATATTTTTAGTCTGTTTAATTCACTATCCCTAACTGAAATGGCAAATGAAAGACATTACCAGTATTGACAGATACTTCTGATGTGACATCAACAAGATGCAACTCAACCAATTAGAGGAAAAGAAGCAAATATCACTATTTTACCAAGGGCCTAAAACTCTAACAAGTTAAAGCCTGTGAGTCACAACTGGTGGAAGTTCAGTGCTCATATTATCAAAAATAAATCTTTATGATGCATTTTCTTATCACTTAATATCCATCTGGGAAAACGTTTTGCTGCAAATAGACACAAAATGGCACAAATAATAAACATGATCAGTCTGTGTCTGCCACAAAACAATGGGAAACTGAAAAATTGTACAATTTCTAACCATGAGAACAAGTGTGCAGTTAGAGCTTGCAGCAATTTGGTGGACTATAACTTCTGATTCTTAAGAACTTAGTAGCCCAGTCAAAATGTCACTGTGTGTTACAAGTAGTGTACCTACATTCTGATCTGTTTTAAAGTCCTGTATAACAGTGTAATTAAATGTGTCATTTTATTGTATTTTACTTAGTGTTTTGAAATGTATAGACATGACTAAAAATGAGGTTCTTGATTCTGACCACTAACAAGTATACAAAGTAAATAAAACAATAGTAAAACTCATCTGGACCATAGTGAAGGGGGAGTCACCAAAGATTAACCTTTTTGGGGCCTCAGTGATATAAGACCATCATTGCTTAGATGGTACAATAATAATACATGAGCCTAGTCTTTTGATCTGGACAACATGAAAAGGGGACCACCGGAGCAAAGTTACATTATTGGTAATACAAGCAGAGTTCAATATGTGATAAAAACCTTATAGCCTGAATTGCTGAAAAAGCTGTACATTGCTTCCCCTGGAGCTTTTGTACACACAAAGACTTGTGAAGGTGACTGCTGGTGTAGCTATAAATCTGCTGATCCATCAGTTCCGTAACAGCTAGAATGGTGTTGATGACTTGATGGTATGCATTTAGATACAATAGAACCAATAACTCTATATTCATTGTAGTGAAATGTCACAGTCCTACAAAAACATTTTTGTTCGTGCATGAATTGTGTTGCATTTAAAACTATCCAATGTCCATGACATCTGCCAAACTTATTATCCTATGATCAAATTTATCATCAACACTATCAAAGTAAAAAAAAAAATTGCAGAAACAGTAGTTGTTGTCCCCAACCCACTCAATCCTTCTCCTACCACTTTTGCCCCACTTGTGGTGTGTGAAGTTATGAAATTTCACTCCATGGAGAAATTTGTGAATTCACCTCACTTTGTGAATTTAATCTACTCTGTGAATTTCTAATTTGCACTACAGTGCTAAATCCATGGATGGCAGATTTTTTAACTTCGCCTGTGAAGTGAGGCCCACAGGTGAAGTTTATAATGAAGCACGGAGGACCTGAGCTACTGTGGGTTGCCCTGAAAACACCTATGAGGGCCACTATTACCATAGAAGTGATCTACAGACCTCCAGCAAAGGGGAGAGAGGTGGATAAGGATATGATGGAAGCCATCCAAAGAATGGCATGCAGGGGGGAGGTGTTGCTGGTGGGGGATTTCAACCTACCAGACTTGGATTGGAGACTACCAGCTGCAGCAACAGTCAGAAGTAAGGACATCTTGGACTCCCTGCAAGGGGCGTTCCTCAGGCAACTAGTTAGGGAGACCACTTGTGTGTGTTAGGGGGGTGATACTAGACTTGGTACTGACAAACAGAGACAGTGTTGCTGACATAATGGTGGGTGACAACCTGGGATCCAGTGATCACCATATAGTGTGGTTCAATATAAGGACTGGGCCAGAACTGAGCCACATTTAGATGAGGGTGCTGGACTTCAGGAGGACTGTTTTAGGAAAATGGGAGATTGCCTCCAGAATGCCCTGGTAAGGATAGAGGGTCAGGAGGAAATTGAGGAGCTATGGGCAAAAATAAAGGGACCCTTTGAAAAAGCAACAAATCTCTGTGTCAGGCAGCTTAACTAGGGCAATAGAAAAAAGAGACAGCTATGGTTATCAAAAGATGTAGCAGAAAAGATAATGGCAAAAAAATTAGCATTTAGAAAGTAAAAAAGGACATAGAAGGAGGAGGACAGAGAAATGACCAGGAGAAACAAAGGGAGGCAGGGAAGGCAGTTAAACACATAAAGGCACAGAGGAGAATATTGCCCAGTCAGTGAAAAAAGGGGAGAAAACTTTCTTTAGATATATAAGTAAGAAGAGGAAGACCAAAGTGGGGGGATAGAAAGGATACAAGGGTAAGGAGGGGGTTGTGAGGAGGAGGAGGAGGAGGAGAACCAAAAGAATGCAGACATACTGAACAAATAAGTTTGAGGGGTAGGTGATGGGCCAAAGATAAGGGACAAGGGCATAAATGGTAGGGAGGTGGACGCTAGTCCTTTTACTGAGGAGAAAGTCCTCAAGGAAGTAGCACAAGTAAAAGTAGACAAGGCAATGGGACCTGATGGGGTGCACCCTTGGATACTGAGGGAGAGCAAGGATGTGCTGGCCGCACATCTGTCAGCTCTGTTCAGCTTATTATTAGAAACAGGTGAGGTTCCAAGGGACTGGAGGAGGGCAGATGTGGTCCCACTACATAAAAGTGGAAACTGGGAGAAGGCAGGAAATTACAGACCAGTCAGCCTGACTTTGGTAGTTGGCCAAGTAATGGAATCACTACTGAAGGAAAGGATAGTGGAATAGCTTGTAACCAGTGGATTACAGGATCCAAGGCAACATGGTTTCATGGGGGGGGTCTTGCCAGACCATCTTGATTGTGTTCTTCGACTGGGTGAGCAGGAAATTGGATCAGGGAGGAGCAGTAGATGTTGCCTGCCTGGATTCCAGCAAAGCCTTTAACACCATTCCACATAGAAGACTGGTGAATAAGATGGCCTGTCTGAGAGTGGATCAAAATGTGGTAAACTGGGTAAGAAGTTGGTTAAGCATCAGGAGTGAGAGGGTGGTGGTAAATGGTTTCCACTTTGAGAAGACAATTTGATCAGTGGGGTGCCTCAGGGGTCACTACTAGGCCTGGTCCTCTTCAATGTCCTTATTAGAGACACTGTGGAAGGGATAAAAGGGAATGTATGCCTGTTCACGGGTGACACAAAAACCTGCAACAGAGTAGACACACCAGGGGGATGGAAAAAATAAAGGCTGATTTAAAAAATTTCGAAGAATGATCAAGGTTTTGGCAGCTGGGTTTCAATGCAAAACATTACAAAATCATGCACTTGGGGTGAAGAGACCTGGGGACTACATACCAATTGGTATAGGAGATACTGGCAACCACCAAACAGGAAAGGGACCTAGGGATAATAATTTCTGATGACTTGAAAGTAGCCAAGCAGTGTGATAAGGTAGTGGGGAAGGCTAGCAGGATGCTTGGGTGCATAGGGAGGAGTATCACCCCTAGGAAGAAGGAGGCAGTATTACCATTGTAGAGATCACTGGTAAGACCTCACCTCAAGTACTGTGTCCAGTTCTAGAGGCCACACCTCTGGAAGGACATAGACAGGGTGGAGGCAGTACAAAAGAGGGCAACCAAAATGGTGCAGGGCCTGCACCAAAAGCCCTTTGAGGAGAGACTCAGAGAACTGAGTATGTACACTGTAAAGGAAAGGAGGGAAAGGGGGGCTATGATAGAAACATTTAAATACCTAGCAGGTATTAATAAGGTACAGAAAGATAGCATTTTTCATAGAAAAAGAAGCTCTAGGACAAGGGGTCATGCTATGAAGCTGGGGGGGGGGGCTCAAAGGTAATATGGGGAAATACTTTTTCACAAAGATGGTGGTGAAGGCCTGGAATGACCTTCCAGCAGAGGTGATGGGTGCCAGAACTGTTACAGAACTCAGTCATGCATGGGACAGATACATGGGGTCCTTGGTAGTAAGGCAAGGGGGGGAGACAACTGGAGATAAAGTAGGGTCTGTGATGGTACAGTAGGTAGAGAAAACTGAGCAGACTAGGTGTGCCAAGAGGTCCTTATCTGCCAACAACTTCAATGCTTCTATGTTAACCATGGGACTGGAGGTCACATGGTACTTACTTAAATTGTTGTATTAATGGTACTTACAGAAATTATTGTATTAATTTTAGCTGTGTATAATTTGATTTGTTTGCTGTCATGTTTTATTGTATGTTTGTACAGGCGCCTTGGATTTGGAAAAGCGCCTTCAACAAATAAAGTTTGATTTGATTTGAAATGAGCTATTTGCCATATTTAGGCCGAATTCGATACAGTCTTATGATGAGAAAGTTGGAGTTAAATCTGTCCCTGAATTTCTGTGCCCAAAAACCTTTTAAAAGTGCTTTAAATGTTGACTGTTTTGAATAAAATCCCTCCTAAAGTGTCTAGAGTGGCCTGAGCAGCTACAGTAGCAATTTTCTTTGGTAGTTTTCAGGTTTACTATGTTATTTTCAGTTTTATTTACTTTAAAGTAATGTTTTCTTTTGTGTAGTAAAGCAGTGCTGTGTGGAGGAGGGGATCTGTTTTAGCTATCATTTTTTTCTGTTTTCTGTGATTCATTATATTTCTGTAGAACCATTTTGGGTGTTTCAGAGAATTATTTTTTGTCAGTCTGGTGTTACTATATTGATTGTAGTTACTTTTTTATTAATTGAAGTTACAGTTTTACTGTAATAATTACAGTAACTTCTTTATCCCAGTCTTGTGTCTTCTTAATCCACATCGTGTATTATTTGTGTAAAAAAACCTTATTTTTGTGGTGTTTATACTGTATCTACTGTTACCTCAGTAAATTACTGTATTGTGATATTTAAATCACATTGCTCTGGTGAGGTGTTGTACTGTTTCTGCTGCTGCCTGCATTTAGTTTAACTGCAGTTTTCAAAAATCAAAATATCAAAATGCCTTGAAAAAAATGCTCAAATAAAGTTTGATTTGCTGGGGGGGGGGGGTCTCATGATGCAGCTGACCTGAGAGGAGCTTGGTGTCATGAATTGCACTGGGGGGAGGCAGAGATACTCTCTTCTTCCTTTAGAATGCTTGCCGAGGTCATGATTGCACCTCTGTCACGAGGATCAAGGGCATCCCTCTAGCTCTGGATAAGGGCACAATACCAGCCTTGAGTCTTGTGGCCAAATATAAACCCCTTTCCTTGACTATTACACATGGGAGGAAGATGCAGGCATCACACTATTTTCGGGGTAGCAGCACAAATACCAGATTTGGCCTTCTCACTACAGGACATACAACAGCCTGGTGCAAAATCTTTGTTGGCTCTGATTGCTCTGGGCTGCTCCCATAAGCTCCTTCAGCTTTTCCCTAAACATTAGGACATTATACACTATGGGAGTTCCCTGGGTGGCATGCTTGCCTTCCCAGTCTTCCAGGATCAAATCTAAGGGCCCACACACCCTACATCCATATAAGAGTTCGAAGGTGGAAAACCCTGTCAACTCTTGGGGCACCTCCCTGTATGCGAACAACAGGTATTTCTCCCAGTCCCTTCCATGCTGTTCAGCAAATGCTTGCAGCATTGATTTTAGGGTACCATTAAATCTTTCCACCAGCCATTGGCTTGCAGGTGATAAGGTGTCATATGTCTCTGTACCACCCCACACCTCTCCCACAAACTTTTCATCAGGTCTGACATGAAGGTACCCCCTTGATCAGTGATAACCTCCTGCAGAAACCCGACATGGGAGAAAATCACCATCAAGGCATCTGCCACTTTGTCTGTCCTAGGGGAGAAAAGCGAGACTGCCTTTGGGTATCGGATGGCATAATCTACCACTGTCAGGATAAACCCCTAGAAGGAGGAGCTTGGGGTACTCAAAGGTCCCACAATGTCCATTCCTGCCCTCTGGAATGGCTCCTGCACAACGGGCAAGGGAACTTGGATGGCTTTGATTTTACTACCTGCCTTCCCTGGGTCAGTGCATGAAGATGGGTTACCTATGGGTTATCTATAAAGTCCCCAAGACCATGCAAAAACCCAAATGCAGGGAAAGCCATAAGAAAATGTAGTGATATGACTTTTGAAACAAAACTGTATAAACAGATATAAAACTTAGTGAGACTGTCGTAATACACTCCTTTATGGTAAATTTCCACATCTTTGTATACAAACTCCAGTAAGAACTGGAAAATGAATTGTGACATTTCTTCCCATACCTGCATCATGTTGCTTAACTGAGGTGGTAACAAGTGCATTTGAGGTGAAATAAAGCATTTTCATACTAATTACTCACTTGTTGTATGTGCCGCACTTTTGGGTTGCTTCTCTAATCTCGCTCCTCCCCCCAAATCTCCCCCCAAAAAATCACTCTTGGAAGGTCACTGATTATGTCTCCTGGAGTTACATCCAGACATTTTGCCAAAAGAGCCCTTTAATATTTATTTTCCCCCCAATTTGCTGCATTGTGCTCCTGCATCAGGGTCCACTTGACCTCACTGTCCTGCTTTTGCTGAAGTCCACATTATTTTAACAAAGTGCCACCATTTACAGTTACCAGACAACAGGTTCATGTCCTCATTTCCAGATGTTCATGTCGAGAGGTCGCGAGATGGGGGATCCGCAAGAGAACCTGAGACACCTGGTGACGTGGCAGTAAAGTGCGCCTGCCTTTGGGGGGATAATAAATTCATCAGCCCAGAGGAGTTTTGTCCCTTTCTTCAAGGAGTAATTTGGGAGAGAAGTGTTTTTTGTCCTCCAGAGTTATGTGGCGAGAACAGCTACTGCCATCCCTTAAACTGCAGCCACTCCATCGACAACCATCTACTTTGAGTCCAGGTAAAGGCCCAGATTAGCCAGCCATCCAGTTTAGGGCATCTATAGTCATTTAATATCCTATGCCCCAACATACTGGAGAGACTCAGTGGTAATTTGACTTTTGTTTGGGGGGGTTTACATCCAGTCAAAGTTTGGCACCTTTTCATGATGATATCTGCCTGACCGCTATGATGTGAGACTGTGTTATTTTAATAAATATGTAATCAGTTTTTAATGTTGGTTTACCAGGTGGGGTAGGCTCTAGAGAGTTGCACAGACCTTGAGGAAAATAGTGTTCAATGAAAATTTCAATTTGCCAAATTCTGATTTGACAAGCAACAGTGGACTAAAAAGGTACCACGTTTGTCTTAAATGCACTCCTGTAGTCTTGAATGAACATGTTGCCCAAAATTAAAGGTTTAGCCAATTTTGCTCAGCTTTGAAGAGGGAAAGTGTATTTTGCTGAAACTGGTGCAAAGTATGCAAGTGTTGCCTGAATCTGGCTTAATGTGCTCATGAGGAGTTAGCTCCCAATTGGATGGGATGTGGGTGTGCTAACTGTCCATAACATCAGACATATGATCCAGTTTTTCTGCCATTATGGCCCCACATTATGGCCACATGATATGTTCTGATGCTTGTTTTTTGGGGGGCTTATGTAACAAAATCATCCACTGTTGCTGCTATTTTGATGGTCCAGTGTGGTGTTATTGTGTTTTTATGTGATGCACTGTAATTTAAATGCTGCTTGGTGTTTGCCGGGGGGGAGGGGATGACGCATGGTGTGGGCCTTGGTTTGGAAGCCTGCTGTGGTGTGTAGGCCTCCAACGGACCACTTGGAAACCAAAAGTGAATGATGTACAATGAGTGGGCACAGCATAGTTTTGCATACATTACTAAGTCCACCTGTGCACACCAAAGATTGACTTCTGGGTTCCAAATGGTGCCATCGAGGCCTACACACCACAGCAGCCCACGCCGTGTGATCTGATGTTTTCTGATGTTTGCTTTTGTGGCTGGAGGCCTCATGTAGCAAAATCCATACTCTTGCTGTGTTTTGATGGTCCAATATGGGATTTAAATATGTTATTGTTACTTGCTGTACTTTAAATGCTGCTTGATGTTTGCTGGGGGAGGCATGGTGAATGGTGTGGGCTTTTGTTTTATAAGCCTGCTGTGGTGTGTTGGCCTTGTTCAGACCACTTGGGTTCCAAGTGGTCCTATCCAGGCCTACACATCACAGCAGCCTTCCAGATAAAGGCCCATGCCATGTGGTCTGATGTTTTCTGCTGTTTGCTTTTGTGGGTAGAGGCCTCATGTAGCAAAATCCAACAGTGCTTTTGCTGTGTTTGATATGGTCCAATGTGGGATTTTTAGAAAACTGCTGCTTGGTGTTTGTTTTGGGGGGATACCATATGGTATGGGCCTTTATGTGGAAGCCTGCTGTGGTGTGTGGGCCTCAAGTGGATTATTCGAAACCCAAAAGTGAATGTTTTCACTTAGTGGGCACCACAGGATCCATTTGAGGCCTACACACCACAGCAGGCTTCCAGATAAAGGCCCACACCATGTGTAATGATATTTTCTGATGTTTGCATTTGTGGGTGGAGGCCTCATCTCATAAAATCCACCAGTGCTCACTGTGCTTGAACCGGTCGAATGTGGGATTTTTAGAAAAATGCTACATGGTGTTTATTTTGGTGGGGTAATGCTGCATGGTATGGTACTTTATCTGGAAGCCTGCTGTGGTGTGTGTGTAGGCCTCAAGTGGATCATTTGCAACCCAAAAGTGAATATTTTCACTTATTCGGCTCCAAATGATCCACTCGAGGACTACACACCACAGCAGGCTTCCAGATAAAGGCCCATGCCATGCGTAATGATATTTTCTGATGTTTGCTTTTGTGTAGGGCTCCCTCATGTCACAAAATCCACCAGTGCCCTTGCTATGTTTGAACTGGTTGAATGTGGGATTTTTAGACAAATGCTGCTTGCTGTTTGTTTGGGGGGGATGCCACACGGTTTGGGCCCTTATCTGGAAGACTGCTGTGGTGTGTAGGCCTCGGATGGATAATTTGGAACCCAAAAGTGAATGTTTTCCTTTATTGGGCTCCAAGTGATCCACTCGAGGCCTACACACCATAGCAGGTTTGCAGATAAAGGACCATGCCATGCAGATCATTGTTTTCTGAAGTTTGGTTAGGGGTGGGGATCCCTCAATGTTTTTTTTTAGTGTGAAATCAACAAGCTAATCATACATTATCTATATGTTTCATATTGTTTACATACTCATACTGTACAATGCCTGTTTACTAATCCAAGTGTTGTCTGAGTGTGGTGTTCTTTGCAGGCTGGTGGCTGCGCACCTCCATTTTATTTGCAGGCTGGTGGATGCACACCTCCATTTTGTTTGCAGGCAGGTAGATGTGCACCTTCATTTTGTTGGCAGGCAGGTGACTGATGCCTCCATTTTGTTTGCAGGCTGGTGGCTGCACACCTCCATTTTGTTTGCAGGCTGGTGGCTGCACACTTCCATTTTCTTTGCAGGTAGGTGGCTGTGCACCTCCATTTTGTTTGTAGACTGGTGGTTGCGCACCTCTATTTTGTTTGCAGGCAGGTTGATGTGCACCTCCATTTTGTTTGCAGGCAGGTGGATGCACGCCTCCATTTTGTCTGCAGGCAGGTGGATGCGTACCTCTATTTCATTGTTTGACTTTTGTCCTGTGATGCATGTCGAAGCATGTCATGCATCTTATATTGTCCTTTTGCTCTTGTAAACCACTTCATGGATCATGTCTTTGACACTGCGCCTCCATTTCATTGTTTGACTTTTGTCCTGTGAAACCCGTTGTGCATCTCATCTTGTCCTTTTGCACGCGTAAACCACTTCATGGATCATGTCTTTGGCACTGCTCCATTAACCTGTTCTTACATCTTAAGTCTTGTCAATTCCAGAATTTGCCACTTCTCACTTTGTATATTTTTGCCAGTGTGGCATTAACCACATCTTGAAAGGTATTTCTATTCCAAAGTCAATTCAATTAACAGAAGCGGTATCTTGTTTTAAATCTTCTTCTTCTTCTTCTGTTCCTACAGACTTTCTAAAAACTCTTAAGGATGGAATCAAGAAGACAACCATGTTTATCTGCTGCAGCAGTGCTCACTGAGGTATCACATAATACTGCTACTGCTCAATCAAGCAAGGAAAGAAACTGGCTTTACAGAGCGAATATAAAGAAGGATGAAGGCCACTATCAAGCATATTTGGAAAAAAATGCAGCATGTGCCAAGAAAAACAGAGACAACATGACTGAGGATCAGCATAGCCATTATAATGACATGGCAAAGGAGAGAATGAGAAGGTACAGAGAAGCACAGAAACAAAAGACCCAATCAACTGTAGAAAAAAGTAGTAGGCCAACAAAACAAACACGTCCTAATGATCAGAATGCATTGCCACAGAGGGAATACTGGAGGGAGAAAAAAGACAACAGCGAGCCAACATGACAAGTCAGAAAAGAAGAAAAATGAATAAGAAGCAATGCAGAAAGTACCATGAAAAAATGTCTGCCACCACTGCCTCACCAGTTCCCACCACTGTCTCACCAGTGCCCACTGCTGCCTCACCAGTGCCCACCACTACCTCACCAGTGCCTACTACTGCTGCCTCACCAGTGCCCACCACTGCCTCACCAGTGCCCACTACTGCCTCACCAATGCCCACTATTGCCTTATCAGTGGCCACCACCACATACACCATGCCAGTAGCCACTGACAACTCACCAGTGGCTGCCACCACACCACACTCAGCGATGATCCTGCCAGGAAAAGAGCCATTCATGTCACCAGTGGTACTGTATAATGCTGCTCTAAGAAAGTCAGTGCAAACAGCAAGAAAGGCATTGCCAAAATCACCCACTAAATTTGCAATAACATTGGAGTGGATATTGGCATTTTGCTCACCATCCAAGAAAGCAGCCCTGGTCAAGTGTGGTGTGCTTCCAAGAACACAAGTGGAAGATAAACTTATGTCAGTTGTATCTGAGAAGTTGTCCCAGCTAAAAAACAATCACAAGAAAAGTGAGAGACAGAAGAACAAGGAATTTTTTAAAAAACAGAGTAGTATTAAAAAAATACAAGCTGCTAAGAACTGCGAGCTCAACATTGGGGGTGAGCTGGAAGAGGCTTATAAGAGTATATTTTGCAGAGACTGAAAGCAAAAAAACACACTGCTCTGCACTGCCACTCAAAACTGTCAGTAGAGTGGAAAAATTATTTGAAGAGAATGCCACACTTCTGCCACATAAAAAGGCCTTTTCTAAATGGTCAGGCAAAACAAGGTCATACCTTGACAAACCTATTAACCATCTTCACCAAGAATTCATGCAACAGAACCCATACACACCACTGGGAACATGAAAATTTGGCACTTTGCAACCAAGACACATTAAACTTGCAGGGCAGCAAAAACTTGAACAATGTCTTTGTGAATATTGAGCTAATGCATCACTGAAGCTTGAGGCTATAAATCGTCTTGTCAATAAATATAAACTTCCATGCTGCAAAGTTGCAGATCTTTACCAGGCAGCTGAAATTATTATGTGTCCCAGACTACCTTTGGAAAAGTTCTTCAAATTTGATTGCATGTAAAAAGCATGTGACAAGTGCAGCACCGAAAATTTTTTTGACGTGGTGAAGGACCTAGTCCCGAAACATGGACAAGAATTGACAACATGGCAGCAGTGGGACAGTATCAAAATCATGGGAAGGGCTGATGATCTCCAAGAGCAACTAACTAGAAAGGTTTTGAAAAATAAAAGCTCTACTGTCTGAATGCTGGTAGAAGTCCTAAAAAATGTCCTTTTCTTCCTGGGTCATCATATGCATGCTGCAGCATGGCAGCACCATCAGTTTAACTGGATAAGGCAGTTCGTACCCAAGAAATGGGTGGTGATGGTGCTAGACTTCATGGAGAACTTCACCTGTAAACTGCAGGATGTAGTACAGTCAGCCCACTGGCACCATGAGCAAGCAATAGTTCACCCTGTGGTTACATATTACAACTGTAATCTCTGTGAAGCCACTGTCAGAGATGCTCGCGTTTTCATATCAAGTGATCTCAAGCATGATCACTATACTGTACAACATTTTGTTGAAATTGTAAATGCACACCTCATGAACGTTCAATCACTGAACATTGTCAATCAAGTTCACTTCTCAGATGGCAGTGGTGTGCAGTACAAGTCAAAATGGTCATTTTATGATATTTCCTTTTCCAACAGCAAGTATGGATTACCAATTGAGTGTGCTTATTTTGGATCAAGACATGGGAAGGGGCCCTCAGATGGGGAAAGTGCAGTGGTGAAGTCTAAGGCAAGCATGGGAGTACAATTGTGGCGGGCAGTAATCTGGAATGCAAAAGAACTATTCAAATACTGCCACAGTGAACTAACAAAAGTCACTGACACTGAAGGGTGCACTCACCACAGGAGGACATTTTTCTGGGTGGGTGAAAATGAAATAAAAAGACAGCCAAAAGGAGATGTAAAAGCTGTACCTGGAACACGACTCATACAAAGTGTGAAGTTGCAAGTGGATGGTGCGGTGGCCACAAGAAACCTTGCATGTTTCTATACACATTGCATTGATGAAGCTGGGCCCTGTGAGAACCATAGTCTGGTGGAAGAGTGGAAGTTGAAGAAACTAATTAATTCAGCTACATTTGTGCCTGCTGCTAATGTTCACAAAACCACAAGTGACACTGCTCCTACTTGCTCCCCAGCTGTGGTCATTGTGCCTGGTCATGCATAATCCTCTGACACCTAAGTCCACCCATCTGACAGTGACATGACTGCTGCCAGTGCTCCTGCAGTTTCTGGCACAACAACAGCCACCATGGCCATTTTGAGCACTTTGCAAGATAGGGGAATGCACATTGATGCAACCACATCAAATCACTGCACTGTTCCTGAACTGGACAGGCCTGCTCCAAATATCCAAAAAGTTCAGAAAAGGAAAAAAACATTGTTGGAACCAGAGATCAATAAATTCTGTGCAGTCAACTATTCTATGGAATTCTATATTGGTCAAGTTACAGCAGTAGACACAGTAAAGCAGTTGTACTCAGTGAAGTTCCTACAGAACTGTCAGAGTGTTTTTTCTTGGCCATGATGGCAGAACACTAACAACATGAAGAAAATACAAATTTTTCATGGGCCGATACAGCCTTAAGGAGATGGACCCTATGTTGTACAATCGGAACAATTAAAGTTCATTGTTGAAAAGTTCAGCAAGCTGCAACAGAGATGGGATTAAAACACTACTCTTACTGTGCATTAAGGTGGACTGCAGAAACTGCATCATTGCATTGCACTAACTGTAATTTATGTACATAATGTTCATATCTTCTGTATAGTTTATTCTGCATTTCTATTTTAGATTAGGGGCAGTTAGTTCTGTAGTTACCATTTAGCCTGTATTTATATGTTTAGTCTCTAGGTATAGTTCAGTAGATCTGTAGTTGCTGTTTCAGCAGTATTTTTAGCATGGAATCTAGGTATAATTCAGTAGTTACCATTTAGCCTGTATAGTTTAATCTCTGGGTATAGTTCTGTAGATATGTAGTTACCATCCAAGCCTGTATGACTACTTTAGTCTCTAGATATAGTTTAGGTGTTCTGTGTGAAAATTAAAACTTGTTGAGACTTTGTCAGAGTAAATCATTTTACTTCTGTAAATTGTGATTTAATTACCAGTTTTACTTTCACCTATAAAACTTTTTAACTTCTACAACTGTTTCCTATCTCTTATTACGTGTGCTGTTATGTAAGGTCTCTTGCCAAATGACAACATTATAAAAATGTTCCCTGTTATATGCACATGCACTTTTATGTGCCCCGTTACTTGTGCATACACAGTATTATTTCCCCGTTACATGCGCATACACAGTTTTATGTCCCCTGTTCATGTGCGACATTGTAACAGGTTTTTCTGGTGATACAGCAAAGGCATTATCCCGCACCATATAACATTTGCTTTAGGTGGGTGGTGGCTGCCCAAAAACAGAAATTGTTTTGATAAATTATGAATTTCAAAAAATTTCACAAATGTCAGAATTTGGTAGCCCTATTTCATGCACTGACCCCCCTATATTTTTTTTCACCATTCACACATGCAATATTCCTTCACCTGCTGGGTGAAGTTTGGTCAATAGAAATTCTGGGCCAGTCACTCCATGGTGTGCATGATTCCCAGATGCCCGGACATGGGAATATCATGAGTGATCTTGACAACCACTCACAGCACTCCTGGGGAATGACAAGCTGTCTGCCCAGCATCCCTCCCTCTGTCCTTATATCCTCTGTATACAACAGTCCATTGTCCCAATATACTCTATATCTCCTGTCACCTCCGTGTGTCCCATTATATTCTGCACAAGCCCTCAGCTTCTCCAAACTAGGATCAATCTGCTGAGTAGCTGCAAATTCTTCACATCTTCCCAAGGCATGGGACATGTCCCCTTCAGTTCCTAAACTGGGGTCCAAAGCTCTAGCATCAAGACATTCAGGGTCACTGCCATCCCTAACCTTATGTCCACTGGTTACCCCTCCCTCCTCTGAGGAACTTTCTGTAGCTGTTTTGTGAACTGCTACTTGGGGAAGTTCTATCTCCCTTTCACTACTCTCCATATCAGGAGACACAGGTTGGAGAACCAGCCTCGCATTTTTTTCCACAGGGATTTTTATGAGGTCCAGGGAACTACAATCAGCCTTTGCTGTCTGACTGTGGGTAAAAGCACACACCACCCCCTTCTGGAGATTTTTCCCTATAATCACATCCAGAGAGAGGTTGTATTTACTGCCACCTTTTGTACCCTCTCCCCTGAGTTTTCTCCTCCCTAGTGAATCCCCTCTTCATCACAAACTGATTAGGTATAAGCTGTTCAGGCCCAACCAAATTCCTTTTTACTAAACATAGAAACAGAATTTGACAGCAGATAAGGACCGCTTGGCCCACCCAGTCTGCACATTTCCCTACCTAATGGATAAGCTGCAGATCCTAGTTAACCAACAGCTGACTTTTTCTTACCCCCACCCACTAGAATTGCCTTATGACTGTCCTATGCATTCTTGAAATCCACTACTGTTTTTTCTTCACAACCTCCTCAGGAAGGCTGTTCCATGCATCCACAACCCTCTCCATGAAAAAATACTTGCTCACATTACCTCTGAGCCATCCCCCCCTTAATCTTCAAATTGTGCCCTCTTGTTCTTTCACACCTCTTTTTCTGAAAGATATTACTCTCTTGGACTTTGTTGATTCCCTTGAGGTCCTTGAAAGTTTCTATCATGTCTCCCCTCTCCCTCCTTTCCTCATGGCTAGTCATATTAAGCTTCTTAAGTCTCTCTTCATATGTCTTCTGGTGCAGACATTGACCATCTTAGTTGTCCTCCTCTGGACCGCCTCCATCCTGTCTATGTCTTTGCGGAGGCTGGGTCTCCAGAACTGCATGAAGTACTCCAGATGGGGTCTCACCAGCTGTCTGTATAGAGGGATGACAACTTCCTGTTTTCTACTGGCGATGCCTCTCCCTATACATCCCAGTATCTCCCCAGCCCTCCTTACTGCCCTCTCACATTGATTTCCACCTTTAGGTCATCAGATATGATTACCCCAGGTCCCTTTCCATTTTTGTTGTTGTTAGTATCTCACCCCATTGTGTACTCTTCCCCTGTGTTTTTGTTTCCCAGGTGCATTACTTTGCACTTCTTAGCATTGAATCTAAGCTGCCATACATTTGACCATTCATCCAGCCTTGCCAAGTCCCTTCTCATCCTTTCCACCCCACCTTGTGTAACAACTCTGTTGCAGATCTTTGTGTCATCTGCAAAGAGACATACTTTTCCTTCCAGTCCCTCTGCAATGTCACTTATAAAGACAATAAAGAGGACCAGTCCTAGTACTGAACCCTGCTGTACCCCACTATTAGCCCCCCTTTCTTCAGAGTGGACTCTGTTTACTATTACCATCTATGTCATGTTCTCCAGCAAATTCTTTACCCAGGCTACCAGCTTGGGACCCACTCCAAGGCTGGGCAACTTGAATATTAATCTTTTGTGTGAGTCTGTGTCAAATGCCTTGCTAAAGTCTATGTAGGCCATGTCTACAGCCCCTCCTTGATCTACTACTTTGGTCACCCAAAGAAATCTATTAGATTCATCTGACATGACCTTCCCGCTGTGAATCTATGCTGTCTTGGGTCCTGTGCTTCTCTGGCCTCTAGGTAATCAACAATGCTTTCCTTCAGAAGTGATTTCATCATTTATCCAATCACTGAGGTTAAACTAACAGGTCTGTAGTTTCCTGCTAATGTCCTGCTCCCACTTTTGTGAAGTGGAATAACATCTGCCCTCCTCCAGTACTCAGGTACCACCCCATCCTCCCACGATTTGTTAAAGAGGGTAGTCAGTGGTTTCATTAGTTCTACCCTTAATTCTTTTAGAATTCTGTGATGAATCCCATCAGGTCCCATTGCTTTGTCCACCTTCAGTTTTAAGAGATCTTTCAGACCCCTTTCTTCTGTGAATGGGCTGGTATCAACTCCCATATCTAGAGTGTTTCTATTGTTTGGTTTAGGTACCTCCTCCTCTTCATTTGTGAATACTGAGTAAAAATATTTGTTTAGTATCTCTGCCTTTGCACAGTCACCCTCTGTCCACCCTCCTCCCATTATTAAGCCTCACTATCCCTCCCTTGGTCTTCCTTCACTCCCTGATGTACCTATAAAAGGTTTTATCCCCCTTCTTAACTGAGTTGGCTATCTTTTCCTTGGTTTGGGCCTTTGCTGTTCTGACTGTCTTCCCTACTTCCTTTTGCTTTAATTGATACAATTCTCTGTCCTGCTCTTTCTATGATTCCTTGTACTTCCTAAATGCTTTCTTTTTCTCCCTAACCTTCCCTGCCTCCTCCTTTGAGAACCATAATGGTTTCTTACAACGTTTTTGTTTTATTTGCTTCACACAAAGGCTTGTTGCCTCTGTGATGGCAGTTTTGATTATTCCCCATTGTTCTTCAACCCCTCCTTCCTGCCCTTTTGCTAGTGCATTCCTTAGGCACTCACCCATTTTGGCAAAGTCAGCACTCCTGAAGTCCAGTACCTTTGCCTTTGTATGGCTTGACTCTACTGCTGTGTTTATTGTGAACCATACTGCTCAATGGTCACTAGTTCCCAGATGGCTACCCAATTCTAAATCTGTGATCCTCTCGCCATCTCCATTTGAGAGTACCAGGTCTAAGATTGCTCCCTCTCAAGTAGGTTCCAATACTAGTTGTCTAAGACATGCCCCCTGTAGGGCATCTATAATGACCCCACTCTTAGAAGTGGCTGCTGCAAATGCACTCCAATTAACATCTGGCATATTCAGATCCCCCATCAGCAATATCTCTCCTTTTTCTGCCATTCTTAGGATACTTCCTATCATTTCCTTGTCCATGTCATCCCCCTGAGATGGGGTCTGTATACAACCCCTGTGTGGATTGTGGTGCCATTGTTTGTCTCCAAATTGACCCACAGTGCTTAATCTCCTCCCTGTTTAATCTTTTGTTCTATAGCTTTGATTCCTTCCCTTGTGTAGAGAGCTACTCCTCTTCCTCTTTTACTCTCTCTGACCCTCCTGTAGATAATGTATCCTGGTATGTTTACATCCCAGTTATGGTTCTGTGTGTACCATGTTTCTGTGACTGCCACAATATCCAGATGTTCCACCTCCATCAAGGCCACTAATTCAGGAAGCGTGTTACCCAGACTACGGTCATTAGTACTCATTGATCTCCATTTTTGGATTGCTTTACCTCTTGTAGCACTATCCCAGTCCTCATTGGCTTTGCTTTCCCCATTCACCCTTGTCCTGCTCCCTACTGACCTTTGTACCTTGGTCTTTACCACATTTAGTACCCTGCTTTGTAGGGGGAGGCTGGGAATTCCCTGCTGCTTATCAATGCCTACACCTTGACTAGTTTAAAAGCTTGCCAATGAAGCATTTAAACTAATTGCCCAGAAGACTTGTTCCCTTTTTGGACAGATGCAGACCATCCTGCCAGTATAGGCTGGTATCCCTCCAGGTGGAACCCCAGTCTCCAATGAAGCCAAACCTCTGTGCTCTGCACCATTTTTATAACCATCCATTGAACTGAATGGTGCAAAGTACCCTCATCTTACCCTTGCCATAGACAGGCAGCACCTCTGAGAAGGATACTGTGTGTGCTACTTGCCTTAGGCTCCTCCCCAACTCCTCAAACTCCTCCTGCACTGCTCTAATCTCATGTTGAGTCAAGTCATTTGTCTCTAGGTTGACAATGACATCCAGCTCAGTCTCCTGTGCAGCTTAGGATCCTGAGGATGCGCTTCCTGTCCCTCCAAGTCATGGCTCCGGGCAGGCACCTTACTTCAGTTTTTCCTGCTCCCCCCAGTTCTATCCCCCTAATGACTGAGTCCCCCACCAGGAGCTGCTTCCTTTCCCTGTGTTGTCCTCTGCCTTCTTCCTGTGGGGCTCCCTTGTGACAGTTGTCCACAACCTCCTTAGTCTCCTCTGTGGATGCATCCATAGGGGAGCTATACTCCATCAGAATGGTGTATGGATTGTGGAGTGGTACAACTGACTGGGTGTGCCTCTGTTCCACCACCCTCACCCTCCCTGAGCACACTGTGGTCCAACTGCTATGCTTTCTTAACAACCTCTGAGGTAGTGGTGGTGGCTCTGGTGCTCCCTTGGTGGGGGAGGTTCCCTTACTACTGTCCAGTGTGGCCTGAAGATGGGCAACCAGCTCCCTCAGGGCAGAGAGTTGTCTGCAAATAGGGCAGCATCTCAGCCTCCAGAAAGACTCCTGGAAGACTGCTGCCCCACAGCCATTACATTGACTACTCCCCACATGTCTGTCTACCTTCTTGTTTATCCTGTTTATTTTTTTCTTTTAGTGATTGCTTAGTTAAATATATATATATATATATATATATATATATATATATATATATAATATAATGTTATGCTTATATTGTCACTGTAGTGTAAGAGTTAGAGATGCCCCCATGTCCCTTAACCCATGGGTGTGCACTCCATAGAAACATAGAAGTTGATGGCAGATAAGGACGGTAAGGCCCATCTAGTCTGCCCATTTCTTTTTCTACCTTATGAATGTGCCATCAGCCTTTGCTCTGTCAATGGCCTATCTATTCATACTCATCTGTATTGCTTGCTTATGCCTACCCCATGCCTGTTTAAAGCCCTGCACTGTATTCATATCCACCACTTCCTGAGGTAGGCTGTTCCATGCATCCACCACCCTTTCTGTGAAAAAGAACTTCCTCAGATTACCCCTTAATTGGCCTCCCTCTAATCTCATGCTGTGTCCTCTTGTCCTGCTATATTTCTTATATTGAAACATATTGGACTCTTTCACCTTGTTAATGCCCTTAAGGTGTTTGAATGTTTCAATCATATCACCTCTCTCCCTCCTTTGCTCTAGGATATATATATTGAGCTTTGTTAATCTGTCCTCATATGTTTTCTGATGCAGTCCCTGCACCATTATGGTTGTCTTTCTATGGACTGCCTCAGTTTGGTTAATGTCCTTGTGAAGGTGTGGCCTCCAGTACTTCATGTAGTACTCCAGATGGTGCCTAACCAATGTCTTGTAAAGAGGAATTATTTCCTCCCTCTAATGACTTGTGATACCCCTACTAATACACCCCAACATCCCTCTAGCCTTACCTACTGCTTTAGTGGTCTGCTTGGATGGTTTCAGACCATATGTGATGATAATGCCCAAGTCTCTTTCTTCCCTTGTGACTGCCAGCAACTCCTCTCCCAACCTATAGGTGGCTTCAGGGTTTCTCTTCCCTATGTGCATGATTTTGCATTTCTTTGCATTAAACCCCAGTTGCCAGTCTTCTGACCATTTTGAGAATTTATCCAGATCTCTTCTCATTCTGCCCACCCCATCTGGATGATCTACTCTGTTGCAGATCTTGGTGTCATCTGCAAACAGACAAACCTTACCCTTCAATCCATCTGCAATGTCACTGATGAAGATATTGAAGAGGACAGGCCCCAGGACTGATCCCTGAGGTACCCCACTTGTGACTTGAATCTCTTCTGACTGTATACATTTTACCACCACTCTCTATTTTCTGCCTGTCAACCAGTTTGCCAGCCAGTTGACCAACTTTTGACCCACCCTGTGCCTACCCAGCTTATTAATCAATCTTATGTGGAACAGTATTGAAAGCTTTGCTGAAGTCAAGGTAGGTGACATCAACTTCTCCCCCTTGGTCTACCAGTCTAGTTACCAGTCAAAGAACTCTATGAGATTAGTTTCATAAGACCTTCCTTTTGTAAAACTATGCAGTCTTGGATCCTGTGCTCCTATGGATTCCAGGTGTTGTACTATCCTTTCCTTAAGGAGTGCCTACATAATCGTGCCCACTACTGAGGTAAGACTGACTGGTCTGTAGTTCCCTGCCTCCTCCCTGCTACCACTCTTGTGGAGCAGGATCACATGAGCACTTATTCAGTCTTCTGGGACCTCTTCTGTGCTCAGAGACTCACTAAACAGTTCTGATAATGGCTCTGCTAGTTCCACCCTTAGCTCCTTTAGTATCCTGGGATGTATGCCATCAGGTTCCATTGCCTTGTCCACCCTGAGCTTATTGAGCTCTTGTAGGACCCTTTATTTTGTGAAGGACTGGTGCACACCTCACTCCCCCCTGTGTCCATGGTGCTGAGCTGTGGGCCCTGCCCTACCTTCTCTTCAGTAAATACTGAGCAGAAGTATCTATTTAGGATAGATGCTTTTACATGGTCCTCCTCCTCACATGCCCCCTTATCCCCTTTGATCTTAGCAATACCCCCTCTAGACTTTCTCCTTTCACTAATCTATCTATAGAAAGTCTTGTCACCTTCTTTTACTGTTTGTGCTAGTGTTTCCTCAGTTTGGGCCTTTGCCTGCCTTACTGCCTTCCCTGTTTATGGTAACCTAGTGTATGTGCTCCCTCATGTTTATCGGTATGCTTCACAGTGCACCCAACTCTGTTCGAGCACCACTTTGTCTGCTCTATGCCTTTTTAGAACACTATCTAGCAAGATGCCCTGGCTGTTTTCAAAACCAACAGCCATCATTTCTTTTATCCGATAAATCCTTTTTTTGTAACCTGGGACTTCTCCCTTTTTGTGGAGGCAGTGAGGGTTTTAGCTGCTCTGAAGGAGCAATTTCCCCTTCTGCGCTGCTACACCCGCCCCACTCCCTTTTATTTATTTTTGTTTTATTGCATAAAAGTATTGGAATTACAACCCTTTGAGTCAGAGACTCATTTGCAAAGGCTCCACGTTGGTTACAGAGGGTGGAGGGGAAAACATAATACAGGGATACACAAGTAGTAAAGCAGTATACATGAAAAGAAACAAACACTCATTTACAAACAGTATTGGCATTTCTTACCAGATTCTAACTCAGGTTAGTATAAGCAGAGGTGATTCAGTGTTCGTGGCATCAGCTGTTAGAGAAAAACTGTGAGTCTGCGTGAGCCTATGAGGTAGAGCATTAAGCCATTTGGGGGCTCTGTATCGGAATGATCTTTGACCCATTGAGGTCCTACAGAGGGGGACTTGGAAAGAGCGTTTAGTAGTGAGGCGCGTATTTCGCCGGGGGGGCTGTTTTGATTATGTGGAGAAGACCACGTGGGGCTTTCTGGAGTTGTATTTTTTTTGCTAGTATGCAGGTGTGGTTCTGAAGTCTTTGCTGGAGATTTAGCCAGCCTGTCAGGGCATACAGGTCACATGTATGTGTAAGGCGGTCGCTGCCAGTGACTAGTCGGCAGGCTTTATTCAGTGCAGTGTTAATACTGTGTAGAGCGATGGGTTCTGCTGATCCATATATCGTAATCCCGTCATCAATTAGGGAGAGGATAGAGGCAGATACAGCTAGGAGCAAGGCCTGGGGGGGTAAACAGTGTTTAACTCTACAGAGGACTCCAACTCTAGTGTTAACTATGGTGGAAAGCTGCTGAATGTGGCTATGGTAAGAGAGAGAGGTATCTAACGTGATACCCAGGTATTTGAAATTAGTGACATGTTCAAGGGGGATTCCATGTGTGTTTTTGATTAGTAGTGTCGAAAGGTTATGTGGGCTTTGTCTATGGGCAAATAACATTGATTTTGTTTTAGTATAGTTGATGATTAGTCGGTGCTCATCAAACCATGATTCAAGCTCCCCAAAGAAGCCCTGTAGAGCTTGTTGCAGGGCGTTAGGATCATGGTGTTTCAGAAAGAACCGTGTGTCATCATATGAGAAGCAAATGGCCACTGCAAGCATTGGGAAGGGAGTTTAAGAAGAGGGCCGAGGATAGACCCTGAGGGACCCCCAAGGTCACTGCTTTGTGAGTGGAGATAGTAGTATTTAGCCTTACTTGCTGAGACCGGCCTGAGAGGTAGTCCTTGAACCAGGTCATCATTTCAGGAACCACGTGTAGCTGTGGCATAACACTAAGCAACAGGTCGTGACTAACCATGTCAGAGGCTTTAGTAAGGTCCACAAAGATTGCACCTGCAATGGCTCCTTGGTCTAGGGTCTCATGTATGAATGAGGTGAGTTTGGAAAGAGCGGTGACGGTGCTGTGGCCAGACCAGAAACCATGCTGCGTGTGGCATAGAAGGTTATATCTAGTTAGGTGTTCAGTAAATTGGTCAGAGACTATTTTTTCAAGTGCTTTAGAGAGAGGAGGGAGTATAGAGATGGGTCTATAGTTGCATGGGAGCGTGGGGTCACCACTCTTCAGAATGAGAGTACTAAGGCACTCTTCCAGGTTGAGGGGAACTGACTCAGGCAGAGAGAGAGATTGAGATTTTTTGTAAGGTGGGGAAGTATGACATCCAGTGTCAGCCAAAGAAGTTTAAGGTCTAGTGAGTCATTACTGTACCGGGAATTGGAAATTGCGTTGGAAATGTAATGTTTAGCTTCCAGGCTGGAGATGATTCTCAGCCTGAAGGGTAGTGAACCTGGGCTAGAAGGACTGTCGGGGTGAGGGAGGAGGACAGGGTGGAATAAATTAGGAGGGAGGACATGGGAGAGGTCCGAGAAAGTGTTGTTGAGGGCTTCTGCTATAGTGGTGGGGTTTTGGGTGACCTTTCCATTTATAGAGAGTTGGGAGGGAAAGGGGGGGCAGGAATTCCCATTTAGTTCTTTTATGTTTCTCCAGAATTTTTTCCCATCTCCCCAGGAGGAGGTCAGAGTTTGGTGGTAGTATGAGGCCTTTGCCTGTCGTAGGGCCCAGGTACATTTATTACGGGCAGCTCGGTATAATTGTCTATCAAGTGTGCTTTGGGAATCAAGGGCCTTATGCCACAGTTTATCCCTCGATTGGAGCATGTTAAGTAATAGGGTGAGAACCAAGGAGTGGTTCTGGATTTATGTATTTGTTTGGTGAGGGGTGCAAAAATGTCACAGGCTTTATTAAAAGTGGTAATGAAGTGATCGAGCGCTATGTCGACAGATTGCGTGGTGTAAATGAGGAGCCAGTCGCAGGTATCTAGACGGGCTATGAGTCTACGTAGACCCCCTCTTTTTAGCTGTCTCTGCATGGAAATTTGAGGGTGGATGGTGGGAAGTTTGTCAGTCCATGAGCTAGTCACCGGAGAGTGGTCACTAATTGAGTCAGGGAGCACTGAGGCTTGGGAGAGGTTCCGGGGCCTATTTGTGAATATAAGGTCTATGAGGGTGGAGGCCCCAGTTCTAGTGTCCCTTCTGGTAGGAGAGGTGACTATTTGGGTTAGGTCATATGCCAGAGCTGCATTCTTATAGCTGGATGAGGTAGGGGATAGCCAGTTGACATTGAAGTCTCCCAGTAAGATGAGTTCACTAGTATTGGGTAGGTTGGAGATTGTCCTGAGGATAGAATCAAAGGCTAATTTTTGGTTTCTTGGGGGGATGTAGGCAGAAACCAAAAATTAGCCTCTACACCACCGGGCTGACTATATTTCATTTTTGTGTTACACTTTTTGTGAATTGTCATGAAGTTTTGTCCAATGAAAAATTCCCCTACTCTTTTTGAGAAGTGCCATAGGATCTTTCACATTTACCTGAACTACCACCGGAACAGGCAGATGGGATCTCAGTTTAACACCCTCATCGGAAGGACAGCACCGCAGGAGTGCAGCATCTCCCTCATGCTGCACTACAGTGTCAGTACTGGGATTTAACCCAAGTGCTTGGTGTGGGGTGAATCTTCTTTTTCTTCAAAAAAATGAGGGGTGGGCATATTTTGCCACAAGACAGTCAACTGGGTGGTGGACCAGATTCAAAAAGATAAGGAGAGCCGCTGGTTATTAGTTAGGGGGAGATTCAATGGGAAGCCACTGATTTTAGGTTCCCTCTAGGGACCTAATATTGATGACCCCCACTTTTTTCATGTCATCTCTCAGGTGTTGCTTGACCTAGCCCTGCCCCCATCATTCTGGTTGGTGACATGAATCAAGTTTTACATCCCTTATGTGACAGGAGTCTGTCCCCAGATTCTCTGTCTTCTGTGGGTGGCAATGCTTCAAGCTGTTGATGCAAGAGCATGGGCTGCATGATATGTGGTGGCTAGAGTATCCCTCTGGATGGAATTATACCTTTTGTTCTGCCCCTCACCAATCTTACAGTAGGATCAATATTATCCTTGCCTCAGAGTTTGCTGCCCAGGGTATGGTAAGGTCCACTATAGAGCCGATTCTTATTTCTGACCACTCCCCAGTGACTTAGAGCTTTAATCCTGGAGTCCCTGAGCAGTCAGTCAAGAAGTGGAGGTTTAATATTAGTCTTTGTAATAGTTTGTGTAGTGACTGAGGTAGGAAATCCAAACATATTTAGAGCTTAATTTCCCAGGTAAGACTGATGTTCGCTGGTCTTGGGAGGCATTAAAGGCCTTTGTTAGAAGACAAATCATCACTTATGCCTTTGCACAGAAAATGGCCAAGCTTAATGACTTTCAGGCCCTTTAAAAACAATTGTCTGACTTTCAACAGAGGCATAAGGTGGGGGACCGCTCTTCAGAGCTGTTGCGCTCTATGAGAAATGCTCAACAACAGCTGAAATGTTTTGGCTTCGCAAAAGGCTGAGTTTTCATTGTGTCAAATGTGTCATGCATTCTGGGAGGAGGGTAAGAAAGCAGGCCGCCTTTTGGCATATCGCTTGAAAAGGCTTCCAGAGGTATCTAAGATTCCTGGTACTAGGGAGGGGGCTTCCATCTCTACAGCACATGGGGCAATTAATGAGGCATTTTCTACGTACTACCAGAGGCTGTACACATCTGAACTTGCCCCAGGAAGTCAGATGAATGAAGCTATTGCCTTCCTCCTGCAGTCAGTTATGTTCCCTGGACTTTCAGAGGAACAGGGAAGGAGCTTGGATGCCTCCATTATGGTGCAAGAGTTGACTGCTTCCATTCAGCAAATTACTAGCGGCAAAGCTCCAGGTCCTGATGACCTGGCTGTTGAATTTTATAAATACTTTCAAGATCTTTTATGCCCACTGATAGTTGCTACTTTCCAGGAAGCTAGAGATCTACTTTTGTTACCTGATTCAATGACCGAGGCCTGTATCTCAGTTCTCCTGAAGAAGGGAAAAGACCCCCTATGTGTGTGTCAGTTACCACCCCATTTCCCTGCTGAATGTTGACTATAAATTTGTAGCAAAAGTTCTGGCTTTAAGATTACAGGTGACACTACCTTTGATAGTGCATGCAGATCAGGTTGGCTTTATGGTAGGGAGAGATTGGGAGGACCACATAAGATTAGACAACTTGCTCTGGGTTGTGGGGTCTTCTCCAGTGCCAGTGGCAGTGGTGGCAATGGATATGGAGAAGCCTTTTGATTTGCTCGAATGGCTGTATTGTTAGCCACTCTTCAAGCATTTGGGATTGGGGAAGGGTTTGTTCAATGGGTGAAGACTCTTAACTTGGCTCTGAAAGCCTCAGTGTTAATGAATGGGGTTGCTTCAACTATGTTTTCTCTGGGAAGGGGCGCAAGGTGAGGGTGCCCCATCTCCCCAGCACTTTTTGTCTTAGCTATTGAACCCTTAGCACAGATACTTTGGGAGAGCTCTGACATAGCCAGGATAACGCTGAGAAAACAGGTGTTTAAATCTATGCTATTCACTGATGACATCCTTCTCACCCTTCATGACATGGTGCAGTCTTTTCCAGTTTTGATTGGTCAATTGGATCAATTTGCGAAGCTCTCTGTGCTTAGAAATAATGGGGAAAACTGAGGTCTTGACGTTAAATGAGCACTGTTCATCTGTTTCCTTGGAGGGGCTGGGATTTGAGTGGGTGGACCACCCAGTTAAGTATTTGGGCATTATGATTTCCCCCAACTGAAGAGAATGGGTCCATTTAAATGTCTCCCCATTGTTGAAATCCTTACAAGAAGTACTGGGTAGATGGAGATATCATCACTTTTCTCTCTGGAGGAAAGTCCAATCTCTCCAGATGATGGTCCTTCCTCGGATATTACACCTTCTCAGCTATTCACCCCTACAGGTTCCAGACTCCCTCTGGAAGTCATTGGACAAACTTATTAGACACTTCCTTTGGGAGAGCAGGAAGCCTCAAATTTCTTTACCATGACTAATGGCTTCCTTGGGCAGGGGTGGCCTTTGGGTACCCTGGTTCAAGGGATACTGTTTTGTCTCTGGCCTTAGACAGATTTGGCAGTGGCTTTTTAACTAGCAGTACAGGGATTCTTCTCAGTGGTTAACCTTGGAGGAACAGCAATTTGGGGCAGCATCCAAATTGATTCTGTGAAAGCTTCTGATGTTCAGAAGGATTATCCATTACATGAATATGCTTTGGGAATTTGGAAAGGGATATCTAAACTGGTGTCCTCACAATGGCAAGTTCCTCTTTCTCTTTGGTCTCTTTGGAACAATTCAAAGTTCCAGATTGGTGGTACCCCTATTTTCTGGCCACAAAGGGTTGCTGGAGAATTGTTAAGGGTAGCAGATTTATTTCATTCTAAGATGGGCCAGTTTGAAAATTTTGTGGATATTAAGGCTCAGGCCTCTTTGTCGCAGTCTCACATGTGGAAATATTTCAAAATCTATCACTTGATTTCATCCTATATGGGCTCTGAGTTTCGGCTTCCTTTATCAGGGATGTGGAACAATATCATGGGTCTGGAGGTATGGGTAACTTTGCTTTAAAGCCTCCTAAGTTGGGTCATATCTATAAATGGCTCTACAGATGTATACCCACCTAATCTCAGCTTAAAATGATGCTGGCAAAAACAACTTGGTTCCTCTTTTTCAGAAGAAGATTGGCCGTGCTTCTGGACAAATGTGTCTGAGGCATATCAGGACCTTAAAGGGAGGCTGATGCATTGGAAGACTCTACATTTATGGTACAGGATTCTGGATCTGTTATGTTAAATGAAGTGGGTATCTAAATCAGAGTGTTGGAGATGCCACCAGCAAACTGGTAACCTATTGCATGTTCTTTGATCATGTCTGAAATTGGCTAATTGGTGGGCACAAGTTTGTGATAGACTTTTAGCAGTGCTTAAGTGTCAGGTCTCTCTGGATGCCTCCCTTCTGGTCCTAGGCAATACCAGTTGGTTCCAGGTCCAGCATAAACCCCTTTCCTTGTGGTTCATGGCTGCTATTACAGAAGCCAAATGTTTTATTCTTAGGAACTGGCACTCAGAGTGGATTCCTGCCTTAGCAGACTGGGAGGACAGTCTTTGCAAATTAGCTAGCTTAGAATATCTTTCCTACAGGGCAGTGAGGAAGGCTGCCTTATTTGAATGAGTTTGGAAACCTTATCTGAGACAGTCCTTCTCCCCCTGTTGGGGTTTGAGCTGCATAGACTGAGTTTCCCACTGGGTGATTATTGCTCTCCTCTTGCTTGGTGGGCATGGGATGTGTCTTTTGATCTGTGCCTCATTTCTGTTGTTTTATTGCCCAGAATTGTCTCACTTGATCTAAATGTTTAGAGTCTGTCTTTCCATTTATTAGTTAAGGTATTAGATAAGTTATTGTTCATGGTTTTTGTGTTTAGATTTGCTGTATTTGAATTTTTCATTGGTATCTATTCCTGGGCCTGAAGACGGTCTACAATTAAATGGAATTATTTGTTTTTATGTTCTTGCTTATCTACCAGATGTAAGGGATCTGGCTTGGAATTTCTCTTTTCTTGCATTAAGGACTGGACGTTGTTGCAAGTGCTTATGGATTACCTCAGAGGATAACTATAGACTTTATTCTGATGGATCCAAGGACTTTAATATTCAATATCTGTTGTAGTTTCCTCTTTGGAGCTTCCTAAAGCTTGTTAATTTTTCTTACTATTCCAGAAAAGGGAGATATTTCATTATTTTGTTGTAAGGTCTCTGGCCGAATGGCTGCTCATTTCATTGCATTGTATTTTTACATGTTCTTTTTAAAAATTGCAATAAAGTATTAATTGAAAAAAAGTTTCAGTTGCCAATAGTGATGATATCATCAAGACGAGCATAAGTTCTGTGGCTCAGAAGGATGTTGTGCCTAAAAAAAAACACATCTGCCAAGCGTTCATTAGGGGCTAGTACTACTATTAGATAAGGAGTAGTCAGGCAGCCAAGTGGCATGAAGGGATGAGGCATTACACCTCACCTGCCACCATGATGGTGACCCTGGGTCAGGAGCAACCTTGGAGCATTGGGGGTTGGCTGGGGAGAGGGGTAGAGGAAGGTTGAGCATCTGATGGACTGGTCTCCTCCTCTGGGGGGAGGGTTGGCTAGTGCCTGCCATTTGCCTGCCTCCTGGTGGAGGCTGGGGGATAGGCTGCTTGGGCCAGCTGATCAAGAGATGAGGCAGACATCAGTGCACATCTCTTGGGAGTGCTTGGAATGTGCCTGGATGTCAGTGCATGCCACATCTCAAGGGGATCCAGAACACCAGAAAATGTCAGTGGCTGGATGATGGCAGGTGCCCACAGGTCCCGCTCCCTGACTTGCTGGGCTCACCAGCTCAAAATGGATCTGGTCATTGGTGGGGGCCAGGGGACCCCTGCTGACCATGCCAGAGGGGGCAATTCATGGAGAAGAAGGCTGGCGGTAGTCCCAGTGGACATCAGGGGGATGGGGTTGGGGCACCCTCCTAAATGAAGGCTGACTGGGAGTGGAGAAACAGACTAAGAAAAAAAAAGAAAAGGAGTAGATGGAGTAAGTGGTGGGGGCATTAGTGTGCCAAATGTTTTTCTGCCATATCTGGGGCATCAGTACGGGTGAGTGCCTGCACTGCAGATGGTGGAGACAGTGACAAGAGGATTAGTCCAGGACAATGAGTGGGTTGCTGTTGTCCCTGTGACTGCTATTGTTGTTGGTGGTGAGCCTGATCAGGATGATAGGTCCCCATTTCTTAACAAGTGTACTGATGAGCTTGACCATGACTCACAGTCTGATGATGGCAATCTGATGTTGCTTGCAAGGATGATGAGATGGAATGAGAGGGTGGAGAAAGTGAGAAGGAAGAGGAGAACATATCTCAGGAGGAGGTTAGGTGGGACTAGGTGGGGATAAAGATAATGCTCTGGACCCTCTATGGGAAACTGAAAATAAAAAAAAGTAGGGTCATGCTGCTGAACCCGTGGTGCTGTGTACACCACAATTATTTCAGGAAATTACCAAAGTCCCCCCATCCTACAGCTGTTATACCTGTTAGCACTGTTGAGTAAATAACACAGCATGAGTCACCTACTATAGCAGTGAAGAAATCATCCTTAAAAGTACCCATTGCCACTGCTTCAGTGTCCCACTACCAGGTTTACTGCCATGTAAAAACAAGGGTTATAAAATCCCTAGTTTTGGAATGTAACTTACTTGACCCAGCTGATGAAACAGTAGCTATCTCCCAGCTGTGTCAAGTACATCTTAGCCATGTGAAAAGGGGAGCTACCTAGACACTAGTGGACAACATATGCACCTCTAGTCCAGGCTCCTGTTACGCTGGACTCAGCATCAAAGGGAAAATGGTGCAGGGAGACCTTCTTCCTTATCATCTTCATTTTGCAAGTCATCCCAAAGTGGAATGGATACCATCCGGATGGAGTCAGAGCTGACCACTGAACACTACTTTAGAGATGAGTAGGAGGAGTCAGTGGGATTGTCTAGTAGTGACCATAGCAGGAATAGTGGATTGAGTACCAGCAGCCAGAGTCATTGAAGCATAGAAACATACAAACATACAAATGTACAAACAGACTTTGATGGCAGATAAGGACCACTTGGCCCACCCAGTCTGCCTATTTCCCTACCTACTGGATAAGCTGCAGATTCTAGTTAACCAACATACAAACATAGACTTTGACGGCAGATAAGGACCACTTGGCCCACCCAGTCTGCCCATTTCCCTACCTACTGGATAGGCTGCAGATTCTAGTTAACCAACAGCCTACTTCCTGCAACCCGCCATTATAATTACCTTATGTCTGTCCCATGCATGTTTGAATTCCTCCACTGTTTTAGACCCAACGACCTCCTCAGGAAGGTGGTTCCATGTATCCACCACTCTCTCCGTGAAAAAAATTTCCTCTCATTACCCCTGAGCCGTCCCCCCTCTATCTTTAAATTGTGCCCCCTTGTTCTTACACATCTTTTTCTGAAAGATGCTACCCTCCTGGACTTTGTTGATTCCCTTGAGGTACTTGAAAGTTTCTATCATGTCCCCCCTGTCCCTCCTTTCATCAAGAGTATACATATTAAGCTCTCTCCGTCTCTCTTCATATGGTTTCTGCTGCAGACCCTGCACCATTTTAGTTGCCCTCCTCTGGACTGCTTCCATCCTGTCTATGTCCTTGCGTAGATGAGGTCTCCAAAACTGTTCACAGTACTCCAGATGGGGTCTCAACAACTGTCTGTATAGAGGGATAACCACTTCCATTTTTCTACTTGGGATGCCCCTTCCTATGCATCCCAGTATCCCCCTGGCTCTCCTTACTGACTTTTCACATTGCTTACCCACCTTTAGGTCATCTGATATGACTACCCCAGGTCCCTTTCCATTTTGTTGTTGTTAGTACCTCCTGCTATTGTGTACTCTTCTCCTGGGTTTTTGTTTCCCAGGTGCATTACTTTGCACTTCTTTGCATTGAATCTAAGTTGCCATATGTCTGACCATTCCTCCAACCTTGCCAAGTCCCTTCTTATCTTTTCTACACCCTCTTGTGTATCAACTCTGTTACAGATCTTTGTGTCATCTGCAAAGAGGCATACTTTTCCCTCCAGACCCTCTGCAATGTCACCTATTAAGTTGTTAAAGAGGACTGGAACCAGTACTGAGCCCTGAGGTACTCCACTAGTAACCCCCCTTTCTTCGGAATGTGTTCCATTCACCATTACCTTCTGTGTCCTGTTGTGCAGCCAGTTTGCTACCCAGACTACCACCCTGGGACCCACTCCCAGGCTGGCTAACTTGATTATTAATCTTTTGTGCAGGATTGTGTCAAATGCCTTGCTAAAGTCTAGGTAGGCCATATCCACAGACCCTCCTGGTCTATTACTTTGGTCACCCAGTCAAAGAAATCAATTAGATTTGTCTGACATGACCTTCCTGCTGTAAATCCGTGCTGCTTTGGGTCCTGGGCCCCGCTGGCCTCTAGGTACTCAACAATTCTTTCTTTCAGAAGTGATTTTATCATTTTCCCTACCACTGAGGTCAAACTTACAGGTCTGTAGTTTCCTGCTTCTGCCTTGCTCCCACTTTTATGAAGGGGAATCACATCTGCCCTCCTCCAGTCCTCAGGTACCACCCATTCCTGCCATGATTTGTTAAAAAGCATGGTCAGTGGTGTCACTAGGTCCTCCCTTAGTTCTTTTAGGATTCTGGGGTGAATCCCATCAGGCCCCATTGCTTTGTCCACCTTGAGTTTTAGGAGTTCTTTCAGGACTCTTTCTTCTTTGAATGGACTGGTTTCAACCCCCCCCTAACCAGAGTGCTTCTATTGTCTGGTTTAGGTAACTCCTCCTCATCTTCTTTTATGAATACTGAGCAAAAGTATTTATTCAGTATCTCTGCCTTTTCACTGTCTCCCTCTGCGCACCTCCTCTCTCCTTTATCAATCTTCACTATCCCTCCCTTAACCTTTCTATGCTCCCTAATGTGCCTATAAAAGGTTTTATCCCCCTTCTTAACTGAGTTGGCAATTTTTTGCTAGGTTTGGGCCTTTGCTATTTTGACTGCCTTCCCCAATTCTTTCTGCTTTAATTGATACAGTTCCCTGTCATGCTCCTTCTGTGATTCCTTATACTCTTTGAATGCAGCCCTTTTCTTCTTAACCTTCCCTGTCACCTCTTTTGAGAACCATAGTGTTTTTTTTTACTCCGCTTTGTTTTCTTTATGTGTCTCACACAAAGGCTTGTTGCCTCTATGATGGCAGTTTTGATTTTTCTCCATTGTTCTTCCACTCCTCCTTTTTGGCCATTTGCTAGTGCATTCTTCAGGTATTCACCCATTTTGCCTAAGTCAGCCCTTCTAAAGTTCAGTATCCTTGTTTTTGTATGGCTTATCTCCATGGTTGTGCTCATTGTGAATCATACTGTGCAGTAGTCATTTGTTCCCAGATGTCTATTGACTTCTAAATTTGTGATCCTCTCTCCATTTGAGAGTATCAGGTCTAGTATTGCTCCCTCCTGAGTGGGTTCCAACACTAGCAGTCTAAGGCCTGCCCCCTGCAGGGCATCGAGAATGACCCTGCTCTTGGATGTGGCTGCAGTACATGTCATCCAGTTAACATCTGGCATATTCAGGTCCCCCATCAACAGTATATCCCCTTTTTCAGCCATTTTGAGAATGTCCTCTATCATTTTCTTGTCCATTTCCTCCCCTTGAGATGGGGGTCTGTATACAACCCCCTGTGTGGATTGCTATGCCATTCCCTGTCTCCAAGGTGACCCAGAGTGCCTCTTGTCCCCCCCATTACTTTTTAGTTCTGTAGCTTTGATCCCTTCCCTTATGTATAGAGCTACTCCACCTCCTCTTTTACCTTCCCTGTCCCTTCTGTAGATTGTGTACCCTGGTATGTTGACATTCCAGTCATGGTTCTCTGTGTACCATGTTTCTGTGACTGCCACAATATCCAATTGTTCACCTTCCATCAGGGCTACTAGCTCAAGAAGCTTGTTTCCCAGATTACGGGCATTGGTACTCATTGTCCTCAATTTAATGTTGGCTTTATCCTTTTTTTCCCCCATCCCTGCTCTTATTGCCTTTGTCTATTTTTCCATCACCCCAGTCTATAAAACACCAAAAATTACTTCATTCATTTATGCAGCATCCAGGATACCCCCCAAGTCAAATGCTATCCCCAACAGCCATGGCACCAGTGCACTGAGTCTAGCAGTTTGGTATCCCAACACCCCAAAAGGTGCAGCCTACACTGCATAGGATGTTTAAGTGTCATACTAAATACCCACCCAGTCATGCTATTGCATGGAAACTGAATGCAGCAACCATTGAAATGCTGGCAATTGACCTATTGTCATTTTCTTTTGTGGAAAATGTGGGATTCCAAAGGTTGATGATGCATGTCTGTCCAAAATGGCAGTTTATGTTGTAAACCTATTTTTCCACCCCGCCATTCTTGAACTTTATAGGACATTGTAACATACAGTAATACATGTCCTGCAGCATTTAGCACCACCATATACACATCTTAGTATGGATATGTGGACTAGTTGCCAAACAGCTGGAAGCTCTTACCTAGGGACACCGATAGCCTTATTTAACAACTCACTAGAGGAGGGAGTGGTACAAAAGGACTGGAGGAGAGCGAATATGGTACCACTACATAAAAGTGGGAGCAAGGAGGAGGCTAGAAATTATAGGCTGGTCAGTTTGACCTTAGTGGTGGGAAAATCATGAAATCCATGTAAAAGGAAAAAGCATTGTGGCATATCTGGAAGCTAGTGGGGCACGAGACCCAAGGCAACGTGGATTCACAACAGGGAGATCTTGTAAAACAAATCTGATAGATTTGACTGGATATCCAGGGTGGTGGATCAGGGAGTAGCGGTCAACATGGCCTACCTAGATTTTAGCAAGGCATTTGACACCGTCCCACACAGGAGGCTAATAAACAAGTTGTGTAGTCTGGGAGTCGCTCCCAAGGTGGTATGCTGGATCTGAAATTGGCTGAGCAACAGGACACAGAGGGATCTGGTAAATGGAGATCAATCCCAGGAGAGGGAAGTAACAAGTGGGGTGCCATAGGGCTTGGTTCTGGGGCCAGTCCTCTTCAATGTCTTCATTAGTGATATTGTGGAGGGGCTGGAAGGTAAGGTAAGCCTCTTTGTTGATGACACCAAGATCTGCAATAGGGTAGATATTTCAGATGGAGTGGAAAAAACAAGAAGAGACCTAGGCAAATTGGAAGAGTGGTCAAGAGTGTGGCAGCTTAAATTTAATACAAAAAAGTGCAAAGTCATGCACTTGGGCCACATGAATCCTGGAGAGGAATACAAAATGGGGGGGGGGTGATACTAACAACAACAAAACTGGAAAGGGACTGGGGGTAAACATCACAGATGACCTAAAGGTGGCCAAGCAATGTGAAAAGGCAGTGATGAGGGTTGGAGGGATGCTGGTGTGCATAGGGAGGAGAATCACCAGTAGAAAACAGGAAGTGATGATGCCACTGTACAGACAATTGGTCAGGCCACATGTGGAATACTGTTTTCAGTTCTGGAGACCACTTCTCTGGAAGAACATTGACAGAACAGAGGCGGTCCAGAGAGGAGCAAGAAAAATGGTGAGAGGATTGCACCAGAAAACATATGAGGAAAGACTAAAAGATCTCAACATAAATATCCTAGAGGAAAGGAGGGAGAGGGAGGATATGATACAGACATTCAAGTACCTCAAGGGAATCAACAAGATTCAGGAGGGCTGCATCTTTCAAAAAAAGAGGTGTGCAAGAACAAGAGGTCACAATATGATGCTAGAGGGGGAGACACAGAGGTAATGTGAGGAAGTATTTTTTTTCACAGAAAGGGTGGTGGATGCAAGGATCAGCCTCTCAGCAGAGGTTGTAGAGGCTAAAATGACTGGTGAGTTCAAGAATGCATGGAATAGACAGAAGGCAACCCTAGCGATAAGAAAGAGTGTAAACTGCTGATCATTTAGGATCTGGAGTTTAGGAAGGTAGGAAAATGGGCAGACTAGGTTGGTCAGGCAGTCCTTATCTGCCATCGCAATCTATGTTTTTATATTTCTTTGTTTACCTATGTATTACAGCCCATGGGGCACAGGTACCTTAGGTAGTATTTGATGCTGGAATGGGCAAAGAATTGCACAAAGCACAATTGCCATGGTAGCAACATTGCGGGTATTCGCCAGCGTGCCACCCTGGCAATGAAGAGTTTAAGTGGACCATACATGGGTCAGAAAATGTTAGAACAGCTCCTGACTGAAACTAATGAGTGTTAGCACATACATTTCCTGAAACCATGTCTCATTGTGAGCAATAATGGCTCAAATGTGGTTAAATACATTCATGGGAGATTTCTTAGGGTGCCATGCTTGGCATACTGTCTTAATCCAGTAGTGCTTGAGTTTCTACCATATCCTGAAAGCAAGTCAATTTTGACAGTGGCCCACCGCATTTGTGCCCACTTTGCCCATTCCTGAAAGGCCTGTGATCATCCAAGGCACCTGCACATCTAAAACAAATTGATCAGTGCTGTTTGAAGCTGGAAGTCATCACCAGATGGAACTTGACACTGTACATGATCAAGCTCTTGTATGAGCAGTACAAAGCCATCTTAGAATGTCTGTTGCTCCATACAAGCCATGACAGTGCCAGAGTATACATGTCTCTGACAATAGATCAAAGATGGCTAATGGATGACCTGATCATGATTCTAAGGCCATTTGAGCAGGCAACACAGGAAGAGAGTAAGGCCACTGCCTTTATCAGTCAGGCCATCCCACCTCTAAGGTTGCTGAGGCAGATGCTGTTGAATGTAAAGCAGGTACTAGAGGCAAGTGGTGATAGTGGAAACTGTGCTTACTGGAACACATGCTCCATGTGTTGAACTGTAGTAGCCACATTTCCTGCATCCTGCAGTCTGCAGATTTTGGTACTGCCACCATGCCTGACCCTCGATATAAATGAGACCTGTCATCTGTACCTGAAGGTGTGTGTGATCAGGTTCAAAATCTAACCAATCAGTTAATAACAGGGGTTCATGGAGCACAGACATTATGGTCACAACATGAAACTTATCAGAGACCAGGTGTTGCTACCACCTCAGGTAAGTAGGCTGACAAAACAGGCCTAGTAATAGAAAGAAATGACAATAAGTCTACTTTAGGATGCTTTGTGCTAGGTGGGAATTGCAGGCATGGAAGAAAAGGAAGAATCTGATGATCTGGCAGGATTGTGTGCAGTGCAATGCATGGTGGATGCATATTTGGCTGATAACAGGCACTATAATGTATTGGAAGAGCCACTGCTGTACTGGAGTATCAAGGTTACTGATTGACCGTAACTGACCTCCATAGCAGTCAAATATATGAGCTGTCTACCTGTCCAAAGTTTTAAATGAGCATTAAAAATGTATTTATTTAGCCTGGCATATCCTGATTTTTAAGTATATTTTATTGACTGATTTTAGGATGTTGTTTTAATTTTATGTATTTGATTTTATTGTAAAAGTGCTTTGGTTTTGGAAAGGCACTTTTTAAAAATAAAGAATTGCTTGCTTGCTTGCTGTCAGTAGTGGAGACGATATTCAGTTCAGCAGGGGCCCTTATATGGGACAAGCATACAAATTTATCCCCTAGAAAAGCTGATATGCTAACATTTATTAAAATAAATGCAGGGCACATGCCACATAACACAACCACATCATCATTCCTCTTACAATGTGATGGTGTCAGTGGTGATGAAGAAGAACCAGAACATCCTAGTGGTATCTGCACTGGCAAATTGCTTTCCACTGAAGTACTGTAGATATAACAGTAGTGGAAAAAGAATTCCCATGTGGAGACAAATACAGTCTGGAAGAATGTAAAGGCTGCTTCCTTGATGGGGTGATCAGAACATAGAACTCAAAAGTGTTACAGCCATCCTGTCCTCCTTATCAGTTGAATCCTTTTCTTTATGATTTGGTTTTGTGTTCCTGTGATTATATTTTCCCCCAAGTTGTGCTTCTGTTCTATATATCTATCTGGTTACCTCCATCTGTCCTTTCCTATGTCATGCCCACAGATAAAGTAGAAAATCTTTTAACACTGCATCAATAAATGCCAAATTTGCCTCCAGTAACATTGGTCACCACCATCTCAACTGCATATATTCAGACTGAAAAAACATGGACTATTAACTCTGCAATGTAAATGCCATTGACAGCCATGCAGGCCATGCAGCCACCAGCAGTCAAGATGCCACCTCCTCCTCCTTCTCCTCTGGCCTGCTTGTGTCCCCCACATCCACCTACAACATGGCCCAGCAATGCCTTCACCTCATGAACTCATTCAAGTCAGAAAAATAAGGACACTTTTGCCAGTGTAAATACTGTTGTTGCTACCCATGCAGACAATACATCCACCATCAATCAAGGCACCACCTCCTTCTCCTCATCTGACCTGCTTTTATCTTCCACATCAACCAAAAGCTTGGGTCACCGCTGCACCCACCTCATGCATCCAGATAGAGAAACATGGACTCTTAAGACAGCATAAATGTTGTTGTCAGGCAGATCTAAGCCTAATAAGCAAGCCCATCAACCAGCCTGCCAGCCAGCAAGCCAGCCCTCAAGGCGAGCCTCACCTGCCAGCCCATCAAGGCATCAAGAACTGAAGCCCAGCAAATGCAAACATTGTCTGCTCTGATGGTAAGTTACTTTCATTGATTTTCATAGTACTTATTCTCACTGTTGGTGGAGAGTTATCATTGTATGGGGGGCTTCCACCTTGCTTACAAGACATTAAAATGTATTTATTTCTTTCCTTTTGTCTCCCTCTCACTTCAAACAGTCCAACACAAGCCACAGACTAATGGTGTCTCTATTTCCACTACCTCTCTCTGTGGCAGCTTTGTTCCAGTACACAGCATGGCCATCACTAATCTGATAGTAAGTGTCATGACATTATTATTTTTCTTCTTTTAAGTTTTAATATTATTTTTTCCTTTCACAGGTGAACAGTGACACAGTGGCCATGCAACGTCAGGCTAAATGATCTCTAATTCTTTCTTCATAGGTGACAGGTATGGTGGAAAAGTCAGTTAAAATGACTTTTTTCTTCATAGGTGACTGTTAGAGAAAGAGTTGAATAGAACAATGGATATACTGTGTGGCCACAACGGTGACAAATTGTGAATGAATGTTTTTTTTTTCCACAGGTGACAGGTATAGTAAGACTTAAAGTGGACAATGTATTTACTTTCCATGTGATCAGTCACCTGCAATGGCCACTTTAAAAAGGGCTATATCATTTTCCATTGTCTTCACAAGTCTCCTCCTGTCCTGCTCTCTTCTCATCCGAGAAGCAAGACTTCTCCTCCTCTGTCTCCTGTGTCTGTGGCACCTTCATGTCATTTCAAGGCAGGGTCATCACCAATGTAATGGCTGATATCTTTCCAAAAAGTTATTTTTTTCTTCTAATATTTAAATTTTGGTTTGCTTTCAAAGGTGTACTGTAACATAATAAGGAGTGTACTATAGTCTAAATAATTCCTATCTTGTATTCACATCAGGGGCTTAATTTTCAAAGGCCCATTAGAATTACACAACTTGTGCCAAACCCCTGCTTGTGGCAAAGCTGGGTGCACCAGGAACCCTGCACTAGATTCTGGTACAGTATGGGTCCCAGAACCAAAGTCTCTGTAACTGCCGCAAGTGGTTTCCTGTGTCAAAGTCAAGACACACAGGAGTGGTTTGACAGAAGTTGCCATTAGTCCTGGACCCATGAAAAGCCAACTCCATGTTTGTGCTACAATATGGCAGTACACAGAGCACCAGAACAGCAAGGCAGACAGAACCAGAAATCATCAATGCCAGTAGGGTGCAAGCAAACCCTGTAGCTGTGTTTGTCCACACACACTGTGGGCAGAGCATGCACAGCATAGAAAGGGACAGGAACTGGACAATGTACACTAATCCCATGCCAAATGATGTGTATGTGTGTGGCAGGTATAGGTAATGGAGGGAATATCCCTCTGTGTCTGACACGTGGCCGGCACTCCACCAATACCTGCTGTGCCATACCAGGACAGAAAATGATCTCTGAATGCTGTAGATTCATAGGAAGATGTAGTAGTGACAGGGGCCTGCCGATCTGCATATACTGTGGGAACTGCAGGCATGCCCAGGTATAGTACAGAAGGGTCAGCAAGAATTGCATCTCCATGTGAATGATGAGCCTGTCAGTCAGACCTCCATTGGCTGCTGTGAGGTCCATAATGGTATGCCCTAAGCAACATGGATGACTGGCAAGCCACTGTCAGCTGCAACATCACTGCTAGAGATGTTGTGAAGTTTTGGCAAAGTCACCAAATTTGCCTCCGCAGATCATTTTGCAAAGTTGGTCTATTCAATAGGAAATTTGCCATTTGGTAACTTCACCTTGCAACTCCACCTGTAACTTCTCATTTTGAATGCTGCCAGCATGGAACTTACACAGTTGATAAAAAAAAACACTGCAGACTGTTGACTAGCCAAATTTGAGACATGCAACTTGTGGAAAATGTGAGTTATTTGATTATCTATTTTGTAGCAAAAGACAAAAAGATGAAATACCTAAGTTTGATCTTAAATGAAAGATGGTATCATGACAAGCACATGCAAAGATATGATTTGTATGTGCATAACTTGTTGCTGGATAGCAATAAACCATCTTAAAGCGTTTGAGCTAACCACTCCAAAAACATGGTTTCATGGTCCAGTAGTCGCAAACAAAGAGGCAGCTCTTTGCAAAGGAATCTGATATTTTTAAGGACTTTCTTAATCTTGGATGTGAGAGAGACCTGCTTAATTTTGGAGCCTAGAACCTGAACTGTAAGATCATTTAACCCCTTTTGAATGATTTTGCAGAGAACTAAAGTTATAATCATTAACGTATCTCAGGAAATATTTGTCTCACAGAAGTAGGAGACATTTTAATGAGCTGAATTCAGAAATGTCTGCATGAAGACTGTATGTTGTTGCATTCAAAAGTTATAAGGAAAATTAATGTTAAGCTTAAAAACTGGACTCTTGCAAAAGAGGTTGTCCTAAAGGCAAAGGGGTAGCCACCCCTACATCATTTGTATGATCCAATCAAAGCTGTTAAAATTTGCAGGAAATGATGTCAGAACGATGCTCTGGTAATTTATTAATGCATCAACTCTGGTTAAAAAAAACATACACTGAAACCATTTTCCAGTTCATTTCATTTTTATCTATATTTATTTTCATCTGTGCCCCAGTGTTTCGCCAACCTCTGGCTTCTTCTGGGGAACTATTAAGCAAAAAATTAAGAACAAAGATTTTTATCGTATGTGTTCACCTATACATAAACTTTTAAAACAAGCCATGTTTCAATTTTCAATGAACACCACCTTAAATACTCCCAAATAGATCACATTCTACATATAGAATTTATTTTAACACCATTTTACATGGCTCTTGTGTCTCATTACAGTGCTAATCTTCCTGTGTCATACTAATCTCCAAATTCCCCATAACGGCTTATACCTCTTTTTTACTGGCCAACCGAACTATTCTTGCTTTTAATTGCAGCAGTGCATTAAATCATAAATTCGCTGTCAAAACTTCTAAATTCACATTTTTTAAAGAAGAAAAATGTATATTACTTAAAACCATCTCTTTAATCTCTTAATTACTATGACATTATTGTCAAATTCACATATTAAAGTCTCTCCCTCAAAAGCATTTCCCAGAGGTACACTCATTGCACTCCACAAATTTTAATGCATTTCCTCACATAAGCACACTTTCATTACAACTGCTCACTGATATTCACCTATCACAAGCTCCAGTAGGGCTCCTCAAAGGCCACAATTGATTCCTATTACGTGCACGTGTTATCTAAGGGGCATACAAGAAAGCCTCATGTTTATATATATTTTTTACTGTGCTCTGGCCATTTTTAGTATAAGCAGATACCAGAAACTTTGTCTAAATAGCGTGGTTCTGTCCGCCATTGAAATGTGAAAATTTAAACTTTTTCCATGCAGTTTTATGCCTCTACTACCCTCAGGTATAAAGATAAACATAATTATTTCTAAACTTATTGGACATATGCTGTCTTTTCTTTGTATTGTGTCAGTTACTTACATAAAACTGGTACTTGCATTACTTCCAAGTCTTAACGTGGCAGCAAGAGGCTGGCGTTGGCCTACTCCTCTTATACCCATGTGGAAGTAGCTCTGCTGTCACTAATTAACATGATCACACATCGTTACCTAGCAACAAATCACATGGGCATTCTCAGACACAAGTTGTGGTTAGAAATTTTAAAAAGACATTCCAAAAATTCTAAACTTCTGTAAATGATTTTATCTTGTTCTGATAGTGGACGATGCTCTGGATAGAGGTAATTAAACCAATCACTGGGAGACTCAACCCAGTTCTTGCCTGTACTGGATGCTAACAGGACCTACTGTGGTGCTGTGGACATTTCTGTTATTATAAGTACTGTTTGGAGTTCCTGCCAAAACCAGAACAAAGAAACAGAGATAGAGAATATTGGATGGGCAACTATGCACAACCAGTGTGTTGTGCCACCTAGGGGTTCTGATTCCCTGTGACCTCGAGAGTGAAGCTTGAGAGGTCCTGAGGAACTGGGGAACCCCTGAGGTGGCATAACATACTGGCTGGGTGGCTAGAGTTGCCCATCCAGTATTTTTTATAGTGTATAGTCTCAAAGAAATGTAGCTTTTTTTTTTGTTTTGAGGAGAAAGAAGCATTTTGCTGCCATTAAAAAGCTCGGTTTCCAGAGCACTTACGTGGTTGCTAGGGAGCAAACGTGTCTGTGTCTAGTCTGCAGGTTGCTACTGGTCAGCAGTCACATCTGGGAGGGACTTTTAAAAAAATAAACGTGGCGGCTCTATGTCTCGCTAAGTGAGAGGACTGTGAAAGGAGGAAATTTAGACATAAAGTCTTACTTTGTAGTTCTGTAGATATGAGGTACTGTAACTATTCTCGGGTCATGTACCATTTTTTGTGCTATGCACTTGTATGACTGCTTCTTGTACATCTTGTGTTCATTGGCCACCTTTGAAAAAGCCGCCGCTGTAGTGAAAATGGTGTTAACTGTTTGAATAGCGTGAGGTAGCAGCTGCTGCCAAAGGCTGGTGGTTTGATTAGAATGTAGTGCGTGGCCCTCTAGAGCTTTTCCAAATGTTGTTGTACTACACTGTAGTACAATCACGTTCCATGACCTTTTGAACTGTGGTACAACAACATTTTGAAAAGCTCTGATTTCTATGCACAACAACACCTTACTATACACTAGATGCATATTGATGCCTAAACCAGGAGAAGCAAGCCTACACTTTAGTGTTGATGCAAAAGGAGTCCATGATCCAGGGTTCAAATGTTTGTGCAGAGTAAAAACAGGAAATACAGCAATATCCAGCCACTAAAATAACTTTTTTTTGTCATCAAGGAGGGGAAGAACTCACCAAGATTTTGAAATTAAAGGAAAGAAAATCCAGGCCTCTTCAGACAACCAGAAGTCTGACTATAATTTTAATTAATTTGTAATATTCTAATTTAGCTTAACTGGGGAGGTGGCATGGTAAAATTAACATCTTAAATACAAAAGCTTGGGTATATGGTAAAGCTTATGCTCATTCTTAAAGATATGATCATTTTACATGCTGTAAGGTATTTAAACATGTTTTATACAGAAAAATAGTCCAAAATACTAATTCAAAGTGTTTGCAAGTTCTCATGCAGAAACATAATGTTGTATACAAAAGCATGCTGACAGCATGGTATACAGCTGATGGTACTCATAGCTTTTGAATTTTGCTTGTTTTTGCTTTGTTTGTTTTCTGAAACCTTTGTTGTTTATGTTTACTATGTTTATAGTGTTTCATATTTATGCAAATTATTAGAAACTCATTATATTGTATAGGGACAAATAAAATCTATTTTTATATCTTACATAAGGGTGTGCCAGAAAAGTTATTTGCTGTTATCTAGAACTGAATACAGTAGGTGATATAGTAAGATCTGAACCAGTCTTACATTGTTTAAATGGTTTTATGCAAATTTTGTGACATGGGCTAAAGGCTTAGCTAAGTGCCCATAATAAGAAATTGGTAATCCAGCCTGCCTATTGTTCTGATGTGGGGGGGTCAATTCCATGTCTGCATAGGCTGCACATACTCCACTTTGGCTATTTGTGGAGCCATCTGTACTGGGGTGGACTACCTGCACAGAGGTTGATGTCTGGCTGAGGTATCACCAGTTGTATGAGCTGCCTGACATGCCCTGGTGCTGCAGCAGAGGGTGCCCCCAGTGACCACTGCATGAGCCTCCACAGTATGTACTGCATGGTAGTGTGTGGCACATTGTGTGTGTTCCCAGATGTCTCCAGCAGGGCGTTCCTATGCTACTGTACCCATTCTCCGTAGCATCTTGGTGACAGTCCTTGCCCTTGCCCTAGGTCTCGAAGGCCATCAGGATCCTATGGCCACTGTGGGTGACCAGTGCTGTGAGACCAACTCTGGCTGGTCTAAGCATATAGGTGCTATGCCACATTGTGGAAGGGTGCCTGGTATTTATGTTCATATGCTCTCTGTTTTCTAAAATAAAAGTCTACTGCAGTAGCATATCTGTCTTTATTCTGCTTTTTCTTTTTCTCTACTGCCCCATTTTTTCAGGTTGGCCACCTGAGTTAAAAATGGGTGCTTCTTTTCAGTATTCCTTTTCTAGCAGTCTAGTGCTTTTTCCTTTCTCTGCATAAGAACAAATACCAGCTTTCCCTTGTCACATTCACTGAGGTTTGTGTCTTAAAAAGCATAGTTTAAACACAGGAACTTGGGTTGAAACTACACATGAGACTATTAGATGTAGCTGCTGGTTTTAAAAACATGTTTGTGTTTGTTTAAAAAGCCCTGCTCCCAGACCACCAAGTAAAGCATACTTTTAGAGTTTACAGCACAAAGCACTTTGCTAGGTAGCTAGAGTTCAGAAGTTGTGTGTTGTGAAACTGCTAAGGTTACCCACTTTGAAACACTGTGTGTTGCAGTCTGCAATATTTTTCCCCAAAGTGCATTTTGTCTGTGGTTCTGGTTAAGGTAGCATAAAGATAGTTTAACTCTTTGTATTTTAAGTTGCTTTCATTGTAAACAAACAGCCTTTCTCACTGTTAGAAACCTAAAGTTCACTCCTACCTGCAAACACAGGGACTGGGTGTGGTTCTCTCTCTGTGGCTGTTTGTTTCTGCTGGCTCTTTAGGAGGCAGCCGGCCCTTCTCTTCCCTTAGTTATAGTTGGGGGAAGGGGAGGAGATACCTGGTCCTGCAGCAAAGCTGTTTTATCTGTTATATTGTTTTGCTTTATGAACTGAAACATTTGTAAACATGTATAAAAGACATGCATTCAGTTGAGCTAATAGTACTGAAATAATAAAATGTTTGTAAGCATTTTGCTGTACTAGATGGTTTGAGGAAGGAGACAGCAATAGTCACACGATTATGTTTTGCTATAAAAGAGGTATCCTGGCTGGGAGACCTCAGATCCCTCTTGGGATCAGCCGTTTACTGATCCTTCTGTGTAGGTCTGCTCCTTTCCAGACCTGTAGCCAACTCTATTTGCTGATGAGGTGACTATTGCTGCCTGTACCTCAAGAAAGCAGGAGTTCAATTCTATTTGATGTTGTTTTTGTTCATTTTGTATTTTATTTGCCAAAATGTAGTTACTTTTGATGGCTTTTTGAGTTCATTTTTGTCTACAATAAATTTCTGGTCTGGCAATTGCCTTTCCAACACCTTACAACTCTGTGTCAGTGTCCATCACTTCACCCACAAGCCACGACACACATCTTCAGGCTGGTGCAGCCCCCCTCCACCTCAGCACAGCCTGCTGTGCAGCACAAGTACAATGCAAACCACACCAGTGCATGATTCCCCACTGCTGCCACTGGTCTCATTTGAAAATTAGGAAACATAGAAACATAGAATTTGATGGCAGATAAGGACTGCTTGACCCTCACAGTCTGCCCATTTCCCTACCTAATGGATAAGCTGCAGATCCTAGTTAACCAACAGTCTACTTCCTCCTACCCCCCCACTAAAATTGGCTAATGTCTGTCCCATGTCACAGGACTAACACAAGATGCATGCAGTGTTCCCCTTGCATCATGTCTCTTTGAAGCTCGCACCTTGCATCAGTCCCAAACCTTTGAAAATCAAGCCCCAGGTCTCTTTACATTCTATCATCAAGATGTATGGCTTATCCCTCACAGCAAGCAAGCCATTGCCATCTTCTCCACCAGATCATTGATGGGGGCAACTTTGCAGGCTAATGTTCAGACCTCCTCCTTCAGCTTCTCCACCACTATATGTGGTCTTATTAAACTTAACACATCCTCTGTATCTTGCACAGATAACAGTCATCTGACTCATGCTACTGCATTCTACAATTTGTCACACACCTGAAAAATATCTAAAATGAGAGAAACAGGAGCAGAAAACAGCTACAGAGTGACATATGGATATGGATAACATTTAAGAAAATAAAAATAAATGGAAAACAAAGGCTTACCTTCCATGGTAGGAAACACTCCTAAATTAAATGATCAGATCTGAGCAAGACCCATGCAGCTACAGGATTTAATCTTCCTAGTAATAGTAAATACCTGCAAAGAGAGAAACAGTAACAAAAGATGGTTAGAAATACAATGGTTTAAAATTACCCCCACCCACCACAATCCCCAAAAAAGGGAACAAAATACATATCTTTGCTGGTGGGTCACTACAAAGTGATACCTGAGTAGAAGACCATCATTAGGATGCAGTTGTTGTAGACTACATTCACAAAGTACAGCAGCGGTATATATGAATTATGGGAGCACATCTCATTTAGGGACATCATGAGAATTTTTCTAGCCATGAGAATTCACTTGTATTTTCTGGGCACTAAGGTGCATCTTGACAGTTGCTGTGTTTGGAGACTCGCACTGCAGAGTACCAACAATCAGCTGCAGAAGCATATAAGAATTATGGGAGCAAATCTCATTTTAGGGCATTATGAGAATTTTTCCAACCATGAGCATTCACTTTTATTTTCCAGGCATTAAAGAGTATCTTGACAGTTGCTGTGGTTGGAGTCTTGCACAGCAGCAGCTAGCAGCAACAGCAGCATATAACAATTATGGAAGCACATCTCATTTTCGGGTGTCATGAACATTTTTCCAGCCATGAGAATTTGCTTTTATTTTCCAGGCATAGAAGTGCATCATGTCTGTTGCTGTGGTTGGAGACTTGCACAGCAAACCACCAGCTAGCAGTAGTAGCATATATGAATTATCAAAGCAGATCTCATTTATGGATATCATGAACATTTTTTCAGACATGAGAATTCAAGTTTATTTTCCAGGTACAAAAGTGTATTTTGACAGTTGCTGTGGTTGGAGACTCACACAGCACCAGCTAACAGCAACAGCAGTGTTTATGATTGGGGGGAGCATGTACATCTCATTTACCAGTGTCAGAGGAAAAATTCACAGCAGCAATGCATGTGGCAGCATAACCTATTTATTCTGTCACTCATGCCACAAAATATTGGAGTACAGAATTTATGCATATTATGCTTTCTTAAAAATTTCTAACACTGTTTGGGGCAGTTACAAACTGTGCACTACCTTGGGGAGCATGTAGCAATCTATCACATTTTGGGCAGTACTTGAGGAAAACTCTTGAAATCACATAATTTTAATTGAGTAATGCAGTTAACACAAAGTGTGTTACAAGAGTCTTTGGGGCAGTTACACACTATGAACTACTGTGTGGCAGCATGTAGCAGCCTGTCAAATTTTGGGGAGCACTGGAGTAAAATTCTGAATTAAGACAATTAATGTGAATTGTGATTTGCATAGAATCAACACAAAGTGCATCACAACAACAGTGATGGAGGCAGTTACACACAACACAGTACATTGTGGCAGCAAGTAGTAGCCAGTCAAATTTTGGGGGCACTGGAGAAAAATTCAGAGAGAAGTAAATGAATGTAAACTTTGATTTATGCACAATTAACACAAAGTGTGTGAAGCAGTTGTATACAGTGCAGTAAATTGTGGCAGCATATAGCAGCCTGACAACTTTTTGGGGCACTGGGGAAAATTCTGGGAGAAGTGAATTCATGTAAATTGTGATTTATGGACAGGTAACACAATGTGTGGCACAACAACAGTGTTGTGAGCAGTAAAACACACAGCACAGTACCATGTGATACCTGTAGCAGCCAAATATATGTATTCATTTAGTTGAGAAAAATTAAAGAAAGATACCAATATCAAGAGGAAAGGTATCAAGAAAATATGGGTAGGAAATATATACAGTAGAACCTCGGTGTTACGACCCCCAAAGTTAAGAACTGACCGGTCAAGCGAACTGCCTGGAAGCAGTTAATCATGCAGCTGTAACCAGTTTAAAAAGCTTAAAAGGAAACTGTCATCAATAGGGTTTCTTAATGTCTGAAAGTCCATAAAAAAACTAATTTGAGTGAGCCACTGTATTTATGTGTGAGACTTTGCAGCCCAGAGTTATTCGTATGTAAATCAGCCTATAATTAAGGGCTGGGGACAGCCATGTGTTTTAGCCTTCTGAGAGGAAACGATGTCACTGAGGAACTTGGCCCTCCATTTACTGTAGGTTAGATAGGAAATCATCTGTTTTATTAAGTGTGTTTAAAGTGTTATTACAACACGTTCTGCATTTATAATAATTGTTTTGTATGTGCATTGAAACTAGTGAGTTATCACCTTTACATTTCAAACTGTTAGTAAAAATAATCCATCTTTAGGATTGCTTTAACCTGTAGGATATACTGCCAGCTTATCATTGAAAACTACACTTCTCAAAGCTGACTCTGTGGTGTGAACATGTATTTGGGCCCCATATTGTATCAGGATGTCTAAAACCTGGCTGTGTTCATGTCAGTGCAGATTTCTGGGGATGCCACAGCATCGACTTCTGTCTTATTCCATTCTCTTTCTCTTACAATTTTGGATGTGAACTCAGGTCTACAAGATGCAAATGTAGCTATGTACCTACTAGCCTGGCATCATGCAGCCAGCCCTGAAATGTGTAGTTTTTGACTAACAGCTGGCAGCAGAATCTAGAGGTTAAAGCAAAGAGCTGTGAACAAGCTTTGTTCATCCAGCAGAATGGAGTTTGATTCCAACATGCTCTATGTGTATATTGTGTGACCAGAGCAAGTCACTTATCCTCTCAGTGGTCCCAAAACACACCCAGAAACAAGTTGTACTGTAGTTGTGTGCCTTTACCAGACAAAGACAGTGAAAACAATCTGAGCAAGTTGACTTGAAAAGAAACAAATTAGGACACCATTAATTGTTTTTTTTTAATTGCAAAAACACATAGACGGACAACATTATTAACACATGCATAACCTGAAATGCACTATTAAAAGAGTATTTTACTTTTTTTTGATGAAGTTAAAAGTATAACAGTTTCTTACTGAAATACTTAAGATGGAATGGGATTTTCTACCGTAAAGGAAACAAATGAATCTGGTTGATCCTGCTGCTCGTGGCCTTTGAGCAGGTCTTACATGCTGCAGCTCTGCCAAATGACCACAATGCCATTCCCATTGTAATGTAAAAAAGAAAGAAAAAAAAGGGAGAGACAGGCTGTGTGCGTGTGTGTGTGTGTGTGTACGTGTATGCACACCTGTGTGCACATGTGTGTGTGTGTGTCTCCATCTCTGAGAGAAGTGCTGGACTGACTGTACTGTGCTGAAAGGGAAAAAATTACCACCATTAATTAAATAAAATAATATATGGGTGGGTGGGTGTAAAAATCAGAATTTTGCACACACCCTTGGTGTGGGATGTTTTTATAAACTGCTTGAATTTTGCCCTTGGGGTTACTGTAACATCCCATACCATGTGTTTGTGTAAAATTCTGGTTACACCCACCCACATATATTATTCTATATTTGAATAATGCAGTTCCAATCATGCATGTTTTAACAACGTTGTCCATCTATGTGTTTTTACAATTAATAAACTATTACTGGTGTCCAATTTTTTTTTTCTTTTCAAGTCAAATCTGGATAGAAAGACCATAATATTTTCAGAATCATAAAACATGCTCAGACAGTTTTTATTGTCTTTGTCTAGGGAAAGCACACAACTACAGTTCATTTCTAGGTGTGTTTTGGGACCACATGTAGGTTAAGTGACTTGTTCTGGTCACACAATATACAAGAAGAGCATGTTGGAATAAAAACCCATTCTGCTGGATGAAAGAAGATTGTTCATAGTTTTTGGTTTTAACCAGTGTTAGGTAAGTTACTTTTTCTGTTACTTTATATTACTTTTGGAAACTTGTTCCAGAAAGCTCTCTGCAGTCACTAGAAAGGATGGAGAAGTACTAGAAAAAGTAATACACCTTACAGTTACAATTACTAATGTCTTTTTATACAAAAGAAATATGTAACTGTAACCGATTACATTGATTTGAAAGTAACTGGTAACTAACCTATTACTTTTAAAAAATTTAATCAGCTGTAGTTATTTGTTATTTTTGTATTGTTTTTGTATAAAAAGAAATAAGTAACTATAATTGAAAGGTGTATTACTATTTCTAGTAGTTTTCCATCCTTGCTAGTGACTGCACAGAGCTTCCTGGAACAAGTTTCCAACCGTAATAGAAAAGTAATAGGAAAAGTAACTTACCCAACACTGGTTTTACCCCTAGGCTGTACTGCCAGCTGTAAATCAGAAACTACACATTTCAAGGCTGACCCCATGATGCCAGGCCGGTAGGTAAGTAGCAACATTTTCATCTTGTAGACCTGAGTTCACACCTGAAATTGTAAGAGAAAAGGCTGTAAGAGAGGGAATGGAATAAGACAGAGGTCAGTGATGTGGCAGCCCCAGAAATCTGACTGACATGAACACAGCCAGGGCTTACAAATCTTGATATGGGGCCCCAATACCTGTTGACACCACAGAGCTAGCCTTGAGATATGTGTAGTTTTTAATGATCAGCTGGAAGTATAGCCTAGAGGTTAAAGCAATCCTAAAGATGCATTACTACTAACAGTTTGAAATGTAAAGGTGATAACTTGCTAGTTTCAATGCACATACAAAACAATTATTGTGATTGGTTGACCATCCATGGCACTCCAGACATTACATCATGGCTGTAGCCCACCTGATAGGCTAGTGATGCACATGACTCTAGGATCAAATTTCTTGTATATCCAGGTCCCAGAAACCCCTGTTCCCCAGTTCAAATTGTGCATCTGATAAGGCTACTAGCACACCAGGATCCCTGTTGTTCTACTCCAGAAAGGTAAGCCTCTCATTTATGTTCCTTATATGGCTATAATACCAAAGGCAGAGCAGTTAAACTATGTGCTGCAGTTTTTTGTGTCTAAAAAGAGAAATGCAGCATTCAATATTTGAAAAAAATGATGAGGCCAGCTTGTTGGTTGTTTGGTTCTTTTTGTTTTATTGTTTCTGTGGCTATACATATTACTATGTTACTGCCCTATATCTTAGAACCAGTAACCATCGCAGTTTTGTTTCCTGAGGTGTTGTTTGTTGACCCACCTGTGTCTTGGCCCTGCTGGTCTATTTGAAGTTTGTTTAGTTTATTCATTTTCTCTAGTTAGTTTCTGAATTGTCTATTTGGCTCTATTTGAGCGAGGGTAGTATGTTACCCCTTCATAAGAGGAAAGGGGATGTTAATGAGTCTTGTTTCATCGTGAGTTATTAAACATCAATCACCACTCACTTGATCTTGAATCCTGGCATCTGCCTACACCCTTTACACCTCATGTAGTAGCGCAGCACACAGGCAGTCCACCCCATAACCCTGCACTCTCTCACTAACTCCCCAAGCGAGTGACAATGTGATTGATGAAACGATCAGCAGTAAGGGAGAATTCCCCAGTTTTAAAAGCTTGTCCTACGGCCAGCCTGCACCTTAACCCGGGGGAACATGCCCCTATACTAGGCCTCTGGCCTGCTACTATGCAGCACCAGCATGGCATCCCTCCTCCCCTTCCCCCCTCCGCATGGTCGGCGTCTATTTCAATAGAAAGGGCAATTGGAGTGGACAAGGCATGAAACCCTCTCCCACTCACAGAATCACTCTTTTGGCATTTTCCTTTGTCTTGCAAGGCCATTTATTGTTGCTCCCACTTTCTCCAGCCGCATGGTCTCCATGGCCTACTCCTCCTCACTCTGGGATCGCCCTATCGCACTGTGTGAAGTGCACCCTGCCAGTATAGCCCCTTCTGGCATTTAAATCCCAAAGCAGGGATAATTCCATTTAGTGACTGTTTCAGTCTCCCCATGCTAATCTTGGTCACATGGTTGCATGGCTATGGCCTAGCGTGGGGGAGGGGGTTAGAGGGGGGATGACCTTCTCCCATAAGTGCAGTCACTTTGCAATGTTCCTTTTAAAGTGTCCAGCAGCTCTCAGCAACAACGCTGATCTCTACAAGGGTTTCTTGAGAGCGAGGGGAATAATATTAGATATGGCTCATATAAAGAGCACGTCACAAATGGGCCTACCATGAGACCTGAGGAAGGAGATGCTTAGTCATAAGGGAACAATGATGGCAATGATCTCAGCCATCCTATCAACCTAAGGTCCTCCTTTATCTCTATATGGGGTCCCTCCCAATAATGACCCCATATTTTGCAAATACCCAAAGTAAAACCTCCCTCTAACTCATATGGGGTCCCTCTCATTAGCGACCCTATATGCTTCACTAGAAGGCTGGCGGTCCTTCTCCATAGCGACCTCCAATATGCGTTCTACATGCTGGGTCCCTCACTATAGCGACCTCCATGCTCAACTTTGCCTGAAAATCTTTATATACCCTCCAAGGCCAGCGGTTTGCAACAGCACCTTATGGATTTCTCCTACAATGGGCTATACTTCTACAACTGTATTAACAGCTAAGGGGCATCCACTAATTTGGAGGCCCATTGTCAACCGGCCCTAACAATACACTTGCCTTCTTTCTCTTCCTCTCTCACCAGATTGTCAAGGCCAAGAAATACACCTCTTGCAATGCTACTCTCCTGCCCCATGCCCCAGGCCACCTGTGCTCCGCCTGTCTCCATGACGATGATGACCTATCACTGGAGCAAACTCCTGTCATGGGTCCCAGCAATCCAGGGCCCAGTGGCTCTACTTGGATGGATCCTGGAACCATCCTACTTCAGAACCAACAGGCCACGGTAGCAATGATGGAGAGCCAACAGAATTTTATGCTGAAGATAATGGAGAAGCTAGAATCCCTTACCCAGCATAGAGCAACTACCGCACCACCTCCGGAGCCAGAGAATGCAGGGGGCCCAATGAAGAGCATCCGGACACTGCAGAACTAGTACCAAATAGTCATAGACTGGACTCCGGAGAGGACAAGGATATGCCAGACGAAGAGGATGGGGCAGAGACCGATGACGAGGACATGAAACCACAATCCGTACCATCTCTTACATCTAAACTTTGTTCCTTCGACATGGTTCTGGGCCTCATGAAAATAGTCAAGGCCACTATGGGGTTTGACGTTGAAGAAGGAAAACCAGAGTCAAAATTAGACCCCATGATCCAACAAAAGATGACTACCAAGGAGACCTTCCCGGTATGCCCGACAATCGAGGACATTTTCAACAAGGAATGGCAATCTACAGAGCCTAGCAGAATGTCAAATAAGAGAAACTTGGACCACATGTATCTGGTTCAAGAGGACAAGGCCAGCAACTGGTGCACAGCCCCAACCATTGATCCTCAGGAAGCAGCACTCAGTAAGAAAACCATCCTACCATGCGGGACCATATCCTTAAAAGATCCAATGGACAAGAGGGTGGAAGACATGTTAAAAAAGGCTTTTGAAATTGAGGGAACTGCCACCAAAGCTTCTACTATGGACATTTACATGGCACATGCCCAGATCCGCTGGCTCGAAGAGCTTCTTGAGCAGGCAAACCCCAAATCCAGAGAGGCAGAACTGTTGGAATGCACTCTCAGTGCTACAAAATATCTAGCAGACATGGTGGTGGACACTCTTAGACCACATGCCAGGGCCAAAGCCATCACTAACTGTGCCAAAAGAGCATTGTGGCTAAAATTATGGGAGGCCGACAACAAATCCAAAACACTATTGCAAAATCTACCTATGAAGGGAAAGCACGTTTTTGGGGAGGGCCTCCAGGAATTCCTAAAACAGAAAAAAGAGGGCAAAGACCTACTCAAATATAAGAATAGGCACACCTATCTCCCTTCAGCAAGGCGGAGGTTTCAGGGGGAAACAAGTCTCACCAATCACGCAGAGATACGCACTTCCAGAACAATACATTTTGAGGCAGGGGAACATCCAGCAGATACCGCAGTCCCTTCCCCCATTCCTACCAACCTTCCTCCTTTAGAGCCCATGGGTCCAAGTCGGGGGAAGAGGTAGAGGTAGAGGTAACAGGGGAAAGCAACAATGACTATGTGGCCAGAACCCCACGTGGACAGGGAACATATCCTCCTGTGGGACAAAGATTGTCACTTTTCAGACACCAGTGGTTCTGCACAACCTCAGACAAATGCGTCCACGAGGTGGTGTTGAAAGGATACTCCATAGAGTTATCCCAATCCCCCATCACACACAGGTTCTTAAGCTCTCCCATTGCCAAGAAGAAGGCAACAGCTCATCAGGTCCAACATATCCTGTTGGATTTGCTACAAAACAGAGCAATCCAACCCCTCCCCCCGCACAAACAGAAACTAGGAGTGTACTCCATTTTCTTCCTCGTGCCCAAGAAATCAGGAGAACTATGCCCCATTCTGGACCTGAAGCACCTCAACCAATATGTAGTTTCCAAAAGGTTCAAAATGGAAACCCTAAAGTCCACCCTACGCAGTATCTGGGTAGGCGATTACCTCACGTCCATAGAGCTGAAGGACGCATACCTTCACATACCTGTCTGACCAAAACATAGACAATACCTCAGGTTCCACATATTAGTCCAGCATTACAAGTATCAGGCCTTACCCTTCGGTCTTACCTCAGCACCAAGGGTGTTTACCAAGGTGTCAATAGTCTTAGTAGCCAGACTCCAAGAACAAGGTCTGGATATCATTCTCTACTTGGATGACTGGCTGATTCGGGCATGCTCCAAGGATCGCCCACACCAAGACACCGTGATCAGTCTAAAAGCACTAAAGGAGCATGGCTGGGTAGTGAACTGAGCCAAGAGTCACCTGGTGCCCACACAACAGATAGAACACCTAGGGGATCTAATCAACAAATCACAAGGATGGGCAAAACCATCCCAGACAAGGGTGCACAACCTGATAAGATTGTCTCGGCACCTGAGGGCTTGCTGTCAGACAACCATGGGACAGATAGCCTACTTACTAGGTTGCATGGCATCTTGCATCAACCTGATTCCCTGAGCCAGGTGGCACATGCGACCCCTACAGACTCACATCCTCACTCGGGGATCACCGAACGAGTACAACTTGCACGTCATAGTCCAACTACCACCATCAGTGAGACACTCACTAACATGGTGGACAGTGAACTCCAGTCTCACAAGAGGGGTTCCACTAGAGGCATCTTACAATGCCACTATAGAAATGGATGCAAGCCTATCAGGTTGGGGAGCATGTTTGGGCGACCTGACGGTGCAAGGCCTATGGACATCAACAGAAGCTAAGTTGTCCATCAACGTCCTAGAGATGATGGTGGTATCCCATGCTCTCAAGGCTTTCAGATCCTCCATTTCCTGTCAATCGGTTCTAATACGTTCCAACAACCAAGTCACGGGGGCATATATCGCAAAACAAGGGGGCACCAGGAGCAGAGCTATGCTGAGGGAGGCAGTGTCGGTCCTCAGTTGGGCACAGACCAACCTCACACACCTCGGCATGGTACATCTCACAGGCAAGCTCAACATGCAAGCAGACTGGCTCAGCCAACAACAAGTCCACTCAGGAGAGTGGTATCTCCATCCCAGTCTTTTTCAGATGATTCAGGAGACTTGGGGACCAGTATCCATGGACCTCATGGCCACAATGGAAAACATGCAGGTCCAAAAGTTCTATTAAAAATACAGGGAAAACTGGTCTCAGGGGACCGATGCCCTGATGCAACCTTGGTCCCGGGAGCATGCATACATGTTCCCCCATTCCCTTGCTACCCCAGGTACTGACCAAGATCCAATCGTCTCGATGTACCATCATTCTGGTGGCACCCTACTTGCCATAGAGAACATGGTTTGCCACGGTACTGGCCATGACAATGGACAGTTGCAGGTTACCCTACTGGCCAGATATGCTGACACAGGGTCCAGTACTTCACTTGGCTCCACAGATCCCAAAACTCACAGCCTGGGTCCTGAGAGGAAGAGACTGATGAGAGCAGGTTACCATGAATCAGTCATATCAACGATGCTACAATCTAGACGATCCTCGACCACCTCCACCTATGGTAGACAATGGTCAGTGTTCATGAGGTGGTGTTGAGAACACGGTAAGGACCCTAAACTACCAGACATGTCCACCATTCTCTTGTTCCTTCAACAGGGAGTGGACAAGGGGTTGGTTCACTCATCCCTCAGGGTACAGCTCTCAGCCATTGAAGCAGCCACTGGTCCCATTGGGGGATACAGCCCGGGAGCACACCCGGACACCCTGCACTTCCTAAGAGTGGTGGAAGTGCTATGACCCAGATTCAGACCGTCCATCACCCCCTGGGATCTCCCACTAGTGTTAGATTCCCTCAGTACAGCTCCCTTCAAACCACTACATGAGGTAGACCTCTTCTGGGTCAGTCTCAAGACCTGCTTCCTCATCGCTATCTGCTCAGCTCAAAGGATTGGAGAGCTAGGAGCACTGTCATACAAAGAGCCTTACACTGTGTTCACCCCTCAAGGGGTAAGCCTACGTACGGTACCAGTCTTCCAACCAAAGGTATCCTCCACATTCCTCAGGGAGCAACCCATCGAGTTGCCTACCTTTTCTGGAGACACTTAACTGGGAACTAAGCCTGTCCCACACCATCTAGATGTTGGGATCACCCTGTCAATTTAGATTTTAAGAACTCTGCCCTTACATAAGACAGAGAGGTTATTCATCGTCACAAGGGGACAAAGACAAGGCAGGGCAGCCTCTAAGACCACCATTGCTTGCTGGCACAGAAGGACCATCCAGGAAGCCTACTTAGCTAAGAAAATGACACCCCCAGAAGGTATAAAGGCACATTCCATGAGATCAGTAGCCACCTCCAGGGCAGAAAGGGCAAACGTGTCTTCAGAGGACATCTGCAAAGCAGCAACATGGACTTCCATCCATACATTTGTCAGACACTATAGACTGGAACACCTGTACACGATACAGCCCACTTTCACCATGCAGGTCCTCCTAACTGCCAGCTCTTCTTCTCACTCCTAGACCACTCAGTCTCCCTCCCTAGGGTACAGTACTGCTACTTATCTACCCATGATGTAATGTCTGGAGTGCCATGGATGGACAACCAATCACAATGGGTGTTTACTCACCTGGTAAAGGTGATTGTGTTGGTTGACATCCATGGCACTCCACGACCCTCCTGACAGAGTGCTCAGAGTGACCAGGATTAGACTATTCTCATGAATGACCTAAGGGGGATTAAGCTATATGTCACTGAGGACACCAAAAAAAGGGAAAATACTGACTGTTGACCTATTAGGGGTCGAGTTTAGATTGTAACAATAAGTAAATAAAACCAGGGCTGCTGGCCCACATGTACTTATCGCCTCAGTCTGCATCATTGTATACAATGGTTAGTGTTGTTTTTTGTTTCTTGTGCTTGTGCTTTACTAACCTTGATTTCAGCTATGGAAGATTTGAACTGGAGAACAGGGGTTTCTGGGACCTGGATATACAAGAAATTTGATCTTAGAGTCATGTGCATCACTAGCTTATCAGGGGGGCTAAAATCATGATGTAATGTCTGGAGTGCCATGGATGTCAACCAACACAATCACCTTTACCAGGTGAGTAAACACTCATTATAAATGTAGAAAGTGCTGTAATAAAACCTTAAAACACACTTAATAAAACAGATGATTTCCTATTTAACTTGCAGTAAATGGAGGGCCAAGTTCCTCTACGACATCATTTCCTGTCAGGAGCCTAAAACATATGGCTGCCCCAGCCCTTAATTATAGGCTGATTTACATATGAATAACTCTGAACTGCAAAGACTCACACATAAATACAATGGCTCACTCAAATTCGCTTTTTATGGACTTTGAGACATTAAGAAACCCTGATGATGACAGTTCCCCTTTAAATGGCAAGCATTTGGAAAAGGCTAGTGTGGTAATATAAAAATGGCAAGCAGTGTGAAACACAAACGTGTTACACTGTCGATTGAAACGAAACATGAGATACTAAAACAATTAAAAATATATTTTTGGCTGATGCAGATGCAGAATTGCACTTAGCATTAATCAGTTATGTCTTCAGGCAGACACAGAATGAAATTTTGAGTACTCATTCATTTTTTTTTTAAAGTGTTATTAATAAAACAAATCAAGCAGCAATTACAACATGTTTTTGTAGTTATTATAGTATTTCCAGTTGTTTTCACTTAGTTTCAGAGTTATGAGAATTTCATAGTTATGAACACCCTTCATTCCCAAGCTGTTCAGAACTGTGGATTCTACTGTATATACCTGTATGTTTTTTTTTTAGACAGTAGCAAGGATACAGAAATAAAGACAAAAAACAAGGAGTGAAACAGTATAGATGAATAGATAGTAAAGATAGATTCAAATATCTTTGTAATTTTTACTTTTCTTGTTTTTTTCTAAACAATCAAGTAGGAGAGTTTGAAGAAAAGACTAGAAACAGGATGGAAAAGTGTTAAAGTTAAACATTAAGAGGTATGTACACAGCTTTAATCTTCTTCAACAAGTACCAAGCTCACTGACCCCCACTTCCACCAGCACCTGCATTGCCATGGCAGAGTTCAGCCATGCCATTGAGCAACATCACCTGATTTGACAGGAGAATTTTAATAACCTGCTCCACCGAGATGAGCTGGCAATGGAGGTCCCCCACTTCCTTCCTTAGGCCAATGAGCTCTACTGATGCTGTTGTTGCTGCTGTTGGTGCAGGTGCTGCTGGTTCAGCTGCTTGAAGTGGAACTGGGGGGCAGGTGCTTCAAGTGGGTTTGCTCACCATCCAATCAAGCCATGTGAACTTCACTGACATGCACGTCATGGTACCTCTGCCAGCACAGAGGGACCAGCACCTCCACCACCACCACTCTTTGCTTCCCTCTGCCACTTCTCCCACTCTACCAGGTGCTGTATTTTTAAGTGGGTTCTTTGACCACCAGTATGCAGGTGTGCTTTTCTTGCCCTGGCTGACCCCAGCCTGGCAAACACACTGTCATCACTAGGGTCCCTTGTAAAAAAAACTCTCACACCAGGGAATACCTTGGGTACTGGCATCATGGGTGAGCTGCTGGTGATGAAGGAACAGAGGAGCCAGAGCATGACAAGCTGAGCTCCTCCGGGGGGGGCTGGTGCCAGTGGAGGTACAGAGATGGGGGAACAGGGGGTTCTGGCCTCTCGACCACAGGGGAAGCTGGAGGCTGCTGTTTCTCATGCTGCTGTTATAAGCCATGAATAATGTCCACCTCCTACTGATGCTCCCTAATTGGATTGGGGAACTGCTGCTGCTCAACTTGCAGCTGCTGGCCAGAACCACATGGATGTGATTGATCTGCATAGCACTGTTATCGGTATGAAATCCTCCTCTCCTCCCCATTACAATAAAAGATTAAAAAAAAAGCTAGAAAGACAGAAAATATTCAAGGGAAAAGAGGAAACTAAACTATAACATAAGTCAAAAAATAGATTCAAAATCAATATTAACTATAAAAAAGTGTTTCCTGAAACTAAAGGCATAAAAACAAGACAGAAAGAAGTAAACAAAAAGCTATAAATGGCTTTTCAAAAGGTGACTTGCAATACTAGTTCACAAGCTTCTTCTCCTCTCTCTGTCTCACTAGCTATGCAAAACTGAAAATAAGACACAGTCAGTATATAGAGATGTACCATATTTATTTATATTTATTTATTTACGAGATTTACCAGGAAGGCATACTGAGCTAAAAGCTCGATTCCAGATGCGACCTGGGGGCCGAGACCCAATAACAATACATGAATATATACAATAGCAGAGCAGTAAGGGAAGCCAAGACTTGTAAGCATTTGGTTTAGAGGACAGACAGAGATTCAATAGCATTTTACAGATTAACAATACATAAGGGATATGCAGCGGTTCAGTGTGTGATAATGCATTTATCTTGTACAGTTTCCAGTGACCTCAAGTAACCTCACGAGTTCCGCAGGCACGAGTGAGAGTTACGAGAGGTCACTGGAAACTGTACAAAATAAATGCATTATCACACACTGAACCATTGTATATTCCATTTATGCAAACAGGTTTAGATGTTGTGTGAACATTTTGATTTTGGTAGGTGTAAATAATTTGTCAAAAGGGAAAAGAAAATTTAATTTTATGCTGTTTTTGCTAATTATAAAAAAACAAAATGGTATCTATAAATGAAACACCACTCATTTTGTAGATATTTTTGAGCTGAACATTTTTCGTGCTCACAGTACCATGCTATCATTTTTTGTTTTAAAGTTATTTATATTTGTTTGTCAAAAAAGTGAACAAAAAATTACATTTTCTTCTGTTTTCTTGCTAACCATATACAATATACAGGGTTTATATAAGTGAAACATTCTACATTTTGTAGATAATTTTATGCTGAACAATTTTCGTGCTCACATTACCATGTTATCTTTTTTCATTTTTAAGTTATTGACATTTAAATATGGTTAGTATTGCTTCTGAGGCCGAACATTCTAAATGAATTCTGAAGAGAACTGTGTGGATAAATGAGCTACTGATGTAGTTACTGTGTGAATAAATGGGTGATGATGTAGTTACCATGTGGATAAATAAATTTATTACCATAGTAGCGAAGATAAATTGTTTTATTCTACAGTTTTTATCCTGACCCCTGTTGCATAAATGGAATATATACAATAGCAGAGCAGTTAGGGTTGCCAAGACTTGTAAACATTTGATTTAGAGGACAGACAAAGGTACAATAGCATTTTTCAGAGTGTCAAGGTCAATATACATTTCTTATACACTTGTATTGCAACAAGCAAAAATAATTTGGGAAGTTAGTCATAACAGGAGCAGCTTGAAGCGAAGTGGGTACTAAGAAGAGGGTTTCGTTGGTAAGTGTTCTGTGCGTGTCTTATGGAGGCAGGCAGTGTATTCCAAATCTGTGGGATTCGGTAACTAAAGGCCGCTTGGCCTTTAGCAGATCTCATAAACGGGACATGCAGCAGTCTGGGGTCCCTATTCCTGAGGGAGCCGGAGGGGATTGTTTGGAGAGTGTGGAGGCCAGATATGAGGGGAGGGAGTGGGACCAGAATTTGGCAGCAAACCTGGCGCAGTTTATTTGTCTACGTTCATATGTACTGCAGTAGCTCATCCATGTGACCCTGAGACAAGTTGTTTACCAAAGACCTCATTTTCTCAAAAGCTTATCTTTGGCAACACCAAAAACAAAGTTAAAAGAGAAGTTACAATGCAATGGACAAAGTGAATTTTTGACAAAGGGACAAAAATTAGCAAAATTCTCAGCAAAGGCAGATTTCTGCAATTAGCCTGAACTTCGTGGGTGAATTAAAACTTCACAACATCTCTAGCCCCCCCACAATCATGGTCTGCCTATACCGTAGATAGCCCTCTCCACATTCTTGGCTACTATAGAATTGCTTTAGTCATTGATTTTGTTAATGTATACCTATTTAAATCCACATGTCTTTGCATTTTGTGTAGCTGAACCCTAATTTATTTGATGATTATGATGTGAAAAACTCACTTTTCCTCAAGACCCACCTGGAAACAATCTGATTTCCGCACAGAGTACCTCTGTGGCCAAATATTTTAAATGCTGCAAATAAAAAAAACAGGGTCAGTGTACATGCAAGCACTAATACCCGACAGGGTGGACAGTATTGCCCAATACCGCCCACCCTGGAAGGTATTATTGCGCTTAGAAAATGTACAACCTTTATAGATAAATTCACTGAGACGTGTTTAATTTTAAACATTTAAAACAATTTTATTTGATAAAAATATTACAACAAGAGAAAAAATAGTCCCTTTATGGGATCAATCAGATAATGTTGCTCTCTGACAGTGGAGGTTTTGATTGGCTGATGTTGGTTGCTAATGGTGACAGTATATGTGATCTCAAGAAATGCTACTGTGTATGAGACTGGCGGTATTTTCTGGCTTTACCCTACCGCAGATGGACACCCATCTGCGGTATGATAACTCAGGAAAATGCCGGTGATTTCATGGCTGGTTCTGACATCTAGTAGTTTTTCTTACAGTACACACAGGAAATAAATTTGTATCCCTTTGCACATTAAGTACGTCCACCACCGTACAACACCCCATCCAACACGGTAATGAGGGGGCCAGAGGCAGCGGCTGCATGATTAGAGTGTCGCGGGTCACCCGTCTCAGCACCCGGTGAAAGGCAGTACAGCGGCAGCTCGGGAAGTCGGTAAGAGCCCAGCGTGACCAGGAAGAGCATCGGGGACGGGATCTGTATGCACATGGAGCCGGGGTATGAGGAGGGGGAGGCAGTAGTGGAGGACCTGGCAAGCTGCACCAGGCAGGAGGGCGGTGGGGACACAAATATTCAAATAAATATAGATGCAGGTAAGAGTGCATCATTACTTAAACAGATTGTTTGGGGCTTTCCTATTGATACTAAGCAGCGACAGCCAGGGATGCCTCACCTGACCTTCCTAATTATTTGACTGAAACATGCAGCTGCTACTGGGGATTAGAGCAGCCTCACAAACAGTTCCTGTTGCCGTAATGCCTTAGGTGATTTTAACAGTTTTGTATGCTTTCTGAGCCAGATTAAGCTCTTTGTAGCATTTCTAGTGAACTCGTAGCAAAGGTTAATGGTACTATTAAGTGAAACTTCCCTTGGGTGGGGGAGTAGGGGGGAGGTTCAAACAAGTGTGTGACTGTGTTCCCATTAATACTCAGTTGTGATGGGAGGAAGTGGAACAAATGGCCTATGTAGGTGGGGTGATTTTTGTTCACAACTATTTTTAGACACTGGCCCAGATATTCAAAAGAGTTGAGCCATGCGCAATAGGGTTGCGCCTGCGCAAGTCCGAAATGTGCCATTCTGCGATATTCAGCAGGAGGCAGTTGCACCCCCAAAATCATGCTGAGCAACAGCGCAATGATAATGAAGGCATGCGCAACTGAAGGGGGAGGAATCATGCATAAACTGCACAGCCCGATATTCAGCCGGGTGGTGCAGAGTTATGCAGGCGCAACCCCTACCTGCACCTGCACAAAGCTGAGCTGAAAAAAAAAGGAACAAGTCGAGGGCCACCCACAGGTGAGCTGCTGCATTGCAGGGCACAACACAGCAGCTGCCACCTGTGGGTGGCCTCACTATTCCCGCCCGCACCTGGTGGTGCCCCCATGCCCGATCATGGGCAGAACAATGTCCCCCACCCCGGTAGCCCGATCGTGGGCATAGCGGTAGTCTTCACCCCACAACAGCCTGATTACAGGCATAACGGTTTCCTACCCCCAATTAGCCTGTCGGGCATAAATGAAATGCCCCCCACCCCAGTAGCCTGATCGTGGGCAGAATGGTCATCTTCCCCGAGTAGCCCGATCACGGGGCATCAGACCTCCCCCCCAAAGTCCAATATCACTGGTGGTCCAGTGGACCGAGAGTAGCCCTATCGCGGGCGGCATCCTTACCCCCCAAGTATGATATCCCTGGTGATCTAGTGGCCCCTCACCCCACCCGCCCATGGAGGCCCACCACCCCGCTTCCCCCCATCAGCTGGCGGGCAGCTGCACCGCACCCGCCTGCCACCCCACCACCCGCCGACTGACAGCTCGGTAGGCTGCGCGCCCATTGGTTCAGAGCATGAGCCAGCGGGCATGCAGCTCATACCGCAAGGCAGTCCAGATATGTGAATGAATTCATTCACATATCTAGACTGCTCTTGTAATGATATGGTGCACGCCCATTGGCTCATGCCTGAACCAATGGGATGTAGCCCTACCCCAGCTGTCAGTCGGGCGAGCAGCGGGCGGCAGGCTGGTGGGGTTCAGCCACCCACCGGCTGATGGGGGGCGGGGTGATGGGGCTCCATGGCTGGGAGGAGGTGGGGGCCACTGATCACCATGGATATCATACTTGGGGTAAGGATGCTGCCTGCACTGGCTACCGGTCCACTGGACCACCTGTGGATATTGACTTGAGGGGAGGTTTGATGCCCACAATCAGGCTACTGGGGTGGGGAAGATGACCATTGCCCAACGATCGGGCTACCTGGGGGTGGGGGAAGATTAGCACTATGCCCGCGATCAGGCAACTGGGGGGAATACCATTATGCCCACCATCGCTGCTGGGGGAACACTCACTGTTCTGCCCACGATCGAGCTCGAAGCGTCGGTCCCCGACGGCTGCTGCCTGGCAGGGTGCCAGGTGCAAGTCACCGGGGATCGGCACACCTGCATGCTAATGGCATGCAAATGGAGCCATAATCATATGCAAATGCCCCCGTGTGCCTTGCATAAATTATGGCCCCATTTGCATGTCACCCTTTGAATATCGCAGGTGCTGTGCATGGCGCAATGGAACTTGTGCCACCGCATCTCAATGCTTCACTCTGACCACTTGCGCTGGTGCAGTTCCACTGAGCCATGCATGGTGGGTGTGGCCAGGGGGCGATATTCAAAGAAGTTGCGCCATAACGCAACTCCGTTGAATATCACCCTGGCCACACCCTTGCGCAACTATTTTGAGCGGCTCAGGGGCTTGTGCCGCAGAATGGTGCAGTTTGAATATCTGGGCCACTATTTCTAAGGAAACAATAAAACCTTTACTGATTATTTGACTAAGACATGCAGCCGCTACTGGGGGTTAGAGCAGCCTCACAAACAGTTCCTGTTGCCGTAATGCCTTCGGTAATTTTATTACGTCTTACATATTTATGATGGGGATATTACTTTTCTGCTAAGAAGCTGATCCTCACCACTGCAAAAATGTTATTTTAATCATTTGTTGGGTACTGTGTTACAGTGGGACCAAGGGTGAGGAGCGGGTCATACACAGCAGCACCGGTGTGTATAAGCTACTGAAACTAAAAGTAAGCTAGCGTTTTTTTTTTGTCAGTTCGTTACAGAAGTTCAACTGATTTTGGACAAGAGGGAAACTACTGCTGTGCATTTTGGTTTACAACATTACTGGGTGAGTAAAGGATTTAATGGAGGGAATCTTGGTAACTCTCTCGCTAAGTGGGGATAAAAGACGGCAGTGAATTTTAAGTATTAAATTTACATTGTAGCCAATTAGGAAACAGAGTGGGTGCTAGGATAGTACAGTGGATGAAGGGGTACTGTAGCCTGGCTTTCATTTTTAGCTGGGCATCTATTGTCTGATAGATGCCCACCTAAAAACATGTCTCAGACAATCAGGATAGAGAATTATCTTTTGACATTTTCTAAACTGTATTTGATGACTAGTAATGCTTGAGAAGTCAACATTGGGGGGGTTCAAATTATGGTCAAATCCTGCAGCAGTTGCTCTTGATATGGTAAGCACTGGGCAGCAGGTGGCTCTGCACTGGGACCATAAATCTGAAGTAGACAACCAAGCAGCAGGAAGGCGACTAGTGTTGGGATGGAATCTGCTAGTGAAGGTAAGAAATGTTTGTTTTTTGCAGTCATGCCTTGGGAAGACCTGCTGAGTATTGCTATGCTGCTTACAAGGATTGCGGATGAAGAAGGGGAGTGTACATTTTTATTAGAGCCATTATCTTGAGGATCAGGGACCAGCGATCAAGTACTAGAGTTAAAGCAGAACACAAAGGAGAAAATAGGGTAAGTGAAAATGAGAAGAGTTTTAATGGGGAGACATGAAAGAATGCTGCTGAAATTTGTCCTAGTGCATGTGGACAAAATTGACTGCTTGGCCAGTGCATTGGTGCATTGATAACTCTACCATCTGTGATGCTGGTGACCTGAGTTAGGAAGAGATCTCAGGGCATCAGAGGGTCAGCTGGGGAGAGTAGGATCGTGTATCTGGAGGATTGCTCTCCTCCTCCTCCTCCTTCGGGTGGGGGGTTTGTAAAGCCTGATGTTTGCCTGGCTCATAGCAGAAACTAGAGGAAAGGCACCTGGAACGTCCTAGAAGGTAAGGGGTGGTGGCAGATACTGACATGCAGTGCTCAGGAGTGCATAATGCACGGCATGACATCATTGCAAACAATGCCACTTAGGAACCAGAAAAATGAAAAAAGGCTACTGGTGGGAGGATGGTGCCAGGGCACCTGCAGGCTCCACACAAAATCATCTGGGCTTGCCAGACCAGGAACTGGATCCAGTTCCTAACTTGAATTAGGGAGCCCCTGTTGATACCAATGGGGTGGGCAAGCCTTGAGGGAAGACTGGTTGGAAGGTAAGTCCTGTCAATGTCTGGGTGACCAGGCTGGGGTGTCCAGGCAGATGGGGACTGACCAGCAAGGGAAAGAAACTGAAAAAAATTGCTTGATATCAGCACTAAAAAGTGCCAACCATCCTGAACCTGTTCCATGCCAGCAGCAGCTCTAAAACTCAGCACTGAGACAATGAGTGGGAAGGGATATGCAGCTGATCAAATTAGCCCTTTTCCTCTACCATACAGACTCCCGCTTCTGATTTCACCTCAAATTACAAGTGTTGATAGAAGTAAGAGTCAAGATTCTGAGTGAAGTCACACTCAACTTGAAGCCTGTATCAGACAGAAATGTCTTATTTATCATCTCTTTTTGGCCTGTGTCTTCTATTTCAGGGTGGCTTCTAATTGAAGGCAGCTTCTAATTGATAAAATACAGTACACACCAATAGCTAACTAATGTAGACTGTACACCTTAGAACAATCTGTTAAATATAATGTCTGACCTGGGCCACTAAGATGCCCTTGGGGCCATATCTGCTTTTATTCTCTTCATGTGCTCCAAATGAATACCTCTGTGCCCTGGGCCTTGCTAAAGCACCCCCCCCTCCACAAATGCAGATGCCTACCTGTTCTTATGTTTACAGCTCTTTTTCCCATCACTGATATATAATACTGCACCACTGGTGCATAAACCTGCTAAAACGTAAAGATATCCATGCACTGGGAATCTTAATGAGGACTACTCACCCCTTCCCACCTGTAACTGCAGGTAAAACCAAGAGAATCATCTAACAGTTATCAAAGTTGATTAGCTCTGGGGACATAGAAACCAACCCAGGACCCACTGATACTACAAATATTATCTTCATCAACTCAGTCCTTAGACTCTCCTTGACTCAGCCCTCAGTGACTAAAAGTGGTTCACATGAATGCAAACAGTTTTAGGTCAGAGATGCATAAACTGTACGCCTGGATAGATCTTTATTCTCTGAAAATAATTGCCATATCTGCAATGTCATATTGCAACCAGTGAAATTAACATCTTGAGCTACACAGCATTCAGAAAACATTGTGTGTAAAAAAGAGGTGGGGGGGTGCAAATTATGTGAAAGATACCTTAGACATCCTATCCATGCTCCACAACAAACTTAATCACCCCTCCAAGTTCTGGAAAATTATTCACTCCCTCTTCTCTCCCTTGACCCAGTCCCCCTCCATCCTTAATGTTGCCAACTCCCATATCGCTGACAATGCTGCCACAGCCACTGCTTCCTCCTTCAACTCCTTTTTCACCACTTGTGACTTTTCACTCCTCCCACCTCCATCCCTCCTCTCCTTCCTCTTCCTCTTCCTCCTCCCATTCCCCTTCCCCTCATTCTCTCCAATCACTCCCTCTGCCTCTCTTAAGACCCGTCTTGCTCTTAACCCTTCAGAAGGGGGTTTTACTGAGGTGCTGCCTGTTTATGACAGGGGACAGGAAAGGAATCTCTGCACCAAGAGATACAACACATGGCTGAAGGAATGGTGCAGAGCTGAAGTGTTTGACTACACAGGGGAATGGGGAACCACCTGGGAGGATAAGGGCCTATACAGGGGTGACGGTCTGCCCCCATCTGGGAGGGGAACTACAGTTCTCAGTGGATGGTTTAAATACTACTTCAATGAACATTTAAACTAGCCAAGGAGGCATGGTAGAAGGAATCAGGGAGTCAAAAACTGCCTCCCTCACATGCTAAAGTAGAGAGTAAGGAGAATCTGAGGGGAGAGGAATACCCCAAGGTGCAAATTAATGAAGGAAGAAGGGTCATACAGATGAAGGGGGAAGGAACGGGAGTATTAACCCTTAGGCTGCCGACAGTATTAGAAACCATAGGAATTCTGGACTGATATATCAGTCCATGGCACAGCAAGGGTTAAACAGAGAGGTGGGAAGGATGGAGGGCAAAAAGGAAAAAGGAGCAACAAGCAGAATGGAAACAAAATCATGGAAGCCATGTGTGTGAATGCTAGAAGTCTCGGAAATAAGATTCTGGACATAGAAGCCATCATGGCAGAGGCCAAACTGGATATTGTGACCATTACCAAGTCATTGAGCACTGAAAACCATGACTGAGATCTGGCCATACCATGCTATACTCTGCTCAGGTTGGACTGTGTAGGAAGGAAAGGAGGGGGTCTGGTGCTTTATGTAAGGGAAAGCATTCAAGTGACAGAGATACAGGGAATACAGGGGTAGGCAGAGATACTGTGGGTCACCCTGGAGACAGGGAACGAAGCCACTATTTGCACTAAAGTGATCTACAGACCTCCAGCACAGGGAGAGGAATAAGATAAGGTACTGTTGGAAGTCACTGGCATGATGGCAGAAAAGGGGAGGTGCTGCTGATGGGGGATTTGAACCTGACAAATGTAGATCGGAGCCTCCCAGCTGTGGCTTCAGCTAGAAGCAAGGACATCCTAGACTATCTGAAGGGGGTATTCCTCAGGCAACTAGTCAGTGAACCCACTCTTGATGGGGTAATACTGGACCTGGTACTCACTAATAGGTACAGTGTTGCAGGCATCAAGGTGTGAAGCCACTTGGGGACCAGTGATCACTTGATGGTGTGGTTCAATATAAGGATAGCTGCTGAATGAAAACACACAAGGGTGAGAGTCCTGGACTTCAGAAGGGCAGGTTTTAAAAAGATGGATGAATGCCTCAGGAGTGACCTAGCAGGGGGGGATGACCTGTGTTGGGTGGAGAAGTATTGGGTGAAGATAAAAGACAACACAGTAAAATCAACATACCACTTTGTCAAACAAGTGAGCAAATGCAAAACAAACCCGATGCAAAACAAATCATGGGAGGATGGTGTAGTACTGGAGGACTGGAGGAGGGCAGATGTCATTTCCCTTCACAAAAGTGGGAGCAAGACAGAGGCAGGAAACTACAGACCTGTTAGTTTGACCTCAGTGGTAGGGAAAATAATGGAATCACTTCTAAAGGAAAGAATTGTTGAGTTCCTAGAGGCCAGTGGGCACGGGACCCAAGGCAGCATGGATTCACAGTGGGAAGGTCATGTCAGATGAATCTAATAGATTTCTTTGACTGGGTGACCAATGTGGTAGACCAGGGAGGTGCAGTGAACATGGCCTACCTAGACTTTAGCAAGGCATTTGACACAGTCCCACACAAAAGATTAATATACAAGTTAGCCAGCCTTGGAGTGGGTCCCAAAGTGGTAGTCTAGGTTAAAAATTGGTTGGACAACAGGATGCAGAGGGTAATAGTAAACAGAGTTTACTGTGAAGAAAGGGGGATTACTAGTAGGGTACCACAGGGTTCAGTACTGGGACTGGTCCTCTTTAATGTCTTTATAAGTGACATTGCAGAGGGACTGGAAGGAAAAGTATGTCTCTTTGCAGATGACACAAAGATCTGCAACAGGGTTGATACAGAAGGTGGGGTGGAGAGGATGCAAAGGGACTTGGCAAAGTTGGAAGAATGGTCACATATATGGCAGCTTATATTCAATGCAAAGAAGTGCAAAATAATGCACCTGAGAAACAAAAATCCAGGGGAAGAGTACACAGTGGGGGGGGGGGTGAGATAATAACAACTACAGAAATGGAAAAGGACCTAGGGGTAGTCATATCAGATGACCTTAAGGTTGGCAAGCAATGTGAGAAGGCAGCACGAAGAGCTGACGGGATACTGGGATGCATAGGGAGAGGCATCACCAGTAGAAAACAGGAAGTTTTTATCCCTTTGTACAGACAGTTGGTGAGACCCCATCTGGAGTTCTGCGTCCAGTTCTGGAGACCCCATCTCCACAAAGACATAGACAGGATGGAGGCTGTCCTGGTGAAGGCAACTAAAATGGTGCAGGGTCTGCACCAGTAGACATACGAAGAGAGATTAAAGAAGCTTAATATGTATACGCTTGAGGAGAGGAGGGGAAAGGGGGGACATGATAGAAACTTTTAAGTACATCAAGGGAATCAACAGAATCAAACATGGCAGCATCTTTCAGAAAAGGAGATGCGCAAAAACAAGGGGGCACAATTTGAAGATAGAGGGGGGCAGCTCAAAGTTAATGTGAGGAAGTATTTTTTCACTGAGAGGGTTGTGGATACATGGAACAGCCTTCCTGATGAAGTAGTGGACTCAAAAACAGTGGAGGAATTCAAGAATGCATGGGACAGACATAAGGCAATTCTAGTGGGGGGGGGAGGAAGTAGGCTGTTGGTTAACTAGGATTTGCAGCCTATGCATTAGGTAGGGAAATGGACAGACCAGGTGTGCCAAGTTGTCCTTATCTGCCATCAAATTCTATGTTTCTATGTTTCTAAGTGGAAAAAGAGACCACTGTCATTCTTGAAAGAGGTGGCAGAAAAGGTAAAGGCTAAAAGGGTAGCATTCAGAAGGTATAAGGAGATGCAGAGGGAGGAGGATAGAGAGGTTTATTGGGGGAAACAGAGGGAAACAGAGAAAGCAGTAAGGAGTACAAAGGTTCAAAGTGAAGAGATAATAGCCCAGGAGATAACAAAAGGGGACAAGACACATTTTAGGTATGTAGGTGAAAAGAGAAAGACCAGGGGTGGGATTGTAAGGTTTAAAGTGGAAGGGGGGACTGTGCAGAGGTGGACCATGAAAAGGTGGACATCCTGAACAAATACATTTGTTCAGTGTACACGGAAGAAGGAGAAGGGGAGGAGCCATAAAAAAAGTCACAAAAGCAGTGGAGGGAGGGAGGGAGGTGGACACTAGTCCTTTTTTGAAGGTGAGAGTCCTAAAGGGACTTGCTAATCTGAAATTAGGCAATGCAATGGGGCCAGATGGGGTGCATCCAAGGGTACTGAGGGAGCTCAGGGAAATACTAGCTGCACCTCTGACAGTTCTATTTAACAGCTCACTGGAAACAGTAATGGTTCCAGTGGACTGGAGGAGGGCAGATGTAATCCCACTAAACAGAAAAGCTAGCAGGGAGGAGGCTGGCAATTATATGTTAGTCAGCCTGATACTGGTGGTGGGAAAGGTAATGGAATCACTGCTGAAGGAAAGGATTATGGAAAGTCTTGAATCCTGTGGGTTTCATCACCCAAGGCAGCATGGTTTCACGGGGGGGGGGGGAGGAGGTTGTGTCAAATAAATCTGTTAGATTTCTTTGAATAGGTAGCCAAAGAACTAGATTAGGATGGAGCAAATGTGGCCTATCTAGATTTCAGTAAGGTGTTCAAAACTGTTCTGCACAGGAGACTAGTAAGCAAGCTGGGTAGCTTAAGAGAGTGGGTCCAAGGGTGGTAAACTGGATAAGAAATGGGTTAGGGGATAGGTGACAGAGGGTGGTGGTAAACAGAGTTCACGCCAAGGAAAGGTGGGTGACCAGCAGGGTGGCTCAGGTATCAGTGCTGTGGCTAGTCCTTTTTAATGTCTTTGAAAGTGACATTGCAGAGGAGCTGGTAGGGAAGGTCTACTTCATTGTAAAAATCTACAATAGGGTGACACTCGGGGGGGGCGGATGTGCAGAGAGACCCATGAAAACTAGAGAAGTGGTCAATGGAATGGCAGCTGGGTTTCAATGCGAATACATGCAAAATAATGCACTTAAGGCACCGAAACCCAAAGACAGCGCATGAAATGGGTGGAGTGATACTGATGATCAATGAGCAGGAAAGAGACCAGGGGGGTAATGATATTGAATGACCTAAATTTAGCCAGGCAGTGTGACAAGGCAGTAGGGAGGTTGTGCTGGATGCTGGGATGCATAGGGTGGGGTATCACCAACAGAAAGAGGGAGGTGGTGTTGCTTCTGTATAGTTCACTGGTAAGACCCCACTTAGAGTACTGTGTCCAGTTTTGGAGCCCACATCTCTGAAAAGACACAGACAGTGTGGAGGCAGTCCAGAGGGGAAGGCAACTAAAATGGTGCAGGGCCTGCATCAAAAGCCCTATAAGGAGAGACTAAAAGACCTCAATATGTACACCCTAGAAGAGAGGAGAGGGATATATGATAGATACCTTTAAATAATTCATGGGGGTAAATAAGGTACAGGAGAGGAGTGTCTTTCAGAAGAAAAGTTGCTCTAGAACAAGGAGACATGCTATTAAGCTAGAGAGGGGTAGATTCAGGAGAGATGTGAGGAAGTAATTCTTCACTGAAAGAGTGGTGGATTCCTGGAATAACCTTCCAGCAGATGTGGTTGGGGAAAAACAATGGTGGGGTTCAAGAATGTATGGGATAAGCACAAGGGAATTATAATGTAAAGGAAGGGGAGAAAGAGTTGCAGATTGGGCATGGTCTGTGGTAATAGTGTAGGTAGGGAGAAATGGGTAGACTGCATGGACCAAGCGGTCCTTATCTGTCATCAAATTCTCTGTTTCACAGAAACATAGAAACAGAATTATGTTTCAATGTTAGCAATACTAGCTCTGATGATCTTGACCCCAAGTTTCTGTACTTCTTTTCACCAGCAATTGCCTTCCCTATCTCTTGCCTCTTAAACCTCTTCTCTGCCTCTGTCCCTGATGCCTGGAAACACTCTACTGTTATTTCCCTCCCTAATGGAGGTGATTTCTCCTCTTCAGGTTACTTTTGTCCCATCTCTGTCCTCCTGCTTACCATGACCAAGTCCCAGTAACACATTGTCCTCTCACAACTGATCCCTTTTACTTGACAACTCTTTTTTTATTCCATTTCCTTCTGTATTCAAGATAGAAACAAAAACGTAGAATTTGATGGCACATAAGGAACTACCTGGCCTACCTAGTCTGCCCATTTTCCCTACTTAATGTATAACCACAAACACTACTTGATCTCCAGCTTACTCCCCCCCCCCCCCCGATTTATCACTAAGGTTCCCTTATACCTATCCTATACTTTCTTGAACCCCATTACAGGTTTTGCTCCATCTCCTCTGCTAGGAGGCTGTTCCAGGCATCCACCACACTCTCTGTGATGAAGTACTTCCTCACCTCTCCCTAGAGTCAACCCCCCTCCAGCTTCATAGCATGCCATCTTGTCCTTGAGCATCTTGTTTTCTGAAAAATGCTTCCCTCTTGAACCTTATTTATATACCTGTGAGGCATTTAAAAGTTTCTTTCATATTCCCTTCTCCCTCCATTCCTCCAGGGTATACATATTGAGGTCCTTCAGTCATTCCAGATATGGCTTTTGATGCAGACCCTGCATCATTTTGGTTGTCCTCCTCTGGACTGCCTCCACTTTTTCTATGTCCTTCCAGAGATAAAGTCTCCAGAACTGGACACAGTACTCCAAGTGAGGTCTCAACAGTAAGCTATACAGGGGTAACATCACCTCCCTCTTTTTGCTGTTGATACCCCTCCCTAGGCATCTCAGCATCCTGCTAGCTCTCCCAACTGCCTTGTCACATTGCCTAGCCATCATTTGGTTATCAGATATGATAACCCCAGGTCTCTTTCCTATTTGGTGGTCGTATCTCTCCTCCCAATTTGTACCCCATCCCTGGATTTCTGTGCCTCAAGTGCATAATTTTGCACTTTTTTGAACTGAAGCCCACTTTCCATACCCTTGACTACTACTCTAACTTTTTCAGATCCCCTCTCATGCTCACCCACCCCCCCGGAGTCTCTACCCTATTGCAGATTTTAGTATCATCCACGAACAGTCAGACTTTTCCACCAGCCTCTCTCCAATGTCACTAACAAAGACATTAAAGAAGAATGATCCCAGCATAGATCCCTGTTGTACTCTGCTGGCCACCCTCCCTTCCTTGGAGTAAATCCTGTTTACCACCAACCTCTGTCTTTTATTCTTTAACCAATTTTATACCCAGTTTACAATCTTTGGTCCCACTCCTAGGTTACCTAGCTTGCTTACTAATCTCCTATGTGGAACAGTGTCAAAGGCTTTGCTGAAATCCAAGTAGGCCATATCCACTGCTTCTCCATGATCCCATTCCCTGGACACCCAGTTAAAGAAATCTATTAGATTTGTTTGACAAGACTTCCCCTCTGTGAATCCATGCCCTCTTGGGCTCTGTAAGCCACTAGATTCAATATATTCCACTACTCATTCCTTCAGTAGTGATTCCTATAATTTCCCCACCAATGAAGTCACGCTGACTGGCCTGTAGTTGTCATCCTCCTTCTTCCTACTACCACTTTTGTGAAGTGGGACTCAATCTGCCCTCCTCCAATCCCCCAAAGCCAGTCCTGTCTCCACTGAGAGGTTGCATAGAACTGTCAGGGGAGCAGCCAACAACTCCCTAAGTTCCCTCAGTATCCTTGGATGGACCCATCTGGCCCCATTGCCTTATCCACGTTCAGATTAGTGAATTCATTCTAGACCCTCTCCTCTGTAAATGGACTACAGTCTACCTCCCTTCCTTCAATGCAACTGTCACTCTTCTACAGCCCCTTGTCTTCCCCTTCTTCTGTGAATACTGAACAAAAGTATTTGGTCAAGATGTCTGCTTTTTCTTTGTCCCCCTCCACACAATCCCCCCTCCCCATTCCCTTCTTAATCTTCCAATTCCTCTGCGGATCTTTCATTTTTTGCTTACGTAGCAAAAAAATGCTATGTCCCCTTTCTTTATTTCCTGGGCTATTTTCTCCCCTGTTTGTGCCTTTGTGCTCCTGATTTCCCTGCCTCCCTCTGTTTCTCCAGACAAGCTCCCTATTCTCCTCTTTCTGTGTCTTGTTATACCACCTCAACGCTAGCGTTTTGGCCCTTACCTTCCCAGACCCCTCCTTAGAGAACCATAGCAGTTTCTTTTCCCTCTTGCCTTTTGCTTATTAGCCTGGTGCAGAGGTTTGTTGCCTTCTCTATGCTCCCTTTTAGTTTTGCTCAAAGTTCATCCACTCCACCCAAGCCCCCCCAAACAGGACATCCCTGAAGCATTCCCTTCTTTTTATAATCAGCACCCCCATTGTCCAGGACCTTCATGCTTGTGTGGTTCATTTTCCCCAGTACTCATACTGAACCATACAGTATGTGATCACTGGTCCCCAGGTGGCCACCCACCATGACATCTGCAACACTGTTCCCGTTAGTTAGTACAAGGTCCAGTATTGGCCCCTCATGAGTGGGGTCCCTAACTAATTGCCTGAGGAACACCACCTGCAGGGAGTCCAGGATGTCCCTGCTCCTAGCTGAAGCTGCAGCTGGGATGCTCCAATCTACATCTGGCAGATGGTCCTCTCCACATCCACCTCACTCCTCCAGCTTAATGACTCCATTCAGTCTGTCATGGAGCAGGGCAATTTATTTCTGCCATCCTTGTCAACTAGACCAAAGCCTTCAACACTGTATCACAACCCTTTTCCTGGGCAAGCTTAAAGTGGTGGGGCTTCCTACCTCTTATACTTGCTGGTTCCACTCCTATCTTCAGGGCAGGTTGCAGGCTGTCAGTATTGAATACACTTTTCCCTCACTCCCTGTCTGTATTGGAGACACCTTTCAATCACTCCCTATCTGCTCAAGAGTCCCCAGGGGTTTCTGTTCTGGGACTCATGCTATGCTCCATATTCCTTAATGACCTCCTTTTAGACTGTTCTTCAGTGCCCATTCAATGTACGCAGATGACATTGTGCTTTTTGCCTCTGGCTTATCTGTTGCTGACCTTGTTGTCTATCTCCAACATGATTTCAGCAGTATACAGCATTGGTTCTGATCCAACTGCCTATCCCTCAATGCCAAGAAAATGGTTTCCATGAACTTAATCTTCCATCAGAGGCTTGCAAGGCTTTCATCCCCCATCCTTCTACATGCCTGATGGTACTGCCCTTGAGGATGTCTCCTCCTTTAAGTACTTGTGGTTCTGGTTGGACCATAACATGAACTTTGCATCAAAAATTGATGCCATACACCTCAAGCTCCCCAAAAACTGGGTGTGCTTTATAGAAACAAAGCTGGCATCCCACTCTCTGCCTGCCATGAGTTAGATACAAAGGCGATTCTCCTTGTCTTTGATTATGGTGACACTGTCTGCAATGCAGCTCCCAAGTTCACCCTGGCCAGACTGGAACCCTACTTTTATACATTTTTTTCCCACTGGACTGTCCTCCTCATACTCACCACTTCTTTGTCTACTCCTTCCTCTCTTTCCCCTCTCTCGGCACCAGATGCCTCATTCTCTGTTCCTTCTTCACCTCCAAATTCTGGTTTGGTACTCTCCCTCCCTCCCTTTCCACCCTCCTATTCTGCCCTACTACTACCTCCTACCCACTCCATAACACCGATTCTCACTCCCTCTGCCTTCCCACAAGGAAAACATCCATAGGCAATGCTGCCTTCTTATTTCATTTTTCTAAGCTCTGGTCCTCCCTTCCCCTATCTCTCCACTCAGCCTCATCCCACTCCTCCCTCAGGTCCATTCTGAATGACTTTACTACCCTTTCCTGCAACTGTTACTCACCCATGTCCCCTGTCATTCACTCCTCCTCTGTCACTGGTGGTCTGCCCCCATGCCCCCTCCCTGGCTGTTAGCAGTTTACTCCTCAGCCTTAGACCCCAGGTTTGTCTGGCCTTGAATGCTCCTTTTCATTGACTCACTTTAGTAATATTAAGCTTCTGCACCTCCTGAATGCACTGGCACTATTAACCCCTGCACCTTCCTAGTCTGGGTTGTATTATTTTGCTCCTTTCTGGATTACCCCCAGAACTTTATGTGCAGTTATACCTTTAATACATTGTGTTCTGTGTATTGTGTTACCACTAGCCCTCTTTTCCTCTGGACATATATGGGAACAAGCTGTTACCAGCTCAGTATGTCTCTCCTGGTAAAATGCTTGAAATAAATATCTGCAAAGCCAATCCCTATAACCCTGCCAGAAACATCTAGATGTAAATGTAGCATAGTACAGGTACTTCTGTGTGGAAAAATACCCTTGTCTTCCTGCTGTGTAGACAACCCACATCTACTGTGTATTCACGCTTATATGACCTCTCAAATTGCTTGCTAAGCTTGAAAATAAGTTGATTTTTAGGTCCATGGGGATTTTAACATAAACTGATGTCTTGGAATGCTGGCCGATTACCAGCAGGATAGTAATGAGGAACAGGAGCAGTATGTTGTTTTCAAGGCTTTTGGGATAAAGAAATCTAAATATGAAACTGACAGCTCTTTATTGTAGCAGATTATTTCAGCGCTGAAACATTTGTTGAAAATCCATGTAGGTAAGAGAGGATTGTAGTGTATAGTAGAGCACTGTTCTACATAGAATTCCATCCCTTTCAAAGTGCTGTTGTACCACAGTTCAAAGGCCATGGAGCGTGATTGCACCCTTCTGTGATACAACAACATTCTGAAACCTCTAGTGACTGTGTCAGTTTTGTTTTGAAATGGAAAGAACTGCCACGGGCACATTTGACTTGATGGCATGGCAGTTCATACAGACAAAAAGTGAAGCTGCAAGCTGGAGAGTAAATAACAGCAGGGGGAAAAAGGAACACATTTTAAACATGGTTAAGGTAAAAAATAAAACAAGCATTTAACAATGCCGTATGTTCGCTAGTGGTATAGAAACCCTGGGGTACTGAATGCATTGTGATACACTGTGTGGGTTATGTATTACCAAAGTTATGAAACTGTGTTAGTAAATTTCAGTGCAGGCTCATACATTTTGCTATGTTTTAATATTTTTGCCCAAATTGTCAACATTGCTGTCTTCATTACCCCATCTCATGAACAAGTGCAGAGAAAATTTTCAACTCTTAGCTGAAAGGTGATTTCATACAGGGACTGAAAAAACACCTTTCGGGAGGCAGAAACACAATTTTGAGCAGGATTTGAAAAATGACAGCTGCCACACTCATGTGGTGTTGTAAAAAATGGCTATGTAAAAAACTTGGGGTAAAAATATTGAAAATAACCAAAGTGATGAGCCTGCATTCTCAAAATTCAATGTAGGCTCATAACTTTGTTGTTTTTTAATATTTTTACACCACGTTTTCAACATAACTGTCTTATGTCCCCACCTCATGAACAAGGCACAGAAAATTTTGAACTCTTGTCTGAAAGGTGATTTGATGCAGAGACCACAAAAATCACTTTTTGGGACAAAAAAACATATTTTGGACAGGATCTGAAAACTGACAGCTGTCACATTCACGAGATGCCGTAAGGAAATGGCTATTCTGTATATTTGGGGTACAAATATTGAAAATTACCAAAGTTATGGGCCTGCGTTCACAAAATCCAATGTAGGCTAATAACTTTGTTGTTTTTTAATATTTTTACACAAAATTTTAAACATAGCCTTCTTAATACCCCACCTCATGAACAAGGACAGAGAACGTTTTCAACTTCTGCCCGAAAGGTGATTTCATACAGGGACTACAAAATCACCTTTCGGGACAGATTTGCCTAATGTTACTGAAATTGTTCATGGGGTGGGGTCCCAAGAAAAGGCATGTTGAAAGTTGGAGGAAAAATATGCACAAATGACCAAGTTATGCAACTAAGTTCAAAACGCCATTGAAACTGAAAAGGAGACAGTATAGAGCAGTGGTTTAAGGCTCTGAGCTGCAAATCTGGAGATCTGGGTTTGAATCCCACAGCCCCCACTTACATACTTTGTGATCCTGAGCAAGTCACTTAACTTTCCTGTGCTCCCAGGTCACACCTGTAAGCAAGCTTTCAGCTTAGTGTGCCACTCCTGATTAAACAATTGCAGAAAAAAAAAAAGAAATACATTGAGCAGCACACATGTTTCTTCAGTTCACGGTCCAGCTTTGAAGAATGAAGACATGCCTGTGGTCTGCGGAAGATGGCAGTGTTGGACTCCCAGTGGGTAAGTAATAAGGGCTTGGGGCATGTGTGGTGGTGAGTGCTGAGTGGGAGAGTGGGGGGACAGTAACGGCAGCAAAAGACATTGATGGGTGGTTTTCTTTTCACAGGGTTTAAAAAGAAAGCCAGAAGGTTGTGTTTTATCTGCCTGATCGCAGCACTCGGGGATTGGGCAGTCCCAGTGTCACTGTTATGTTTGTTGGGGGGGTGTTGAGAGGGAGGATTGGGTGGTATGGATTACAAAAAAAAAGAAGGTGTTACTGTGCATTGGGAGCAACATGGTACTGGACTGCTGGGTGTTCACATACTGGGTGGCAACACTGGGAGATTGGGCACCCCCAGTGTCACTGTTATGTTTGTGGGGGGGGGATTGCTGAGAACAGTCATGTAGGGGAGTAAATAAATAAAAACAAGAAGATGTGACTGCACATCATGAGCATCGCAGTAGTGCATAAAGGAGGTTTCACTTATGAGCTGGATTGGGCAGCCCCAGTGTCAGTGTTATGTTTGTGGGGAGGGGCTGAGAATGAGGACCGAGTGCAGGGGACAGTTAGGGGGCTGTCACTAAAATACATCAATGGACAGTTTCCTTTTACAGCTGGCAGACATTCCATTCATTCCAGGCTGACTACGATGGATCAACTTGGCTTGCTGGGAAGCGAACATCAAAGGGAAGAGCTGATCCATGATTGGGTCAGCTCTTTCTTTTGATATACATGAAGTTTCTGCCCAGCAAACCAAAACACTGTCATAATCAGCCTGTCTGATGATTGGTGTGGCATGGACTTGTCCCTAAAACACTGCTCTGCATTGGACAAACAGTGTCACACCCATCAAAAAGCTGTACTATTGCAATATGTTCGCTTGGACATGCATGCATGATGAACAGAAAAATTACAATTAATGACTGGAGTGGGAAGAAAGAGTGGGTCATGAGAAAAAGTGGGTGAGATTAATAATGAAACAGTTCCTTTTTTAACCGAATAGCAGAACATGTCTAGATTTTATTTGTACCATAACCTCTAAAAATACTGAATGAACAAGTTTATGCAAAACCAGTGTGATCTGTCACCTCAGGCTCTGATTCCCACAGACCTCTTGATCTTCACTCTTGAGGTCAGAGGGAATCAGATCCCCTCTGTGGCAGAACACACTGGTTGTGCATAGTTGCCCATCCAGTTTCCTTATATTGAGGCTACAAGAGTTCAAGATGAAGCATAACAGGATGACCAAGTTGACCTATTAATCAGAGATATATGATTAGCAATGATTATTGTGAATGAGGTTTAGAAGTTTATTCCCTTGGGAACAAATTTCTTTGACTATAGTGAAATCACAACAAACAATTCCAAAACAGAGGTGGGCGAAGTGGCCAAAATTTGCTCCATGAAGCAATTCGCGGAGTAATGTGGATTCTACAAAGTAATCCACAACGCGAAGCAGATTACTTTGTGTCATAATGAAGAAAGTGAAGTCCGTTGATAACAATGACTTCACATTACTCCGCCTTCCTCAAAACACTTCTGCATCAATTTTAATGCAAAGTACATAGAAATCAGTGTACTTCACATCACTTTGCCTTGTTATTGAGCTCCAAGGTGAATTTTTCAGTGATTTGTGGGACTGCGGGTCACAGGGGCTCTAGATTGTTCTGCACAGCCTCAGTTCTGTGTAGTGTGTGTGTAGTGGTAGATGGAGTAGTTTCCTCTCAGAGTTCTGTGATTCAAATCCTCTAAAAGGTGTTAAAAAAGTATTTTTGAGCCATTTTTTTTGCTCAAAATTTAGTACATCGATTGTAGCAATCTCTCCTGTGCTCATATCATTGAGTGTTTATTGTTTGTGTGTGGATTTTGAGTGTTAATTTAGAACATTCATTCTGTGTACTGACAGACACTTGAAATGTGCTTTGGGGAAGGGGAGTATCTGTGGTGGAGGCAGGTTAAAACTGGGAGAAAAATGCAGTCTTTCTGTTTTGGTTATATTTTTCTTGTATAACTGTGTTAATATACACACACTAATATTTTCAGTAATTCTTGACATTTTTTATGCTGATTGTTGTGGTGCAGCAGTGAATAATTTCAGTTTATTTAAAAGATTTGGTTATTTTACTGAAGCTTTCAATTTGCCACGCACTACTGTAGTGTGTGTGCAATGCGTGCCATCAAATCAGACATATTTTATTGTGCTACAGAGTAATTGCAGCAGTGTGAACCTGCTATCCACCGCACCTATGTGATTTTGTACTGCTTTGTGGTAGCTTGGTTATGGACTGTTACTGCAGTGCACTGCACCCCCCCCAACCAGTAAAAGGTATTCTTTTCCAGACTGGATTGTGACTTGTGAGCACTGGTTAAGATGTTGTTGTGACTTTGCTTCTGCATCTCTTCTTGATTGCGCCATGCAGTATTAATCTGTCTGTGCTTTTGCCTCTGTTTAGTGCCCAGTCTCCATCTGCAAGCCACAGTTGTTGTTTTTTTTTTGGCTTCACATCCATCAGCCCAGACTGAAAGTTCAGAAATCTAAATTTGATTAGAATTTTCTTGGTGATCCCCCAAAATGCCTGTAAAGAGATGTTCAAGCAAAGTTGTTTCTGACCATGGCATTGCTGCCAGTGGCAAGATTATCCATGGGCTCGGTAGTATGCAGAAGTGCATAGCTGGTGTCAGTAGAGGGATTTCTCCATCAATGTTTTTTACAGTGCAATCTGTAGCATCTCTCGTAGTTGCAGGAGATGATGTTGTCCCAACTGGTGGTGTTAGTGCAGTTTCTGCTGGCATGAGTATTGTGGCCTCAAGTTCCACTTCTGACCAGTTAACCATTTCAAAAAATATAGTTGAGTCTAAAGCTGTGACTGACAGTGTAGATGATGTCATACTCCCCATTAACATCTCCATGGTAGTTGAACATGGTTCTGATCCTGGCAATGATAACTCACAATGTCACATTTCTTGCAGCACTGTTGAGGTCATGCCTTTGCCATCCAATGATTCAAAGTGTGGCACAAAAATATCTAGTGATGATGATGATGCTATGGTTGGAACATGTTCTCCACATGACAGCATCCAAGCTGAAAATGTGGATGGGGATGATGTTGATGAATGTGATATTGATGTCAATGACCCCTGTTGGGAACTGGAGAAAAAGAAAGTCAAGGTGGCTGTGTTTCAGTCTGTTGTCATTAAATCCCCCCTCCTCAAAAAAGTTGTGATTTAGCGGTTCCTGTTGATGATAATGATGATGACCCAGTAATAATCATAGGTAGTCATGATGGTCAGTTGGAGTCTAAGTGTGTCCAGCCTGAAAAATCATGTAGCACACCCCCCATTTCCGGGGTTAAAAAACCTGAGTTCAAAAAGTAACAACAGGGACATGTTAAAAGTAGGGGATCACAATCCCTTGTTTGGGATTTTTTTGTCCAAGATGCAAATGATGAGTCAGTTGCAATCTGCCAGCTTTGCCGTGTGTGTGTGTGAGTCGAGGTAAAAACGGGAGTCATCTGGGCATGGGGGGACAGCATACACATCTTAAGAACAGGCACATGGCACTGTGGACCCAGCACCAGATGGCAGCTAATGCCATAGTGGGGCATTCACCCTGGTCATCAACCTTACTGAGCATGTTATCCCCTTCCATGAGTATAAGACCAAGTAGGAATGTAGTGATGAAATAACACCAACGGATTACTACAGGCATGATGAGGGGGAGGATTATGATTTAGAAATCTTGTCAAGTGGTGATCAGAGTAGCAGTGGTGGTGGTGGTGATCAATGCAATATGTCTAGTGCAAGTGGTGCATCAACCCTGTATGCAAAATGGGGAAAATAACTTCATTTGTGAACTTGTCACCTTTGCACCCCTCTTCATCACATGTCCACACCCCACCCTGGCCATTTGCAGAGCCAAGCCATCTGTCACACCCCATTCAAAATGTGTAAGCCAGCCCATGTTGGAGAGTGTTTTTGCCCATAACCTCCTGCCTGTCTGCTTGAAGTATGTGACCTACACTGTGTAAGCCATATGATGTGTGCGGGCTGCCTGTGAATTCTCACTCCACCTTAAAGTGAAATAAGGTGGAGTGCACAACATGAAGTCATAATTACAATGTGAAGGCAAAGTGAGGGTTTAAATTGGGCACTCCGTGTAGCAGAAAACTAACATGAGGTAGCCACTTCGCGTCCACTTTGTGGGTGAAATTTTAATTTGCTGCATCTCTATTACAAAAGCCCACTTTTATGTAATTTTAAGCCTTAGTCAAGGCAGAGTTGCTCCCCTGGTGGAGAGTAATCCTCTTTTTTCCACCTCAAATAGGTATAATGGGACCAATTTTCAAAGGGCTTTGGGTCAACACAAGAGTCTTGTGTCAAAGAGTTTGACACAAGGGATGACTTGCATAAACATTGCAGCAATCGCAATTTTGTAAGGCAGCTTGCCTCAAACCCTGATGAAAGTCCCCTGAACTAAATACCTCAAGTTAGAGCAGCTCCCAACTGGTTTAACTTTGTGCAAATCGGGGACCTATTTCATGGGTCTTGAACCAAAGCTTTGGTGCAAGCTATCCGAAAAATGTGGAAAATGTTGCAGCTGTGCTAAATGTTCTAAAATTGGGCACAGTTGCACCAAACATTGGGGTTGATGCCGGGCTTGATGCAAGCTCTGCATCAACCTTTGAAAACTGGGCCCAATGTCTTTGAATAGGGAAATATGCAATGACCAAATGCTCTTAATTTCAAAAATTTTACAAAAAAGTACCATCTTTCTTCTGTCATGGAAAATAACTGGCATGACTACCAAAATTCCTGAAAAATACTTTATAAAATATCTAGAAACGTTTTGTATAATCTGTTTTGAAGAAACTTGGTCTAATAACATAATTGAGCCATTTTTAAATGGCTTTTAAATATTTCAGTTGCCAGCTAGGAAGGACAACGCTAATGGTAGAGCTACTGAGCACTTGTTGACAATAGTTAAAATCTCAAACAATGCCACAGTGATTTCATCTTACAGTATAAAACAGCATATTCTTGTACTTAACCTTGTTATTAATCATGTTCCATACTGCATTGTAAATGTTTACATTCCTCATTAAGGCTCTCAGTTTTCCTCTAAGAATCTGGTCTGATTTAGCTGAACTTCTGGAGCTGACGTTATACAGAGAATAATGGCTGGGTAAAGAGCTATAATGAGAATTGTACTCCTCCCCCAGAGGTGTGGTATTTATTTATTTATTTATTTATTTCTATTGTTTAATCAGGAGTGGCAGACTAAGCTGAAAGCTTGTTTACAGGTGTGACCTGGGAGCACAGGGAAGTTAAGTGACTTGTTCAGGATCACACCATATGCAAGTGGACGCTGTGGGATTCAAACCCAGGTCTCCAGAGTTGCAGCTCAGAGCCTTAAACCACTGTGCTATGCTGCCTCCCATAACCACATAACCCCTAAGAACGAAGCTAAAAGGGTTTATAAAGGCATCGCACATTGAGTGGGTGTGTAAGATTCAAGTTTTACACACCCTACCCAGCCTCTATTTTATATAATTGCTGGGGTTCATTTATTTGCCACAGCAATTTGTGACAGGGTTGAATAAGACCCTGTCCCATTTGTTATTAGAAAGAGCTAAACACAAGGATCTGTTCTATGCTCTTCATTTCTGTCTCTTGTCTGACTGTGCAGACAAATTTTTCTCGGGCTTCACTTGCCGTTTCTATCTTTCCTTCCCCCTTGTGTATATGAAGTTATAAAATATGGGTGAATCTTTATGTGAAACTGGGATCCCTCGGTTTGAAAATGTATCTAGTTATATTATTAAACTGATTGCAAAAAGCTAGTTGAAACTTGGGGGGTTAACCTGAAATGCAAGAATAACCCTTTTGCAGAGCTGCCAACAGGAGGTCAGTTCTGTGACACCATGTTCTGTTTTGTTGCACCTGCAAGGAAGAAAATGAACAAGAACATTTTCTGAAAAACAGGATGTTCAATTAATGATTTCCTAGGCAATGACTTATAAAAAGAGCAGCAATACTTTTGATAGAGTAGAGAGATTGCAAGACTGAAACTTGGAATTAGAGATATTGTCAGACAAAGGACTGTGTTTTCTCTGTTGTACTGCTTTTGCAAATAGTTATATTGAATTATTTTTATTTTTATTTTGCTGTTATAGATAATAATAAAATGCTACTTGAGATTTTTCAAACCAAGGGATCCCAGTTTCACATAAAGATTCACACATATTTTATAACTTCAGATATGCAACGGGAAGAAAAGATAGCAACAGCAAGTGAAGGCAGAGAAAAATTTGACTGTGCAGCCACACAAGAGACAGAAAAGAAGAGGATAGAACAGATCCTGGCATTTAGCTCTTTCTACATAACAAATGGGACTGGGTCTTATTCAACCCTGACACATACCCCCCTCTTTAAGAGGGAACCTGTTTAAAATAAACAGGTTTCCAAAACCACAAGCATTATGCAGCCCCTCAGTCAGGGTGTTATTTACAGCTTTAAACATCACTATGTTACCCTGATGAGGGGCTGGTTGCTGGATATCCTAGATTGGGATGAAAAGATCATTGCATCTGTGTGTGTCTGCCGCATTAACTTGCTGGACGCCATGCAGCTCATTCAACAGGCATGGCACAAAGTTTCTGTGGAAACTATACAGTTGTGCTTTTTCAAAAGTGGCTTTGCCTCAGATGACTCCATTGACAGTGTGGAAGAAGAGCCCAATGATGTGATGAAGGAGAATGCACAGGTGGTGCTAACATCTGAGGCAATGGATGAGATCTGTTGCTTAGGCAACGAGCATCAACTGGCTGATGTTGATGACATCAATGAAGCACTGGAGGGTTTAATTGCTAGCGCTCAAGCAAAAGATATCCCCATGGAAGAGGACAAGAAAGAGCAAGAGGTAGAAGTGTAAGTTACACCAGAAGACATGAGGAATGCTCTCCTTACTCTTCAGTGTGTTGTTGAGCAAAGGGATGATATTGTCCAGAGGTGGGACCAGCTCTCTATCACAGAATCCATTTGACAGAAGTACACCATTATGCATACAAAACAGATCACTATTGCTGACTACTTCAGTTTGCCACAGCTAGAACATTAACCAGGCATAGCACTGTACAGCGCACAACATTTTATTTTTCTTGGTTTGTTCTCTTTGAATTTCTTTTTGAATTAATAAAGTTTAATAGCTGATAAGGCTTCCAGATAAAAAGCTAATCATTTAAATCACCAAACCAGCTGTAATCAACTTTATATGTTTGCTATATGTATGTTTTATTTTCTGTTTGTGCGTTTGTGAAGTCTGCGTTAAGTGCGCTCATTACTGTACCACACAGAATGGCATAAACGATGTAATGGATGCTGCTTGTAACAGACGCATTGCTGGTTGTCAAAGTAGACAATTACAAGTGGCGCATACTGTAGTAAATAATTTTTATTTTTATTTTGCTGTTATTGATAATAATAAAATGCTACTTGCAAATGTGTTACCTACTCTTGGTCTTCCTGTGCTTCCTGACCTGTGCCTCAGCAACACAGTTATATAAAATAAAGATATATCTATGGAGCCGCGAACCAGTTGGATTTCAGTGCAGTCTGAGGCTCATAATAAAAACACTTTTATTTTCTATTTTTTTCAGCAGCATCACAAAAACCTGCTGGTTTATTTGTTTGTTTTGAATTAACTTTACTGCCACTGAGTCCAAGTGTGGTGAACTGTAGAGTGGTGGATAAAGGTGGATGGCACAAAAGAGTGGAAGAGCAGTGACTGTGCATGCTCAGTATGAGGGAAACCCAGGGTGAGTTCGACATTATAAACAGCTGGTTATGATGGCACATTACAACTGGGTTTCCCTCTGGGAAAAAACGAACGCCAGTTATTATTAAAAAATATCGTCATGGTGTTAATTTGTGATAACTTTAATGTTCAGTTAGGTTGGTTTAATAACCTGGCTGACCTTGATTTTTTTTTATTCCTGATCCCCCATTCTAATTATATAATATAAACAGTAAAAATGGGGAAATTAATGAAAATGGATTGCTTTTGAAAAATTGACTAAAGGAACATGACCTAAATGTAATAAATGGGACACATATCTGATTGTAAAGCAGAGTTTACTTATTATACACAGTCACCACATTTACATGTCAGGAACTAAGAAATCAGATTACTTGAAGATCTGATTGAGTTTTCAACAGTGATGTTTACATGCAGACTAATTTGGTCACCATGCCCGTTTACATGCCTGAGAGTTCTTTGGTATCTTTCACATGGGTTCCATTTGTAACATGACTATTTTGTCTACAGTGTGCCTTTAGAATTTTAACAAAAGGCATTTTGTCCAACAAAAAAGTAAGAGTACAGTAGTTACCCTGAACTCCCTCACACACCAACCTCTGCCCCACTGATATCCCCTCTCATTTATAATGACTCCCAGCTAGTTAGTCAATATTCTATATCTTTCTCACAACTACTCAATATTCTGCCCCATAACTACTCCACCCAAGTATCTACCTCACAGCTACCTTCAATCTAATGACATTCTCACAGCTTTCCAATATTCTGTCCTGCAACTACGCCATACTGTTCTCTGCCACACAGCTACATTCACTCTTGTAACACTAATGCAGCTACATGATTTTCTGCTCTTCAATTACCATACACCACAACATTTGTCCTGCAACTACTCTACTGTAGTAACATTGCAAAAGCTACCTAATATTCTGCCCTGCAACTACCCCACACCACAGTATCTGCTTCACAGCTGCCCTCTACTCTAGTAACACTCTCACAACCACCAAATAGTCTCCCCTGCAACTACCCCACTTCCCAATAGCTGTCTCACAACTACCCCAGCTCTAGAAACACATTTTCAACTACCCAATATTGTGCCCTGCAATTACCCCCCACTGCAATATTTGCCTCACTGCTACCCCACTCTAGTCATACTCTTGCAGCAACCCGATATTCTATTCTGCAACTACCCCACACTCTAATATTTTACCCACAACTACCGCTGCTGTAGCAGCACTCTTGCAGCTGCTCAATATTCTGCCCTGTAAATCCTCCACTACCCACTACATTTCCCACTACTACACCAGCTCTAGTAACAAGTTATCAGTTACCAATAGTCTGCCCTGCAACTACCCTATACCATAATATCTGTCCAGCAGATACCGTCTACCCAATATCTTCCCCACAACTACCCCAGCTCTAGTAACACATTGGGCCTGGTTCTCAAAGATCCCTTAGAGTGATGCAAGTTGCATCACTCCAGGGATGTGACAAACTCCAGGTGCACCAGGGACCCTGCACCCAATTTTATAAAAACTAGGGTCCCAGCACCAAACTCCCTGGGTTTGTTGCACGTTGCCTGCTGCACCAAACAGTTGGCATATCCTGTACAGTACATGCACAGTGACTTACAGCCCACAGTACATGCTCAGTGACAGATCTGTCAGATGGACAGTTGTGCTGGAGAGCGGAGGGCTATGCCAGTCACCAGCTGGGATTCAGGATGGGGAGAGCGGGGTGGTGGGGCACTGCCTGTCATGGTGGGGATCCACTAAATCACCAGGGAATGTTACATAAATGATTTTGGGGGAGATCAGGGATAGGGGGTGCTAGACTGCCAGGGTAGATCTTTAACTATTTGGGGGGACATCAGGGATTTGGGGGGGCGCTAGACTACTGGGGTAGATCTTTCACTATTTTGGGGGAATATCAGAGATGAGGGGCTGCTAGACCACCAGAAAAGATTACTATAATGTACATACAGTACAATAATGATATTGTGTGCATACAGTATAATACAGCATAATGCAAATATACCCTGCTGAGTGCCATCATGCCTGCTGCCCAGCTGTGATCCCACCATGACACCTCCCATGCCTCTTCTGCAGCTGGCATCATACTGTGAGATCCCCTCCTCATGTAGTTTTGCTCTGACAACCCAAACTTCACCATTGACTTTGCCTTTGAGTTCTCACTTCACCTATACTTTGGTGCACAGGTGATGTTTCCAGGAAACAAGCAGTTTGGTCACACGTGTGCCTCTCTGCAGGCCACATGATCACTTTCCTCCACAGGAAATGATTCTTTCCACTTGTTGAGTAAGTCTGAGTCAGGTTGCAGTCTCTGGAGGACTACAGGCAGCTACTTAGAGAGCAAATCAATTCATTAATTTAATAAGTCTCATAGTTTAATACTTTTTTCTTTATGTAAAGTAGTACCAATTGATCTGTTACTTTTTCCTACTGCATTTTGCTAACTGTACTACCTCTGTTTTTTTCTTTTAAACATGCGAACATTACTCTCTGTCTCTCTCTCTGTCTCTATTTCTGTTTTTTTTTTCTTTGACAGATCTTCTTTTGTGGCTGTTATGAATTGTGGAGCTGGATGTCGTGGTGCAAGGACACATGGTGGTTCATATGTGGTAATCTTAAATAGGGCAGTTTTGGGGATGCAGGTCCACCAACAACCAAACATGGAGGTGAAGGTACAGCAGGAACATGAACAGGAGCAGCTGCAGCCAGTGGAGCAGCAACAGCAGGAGCAGCAGCATGCTGGATCCACCCCCCCCCCGTGGTTCCATACACACAGCGTGAACCATCTGCTCCACCAAAACAAGAGGCCGAGACATCAGATGTGCAAAAGCAATGTCAGCCTCGGGGCCCTGGGAAGACTTCCCCTACGTGGGCATATTTTTAGTGTGACCCCAATGACTGAAGAGTGGTTAACTGCAGTATATGCCACAAGGTGTTCCATAGGGGGAAGAGTGGCAGCTGTATTGGTGATGGGGGGCAGTGGACACAACTAGCCATGCACCGCTGTGCAGAATGGCAGGAGATGAAAACAGAAGCTACTACATCAACAGCATGAAGCAGAAAACAGAAACTGCAATCGTGAGTTGCCCTCCTGCTGTAGAAATACCACCAGTAGTTGCATCAACATCACCACTGCCAGTAGTAGAAGCAGCAGCACCACCAGTAGTAGTAGCAACAGCAGCACCACCACCAGTAGTAGCAGCAGGCACCACCACTTGTAGCAGGAAATGATCAGGAGTAGTCAATGCATCGGGAAATTGTCGAACTGCGACTCATGGTCATGGAGCTCCAGCAGACTGTTGCTCAGGTCTGTGACAATCAGGACCATGAGACTACCATTTTGACTGTGATACGAGATCATCTTTGTGGTGGTGATAGAGGTGACACTGACTAAATATGATGCACTGTTCGAAAATTTTACTCCGTTCTGTATCCCTTTATCATCTTTCCTTTCATCTTTCCTTTCTTTAACACCTATGGCCTTTTTAAAAAAAAAAACACAAAACAAATATAAAAGTATATAAAAATGATTACACAAAAAAAATCTGTGCTATCCTTCCTTGGCCCTTCCTCATCTTATCTGTTTCATCCTGCTGTATCTTCCTTTTCCTACTTTCCTTTGTCTGTCTACAAATGTCAAGTACTGGTCCCATTATAGAAAGGCTTACATTTTGCTCATACTGCTGCTGTGGTGATGCACTGGTGTGCAAATAAGAAGAGAATTCCCAAAGAATAAAACATGAACTTCTTTTCTGAGAATTGAAACATACGTGTTTTCATATAGATGTCTCCTCCTGTTAGCCACAAATGCCAAGTAGTGGCCCCATTACAGAAATGCTTGCATGGGGTGAAGTAAAGAGATAATTCCAGAAGATTCAAACATTAATATCTTTCCTACTGCTGTTGAAATGTCAAAAAGAACGCGCTGTGAAGCACATTTGAGTCTCTAATGTTAATAAAGTCTAGACATCACATACACTACTATGGAGTGAAAAGAAATACAAGTTGACGTGTTGCTTTTAATTGGTGATTTAGGTTCAGCTGTTGCAGCTCCTGATGATTTTGATATTGTGGTGTGAGAACATGCTGTGCTGATGCTGTTTGCTGCTGTGATCTCAGTAACAGAGAATTGGTGTATGTTGGAGCTGTACTCTTACACACAGGCTAACAGTTGTAAGTACTTCTTGCCAGTGTAATAAGGTTATATTGGATTTACAAGTAAATCTTCAATCATTCTGTGTAGATCTCACGTAAGTTGTGTCTATTTTTTTAGGGCGTCATCGTGGATTTGTGGAGATTTGTTTGAATAATGCTTCACATTAGCATTGCATATTGCAATGTTAAGGTAAGTATTTTTGTTATTTAGTATTTTTTTATGGGCTTCTTGTCATGTTCATGGCTTGCCAGGCCTGGTACAATATAAGGTAAGTACATTTTTTATATTCTTTTTGGTGGGTTTGGGGCTGGGGTCAGGGCTTTAATTGAAACCTGGACAGATTAAAAAGTCAATGTTTTCTGCTTCTCTTGCTATTATTAAAGTACTTGCCAGAAAACTTCCTAACAGAAATCCCTGTACTTGCAGCAATTACTATCTTTCTCTTCTACAGTTTAGTACTACCACATCCACAACTTAGCTCATGCATCAACAACCAGACTAAACAGTCCTAGGCCCTGATGAACCTGCCTCATCATCATCATCATCACAACTTCCACTGCTAACATTTGGAGTCACACAAGCAATAGTGTTCTTGGTAGCAGTGCACAGCAGAAACCGCTTTCCATGGCCATCTTTTGGCGGGCACTTTTTTAAGATTACACAGACATTCAACAAGAAAAGAAACACGTATAACACAAAAAGTGAATTTGTCCGGTCTTATGTGATGCTGTAACAAATTTGAAATAAAACAATGACAAAAACACTGCACGATGTACTTTTTTTATTATGCCTATTTACGTTACTTTAAATGCTATTAAATGCACTCAGAGTGTTCATGGTACTATTGTGAGACACACAATAGTGGTACAGTGACAACAATTTCAGCAGACAGAATTAACAGCAAGGTTATATTTCTTCATTTTTGGTCTATAGAAACCAAACAACAACAACAGTGACTTCAAGATGGAGCCACACTGGCACAACAAGATACCAGACCTTAACAAGTCTTCAGAAATCAAGAAGTGGAAAAATAGTACCTTACTTTGTGGGGGGGGGGGATTGCAGCAGTAATGAGACAGTCACAGAAGCAGGGAAAAGTAACGCAGACAGGATGAAAAATTCACAATACTGCTATTACGGTGGCCCAATAAAATGTGCATGATTTGACAGCACACACACGGACTAAAGATCATGTGCAGAAACAATAACCATTCAGTAAACTACAACACAATCTTTTAAACAAACTGAATAAAATGCCCAGCAAACAGCAAAACCTGATAAAAAATTAATAGAAGTATTACTGTATCTACCTGAACACACAAATACTAAAACTAGCCAACGACACTTGGAGAGAGTGCCTTTATCACTGTGGTCAGTGAATCTCCCTCCTGCATCACAGATCTGCCCCTCCCCTGAAGCACACTTCTGCAGTGTCTGTCAATACAGACAATGAATGTACTAAACTAAGATGCAATATTCACACCAAATCAATGAATGCTCAATAATATAAAAATATAAGAGTTTACTACACTCGATGCACTAAATTCTGACACATTATTTGGATGCAACAATGCTCTTTTGAAGGTGTTTTCATGGTTTAATTCTGATAGCTCTGGAACCAAACTGTCACTAGCTTTCCACTACACACAGAATGCTGATCTGAGGGTGTGCAAGACAATACAGAGCCCATGTGATCTGCTATCCCATGAATCACTGCAAAATGAGACTTAACCAGCCCACAAAAAAGAAGAAGTAATGCAAAGTACATGGACAATAATGGGAAGTTTGCGTTACTTTGGGATGCATAGTTATTCATTTTGCTTTGCATAGTGTTACGTGAAATTCAGGTTATATGCATGATACTATGGGTAGCAAATTTAATGCACTTCACCCACCACTACCCAGGACCAGCCTCAGGATATAAACCCGTGTCTCCCATGGGATAGATCAGTACAGCAGACATCACCATCTCCTCAGGATCAGCACAAGATGCCTCTGCATTGTAACCATATCCCACTGGCCCAGGACAGGGGTTTTGGGCTCAGGATACAAACCTGTGTTTCCAATGGAGTGGTACAGAGGAGTACACATCACCATACTCCAGGATTAAGACATGATGTCTCTGCGTTATGATCTACACCCCATTGGGTGAGGACAGAGAAGTTGGGTTCAGGACACAAACCTGTGTTTCCCATAGGATGGTGCAGTGCAACACATCTCACACTTCTCCTGGGGTCAGAATATGATACCTCTGCACTGTGACCACACCACACTGGCCAAGGACAGAGAAGTTGTGCTCAGGATAGAAACATATGTTTCCCAGGGGACAGTGCATTGGATCATATATCACCGTCTCCCCGGATCAGGATATGATGCTTCTGCATTGTGCCCTGCACCCCACCAGCCAGCCCAGGACAAGGGAGTCTAGGTCACTATACAAACCCATGTTTTCCTTGGGATGGTGCAGTGCATGACTAGCTGGTGCCACCTGGACAGAGAGCAGCCTCCCTGTTGTGAACCACACTTTCCAGCTATTTCTTACCTTCGGCTTGTGTACAGAAAAAAAAAATCCTGCTGCATCCTTACTTGCTCTGTTTGTCTTCAGAAGTCCAGGCCTCCAGGGTAGTCCTGAATAATTTTTACTTACACCGTGGTGATCCCTTTACTCAACTGGCTCCTTCTGCGCTGGCTAAATGGGGCAAGGGAGCATGAATCCAAGCTGCTGCCAGTTTTCTTTTAAATTGTTTTCATTTGTGTGACTCCTTTCTGCCAGACCTGCATTGAAAGTAAAACTTGTTTGCTTTCCCAGCCTCTATGATGGGGTCAAATAAGACTGGGGAACACAGAAGCAAAGTATGTCTCCTTTTTTATTTTTCTACATCTGTAGATGGAGATGCACTGATAATGTAGCTTGTTTGCTTTCCTGGGCCCTACAAAGTGGCCAGATGGGTATGGAGAGTGCAAGAACAAACTAAGGATTATTTTTTTTCTGTTTATGGATCTGATTTTTGCATCTGGAGTCACACTGATAACCCAACCTGTGAAGTTGTCTGGGATGCAGCCAGAAGCATGAAGTCCTGGTACTGTTCCTTCTCTGCCAGTCACTCAGTCTCCACACTTCTCCACCCCTGAGATTATGCAGCAGTTGCAGGAAAAAAGCAGAATAAATGGGGACTGATGCTACACTTAGGGCAGTAGGCCAGGGGGAGTGAGGAGGTAATTATTTTAATTGGTTGGGCCACTGCACTACCAGGGAAAAATATTCAGTTGGAAATGTGTGTGTGGGGGGGAGGGCTGCAGTAGTAGTAGTAGTACCAACAGAAGTAGATACAGGGTGAGTGTTAAGCCACAAGGACCTGATGCCATCTTGATGTGCTGGTGAGGAAGGCTGAGTGTGGGTCATGGTGAGGGGTGATTGTTATTATTGTCAAGATTAATATTGTGGGAGAAACTGCTTGGCTTAATGGTGAATTGAAAATTTTGACTTCATTATTCTCTTATATTTCAATACGTGGACAGAAAAAAAAGATTTTCTATAGAAGGTGATACAACCAGGGCATTCACGTCATACAGGACTGTCAAGCAGGGGTGTCTGTTAGTCCCTTTATTACTTACCCTTTACATCAATGATTTCCAAATTTTATTAGAGAACATTTCAGTTGATTCTCCATAAATAAATTATCTGCACATTCTAGCACTAGCTTGTGCCAGTGATGTGATATTGCTGTCTCTTACAAAATCAGCTTTGCCACAATTATTAGCTCTGTTTAATATTTTTTTTGCAAAAAGAATATACTAGTAGTAAATGTGCTGAAAATTAAAATATTACAGTTTGGACATAAATCACACAATCCATTTAGGTAGAAGTTTGATGAGAATGTCTTAAAGGAGGTGAAGTCATATGTTCTTCTTAGCATAACAATTGTACCAAATTTGTCATGGAATGAACACTTAAATGCACTGTAAAAAATGGATTTAGCTCTCATGGGCTTAAGCCGATTCAACCATAAATATGGCGGCTACTCTGGTTCAGCAGCAATCAAACTGCTAATATTAAACTTCAGCTAAAAAATCCTTTTTGCTGCAGAAATATGGGGGTCTATCAAACCAGACTTGCTTGAGACCAAGCAAAGTTGAATTCTGGTGTCAAACGTTGTCACTTTCAAATTTTATTCCAGCATGTGCTATTAGAACCAAATTGGGAGAAACATGTCTGCTACCTACTTGTACATTTTTTGTCCTAGTTAAAGGTAAAAACCATGAGTCTGGATAGACTACCAGCACTTGCTCTTAAGAAAATTGAAAATCTTACAAATAATGATTTAGACCCTTGATGGCTGAAACAGCTGGACATTAATCGTTTCAATACAAATCTTATTTTTTTGACTGGGATGTAGGACTGTAGAATAAGCATCCACCTTGCTTATAGGAAGGTGGTTATACAGAAATTGAAAATTAAGGACAGGAAAGAGACATTGAGTCTTTATTGTTATACAAGTTTAGCCCTTAGTATATTGGTTATAAAAAATATTTTTATGAACCTGATTAGGATTTTTAATAAAAAAAAATTCCAATTTAAGAAAAATATTTACTAGGTTCGGATTTCAAGCTTTTGAGTCAAATTTTCTGAAAGCTCATTTTGAAGGCAAGTCTGGTGATCGAGAAGCCTTTAATTGTAGTTGCAGATTTGGTATTGCAGAAGACACAGTACACATACAGGTAGTAATGTGCTGCTCAAGATATGGTAACTTACAGAAAAAAAAATATTGGGTTCTTTTTTATGGTTCAATGGGTCCACCATACATTTAGATTAGTTATTGCCTAGGGAGGACCCAATTTAAACAATAAATTGGGCGCTCTTTCTAAAAGCTATTACAAATCAAAGTAAAATGAATGTATAATGTATACTTGTCTTCATGTTCTATGGATGTATAATACTGTACCATATTTATTGGCTATTCATGGCAACATTTTCCACTGTATTTTTATCATTTATTGAAATATGTAATCTTGTTTGTACTTCTTTGTTACAGATTTAGCTGATCAATAAAAGATTCTACTACCAGTACAGTATAAACTGGATCATAGAACTGGATAAAAATGTTTGGTTCCATGTGATAATGGCAATCATGGAATAGCGATCGCCATTTGGGCGACTCTACATCACCCAAAAAGAATTTTGGTGATGTAGCCTCATGGCGAACAGCAAGAAGGCACCTGAGATTTGGGTTTCTTGCATTTATGTTGGGGGGGCTATGCCCCCCACACCCCCCCATGAGGGGGCTTCATCCCCCTACTTAAGGATTCTCAACTCCAGGGAGGTGCATGTTGGGGGGGTACAAAAGTAAAAAAAAAAAAACACAAACAAATTGACCCTGCACAAAAATGAGCTTGCTTAGAACTGAATCTGGCACCTTACCAACCCCAGCCTGCCACCAACCCACCATGCCACACAGCCAGCTCGGCAGCCCACTGCCACACGACACCCCACAAACCCTCCCTCCCCCTCCACCCATCACACGGCGTGGTCCCTCCCCACCCCCCATGCGCATGTATACATAGCATGATCCCGTTGCTATTTTTGCTAAACCCCCTATCCGATCTCCCCCTGCCACGTAACCCTGTGCACTGGTGCCATGATTGAGTCACCCTTTTTGAAAGCACTCAGTCACAGTCGCCTTGTACATGGGATACCAAATGTTCAGTCTGAACTCAACATCCTGAATTTACATCAAATCCTCTCAGTGCCAGTCTGCATATTTATGTATTTATTGATTGATTGATTGCTTGCTTGATTGATTGATTATTTGGATTTTGTTAACCGGGTAGGCTCACTTAGCCTGGAAGTCCCTTTTACAGGAGTGATCAGGAACTAATTACATACAACAGTCACATTACATAATGCATTTTCCATCTACGACAAATAGAAGACAGAGTTCACAAGATATAAATAACTTTGCAGGGACCTACGAGACCAGAACAACATTACAATATGTTACATTATACTACATTGCAGTAATTATAACAGTACAATGCTAGGGAAGCACAAGTACTCAACAGCACATCTACAAGTAAATTATTGTACTTTACCTTACATTACAATGATTTTAACAACACAGTGCTAGGAGAGCACATGTGAATAACAAAACCAATAAACACCCTTGGCTGGACTGGATACTGGTCTATTTATTTATTTATTTGTAACACATTTTACCAGGTTAGCAAACAGAGTCCGTTAAGGTGAAGGGTGGAAGGGAGGAGCAGCTGCAGAATAAGGGGTGCTAGCTGCACATTCGAGCAGACTTGATAGACCTCTAGGCCTTTATCTGCTGGCAAAATTCGTATGTTCATATGTTCGTATATGGCCTTGTTTCCAGTTGTGATGGGGGGGCGGTGGACAGGAAAAAAAAATCAGGAAATACAAATTCAAACAATTCCAGTAATAGAGGGTGTACAAACCAGTATAAATACAAAGTCACCAAATGTACAAAGAAATTGTACACACACACACACACACACACACACATATATACATTTATAAAATGGGGTAAAAAAATCCACCATCCTGATTGGCTACTACATCATCTAAGACATGTCCTTATCGGATGCTATAGTAGCCAACCGGCACTACCCTCCAGTTCTGAGCCCCACAACACCACAAAATCAGTAAGCTGTGCCAGCTGAAAACAGAAACACAAGCTGGCACAGCTCACAGAGTGACATCCCAGTGACCGAGTGACCGAGCTCCCATCTGCCTGCCCCCTCCTCCTTCACAAACATGACCCCCTGCCATACACAGCTAAGCCATCTCATCTTGGCCAAACTCCAGCCAACACAGATTTATCAGGTATACTATTTAAATTATACCTGTATTTTTTGTTTCCATAGCTGCCATTTGTCACATCCTCCTTTCAGCCACTTCCATTTTTACTGGTTGTTATTCCCCATGGTTTTCAGTCCTTGCCCTTCCCTCTCCCTTAACATTGCTGCTCAGTGCCAGGCATCCACAATGTTTAAATAAATAATTTAAAATGTGTGGGATGAAACAGCTAACAAAAAGGCATCGGCAGCATTCCACTCACGCTCATACTGTAGAGCAGTAACAGCGCATAGTTGAAAAGCACTAACAACAGCAGCTGCAGTAGGACACGCTCACTTCCAGTCAAACCAGCCACTCACCCTGAAAAGATACATTTCCAGTCACAGTGAAAATAAACAGCAGAAAATACTCAAGAGAAAAAACTCAGCTACATAACAAAGATAACGAGTGTGTGTGTGTGTGGTGCGGGAGAGGGCAGCATGGCTAGACAAAAACCAGGAGACAGAAACAGGCACTAGTAAGCAAACATATAGTAAAATAAATATAAATAAATAAACATATATCACTGATTAGCACTTTGTGTGTAGACTTGGAGGGGTGAGAGAGACAGACGCACAGATCACATTGTACAGTAACAGGAAGCATTTTCTTTAAAACTCCAAAAAAAGAGAAAAAAATACCATTTTACTTTTAAAACTTTAGTAACTTCTTCAAAACCAGTTTTATAAATCTTCTGCCCATTTTATAAGTGCAATAAGACACTCCGAGGTGTGGGTTATCTCCTGATAAGAGCATGCCCAGGTGCATAAGGCACTTGGCGAAAGTGCCTTGTGCCTAACAATGCACTTGGGCATGCTCTTATCAGGAGATAACCCACACCTCAGAGTGTCTTATTGCTTGCATATACTATATATACAAAATCAACAATTACAGAGTGCATACACAGAGCTGAAATGCATTCAGATACAACCAGTACAAATGGGAGCACAGCCCCCAAACACAACACAAAAACAGTTATTTACTGCTGTATATATTACGAAAGCCCATTTCAGACAATGTCAGGACAGGAATAAACAAACCAGGACCAGACCCACATAAAGAGTTAGGTAGTACCCCAAGGACAATTTGGACAGGGCAAGAGGGTCTTGTAGTGCTTTTTAAGCTTAGCTTTCACAGACTTAAAACTGTTAATGGCAGTGAGAGAAGAGGGAAGACTTCCAAATATGAGGAAGTCCATACCTGATACAGGCTTGCCCCTCAGAGCACCTATGCAGAGGAATTTTTATTTGTAGTCTTTTTTCATCCTACAACCTTAAAGATGATGGATTAAATGGATGGATGGATATGTCACTGAAGTACCCCAGTAGTTTTCCAGAACAGGACTTGGCACCTTGCAGGGCAACATGGAGGGATTGCCTCATAGGGATAGAGGTTAAGTCAAAGTCCTTATACACTGTACAATGATGGGTACGGGGACAGCATACCAAAACATATCTACATAGTGAGTTGAAAAGGTTGGAGAGCTTATCTAGGGCAGAGGTAGAGGCTCCAGAGATAACTACATCCCTATAGTCAAGCAATGGAAAGATCAGGTGCTCAATCACAGTTCCTTTGGTATAAAAGGGAGACAATTTTTTACTGCATAGAGAGACCCTAGTTTGGCAAAACATTTTCCAACTATAGAGTTTATGTGTAGTGAATAGTCTAGCTGTTGAACTAAGATAGCCCAAAGTATTTATAGAATTTTTTTAAGTCAATGGGGTTGCCAGATAAGGAGCTCAGCTTCAGAGTGGAAGTGGTTGAGGGCAACTAATTGGTGATGCCAAAGAGCATAGTAACTGTCTTCTTATGATTCATATCCAGCTGATTGGTGAGGAACCATTTTTGCAAATTAACAAAGTCAAACTAAAGTGAGAGCTCTATGTTAGTGGGGAGAGACCAGAGGAGAAAACAATGGTATCATCAGCAGGCATGTGGGATTTATGGGCTTTTAGCCAATTGGGGACTTTGCTAATGAATACTGAGAAAAGAAGGGGGCCTAGGACTGACCTCTGGGGAATCCCTAAAGAAAGTGGGAGTGAAGAGAAATTGTAGACCCTAATTTGACGGAGTCCTATCAGAGAGGTTGGAACTGAACCAGCATAAGGAGGTAAAAGAGACATCAAAGTAGGGTAGCTTGGCTAGGAACAGCTAATGATTAACTGTATCAAATGCCTTTGCTAGGTTTGTGAAGATTGCACCAGTCCCTTGGCTTGCATCCACATGTGAATGGATATGGTCAGTAATTCTGAGCAGGGAGGTAGAAATGGATTGGACAGGGTGAAGGCCTGATTGGAAATGACTGATGAAGACTAATTTGTCAAAATAATTAGAGTTGTTTACTGACGAGCCTCTCTAGTAATTTGGAAAGGGAGGGGAGTACAGATATGGGATGTCAGCTTGTTGGGGCATCAGTGGCTCCTCCTTTATGAAGTGGTACAACCATGGCATGTTTCCAGCTTGAAGGAAAGGTGCCAGTAGCCAAAGATTAATTGAAAATGTGGGTTATTGGGGGAGACCATGGCTGAAGCCCCAATGGCTAGCAATCCTGATGAGAGGTCATCAGATCTCCCAGAAGACAGAACATTCAGGGAAATGAGTTTTTTGAGGACATCTGATTCCTGGATTGATAGAGATCAAAAGTCCAATAAATTAAGAGAGGTATTGGCAGGCTAGTTGCTGTCAAAGGAGATATGAGTGCCTGAGGCCATTTACAAAGACATGGCATAGTGCATCAGCAGATAAGTGGTGACAAGCATCACTTTGCAAGCCTGAAGTAGTTGGGGAGGTGTTAGGAAGGCAGTGAACTGCTTTCCAAAATTTAGAAGGAACTAAGCCACTGGGTAAAAATTTATTTTGGAAGTTGGTGACCGTGGCCTGCTGGATGACTTTGATACAATAGTTTTATAGTCTAATGAAGGCTTATCTATCAGAAGGCACACCAGAAGCTTTGTGCCTGGACCAAGCAGCATCTCTTAGATGGAAAAGGTCAACAAGATCATGTGTAACTAAGGGAAGGTGGGAGCCTCAAACTCTAGAATGTCTAAAGGGGGCATGCCTATTGCAGACAGAGTTAAAGGTAGTGATAAAGTGATTTAAGACTCCATCCAGGTTGTGCGTAGTGAGGGCAGAGCACCCATTGGCATGCTGAAGATCTTGAACAAAGCTCTCAGGGTGAAACAACCTGAAAGATCAGGCCAGAATAGTTCTCAGCAGCATTTTGTGAGTATTTCTCTTTCTAATGCAATAGATCATGCAAAAGTCACTGAAAATATTGGGGAGGGTATCTGCTACCAATATTCTATGTAAATGGGAAGTAAGAACTCAGCTGATTGTGCTGTGGTTTGGTGACCTGTTATTGAAGTGAGTAGAGAATGTAATTAGTTGAAAGAGGTTTAGAGCATTAAATTTAGTTTGAATAGTGTTTGATAAGGAGGCTTTAGTTCCATCGGCCCCATTTACATAGAAGTCCCACTGCATAATATGCCCACTAACAGATTAGGAGTCCAGAACATTTTATTAGAATATTAGTGATGAAATCAGGGGATTTCCCATTCAACAGTAGATACCAGCATAACGATGTAGATAGAAAGCAACTTGTGGGACATGGGAATGGACTCCTGATGTGAGATGGAGAATTGTAGGTGGTTAGCTGTATAGAAGAGAACACCATAGAAACATAAAAATTGTCGGCAGATAAGGATCGCTAGGCCCATCTAGTCTGCCCTTAAGCCCTATACTTGTTTGCAGCCCCTGACCCTATCTGGTCACTGGCTTTTCATCACTCCTTCACAGCTCATAGTTCCCCTGTGCCTGTCCCAAGCATTTTTAAAAAGCTCCACTGTGCTTGCTCCCACTGTCTCTTGTGGCAGACTATTCCAAGTGTCCACCACCCTCTCTGTGAAGAACAACCTCCTCACATTTTCTCTTAACCTGCCCCCCTCCAATTTCATATCATGCCCCCTTGTTCTTGTACTCCTTCTAAACTGGAAGATGTCTGCCCCTTCCTGCACCTTATTTATGCCCTTTAGGTACTTGACTGTTTCTATCATGTACCCCGCTATCTTTTTTCCTCCAGTGAATACATATTGAGGTCCTTTAATCTCTCCTCATATGTTTTGTGGTGCAAACCCTGTACCATCTTGTGTCGCTCTTCTCTGGACCACCTCCACTTTATTGATAGATACATACATACATATCTGCCAGCAGAAACAGGTCATTGATGTCCTTGCAAAGGTGTGGCCTCCAAAATTGCACACAGTACTCTAGGTGAGGCCTCACTAGCATTTTAGCATAACCACCTCCTGTCTTCTGCTAGCGATACCTCTGCCTATGCATCCCAGCATGCCACTGGCCCTCCCTGCAGCCTTTGTGTTCTGCTTTGACACCTTCAGGTCATTTGAAATGATAATCCCCAGGTCTCTTTCTTCACTGGTGATCGTTAGCACCTCCCCCATCCTGTAATTCTGTCCAGGGTTCCTTCTTCCCAGGTGCATTAGTTTGCACTTCTTTGCATTGAGCCTTAGCTGCCACACCTCAGACCAGTTTCTAAGCATCCCCAGGTCCCTTCTTATTTTCTCCACCCCTTCTGCATATCTTTGTGTCATCTGCAAACAGGCAGACTTTTCCCACCAGCCCTTCTTCAATGTCACTAATGAAGACACTGAACAGGACAGGCCCAAGGACTGATCCCTGCAGCACCCCACTGGTCACCCCTTCCCCGGATTGGATCCCATTTACCACCACCCTCTGCCTCCTGTGCATTAGCCAGTTTCTAACCCAGTCTACAGCCTTGTGCCCTATTCCCAGACTACCTATCTTGTTAAGCAGCCTTTTATGTGGGACAGTGTTGAAGGCTTTGCTGAAATCAAGGTAGGCGATGTCCACTACTCCCCCCTGATTCACTTACTTTGTCACACAATCAAAAAAATCTATAAGATTCATTTGACATGAACTTCCTGCTGTGAATCCATGTTGCCTTGGATCCTTGGCACTGCTGGCTTCTAGGTGTGCCACTATTCTTTCTTTCAGCAGTGCCTCCATGATCTTTCCCACCATTGAGGTGAGTCTGACTGGCCTGTAGTTGTCCACCTCCTCCCTACTACCACTTTTGTGTAGAGGGACTACATGTGCCCTCTTCCAGTCCTCTGAAACCACTCCTGTGTTGAGAGTGATTCTGTGAACATGGTGCCAGCGATGCTGCTAGCACCCTTCGCAGATCCCTAAATATCCTTGGGTGTATGTCATCTGGCCACATAGCTTTGATCACCTTCAGTTTTGCAAAATCTTCAAGGACTCTCTCCACTGTAGAAGAACTGATGTTCACCTCTCCCTCCCTCCCCCTTTTGCATCTGTTGCTCAGCTGTGATCCCTGATCCTCCCCTCCTGCAGTGAATACTGAACAGAAAGATTTATTCAGTATTTATATCTTCTGTAGGTCTCCCACCTTACACTCTCCTTCATCCCCTTTGAGTCTTACTATCCCTCCCCTGATTTGGGATGATCCTGTATGTGAATAGAGAAGCCAGGGATTGAAATAGTTGTGGTGTTTATCGTATGATAGGTCTATATCCATTTATGTGGGTTCATATTGTATATGATGTAATGCACTTTAGAATTAAGACACTGTCCTTTTAATAGGTAACTACAAAAAAACTGTTATTTCTATAAAGTCAAGTGTGAACCTGTTATGCCTCAAGATAAGGAAGACAGTTATATAGCCCAGGAAGTCATAAAATATCCCACTGTGGCTTTCCATGACAGGGAACGGTATTGTAGTGACCAAGGGATCACAGGTCAAGCCAAATGCATGGACCTGATGTCACTGGGGTTGACATGAAACCTGACATGGAACCATAGTGACACCTACAGGGAAAGGTAAACTGTTGCACCACATCACACTATTGGTGTGGCTTGAAAATGATCAGCCTGTATGTATAAGACACACACTCTGAATTCAGAGCAGTTGAAAACCAGCTTAGTGGAAGACAGATAGCCAATCCAGCTGGCATATACTTGAAGACCAGCAGTATATGTGTAGGCCTAGGAAAAATCTATAAAACCAGACCTGAGAGTGTGGAAAGTCTGACTTGTCCCATACTGAACAGAAAATTCTGATTTTTAAGTCAGAATTTTGGAAACCAAGACTTTGCACCAAGGAAGTGCCTGGAAGACTTCTTTTCTTTTTCAAAAAGGACATTTCAGAGACTTGACTTGGAATATACACTTGTTACACAACTGTTGCTGAAGGGCTCATCTCTACGAGCACATTTGAAATCTTGTCTGAACTCTAACATCAAAACAAGGTATAGTTTTGAATACAGTATCTAGTATTTTCTGTGAACCTTCCAGCTTTACTTTTGTTATTGTCTGCATTTCAAAGTTCTTCCAAACCATAGAATTTTCTGTATTGCTTTTATTTTAAGTAAACTTTTATGATTTTCTTATCAACTCTGCCCGGGGTCTGGTTGTGTGATTTAACATTTTAACAAGAGGGTTTTGAAAAGACTGTGTGCTTTGACAAGAGAGAACCACTCAGCTATCATATAAAACTGTCTAGGCAAGACATAGCCAGTGGCAGCAGTGGGATTCAAATACTGAAAGTAGTGCAGAGTCAAGGGAACTCAAAACTACAAAATCCACACTCCCACTGGGAAAAGGAAGGCTGATAAGTCTTCTGGAAATCCTTACTCCTGCTTACGAGTTCCTGAATAGGAGGATCCTCTCTGCAAACAGGAGGTCCTGCCGGGCTGCCTGTGTTTTGGGGGCCAGGGGTGCATGACAGTGTTATCTCTAGAGAGATCCAGATTTCAGATAGAATAAGGATATCAGAATTGTTTTGACCAACCTAAATTCTTATCAAGTCAGTTTTTGGGAGTAGGCTCCTAATATTGGTGTGCAATATCTTAAGTCCTTTAGGTAGACTCAGTGAACTACTTATGGGGGGGGCAGAATTAACATGCACATCACCAGTAAGGAGAAGAAGGAATGTCATGAACAAATGGCTAACTCTGAAGAGTGGGCCTGAGGCCTCCTGTGTATGTGGGGGGAGCACTGGGTCTAGAGTTGGAGTCCCTAGGTCACTGATCTGAAGCAGAGCCTCAGGAGTGAGCCAACAATGGTGTAAAGCCCCAGATGAATATCAGAGTAATGTGGAGAGTAGATCAACTCTGAGGAGCAAGGGGATATGCAGGAGTGGGAATGTGACAGAAGATAAAATTCCAAGGTCTGATAACATTGTGATATCGGTACATTGTAGTAATTTTCTATTTATGATTTAAAGAAAATATATGAGATAATTTAGTTGATTTATCTTAATTTATAAGGTATCCAAACATTGTAAAATGCAATTCCATGAATTAAGGCATTAGTTGCAATGACTGTAAAACCTGTTTCAAGGTGGAATTGGGACTGGAAGGTGGGAGAGACCATCCCTCTGTAGCTATAGAATTCAGCACCTTCTTCACCACCTTTGCTTCTTCCATTCTTGCTTTACTACCCCCCAGTTTTTACCCCAACAGCTCTTTCTGCACCCCTCCCCCGCATTTCCTTTTCTCACCAGTCTCCACCACTGACACCCTCAAAGGTCTCCTAGCCCTCAACCCCCATAAGGACAAAAGCCTTAATGGGCTTGAACCTAAGCTTCTGCACCTCTCTGCCCATGCCATTGCTCTTCCACTCACCTACCTTCTGAATCTCTCCTTCTCACTGGCTACTGTCCCTGAAGCTTGCAAGCTCACCACTGTCATCCCTCTTCCCAAGGGTGGTGATTCTTTAAATCCAAGTAGCTACCCCTCGATAGCCCTACTCCCAATTTTTGAAGAACTCCAAGAGCACCTGGTACTGGCTCAACTATCCCCTTTCCTTGACTCTTCCTCCTTCTTCACCCCTTTCCAGTCAGTTTTCCACATGTTCCATTCCACCATGAACCTCCCTGCTTTGGCTCACTGACTCCATTCTCTCTCTCTCTCTCTCTCTCTCTCTCGGTATGCATCACGGCTGCATCACATCTACCATCTTTGTCAATCTGGCCAAATCCTTCCACGCTGTTGCCCACACCCTGCTCCTCTCCAAGCTCACTGCAGCTGGTCTCTCTGTGATGCCATTAGCTGGTTCCATACCTATCTTATGGGTAGGTCCTAATCCATTAGAGTAGACAACTCCATCTCCCCCCCATCAGTACTGGAGTTCCTCAAGGTTTGGTACTTTGACCGATCCTCTTCTCAATATTTCTGAATAACTTACTCTCTGCTTGCTCAACAGCAGATATACACATATGCGCAGATAATACTGTTTTGTATACCACAGGTACTTCCCACTCTGATGTGGTGACCAGCCTTCAATTGGCTTTCAATAATGTACAGTGCTGGTTTTGAACAAATCATCTGTTCTGTAATGCAAAAAAGATGGTATCTATGACTTTTGGCACCAGGAAAAGGCTTGCCAGACTTACAGCCACCCCACCTCTCCTTACTCTCGATGGGTCCCTATTAGAGAATGTCTCCTCCTTTAAGCCTCGGGCTTTGGCTCAATAGGAACCTCGACTACTCTGGACATGTGGATGCTATCCACAAACAACTAAATCCCAAACTTGGTGCTCTGTACAGACACCCCCCCCAGACCAGCCATGAAATCATACAGAAGATGATCCTTCCAATTTTTCACATTGGTTACATAGTTTACAGTGTTGCCCCTAAGTCCACCTTTGACAGACTGGAGACCTTATTCAACTCCTTCTGCCACTTTGCCCTAAACTGTCTGCTACATACGCACTCCTCTCCACCCCTTCTTCTACCTCCTACTCCCTCTGCAAATCCCCCTACTGGACCTTAGCCCTCCCTGCTCGAACCACCACTTCAGGTAGGGCTGCCTTCTCCTATCATTTTCCTAATCTCTGCAACTCCCTACTCTTAGACTTCCACTCTTCCCAATCCACTACTTCTTTGTCTTATTCTCTCCATAACCATATTTCCCCTTCCTGTAACTGCTCCTGTCCCCTTCACCCTTTAATACTGTATCTGTTTTTCTGCTATTATTCTGTTTCTCATACCTACCCTTGCCCACTTTCCTCTTTTGGCTTGCAATTACTATTACACTGGTTCAGTATACTTTGGGCTGCTTTCATCTCCTTAGGGCTCCGCTTCTGTAGGCTATTTTTTTACCTGCTCCCCCCTTTCCTCATACTCACTGGTTTATGCACAGTATCATGTTTAATTGTTATGGCTTTCATGTTTCAATTGTATCTTGTATTTTTTTTTTATTTTCAAGTCATTATATTTTGTATCTTGTTATGCATATTGCATCCCATTTTCCCCATTCCCCCAGGATGAATCTGGAAACAAGCTATTGTAGCTCAGTATGTCTTTCCTGGTGAAACTTTTTCAAATAAATAAATAGAATAAAATTGAATGGGGTATTTAAATGATGCCTTTACAAGCTAACTCCACCCCCTGATGAAGATCCATGAGAGTGGATTGCTAGGCAGGGGTGTTAGCACTGTTTCATGACATGCTGTGCTTTTAAATAAAAATTACCGCATTTGAATTTATCTCAGCCTTCTGGTGTGTGCCCAGTTTTTCTTTCTGCATGTTACATTTTGCTGTGACTGTAGCACCTTTAGGGCAGCTGATGTGCACCCCCCAATACTGGTCTATTATTGTCTTTTGGGAACAGTGCTCCAAGTGTCTCCGTGCTGTTCACACAGATTTGATACCAAATATCCTAAATCAAAGTACGAGTTGCCTTGCCATGAAGAATGCAATTTGAAAAATATGGTGATGGCTAGAGGTGGAATCCCAGATTTGGAGGGAGAATCTGCAAATGTGGCTGAGAATTCTAAAGAAGCAACTGAGCAACCAATTTGCATGTTTGATCCAGTGGGGAGTGCAAGACATTTGAACATTCAAGACAGACTATGCACAGGAGGTATGCTGGAATCCACTGACCAAGACAATTTAAAAACTACATTTTTCAATCTGGAAAGGCTGAATTTGCAAGAAATAAATGTGTGATTTGATAAAATAACACTAGAAAAATACAAAGAAGACTCGCAAGTGTCTAGAGGTTTAAGAGTGTACAAAGCCCTAGCCTCAGGTGAACTTGATGAAGATCTGACTAAACAATGGGAAGATTTCCTTGCTATTTGCTCATTAGAACTTGTTGGAATACTGATTGAACACGATAAACTGAATCAAGCTAAAGTTGTTTAAGAACTCAGAATTGCTAAGACTGAATTAGTGCTATCAAAATAACACTAAGTTCAATTCATTTGTTGAACAACTGAAAAAGAAAATCTGAAGGCAGAGCAACTAGCTGAGCAAAGAAAGAAATACAAGCTAGAACATGACAGAAAAAACTGAGGCTGGCTCAGTGTTTCATTGGAAAAAAAACATTCGGATTCAAGAGGCCATAGCACATCTCAGAGAAGGAATTACAGCAGAAATCGATCACAAAGTAACCAACATGGCTTTTTTTAGATCAAAAAACCTTAGAACCAATCAGGAAGCTCAGAGTCAACCAGTTGCTCAACCCACACAACAAGTAGGCAGAGAAAGAGGTACAGCAAAATGTGGAGGGGCAAGAAAAGACTATATAATTCAAAACCATGAACAAGGTCTAGGAGCAGAAACACTCCCACAGGAACTGACTATCTCTAGCTCCCATCTTACTTACCAAGTCAGCATTCTATCGAAGGGGTTGAGATTTTTTCCTACCATGAACTTTGACTCCTTTAACCTGGTCGTTGATCTTTGCAAACTCCTTAGAAAAAAGGACTTGAAAATGTACTTTAATGATAACATGCTGTATGATACAACTGCTGTTACCTTAGGTGATTTTCTGGGAGACAATGGAGTTTGTCTTTTAAGGGACAGACCAGGTAGTCCTGGTGCACCCCTTCCCTTTCCATCAAGATGGTGTGCTCAGAAGGGAAGGGGGGAAGGAAGGGGAGGGGCCAGGGGATAGAACAATGGCCAAGCAACAGGAAGGGGAGTGGCAAGTGGAGGTACATAATGGACAGCACAGAGGTGGTTCAGCCACTTTTGCTGGAGTTTTGATCAAGCTAATTGGAACTTCAGCACATCAGATTGGCAGACTAATTGGAAGGTTTGTGCACTAAGGAAAAGAGGTAAGAAACAAAATAATAAGGAAAACAGGAAAGAATATGTATAATAGACATATATACCACTCAGTAATATAGAGATTGATCACAATAGCTAGAAAGTTTCTGAGAAGCTGAATAGATGGTAAAGGTGAGAAGGAGGCATAGTTTAATGTAGTTGCATATGTCAAGAGTAAAATAACGTTCTTTGTGGAAACCAAAGTGAGAACTACAGTACTGCAATGCATTTAAAGTAGGGTTGTGGAGTAGATGAAGCCGGCAGCAGAAGGTGGAATTTCATATAAATGGCTGAATGTATTTTGTAGAGGCATAGTTTATCGTGTTCCTTTAACGAGGATAGCAGCATGTGCAGAAGCTGTGAGGAGGCAGGCTGCGGGCAGGGAATGACAGAAGGGCATCGCAGGAACAGCAGCTTGCTGTTGGTGAAATCACATGAAGCACAGCCACAAAGGTTTTGGGGCAGAAGGCAGTGATGGGAGAAGTGCTAGGCTTGTCATGAAGTGTGTGGGGCCAGGAAAAGGGTAGTCCAGTTAGAAGCTGTGTTATTTGGGTTAAAACCCCATTGGCAAGAAGCTGTTGGGACTAAGGTCTACACAGGGCCTTTTAATGAATGGTGTAGAGGAGCTGGTGTTGGGCGATGGGCGCAGGATGGGTTTTTGCAGCCTTGCAGTGGAGAATCTCTCCTTTGAAGAGTGCAGTCTGGGGCTGAGCAGCTCTCCACAGAGCTCGACCACGCCAGCTTGACCACATGGCATGGAAACCGACCCCTCCCCCTCACTCCAACCTCCTGGCTACCTACTCATGGCCTTAAGGATATCCTGGCTTCTCCCACTGGGGGGGTGATTTGGGAGCCAGCAGCAGTCTTACTGCCCCAACAGGGCAATGCATTGAGAGCGATGTGGCCTCAAAGGGCCTAGCCTTGTGAAAAGCCTGGACTGGCACTAATAGAGGGGCAGTAAAAGTGCAACAGGATGCTTCAGAAAGGGAGCTAGGCATGCTCTGCTGAGCCAGTGGGGGGGCTAATTCAGGCCTATGACAAGGCCTAGCTGGGAGATTACTAGCAGCAACATGGTGTGACATCACAAGCCAAGGTAGGATGCCAAAAAGTGGGCAGCTATGCCATTTTCCAGGCAGGGGAAGGTTTTTTGCTCTAACGGCAATGATGTAAAGGGGGTTGTTGTTTGGGAAACTGGACAGAGAGTACCTTGGTGAACAGAACGAGGCATGTGGGGGGCCTTGTGGAAAGACAGGACTGGTGCTGATAAAGGGTCAGTAGAAGCGCAACAGGATGCTTCAGAAAGGGAACAAGGTATGCCCTACTGATCCAGTGGGGCTAGGTCAGGCTTATGACAAGGCCTAGCAGGGAGGTTACGAGCAGCAATGTGTCGTGACATCACACGCTAAGGGGAGAGGCAAAAAGCGGGCAGCTAAACCATTTTCCGAGGCAGGGGAAGGTTTTTTGTGCTAAAGATGATGGGTCAAGGGGGTTTGTTGTTCGGGATACTGGACAGGGAGTTCCTTGGAGACAGAATACATCACATGGGTGCCTTGAGGCAGGGACTAGTGAGAGCAGGCCGGAGGCCTGGAAAGGAAGGGCCTAGCCATGTGGTGTGATGTCACATGCCAGGAGGGCCTATCGATGGAAGGAGGCCCCAAAAAAAAAAAAATAAGAGGGGCAGAGCAAGGCAAGGGGAATGGGGTGGCCTGGGAAGTCTAAGCAGCCATAACAACATGAAGGCATGCAAGGGGAACAGTGTTAGGCCTGGACAGCCATAGGAGGCGCGTTTAAAAAAAAATAAAAGAAGAAGAAAAGGGGGGAGCCATGGGCCGACTGTTTATCTTGGGAAATGAGTCCGGGTCATAGGGAGAGTATTATGGGCTAAGAGGTTTAATGAAATTCTCTTTTCTTTCCTTCAGTGTTTCCACAGTTGGTGGACAGTGAGGAACATGGCCCCAAAAAAGAACAGGCCTTCAAAGGAGGTTGCCTACAGGGTGATAGTGGAGCTGGCAGAAAAAGCCAATAAAATATGGGAGCTGGTCAAAGGGGAGGAATGGGGGAGGCTTGGGGAGAAAAGGAAAATTGAGAAGGGAAAAGGGGGCAGAGGGAAGCGACCAGCCGGGAGGTCAAGCAGCCGGCCAGGACACAGCCACCGAGGGAAGGGCCCAACAAGGTGGCTAGTCCAGCACCCCTGCACTCTGTTGACCCAGTGCCACCAGTACCTCCCCAGGACCAGTTTGGTTTTCCCCCAGTGGAACCCAGACTGGATCCCCAGCTCACAGTGGTTCCTCTGCAGCCACTAGAAGAGCAACCACCCTTCCGACCACAAGGCACCATACTTGGGTGTCAAGAGGATGGCAGGCAACCCGGCGTGGACAAGGCCACAGGTAACACACCCAGATCTGTAGGGGACAGCATTAAAGAGTATATAAATCAAATTATTTCAGCACTGGGGACAGGGGGTCTGGGGCAGATGGAGTCGGCACCAGCAGAGATTAGATCAGAAAAGGAAGTGCTGAAAGAAAAAGAGGGAGGGGTGGAGAAAGAAGGAAAAGGAACGAGGGAGATAGGGGCTCCGGGGGTGAGGGTAGGTGAACACATACTGTTGGCCATGAAAGAGAAAATATGGAAGGAGGAGTATGTGGATATCTTTGCCTTAGTAAGCCGTAAAGCGGCAGCAAAATATGAAGAGACAGAAAACATAGGGAAGAGTGAGACGGCAGCAGCAGTAGTTTTGTTAGGAAAGAAGGAGGAGGATAAATTCACAAAAGGAAAGACCTAGGAAGATTAGTTTGTAGGTTTTGCCACATTCTCAGCCATAGTATTGGAAAAAAGGCCAGAGTTGGGCATCCCACTCATCACATACTCCTTGATAATAAGGAGAGCAAAAGCAAAAGGGGCATGGGGTGGATATACTATGATGAATTCAATCGGCAGAGAATGGCAACATATGGGGATGTAAGATGAGACACAAAACAACTGGACTTGTGAATAGACTACATAACCGATCAGTCCACGCCAGAAGGGGAGTTTGGGAAGAAAAGGGCCATGCCACAGAGATGTTGCTGGGCCTATAATAGGGCCTTTTGCTCCTGGCCACAATGCCGTTTCTGGCATGCCTGCTCAAAATGTGGGGGATCACATCCGGCGAGCAGATGCAAGATGACATGGGTTCAGGGAGGCCAAGGATCTGGGGGGCAAGGGTCAGGTCAGCAGTTTTTTGGGGAAGGGCAGGGATATAAAGGGCAGACATGGAATAGAGGGGGAAGGGGTAGGGGACATGCAAATAGAGGGAGTCAGAATCATTGACCAGCAAGGCCAGACATCAACCAGAGGGGGAGACCTTGGTGAAGGAACAGAAATGAAGACAAGGGAGCAATTTAAAGAAGCTAGAACCCCCATCAGGATAGCGGCATGGAGAGAATGGTTAGACAGATACCCAGATAAGAAAACAGCAGAAATGATTAAAAAAGGTTTTAGTACAGGTTTTTCATTGCAGTGTGAAGGCCCAAGGCAAGCCAGGAAGCGAACAATCTAGGATCAGTGAGGGGGAGGGAGGAGATGTTAAGACAAAAAATAGAGAAGGAAAAGGCAGCAGGGAGAATAGAAGGACCATATGATACCCCCCATTGCAGAATATGAGGATTTCTCTGTTGGGTTTGGTCCCCAAAAAACAGGAAGGGGAATACAGGGTGATTCGCCACCTATCCTTTCCGGAAGGGCATTCAGTAAACAATTTTATCAGCCAGGAATATAGTAAAGTGACATACTCCACTCTAGAGGATGCAGTCTGGATTATCCGGGCAACTGAGGATGCATGGATGGCAAAGACAGACATAGAGTCAGCTTTCAGATTACTTCTGGTTAGAAGAGAGGACTGGGACCTGTTGGGTTTTAAAATTGGTAGACAGTACTATTTTGACAAGGCCATGCCCATGGCTGCTCTATAGCATCGACGATTGACTTTCAAAGCTAGCATGTTTGCAGTGGATATATCAAGAAAGAACTGGCTATAAAACAGTGATTCACTATTTGGATGATTTTCTTTTTATAGGCAATGGCAGAACAGAGACAGAAAAAATGTTGGCCAGCTTCCAAGCGCTATGTAAAGAGCTAGGAGTCCCATTGGCACCTGAAAAAATGGAAGGGCCCAGTAGGGTGTTAGAGTTTCTGGGTATTGAGATAGATGCCCCAGGGGAAATATTTCAGCTGCCAGACAAAAAAGTGAAAAAATTGAAGGAACTGATTCAGATACATTCCAGTAGAAGGAGAGTACAACTGAAACAGGTACAACAAGTATTAGGACATCTGAACTTCACGTGCAGGGTTATTGGGCCGGGGAGGGCTTTCACCAAAAGGTTAGCTAGGGTTACAGCCAGAGTGACCAGACCACACCATTGGGTAGACATGACAAAAGGAGCCAAGGAGGATTTTAAAGTATGGGAGGAATTCCTGAAGGAATATAATGGCTGCTCCTTCTGGCAGGAGGAATGGGTGTATAACACAGACCTCGATCTATACACAGATGTAGCCGGGGGCCTAGGCATGGGGGGCTACCTAAGGGGCAGATGGTTTACAGAACCGTGGCCATTAGACTGGGTAAGGGATGGTAAGGTAAAAGATATAACATTGTTAGAGATCATGCCGATCTGGACATGCACCCTGGTGTGGGGGGAAGAGTTACGGGATCAAAAAGTGACATTTTGGTGTGACAACAGAGCAGTGGTAGAGGTCCTGAACAACAAGGGAGCCAGGTCAGAGATGGTTATGCAAGTTTTGCGACTTCTAGTGCCAAGAGCATTGCAGTTGAACATGTCATTCAGAGCAAAACACATAGAAGGGGTGCACAATACCCTGGCTGACAGCCTTTCCCATCTGCAGCTCTGAACATTTCCAGTGGCTGGCACCAACAGTGAAGGAGCAAAAAACGCCCATACCAATGAACATAATGGGATGTTGGCAGGAAGGAGCAGAAATGTTGCTCCGCAGTTCATGGGCACCACGGACTCTGAGGGCCTATGAGGGGGCCTGGTGAGTGTTTCAAACATTCAGGGCAACACACCACATGGAGGTAAGTAGGCCACTCACAGAAGAACAATTGGGGAAGTTCACCGTAGAGCAATGGCAAAAAGGAACAGCCCATGCCACAATGGGGGTCTATTTGACAGGGATTAGTGTTATCTGCAGTCTGAAAGGATGGAGAGACCCAACAAAATCAATGTTCATCAGAAGAATGATGCAGGTATGGGATAGGTTAAAACAAGGGACAGTGGATAATAGAAGACCAATTGGGGAACAGTGGCAGGCAAAACTGAAGGGGGTGTTACCGGCAATATGCAGCTCAAAGGCCGAGGCCCAGTTATTTCACACAATTTACATGGTAATGTTTGCAGGAGCCTTGAGAGTGAGTGAGTGAGGTGGTAGGCCACAACAAGCAAGACAGGGAAGGGGGGATTAGAATGGGAAGATATAAGCTGGGGGATGAAGGAGATACAGCTCATGATCAAGAGGTCAAAAATGGATCAAAGGGGACAGGGTTGCATGGTAACATTAAAGAAGCATGTGGAAGGTGCAGTGTGCCCAGTGCAGGTTTTGTGGGCTTTCGCTGCAGAGCATGGGAATAGGACAGGGAGATTATTTCTTCATGGTGATGGAAGTAGGGCCACAAGTTATCAAGTCACAGCATTGCTCAAGAAAGGCATGCAATTCCTGGGGGAGGATCCGATTAATTATTCCTCCCACTCCCTATGGCTAGGAACTGCCTCACAGTGGGCAGCAGCAGGCAAAACTGTGAATAATATTTTGGAAAAGGGGCATTGGCGGTCTGCCAGTTATAGGAGATACATTCGAACACTGCAGTGTGGAGACTAATGAATCACCTATGTTTTTTGTTACAGATATGGAGCCACATGGGGGGCAGGGAGAGGTGATATCATGGTAAGAAACTAAGACCATATATAAAGAAATTTATTTTGTTTAAACCCTATAGGAAGAGAGAGGAGCATGGAAGTCTGGATCTGTGGCCACTCTTATATTTATTGGGCAGAAAGGAGAGCTGAGAAAAAGACTGGGGGAAAGCAGCTTTACCAAGATGTGAAACAATGTAGATTGGTTTGGCATGGCATCCGGGGGATGAGATGAGCACAGCTGCTCCCCACCTTGAAAGAGCTAAAGGAGCGGTGACCCATTCCAGACTTAATTATTATACATTTAGGGGGTAATGACCTTGGGGCAAGCCATGGGTGGACACATTAATGCAGATAAAAAGGGACCTAGAGACAATACAGCAGTGGTGGCCTAGGGTAAGCCTTGCCTGGTCAGATATGATACCAAGGAGGGTTTGGAGATGGGAGCACAGCCATAGAGCTGTGGATAAGGCCAGGAGAAAGATGAACAGAAGGGTAGGGACACTAGTAAGGAAAATGGGAGGACAAGTAATACTGTGGGGTGTGAAAGAATGGGTAGAAGATTTCTAGGTCAGATGGTGTGCACATGTTGGATCTAGCCATAGACATATTTAATACAGAAATGATGGGTTTTACAGAAGCATGGAGGAGGCATGCAAAAAAGGGAAAATAAAAAAATAAAAAAAAGAAGGGGGAGAAGAGAAGGATTGGGAAGGAGGTTTCCCTGAAGTATGGGAGAACAATACCCTAAGTGAGGGGAAAGCCAGTCATCCAATGCAAGCTGGAGACTGGCTAATGGTAAAAAAGGGGGGAAGGAAGGGAGGGGGAAAAAAGGAATAAGATGAAAAGAGGAAGAAGCAGAAGGAGAAAAGTGGTCTCGGTTTTCACCATTACCTAACAGAAAAGGAGAAGAAGAAGGCACTCAGGTTTTCACCTGGGGGGAGAAAAAAGAGGAAGAAAGAGGTATGATCAGAGATTGATATATGGATGAAAATAAATGAAATTGTGAGAGATATAATAATAAAAGATGATGAAATGGAACATGGAATTATGATATATAAATAAATTAATTGCCAATCTGAGCACAACAACAAACAATGGTCGCTGTCTTTTTGTGAGGGAAAAGGAGGGAATCTGGGACAATGGAGTTTGCCCTTTAAAGGGCAGACCAGGTTGTTCTGGTGCACCCCTTCCCTTTCCATCAAGACGGTGTGCTCAGAAGGGGAGGGGGGGAAGGAAGGAAGGAAGGGAAGGGGGCAGGGGATAGAACAATGGCCAAGCAACAGGAAGGGGAGGGACAAGTGGAGGTACATAATGGGCATCACAGAGGTGGTTCAGCCACTTTTGCTGGAGTTTTTATTCCTGCCACCCACCCTACAAGATAGAGCAAGAGGGGAAGACAGTCAAAAAGGGACTGAATGGTAGGTCTGTCGAAGGTGGATGACAGATGGGTCTGGTAGGACAGTTATTGGACTGCCAAAGGTGGATGGCAGATAATAACATGGTTGTTGGACTGCCAAAGGTTGATGGCAGAAAAAGGGGGGGAGGGGGAAAGAAAAAGGAATAAGATGAAAAGAGGAAGAAGCTGAAGGAGAAAAGTGGTCTCGGTTTTCACCATTACCAAACAGAATAGGAGAAGAAGAAGGCACCCAGGTTTTCACCTGGGGGAGAAAAAAGAGGAAGAAAGAGGGATGATCAGAGATCGATATATGGATGAAAATAAATGAAATTGTGAGAGATATAATAATAAAAGATGATGAAATGGATCATGGAATTATGATATATAAATAAATTAATTGCCAATCTGAGCGCAACAACAAACAATGGTCTCTGTCTTTTTGTGAGGGAAAAGGGGGGAATTCAGGACAATAATAATGATTTGGAAGTAGAAGCAAACTTAGATATAGCGTGTGACCATTTTGAAACATAAATAAATAGAAGTCTGATATTCAGTGAGGGTGAGAAGGGGGAGGAGGAGGAGGACCTGGACTTAATTTTGGCCAACATTGAGGGACTTAGTAATCTTAAGACCAAAACTGGCTCTAGAAAGAAAAGTACATTTTGTTGTACAGTTCTCAAAATAATACAACAAAGCTATGTGAGTCATTGGTTAAATCTGATATTGAGCAGGCTTTGCAACGCCCTGGACAACAGAGACTTAGTAATCTCACTAAGGAAGAATGGGAAGCCCACCGTGAGCTTAAATTGAAAAACAAGGTGACAATTAGCAGGCTGATAAAGGAGGACCAGTAGTTGTCCAGAACACTGCAAAATACATGTTAGAAATTAAGAACCAGCTGGTGGATAATCAATGTTGTAAACCCTTAACCTTTAACCCCACAGCTCCATTCAGGAATGAGTTATATGATCTGATAGATGATGCTTATGCTAGAGGGTGGATTGATAAGGATGAAAAAGAAGTTTTGGGCTGTGATTATCCCATATGTCCCACACTCCACACCCTACCAAAAAGCCATAAGGATATTTGGAACCCTCCTGAAACACCAATCATCTCAGAGATCAGCTCTCTAAGTGAGGGTCCCTCAAAACTTGTGGACCATTTTCTCAAACAACTGGTGGTCCAAACTGACACTTATATTTGAGATACTATGGATTTGCTAAATAAAATTGAGGGTGTGGGGTTGCGGGATGGGTACCAATGGCTTTCTATAGATCAATCAATCAATCAATCAAATCTTTATTTATCCGGGCGATCACAGTTGAGCAAGCTCATTTACAAGGTGGACCTGCTGTTGTCAAGGACAGTTATACATACATAGATTAGAGGTGCAGTATATAAAATGTGCTAAGGTAAAAACAGACTTACAAATAAGTGGTAGGTACAATACATACATTCCAAATATTCACGTGGGAGCGTACATGCATCACATAACATTATTGTGGCATATACAACCTTAATATACATAGAAGTTAAGTAATTTATCCAGGCCTCTATAGAAAGGTACAAATTATGAACATTTCAGCCCTCAGAAACCATTTATATGCTTGGAAGGTGACCAAGGCTTCAGAAGGGCCCATGATGAAAACTGTATCAACTATTTGAGTGGCATGAGGGAGTAGATAGAGAAAAAAGTGCCAAGGGTTCTAAGGTCCAGCATAGCAGCTGACTATTGAACAAGTTAGGTAGGGAAGAGAGGGGTTAGGTTCGTGGCTGCTTATGGTAAGGCTAGAGAGGGAACCATTAGCAGGACCGCTAGGTACTATGGAAACATTTACAGATTTTGGCAAATGTTTTGTCATAAAGAGTCCTAAACACAGCAATACTGACAGAAGAGGTAAGTTTCAGTGAACTTTGAATCCTTTTCCAGAGTGAGGGCAGAGCGTGGCTTATAGCTGCCCTACCAAAGTGGTTACTGATCCTAGGAATTTTAAGGGAAATTAGCGAGTGGCTTCTTATGGCATAGCTACTTGGTGGACTTAAGGGGAGGCAGGCAACAATGTAGATATATGCTCTCTGTACACTAATATAAAACACCAAGATGGTTTGAGAGCCTGTGAGGAGTTTCTGTACCAGGATGACCAGTTCATGCAAATACCTAAGCATTTCATTATGAATTTACTTAACTTTGTGCTAGAACACAATTTCTTTAGGTTTGATGAAAAAAATTTACCAAAAGATTTAGGGAATGGTGATGGGTGCATTTTTAGCACTATTGTATGCAAATTTGTTCCTGCCGTGGTGAGAGAGACATGTGGTTACTGAAGAGAATAACCCCACCTCAGACACTTTGTCAAATGGTATTGCTTTATTGACAATATCATTTGTGTCTGGGGTGGGATTCAGAAACTATTGCTGACGTTATAATCTGGCTAAATGAAAATGAGGTTCACATTAAATGTACATATAGATCTGATTGAGAATAGATTGATTATTTGGATGTAACCCTGTCCGTGAGTGACAAAAAAGTTACTAGCAGGAATTTCGGAAAGCCTGTGGTGGACAATGCCTTATTAAGATCAGAAGTTGTCATCTGAGATCACTTATACAGAGCATACCATTTGGAAGATTTCTACATGTGCTCAGAAATTGTACTTTAGACATTGACTTTGAGAAGGAAGCTAAAATATGAAGCCAATGGTTTAGAGATTGAGGATATAGTACACAACATGTCTTAGATGCTTTAGAAAAAGTAAAGGAATTAAACAGAATGACATTGTTGGAACCAAAAAATAAAATTACAAAAATGAACGTTATGAACAGAATGGTATTTGTTACTGACTATAATTCTAGATAGATTGAGATTGAAAACATTATTAGGATTAGATGGTTAGTAATACAGATGGATGAAGAAGTTAGACCAATACTAGGCAAAGTTCCACTTATCTCTTATCAGAGTGGGATGAATTTAAAAGACTTTCTAACTTCAAATCATTATGTTAAGCCTGAAACAAACAAAAAAAACAGTGTCAGTAAGGATTGGATATTTCAAATGCAGACAATGTAATGCGTGTTGTCATGCAGAAATCGGGAATGTATTTTTACAACCAGTGACAGGGAAGGAATATGCCCTGAAACAATATCTGGATTGTCAAAGCCTGTTCATAGTATATACAGCTTGGTGCACATATAAAAAATTGCATATTGTCAGGACAATTCGTCCCCTAAAAATGAGACTCTAGGAGTATGTAAGGGCTATATTTAATAGCAAGTTTGAGAATGCCCTGGGAGCCAATTTTTTCAAGGCTCATAATGGATACCTTTAATGTTTAAAATTTAGAGACTTGGATATGGTCCCCCCCCCCCCGCTCCTGCCCAGGGGAGGTGATAGGGAAAACTGTCTAAATCGATGTGAGACTAGGTGGATCTCCAAGCTTGGAGCCCTAACTCCAGTGGATCTTAATGACCAAATTGATTACAAACCATATCTGTAAATATGCACACCTTGAGTTGTACTCTAGTGATTAGAATATTGCCCTGTGTAATTGATGCTGTGTGAACTACCTGATCACATTACTTATAGTAATGGATTGGGAAACATGAATTTTTGATATGCTTCTGTTGCATTTATCAGACTTCAATCTATTAAAGGCTTAAGGAATGATAATACTTATTGTTTTCTGTTTTCCTTTCCTTTTCTGTATGATTATTTTTCATTTTTGCAATTTCTTATTAAATGTTTATTATCAAGTAAATGGGATATAAGAGAACATAATATGAGCTGGTCAGTTAGGATTTGATGAAGACCTACTACACAAATGTCTGTAATTATGGCTTGTGTACATTTGCAAGGTGAAATAAAAATATTAGTCATTGGGATAATTTCTCCAGTTGGAGATTTAAAATTTAATAACATATATTTCACCAATTTTATATGTAGCACTGGAAGGTCAACCACCTATGTATATAAGTAAATTGAGCCAAAATACAGTTGTTTAAAGTTAACAGTTGAGAATTGATCTTTTGTAGGTAGTGGTGACCTGCCAGTGTATCAGAACACATTTCGAGGCATAATGTTAAAAGTTTAGTGGTAACTGTCTCTATAGTGCCATATAAATATATGGGATATAAATACAGCAAATAAATGTTATGCTATGAATAGAATTTATAGTGTTGTCTTTTGATGGCACAGAAGACAGTCCCAGATTGTACCTCAATTTACTATTCCCCTGTAAGAATGGTAGTGTCTGAATTTACCAACTGCCTGATAAAATTGTGATATCTTTGTATTGTTTTAAGTTTACATTTATGATTTAAAAAAAATGAGATAATTTAGTTGATTTATATTAATTTATAAGGTATCCAAAAAGTGGTAAATACATTTCCCTGTATTAAGTCTTTAGTTGCAATGATTGTAAAACCTGTTTCAAGGTGCAATTGTATTAATTAAATTAAATAGAATGGGGTAGTTAAATGATGCCTTTACAAGCTAACTCCACCACTGATGAAGACCCATGAGGATGGGTTGCTACGCAGGGGTGTTAGAACTGTTTCATGACATGCTGTGCTTTTAAATAAAAATTATAGCATTTGAATTTATCTCAGCCTTCTGGTGTGTGCCCAGGTTTTCTTTCTACATGTTACATTTTGCTGTGACTAGAGCACCTTTAGGGCAGCTGACCTTTTACCCGTGCTACTGTTCTATAATGAAAAGGTTGTAGGGTGGTCAGTAAATACATTAAAGGACAAACATCAAGGAACAAATTAAAGCACCAAATAGAAACTGAACATAGCTTTTCAGCTAGTTGACTATACAACCATTCTAACTGGTCTGGCAATAGGAGGAAGCTGGCTAACATAGGCACTAAAATAAAGACTGAGGAAAGTAGCTAAACAGAAAACAACTTTCCTTCTTCAAATAGCATAGAAAGGGAACATTTATAATTTAGGCACAGCTTTAAACAACAGGTATAGAAGCATCATTACCCCAGCAGAATATATACACCAGAAGGAACACACTATAGTTAGCTAAGCAGGCAATGTGAGTTATACAGCAGAGTAGAAATGCATGGCTAGTTGCAAATGCCCTAAGCGATCACTCCTCTACACACTTCACCTGGTCAAACACCTTAAAATATCACCAAAACAATTAACACTAGAGATATCGCTAAAGTGAAGGTACCACACTTTCTTTCTAACTTAGTCTCTGTTAACGTGTTATTCATCAAATTATGTAGCAACCTAAACCAGGCACTGGAATTTCTCCCAAACAACTTTATGTAAGTAGCAAACAGACATGTACCAGTTGTCAAAGAAGAATAAAGGGCAACTGTGCCCTTGGCCAACAAAGGACCTCCAAAAACAAATGAAAATCTGAGATAAATCATGGTGCACCTATAAACTATATTGACTGCATCATGACTGGTTTACTTATAACAGTTGCAAAACATATGTAAGAATGAACATAAAAGGCAAAAACACAGTTCCTCAAGACATTTCAAAAGGGAAGTCTAGCTAACCTCCATACTTATGGTACACATATTGTAAACCTCCTCTTCAAAGGACAAAAACAAAATCCTGATATCACAATTAGAGACCAATTTACCTCTGACTTACACCAGATTACAAACACCTACAACCAATCCTTTATTGACCTATATAAATACAAGCCTATTTCTCAGACCCAGCTGATATCCTTCCACAACTACCATCTCTAGTGGGGGCTCTTCAGATTTTCCTCTCAAGCTAGTAACCTACAAAGAAGTTCTGCATAAACTTAGCACAATAAAACCTGAGACCTCAGAGAGGATTGATGGCCGTGACCCAAAGCTGCTCAAAATAACCACTATCACTATTGAAGCTCCACTACAGGCACTATATAATATGCTATTCATGCAAGGTGTGGTTCCAGAAAAATGGAAAATGTCTTGTATTATCCCTATTCACAAAAGTGGTCTGAAGAACCTGATCAAGAACTACAGACCTATCTCTATAGTCAGCACCCTGGATAAGACACAGGAAAAACTAGTGCATGCCAGAGTGACTGCATCAATAGAAAATGTGCACTCCTTTCAAATGCTAAGCACAGTTTCTGCAAGCACCACTGCATTGATATAGTCCTAACCAGCTTTACAAATGACATCTCCTGTGCAACAGAAATATAACAAGTCACAGGTGTAATCTACATAGACCATGCAAAGGCCTGTGTCCTGGTCAACCACACCCTATTGTTACAAAAGTTGTGAGTTCTGTATTTGGGCAGCTACTCCATATCCGGGTTCAGCAACTATTCAAAGAACAAGCAAAACTGTAAAGATTAAAGTTGTCCTGTCCTCCTCAAATGCTTGTTTGTTTGTTTGTTTGTTTATTCGCTTAACGGGTAAGCACACTGGAAACAAGTTCCTTATACAGGTGCGACCCACATATATTACATACAGACAATACATAATCAAACATACATATACAATGCAGCAAATTGCAGACAAAAATGTCTTTGTTACGTATAAAATTCATAAAAAAAATTCATAAAAAACAGTTACAATTAAATTGAGATTCAAAATACATCCTTAATGCATCGGCAAACTTTGACAGAACACAACCACCTAATATCTTGAGGAATTTCATTCCAAATAAATGGAGCAATATAAGCAAAGGATCTTTGTCCACTTTTAGATTTCATAAAAGGAATCTAGAAACCTACTGTCTGACCTATGTCTAGAATAATGACCATCAATATATGGTCTCAAAATTTGAAATACTATGTGGAATTCCAGAGTCCATAACTTTATATATGAACTTGGTCACATAGTATTGGAAATTTAATGAAACCGGTAACCAGCCCATTTCTTTCAAAATCGCACAATGATGAGATGACTTAGAACAATTTATAGAAAACTTAGCTATCAAGTGAAGTAAAGTGGATTTCTTTGAAATCACTGTTGCAGAAGCAGTGTCAGTAATCATAGCTGCATAGTTCACAATAGGAAATAAGCAGCAATTTGAAATAACCAGCCTAGACTCAGGAATAAGAAATGAACAGATTCTGTACAAAGAACCTAATCTACAATGTATTCTTGAGGTAACCCTCAAAAAATGAGATTCATAACTTGGATGAGAATCTAGTAATACCCCAAGATATTGAAATGTATCAACATAGTCAAACAGTAATCCATCAAGAGATTTAACTCCAAAGTACCAACCTCAGATCTCAGTCTAGGTGGGTACCAAAACCATCACCTTTGTCTTAGATTTGTTTAAGAGTAATTTACAGGCCATAAGTGAAGACTGAAAATTGCACATTTCCTCTGTTAAAGAAACACCTAGATCTCCAACTGACAAACCCTGCGTATAAATTACTGCATCGTCAGCATAAAGTGTTAGAGAAGCATTATTAATCACACTTACTAGTTGATCAAAAACAAAGAAAACAAAAGTGGCCCCAAATAGAACCTTGTGGAACCCCACACTTAACCATTACAGAGTCTGATACAGCACCCTATATTTAACCCTTTGAAACCTATTTGTTAAATAATCCTCGTCCAGTCCAAGAAAGACTCACCAACTCCCAATGACTCAAGTCTAGAAATCAACAATTGGTGATCAACTGAGTCGAATGCCTTGGTCAAGTCCACGAACACAGCACCCGTCAGACACCCTTTATCAATGCCATTAAGTACCACGTTCATGAACTCGACCAAGGCAGTCTCAGTACTCCTTCCCTTTCTAAAACCATGTTGGTTCTGAGACAATAATCCAAAGTGATCCACATACCCAGTCAACTGATTATAAACTATTCTTTCCTGAACTTTAGCTAAAGCAGACAAGATAGAAATAGGTCTGTAGTTACAAACCTATGTTGTGAACCAGATTTAAATATAGGAGTGACCAAAGTATATTTCCATATATTAGGTATAGTACCTGTAACAAAAGACAAGTTGAAAATAATACTAACTGGAAGTGCTATAACTGAGGCAGCATCTGCCAATAAACTAGGACATAAGCCATCAGAACCAGCTGAGCTGTCCTCTTAATACAACGCAATCAACTTCTCTCCTTCGGAGTAGTAGTCCTAAGTACAGTTTAGGATTAACTGTAAAATCTTCAGTCAATCCCAAGTAGTTCATCTTGGACTGGTCACTAAAGGAAGCAGGCAATGCAGTAAATTTCAAATTAAACTCGTTAGCTATCTTCAATGGACAAGACAACAAGTCACCGTCCAACCTCATTGAACCTGGTTGACAAACATTAGGTCTTATAAAATTGTTAATTGTTTTCCAAAAAGTAGTAGCGTTAGATAACCCTTCACATTGTTTATGACGAATATAGTCTGTTTTAGCCTTCCTTATCTTAGCCTTACATTGGTTCCTTAAAGTCCTATACGCATGATAACCAGAAGCAGAATGATTCATTTTATACGTTTTCCAGGCCTTGTCTCGTTGTCTCATGAGTTTAATCAAAGGAGATGTTAACCACCCATAAGTTTTCCCCGGACCCTTCTTTAACAAGGGAGCTAACTGGTCCAAAACATGTGTAAACTCAGTAATGAAAATGCAATGCAGAATCCACATCAGGGATAGAATATAAAAAGACCAATCTATTTTACCCAACTCTGTACAAAAGAATGTACATCAAATTTAGAAAAGATCTCGAAATCCTTATAATTAGCTTAGACTTCTTCAGTCCTCCATGTTTCCAAATACAGAAGACTGGATGATGATCACTTAACGAATCAGAGGTCAAACCACATTTTATCATATTAATAGGTCTATTTGTTAATATCCAGTCCAGCAATGTGTGATTTCCTGATCTATTATTGTGTCAGTGGGCAAAGTAATAATTTGTTGTAAACCAGACTGAGACAAGACCGTATTTAACTTGTTATATCTGAACCCATCCAATTTAAATTAAAATCCCCAGTAGTATTAACTCTGTAGAAACCCCAGTATTCAAAGCATTTACAAGTTCTTGTAAGCCTGATTTGCTACCATTAGGTGGAAGATATACACAACAAATAGTTAATTTTTGACAAATCCCAACAATAACTGAATAGTAATATGTTCACAATATTCCAAATTACTGTTAAATATAGTGGTCTCATTTACCATTAAATATTCCTTAACATAAAACAAACCCCACCCCTACCAGTGACACGATCCTTTCTAAAAAGTTTATAAGCAGGTATACAAAGTTCAGTATCAAGAACAGGTAAGGTTAACCAGGTTTCAGTCAGTGCCAGAACATCTGGATTATATAAACTAATCCATGACTCCACCTCATGAAATTTAGATGTTAGCTTAATACATTGAAATGCATAATTTTGAGGCCATATGAATGCTACAAAATCACTATTGCCATATCGTTTGCTAAAGGACCAGGGTTGCTTTCAATATTGCCAGATCGAATTAGCAAGAGAAAGCAATGTAACCAGGTTCTTATGCAAACAGGCAGAACACATTTCGTGTCTTATATTTCCTAACACTGTAACCCAAATTATAACACATGTATTTAACCTTTACACCAAATAAATGACTATAATTAGGAATAAACAGTTGAGTCTGAACTCCAGAATCTGATTATTTTCATACGTTCTAAAGTCATTATTAACACACATAGAACAAAATAACCCATCAGTACACAAAACACAAAGTGTATAGGCTACACACAACAATATCCTCTGTTAATCATAACTAATCTATAGGTACAAACCCAAAAGAAATGATTAACTCTAAGCAAGATATTACAAACTCTAGTAGCCCAGTCCGTCCCGGTCTGACTACGGTCAGACTCCTCTCTTCACTTTGCCGTCCCACTTAGCTGCTTGCGCTGACGCTGCCGCTGTGTAGAAGGCAGCCTTTATATTGAACGCCCTCCACTTCCCAGAGCTGCCACCATCTGGAAAAATGTGGAGACCAGTACAGAATTCAATGAAAGCAGGTGATGGCAATAATGCTGCAAGCAGGTCAGGTACTGTGCTATTACCTAGCAACCCAAATCAGTCACAGCTCCACAGAACTTTAGCATATACAGTTCTCAACAACAGATGACTCATGTGCAGACTCAAACAGCAGTCTATGCAGCACACTTCAGGTCATGTAGCAGCTTCAATGTAATTAAAGTTAAAATCAGTCTACGAGTTAAGGGGAAGGGGGGTAAAACAGGTCAAATACAGCAATTCAGGTTTCACTCACAGGCTTGCAGGCTGTGAAATTGTAATTCACAGCAGTCGTTGGTAACTCACAGATGGCAACACTGACAGATAGAGTGTTATCAGCAAAAGATAAGAGGAAATAGCCAGTCACAGAGCCTGCCACACTCCGGTCAGACTCCTCTCTTCACTTTGCCGTCCCACTTAGCTGCTGCCGCTAAATGCAGAGAAAAATGTTGTTGTTCATCAACCAGCCACACTTGTTTTGTATAAAATCTGTTTCATTTTATTTGTTGCTTTACTATAAACACAGCAATCTCCTGTTGCCCAACATTTCACCCAATCCTGGGCTCAATTGAAATTATAACAAAAAGTTTAAAGGACCTAGCTGCAAAGTAAAAACATACTGGCAGGCTATTAAGAGGCACTATACATGAATCAATAAGAAACAAGAAAAACTAAAAATCAAAAATGGTAACTAAGTAACATAAAAAGGATTTATGTGTGAGATTGAATGGCAGATCCTTGCCCCTGATGAGGCCCATGATTGGGTGAAACATTGAGCCACAGGGGATCACTGTGTTTATAGTAAACCAACAAATAAAAGGAAATAGATTTTATACAAAACAAGTGTGGTTGGTTGATGAATGACAAAACCTTTTTTCTGCATCTTGGAATCTGTACCACCAGCCCTCTACATAAACTTTAAGGACTTATACATAACCAAAAGGTACCCACCCAACAAACCTTCCTTCTCTGTCCTCCACAATAGCATCACTGAAGGCATCCTGCAAATCTCTATACTTGGACTCCTTCTTTTCTCCCAGTTCATTAACAACTTGACCAATAACTGTGCTGATGCAAAAGTACTGCTGAATGCAGATGATGCTGTAATTTGTTGTAAGTAGGTGACATCCACACTATACATTGTCTCCTTCAAAATGAGTACTCACAGCTGTTGGAAGGGTTTACATGAAATAATCTTATCTTAAACAGCAAAAGAACTAAGGCCATATTGTTTGATACCGATTTGAAATATACTACAATACCTTGGCCTTTTTAAGGATTCCACTTTGTAACTATTGTCACACAAGCCTAATGCGACATCATTGAGCTTTGGTCATTAACTTTTCATAAAATAAAAACTTGAAACTAAAAACGTTACACTAAAAAATGAAAGGACTAATACCTGCACTGGCTCCCTTTTAAACATTGTCAATGGCATAAAATATCTCAGACTGCACTTAGACTATACCCTATGATTACAAAATGCAAATAGCTGCCACCACAAAAGGACTGAACAAGAAATGTTGGCTATTGTACAGGTTAACAGCCTACCTAACTGAAGAATCTCTTTAGGACATTACCAACAGTATTCTCCTCCCCATCTTTACCTACAGTATGTGGCAATTACACTTTTGTCTTCAAAGGACATTGAGATGGCTAGGCTCCTGGCCCTATACAACAGAATCAGTTGCTTTGCCTCTGACAATTACAGTAAGGACCATCACTGTAGAGTCATAATGGATTTACAATGGCCCACTCTTCAAGGATGGGTACAAATTGCCCTGCAGATCTAACCTACAAACTCCTTCAGCTCAACTCCCTGCCCAGCCTTGTCACAACATTGACTAGGCAGCCCCCCCTCCAAAAATCCAAGGTTCCCATTCTGTGAACCTCTTACAATCCTCCCAATGAATATGGAGACAGGGCAGAGATCCTTCACATACCTGACCCAATCACTATGGAACTCCCTCCCCCTCTTTATTAAGGAATGTCAGTCCCCTGCACCTTCAAACTAGCCCTCAAGGATCACCTTCTTTATTTATCCAAATGTAAGTGTTGAAACCCTACTCCTGTGATTGACACTGGTCTTCAAACTGACCTACCTTGTCTACTAAAACTAAGTTTTATACTATCCCTAACTACTATAACCTACCTATATCCTCATGACCCCGTGTAATACATGTCTGATGTCAAATTGACAATAACAGTTGATCTATGGAAGTATAGTTTCTTGCTGTATAAGCTGCACAAATGTTTTACACAACTTGATTGTTGCACTATGTTCCTTGATGTTTGAATCTGGCATGAATGTCTCTTTGTAACTAACTTTTTTATCACATTCCTTGTTGTTTGAATCCTGTATGTCACTGTATCTATCTCTGTAACTAATTCCACATCACCCCTGAAAAGGAGCTATTTAGTTTCAGTGGGTCTGTCCGGTCACCAAAAAACAACAAATAAATAAACTATTAAATCTCTCTGCCTGCCTTTTTAAAAGGGCTATGTAGCAACTAAAGTTAAGTGACATATTAATTCTGATTTATAGTAAGAAGCAATCTGACTGAACTAATATCAGGTTTATTTTTTATAGTGAAAGGTGAACAGCAAAAAGTGAAAAAGGCATGCAATCTAGTTGTGAGAGCACTGCATGGAAACAAGGAGGTCAGTGGTTCAAATTTCACTAAAGTGAAATGTTCTTTTTGTGACCTTCAGTTAGCCACTTAACCTCCTAGTGCTTCTGTCAACCCATTTGTGAAAATTGGTAAAAGCAGGACTGAAACAAGACATTGCATATCATCTGGACTATCCTAGTTAAATTGAATATTAATAATTATATACCTAAATAAATAAAAAAGTGCACATCATGTTATTTCTTTCTATTTAATTTGCAAAATAAAAACACAATAATGCATCTGTTAGGGTTGCAGTGCAAAACATAAAAAGTAGGAAAATAAGTTGGGGGGAAAAAGATCCATGGGGCCTTGGTGAATCTGTAGTATAATGTTCTGAGGGGTTTAAACAGTCATGCAATACAGCCTTGACATTGTCCTTATCTTGGAACCCTCTATCCAAGGATTACTGTGTTAGTATTTTAGTTTGTCTGATGAGACAGCTGCTGTCATTTAAGAAAAAAACTTAGTCCCCAGTCCTAATACTTCCAAAGTTAGCTCTTAAAAAATAAATATATATTTCAAAAGGTCGAACTTTTGGACTGTAAGGCTAAAAGAAACATTCAGTTCCATATAAAAACATCATATTGAGTATTCATGTCTCAAAACATATCCCACCGCATGTTGATATACACCAATACATCATTAAAAGAATAATTTAGGGAGACCCTCTTATGGCCCAGTGGGTAGTGCATCTTGTTCCCACACTGGTAACCTGGTTTTTGCTACTGACTTGGTACCTGACTCGGGTGACCAAAAGGAATGGGATGGAGTGCTGCAGTGTGGCAGTGCTTCCAGTCAGGGAGGAATGTTGCACTGGTACCACAGCTGTAGTGACTCCTCTGGTGTACGAGTGAGCTTGCCTTCTCCACAGGGCGTTCTCATAGGGCCTATAGTGGCAGGGCCCAGCACCAAGCAGAAGGTGGGTGGGGCAAGGTGAAAACCAAAAAGGACAATGGGAATGGAGCCCTCTGAATAATGGTTGCTGTTATCTTTTGCCTCTGCTCCATGTTGATCTCCACCAGCCTAGCTGGTGGGACGGTGGCTATTGAGGCTGTGGGGGTCACTGGATAAATTACTTGAAGTTGGCATTTATGCTAGCTTGAGGGACAAGCTGCTTGATTAAAAAATTATAATGATTGGCATACTGTACATTGACATGAATAGACATGTGAAAACTGTATTGATATGACCTAATCGTAATGGGGGCTATGGACTAATGTGGGCCAGGTACTTGTGATTTGCACATACCTGGCTCACATAGCTATGCACCCAGGGACAGGCACAGGGTGCATGGTATGCACAACCACATGCACCTGTATGGCCCTTATCTGCCACCTTGCCTCCCTGTCGCTCAGCTGTGTGGGGTGCTGATCGAGGAACACAGGCGGGCATCCAATCAGATGCCCATTCTGTGTCCCACAGTGGATCCACTGCTCAGTGAAAGGCAAGGATTCTGGGTAGGTGTGGGTCCTCCATTTTTTAAAAGTAGTGGTGAGTATCTGAATGGATGCCCTAGCCCTCCCTGTCAGCCCACTGGGCTGGGATATTACAGTGGAGGGATTCCCTGTCACATCACAGCTGGTGGGTGTCATTGGGGGCAGGCAAAAAATACATTAGGGTTCCCATTGCCATACCCTGTGACCACCCTTGCTCAGCACTCTGCATCTTCATGAATGGTGCAGAGTGGGGGCATGACCTCAGACACATCTCCGGACTGTTTGCATGCAAAGCTGCAGGAATGATCAGTGGCTCAGGTACAGAGTGGATGCATATCCCCTTTGTACATGCCACTAGGGATCCATGGGATCCCTGATGCTTGGCTGAGGGGCTTAGGGTTGCCTGCACACTGTGGATTTCCAGTACATAGGTGGTCCACACTTTAATGCATAGAGTCCATTAAACTTACTCCAAGTTTTCATTTAAAAAAACAACACAATTTTCTGTTCCTAGTGGTTCAAATTTTAACCCTTTCAAAATATTACTTACTTAAAAAAGGTTAACTTTAGAATCATTAGGGCTAGAAATGTATTTTTTTAATGAAAGCTTGGAGCTGGGTATAATCGTATACTGATATATCAATTGATATAGAAAAACCTAAATAGGTTTTAAAAAAATTAGAAATACATTTGAAAACTTTTTCTGAATTGTGGTTCAACTTCAGCCAATTTTATAATAATCGGTGTATTGATGAGCTGCCTCTGTAGTGCCACGTGGTTAAGGGGAATAATGCTTGCATGCAGACATCTCTGGATAAGCAAAACAGTGATAGCCAGAGAAAAAGGAACTCAGAGTTGCTGTAGGTCTCACATCTAGCTTTAATCCTCCTAAAGGGAAAGTATGTGTGATGTAACTGAAATGTATAATAAACTAGTCAACAAAGATATAGAACAAATGCAGAAAGAAAGCCTTAGAAAGCCCCTAAAAATTTAACTAGGAACTAGATAGAAGCCTTAAAAAATGTAGAAAGGGGCACCATATCACCATTAAGAATACTGATAAAGAAGAGAGTGTGGTAATTATGGATTACATCAAATATATACATGAATGTGTATGCCTTTGTACAGGCAAATGAATTACACCCCCCACACACCTTCCAAACCTTCACCAGAAATGCAGAGCGAAATTAGACTTCTGGAGAAGACATGGGTCGGATCATGAGTTGGGAATTGGATATACTGTAAAACAACATACCATGCATTCCAACATTTTACTATATATCTATTTAATTATCAGATGTGGTGGAAGGGGTTTGGAGATATGGCCTGTGTGGGTGTGGTGGTTTTACTTGTGATTTCTTAAAGGGAAAAGAACTTCATAACACAAAGTTGATGTGAAGTCAGGAACTTTGCCCTCTACACATAATGCATAGTTATTGACTTCACACCAACTTCATCATTGCAACACCCCAAGTACACAATAGCCCACCAATGGAGATGACATATAAGGCTTACTTACATGCAACCTCTTATGGGGCTATCCTTTGGCAGGCATGCAGTGGAGGAGGGGTACTTAAAAGTAGTTCACAATTCACTGATCATTCTTCCAGTCTTCCTTCTGGTAGACGTACTCTCGAGCACCGACAAGATGTTTAATAACTTATGCCAAGCAGCCTTAAAAAGTGACGATAAATTTAACAAAATAAAGATGAATGGGAGAATTTACATGTCTAATATGCTGTGAGGTTAGGATTTCTTAGGGCATAAAGGAGAAAGGAGGGGTAGAACAGAAAAAAAATATTTTTCATGGGAGATCAGCAGCTTTGATTCTCAAGAATTGTTCAAGCTTTGTGAGATCACATCTACCAGAGGGCACAATTTTAAACTGGAAGGAGGAATTTCAAAAGAGGTGGAGTAACAAGTACTTCTGCACTAAGAGAGTAGTGGACAAGTTAAACTGCTTGTCCAGGGTGGTGGTAAACGCTACATGGGAACAGCAGCAGGGGGAGGTGGGGGAGGGCAAAGTGGACACAGGCCAAGCTTGCAGAAGAGCAGCTGGCATAAGCCTGGAACTGCACCATGTGTACTATATCCATGTTGGAATCTTGCCCAGACTGGAAATACCATTGTTGTTCTGTATATATTTTTCTATGTGCAAACAATTCTATGACTCATCTATGAAACATGAACTGCTGGCCATATTCCACAAGCAGTTTATTGGAGAGAGGAGGTTATAAGAACTTTTTGAACTAGTGAGAAATAATCAGTCCCACTCCTGCTGAATTATTCTGTTGAAGCAATCTTTTCTTTTTTTCAGTCAACAGCTGTTTGTGGTGAGGCCTGTGGCAGTGAGGGAGAAGCAAGAGGAGCAACATGATTGCATGGTGGTGGCCACTCTGGTGGTGATGATGATGTGGCACCTAAGGGTGAGACAAAGTCCACCATAGAACCCACTCCACAAAATTCAGGTAGTGGTTTGAGATTAATTTAATATAGCAATGGGAATTTAATGTTAGGTCAGAATTGTTACATACTAAACAGCCGGTAGTACTGGTGGATGAATACCAGCAGGAGATGGAGGAGACCAACAGTTATATATTGAAAATGGTCTTGACAGCCTCCTATCTGTTGCTCAGGTATTGTGCGTTATTTTCTGATTGCGATCAAGATTCCTGTTTAACAAAGTCACCCAAAAATATATTGTTTACTCTTTTTATGTCATTTATCTTTGTTAGTCTTTGTTAATCTTAGTTTGTGCTGCCCTTTGAGTAGGCTATCTCCCAGCTATAATGCCACCATCTCTGCCATACACTAACCCTGCCACATGGCTTACTACCCACATACCCCACAATGGGGCTTTAGGATAGCTCCTTCCCCCATTTGGACATCCATTATGTGTAAGACAGTTGATGGTGTGAAGCATGGGAATGCAAAAAATAATAACGCTTATGCCGGGGTGCTGATTGTCTGCTTCCCAGACCACAGAAATTTAACAAAGCGGCACTGGCACATACACACAGCATGTGCTGCTGCAAACCTGTCAGAGATATTTAAGCACTAGAGTCAAATATTACATTATCATCTGTAATCATGCAGATGATGTTTTTGGAATGGTAGTAGGTTTTTATTCTCTCAAGGGAAGGAAGGAATCCTTTAGGATACTTGATCTTCCTCCTTTCACTGTTTGCCCCTCTGACACTTTCAGTTATGGATACTCCACTGGGTCAGCAGTGATGTAAGAGTTATTTCATAATTCATATCATCCCAACATGGGGTTGGGGGTTGTTGGCACCTTGGGTGCAGACTAAAGTGACACTTGCAGCAAAAACATGAAAAGATTTGGTGGGCAACAATATTGTTTAAAGTTTATGCTTTTGATTTGTTTACAGAGACCCATGCATCAGTTGAAAGAAGGACAATGAGCAACCATGTGGTCATGCAGCTGGAACAAATCAGGCCAAAAAAAAACAAGAAACAGAGGAGATAAAGACATGGTGGAGTCCCAGCTACAGCCCCTGCCACCCCCATCAGTCAACTGAAAGTGTTACACGGCTATCTGGAAAGATGAAATATCTGGAATAAAAAACAAAATGGTGCAGGGTCTGCATCAGAAGCCATACAAAGAGAGACTATTGCAGCTTAATATGTATATCCTCAAGGAAAGGAGGGAGAGGGGGGACATGATAGAAACTTTCAAGTACCTCAAGGGAATTAACAAAGTCCAAGAGGGTAGCATCTTTCAGAAAAAGAGATGTGCAAGAATAAGGAGACACAATTTGAAGATGGGGGGGGTGGCTCAGGGGCAACATGAGGAAGTATTTTTTTCACAGAGAGGGAGGTGGACACATGGAATGGCCTTCCTGAGGAGGTCATGGGATCAAAAACAGTGGGGGAATTCAAGAATGCATGGGACAGACATAAGGCCATTCTGGTGGGGGTTAGGAAAAAGTAGGCTGTTGGTTAACTAGGATCTGCAATTTATCGAACAGGTAGGGAAATGGGCAGACTGGGTGGGCCGAGCAGTCCTTATCTGCCTTCAAAGTCTATGTTTCTATGTTTCTGAAACTGCCTGGAAAAGTCACACCCCCATCTGCTCAGGTATAATAGTTCTTTAGTGCTGCTGATAAGGACCTTTTTCTATGCACCTGGCAGACTCAGAGATAAAAATGGTTATTATTGTTTCTTGTTATGATATTGTTTATATTATGGACTCAGATATAAATAGCTATTTCTGGATATTGTTTCTTGTTTTTCATTTGTTCCTTTTCTGCAGTTCTCCACTTTTGTTCATAAACATTTCTTTGGAAAAACACAGAACTGTTTCTTGTGGTGACTGGGGTTGTGAACTGCAGATAGGTGACAGACAATTCATGCGCAAAATGACAGAAATAGAGTAGGGAGATTCACAGGAGACTACCAGGACTGAGTGGAAGAGCAGAATGATTACTTGGGTGGTACTCTGACTCCCAATCTACATCAACCAATGGACAGCCAATGTCAGCATCACTGCAGACCTCATCAGATGCCACACCCAACTCTTCTGCTTTGCAATCTGGTGCTGCATGATGACTACCCGTATGTACAACACCCCCTTATAATCTTTTCATTTAATTCTTCCACCTCCACAACCTCCTCCTGAGATTATTCTTCCTCCACCTCCTGCTGATATTCATCCACCAGTTCTACATCCCCCCTTGCACCTTCCTCTTTCTCTGTCTCCTGCAACTCTAGCACTACTAATGTACTTTGATGTACTGATATACTTTGGGATTCTGTTAACATTGCTAGCACATTGGCATTTTTTTTTTTATTTTAGCATGGGGAATCTCAACACTGCTACTTGTCTCACCAAAGGAACTTCTTCCAGCCTCTGGTGGCACCACTGGTACAAATGGTAGAGGTAACATATGAAGCACTGAGGAATGTGCAGCAGATACACCAGATAACACAGGCATACTCCCTTCCTTTCCCTATCACAACCGCTTTTGACTGCAAATTACTGAATCCATGACCTGAACTGCTCTTCCTTACTGTCTCCTGTATGGACATGTACAATTGGAGCAAACACATTCTTTTGTTGCAAGAGTGAATACATCCTACAAATATTTCTCACATTCACTGGACTGCAAAAAATGAATTTAAATACCCTCAGACCCTCATCTAGCTTGTGCCTGGTTCTAGTGTTGGCTGCTAGTAGGCTGCATCTTCCAGTTCTTACCCTCACATCACCGTGCAAGTGAAACAGCTAGTATGCTCAACAAAAAATATCAGCCACCAACACTGCAAAGATATTGAGAAATATATAAGTTGCACTACAGTCCATTTTCCAGTCTTCAATTTTATGTTTTTCTCTGGCTGCTAGCTGATACTTGAGTCTGTCAAACCCTGCATATTATCCACAATTCCACACATTTCACCAATTACAACCTGCTAGGTCAGACTGGAAAAGCACAGACTCTAGCAATACAAAAAACACTAAAGATTTCTCTTGCACTTGAACTACAAGCCTGTAATTAAAGTATACTGGAATGATCAAGTTTACAGCAATATTTGGAGTCAGTTTTCTGCTAAAAAACTCCAGCAGCTCTAGAGGGTCTGTCTCAGATGAATCATAGGTCCTGCACATGGTCAAACTGGACAGCAAAGGGCCCACCTAGAAATGGGGCCATGGGGGCCCTGGTACCGAGTGTACAAAATGTAGTCAGATTTTACTGACAGTAGAATGCCCTCATATACAAACTGCAGCCTGAATTTTCAACCATATACTAACATCATGTATTTCACTTTGAAGAAACATAGAAACATAGAAGTTGATGGCAGATAAGGACTGCAAAGCCCATCTAGTCTGCCCATTTGTTCTACCTCATGAATGTGCCATTGGCCTTTTCTCTGTCAATGGCCTATCTATACATACTCATTGGTATTGCTCCCTTATGTCTATCCCATGCCTGTCTGAAGCCCTGCAATGTATTCATATTCACAAGTTCCTGAGGTATGACATTCCATGCATCCACCACTGTTTCTGTGAAAAAGAACTTCCTTACATTACCCCTTAATCGGCCTCCCTTAATCTCACACTGTGTCCTCTTGTCCTGTTATTTTTCTTATATTAAAACACATTAGACTGTTTCATCTTGTTAATGCCCTTAAGATGTTTGAATGTTTCGATCATATCATCTCTCTCCTTCCTTTGCTCTAGGGTATACATATTGTGCTCGATTAATCTGTCCTCATATGTTTTCTGATGCAGTCCCTGCACCATTTTGGTTGCCCTTCTCTGGACTGCCTCCATTTTGTTAATGTCCTTGTGCAGGTGCAGCCTTCAGTATTGCACGCAGTACTTCAGATGGAGCCTAAGCAGTATATTGTAAAGAGGGATCATCACCTCCCTCTTATGACTTGCGATACCCCTACTAATACACCCCAACATCCCTCTAGCCTTACCTACTGCTTTAGTGGTCTGCTTGGATGATTTCAGGTCATCTGTGATGATAATGCCCAAGTCTCTTTCTTCCCTTGTGATTGCGAGCAACTCCCCTCCCAACCTATAGGTGGCATCAGGGTTTCTCTTTCCTATGTACATGATCTTGCACTTCTTTGTGTTAAATCCTAGTTGCTACTCTTCCAAGCATTTTGCCAGTTTATTCAGATCTCTTTTTATTCTGCCCACCCCATCTGGATCATCTGCTCTGTTGCAAATTCCCATCTGCAAACAGACAAACCTTATGATCCAGTCCATCTGCAATGTCACTGATGAAGATATTGAAGAGGACTGCTCCCAGGACTGAACCCTGAGGTGCCCCACTTGTGACTTGCATCTCTTCTGACTCTATACCATTTACCACCACTCTCTATTTTCTACCTGCCAACCAGTTTGCCACCCAGTTGACCAACTTCTGACCCACCCTGAGCCTACCCAGCTTATTAATCAATCTTCTGTGTGAAACAGTATCGAAAGCTTTACCGAAGTCAAGGTAGGTGACATGAACTGCACCTCCTTGGTCCACCACTCTGGTTACCCAGTCAAAGAAATCTATGAGATTAGCATGCCAGGACCTTCCTGTTGCAAACCCATGCTATCCTGGATCCTGTGCTCCTATTAATTCCAGGTGTTGTACTATACTTTCCTTAAGTAGTGCCTTGATAATCTTACCGATTACTGAGGTAAGACTGACTGGTCTGTAGTTCCCTGCCTCCTCCCTGCTACCACTCTTGTGGAGCGGGATCACATAAGCCCTTTTCCAGTCTTCTGGGACCTCTCCTGTGCTCAGAGTCTCACTAAGCAGTTCTGATAATGGATCTGCTCATTCCACCCTTAGCTCCTTTAGTACCCTGGGATGTATGCCATCAGGTCCCATTGCCTTGTCCACCCTGAACTTATCGAGCTCTTGTAGGACCCATTCTTTTGTGAAGGGATTTGTGCACACCTTCCTCCCCACTTGTGTCCATGGTGCTGAGCTGTAGGCCCTGCCCTACCTTCTCCTCAGTAAATACCGAGCAGAGGTATCTATTTAGGATAGATGCTTTTCCTTGGTCCTCCTCCCCACACTCCCCCTTATCCCCTTTGATCTTAGCAATACCCCCTCTGGACTTTCTCCTTTCACTAATGTATCTATAGAAAGTCTTGTCCCCTTCTTTTACTGTTCATGCTAGTGTTTCCTCAGTTTTGGCCTTTGACTGCCTTACTGCATTTCTTGCGTCCCTTAGGGAAGTTTGGTATGGATTCCTATCTTCATCCTGCTATGTTCCCTTATATTTCCTGAAGGCCAGCCTTTTGGCTCTGACCTTTTCTGCTACTGTTTTTGAGAACCAAAGTGGTTTCCTCCTTCTTTTGCTCTTGCTTTTCTTTCTAACACAATGGGATGTTGCTTCAACTATTACATCCTTAATGCTTTCCCACTTTGTCTGTAACCCCTCACCTGTATTTCTTCTTGCCAGGGCTAACTTAACTCAGTTGACCATCTTATCAAAGTCAGCTCCTCTGAAGTCTCATATTTTTGCCTTGGAATGGGATGATTTAGTTCTGATTTAGTTCTAGTGGCCAAATTGAACCATACCACGTGATGGTCACTGGCCCCAAGGTGACCTTCTACCTGGAGATCTGTGATCCTTTCCATGTTAGTCATTACTAGATCTAGGTTAGCCCTGTCTCTTGTGGGTTGTTGTACCAGTTGTTTGAAGCCCTCCCCCCACAGGGAATTCATTATGTGTCTTGTTCTGGCTGATGTTTCTGCTGGTATTGACCAATCTGTATCTGGCAAGCTATTCCATTACTTGTATTATAACACCTGACTACTTTGGAGGCATTTGTTCCATTGATTTAAGGTGAACTCTCAACTACACTGCAGAAATGTTTGGAGCAGTGAACTCTCAGCTTCCCTCTCCTGCAGCAATGCTACCAGAACGTGTGGTCCTAACTGAACAAAATGCAATGTAATAATTATTTTCTTACTTAATGCACCCTCACACACACACACACACACACACACACACACACACACACACACACACACACATGCACCAATATTACCTGTGGTTTGGCTAAAGTGGGACCCTACAGTCTTGCAACATTGCTTCAGGGGAGCAGAGAGTTCACCATTAAAACAAAATCAATAGTAAGCTAAATGCTCCAGCGGTTCACCTCTGGAGGTTGATACCCATGCTTTCCCTGTTCTTTCCCTTTTTGGAGACAGTTCATGTGAGATACCAGGATGCAAACAGATGCATACTTTCAGGAAATAGTTTGCAGTGCAATGCCAGCTATGCCAAGATTTTTCAAAAAGACCTATTTAGGGGACGTGGTTTCATGCTGCATCAAGATGGCTGCTTAATACTTCAGCTCCGTCCCATAATGGCCATTATCAATATAATTTCAGGGTAGTATCAACTTCGGGCAGACACCAATCAGTTGATCAGATGTGTTATCATGTCGGGCTGGCATGCACTGAGTGTGAATGGATGGGAAGGTTACTTTGGTGAAGGAGTACGAGTTCTTTGCAGCAGGAGCTCTGCAGACCCCCCATCCCACACTCCTCTCAGCCATGAGGCAGCGGGACTCTAATCTGAAGTTCTACAGGTGGGCAAAAGCATCTGTTCCACAATTGGATATCTCTGGACTACCCCCCATTTCGAATAACTGTATCCAGTGCTGCAACAACAGAATAATTCCTTCACTTACCTGATCCTAGCTCCTAGTCGGGGCCTCTCTCTTTCTCATGGGTACTGATCATGGCACTCAAGGCTATGATGGTGGAGGTTAGTCCCCAGGCTCCAATTCTGAATATGGCAGAGTTGCTGTATTACATTACTCGGATGCTCGAGGCCCTTATGTCAAACATGGCAGACTTCAGAATTGCCCTTGCTACCACAGCGGAGGACATTAAATCACTGAAGGATCGGGAAAATGTTTCATGCCAATGAATGGATGAGCTGAAGCACCACCAACATGCTATCTTGAACAGACTAGATGAGCAGAATCTACACCTTCAGAAACTATGGGAGCAGGTGGAGGATCAAGAGAACCAGGGGCGCCAAAACAATATAAGGATCTTTGGCATCCCCAAGGGTGCAGAAGACCATAGCATGGAAAACTTTCTAAACAAATTTTTTCCCCACTTGTTGGGGCTGAGGTGGAGGGGCCCTGTAGAAGTAGAGAGGGCACACATGACAAGGGGAGCACCCGGGCATCTAGCAATCAACTGACATCCATCATTGCTTACATCCTGAGGTACTCGGCAAAAGAGTGAATGCTCCGGGTGGCCAGAGAGCTGGAAGACTTGATGTGGAAAGGGGCCAGGATATCTATTTACCGAGACTTCTCCCATGAGGTGGCAATGCACAGAAAAGCCTTCAGGCAAATTAAAACTCAACTCAGAAAACTGGGGGTCAAATGCAGCTTTCAGAGTCTGGCAAATTTATGGATCTCTAAGGATGGGCTGGATTTCGTGGATACTAATCCCCAAGAAATTTTGCATTGGTTCAGGAAACACTAGCCACAATGCAAGATTGGAACTACTAGTCCCAGGAAGCTTTGGGAGCCACATGGTTGCCCTGTGTACAATTGGAATGAACTGGCAGGGGGCAAGGAGCAGTGGGCTCTAAAGCAAAGTGCACCAGCGACTGGAAAGATGATGGACATAAAATCCAAAATGGGACTTCCAGACACCAGCACAGCCAAGACTCAGTCCAATTACCCCAAGTTATCCAACTCTCAGTCACAGAACCACACTGATTCAGACGTGAGATGCAGGCTGCAGAGGACCAGACACCAGTCTAGGAGCTGAGTAGAAAGGAACAGCTATTCATCATCAAGGCCCATCCCACCTGCCAAGATTCCCAGAGAGGATTCCTCTGGGGAGGACTAGCACCAGGAGTTGCTGGTAACAACACAGGCTCACACTACCAAAGTTGTGTCTGACTGGGTGGACAAGCTTGGGTAGTGGACCTGATGGATGACTCAGAGCCTCTGAAGGTTAAAATTTGCCCACGACTATGTATCTTCACAGAGGTCATGACTATAGGAAACAGCTGAACAATGCACTCTACTGTGAACATCACTTGCCATCGGGCTTTGCCGAGATGACGCGGTGAGTAACATGGACTTGCTAGTACCACTGGACTCTCTCTTGTTTTGATTCTTTTTTTATTCCTTTTCTTCCAAGTCTACTTTGGTTGGATTGGGGATGGGTATCGGGGGCATGGCATTACTTGACTGTCTCTCGAGAGGGGGAATGTGGGGGCGAGGGAACCCACTGCTCTGAGCATTATAGAAGGATGTCTGTAATTTTAATGCAGTCAGAATAATGCCTGCAAGTATTTCACTGGGGGTGGAGTTCTATGAACAGGAAGGGATATGGATGGTCTCCAGAGTAAAGGGGACTCTGAGGTAGGAAATACCCCCATTATATTAGGAGGTATGGCCCAGCTAAGGCCAGGATGGTCAACTGATACAAGCCAGATTATGCCCAATGGTTATACAGGAACCTAGGTCACAGACCCCCCCACCATCCCAGCAATGCTGAGGTAAGTTGCCACCACCTCAGGAGGTTGTTGTTAAGCATGCTTCTGTGGTGGCTGTAGGGCTAAGGGCCCTTATGCTCCCCACATCCACCATGGCTGCCCATCGGGCACGCAGTCAGTGCAGCTGCATTACATCTATGACTCTGCAGTAACCAAACAAAGTTGGCAGAATGGAATGCATGTTTACTGCACCTGTTGAGGCTTGGGCACTATGGGGTACCCTGGCTGGGTACCCCAATGTCCCGCTCTTTATGCATTACTTTGTATACCTGTACCTGTCTTTGTTTCACAATATAGCCCATTGGCATATTTTGGGGTCCCAATTAGATCATATGCAGTAAAGTACCAACCTCCAGAGTCACCCTAGTTTAACTAACCCTTACTTTTTGGCCCAATGGGATGGGCTGGTATCTCTGTCACAGTCACTTTCCCAAGAGACACCGAGAAGGCATAGCTGTGGGGCTCTGAAGTCATCCCCACATCATCATTTACTTGTTTTGGTGTGTTAGTGTATTCACTGTTTTCTTTTCTGTATGATACACATTATTGCAAGCATTTCAAGTGGTTAAGAGGGGCGTGCATGTAGAGTGTGAATACTGGTCTTAATGGAGGAATTTAGATCCCTCACTCATCACGGGGACCTCCCCTACTCACTGTGGGAGGGGGGAAGATAGCTAGTGTTTATAAACAGCATTTGATTTTGGAGTATAATTTATAATTGTAGAGCTTAAGTGTTCTTATTTCGCATACTGAGCTGATTGTATTTGTGTTCCCCTCTCTTACTTCACACTTCACACTCCCTTGTGCCTCTCTGAGTACACACCCACTGGAAGAAACCAAATTGATGGAAGGACAAAGGACCCAAGGAAGCCTGCCCTTTGGCTCTGCTCCCACCAAATGAGTTCTTTGGCCTTCATCACAGAGAAGTCTCCCACACTCCTAGGCCCAGGATGTACGAGTGGTTGGGGGTGTTGTGTGTTAGACTGCTGCCAGCACAATGAGGGAGGGGGTGAGATGTGTCTTCTGGAATGTCAAGGGGCTTAGTCACCCAGTTAACAGAAAAAAAGGTCCTTAATCATTTGAAGTCCCTGAAGGCTGACATAGACCTATGACAGGAGACGCACCTCACAGCCAAGTCCCTGCAATGTCTGAAAAAGAGCTGGGTAGGGAGTGTGATCCATAGCTCAGCATCATCCAAATCTCGGGGAGTGCCCATTCTAGTACATAAAGCGAGGAGATTGGTGGATGAATGGAAATTAAAAACAGATTGGCAAGGTAGATGGGTGGTGGTCCAATTTGCATACCCAGGAGCAAGGCTGTTGTAATCAATTTATATGCCCCAAACCAGGATGATGAAGGGTATTTCTCCCATATAATTCAGGTTACAGCAGAGCCCCAAGGGGAGGGGTAGAAATGGCTGATCCTCATGGGGGGATTTCAACTTGGTTGCTGATGTTTTCATGGACAAATCCAAACCTACCCCTGGTACCAATCCCAGGGCAAAAGAGACCCTAGGTGGCATGATGGAAGAATGGGAGTTGATGGATCTGTGGTATCTGGACAACTCAACAGGAAGAGATTACACTTTTTTCTCTGTGGTCCATGGCACCCACAGCTGAATAGATTTGTGGCTGGCTGACAGACTGGCGGGGCAGGGGATCCCTTCACTGACTGACTGTCAGTGTTAGTGGCTCAGCAGGTTGCACACTGGCCTCTAAGGCTGGAAGATCAGAAGGCTGTGGGTTCTATCCCTTCCCCTCTCCAGGCACTTGAGTTAAATCCCAATACTGACACTGTACTGCTGCATGGAGGGGTGCTGCATTCCTGAGGTGCCATCTTTTGGATGAGTCATTAAACCGAGGTCCCATCTGCCTGTTCTGGGGGCAGTTCAGGTGGATGTTAAAGATCATGGGGCACTTCTTGAAAAGAGTTGGGGAAGTTTTTATTTTGACAACTAAACAAATCATAACACCAGTATTAAGCCATACAAAATAGTTTCTCAGTCAAAAACATAAAAGAAAAGTACAATAAGTATTCCAGGCATACCTTCCAAAGTTCCTCACTTACCCAAAAGAAACATACCCCAACCCATTCCCATGCGTGAAAAACCAATGTCATAAAACAAACCTAGATACTTTATATATAAAATTCCTTTATAATAACTGGTCAGCAATTTTTCCCATTGCCTGACCGAGTCATAATTTGCTGTTATAACCTTCGGGTTATAATGGCAAACATGAGCCAAGTCACTCAGACACAGCCACTCCCTCATTGGCTGTTCACATCCTCTGGGCAGGCTAAACAGTTTTTCAAACATGGCGGCTCCTCACTCACTTAGTGAGGAGCTGCTCGACTGACGTCTCCTTGCTTTGTCTTTTTATTAAAAAACCAAAACACACTTATTAGGATTAAAAGCAATGTATCTGGTTGATCCTACCATTCAGAAACTCCAGCGCACAACATTTCCGACTCTCGCGCTCTAGTTCACTTGCTCATTCAGCGGCAGCACAGAACAGGAAGTAGCAACCGCAGGTAAGATGCAACCACAAAATAAACGTAAATAAAAAAAATTACTAACCAGCAATTATAATTAATAAAGGATGGGGAAGTCTTCCTAACTTGGATTTAATGATCACCTTCGGTGTGGGATGCTGTAGTAAACCTCGAGGGCTGTAGCATCCCACACCTCAGGCGATCATTAAATCCTCGTTAAGAACACTTCCCCATTCATTATTGTACAGTGGAACCCTCTTATAATGGACATGTTTGTGCAAGCAGGTTTTGTCTGTTATAAGGGGTGTCCACTATATCCTGAAATCTTAAAATGTAACTCTCCTCTACCACAGCTCACACATAAAAGTAAAATTAGAGCATTCACCCTCCTCTGCCAACCAAGGGTATGGGGAACTGCTATTGGTAGCTAATTGGGAACTGAGTAGTAAACAAGACTGGAAAGATTTTGCTGTACAGTACCTGTGCTGACTGGGATATCAAGGCTGAGCAGTAGATGTAATCAGATGACAGCAGGTAGCTTGCAGCATGTATAAGGGACACAGAGGAGCTCACAGTGTCCACTGTACAAGGGCTGCAGAGTATGGTATAAATCTGATTTTTAACATTACAAACATATTTTTTGGCTTCTGGCAAGGCAGATTCATCCATTATAAGTGAGTGTCCGCTATAAAGGTGTCCTTTATAAGTGAGTTCCACTGTATATGTAATTGTCATTCTTATGTTTATTACATAACTTATCTTAATACTGTACCAAATTCCTTTAATTCTATTCCATGTAAGCATCCCCCCTCAGAAGAAAAAGCCTAATTCCCTTATTTTTAACAACCCATAAATTCATGTAGATGATTGATAGGCATCATAAATAGCACCATACTCAGAGATATTACTGGAGAAAAAACACATACACATTTTTTTTATTAATAGAGAAAATCTTAGTTTAAATCTATCTCATGGAACCTTCTTGTCTTAATTCCATTGTGCTCTATAACTTATAGTATTTACAAAAAAGTTATATATATATACACACACACACACACACACACACACACACAAGTATTATAGGGTAAAGAAAAGGCTATATTCCTTATTTCAAAACACTTCAAGAGCATGATTTTTTTTTGCTTTCTAAAAGCCTAGGTATGCATAGTTAAAATCCTCATGTTTGCAATTATTCTCCCAAACCCTACCTGATTTCCCAATAGTTGTACTACACACAAAATTCATCATTAAACACCCTCATCCTTGTTATGTCACTATCCTATTTTCTACTACCCTTTTATTTCTTAACGGCAATAGTAGTAAGTTGAGGAAAAGAAAAAATGGAAAACTGAAACAATGTCAGTTTGCTTGAGAACATATTAAGTTACCTTGCTATGATTTATCTAGACATACAAGCATAACATGTGTACCTTACTTCCCCCCTATTGCTGCACTATTCTATTGTAATATCAGATCTATACAGAAGTAGCCAAAACCTCTATACTCCCATTTAAATAAAAAGTCTCCATTACAATTCCTTTTTCCTAAGGAGCTCTAAGGGATCTATCTTAACTGTTAACCAAAAGATTAAAATATAGAGATGTGCCTCCACCAGCAATTAAATAATGGCCGTGGAAGGGAAGATCTTTCCTTTACATAAATGTTATAAATTTCTTTAGAAATTTTACCTATGATTCCAAAATGTGTGATCGTTTTCTGTTGCAACACAAACTGGCATCTTGTCTGCCAAATAACCCATTTAATCCTGGACATAATCCTCCTAAGTGTATCTTTATGAAACATAACACATTCCCTACCATACTGACCATGTAGTAAAGTATCCTACGAAATACTGGGAACTGGGAAATGTCCCATTCTTTTGCTAGACATACCCACAATTGACTCATAAAAGAACATTCAAAATAGAGGTGGGTCATTGTTTCCACAATACCAAAACATCCCTCTCTGAGACATGTTCATTCTGTCATACCTTTGTGATGGTGATTCCCCCTAACATTTAATCTATTATAGCAACAAAAGTCATAAGGTATCCTAAGCTTGGTGGTTCCCTGCCTTCTATTAACTGAGCTGTAACTTCCTCTACATTAATGTTAATTGGTAATGAGAAACAAGGTGAAGTTAGGAAGTTTAGCTGAAGTATCTTTTTATACAGCTCCTTTCTATTTGTAAATTGAAGTTCGTGTACTGTTATTTTCCATAATTTGAGTTTTTTAAACAGATCTATGATATGCCCTGGGGTAGTCATTGGTATACCTTTAAATGATCCCCATTTGTTTGTTTCCCATTTTATGAAAAAATAAGAACACCTCACTCTAACGGAGGTTACTCACACAGGTGAGGTTGCCTGTCCTATAGAAATCAGGTTTGAAAAAATGAAATTGCTAAAGAAAACAATGACTGGGTTCAACATATCTAAACCCCCTTTCCTAATTGTCCAGTAAGTCACATTTCATTTTATGGGGTTTAATCTATTGTCCCACAATAGGCAAAAGGCAATATTGTACATTTTTACCTCTAACTTCATTGATAATGGAAAAATATTGCTACTTAATAAGAATAAGGGAATGACAAAGGTTTTAAACATGTAGACCTTTTTTTTGTCATAGGAAATTTTTTCCATCCCTCAATTTTTTCTTCTGCTTTAACTATTGCCAATTCCCAATTTAAAGTCATGGAATCTGAATGCTCAAATGTAACTCCTAGAATTCAAAGTGGTGTTAGGGAAATCTGACTATCAGAGTTTTTTTTAACTCCAACTATGTCTGTCTGTGTATGGCTACCCCCCCCCACATTTTTGTTTGTTTATTTGTGAACCAGAGTGTTCTGAAAACACAGATACTATTTCGATTGCTCTTTCTCCTAATACTTTATTTACTATCATGATAGTAATATCATCTGCGTAACCAAGGGCCACTGGGAATTTCAGTGAATCTGGACCTAATATATGCTGTAAGTGTCTTACTGAGTTTAATTTTCTCAATGGGGGGGTCAATAGAGAAGACATAAAGCAGGGGGCTCAATGGGCACCCCTGCCTTACCCCTAATCAATATGCAAATGTGTTTCCCCAATTTCCCATTTACTACCAGACAGGTAGAAGCATTTTTATACAAGATTTTGATCCAGGAAATAAAAGTATCTGGAAGTCCATACTGTCTTAACACCTGGAGCAAATATTCATGTGGAACAACATCAAATGCCCTTGATTGATCCAGTGTCATGATGAACCCAGAGGACTCTGTACAATCAAAGGTTTCTCTTATTATTTTCAAATTGTCCATCATGGACCGTTGTGGAATCGCACATACCTGTACTGAAGAAATGACATATTGTGCTATATTTGCCAATCTAGTACATATAATTTTGCATAAGAGTTTCCAATCCATGTTTATTAAGCTTATGGGTCTCCAGTTTTGAAGACGCATTCTGTCTCCCTTTTTATGCAGGTACATTAAAAAACTATCTGCTAAGGCAGCTGGAAATGGAGCTTCTCCAGAGAGTATCTCATTATAGACCACCAATAGCTGATCAGCTAAGATGTTTTGTCTTTTTTATAAAACTCCCCAGGTAGACCATCTGGGCCTGGGACTACTCCATTTTTCAAATTAGAAATTGCAGTTAACAATCCAGTTTTTGTTATTGGTGAGATCAATTGTTTCATTTCTCCATCCAGTATATCTTGAATATCTAAACTTTTCAAAAGTTCTTGCACAGAATCATGGATGGGGGGGGGTGCCAAGAGAGGTCTCGGCATACTGATCCATCAATTTTTCCATCTCTTGTGAATTTTTTGTTGTGTCCCCTGAATCTGATTTAAGCACACTCATATATATTGCTTCTATCCTCTGGTGACAGCTGTCATATGGATTAATCTGCTGCACCTTTCCTTGAGACCTGAATTTTTGTTCAAGAAACAAAGTTTACGTTAGGTTAAATTGAAATTCAGAATGGACCACGTGATGCTCTCCATGTAGGCAGACGCTTCTGAGACCCGCTCCCACCTCAGAGGCAACAAATCTAAAGAAATAATAAATTTTGGAGCTTATATTTCAACAAACATCGATCTCCTCACCAGTTGGAAACCCCAGGATCTCACCAGAGAATTTACCGTCTAGAGAAATGGGTATATTATGGAAGAATGGAGGCTGACATGAAACAGGCCTTCCTGGCGTGCACACCACCTACAACTCCAGACAAGCTAGCTAAGCAGCCTAAAACCCAAACCGCAGCATCGGATAAATCTTCACAAGCTCCGACTACTACTATACCACTTTCTGAGGAAAAGTTTTTAGCTGAATTAGCTCCGTTAAAGAAAGCTTTTCAGGATTTCTCATCTAATCTAAAATCTATCAAAGAGGACTTGAAAGATACTAATCAGGCAGTGGCAGATGTGTCAGCACGTACATCCTCCCTCGAGAAATGGCAGACCAGAGTGAATCCTGACATGTCTTCTCTGTGGCAGAAAATGAGCAAACTGGACCTGAAACTTGAAGATCTGGAAGGCCATAACAGGCGTAACAACCTGGTTATTTTCGGCCTTCCAGAGGATGCCGAAGGCCACTTGCCTGTATTATTCACCCAGAAGTTACTACTAAAGATTGCCAAACTACCGCCTTATGCTACTACATATGCTGTAGAAAGGACTCACAGGTCCTTGAGACCAAGGCCACCATCAGCATCCAAACCCAGGCCATTTATCCTGCGACTACTTAGCTATTTGGATTGCCAATATGTTCTTGCTAAAACTAAGGAACTGCAAGAGATCAAGTGGGACCAAGCTGACCTGCGAATATCTCAGGATCTTCCTGTAGCCACACGCCAGAAGCGAGAAGAATATCACTCCAGTATTATTAAGCTGATTGTGGCTAGTATTAAATTCCAGATGTTATAACAGGCAACGCTCTCCATTCTGCATCAAGGAACCTGGAAATCATTTGACAATGCCTAACAGGCTGCCCGTGATCTAGCAATCCTGTTCCCAGATTTATTCACGCAATGCTGATCCTGACATTCAACTAAGCGAAGGTGCAAATCCCAACTGTAACTCAAGATAATCCCTAAACGAGCATGAATCATTAAATAATTGGGTTATCCAAACCTGAAAATGGGTTTTAATCCATCTTATTGCAGCGACTTCTTTCCTGAAATCACTTCCTAGATACCAGGATGCCTCACCGAATGCTTACAGCTCTCTCTCTCTCTCATTCTTAGACTCGACTCACCCGACTCCATCTTTGTTTCATCTTTTTTATTTCGGGGAGACTGCTCTGTTGCTGGTAAGCCCATTTTTCTCAGGGAGTTCCCTTATTACTTCAGAGACACTCCAATTACAGACTTTCAACACGAATCTCAGCAGAATCTACTAGCAGAGGGGCTGCTCAAATGTGCGCACGGTAGCAACTTATGTGCATAATAAGTGATCTTGTGCTTAATTTACTGGATAAAGGCAGTAAATAACTTGCCAATTATGTCTTTTTTATTTAAATCTAATAAGGTCAGTTCACCTTGTCCTAAGTTTGTGATGATGGGTCTTATATTGCTGAATCATGTAAATCGGTCAAGTACTGGCATGACTCATTTTCTAAACAAAGTGCTTGGATTATTTGGTTGTTTGGGTTGAATTACATGCTATTTTACAAATGATGGTGATTTCATTCATTACAACATATTAACATATCTGGGGAATACTGTTTATAGTTTAAACAAATCAAAAAGCTGTTCTATTATGTTTCTAAGGCATACTAGAAGTTATAGTAAAAGCCATATGCCACCACACAGAATTTTCTTTAGGGGTGTATTTATTCATATCACCTGCAAATACTTTAATATTGGAGTTGAATCATGTTAGGTGGATAACTGTCATTTAATTCTATATAGATGTCATTATTTAGATTAGTGTTGTTAGACAGGAACCAAGCTTATTTACCATAGTTGTTCATTGATTGTTGTTAAAAAGGTATTTATGTTTCTCCTTTTTTTCCTTTTTTTTCCCTCTCTTTTCTTGGTAATGGGGTGGGAGCGGGGGTTTGAGCAGGACTGCCTAAGGCTGGTAGCAGTCATGAAACAGACTTTGGGGGTTGATCTTCCCATATCAGGTTCTAGACTTGGGTTTCTTCTTTTATTAATAGTCAAAGGTAAAGTGGGTAGATCAATGGGGTGCTTCCACAGAATTGGAAGTCAGGGGTTAAGTAATCAGGACATGGGGAGGTATAATAATAATACTGGGGATGTCTGCCACTGGATAGGAAGTAGTAATCATTAGATTAGATGTTGTGTGCTGGCTTTTACTTGAAGAAATTTATTTAATTTTTTTAGGTATTAGAATCAGACATGGCTGGTCTTAAGTACTGTTCCTGGAATATAAAAAGAGCACATACCCCAACTAAGAGAACTAAAGTTCTACTTCACCTCAAAAGCCTGCAAATAGATGTAGCCTTTTTACAAGAGAAACACTTGTTACCTAATCAAACAAATTACTTAAGGAGAAACTGGGAGGGTCAGGTTTTTGGCTCCGGTAATGATTCCCGTTAAAGAGGGACAGCTATTCTTATATCCCAGAGAATTCCATTCTGACTCATTCATCTAACTGCTGATCCAGGAGACTGATAACATGATTCTTAGGGCCTTACAGGGCCACTCAGAGGTAATATTAGGTTCCATATATGGACCGAATAATGAAGACCCAGAATTTTTTGCTAGCCTTATGTCCACCCTGGCCCCATGGACTACACTTCCAATAATTTTGGGGGGCAATTGGAACCTGATCATATCTAACCAGCTAGATAGATCCGGCCAGATAAAACTAAAATTAACACCAGGTCAAAAAGCAATACATGAGTTAATGCCCTCTATTGGTATTACAGACCCCTGGAGGCTTCTGTATCCAGACAGTAAAGAATTCTCATTTCACTCCCTTCCTCATCACTCTTTTCCCTGACTGGATTATTTTCTTATTTCATCAGATTTATTGCTGGGTGTCTCTATGGCTTACTATTCTTCCAAGGCAATCTCTGACCATCGTATTGCCCATCTCCTTTTTTTTAATTAAATATGCTTTATTGATTTTCCACAGTCCAAAAAACAGTTTCAAATTGTAGTACAAACCATGAAGACTATATTAAAACATACAAAAATAAAATAAAACAAATGCAAAATAACCATCATCACATTACTACCTCCCTCCACCCCCTCCCCCCTCATCCCTTGTACCAAACACTATCCGACTAAGTTTAAACCAAAACAGTCTATCATACTATGGGGTATGAAGGCCTATTAAGGTTTCCATAAGGCAAGTAGAGTCTCCAGAGTTCCCCAAGTTGTCTGAAAAGCTTTTATCCTATCCTGCATGGATGCAATGTGTCTTTTCAAATGCAAAGCAAGTAGAACCTCCCTATAACATTCAAATACAGGGGGAAGAGTATCATCTGCCCAGTGTCTTATGATGACCAACTTGGCAGTTGCAACAATTAGAGCCAAATATGCCTTTCTAACTCTAGGAGTTCCGGGAGGGGAAAAAATGTAATAAGCAGAATTCAGGGGTAAACAAGCTATCTAAACCCAATAGAGGATCCAAAATTCTTCTAATGGATTGCCAAAAGATCTGTGCCTTAGGACAGGTCCATAACATGTAAGGGAACTGATGTCTCTTTTGCATCATCCACAATCCGGTGAGAGTAATTTACCAATTTTAAAAAGCTTTGTTGGCGTAAAATAAAGGTTATTCATCATATTAAATTGAACCAATTGAAGTCTGTCCTGCTTAATAAATTTGTAGGTAGTCTGCCAGAGTTTTCTCCATATATCAGTGTTGTCAGAAATTCCTAGTTCCTGAGTCCAATAATAAGAAATCTCAGTTGGTACACTAGAGACTAGTGCTTGGAGATGCTTGTATATGTTGGAAACAGAATGGGGCTGGTTAGCTACTTGTAGGATTGCAGACAATTCAGCAACAGGAGGATCTATCTCGGATATATTTCTGAGAAAGGAAGTGAGAGCCTTGCTTACCTGAGCATACTTAAAGCAATAGGTATCCGGTACCTTATTGCTTATTTGAAAGTGAGCAAAATGAACTGGTTTCCTGTTCAAAAAGAGATCAGAGATCTTATAACTATGTACCAGAGGCCAAAAGGTAGAAGTTATTGGTTTATTTCCAATTTTGAAGTGAGGGTTACAGATAATAGGCTGCTCAAGTGACTGGTGCCAGTTCACTCCAAGGTGATTTTGGAGCAGATGAAGAGCCTTAAGGGCCCATCCAATAGGAGTACTCTTAAGAGGTTTGGGTATGTAAGAAGGGGTGACATACAACAGTGCAGGTAACGAACAATGGGTTTTCGATACTAGGTGTTTCTCTATATCCAACCACAGGGGGGGAGTATTCTGACTGTGTAGAAGGCCCATGGTTTTTGACCCAAAAAGCCAATTTACTGACATGATAAGCACTGTAGTATATGAAGAAAGAAGGGTCCGTCAGGCGGCCCTGGAGCTTGGGAGCCATTAGCTTGAAGTAAGCCCTGTGGACTCCCTTTTTCTTCCATATAAAGCCATTAATCATTTTTGAAGCCTGGAGAACCAAGCTTTGGGCAAAAAACATCCTAGCATCCCCATTGGGTATAAAATCCTCGGTAATACATTCATTTTGATACTGTTAAGTCTTCCCCACAGGGAAAGAGGAAGTGACCCCCATCTTTCCATATCAGAGGATAAAATTTTAAGTAAATTAGAGAGGTTTTCCCTAATCATCTATACTATATCCCTTGACACTCTGATACCCAGATACGTTAGGGATTTCGCTTCCCATGATAAGCAATAAGGTGCTAAATCAACCTGAGTTAACCTACCAGTTAAAGGGAAGATTTTAGTTTTGAAATGGTTCAATTTGTAGAATGATACTCTTGAGAAATCCTTAATTTCTGAAAGTAAAGTAGGGATAATGAATTGAGGATTCTCTACATGAAGTAGTACTATATATCATCCGCATACGCAGAAAGTGCGTAACTTGTTCTTCCAACTTGAATACCTGTTATTCCTTGATTAGCTAGAAGTCTTCAGATCAGGGATTCCAAATAAAAGTTAAAAAATAATGGATACAATGGGCATCCCTGCCTGGTACCACAACAAAGTTGGAATGGCATGGAGAGTATGCCATTACATCTAATTCAAGCTGATGGAGAGGTATATAGCAGCTGCACCCATTAAAGGAATTCATCAGGCAGTCCAAATCGGGTTAAAGTGGCAAAAAGAAAGTCCCAGGAGATTCTATCAAATGCTTTTTCTGCATCCAGGGATATCAACGCCATCAGAATATTGGAGTCCCTTGACGCGGAAATCAAATGTCAAAATTTCCGCATGTGATCCCCAGATGACCTCCCTGCCATGAACCCAACCTGTTCATAATCTATGAGGTTGTCCATTACCTTAGAGAGCCTGTTAGCCAATATTTTGGCTAGGATTTTAATTTCAGAATTGAGCAGGGATATAGGGTGATAACTTCCAAGATTTAAAGGATCCTTCCCTGGCTTGGTATTAAGGCTATCAGTGCCTCCAGGAAACTGGGGTCTGATATACCCTTGTCATACCAAAAATTAAAGACTTCACTCAACACTGGGAGTAATATGGATTGGCAGGCCTTATATAGATTATTTGGGAGACTGTCAGGACCTGGTGACTTATCCATAGGCAGTTGTTCTATGGCCAGTTGTTTTTTGGTGGTGGAAATGCTGGCACCCAATAAAATTGCCTCAACATTGGATATTTTAGGAAGTATTATGGAATTAAGATAGTGATTAATATTGTTCCTAGATGGATGTAAGAGAGGATCAACAGTGTAAAGTTCTTGGAAATACTTTCCAAAACCCTCCGCTGACTCCCTTGGGTCAGTACAAACTTGACCATCTTGTGCAATACAAATACCAGGAATAAAATGTGATGTTTCTAGCTGTCGAATTCAGAGTGTGAGTAGTTTACCTGCTCTTTCTCCTGATTCCAAATACTTAAGTTTAGTTCGGTGAAGAGACAACTCAACTTTTTGCGTAATCAGGCCTGTATACTGTGCTTGTAGTTGGTACAATCTGGCCCAGTCTTCCACCGGGGAGTGTCGGGAAAGGTTCTGCTCCAGGCTTTTAATAGAGGTAAGGAGAGCTGCTACCTGTGTCTTGTGTTGACGAGATTTTGTTGTCGCCAATCAAATACATTCTCCCCTTAGGGTGCATTTTTAGGCTGCCCACATCAAATCATATTTATCAACTGATCCCCTGTTAGTCTCATGGAAAGATATAATGATCTCCTTGATGTGAGTCAGGGAAGTGGTACCACGGAGTAACTGATTATTCAGTCACCGCTGAGAATCTCATTTGATTCCTGGCCCTAACAAATAGGTAATACTAATGGGAGCATGGTCAGACAGAACTCTGGCATGAATACCCACATCTAATACACCAGGTAAAGCAAAGGAACTTATAAGGAAGTAATCTATTCGGGAATAGGTACCATGGGGAGGGAGAGTAGAAAGTATATTGCCTCTCTGTAGGGTTCAAGGCTCTCCACACATCTAATAGACCAGATCCCTCAAGTAAGTCTTCCAATGCCCTTTGGGCTGGGTATAGGCCACACCTTTTATGATTTGATCTATCCAGTTCTATTTGGGGGGGTGATATTCCAATCCCTACCCAATATTTTTAGCTTAGGGGGGTTAGTAACCACAAGGTTCAGCAATTGTAAAAAGAAGGAGGGAGAATCTATATTTGGGCCATAGATTGCACCAAGCAGGACTGGCTGGGATTCTAACATGCCATGAAGCAAAATGTAACACCCCTCTGGGTCCCAGATCTCTTGGGATAGCCTAAACGGGACAGGTTTTGCTACTAGAATTGCTATCCCACCTCTGCTAGTTGATATCCCAGATCAGAAGGCTTGTCCCACCCATTGCCTCTTAAAAAGGGAACTATCCTCCCATCACAGGTGGGTTTCTTGCAGAAAAGCTATCCCCACGCTAAGATGCAATAGATGTTTCAATATTATTTGTCTTTTACAACTATCTTTTTGGCCCCTTTAATATTCCAACTTGTAAAAATATATTGACTACCCAGACTCTAAGAAAAGTACATTCCTGGACAGCGGAGTCAACCCCTGCAAAAAAACTCCTACAGTCATAGAAAACAAAGCATGGCAGCATTTGGCTTTCCCCCCACTAACATTAAAAAACAGTATCACTAATAAAACATGAACTTTATCCCTTAAAACATCCCCATACCTCCAAGAAAAAACAAATATCCCACATCTTAATCAACAAACCCCAGTTCAGACTAACTGCACTACTACATATACACCACCATGTGGTGTTATAGCACAAGTCTGATAGAGACAATCTGTCCCCCGCATGCCCCCCACCCACCAGACCCCCACAACAGAGCCACTGTTCCTGAAGACAGTAAAAGCACTTATTATTGGAACTACTTTATAGCATGAAACAGATCCCTATAATGATCTATATTAATACTTACTCTGTACTCTGAAAACAAACAGCTGACATACAGGATTAGCACTTAATAAAATAACACAGTGCCATAACAGTAATTTGGTATCTATGGGGACCTACACTGCTACTTCAAACCACATGTAAATGGAATACCTAAAACTAAAAGTAAGCTGATGCATATTGGACAAAAGAGCCAGTGTTAAGCAACAACAGTTAACTATTCAGACCTCATTGCAATTGTTCACACTGGAATCAAATTAAAACATTCCCCTATTCCATATTTAAGCTGTACCCTGTAGTGAAGAAAAATGGACAAAAATTACTTCATTCAGGAAATAATGAAATAAAATTAAGGGATAAAGAAGGCCCCCAGATCCACGTTCCATCTAAGGCACGATCCCCATTAATTAACCCAAAATCCAGGCTGCAATAAGGAGACCAGCCAGAGAACTAGTTCAGAGTCACAGAAGTAGCCGGCACCCGTAATTATTACACTATGGGGACAAACCCCAATGATCTTACATTATTCAGGTGGATATCCAAATTGCCAAACATTAGTCCCTCGATCCAATGGCAACAAGTCCAGATTGCTGTTTAAATTTCAGGGCCTGTACTAACTTGAAAATTGATGGAGTGTTTTGCCCTGTTCCAGTTGCAGAGAAGCGCTCTATCTTCTGTACTTTCCCTCGCTTAAAGAGAAGCAAGTGTCCCCCGATCCAGCACAGTTCAGTATTTGCTGCATTCAGAGTCAGCTACCAGGTAATGAATCAGAAACTCTGTTGACAAAGCATTGCCCCGATAGATCAGAACATGTGGAGTACAGAGATTAGGTACCTGGAACATAAGCATTGTTCACATTCACAGTGTACCTTGATACTCATTGAAATCAGCAAAATATAACTCACATCTGTCCAGTCCTCTTTCTAGATGTTAGAACTTCAAAGACTAGGGTTCAATTCCAGGTTAATCAGATTTATCAAGCCATAGCAGATGGATTTACCGTAAATGGAAGAAAACTGTAAATAGAATGCTCGTCAAACAGCTGATCATAACTTTCTTGTCGCACCATTCCGGTACCAACTCCTCTCCATTACTTGTACAGGTCGGGGAACAAAAGTTTTAATTCTTGCACTGCCCGATCAGGATTGTCGAAAGAAAGCCATTGATCATTGTGCTTAACTAGCAGAATCGCTGGGTATTTAACCCAAAAAAGGCTTACCAGCTGCCACCAACTTGGAGACCGTCAGGTGTAGCTCCTGCCGCCTCACTCGCACAGAGTATGATAAATCTTGCATGATCCGGATCTTCCAACCCTCTCAGGACACCTCCTGAATCTCTCTTACCTTAGCTAAAATATGCTGTTTATCAAGAAAGTTTAATAATTTGAAAATGATTGGTCTAGGGGGGCGAACTTGCAGGTGGCATGGGGCGCAGGGCATGGTGAGCCCTCTCAACAATATAATCCCATCCATTAGGTGAGGGCACTGCTACTTTCATGCATAATTTTTGTAAAAATGGAATCGGCGAGCTGCCTTCTTCCTGCTCCAGAATGCCAATTACAAGGATGTTATTGCGCCTGCTGCACCCCTCTAAATCCTCTAATTTGTCCTCCAATTTTTTAAGCCTGCATGAGATGCTCGAGTTCTCCTGGCCGGTCTTCTCCTGCTTCTTTTCTAAAGAGTCAATTCTTGCTTCAGAGTCCCCGACTCGTGTTGTCAGTGTTGCCACTGAGGATTTAATTAGTTGCAGGTCATCAGTTATCGTGGCAATGGCAGCTTGTAACAGCTGAATAATTTTCAAAAATCTCTCTTCCGAGAGAGCTGTTGGAGTGGAGGAAATTTTTGAGGAGCTGGAGGCCTGCTGTTTGGCCCACTTAGCGGCCTTGTCCTTCTCCAGCATGGGAGGTGGCAAATGTCTCGGAGGAGCCTTTTTCATATAAACTTCCATACTAAAGTGAATATGCAGCTCCTCTAATGTATTATACAGATATTCATCTTCACAAAATCAGTGACTCAGCTTAGATTAGTAGTTTAAAATCATAATGTCTGTAGGTGGGAAGCGGAGCTATGGGGAAAAGCTTCTTCTTCTCAAACTGCCATCATGTGACCCGCCCATCTCCTTCTTGACACCTCACCAAACATACACAAAGATAAATACTGGACACTAAATAGTCAACTCTTGAAATCAGAAGATCAAATAAGACTTATTCAAACTTTCATACCTAATTTTATGGATCGCAATGCCCCAAAAATGCCTAAAAAAGGCTTTTTATGGGGAGCTCTGAAATGTGCACTGAGGGGTGAATTTATTTAATTAGCGGCAAAATATAAAAAACAGAGAGGAGCATCACTATCCACAACCCAGACCCAAATAGAAGATCTAGAATGCCACCTCTTACCCTCAGCTGCAGTAGAAGACTGGGCAAAAGTAGAAGCCCTTTGCACACAATACAACCAGATTTTAGCCAAAAAGACTGAATTTCTTATGCTCTGGTCCAAAATCTCCTACTTTGATCAGGGGAAAATGCTGGGAAGCTTCTGGCACTCCATCTGCATACTCAAATGGCTGACAAAATAGTCACTTCTATTTACTCAACTTCCAGGGTCTTGCTTACCTCCCCTCCAGACATTGCAAATGCAATTCAAGAATATTACCAACTTTTATATTCAGCCCCAAATCATTCTTCTCTGTCTCAACAAATTGATAATTTTCTTCAAGATATCAATCTCCCAGTACTATCAGAAGCCCAGAATACAAGCCTGAAAACTCCCATTACCCTAATGGAAGTCTAGGCAGCTATAGACTCCATATCAAGGGATAAATCACCTGGCCCAGACGGATTTGCTACATACTTTTACCATACATTTAAAGAGAAGATTGCTCCCATTCCCCTAGATACTTTTCAATACATTTTCAATAAAGGTATTTCCTACACTTCCCTGACTCAGGCCTTTATAATCGTTCTTCCAAAACCAGATAAAGACCCTCTTCTTATTCCCAATTATAGACCAATTTCTTTAATTAATGTGGATCTTAAGATCTTAACCGAAACACTCTCATCTAGATTAGGTCAGGTCCAGGAATCTCTGGTTAGTCAAGAACAGGTCGGGTTTGTCAAAGGGAGACTATCCTCTGATCACCTTAGGAAAGTTGCCTACCTCTCCTCTGTGACCAGGGAACTCACCTCCTCAGCCACTCTTGTCTCCCTAGACACAGAAAAGGTCTTTGCCGGGGTCTCTTGGGAATATCTCTTCTTGTTATTGGCCAAATAGCATATTCGGCAAGAATTTATACAATGGATCAAAATTTTATATACACTACCAAAAGATCAAATTTATTGCAATGGTGTTCTCTCCATGTCCTTTACTTTATCCCAGGGCCCCAGACAAGGTTGTCCCCTTTCCTTTTCAACTTTTACTTGGAACTACTTATTAGGAAAATTAAAAACTCTGGTATGGTATCTGGGATACCAATTGGTCATACAGAATACAAAATATCGGCATATGCAGATGACTTACTCTTGCATATTGCCAATCTTCCTCAGTCCCTCCTGGCAATCTTTCAAATTACTGTATGTCACAGTTTGAAATAATCTCGAATTATAAGGTAAACGTGGGTAAGACGGAAGTATTCCCCTTCAATAAATTCACACTGAAGAGTGATATTGGGCACTTGAGTGTACTTTGGAATACTGAAAAATTCAAATACCTTGGAATCTTTCTACATCCTCTCCCCCATGTAATGAAAAAAACTCAACCTAGATGTTCTAAACAAGACCTTATCAGAAGACTTCAAGAGATGGTTGAAATTGCCTGTTTCTCTATGGTGTCGTATGAGTATAATAAAAATGAATGTTTTACCTCGGATCTTATATCCTTTTCAAATGTTCAACTGGGCCCTTCTGCTCTCATGGTTTGCACAGATACACAGACTTATTAGTTCCTTTATATGGCAAGGAAAGAAAGTTAGGCGAAATTATCTTAAATTTACACGTCAGAAAATTGACAGAGGCCTTCAAGACCCTAATTTCTATATATATTATTTAGCTATACATCTGGTGAGAAGTAGATTCTGGTTACATTTTCCAGAAGCTATCCCAGAATCCACCTATTATCCTTCCTGGGTCAGAATTGAACAGGCTCTATGCTTGGTGAATGGAATGGATCCCAAGACTCTCCCTTTTATTACCAGGAAGAATCTCCCTAAAGCCTTACAGGAAACACCATTGTATGCCTTACTTCATACTCAACATCAGTTAAATAATTTCCTTAAAGTAGATGCATACAGAGACATTGCCCAACCCTTGTTCTCTGATCCTAATTTTTTAATCTCAGGTAAGATAATTAAACATCACCTTTTTTGGCCACAGATGGGAGTAAACAGTATAGACCAATTTGTTACAGATCAAAAAATGCTCTCCTTCAAAGAAGCCAAATCCAATTTTAAATGGCCTGATAATCAAGTGTTTACATTTTTTCAAATAGCCCACTTATTGGTGAAACACTTCGGGTCGGAAGTATGGAAAAGCCCCCTAATGTCAGCGGTTCTCCCATATGTAGAATCCACCCCTACATCTCACATTATATCCCATTCATATAAATTTCTACTAAAAGAAATAGCTAACCTAGAAGGTCAAAAGTCTTCATGGGACAACACTTTACCACCGCATTCCCCCTCAAGGAATTGGTCCAGCATCTGGAAATACCTACATAAATACATTAAATGGGATAGGTACAGAATAATGCAATACTACATTAACCATAATCTATACTATACACCAGTCCAACTTCAACAAATAGGGGCTACATCCTCCAGTCAATGTTCAAAATGTCAACATGTACTAGCTGATTTATTTCACATGTTATGGGCCTGTGATACTATTAACTTCTTTTGGATGGAGATTCAAAATTGTCATAATCCATTATTTATGGTTGATGACAAATTTAATCCGGAAATTTGTATTCTGGGGAATTATAGGCAGATTCAGGGGTCACAACGGAAAGCCCTTAATGCCTTAATTACTGCTTGTGCCAAGAAAATAATATTACGACATTGGTTAGATTCATCTACTCCCCGTTATTTAGAGTGGCTCAAGGAAATTATGTTTGCTCTACAGGCAGAACTCATACTTGCAGGAATTAAGAATAGATTAGGAGTCTACAGGCAAAGATGGGAAACACTCCATACTCTTATATCGGCACAATAGACCTAATCCATACTTACTTTTTCAGGTGTTCTATATGATGATTATATCCATCAGGTATAACCTTGTAGCCAGCACTTCAGATCTATATTTTCATAACTTTTATTTTTTTTCCCCTTTTCTTTTTTTCCCTACTATAAAACCAGGTGGCAGACTGGTTTTGGGGGAGAGGAAGGTTGGGGAGGAGGGGAGGTTACAGACAACTTAAACATATTACAATTTGCTTCTGTTAAGCAATTATTTTATTTTACCGAATGCAATAGTCATGTAGCTGTTTACTGCTCGAAGTTCTTTACATAGCATTGTCATGTTGTCTGTATTTGTATGTTATTAAACATTTAAAATTAATAAAGTTTAATAAATAAAAAAAATTGAAATTCAAACATTTCCTTTTTAACTTTCTGTATTTGAGAGTTTAAGTTTAACACAGATTCTATTGCCTGGGACATCAGTACATGCAACTGATGCCGTAGTTTAAGATAGTTCATATATTTTTCCCTATCTGCTTGTTTTGTCAATGTGCTACAACATACTTTTACATTTTTTTTTTGCTTCCTACCACCAAAAAAGGGGGTTAACATAACATTCAAAGACTGATGTTCATGCCTCAAATTCAGTTTGCAATACCTCCCAGTTACCCTGATATTCCAAAATTGAGACATTTAGTCTCCATATTGTGTTTGAATGTGTCTTATTTCCTGGTACCCCAAAAAAACCTGAATTAGCTTATGGTCAGTTGTTTTTGTAGGAACCACTTTAAACTGGCTAACCGGCACCCATTTCGAAGCAAAAAGAAGTCTATGCGGGTAGAGAGCCTACCCTTTAATAAATTGTGTTTTGGAACAAGACCGGTTTCTGCTGCTCAGTCTTTTAACTTTGCAGTAGAGACCATTCTGTTCAGAAAGTTTGTATTATTACTTAATTTTTGTGTGAAACCTGTTTTATTCCCTCAAGTCAGAATACAATTAACCCCCCCCCCCAATATTACAGACTTAGATGTATAGAGATATGGTTGAATCTTTTTAACATTTCAATCTGGTGGAACTTTGTTTGGAGACTACTTGATTATGCAAAATGATAACCAAAATCAGAATTCTGCCCAGAATCAGATCAATTAATCTCTACACCTTAAGTCCTGTTACAGTAAAATGATTGCCAAGTCCAGAACACATAATCTTTGCCCAGGGACCAAAACGAGGGGCCACTGAACCATTCCCTAGAAGCATGTTTTTGATCCCTAATAGTGTGCAGTCTCGTAGCCTGTAAAAAATGTATCTGAGCTTTAAGGTCCTGAAGTAGAGAGGAAGTAGTATGCCTCCTATTATTATTTTTTATGCTATTAACATTCAGTGACCCAAACGATAGTCCCTGATCCATATTTTAAGTCGCAGCAGAGGTAGAGACCTCTGAAGTGGTTTCCTTAGGTGTTTTCTCCCTAGATTTTTTCATTTTCTTCTTCTTTTTTTTTTGATGTTCAAGAATCTCCTGAGGCCATCTCATTATCTGACGCACAGTCCTGTTGAGAAGAGGCAACAGATGACGTCAGAGTCTTCTTCCTCCCACTGTTTTCATTTAGCAAACAAAGAAAAATGATTTCCAGATCGAAAGTCAAATTCTCTGGGGGATTTAGGCAAAGTCCTTTCTTTTGAGGTGCAGCATCTCATTATTATTCTTTGTTCTTGGTGCTCCCATTTCTCAGTGAGAGGTGGGGGCATAGAAGTAGTAGCTGTTTGAGTAGTTATTGTTTTAGCCAAGATAGCAGTGTGTTCACTGACACTATTACTCACTTCCAATGTTGGCCCCGAAATTGTGAGATCTTCTGTTTCTACCAATGTATCTCCCTCTGATGTAATCATAGTATCTGATCGTGATGCTAAAAGTTGGGCAAGTTCATTTTGATGTTGCACATCTTGACCACCCTCTCTTTCTAAGAATTCTTCTTGGAAGCTGAGTTGTCCTTGTTGTCTGCCCTGCTGATATGCAGGTGTAAAAGTTATCACTTGTGTAGCTCTATCAAATGCTGACTCTTGTTCTCCTTCTGCTGCTGCCTCATTTCCTGGTTTATTATGCGAGGCCCATGGACAGGTTTTGAAGGTATGAGTAGTGTCTTCGTATAGGTTACAAATTACTGGATTTGTGCAGTTTATGAATGAGTGCCCAATCCTTCCACAAAGAGAACATTTTAACCGGTCACAAGCATTGTTTAGATGTGCATATGCTCCACAGCGAAAACATAATTTAGGCTGTCCAGGGTAAAAAAAAAAACTATGTCTCTCGGGAGAAAAAAGCAGCTGGGTAAGTATTGTATGGGACCATTTAGTTGTGGTAAGCGAGCTCTTATGTGCCATCCCCAAGTCAGCATGGCTCAGCTGGTAGCACATCCGCCTCTGGACCAGAAGGTCATGGGTTCTCATCCCACATTGGGATTGGACTTGCACCTAAAAATCGCTGTCATCTGAGTGCAGTATTGGGGGGTGCTGTACTGCTGGGGTGTGCCGTCCTTCAGATCAGACATTAAACCAAGGTCTCTTCTGCTCATCCTGGTGTTGTCCTGGTGGGTGTCCAGGTGGAAGTAAAAGAACCCAGGGCACTCTTTGCAAAAGAACAGGGAACATTCCTGGTGTCCTGGCCAACATTCCCCTTCCCATAAAACCAGTTCATGCAATTATCCAGGCTGTGGGTGATGATGTGCAATATGGCTACCACCACACATTCAGTCACTTCACTACCAGTCTAGCATTGTTTGTAATCTGCTTGGAATGGTGGTAGTTCGGGTGGATGTTAAAGATCCCATGGCACTTATCGAAAAGAGTAGGGGAATTTCCACAGTGGCCTGGCCAAATTTCCCTCATTCACTAAAAATACCACCAACAGCTTAATCTGGTTCAAGGCCAGTTGGCAGTCATCTGTATCCCCCTCCCCCGGGTCGTGCCTGAAAATAGGCAGGATTTGTCTAGTGCACTTATGCGGTCAACAAAAACTAAAAAAAAAAAGCACTTTGGGATACTGTGTATGAAAAGCGCTATATAAATGCTGATTCTTCTTTTTTTTCTTCAAGTCCATATTTCTTCAGAATCCATGATAGGGTCTAGTAAACCTAGAATGGTACACTTTGTCCGTAACCAGTAGAGGATATCTGTAACAGCAACTCCTTCATTTTTAAACAGAACCGTGATTGTTCAGAAAGATGGTTTTGACAGAGGAATTGCAATAAAGTGTAACCACTCAGGGGTGTGTCTTATGCCTTGGTATCTTTGCCAGAATAATTCCAGGCCTGCTGCTGTTTTAAAACATGCATCAAAATTGGGGTTACTGGATGTATGAATTAAAGCATAAATTTCCTGTGCTGAAAAGCCCATACTGTCCTTCAAAGTGTCCTGCCCACATGTATGTGGTCTGGATAATTATCTAGACCACCCCTGTATTTTATTCTCACTGCATTCCTCCTTTTAGCTGGTTCTGGTGGAGAGTGAAATAAACCTGCAAAAGTTCTTCTGGGTTGTGGTTCTGGCCTTCTAGAGTTGTTCATTTCAGCTCTAGGATGTCGTGAATTATTACTAGGGAAATTAGGAGCCTGGTGTGGTGGTGGTGGTGGGGGTGTTTCCCCTGTTATTTCATTCCCAGAAGTCAGCTGCTTGCCTTTCTTTGGGCCTAAGTTCCGCAGTGGAGAATTTGCTTTCTCTTGAGGAAGATTCATCCCCTGTACAGGAATATGTTCTGATGATTCAAAAAAGTCTAAAGAGGAGGGAAGTTCTAAGGGGTCCACAAATGTCTAGTCCCGAATTTCTTCCATCTGGCGATACCCACGGCTGTGATTTTTTATTTATTTATTTTTTTTATTTAGTTGTTTAACCAGGTATAGCACTCTAAGCTGAAAGCTTGTTTACAGGAGCGACCTGGGAGCCTATCGCAGCCAGCTTGTCACAGTGCTTCACTTATCGTTAGTCCTGAAGCTGACATATTCTCATCATAGTCTGGCGTGTTTTGAATAAGTACTTGCTCATTTGCCCCTTCCTCTCCCTGGCAAATCTCCATATCTGTTTGAACTATGTCTGTTGGGCAAGCATTGTTTTGTATGTCCACATCCATTGTTAAACATTCCTCCTGTTCTCTTATAATATTTACATCATCTTGTGGCATCTCCCCCCAGATGCACCAGGTTCTACTTTCATTGCTGTGCTCTCCTTAGCAGCCTGCTTTCCTGTTGTAATCTCAGCCATTGAAGTTCTAGTCATACTACTATCCAAACTCATACTGGATCTGGGTGCAGTACCCTCCATGGAGAATTCTCTGCTTTCAGCTCTTGCTGCTGGGCCCGCTTCATCCTCCCAACATCAGCGATCTTCCCCCTCGAGGAGGGCTAGCAGATAATCCCTTTGGTCCTTCCTTGGCAGTGTTGCATCTAAAGCTGAAAGCTCCAACAACACCTGCAACTCCTGGACTGGATCATTTACAGTAACTTCATTTGTTTCCTTGTTTTCAGCTGATACTTCACAAAAAGCTACTTCCTTGACCAGCCGGTTGGGGAGGGAAGCTGTCTTCTCCACCCAGGATGCCATCCTCACGTGAACTGGCCAACCGGAAAACCATAGCGCCTCCCTACTGCAAGAGTAGGGGAATTTCCCCTGTCTCCTTGCCAAATTCCCCCCTCACCAAAGAAAAAAAATACCACCAACAACTTAATCTGGTTCAATTTCAGTTGGCATACATCTGAATCCCCTTCCCCCAGGACGAGGCTGAAAATAGGCAAAGAATTGTCTAGTCCTCCATCCCAGCAATAAAAACTAAATAAATAAATAAACTCTCAGGCACCAGGATATAACCCATGGTCATGTCAAACCATGCCCCAATAAGTCTCTCCTTTCTCCAGGTCGGATTTCAGTCTTCCTCCCCTAGATGGAGGTGTAATCCGCTACTCTTGAAAGACATGGAATTTGTTGACTGGATACGAGTAGAAACATGCTTGTTTTTTGAATGTAATCAGATGGGGAGGTCAAAGTGTGTACAGTGTAGGAGGCCTATAAAGCCTTTTTAAGGGGTTGTAGCACCTCACATATAGCAAGGCATGACAGGGAATGCAGGGTCAAGCTGGAAGGGCTACAGCACAAACTTGTTGACCTGGATGCCCAATTTAGAGGGAGTCATCCCCTTCCCGCTGATCTCTATGCTTCAGTTATGAGACTGAAGTTTAGAATCAACACTACACTTCAGCAGAAGACACAGTGGCAGCTATCGAGGCCAAACGCAGCTTCTGGGAGTCTGGAGACAAGGGGAGCAAGATGATGACTTATCATCTGCGCAAAAAGAAGGCTGATTCCCAAATCCATGCTCTCAGTACACCCAAGGGAACCATGGCCACCAAGACCCTAGAGAACAACTCTATTATGCACCAGTTTAATAAGGAGTTGTACACCTTGCAGGTCCTCCCCGATGCTGAGCCACACCCAGAATCAGACTTGCACGTGTTTATGGACAGAACACCACTCCCTTGCTTAACCCTGGGGGGGTTCATTGGATTTAGACAGGTCCCTCAACCTACCAGAATTGAAGACTGTGCTCCAGCAGCTCACCAAGGGCAAGGCCCCTGGGGTGGATGGGATCATGACAGAGTTACACCAGCTCCTGGATGGGGTTATACTACATCTCCTGCTAGTGGCCTTGGATGAGGCAAGAATGGCAGGAGTCCTTCCTCCTACCATGAAGGAGGCAATCATCAGGCTCCTGCTGAAGAAGTCTTCAGATCTCCTAGATTGTGTTAATTTTTGGCCCATCTCACTGATTTCAGTGGATAATAAAATCCTTGCAAAAGCACTGGCAAATAGGCTGGAAGGGGTACTAGCCTCCCTGATCCACCATTCCCAAGTGAGCTTCAGTAAGGGCAAGACTGGAGCCGATAATATACGTACAGTGCATAACCCAAAATGGCTGGCCATGGGCACAGCAATGCCAATGACTGCCCTAGTGAGAAGGACTTCTGCAAGGCATTCAGTTCTGTGGAGTGGGGGTATCTTCATGCCACTGTGAAAGCCTATGGCTTTGGTCCTTACCTCTGGTCCTGGATTTCCACACTATACACTCAAGCCACTGCTACAGTGCTAACTAACCAGGATATCTCTACCCCCTTCAAGCTTCAAAGGGGCACATAGCAAGGATGCCCCTTGTTCCCCCTACTGTTCCTAGTTGCTCTGGACCCCCTGGCCAGGAAACTGCTTAACATCCATGATATTCGAGGAACTGAGATCAAAGACAAACAATACCTCATCAACATGTATGCTGATGACCTCCTTCTCACTCTGTCACACCCCGCTGCCTCCTTCCACCAGTGATGGACATCCTGCAGAGGTTTACCAAGATATCTGGGCTTCACATGAACAGTAAAAAAACAACACTCTCCCCACTAAATCTGGCCTGCACAAAGGACTGTATATTGGGCACACCGGTGGTATGGGCGCCACAAGGCTTTACATACTTGAGGATCAACATCACAACCCAATGGAGGAACACAGCGGAGGCTAACTACTTGCCCATTATGGCCTCCATCAGAGCAGAAATGCAAAGGTGTACTAAAATGCATCTCTAATTAAAGAGCAAGGTGGAGGCTGTGCGCATGTTCATCTTACCCAAGTTATTCTACCTTTTTGGGAATCTACCGATCCTGATCCCACCAAACACGCTCCAAAAACTAGATAAGGTGTTAACAGGATTCCTTTGGGAAGGCAGGGCTCCAAGGTTTGGGAGAGACAGACTACGAGCCCATTGGTCAAAGGAGGCCTGGGTCTCCCTTGGGTTCAGGGGTATCTACTGGCCTACAGGGTGGCTCAGGCCACTATATGGTTCCTGCCCAAGTCCATGGGTAATCCAGCATGGGTAACACTAGAAATGGACCTCACAGACACTACCTGGCTAGAGAACCTTCTAAGTAAGTGGGGTCATCAGAAGAAGCTCTCCCGATAATACGGGAGACAAGGGATGCCTGTAAGAAATGTAAAAGGCTCACCCGCTGTCCTATATCAGACTGGAACCCACCAGCTCAGTATAGATCTCTATGGAACAATCCAGAGGTACTGGTAGGAGGGCTGCCCATCAGCTGGCACTCCTGGCAACAGGCGAGTATCAATACAATTACAGACTTATATGGGACCAGCATGGAGGACATGATGTCCTTCCAACAACTGCATGCCTGATACCGGTTACCTAAGTCAGATTTCTGGAGGTTTCTTCAAATCAGGGAAGCTACTCAAAACCTTAGATCTAGGGCTCCCATGGGGGAAGGGTGGCTGTGGCTAGACACCCTACATATACAGGGTAGAACCAAAGGCCTAGCAGGGAAGATGTACAGAACACTCAGACACTCCAGGGCTGATACTATGGACAAGTGCAGAACACAGTGGTCGAGGGACCTTCAGGAGAACATCTCCCACTTAGAGTGGGTGAACCTCCTCAAGAGTGCTCGTGTGGGGTACACAAACTCCAGGAGCCAGATCATCCAGCTCACTGTATTACTGAAGTGGTACTATACTCCAGACACCCTCCAGAAGATGGGGCTTAGTACACACTCTAAATGTTGGAGGCGTCAAGCCCCTCAGGCAAACTTGCTGCACATTTTGTGGCAGTGCCCCACACTGTCAGCTTTCTGGACAGGAGTACTACATGACTGCTCCACAGTCCCACAATCTCAAATCCCTGCAACCCCCACTCTTACCCTTCTGGGCAACACAGCACAGCTGCCTCTTGTGCCACACAGGCCAGGAACTGGATTATAGCAGTTCTGCTCGAAGCTAAGCAGGCAATACTGATGAGATGGCACTAGACTGCCCCTCCTTCACTTCTAACTTGGTACATGGCTGTAGCCGAACTATCAGTCTTTGAACATCTGACATACTCCAACACTAGCTGGACACTTGTTTATGGGAAGAAATGGGGAGAATATCACAGTTTGCATCTATGCTCTATGCCCACACCGGCACCTGGCAACCCCCCTTTATGACATAGATGACACTCTTACTCCACGTGATCACTTCCACCCCCAACTGGGGATTCACAGTCTGTCCAGGCTGGGGAATCATATGACGGGGGTTGATTAACTATCCAGGATGTGCCACCCCTCAGTAGTGTTTGAGAAAAACTGCAACAAACCAGCCTCACACTCAACCAGTTGCTACCCAGCAGAGGGTGCATGTTACATTGGTCTAGACTACCTGCATCTTTTGCTCAGTTTACCATAGGTCCCCAGTTGGGGTATGCTGATGCAGTTTTTTCCATCTATAAGTTAAGAGTTTGAGTTATCCTAGTCCAGGTTTTCTATCCAAGGTTTAAGAACATTAGACAGTTGAAGAGTTTTACAGTTGGTTGTGCATCTTTTATACATACACTGTGTACATATGCTACAATTGTTTTGTGACCCATTTGGTGAACAATCTTTTGTTATATGTGCATGTGCTTTTATGGAAATACCAATAAAATCTTTCACGATAAAAGCCAAATTATCCACAGCACAATGTGGCTACATTGCAGTTGGGATCCCTAAGTAAACAACTTGTGAATGGAACTAGCAATGTTCTGTCTTAAAGGGGAACAGTCAGCAGAATGGGCTCCACACTCAAGTATGGGTCTGGTCCCAATGTGCACTTTGTGTGCAAAAATGTTTTGATTTACATTCTGTTTACTGTAGTACAGTTGATTGTATCAGACTAATTATGCTTACTGTTAGGCTGATAGGTTCTGTTCTTACAAATCCCTGAATCCCCTGCAGCTGACATCAGAGCAGTTGGCAGCAGTGGGAGATTCAATAGCCTGAAGTACATGTTCACATAGGCAACAAGTGATTCCAAATGGATAGAATATGACCTTAATGGGAGAGTATGTTTCAAGCCACTACATTGCAAAAAAGACCTAAACGACCTAAGTGACAATTCAAGACCCAAAAGCAAGTTCAGCTTGTACTGCTGCTTGGGCAGCTCCACTGCCTCCTGCCCCCAGGGTCGCCAGAGTCCCCCTCCCCCTGCAGCTGAGTCTGAACTGATGCTACAAGGCCCACCATCACCTCCATGAGCCTTTTCAGCTTCTTATCAGAGGTTGTAGGATTCCTGGTGTCTGGCCTGACCAAGGAAGAAGAATTCTTTAGAATAATTTGACTCCTTTTACCTTGTGTTATAGCCACAGGGTGTGCACAGTCAGATCCCCCCAAGAGGCTGACTCCAAATGCTCCTCCAGTACCTGGATGAATGACTCAAATAACAAGTTCCAAACATTGTCCCATAAATGGACACCATCCTTAGTTTAAAGGAAGATCCTGGCTAGATGGGTTAATATTACTGTGCCTTTCCCACAGCTCCCCCAATGGATTTTACGAATGATAGCATAAATATTGACTTAAGCAGCAAGTGGTTACAAATGCAAAAAATATGACCTTAAAGGGGATACCAAAGTATGTTCTAAACCCCTGCATTGTAAAAAAAAATCCTTAATGACTTAAGTCCCAATTCAGACTCAAAAGCAAGTGTAGTTTTCAGATAGTCCCTTAAGCAGAACTGCTTCTTGTTTCCTAGTCTCAGGAGAAAGACAATTCCCGAAATGAAGGCTTGGATCCCAATCCAAGTGACAGGTGGCTCCAAATTTCAAATGTATAGCAACATTCAGAATTTTACAACCTACAATGATATGTATTGCCTTATAGTGTATGGTAGAACGTTGTTCTACCTCGATTTTCATCTGCACTAGAAAGGAGATCTACCACAGTTCAAAGGGCAGAGAATGCTGTTCAACCCTTCTGTAGTAGAACAGCATTCCAGCCCAAATGACATGCACTGGAGCCACAGTAATGGTAACCGCAGGATCAACCAGGTAACGCGGTGACGGGTCCAACACACAATCTCATAACCCCTCCTGGCAGATGCAGGATCAACCAGATAAGACATAAGCAGGATCAACCAGATGTATTTTTTAAAAGCTTACGAAAATATATTCAGGGCATCCACCTCTGCTCGCAACGCAAGGCATACATCCATCATTTTTTTTTGAAAGACTGCCCAAACCTGCCTGACAACCAGTGACTGTGTGCGTTTCAGATGCTGTAATGTCCAAGCCCTAGCAACTTCTAACTCACCCTAGCAACCAGCCCTAACTGTCGAATAAGACAGAGAACAGTTTATTTTCTGCACTAAAAAAAAAATATATATAAAAGTACTTAAAATGATGTAAAATTACCGCAGAGGAAACCATACATTATAAAAAATACTGAATGGCACCTGAATTCTGAGTCAGTGTTTTCTGCCACCTCGAGGTCTGATTTCAATGGACCTCTTGAACTTCGCTCTTGAGGTCACATGAAATCAGATCCCTCTGTGGCTGAACACACTGGTTCTGCATGGTTGCCCATCCAGTATTCTCTATATCTTACATGGGAAATCCATGTTCTGTCTGCACAAACAGATGTTCATTGTAGTAAGAAGAAAACAATACAATTTCACATAGGCAACAAGTGGGTGCTAATGCCAAGATGATTTATTTATCAGATTTGATTACTGGGAAGTGTACTGAGCCACATGGCATTTTTACTTGCATGACCCAGATAAAAATAAACACATGCAATTTTAAAAAAAACAGTACAAAACAAAATATATATTAGACTATGTCATTTGATCTTAACCCTCAAGCTGCTAACAGAATAAGAACGTATTGGAATTCTTGGCTGATATTGGTCCATGGCACAAAAATGGTTAAGTTTCAAACTCATACTTATAACATTTGAAATGTCTGCCATAATGCCCCCAGTTCCCTTATGGCCAAGTCTGTAGGCAAAGACACTGACACTGTAAATATCCCTTTCCTCATTCCTTATCCACAAACAACATCTTACACTGCAGGCTGCAACAGGACACTAGGGGCTCAATTCCAGAAGCTGCTAGAGCAATGTTGCACCTTGTGGTCCTACCATGCAGCATTCCCTATTCTGAAACACTGTCTGCACTGGAATGGGAAGCCACTGCACCATACGGGCACTGTGCCACCCTTGCAACCTATGTCAGGGTACATCGGGTCACAAGGGGACTTGTGCTATGGTGGGGCTGCAGTATCCCCTTCAGAGGGATTCCAAAAGTCCCACCATGCCCATACAATGGGGTCACTTTAGGCCATCCTGGAGGTGGTCTACACCCCTTGCGGCATTGCCCCACAAAGTGGGGAACTGGTAGAAGGCTCTGTTTGTTGGGTCTGGGGCAGTAGGTACAGGGGAGTGCTGGGGAGCAATTGGGTAGGTCAGGGGGATGATCAGGCACCCAGTGGGAGTGACATTATTATGGCACTGCATACACCATTATGTGACTAGTGCTGCCAAGGGCACATCTTTCTGGTGCTCAATCATCCCTCCAGTATACCCACATGCTCCCCAACACCCCTATATTACTCGCCTGTGCCACTTCCGCCCCAGGAGTCCTCCTGGCATTTAGTTACATCTTGCACCAGGTGGGGGGGAAGATCCATGTGGCAGGTCCCACAGGTGTGCCTAGCATTCAGCGCTAGCCTGCCTTTGTGGCAATTCCTGGGTTTTTGGCACAGGGACCCCCAATGTTAAGGAATCAGGTGCATGGACCCTGATGGACTGGGAGTGTGCCACAGCCCTAGATTGCCAGAAAATTGTGGCTATCTAAGGGCTCTTTCCGAATTGGGCCCTAGGCTTCCTGTGCTCTGCCTGCTAACCTCATAAACTATTAAACTGACATCACTTTTCTGTATACTTCAAATCTTTCAATTAGTTTCTGGATAAAACTCCAGTTTCTCTTGCCCCAGCAATGAACGCAGACATGTCTTAATTATTTTTAGTTTGCTAAAAGCTCTCTTGCAGGACACCTAGGTAAATGACAGAGTCAATGGGTATTCATAGATGATAAATAAGGTTGAAAATGTTGATGTATTCATCTTGTATTGATCTAAGATTTTATAATATCACCAAAGGTATTCTTTGTATGACTTGCATTTGTTTTCTTTTTCCGGCAGGTCATCCCTCTTCCCTATTTTTTCAATCCAGTCACCATCAGTATCGCCGTGTGAACAAGTGACTTCAGAATCATGAAAGTCAGCATCTTCAGCTGTGAAGATGTCATCCTTATTGTACTCCTTGGGCAATGATCTTTGCAGTTATCTGAATATCTTGTCAAAAGCCAGCAACTCCATTTTAAGTTTGCTATGATCCAGTTCTGCCAATACTGCCACTTTCTGAAGATTTTCATCTGATATGCAATCTTGAATCATACTTTCAAAATGACATGGGTCCATGCAACTAGTACCCAGAATTAATTGCTTGTTGCTCTCATTCAAACTTGATCCATAATGTGGTTGTATAATTCAACTTCAGAAAGCTTCACTGGATTGGTCACTCATTCATCATTTCCATTTTCCTCAAGCATTTTCTTCTTCCTGACTACCCTTTTTTGTATAAAAGATTTTATTGACATTTCTGTTAAAACATCCATAAAAATAAATGCTCGTTATTGTCAAACAGTAAACTCTACAGAAATACCTGGCAGGGGAAATACCCCTTGGAAGTACAATTCTGATTTTCTTTATAAAACATAAAACATAACAAAAGCATGAAACATAACAGCTAAAGAATATTCTAAAGGTAGCAACAGTTTCTAGTTTCTAACAAGAAATACTAACCTAAGAATTAATTGAAGGAATAATATACATTTAAAACTAGAGTAACATAAAAACATCTAAACATTGTCTCTCTGGTTGACAATTCCTAGCAAACAATCATATAACAATTTAGGTAATCCAGACTAAGATTAATAGTATTCATTTTTCATACTGACTAGTCTATATAAATGCTAAATAAATGCATGAGACAAATTTCCCAGCTGAAGAACTCAGTGCTTATTGGGTTACTAAGTTTATTCGTGCTTCTAGTAGTATTAGTAGTATTAAACTTGCTGGAGGGTGTGCAGCGTAGGGTGGCCAAGATGGTTCGGGGCCGACAGCACAAACCCTATCAGGAGAGACTAGATGAACTTGGCATGTACACACTGGAGGAGAGGGGGGACATGACAGAAACATTTAAATACCTTAAGGGCATAAATAAGGGCAACACTGAGAACTAGTTTAACGTAAAGGGTGCAGGGATAGCAAGGGGATATCATCTAAAGTTGGTGAGGATTTAAAAAAGATGCAAGGAGGCATTTCTTCACCTAAAGGGTGATCTCAGGATGGAATAAACTTCTGGAAAAATTGGTTTCAGCCAAGACTGTGGGTGGATTTAAAAGTGGGTGGGATAGGCTTATCAGAAAAATCACACTGAGGACGGTGGATGTTGTTGTTAATTTATTGTTCAACAAATTCAGTTACCATTACAGAACAAAAACACAATGGGCAGGATTCACAAAGCTGCCAAATCCCACTCCACAATGACTGTTGCGGACTGGACTTGACTGCAGCTGTGGTGGCAGTGATTCACAACCACAGCCATTGCGGAGGGCGTTATGGCTGCTTCCACCAGCTGTAGCCCATTCCCGCTGCTGCGGCCATCACCCCGGCAACACCACCCACAAGCAGCAATAGACCATGGAGCTGGTCATAATCTGGCTCCAGCTTTGTAAATACCCGCCACTGCGGGTAACCTGTGGATCCACAAGTCGCAACCCACTTGCGCCGAGGTTTACCCGCAGCTATGGGTATTTCTTGAGCTTCATGAATCCTGCCCAGTGTCTCTATATTCATAATTTCATCACATGCCATTCTTCCCCATGTCTGAAGTCAAATTAGAAACAATTTTGTTACAATTATTACTCCCAAGTCATTCGGCCATATTAATTGGAAACTGTTATAGGCCTACATCAGCATCTAAACTATATAATTCTGCTCTTAATTAAGAAATCATAGCCATGTCCAGTCAGGGAGATGTTATAATTTTAGGTGACTTTAACCACCCTGGTATAGATTGAAACACTCTTTCAGGCAAAACCCTATCTGACCAAATTTTTGTTAAAATTTGTGTACCTAATGGATTGGATCAATTAGTAGTTCAATCAACAAGGCACAATAATATATTAGATTTAATCCTTACCAACCTGAGTGATGAGGTCTCAGATATTACTGGGGGGGACATGCTAGGTAACAATGACCACTACCTAGTTCTTTGCCAAATAGCATGTGGAAGACCTTGACCATTATCAAACATCAAAATCAAAAATTGTTGTTGGGCTGATCTTGCTGGAATCAAACAATGCTTTGATGGAATTGATTGGGACACACTACTAGTGAAAAATCCACTGATATTGCATGGCCCACTTTTACAAATATCTTACGTGAAATTGAGGATACGTACATACTGGTAAAGAATAAATATAGCAAGGCGGTTAACTCCAAACTGGGTATTGCCTATAGAATTAGGCCCTTCCTGAATGATGCTGCCTGGCTTGTTATTGCACAAGGTTTCCTCCTTCCCTCCCTTACATACTGCTCACAGGTATACCTTAATGCTAACAAAGGATCCCTCCATAAATGGAGCACATGTTATAACAGCATATGCCGCTTTGCCCTCTCTGCACACAGACTCATCGCTGTGAACTCTACTCCAAACTAAATTGGCTCTCCCCAACTTTGCACAGACTCTACTCTAATGGATGCTTGATTGACAATATCATCAGAACGTGGACACCTGAGTATCTCTCAAGGCTGCTATCTCATCCCTCCCAAGCATGTCTCTTTAGGTCTTCTGTACAAACCCAACTTGAAATTCCCAGATACCTCACAAAAAAGGGGGAGCTATCCTTCATTATATCAGCTCCCAGCATCTGGAACTTTCTCCCCCCTCACATTAAACTCTTTAAATCCCACCTAGCCTTTAAACTGGGTCTCCATGCCCACCTGACTGACTCTGATGGCTGCTCCTGTGCTATAATTTGAGACTGACTCCCAGTAGCATTCCTTACCTACATGGCACTTACTGTTTCCCTCCACTGTATAAAATCTGCATGTTCCCACTCCCTCCACAAAATCGTTAGTTAAAACTGTTATTTGTTCTTTAACAGTTGTCTTATGTCCTTAATTATTATTGTTGTTTCATCCAGTCCAAGTAGCTAATGTAAGGGTATTTGTTTACTCTCAGTTTCCACAGAAATATGTCTTGCTTTTGTCAGCAATCTGCAAATTTGTTTTGTTCCCATTTCATGCTGCGCCGTGAACAATTGTCACTAATGTTTGTACCTTCATTGTACCTTGCTCTCTCCTGATTGTACTCTCCCAGGTCATGCCTGAATATAGGCAATACTCTTGTCTAGTGTACCTACCTGGTAAACAAAAACCAAATAAATAAATAATAAATTACAGTAAAGGTAGGGTCCCACTGTGGTTAAATCATAAAGTAAAAAAGCAGATTCACATCAAACACAAGGTTTATGTGAAATACAAAAAGGATAAGGATACCTTAAATAAACAAAATTACTTAAGGGCACAAAAAGATTTAAAAAAGCTTATAAAAAATTAAAGTCATAGCAACATAGAAACATAGACTTTGATGGCAGATAAGGACCACTTGGCCCACCTAGTCTGCCCATTTCCTTACCTACAGGATAAGCCGCAGATCCTAGTTAACCAATAGCCTACTTCTTCCTACCCCCCCACAAGAATTGCCTTATGTCTGTCCCATGCATTCTTGAATTTCCCCACTGTTTTAGACCCCACAACCTCCTCAGGAAGGCTGTTCCATGCATCCACTACCCTCTCTGTGAAAAAATACTTCCTCACATTGCCCTTGAACTGCCCCCCCATCTTTAAATTGTGTCCCCTTGTTCTTGCATGTCTCTTTTTCTGAAAGATGCTACCCTCTTGGACTTTGTTGATTCCACTGAGGTACTTAAACGTTTCTATCATGTCCCCCCTCTTCCTCCTTTCCTCAAGGGTATACATATTAAGCTCTTTTAGTCTCTCCTCGTATGGCTTCTTTTGCAGACCCTGCACCATTCTAGTTGCCCTTCTCTAGAATGCCTCTATCCTGTCTATGTCCTTGTGGAGATGGGGTCTCCAGAACTGGACGCAGTACTCCAGATGGGGTCTCACCAACTGTCTGTACAGAGGGATAACAACTTCCTGTTTTCTGCTGGCGATGCCTCTCCCTATGCATCCCAGTATAACCCCAGCTCTCCCTATTGACTTCTCACATTGCTTGCTAACCTTAAGGTCATTTGATATGATTACCCGCAGGTCTCTTTCCTTTTTGGTTTTTGTTACTACTCCCCCCGCATTGTGTAATCTTCCCCTGGGTTTTTGATTCCCAGGTGCATTATTTTGCACTTCTTTGCATTGAATGCTAGCTGCCATATTTTCAACCATTCCTCCAACCTTGCCAAGTCCCTTCTCATCCTTTCCATGCCTCCCTGTGTATCAACCCTGTTGCAGATCTTTGTGTCATCTGCAAAGAGGCATACTTTTCCTTCCAGTCCCTCTGCAATGTCACTTATAAAGACATTAAAAAGGACTGGACCCAGTACTGAACCCTGCTGTACCCCACTAGTAACCCCTCTTTCTTCAGAGTGGACTCCATTTACAACTACCTTCTGTGTCCTGTTGTCCAGCCAATGTTTTACCCAGGCTACCACCCTGGGATCCACTCCAAGGCTGGTTAATTTGACTATTAATCTTTTATGTGGGACTGTGTCAAATGCCTTCCTAAAGTCTAGGTAGGCCATGTCCACAGCCCCTCCCTGGTCTACTACTTTGGTCAACCAGTCAAAGAAATCAATTAGAGTCATCTGACATGACCTTCTCACTGTGAACCCATGCTGCCTTGGGTCCTGTGCCACACTGACCTCTAGGTACCCAACAATTCTTTCCTTCAGAAGTGATTGCATCACTTTCCCTACCACAGAGGTCAAACTGAAAGGTCTGTAGTTTTCTGCCTCTGTCTTGATCCTACTTTTGTGAAGGGGAATCACATCTGGCTTCCTCCAGTCCTCGGGTACCACATGATCTTCCCATGATTTGTTAAAAAGGGTAGTCAATGGTTTCACTAGTTCTCCCCTTAATTCTTTTAGAATTCTGGGGTGAATTCCATCAGGCCCCATTGCTTTGTCCACCTTCAGTTTTAGGAGTTCTTTCTGAACCCTTTCTTCTGTGAAAGGACTGGGATCGACCCCCCTATCCAGAGTGCTTCTGTTAATTGGATTAGGCACCTCCCCCTCCTCTTTTGTAAATACTGAGCAGAAATATTCATTCAGTATCCCTGCTTTTTCACTATCCCCCTCTGCCCACCCACCGTTCATTCTATTCAGCCTCACTATCCCTCCCTTTATCTTTCTACGCTCCCTGATGTACCTATAAAAGGTTTTATCCCCCTTCTTAACTGAGTTGGCTATCCTTTCATCAGTTTGGGCCTTTGCTATTCTGACTTCCCTCCCTGCTTCCTTCTGCCTTAACTGGTACAGCTCTCTGTCCTACTCCTTCTGTGTTTCCTTATACTTCCTGAATGCTATCTTTTTCTCCCTGACTTTCCCCGCCACCTCTTTTGAGAACCATAGTGGCTTTTTCTTTCATTTTGATTTGTCACAGTTAGAGTTAAAATTGCACATTGCAAAAATAGCAAATTATTATATTCCTATATTAATTGAAACTGCCAAAATTTTGTTAAAATAGTGGGACCAATTTTAGATAATAACATAGTCATAGATTATGATAGAATAGTAGCAGACAAATGTAATGACTATTTCTGCTCTGTTTTCCAACCATCAGATACAATTAAGATTGTGGAATTTCATTTTGATACCCCTCCTGAACCCCCAATATCAACAGAGGAAATATGCTTGGTCCTTATACAAATTAACAATACCTCTAGTGCAGGACCTGATAACTTGAATTCAATGTTTATACATAAATTTGCTTCAGAATTAATGTACCCTCTTTCTATTATAGTCAATTGTTCATTGACAGAAGGCACTGTACTAGAGGATTAGCAAAGTGCAATAGTGGTGCCAGTTCATAAAAAGGGAAATAGGGGAAATATTGTGAACTACAGGTCTATTAGCCTTACCTGTCATTGTTGCAAACTAATGGAACACAGTATCAAGTCTTGAATTGAACAGTACTTAGAACATAAAAATAATCTAGACAAGAAACAACATGGCTTTAGAAAAGGAAGTGCTTGCACTACAAATCTGATTGCTTTCTATAATAACATCAGTGAAAGTCTTGATGGGGCATTCCATCTGATGTCATAATGCTTGATTTTTCTAAGGCATTTGACAAAGTTTCACATTCAAAATTAATTAATAAACCAAAAAAGTCTAGGTATAAATTTCAGTCTTATTAGATGGATAAATAAATGGCTGGAAAATAGAGTGCAACATGTACATATAAATAATTCCATCTCTAATGTTGATGAAGTTAGTAGCGGCATCCCTCTGGGGTCTGTGTTTGGACTGGTACTGTTTAACATCTATATTCTGGATATTGACTCAGATTTAATTAATTTAATTATTAAATTTGCAGATTATATAAAATTGGGAGGTGAGGTTGATACCATTCATAAACACTTTATCTATTATCAGCGATTTAAGTAAACTGGAAAATTGAACCAATAAAAATGATATGGTCTTGAATACAGACAAATGTATAGTGCTATACTTGGGGGAAAACTATCCCAATCATTCCTATATATTAAATCAGACTATATTACAAAGCCCCAATTCAACTAAAGACCTGAGAATAATGATCAATAACTCTGTCACAAGTTGATCACTGTATGACAGCTGTGAAAACTTCCAGATACATGGTCACCCAAATAAAATGTTCTTTTATGTGTAAAACAGAACAGCTTGTTATACCCCCTTGTGCACGTGGGGGTGTCCAATAAAGTCCAGAAAGCAGTCAGGATCCAATACTTCTAAATTTATTAGAAGCAGAAAAAAATAAAATGAACTTAAAGTGGAACTTGTACATAACTTTCAAAAAAAACATAAGGCACAGGAAATCATACCTTTAACAAGAAAGAAAATTCCTGTCATAATGGTACCTAGAATCTGGCTAGGCATCTGGTAGGTATGCCTTCCTACCACACACTGACTCAACATTTCACATTCACCTCCTTTTATACCAGTGGAGGAGCACATGACTTTGTTAGCTCCTCCCCCAACTTGCATCATAAAAGTGGGTCAACCAGGGCCACTCAGTCCTATAAGGAGATTGGACTGAGAGGAGCTGGAAGCACTTTACTAGAAAGTTGTAAGTCTAAGGCATTTCTGCATCACATTAGGAGACTTTAGTCCTTTTAAGTTAAACAGTTTTATCTCTCTCCTTTTAACAGTGGCATGCATTGCCTTCTCCCTTTTAAAAGTACTAGTTTAACCTTTTTATTTAAGCAAACAAATAAACACCACTTTTTAAATGATTCTTGGTTACAATTCTGATACGTACCGTAATTCTGAGCTTCTCACACTAAAAACGAGCACAAAGGCTGTTAATTTGTTCAGAATTCACCAGATAATGAAAACGCCATAACAAACTCTTTTTCGGCATCTTCGCACATTCGCACGATTGCACAGTCGCACGATCGCACAGTCGAATGTGTGCACATTCATGGAGGAAAATTAATCAAAACAGCTTGAACTGCAAGCACAGAACATTCTAAACATTGGGGCTTTATTATTTAGAGAAAACAAGCTGGAATTAAGGAAAGGGACAGAAAGACTGCTCAAAGCTGGCCAAGCTTGAGTAGAGGAATGACAGAGAAGGAGCGATAGTAAAAGGAAGAGATTAGAAGAGCAGGAGACTGTTGCAACAGAGTTTATTTAATATTTTAGCCCACAATGTTCTCAAATTACCTCCAAATACACAGGCAGGTAATTACCTATGCTCTATACCCATGAGAGCATATCAATGTTCAGGGGGGTCACCGACCCTACCACACCCCTCTATAAAAGTTATGTCCACCCTCTAATGGATTATGGGTCCCAATTTTGGTCACCCTATTTGACAAAAGATATCAAATTGATGAAAAGTGTATGAAGGGCAGTGACAAGGCATATACCTAAACTTAAGGTGTGTCTCTATCAAAACAGACTTCAACAAACAGGGTTACACTCATTCGAAGCTAGGAGACAAAGAGGGGATTTATTATTTTTATTTAAAACATTAAATTATCAGGATCTTATGGATGAATTTCAAGTGAAATACAGTATTGTTAGACATAATTTGAGGTCTCATAATAAAAAAATTAATCATTCCAAAATCAGTCATCGCCAAACAAGACAATGTCTGCACCATTAGAGCAGTAAAAGCATGGAATAGACTTCCCCAATCTGTAGTGGATATCATGAACTTGGAAACATTTAAAGATACCCTGAACAACTTTTATTACTCCAAACAACTACTGGTTTAATTACCCACTTATGTGGGAGACATTCTAGATGGGCCTTGTGCTCCCTTATGTCTTAAATCTCCTAGTAATTAAAAACAATGTTCATCAGAATACAAAAGTACAAAATAGTCATGACAGAGTAACACATAAATACTCTGCTCACAATACAGAAAATACAAAATAATCATTCCTATACCCATAAACATAGATAATTCATCACTACAGACAGCATCTTGTTTCCTAAAGACTACAGAGCTTCCAAGAGCAGACTTAATCCTTCAAAACCTATCTTTAATAAGGAAAAAAGCTTACGGGCACTATTTTATTTTCATTTAATTACATTTGATGCCATAACCCAAAAATCAATGTGCTAACCTTTGGTTAAGAAGGTGGGTAATATTGCACACATTTCTTCCGAATGTTAACAATTTGAATCAAAAACACTGCTAAGTTACTCAGAACAACTTCACTTTCTGAGTTAAATAATAGGTCCAGGATATGCCTGGCAGGGAAATTCATCCTTCTCAGGTATTGCCATGGATATTTATGTCTCAGCTTAGTGTACCAAGGGCACCGAAGTATGACATATACAAGATCTTCTTCATTCAAGGAGCAGTAGCAGTTTATTCCCCTTATCTTTTCTTTTTGATATCTATTTTCAAGTATATTACTTGAAAAGATCTCAAATCCAAATTTGGTCAGTATAAATCTATGGTCAGATTGTTGGATTGAGTTAAAGTAATACTTCAAACAATGTGTGGTTGTATTTTTAACTAACCAACTCGCCACCTTAAGATTTTTAATTCCCTTCAAACTTCTTCCTTTTGCATATTTTTGTACATGTTTTGAGATTTTATTTTACAATAGGTTAAACTCAGTTGTATATTACTTTCTGACCAAGTTCTTAAATACTTTAGATCATACATCTCCAACAACCCATATACAAAGGAGAGTCATCCTTTGTTATATAGGGACACAAATTTACCCTTTTCCCTTATAGTTTTCCCAATGATCAAGTCTTTATTTTCTGTTGTTAATTTAATGCACAAATTTATCATCCGAGCATGTATTAAATGTTCAAATTTAATTTGTCCTATTTCTGTTCTCACTAATGCGTTCAGTGTTCCCAATGGGAGTCTCAAAATTTGTTTGTAAGTCTTGTTTAAATATATCTCTATTTTACTCACCTTCACTATTCCTCAGGCCTCTGCCAAATAAGATGCCTGACTAATTACTTTACCATTGATAGCTTTTAACAGTGGAGTTAATGTCAAGCCCCCATATATAATATTAAATCTTTTAAGAGCTTTAGTAGTTTAATTTTAATTTTTTTCTTGTCCATGTGACATGTTTAATCCATGTATAGTTTGTTATTAATACTCCTAGATATGGAAATTCTGATACAAAATCCGATTTTTTTCTGTCCCAAAATTAGCTTCCTGTATTTCTTATTAGATCCAATTACCATCATTTTTGTTTTGTTAGTGTAAGGTTTCAAATTATGTTCTTTATAAAGAATATCTAATTTGTCTAATGCTCTTTGTAGACCAAGTCCGAAGGTGGATAAAACAGCCAGATCATCAGCATATGCTAAGTCTGGGATCCTTTTCTTTAATATTGTTGGACAATGATGTGGAAGGATTATCTAATTGTTAGGATGGGGGATGGTGGAAGAGGAGGGAGAGAGAGAATTCTGGCACTGGAGGAAGGGGAGGGAGGGGCAGTTCTACTGAAATATCATAGCAGAGCTGCACACTCGAGCAGAATGGGTCACCCATAATGGCCTTTATCTGCTGGCAATTTCATATGTTCGTATATTCTTGTTACCTCACTTAAACCTACTCTCCTAGATTTACTAAGTTTAAATTATGCCATGTATTTGGAGAATGTAGGGGAGGGGGATGTGTCACTGTACTTACATAACTTTGAGGGGGGTATCACAGACTAGAGGAGGTATCTGTTGCTTAGAGTCAGACATACATTCATGCTGTCTCTAAATTCTGCTCTGGGTCTCTTCTTCAACCAATGCTGCTAGGGGTGATGTAGCCTGATCTAACCTTATGGGTGGTATGTATCATGTGACTTGGCCACGGGGCCATCTGTCTGCAAATTTGTTACCAGTTCCTTTGATTTGGTGTAAAACCCTTAGGTAAGTGGCATATTTAGAGGGGCCAGCTTCCCAATGTTTTCTCTTTCTGGGGTCAGCCTGTCTCCATTTGATCAGGATTTGTCTCTTCGTGTCCATGGCAGCTTGGTGGATAAATGTTCTTATGGGAGTGGGAGTGGCCGGTAGCTGGGCCGGGTCCCCTAGGATTAGGATTTGGTGTGTGAGAGGAATCTGGAATGGCAGAGTTTATTAAGTGCATTTACAACTGACTGTCAAAATGTTGTAATATACCTGCAGAACTAGTGTGTGCTATATCTGCAGAGGGTTGATGGCATCTCCAGCAATTGTTGGGGAGCTGGTATTGCATTCTGACTAACTGTGTGGGAGTCCTGTACCACCAACCTAGTATCTTTTTTTGTATCAATTGGAGCTTGTGGTCTGAGGTTCCTTCATGGGCATTATTCCAACATCTTTTCCAGTACTGTGGTGTAATTGTGATGGCAAGGTCTCATTCCCATATTTTCCAGTTTGGTAGTAGCAGGTTCTGCATATATTTATGTATCTGTCTACTTCAGTTGCTAGGTTATTTATCCAATTGGTTTGTGTATGGGACAGTTCTTTATGCCATAATGTCTGGTGCTGATCAATCTGTTTTAAGGCATGCTAGAGTTGTAAGAAGTGCCAGTGGTCTGCATGTAGAAGTTGAAATTCCTGCTGGAGTTGGGCAAAAGATTTGAGAATGCCCTTGCGTGGGTGTATTAAGTGTGCTACAACATGGATCCCTTTGTCCACCCATATTTCCTACATTATTGGTTTGTCCTCTCTGGTAATGTTAGTTTTTCCCCATATAGGTTCTAGGAGACCTACTGTAAGTTCCTTGCAGGAACACATTTTCATCGGTTGGTTCCAGATGTTTGGTGTGTTGAATTGTGGGGGATTGTGTGTAAAATGTCTTATTTTGAGCCTATAAGACCATACCTAGTGGAATATTACCCACTGAGGCTTGTTCAGCCTCTAGCCAAGGGGGGGGGGGATTTGCATTCCCAATCTAGCCAATGTAAGGCTTGGCTGATCATGTTCAAGATGTGGTAATGTTTCATCTGCTGGATACTCCACCCTCAATTCACTGCAGGAACCCTTAATATCTTCTTATACTACCAGGGTCTTTGTTTTTCCCAGATAAATGTGAATATGTGTTTATTTATTTGTCACCAGGTTTTGTCAGGGATCTGCACTGGAAGGTTGTTTAGGCAATATATCAGTCTAGGCAAAATCACCATTTTAAATGTGTCAATTCGCCTTGTGAAAGATAACATTTTTCCCCATCTGAGCATATATAATTTAATTTTGTCCAGCAGTGGAGGAAAGTTATTTCATAGTATTTTGTGTTTAAGGAATTTTCATACCTAGATATTTAATTCCCTCTACAGGCCAAGTTAGGGTAATTGGGGCTAGTTGGCCTGGCTAAACTCCTGCCCTTTAATTGGTAAGAACTCCATCTTCCTTCCGTTAGCTTTGAAACCTGATAGGGACCCATATTTAGAAAGTATTTGGAAGGTGGCTGATAGGAATCTTTCAGTCTCGGATAGGGTAATAAGTAGGTCATTCACATAGATTAATGTAGTGTATTGTTTGTGACGTATTTGGATACCCTTAAGATGTGCATGTTGACACAATGCTGCATTCTGGGATTCATTGCAAGTTTGAATAGTAGCGAGGTAGGTGGGCAGCCTTGTCTTGTACCATGGTGGATTGGGAAGCTGGGAACATAATTCCATTCATGAGCACAGCTGCTTTAGGGGATGAATAAAGTGTTTGGACCCATTTTATAAACCAGGTCCAATTCCTGTCTTCCTACAAATAAACCAGAGGTATTCCCGCTCCACTGAGTCAAAAGCTTTTTCTGCATCAATGGCCATGAATGCAGCATTTCCTTTGCTGTACTGGGCACTTCGAAGCAGGTTTACTACCACATGTATATTATCCATACCTTGCCTTACCTTCATGAAACTGGCTTGAGAGCCATGGACTAAATATGGAATGGCTTGTTCAAGCTGGCTTGCCATGACCTTGGCCAGTACATTTGTATCCACATTTATAAGGAAGATCAGCCTGTAACAGGCACAGCAGGCTTTGTCTTTTCCAGATTTGGGGAGCACTATGACCTCCGCTTATTGAAGAGTGGGTATTAGGGAGACTTAATCTAGGAATTCTGCAAACATTTCCATAAGGTGTGGTGTCAAGAGGTCTTCAAATGTCATAAAAATCATCACTGAGACCATCAGGGTCTGTGGCCTTACCTGCAGCCAGCTGTTTAATTGTTCTGGAGGTTTCTTTAAGGGTCAGGTCTGCACCAAGAAGTTAGATGATATGGTTAGATGTTTTGCCGAGAGTTAGGGTGGTGAAGAAGCTTTCTAGGTCTGTCTGAGTGCTGATATTTACAGAGGAATAATGTGCCCTGTATTAGGCTTGGAAGGTTTTATTAATTTCAGCAGTGTCTGAGGTAACATTCCCTTGTCCTGTGTTTAGGTGTGTGATTATTGCATCTGCCTGCTTCTTCTTTAATCTATATGCAAGAGGCTTACTAGCTTTATCCCATTTTCCCAGTAATTATTTTTAAAAGAAAAGGGCATGTTCTGCTTGTTGGTGGTAGATTGTGTTGAGCTGATATTTCAGATGAATCATTTTCCTGACCTCTTCTTTTGAGCACGTTTTATTGTTATAAAACTGGTCTTCCACTTTCTTTAGCTGGGCTTATGGTTTGTTGACCTCCTGTTATCTATCTTTGTTTGGTTTAGCTGAGTAGGAGATGATCCTGCCTCTTATAAAGGCCTTGTAGGCCTCCCATCTTGTACCATGGGATGTGTCTGGGGTTTTATTTGTTTAGAAGTACATCACAATTTCCTCCTTTAGCCAGGTGTTAAATTGGGCCAAGTGTAATAAGAGAGGATTGATCCACCACCTTGGAGATTTAGATATGGTATGTGGAAGTAATATAGTTATTATGTTGGGAGCATGGTCTGACAGGCTTATAGAGTAGATTGAGCTGTCTGTTATTTCATGCAGATATTTAGTGTTAGTCAGGAAATAATCTAACCTGCTGTGTGAGTAGAACCTCAGAGATCTATAGGTGTAATCATTTGCCAAGGTATATAGGGTTCTCCAGCTATCCTGTAGCATAAGCCTACATCCTATCCCATCTCTTTCTCTCTCCTGACACTAGCCCCCTGCAGCCATCCCTTTCTCTCTTTGCCAGCTCCTATCTTATATCCTACCTTTCCTTATCCTGACCCACTATTCTCCCTACTGTTCGCAATCTTGTCATTCCCCTGCCCATTATCCCCCAACACTTGTCAGTATTTGACCACATTTTTATGTATCTATATTTGTTGTGCTTTCTGAATCATATTTTCAGGACTACTACTGCAATACTCTTGCTACTGCATATTTTTTGTCATGCTATGACTGTAAAAACCTCTATGATCCTATCAGGACCACCCTGTGTACTACCTCTAATGATTAGCTTATTGTTAAATGTTTTTCAAAATACCCTGTGTACTACCTGTGCTGTTTAGCCTATTGTTTAATGTTTCACAACAACTTGTTTATGTATCTCGATGTAATCTACTGTTTGTTATACCTGAAATGTCTGCCCTGTAACCTCCTGGGTCATGCCTGAAAAAGTCATCTTAATGGCTAGTGCACCCACCCAGTAAACAAAAACTAACTAAATAAATGAATAAGCTTATGGCATAGTTGGAGAGCAGCCTTCCTACTATGTACGTGTGAGGGTGAGACTTTTTCTCATGGACGTCTATCCAGTAGCAGCTCCCAAGCAAAACTTGAAGTTTCCTGCTAAGAAAATACTAGTTTCAGTAGTGCACAACTCTGAGATTTGAAGCATGAGGCTACAGAAAAAATCTGAATAATCTTGGTTTGGGGCATATGTGTTCCCTAGCAAAATTTACCTAGCTTGTACTTTCCCTGTTCTAATATCCACCTTCCCACCTTGTCTTCCTGAGTTTGGGTCATTAACATAGGTGTGTTTTTCTAAGCAACATTGAAACCCCTCTCCTTTTGGATGTGTAATTACAAAATTCTTGCCCTAACCATGCCCGAGCTAGTTTGTTATAAATCAGTTGCCTGTCCTCTTCAAGTTAACACCTGGCCAAAGTTAGTAGCTAGCTAAGGAAGGCAGTGTGACAAGGCAGTAAAGGTGGCTTGTGGGATGTAGGTGTACGTAGGGAGGGGTATCACCAGCAGAATGAGGGGGCTGGTGTTGCTTCTGTATAGATCGCTGGTAAGACCCCTTCTAGAGTACTGTGTCCAGTTCTGCAGTCCACATCTCTGGAAGGACATAAACAGATTGGAGGCAGACCAGAGGAGGATAACTAAATGGTGCAGGGTCACCTTACAGAAATAATTATATGAAATGTTTTCATGTTGCGCACATAAAACTACCCATGTGATATGCATACTGCAAGCATGATTTAAATGTTAAATTGGAACCGATTGCATGCATGTGGCATGCGTGTAGTAAGAAAGTGTGGAAAGCATGCTTTTCATGTTAAATTGGAATAAACTGCATGCATGTGGCATGCATGCAAAAAGCAAGTGGTCACTGATAACTGTGTACATAAAAGTTAAGTGACTTGCTCAGGATCACACAGTATACATGTGGGGGTTGATGAGATTCAACCCCAGGTCTTCAGGTCTCCTGGTTTGCAGTTCAGTGCCTTTAACAACTAAGCTATACTGACAGCATATAGTACATATGAATTGCTTGTACTTCAGTACAAATCTGCATACAGCTGCATGCATACGGCATGCTTATAGCAGGTGATACACTGTTTAGTTTTCTTGTCCTCCCTCATCTGAGCTGCACCGCTGAACTATAGCACACATACCAATGGAAACAACTGTGGTTCTTCCCATCCCTAATACATACATGTAACCACAAAACTGCTTAATTACTTATGTCTGGTCTGTACTCATACTATTTTCTTTCCATAGTTCTGAATGTTTTCACACAAACAGACCTTAAGGGGCAAACACAAAAGTAGCAATAACTCGACTCTCACCCACACAACCATTCCCCCCATGCACACATACTGTAGTGGGTGTGGCCACAATGCTACAGACAACCCACCAAGTATAGATATAAGTCGAGAGTCTATTACCTGAGTACTAGGGAGCCAAAGACAGGAGTCTTTAGGAGATGATGTACATGGGTCAGAGTGCTGGGGTGTACCCCCTTGAAATGAATGAAGTTATGTTTCATTACTACTTTATACATTATGATGGTGAGTTGGAGAATAATGACGGCCACTGTTCTACAAACAGGGCCCTTGCTAGTTGAGCAAAGGCCTTCATTAATCTCCAACTCTCCATCAAAAATGTATAAAATAGTAATACAAAAATACCCTCATTCATTTCAATGGGGCATGCACCTGCACTCTCCCTTGCCCTATGTCATAATGTGCCCGAGTGTGTTGTTGTAGGGGTCAGTTTCACTGGGTGGGAGGGGCATAAGCCTGACTATAGTGGTGCTCCAATAGTCTGTGCATATCATACCACTCAGCTGTCCCTGAATGCAAGGGACAGCCTTCATTTTACCCCTGAAAAATGCTCTGTCCCTCATCCATCCCTCATGGAAAACATGCTGCTCTCACAGAGGATGTCCTGTAAATTTAGAAGTTATGGCAGGGGTGCCATTTCAGATTTCAACAGTGGGGAGCCAACAACCAGTGGAGGCCAGGTGCTAGTTAGCCCCTAGGTGGCAAGCTCTGGATTCTTTGGAATGTCTCTAAATGGTGAAACTTATTTGTTGTAAATAAAAAGTGATATGCAAATCAAGAAAAATTAAAATGTATAAGATTCATCTGTCTATACCCCGGAGTAGTGCATCAGATTTGGGCATAAACCTACCCAGTTACTAACCAATTTTTTTCCTGGCTAAAGTTCTGCCCCCCCCCAAAAAAAAGTTGTCCCAATTTCTCTCTCCAACTTCATTACATTCAATACCCATCCCATATAGGTTGTGAAGCCACTCAAAGGTGCATAAACATGAAAAACACATCAATATTTCAATCCTTCCTCCTTCCCTGAGCCCCCTGAAAAAAAATGATTTACTTTTACTTACCCAGCCATCTAGCCAGAACCTGCACTTAGCCCAGTGTGCCACAAGTCCAGTTTTTAGTCTGCTCCTCTTCTGTCCTTCTGCCAGAAGCTGGATGCTAGAACCAACCATCCCAGGTCCCCAACGTGGTCTGTGACCAAGTCACCTCACCAACCAAACCTACCCAACCTGTGTTGCTTGCTTCCTGCATGGCTGCTGATGCACTGCACTGATCAAGGTCTGTGAAGGCTGCCCACACCACTGTCATTGCTGCTGGGAGGCCTATATTGCTGCCTCGGGGAGGGGGTCTGCGCTGTTGTTTTTTTTGTGAGGCAAGTCTAGTAGAATAAATAGGTAGCCTAGTCTCATGTTAGCATCTACCTCATCCTAGCCTCTTCAGCCACCAAGGGAGATGAAGACTCATTAAGAGTAGACCAACAACAATATGTCACCACAACTCTGCTATTGAGAGTTCAGTGCTCACTGACTTCTCCAAGCTGTAGTGTGCAGCCTATCAACTCCATGGTGGGAAAGACAGTGTCACATTCGCATGGATTATGTGCTTTTGCTTGGCTGCAGCTCACTTGTGATGGCACTTCCACTAATAGGTGGGGAGAGTGGACAACAGAATACAGACACATTTGAGTCAGGAGGGCTCCTGCAGTGTGAGCACAACACAGGCCAGAAGGAGGCACTTATTGTGCAAAAGATTAAATCCAAATTTAATGCCTTTATTGCCACACCATAAGAACAACCTAGGCACAAATGTGGGGGGGGGGCATCTGCCCCCTCTGCATTACCTAAATGGCACCCCTGCTTTATGGTAGAAATTAATTCTCAGGGGCTAACATAAGTACAAGTAAATACAATAGTTTCCACTGTGTTCTGAGGTACCGTATCTCCATGTTTCAAGATGTGTCCTGATCATCATGAGGGTTAGTGTCCCTCATTGTCCCTCATTTTGAGTGTCCATATCCCTCATTTCAGTGACAAAATGTAAGGTATGGTACATACTTCCAAGATCCTACTCAGCACAAAGAGTTATGATCATGACCATTGTGTATATGCTCCATACAGAAGACAAAGGGAAAGTAAGTGAGCTGTGACAGTCATGGAGAAACACATTCATAGCACTAAATATGCATAAGGAGATTTGCATGGCCCCAAATAGGTCAGGCTTCACAACACAGAGGCCCCTCTTCGCACATCTGGAATGGGGGATGTTGGCTGACTGTATCATAGGCATTTAATGCAGTAAGCAAACAATACTTTACAAATTAATGGAAATTTAAAAACAAAAATCAAAAGCCATTAAACAACAAGGATCAGAATTAATGAGTTTACCTAATTTTTTTTCAGTTAAAAGTTTTTATTGAGGCACACGATGAAGATATCATACGTATATAGCTGTTGCATGTAAACTGCCAGGATTACATTCAGCCTGGAGGAGGACCACCTCTTCAGCATCTACAGAGTGATATGCTGAGTTTCTTACATGACTATCATTAACAGTACAAAAATAGGCATCTTTCCTGGAACCCCTGATATGTAAGCTTAATTGCTCCCCAAAGGTCCAAGGCATTGCAATAGGTTCCCATGAATTTAAACTTTCGGAGTATGCCGACAACATACTGTGGCACATCTCCTCCCCTGCTACGTCCTTGCCCGCTGCCTTGAATATTATTTCTCAATTCAGAATTATTTCCAATTATAAATTAAATTTAACTAAAACTGAGGTAATGCCACTTAATGGTTTTACCTTAAAAGCAGATGTTGAACATCTTGAGTTAGTTTGGGTCAGGGATAAATTAAAGTATCTGGGGATCTTCCGTAGTACTTCGTCCAATAATTGTCAGTGTCAGTGGCTCAGTAGGTAGCCTCTGAGGCTGGGAGATCAGAGGGATAAGGGTTCAGTTACCACATCTGGCACTTGGGTTAATATCCCAGTACTGACACTGTAGTGCAGCATGAGAGGGGTGCTGCACTTCTGAGGTGCCATCTTTCGGATGAGATGTTAAACTGAGGTCCCATCTGCTTGGAATGGTGGTAGTTCAGGTGGATGTTAAAGATCCCATGGCACTTATCAAAAAAGAGTAGGGGGATTTCCCCAGTGTCCTGACCAAATTTCCCTCATTCACTAAAAATACCACCAACAGCTTAATCTGGTTCAAGGTCAGTGGGCATTCATATGTACCCCTTCCCCCAAGTCGTGCCTGAAAATAGGCAGGATTTGTCTAGTGCACTTACCCGGTCAACAAAAACTAAATAAAAATTAAATAAAAATAAATAAATATGAAGAAGTTTAACCTTGATTCCATCCTGACTTGTATTAAAACAGACTTGGACCATTGATCACTGCTACCTATTTACTTGTAGGGCCAATTAAATACCCTAAAAATGAATATACTATCCCGGTTACTTTACCCCTTGCAGATGTGCAATTTCGCACTACCTCAGTCGTGGTTCAACCAAATTCACAGACTTTTTACTTAATTTTTGTGCAGGGTAAAGTGGCTCGTCGGGCTCTGTCCAAACTAATGTGTGCTAAGCAAGATGGGGGATTACAGGTTCCCAACCTCTTTTTGTACTATCTGGCATTGCACCAGATTTCCTTAGTGGCTTAGATCCTCTGAGAAGGACTGCACAGAGTCCTATGTTCCATTATGGGCTGATATAGAGTGTTCTTTATGTTCTGATACTGCCCTGGATATTAGATCACTCTTATATCTTCCCCAGAAGAAACTCCCTCAATCATTGAAGGGTACTCTGCTGGAAGCATCCTTCCAAGCTCATTTACAGCTTTGCTCTGTATTAAAAATCCAATCATATAAGGATATCTCCCAACCCTTATTTGTAAATCCTAACCTTCAGATAGCTGGGCACATGCTTTCAGAATGGTTCTGGCCTAATATGGGAGTGAACACTGTTGTAGACTTGGTTCACACCCAAAAGCTTCTCTCCTTCCAAGAGGCTAGGGTGTTATATCATTGGCCATCATCATGCTCTTTTTAATATTTTCACATTTCACATATGCTTTACCAGTTCTTTGGCTCTGGTCCCTGGCACAGCCCTTTTGGGAATTTGGTTTTTCCTCTGATTAAAACTGCTCCCATTTCCCATTATATATCATACTACTATCAGGATCCACGATGGGAGTCTGACAAAAATGTTGTCGAACGCCCTGTCTGTGACACCGGCAGGTCGACTGCATTCTGCGGTGACTGCCCGGTTTGCACTGTTCTTTTGTTTTCTTAGGGGCTTCACCCCGGCCCCACCTGGGGCTGCTACCTTACCCACTTTGAGGATTATCAACTCCAGTCGAAGCTGATTGGTGGGGTGCAGGACTCCTGATGGACATTGTCGGGTTCCAGCGGGTCTCCCACCGTGGCTAGGCGCTGCAGTCTCTGTTGGGGACCTCGCTGGCAAAATGTTGCTGTCAGGGGTTAACCACTACTATCAATTCCTGAGGTACTATTTAGTTCAGGAAGACTGCCCTAGATTCTATTATTGGGACCAAGCACTCCTGACTAAAAATCCCATCCAGAACTGGTCAGAGACATGGTCACATTTATACAAATACATCAAATGGAATAGATACAGGTGTATGCAATTTCAGATTTTGCACAATCTGTACTATACTCTGGACAAATTACATAGAGTGGGTAGGTTGCTCACTGACAATTGTTCCAGATGCAGTAAGGAACTGGGTTCCCTGTTCCATATCGTCTTGTCTTGTGAAACAGTGGCCCCTTCTGGAGGTTAGTCCAAGCATGTTTAAACCCATTGCTTGGTTTATCAGATGCATTTTGTCTGAAATACATCTTTTGGGGGAATATAAGGATTCCTTTGTGGGTAACCAACTATCATATATAGCCTTGATTTCGGCCTGTGTGAAGAAGGTTATTCTTTGGCATTGACTGAATCAGAGCTCCCTTCATTCCCTTGAGTGGTACAGAGAAGTGCTGTTTGCCTTATGGGCAGAACATCTCATAGCCAATATGATGGGCAAGAGTCATAACTATAAACATATCTGAGAACCCTTGTAAGTCTTATTAACTGTCTCAATATGTAACCCTACCTTTGACAGGGTTCAAGAGTATGACCAGGTAAATCAACATGCCTGGGTTCTCTTCCTTGGGCACTTTGTTTGTACAGCTTAGGTTTAGTCTGGTGGCATTGGGGAGGACTTAATGAGGGGGATGGGGAGGCTGGGAAGGGGGATGGGATTTATATACAAAATGTTCTACTTTTCTGCTTCCCTTTTGTATTTGGACTTTTACATGTGTAAATAGGGTGCAACTTGTTGCTTCAGTTTTTCTTTAATAAAGGTTATTCAATTAAAGAAAAATGTACAAACATCAATAAGTCAGACCCAATTAAACAGTCAGTCACCCCTCCTATTTTCAGGGAGGCCTACTACAGGTTCCTTGGGTACCGGGGGGGCCTGAGTGCTTAGTGCTTGCCACCCCTGAACACCAGAGCATGACTCTGTGTCTCCCACCCCCGTCATGGGGTTATATATCTGTTCATCTTCCATGGGTAACTAAGTGTTGAGCCCCATGGTGTGAGAATGTTGGGTGTTTCTTAAACTACAAACCATAACTATATACATACAGCAATCAAAGTACAGCAGAGAGGATTGCTTCAGGTTAGATATCCATAGGGTCAGCAGTGCCTGGAGTTTGAGGGATGGGTGTTCAGGGTGTTGGTGCTGAAGGAGCCCCTTTAGCCTTCTGACAGGATCTAGACCTCAAAAAGGGTTGCCAACACAAGTCAATCTTATCCAAGGTGCCCACTGTGAAGTTGGACATTATTTCATAGGTGGCCACTCAAGCCATAGCTTGTAGTAGCTCTGTTAGGGAGGGACAGCTTGAGGATTTCCATTGTGTCAGTAGCAGGTGCTTAGCTGCCACTCCCACTGCAGTGACCTACTGAGCCATGGGATTATGCTTAGGAAAGATTTAAGGGCACATCCCAACAGCAGTAGTGGAGCATTGATGGCTAGCTGGGGTGGCACTTCTGTACACATGTGCACTACCATGTACCACAATTGTCATATTTGTGGGCATACCAATAAAACATGATATAGGTGGGCACCTGCTTGATTGCAGCACCAATGTACATCTTCCTGAAGCAGGCCCAGTTGCTTAAGTTTAGCAGGGTTGTAGTACCACTCAAGTAGTGTCTTGTTCATTATCTGCCTGGACCTGCCATTCCAACAGGCACAGTGAATTCTGTGCCAGCAGTGGGCCCATTGTCTATCCGAAATCAGTGATCCCATCTCAGATTCCCTTTAGGCTTTGGCTGTAATTGAGGGGTCTGGCACTGCATCCCTGAGGTCCAAGTAAATCAGGCTCGCCCACCCCTTCCTGAGTTTAACCCATCTGCTCAGAGGTGAGGGTGGTGGTGATGAGACCTTGTGTGGTTGGGCTTGCTTCTTAATAGCATCCCTTAATTGCAAATATCTCCAAAAATGATTGGCAGGGAGATGATACCACTCACTTAAAGAAGCAAATGTGTCAACAAATTCAGTGTCTGGGACCAGCATGTCTAGCACTAGCCTAATCCCTTGAGATTCCCAAAACCACCAATGCACTTTGGCCTTACCCAGAAAGACCCTTTAGTTGTTCCACAGTGGCATATATTTCCATGAAGTGGGGTTGGAGCCCAAGAGAGCATGTATTTTCTTCCAATATATAACTGATAAGGCAATGGGTGGAGCCGTTGTCTTTGGGGCACCTTTAGTCCTGTAAAGTACCATAGCCAGTGATGGGGAACCTATTAATGAAGCCTTCAGAGGCACCCAGGTTTGGGCCATATTGCCTTCTGGGAGGAACCACTTTGTGGTTTGTGCAGTGGTAAGTTCCATATATCTTTGGAACCAGGGTAACCCCCACCTGCCCCTGGACCAGTGTTGTCATAGTTTCTGCCTGCTGAATCTTGGTGGGCACCCTTCTCACAGGAACTCCCCCCCCCAGTAGGGCATTGACCTTCTAAAACCACTTCAGGGGTATGATTAGAGGGAGATGAGCTAAAAGATAAAGTAGTCTGAGAGCTACCATAAGTTTTAGGGAGTCAATTTTCCCTGCCAGGGACAGGCATGGGGTGTCCAACTGTCAAGGTCACTTCTGTTCTCTACCAAAAAGGACTGAAAATTCATTATCATCATCTTTTCCGGGTTGGGATGTAAGATAATTCCCCGGTAGCAGATGCCTTCTGGTGATCATTTCAGTCCTAGGCAGGTTGTATCCTGCCTTGCATATACCTTGTTCATAGGAAGGGTCTCTGTCTTGCCTTAATTCACCCTCAGGCCTGACACCTTGGTAAACTCAGCAAGGGTGTCCAGAACTTTCTGTATTGTCAAGGGGTAGTACTCCATGGTGACTGGTAGGTAGTCTGCATACAAGAAAGCCTTATAGGTTGTGCCCCCAACACTGATACCTGGTATGTCTCTGGATTCCCTAATAGCAATGGCTAGGGGCTCAATTGGAAGACAGACAGCTGGGGTGACAGGGGGCAGCCATGATGGGTACCCTTCTGTAGACTGAAGGCAGGAGACATGATTTTATTAGTCAGTACTGACTCCATTGGGGAGGAGTACATCAAGTTCACCCACACTCTGAAACTTGGGCCTATCCCCATCTTTTTCAGCTTAAGCATTAAGTAAGGCCATTCGACCAAGTCAAAGGCCTTCTCAAAGTCCACAGCCAGAGCTAACATGGGAGTCCTGCTGTCCTGTACCTCACGCATCAAAGTGAGCAGCGTCCTATGATGGTTTGATCACAGTCTTCTTTTTACAAAGCCTGCCTGTGCTGGATGGATGAGTCCTAGGAACATATTCTCCATGTGGGACACCAGGACCATGGCCAGGATTTTGACATCAGCATTAATGAGGGATATTGGACAGTAACTGCCAGGGTTGAGGGGATCCTTCCCTTTTTTGGGGAGAACAGTGATCACTGCTTCCTTCATAGAAGGTGGGAGAGCTCGCTTTTGCTAATATGTCATGGAATGCCCTTAATAGGTAGCTGGTCACCACTAGCCTGAGATCTTATAAAAGTCTATTGGGAGACCACCTTTCCCCTGGGGCATTGTGGGGATTCATGGCTTTAATAGCTGCATCCTCCTCAGCCTCTGTAAGGGGATCCTCTAGAAGGGATGCCTGTGTGGGTGCCAGTTTAGGGATTGGAAGACCATCCATAAAGGCCTCAATTGTGCTGGGATCTGGTGGGGATGGAGAAAAGTAGAGATTCTCATAAAATTGGGCCATTACCTGACTGATACCCTTTTGGGAAGTGGTCAGAGTTCCCCCTTTGTCTTTAAGGCTTAAGATGGTTCTGGCAGCCCATCTGCTTTTATGGCGGTAGGCTAAAAGCTTACTGGCCTTCTCCCCACCCTCCCAGTAGGCATGACCAAGCTTCCTAAAGTTGAGCTCAGCTTTCCTCATTAGATGGGAGTTTAGAAGGAACCTAGCCTCAGTCAACTGAGCTAGAAGGGATTGCAGGGGAGACCTATATGTTAGCGCTTTGTATTGGGCCTCCAACAGCACCAGGGTCTTCTCTAGTGCTGCTTTTTAAGCATCCCTGCATTTCCATCTGGAAGAGGCATAAGCGAGAATTCTGACCTATATGGTGGCCTTGAAGGCCTCCCAGAGGGTTGAGTGTGAAACCTCCCCATTGTCATTATTGGCCCAGTAGTCAGCTGACTCAGAACCCAGCCATTCCCAAAACTGTGAGTCTTCTAATAACAGGGCGTCCAGGTGTTAGGTGGACAACACTGATTCTTCGGGGGCCAATACCATTCTAAGTTCCAAAGGAGCATGATCAGAGATAACAACTGGGTGTGTGTCCACTCTAGGCACCAGGTCATAAGTGGAAGTGGAAACCAGCCAATGATTAATTCTGCTAGAGGTGCCATGTGTGGGCAAGGAGCAGGTGTAGTCTCTCATACCTGGGTGTCTGGTATGCCAGGCATCCAGGAGAGTGTGCTCAGTCATAAATTTCTTAACTGCTATTGCTGCCTGTTTGTGCAGTTCTATAGACCCCCTGCTCCTGTCCACATTGGGATCCAGAGTGAGGCTGAAATCCCCCCCAACCACAACCTAGTGACCTACAACATTAAACTCCTTAAGAGTTTGGTTAAGGTTCTGAAAGAAGTAAGGGCAGTCCTGGTTGGGGGCATACATGTTCAGAAGGATTAGAGGGCCTTCTGGGGCAGTCATTACAACCATGATCCACCTGCCCTCTTTATTGGCCTTGTGCCGATTAACCCTCCAACCAAGGTTCTTATGAAAGAGTATGGAAACACCTTGTTTGCTGGAGGATGCAACACTGCAGACCTCTTCCCCCAACCCATCCCTGTTTATGCTTTTTAGCTTCTCCATGGGAGAGTTTGGTCTCTTGAAGGAATGTCACCAGGGGACTCAGTCTCTTAAGCTATAACATGACTTTTTTTCTCTTAATAGGTGAGTGAGCCCCCTGACATTCCAAGACACCATACTAGTCTTCATATTGACTTCTGAGGCAGAGATGTTGAACAAGCCTTAGTGTCATGTTCCAACCTGGGTTGTTAGTGGGACCCCTGTTACCTGCCCCTTCCCCAACCTAGGTCCCCTGTCACCCAACCCTTCCCCCTCCCACAGACCTTGATTGCAAGACTTTAACACAGCATGAACAGCATAAAACATAATACATCACAACTGTAAACATAACTGATTTAAAAGGCAGGAACACTAAACAATCCCACCCCACCATCCAAGTACAGAAACCAGCTGTCACTAGACTCCTCGGCTTACCTAGAACCAGGATAAAAGTGACAGTTGCTGGGGGTGGACCCCTAAGGCTGGTTGCCTAGTACGAAGGGATAGTAGGCTGTCTACTTCCACTATCCCCTTCGCTTATTTCTACAGAGCCTGAAGAAAATTAAAAAAAATAAGGAAAAGTACCAGCAAACACGAGATGCAGCTCATGGATCCAATTCAGCTTTATGGGTGTTAAGCATCTCGGACTTTGATACTCGTAAGGCTTTGAGGGGCCAGTAAGCTGGTGGGGGGAGGGTGGTTGTACGTAGCCCTGTTTCTTGCACAGGAGTTCTTCCCATCCTTCCCCTGCATAAGTATGGCCCTTAGCCTGAGTAGTAGCACCCTAGGAAACTTGTGCAGTTACTGCCAGAGGCTCAGGAACCCACCTGGCTGGGCTGAGACCATATGGTGAATCAGAGGTATCCTTCAATCCTATAACCTGGGAAGTGTGCTGGTGTTAGCTGAATAAAGAAAACCATGGTTGCCAACATCACCTAAATCTTGCAGCAAAGTCGTAGCTGTGGGGTGGTTCCCCCTTAGTGAAGACAGCGTGGCATACACATCAGGGCAAAAGGCCACCAAATGCTGATGTCCACCTGGGGCACCTGTTGTCAGCATGTGAGGCTTGACAGTGGCCATAAAAGGTGATTAGTTGGCATCCATTTGTACCCCCCCGGGGGAAGTTATACATACCAGGAAAACACTGCCCATTCCTGAGCTTGGGGGGGGTGTATCAGGACATGGAGACCATCACGCTGGGGGCACTTGTGGGCATTCATGCTTTCCGCTACATCAGAAACATGGATTCCCCCTCATTCTCCCTCCCACATTAGGACCCCCCCATCCTGCAGAGGATGCTTGCCCTAGTCAGTGGTGCCATTGTAAATTACCTTTTTTTTTAACCGAGAACCTTGTCGGTGTATCACCGAGGCTCAGTAGACCTTAATAATCAAGTGGCCTGTTTGGCCTAACTGAGCACCTTTAACCCGGGGGGGGGTTATTAAGCAGGGCCCAACTGCCACTTCAAACTATGGCATAGTTGAGATTTGGAAACCCCCAACCCCACATTCAGCGTGGGACATACCTGAGTTGACCCTAAGGGTCAGTTCCTTGAGGTCTAGTACCCCTTAAGTCCACATCTGCGGGTGCACAGCCTTGATTCAGCCAGCTGCATTCAGCTCCTCCAGGGGCAATGGGAAGGGGCCCATCTCCTCCCCCATATTCTGCCACAGGGTTCAGCTCCAGGCCCGCTAGTGCCCCAGGTGCAGCTGCTTCAGCCCAACAGTTCTCTGGGACAGCCTGGTCCAGGGGGATAGGATCTCCCTGCACCATCGAAGGCCCAACTGGAATATTTTCTTCATCCAGTAATTTGCTCAAGATTGCGTACCTGTTTGCTCCTGGTGGTGGGCCTGCTCCCTCCACTGAGGCCTCGGATTCTTGGCCAGCACTCCAATTGCATAGGTGGAGCTGAAGGGATTCATCCAGGTGCATTTCTTCTTCGGTCCTATTCCTTTGGTTACGGTGATGGCCCTTTAGAACCTGCAACCAGGGATCTGTAGTCTCTGGATGGGGCTTCTGCATAGTGCTGGATTGGGAGTGCTCCACATGGTGCTGAACTCCTTTATTAGTACAGTCCATTTGAGTCAATTATGGGGGTGCCCTAGTCCCTTTGCTCCAATCTGCACAGGACTTTCATTTGAGTTGGGAAGGGTAGGATCCCAGGAACAACTCTGCCACCTCCAGAGTGCCAAAAGAGCATGGCGAGCCATTTATCATCCGGTGCAGTAATGCAGGATAACGCAAATAGTAATCCAGCCCCAGGTCTGCACAGGCCCTCCTTGCCATGGTAAAAGTCTTCCTTCTATGAGACAGTTCCTGCGAATAGTCAGAAAAAATGAACACTCTTTGGCCATTCTAGAAAAGCTGTTTCCTGGCTCTTGCTGCCAGAATGATGTTCTCCCTGTCTCTGAAATGCAAGAATCTGGCCAGTATCGGGTGAGGCCATGCTCCCAGAGCAAACCTTGGGCCAGGGAGTCATGCACCTGGTCAATTTCTAGCAGCCCCACCCCTTCTGGCCCACAATGGCAGGGAGTTCCAACTGTACAAAAGAAATTGCGTCCTGACCTTCACAGCCCTCTGGAAAACCTACAAACTGCAGGATATTCTGGCAGCTACAGTTCTTCAAATCCTCCACCATCTGCCAGAGCAGCTGGATCTGTCTGTCTTGTTCCCTCATGCTGTTGTTTAGGTGGAGGGTATGATACTCAGTGTTAGACAGCCTTTGTTCTGCCACATTGGACCTCTGTGTGATATTAATAATGTCCGCAGCGTTTTGTTGAGCTGCAGTTTTCATATTGCCCATCTTCACCAGTAACTGTGAGAACATTCCTCTGGTTTCTTGTAGGTCCCCATCCACCGCGGGAAGGGGATGTGATTCCATTTCAGGGATCGGGAGATTTTGCAAGGGCCCAGCCTCATGGTATTTGACAGCAAATCTTCCTCCTCCAGGAACAGTCACCGAACCAGGAAATTTCACAGTGAAAGGAAACAGTAGATATATGGGCCCACTAATAGTTGAAAACTCTATTATATCCTCAGACAAGGAAATTGCTGATGCCTTTAATGAGCAGTTTTGTTCTGTCTTTTCCAAAAAATTTTTTTTTAAATTTGACCAGCATATAGATAGTTCTTCTATAGTCTATTCCATCTCTAAAACTGATACACTCAAAGCCTTGCATTCACTAAAAAAAGACATCAAGTCCAGGGCCTGATAATATCAATCCTAGATTTCTGTTGGAAACAGCTGAGGCTGCAGAAAAGCCCTTAACTCTTATTTTTAATAAATCACTCCATGAATGTCTTATTCCCCAAGACTGGTCTAATGCCACAGTCATACCGATCTTTAAAAAAGGTAATCATTCTAAGCCTGAAAACTACCTCCCTATAAGTTGAATGTCAGTTATATGTAAATTAATGGAGAAAATTTTCAAAGACATTCTGGATAAAGAAATAATCTCTAATGGTATCATCGACCATACACAGAATGGATTCAGGCAGGGGTATTCGTGTACAACTAATCTGGTATCCTTTTATAATTATATAAGTGAGGGACTTGATTCTGGTAACCCCATGGATGTAATCCTGCTTGATTATAGCAGGGCATTCGACAAGGTGCCACATGATAAACTTATAGACAAAATGCTTAATTTAAGATTTTCCCAGGTGTTAGTTAAATGGGTTACCTGTTGACTGTCCAACAGAAGACAACAGGTCAGAATAAATGGTATTCTTTCTGATGTGGGGAGTGTGACCAGTGGGGTGCCTCAGGGTTCGGTCCTTGGACCGACTCTGTTTAATGTATTTATCAGTGATATACAGGTTAGTGCAGTTAATCTCCTTTCAAAGTTTGCTGATGACACTAAGCTAGGGGGAGCAGTAAATACTGACACTAATGGGTCCATTTTAAGTAATAACCTGAAAATTATTGAACATTGGGCAACCTCTAATGGTATGATGCTCAATCCTGACAAATGCACAGTATTACATTTTGGCAAAAATAACCCTTTACAGACCTATCTCCTAAATGGTGCCCCCTGGAAAGTTTCAGTAAATGAGAGGGACCTTGGGGTCATTGTCAATAACAAACTGTCCTCATCTGACCAATGCATTAATGTAGCTAAAGCATCGAATGCATTGCTCACCCGTATTAAATGTACATTTGTATCCAAGACTGAGGAATGCATCATTCCTCTTTATAGGACCCATGTAAGGCCCCATTCTGACTACGAGTCTCCTTTCTGGAAACCTTATCTTAAACAAGACATAGATAGGATCGAGAAGATTCAGAGGAGGGCAACAAAAACGGTTCCCCAATTAGCTAATTGTGATTATTATATTAGACTGCAGAAAACTGGGTTCCACTCCCTTCAAACCAGGCGAAGAAGAGGTGACCTGCTCTTTCTATGTAAAATCCATAAATCTCATGACTTGATGAGGCAATGTGGTCTAAAATTTTCCCGGAGAAAAATCATTCCACAGCTGCATAACAAACAGATCAATGTAGCCAATTCAAGAACCGATAGAAGAGTGAATTATTTTATGGTTAGATCACCTAGACTGTTTAATAGTCTGCCACAAGATCTGGTTGATAGTAACTCCTGTCACTCATTTAAAAGAGGTCTAGACCAATGGATATAGTCCACTAACTTCAGGGAGTAAAATTCCTACCAATGTGGTGGGGGACAATCTCGATGGGCTTCGGCCTTCTTTTGTACTCTAGAACCAAGTAAACCAAGTAAATAAACAAAGATACCTTTAAGTTCTCCTGCAATGCTTCGGTATTGAGTGTTAGCTTTGGGATCAGTATAGCTCAGAATTTCGGTCGGATTTCGTAGCTGGTAGCAGGAGCTCTAGAGTCAGGCAGCCATCACCATAGGCGTCCAATCCACAAACCCCAGTTTACTTAATTTTAATGGGAAATCTATGAAAAGGGTATTTTAATGGCTCTAAGTGCTAGCAGTAGATAAGAAATAGGAACTGATGTGTTTTTAGATGAGATTTTCACCAGCTTTGTTGCTGCACACATGGAAAGCATGCTGCATGTGAACCTGATGTTATTTTTAAATGATGTTCATACCAGCTTAACTGCTGCACTCATGTCAAGCACGCAACATGCAAATCTGATGTGATTTTTAGAAAATGTTCACACCAGTTTACCTGCTGCACACATGTCAAGCTCGCAGCATGTGAACCTCATGTGCTTTCGAGACCTGGCTCGCATGGGTTCACTTTGTGTATACAAACTATATGTGGCATGTATTCTCCATGTACACAGCACACTTTTCTGTAAGGGTCAGTATCAAAAGCCCTATGAGGAGAAACAAAAGGACCTCAATATGTACACCCTGGAACACAGGAGGGAGAGATGGGATATGAAAGAAACCTTTATATACCTCATGGGGGTAAATAAGGTACAGGGGGGAATATTTATCAGAAAAAAAGGTGCTCAAGAACAAGGAGACATGCTATGAAGCTGGAGGTGGTAAATTCAGAAAAGATGTGAGGAAGTACTTCTTCACAGAAAAAGTGGTTATTGCCTGAAACAGTTTTCCAGAGGAGGTGGTGGGGGCAAAAACAGTGGCAGGGTTCAAGAATGCATGGGATAAGCACAAGGGAATCATAGTGGAAAGGAACAGGAGGAGGAAGGGAGAAAGAGCTGTAGACTGGGCAAGGTCTGCAGTAATAGTGTAGGTAGTGAGAAATGGGCAGGATGGATGGGCCAGGTGAGGTCCTTATCTGCCAACAAATTCAATGTTTCTATGTTTCTAGTTTACAGGATTCTTTGGCCAGCATGTGAGTCTCCCGGAGGCAGGCTGTGTTGCACTTGGCTGAATCAAGGAAGTTCAGAATTTTCTTCCTCTTAATGGGATGGTTTATGTCTTGAACATTCCATGATACTGTTATCAGTTCAACCATAGTGCGACTCAATCTGTTAGACGGATACATTTTAGAAGAAGATGGATTCACTCTTATCTCGCATGTTAAAACCTAAGTGGGTGTGGATCTACCTACCTGAGGGAATGGTATATGAGGAGACTGATGAATCTATGCTGAGGCAGTACGTAGAGACTCTATTGTTATACAAGATAGAACACAACATGTAAAGGTGCACAATACCATTTACAAACTTATCTATCCAGACATGAAAAATCCCTTTGAGCTTGTTCCAGTTTCTCCCCTTAAGATACATAATTTGATTAGCTACTGACATGAAGTAACCAAAAGTAACTATGTTCAATAAACAAACAATAGAAAGCATTTGGTAACATGTAGGTGGGGAGGACAGTGAGTGATGGGGCGATGCATTTGTGCTCATCCTCCTGCTGCAGCCTTCCACCCTATATGATGTAGCTACCTGTAGTTTGGGTTTTGTTATCAGTGCTGAGTGTAACGATGAGCACTAGCTTAGCTTTTGGCTCCAACTAAGCCATACTGTTCCAGCAGAAAAACCTAGTTGGTTACTCATGGCAAGAGCCAGTTGTATGGGAAGTGCATTGGTATAAGGCAGCTAATTTTGTACCGATGGACTAGCTCTCTGCATGTCCTGAGGGTGAGGGCCTGTGGGCCATGTTAATAACATTCAGGGAGATAGTAGTAGTTTGCTCTGAGCAACTGCAAATATTTAAATGTTATAACCATTGTAGTGGGTAAACAACAGTTTATATGGGTTGGGCTGCTGCAATCCTGTAAGATCATATGCATACCACCATTGTCATTGGGTCTAGGAGGTGCAAGGGCAGGTATAAACCATCCTGCACTGCTGTGATTATGTGTGTGAGCCCTGTGGAGATTGTGTGGCTAGAGTGATATAGCCTTAAGAGGTTTGCTCATGTACCTGATTTATTGACATTCGGGTACCTGTAAGCTGGAACCACATGGTAGGGGAGCAGTTAGCAGTCTGCTGCATTCTGTTGGGGGGCATAAATTCTATCAGATACCACATCTGTATTGAATTGCCTCACCCCAGTTTATCACCTGATCTTAACATCCAGGAACAATTTGAGCTGGGGATTTGTCCCATGGTGTGAAGCCATGAATCGTTTAGTAGCACCGTGTCTCAGTGGGCTATGGGGAAGGGTGTGCTCTCAGGCTGAGAGTCATCATCTGGTTTTTGGATTTGAGCTAGGTGAAACTGGCAAATTCTGAATTTGTGGAATTTTCATTAAATTCCATGACATTTTGCATAATGTTGTGTTTTTATTATGAAATTTCTGAAATGTCTTAATTGGCCATAACTCAGTTAGTATTACAGCTAGAGGTCTGCAGTTTGGCCTGCATATTGTTTGGTCTTGATAAGTTGCATAACATTTGGATGAGTGGGATGAGACGTTATAGGGGCTCAAATTCTGTCAATTTAAAATTCGTGTGAACATTTATGAAAATATTTCTATGCTTACAACTTAAGTCACCTTTGAGCTAGATAATTAAAAACTTAGATGCATGCTTTCTTGGAAGATCCATAGATTATGCTAAATAGAGAAGTAATGGTTATGTAAATTGTAAGTTTTAGACATGATCTGCCTCCTGACATGACTTCCTGGGCTTGCTTCCGAACCCACATCAGTGAACCTAACAACACTGATGATATTCCATTCTCTAGTTTTAAACTGATAGGGTCTTAAAATGCTGCAGTTTACATAATTGCAAAATGTAATGTTGAAATTTCTGAAAGTTTGGAGACATAACTGAGTCACCTTTAAAGCTAGAGATCTGAAACTTAGCACACATCTATATGGAAAGTCGCCATTCCAAATTTGATACAATTTGCACAAACACTTTTAATTTACATAGTTGTGAACTATAATTTTAAAATTTCTGAATGTTTGGAGGCTTATAACTCAGTCATCTTTATAGATAGAGATCTGAATCTTGGCATACTTCTGTAGGATCATAGAAAACATCATCAATTTGGAGCAATTTGAATAAACAGTTTATAAATTAGATGGAAATAACTGAAATTGCAAATTTAGCAAAAATGTGCAAAATATTTGCATACATTTCACAAAATTACATGGAAGCAAAATCAGCATTTCACCAGCATTTCACTGGCAGAAGATAAATTTCACCCAGCCCTATTTGAGATGGCTCCCATATACAAAGGTGAAAGAGGAAGTAGCATAGGCTGGGGAGTCAATCCATTTAGAGATGCTCCCTCTGTATACAGCAGCAATTTGTGCTTGAGAATGACTTAGCTCATTGTGCTGGTGCTGTAGCCATCAGTCACTGAAAGATAGCCAGAGGGCAGTATTCAAACTTGGAGGATGCTGAAAGGGCTTTGTTCTTGACTTTGAGGGATGTAATTCCATTGTGGGCTTTACTGTCTGGGTGGGACTGATGAAGGTGTTGCCTCACCTGAACTTCACATTGAGGGGAAAAATATTGGGACTGAGATTTTTATTATAAAAAAACTCCCCTATGGTAAGTCCTCTACCCCGTATTGGGGATCTTATCATAACCACTCCTCCCTCCTTGTTCCAGTGCCCAATAAGCTGAGTAAGTCCTCCCACCCCACCCCAGTTCCCTGCAGCCTACCCTGAATAGCTGTATTTCAAGGAATGAAGAAACAAAAAGCACTTACTCTGCCAGAGTTACCCAGAACTAATGATTTATTGAGAGCATAAAACTGTCTCATTGAGAAGAACCTGTGGTTGAGGGTGGATGTGCAGGTCCTGCAGGTTGGTTTTTCTCTACTGGAACACCTTCTATGATTACTGCCAGCACAGTAATCTGTACTCTGTTTGCAATGTCCACATTGTTGTAATGCCTGTCTTAATGTTCCCCATAATTTGTATTTCTCTGACGTGGAACCTTTGTAAAAGAGCCATGGCTCAAAGGTATTTCTAATCCTAGACTTGATAAATAAATTGGTTGAAGGAACACAACTCCTTCTGGTAGTGTAAGAAAGTCCTCTTCAAACTCCATTCCATGGGTTGTGATTGTTTCCTCTCCACACTAGGTCAGGTGACTTTCAGCTTCTCTTGGTTCCCTAGGTACCATGTTGGGAGGCTCAGGTTCCTATGATGGCATGCCAGAGCTCAGTGAGAAATTGTGAGAACTCCAACTTCTGTTCTGCTGACATTGTGATGGTGAGCCTAGGAGTGTGTCCTCTCCCTCCCTCTGGTCCTATGCCTCTTAGGTTTTTGTGTATGCCAGGGTTTGCAAGGAGGCAGTGAAGCAGAGCTAGGATGAATCGATTGTCCTTAGGATTTGGAAGTGAAGCTCATTGGCTCTGTATGCGCTTTTGCTAACAGTGCATTTTGGGCTCCCGATCCTCCATGATGCCGCTGCAGTAGTTTTCCCATTTAAGCTTAATTGTACTCCTCATAAAGGTGTGGACATCTTGAGAAGTTGGAAAGGAGTATAATTTATTTATCCATAGGATATTCAGAGTGGCAGGATAGTGCAGATTGTATGTCACATTGTTCTGGGTCAGTTCCTTTTTTATCCCCAAATAGGCCTTATGCTTATCTGCCAACTCCCTCAAGAAATCTTGAAAGATATGAATTCTGTGTCTGTTCCATACCAGTGGGCCTTTTTCTCTTGCCAGTTCCAGGATTTGTTCTTTAGCACTATATCTGATGAACAGTGATAGGATCAAGTATGAAGGGGAGCCTCTCCCAGGTTGAGGCGCTAGAGAGTGGTGAGCCTTTCTATTTTGGTGGGATAGTCCCAATAAAAATCTAGGGTTTGAGGCAGTATAAACTAGAGAAAAGGCAGCATGTCATTAGATTCAGTGCTTTCTGGGACTCCTACTATCTGGAGATTATTTCAGTGACCTCAGTTTTCGAGGTCATCCACCTTAAGTCATAGTATCTGTACTTGCTGCTCGAGTTGGGCCACTCTGTTGGCCTGCTTAGCTGACTGTGATTCCACACACATCATGAAGAATTTGATGTTGGCTATGTGGATTTTGGTTGCTTCTAGGTGGCCTTCCACATGCTGCACATATTTGTTTCTTTCGGGAATGTCAGCTGTTAACCCTTGGGCTGCCAACAGAATTAGAACATACAGGAATTTTGTCTGATATATCAGTCCGCAGTCCCGCAAGGTTTAAAGGTTGAAGGATTTGTTTGATATCTGAGAGGATGGTCACACCCACCACCATATGAGTTGAGGCCAACACTATTTCCCATGCTTTAGCCCTCCAGTCTGCTGCTGTTTCTCAGATCAGGTTATTTAGTACCGGGCTGTCAGATTCTGCTGAAAAGGGTGTTGTTTTGCAGCACAGTTAGAGAGCAACGGAAGGAATGTTAAAATTGCTATCTGGCTGTTTTCTCACTGACAGCTAATTATGAATTTTGAAGTGGCTGTTGAGGAGCTAAATGACTAAGCAGCTATCTTGATTCTTGGCTCTCTAGTGCACTCCTGGCTACCATTTTGTTTTGTAGATGATACTAAAGTTCAATGTCAAGAGATACATTTTCCATTTTTTCTTGTGCTCTGGCAACAAAGATTGAAGCTTTGTCCTGCATGCTCTTGAAATCTGACTGGTGCCACTCCATCTTTGCTTGATCCACCATGCTCCAAGCTGAAAGGCAGTCAAGTCCTTTAGTCTGCAGTCACCTCGATGCTGGCCCAACCACTATGAAGATCTTCAAAAATAGAAAGGATATCAAAATGACATTAAACTTTGTCCTTTTCTCAAGCAGTGAATTTGCCGCACTGGCAGCTTTGGCATCAATATTTCCAGAGGTACTAATGAAATGCAAAGCAAAGTCTGGAGAATTGTCACATACAGATTCTTTTCTTGATTTTCCTATTCTCCAATAATCTATGCAGTGCTCTTGGTTTGGCCCACCATCTGGTTTCAGCAATCTTTTGAAGCTATCTGAGTTTGTCTTGTCCCATCCCATTGATGCTCAATCTCCATATGGTCATACTTTTGTGAGACTCACTTATGAAGATAGATGTCCTTCATAGCAAACAACCAAATAACATCTTTGCTTCCACAACAGTTTCAGTGGTGTCTGCAACACATAAATTTAGAACATGTGCATAACACCAGGTACACACTCTGGTGAATCCTTTTTGATTAATGCCAGCAACCCTACAAACTCACTCCTCATGTTGGTTGCAGCAGCAAATAACTCCCCAATAATGTTCTTGAGTTTTAATCCATGTTTTTCTAAGTTGTCTTTTAAAATGTTATGAATACCTTGTCCAGAAGTATCCCGCACCTCTACTACAGCAAACAGTCATTCATAAACTTTTAGGTCTTTCACATACTGTAGAATGACAGCCACTTGGTCAGTCACACCAGTGTCCTGTGTGGTATTCATCTTAATGCTGATCTTCTGGTCTGTAATATCTCATACAATGGCATCTCAGATTATCTGCCAAATAATCTCTATGATTAAGTGTGCAGTGGTCTTTGATAGCAAGGTAACCAGCAGACCATGGCCATAAACTTCAGTGGTGATATTTTCTGTCTACATTCTCTGCTTCCTTCTCTTGCTCTGCTCCTCTGGTTTTTGGACATGTGTATTAAGAGGAACATCAAACTGTGACAACAGAAGGATTAATTCCAAGAAATTTTCATGGCTGAACACTGGGTTCTCCAAGCTGTATAGAGCTTCATATTTACCATGTACAAGCCCCTCACTCCCGATGCCTAGGGATAACCTGTTGGTATCTTGGTGGGGGGGGGGGTACTGTACAACCAGAGAAACAAAGTCAAATATAATAAAAACATGGTCATTATCTGGTTCTCATGCTGTAGTGAGATGGCTTCACAGGAATGAGGAACAGGCACTCTTCTTTGCTTTGGTGGGCTAACTGTAGGGGGCAATGTTCATTAACAGGCAACAGGCACAGTTTAAATCAATTAAATTCAATGTCCACTCCAGAATCAAAAGTACAAAACTGATTTAATGTAAAACAAGATACATGTTGAACCACTCCATGGACCATAGGGTAACGATTATGTTGGGGGGTACTTCACATGCCAAGACCTCACAATTGTCCAGCAACAATCTCCTTTCCAACAGATTGATTTACCTCTTGCAGACCATCCTATGAGCCAAAAAAGGTTACATTCCTGACAGCAGGGTTAAATGTGGTCTGAAGAGGCCACACATAGCGGTAGTTCAAACTCAGCATCACTCTCATTTCATATTCCTTCCCTTTACTCTGTCTTCCCTTAGGCACTTGCTTACTGTTCCCGTCCCTTAGTCTCAGTAATACTCAAATGGATGCAGCAACTGTGACAGCACGAGACGTTTCTACTGTCCCAGTCCTATTTCTTACTTTTTCTTTCTTTACCCTTCTACACAGGGGGTTACTTTAAAACACAAGGGGTTGATTTTCAACAACTGGGAGCTACTTCTCTTACAGAGGGCTCTTACACTTCCAATGGTGTCCCTTTTAGCAAGAACAAAAAACACCAAAGATCTTCAAGGATACCCAGTCGATGATGCCACGTGCCTGCAGCTGGGCTCTTCGGGGTGGTTTTGCATACCCTTGGCCTGTCCAGTAACTCCAGGCACTGTCCGCTCATGCAGTGATTTCAATTTCCAGACTACCTTTACCCAGTGGACTGCTTGCTGTGCCACACAGAGCACCCAGATGTCCTGCTACCCCTCCGGGGTCCCACACAACCACTCCCCACATGGATCTTTTCCTGCATCCACAGACTGCACCCCCTGAGATCCCACACACTGTAGCAGCCACCGACCAAAAGAGAAGGGATGGAACTGCCACCACTACACCATCAACAGTCCAGGCTGCCACCTCTGAACTGTGCCTAGAGATCACTTGGCGGGCCTCCATCCTTTGGCTTCTCTGGGCTCCAGCTCCCAATCCACACCAAAAGGACCCAGATGTTTTGCTCCACTGCTCCCCTTCACATTCACTGCCTGAACCACCACATCTTCATACATGGATCTTCAAGAGAGGCAGGCCGGGGTAGCAAGTGACCACCACAGCCCCGCAATGGCCCTCTGGCCAAACTTGTGGGCCTGAACTCCCAACTCCTCTCACCTTTCCTCCCCTTCCTCATCTCCCTCAATGGCAGCAAAACCCTCTTTTTGTACCCCCTATGAATAGGGCCCCTTGCCGGCAGCAGCAGGCCCACTATCCCAGACCAACCAGCACTGTTGCTCTTTCTGTACCTAGCTACACAAATGTTTAACTAGTAAGCTCCTAGAGGGTGCTTACACATGATATGGTAGGCACTGGCATCCCATACACTTAGCCACTTTAATAATCCTTCTTTTAACATCTACAGTATGTTCTGCTGGACTTGCTTCTTCTGACTCTCAGCCATATCTTTCTTCACCAGCATGTCAATATCCATGTTCACTCTACATGCCAGATATGCATTCACAGCTGCATTTTGAGCTTTTGAATCCTTCTGTTCTTCCATGCCTTAGTAGACATGCTTAAAGTCTTGGTATCCTATAACAAATTGAGTTTCCACATCTGAAATGCCATGCAGGTGCTACAGTGGACAGAATGCACCAAACCATCAACCACCTGTACAGTAATCCAATTTTTTGGCATAAATTTGTTGCTCCCAGAAAGTGCCCACTTGTAGAGTCTCAAAGGATTGGAAGATAGGAGCTTAAGATCAGTGGGACCAGGGTTAAGTAAATGCCTTTGAGCAAAGTTTACTTTTTTTAAAATGAGAGGCATTTTTTGGGGGGTTTGAAAATCTGTCATCTTAGTTTAATCAGCAACAAGTTGAATAGTTGTTTCCATTGCCGAGTCCATTGGCTGTATTTCTTGAATCCTCAGAATCTGACTTGCAGTGCAGCTGCTGAGATACAGTTTGTCCACCTTTTATTGCAGCTGCCTCCTGAGAGGTATTCTCTGTGCTGTGCTGTGCAGTGTACTTTGTTTTGCAGACTTGCAAATAGCGATAGCGTGCATTGTTATGAACTAGAGGATGCAGAAAACAGAGCAGACAAGTTAGCTTATTCCTTTTCTGGGCCCTGGATTTGAGTTTGCTCATCTCAGATATGGTTGCTCTTCCCTCGACTTGTACCACACAGCTTGCTTCAATGGGATGGTCTTCCACCCCACACATGCTGGTCCAATATTTTCTAAAAATTCTTTTAATACCATTCAGTCTTACCAAGGCAGTGACCATCGACAAACTTTCACAACAAATACAACCAGTTTTACCATTGTTAGCTCAGCTCCTCTGGTCAGACCTCACTTTCACTGATGTTGGGCTGTGTCATTCACTCTGCTCCCTCTGTTACCTCAATGTCTGCTCTGTTCTTGCTGCTATTTACCAGCCCATTATAGTAATCATATATATATATCATATATAGTAATCATACAGTAATTGAACTACATGACACAGACATCATGCAACAAAACAATCAAGTTTAGCAGTGGGTGACCAGTACCACTAAACAGATTTCCTTTCAGTTTGCTCACTCAAGCTGTTAGCCCCCCCAACTCAAGACATGCACAGACTAATGAGGATCCTCCATCAGACAGTACACCAGTCTTAGAGCAGTAGATTGAGAATGGGCTACTTAAAGGTGGCACTCCTTTGAAGGTACCTTGGTGTGTGGCTGAAACAAAACCTCAGTTTTGCCAGACACATTTTACTGTATGCCATGTATAACTCTATATCTCTACCACAGATATTAAGCGCTGTACATTATCGTAGCTGAGGATTCATGCCTGAAGCCACGCCAGTGAAAAAGCAGCCAGCAACAGCCGCTCCTACGGCCGCCGCCACCACCGACTCCCTCCAGCAGCCCTTACTGGCATATGGGCATCGGGGAACGGATCGTAGCTCAGGTATTAACCACTAAAAACCTTCTCAGAGAGCCAGCACACCTGGGCACCCTTGATTGGTGTGGCACTGCCCTGGGGGATCGTGATTGGTCCGCCCGCTTGCCTGCTTTGCTCTGATTGGAGCGCCTTTTCTATAGACTTATACAGTGTTCCCTGCTCTAATCTCGACTTCTGAGCTCTTGCTCTTACTTGAATTTTGTGCAAAAAATGTGAAAGTGTATGTAAAGTTGGGTTAAATTAAGGCTGCAAGATATTACTGTGTCCTGCCTAGCATAGACTGTTACCAAATTGTAAACTTAGGCAGTGTATGGTTAACGAGTTAAGCTGTACTCTCCCCTTCTGCTATCCTACGGTGTAAGCTATCGCCCTGTCATCTGAACTTCTCTGATTGCATTTTACAGTGTAAAACTCTCACTCTGTCCTCTGAACTCCACTGTTGCTTTTTTCTCATCTTTTCCACAGTACTTAGCGTTGACCTGCTGTAACCCCCCCCTTAAACTAATTGCAATTTGCCTTGTTTTCGGTGGCTGCCTTTCTCTCCTTGAGACAGTACACCCTCCCCACCAGCTTCCTCTTCTATCATCCAGCCATTTACTTTGTCCTGCCTGCCCAGCCCCTGTAATTGTTTCCTTTGTCTCTTCTATCACCCCGACCCCCTGCTGACGAACTGTCACCAGCTTCCCTGCTTTCCCACCCCTGAAACACTGTCTGTCCTTATAAATAAGTGATCCAGCTCTTTTTCTGTCCATAGGATTCGCGCCTGAAGGCGCTCCGGTGAAAAAGCAGCCAGCAACAGCAGCTCCTACGGCCGCCGCTGCCACCGACTCCCTCCAGCAGCCCTTACCAGCATAAGGGCATCGGGGCATGGATCGTAGCTCAGGTACTAACTGCTAAAAACCTTCTCAGAGAGCCAGCATGCCTGGGCACCCTTGATTGGTGCAGCGCTGCCCTAGGGGGATCGTGATTGGTCCACCCACTTGCCTGCTTCGCTCTGATTGGAGCGCCTTTTCTATAGACTTATACAGTGTTCCCTGCTCTAATCTCAACTTCTGAGCTCTTGCTCTTACTTGAATTTTTCTCCCGCCCCCACCACCGCCTCCCAGGCCTCCTTTAAATACACTTATGCTCCGCCTTCCCTAACTCTTTGCTGTTTCATTGGCCTAGTATTGTTTGCTGCCAACCTATGACTGGTAGCTGAGTGTGGTCAATAAGCCTGCCCTTGTGCAAATATTTTCAGAGCCTTGGCCACTAAACTGATCTGCTCCTGCTCTTCTTGTTCCCCTTTCTGTTGTACATCTCACTTAGGTTTTAAGTGAGTACCTAGGTGGGTCAACTACTTGCCCAGGAAAACACTGCACTAATACCAATTGTAAGACCACCCATCCTGGTACTATGGCTTTCCTTACTGTGCTATTATTATTCCTAATGTACAGAGTACCTAACAATACAGTGCAACCCGAAGTACCTCAATGCAAACCAGTTCTCCAATGCACTTTATCAATACCTTATGTTACCATGATAACAATACGCCATTTACTTCATCCTCCTCCCCTTCTAGCCTATTCCCCGGTTTACCACCCTCCCCTTACTGCTGCCCTCGCCTATGTCTATTCGATCACTAACATTGATCACGATAAACTGTCATTACAGTGGTGCTACCTCCTGTGCAGTACGTTATGGGCAACCTCGAAGAAATTAAAAAGCAGTCTCCATCCTTATAAGCTCCTTAAAGAAAATTATATTACTGCTTCTCCTCTGCTCAGATAATGTGGAGCTAAACCCAGCCCCCCCTACAACTTGCCTCACATATCGATTTTGCTGAGATCACAGGTCTCAAAATGATGATGGTCAATATTCTAAGCCTGCCTTAAAAACTTGTACAATTGCAAGCCTGGGCCACACATATCAACCCTGACCTTATCATAATTACTGAGTCATGGTTAAAAAAGACAAATACTGATCAACAAATTTCAGTACAGGGCTACAAACTATTTAGAGCTGACAGAGATTCTAGAGGCTGGGGTGTGGTTATTTACGCCAAATCTAAGTACTCGGTAACTAATATTAGTTGTAAATCTTTAGTTAAGGAATTTGAGATCGTCTCTCTGAACCTTCATCTCCCCTCTTCGGAATGTATTACTATTATAGGTGGCTATAGACCTCTGTCTGGTCGCGATGAAGTCCTTAATCTTCTGAAATCCATGTTCGCAGATGCAAAAACTGAAACAATATTTCTAGGGGATCTAAATATGGATTGGCTAACACCTAAATCACATTGCCTCATATCCCTTTGCGACAAGCTAGGTCTTGGGCAATTAGTCAACGAACCTACTAGGAATAACGTTCTAAATACTGCCAACAGCTCCATCCTAGATGTGGTACTAACCACCCACCCACATAAAATATCTCACTCAGCAGTATTTCACAATGACATGAGTGATCATGGGATTGTTGCTTGCATAAGATCTCAAATTAAGGCCCGACCGCAGCCCATCTTTATAAAAAAATGGTCCTTTTGCAAGTTCAGTGCAGTAAACTTCCTTTCTGACCTGGGCATGATCAGTTGGCAAGACCTCTACCTAGCCAAAGATGTCAATGAGGCAGCTTATGCCCTTAATGACAATCTTACTAGAAAAATAAATAAGCATGCCTCTTTCATCAAAGTAAGGGTACGGAACAACTCTAACCCCTGGTTCACCTCGGATCTTAAGGCAGCCCTCATAACCTGAGATAAGCTCTGGGCAAAAGCTAGACATTCCAAGAAATCTTTGGATTGGCAGGCTTTTAGAACAGCCAGGAATACCTGTGTGAAAAGTATATGGTCTGCTAAAGCTAACTATTATATCTCTACCCTAGAAGAAGCTAAAGGTAACCCTCATAAGATATGGAAGGCAATCAAATCTATAGAAGGGCGTCCCATGGCCCCTTCTGTCCCAACAAAGATAGTTGCAAGTGGCAAGATTGTGGAAAACAAGTCCCTAATCCTTGAGGAACTTAACTCCCACTTTGCCACAGCTGGATTAGCTTTTGACTCTTCACCTTATGCTGGTTCTGTGGTGAGCCAGCATACCCCCCTCCATATCTAGCCCCGCACCTAGCCCTTTCCAACTGCGCGAGATAACTTATAAAAAAGTAGAAGATTCTCTCCTTAATTTAGACACCAAAAGAAGTGCAGGGGACAATGGCTTTGAACCCGTTTTCCTAAGGTTAGGATATGCCCATCTCACTGCCCCAATTCTCCATATCTTCAATCTTTCCATTACATCTGCTACTGTGCCGTCCTGCTGGAAATCAGCACATATCCTCCCTCTGTTTAAATCTGGCGACCTGTACGATGTAAATTTTTATTTTTTTTATTTTTTTTTTTACCAATTATTTTACCAGGTGAGGCACACTAAGCTGAAAGCTTGTTTGCAGGTGCAACCTGGGAGCACGAGGAAGTTAAGTGACTTGCTCAGGGTCACACAGTATGCACCTAGGGGGCTGTGGGATTCAAACCCAGGTCTCCAGATTTGCAGCTCAGAGCCTTAACCCACTGCACCATACTGCCTCCTATAACTACAGGCCTATCTCCATATTGCCTATCCTTTCTAAAGTTCTCGAAAAACTGATCCACAATCAGTTAAAATCTAACTTGGAAACCTTCTCTCTCATCAACCCAGTCCAATCTGGCTTCTGGGCAAATCATAGCACAATCTCTGCACTAGCAAAAGTAACCAATGACTGGATCTCTGCTATAGATGCAAAGAAGGTAACTGGAGCAGTCTTTTTGGATCTAAGCAAAGCTTTTGATACTGTTGACCACAAACTACTAGTCAATTGCCTTGCAAAGTTGGGTGCCACATACCATACTACCCAGTGGTTCTCTAGTTACTTAACTGGGAGATCCCAAAAAGTAAAAACAGAAGGCTGTTTTTCTTCTGCCTTGCCAGTCGTTAGAGGTGTCCCCCAAGGATCCATCTTAGGCCCTATCTTGTTTTCATTATACATTAATGATCTCGATTCCAACATATCTACGTCCAATCTGCACTTTTTTGTGGATGATACTGTGCTGTATACCTCTGGCTCATCGCTATCTGAAGTCAAGGGAGTGCTTCAAGCGGACTTTGCACAACTTGAGCATAATCTAATAAAGGCAAAGCTTCTGCTTAATGCCAAGAAGACTAAAGCAATGATATTCTCCCATAGTGCTGCCGCAGGTACCCCCAATACCCTGCCCCAAGATGTCATTGTTACCACGCTAAATGAGCCTCTGGAAGTTGTCACCAAATTTAAATACCTGGGTATCTGGATTGACAACAAACTCTCTTTCAATGACCATATTGAAGATGTTTCTAGAAGGCTAAAAGCCAGACTAGGTTTCTTCTTTAGAAATAGGCCCCTCTTCCCCCTTGAAACTAGAAATAAGCTCATTCAGGCCACTTTTCTCCCCCTTCTCGACTACGGTGATGTAATCTACTCCTCTACCACTCTTGCAAATCTAAGTAAACTGGACATCCTTTATCACTGTGCGTTACGGTTCATTACCAACTCCCCTTACCGTTCGCATCATTGTGACTTATATGCAGCTGTTGGATGGACATCCCTCACTACTAGACGCCTGCTCCATGCTGGTCTATGGACTCTTAAACTGCTCCTGCACAATTACTGAGCTATCTCTCATCTCTCATTAGTATTTCACATAGTGCATACTCGCTAAGAAAATCTGACTTTATTATGCTTAATATACCTAGGACGCGGACCTCCTTTGGTAAACGTGCTATTGCACATGCCCTTCCCTCTATTTGGAACCAATTACAGACTGTACTGAAACTAACTAGCACAGTTTCAATTAACTTTTACAAAGTGCTAAGCTCAGCTAAAATAAAAGATACCTGCAACTGTCATTAAGCCTCTTCTTATCCCCATGTGTGCCATGTGCATCCTTTGGTAAAACATAATTGCTTTGTTCATATTAACTACTTATTGCTTGCACTTTCATTTATATTAAGACACTATTCCACTATCCAGCTCCTGACTTATATCTGCTACTTTGCTGCAGCAATCCAACTCCTGCTATCCCTTCCCTTCCTACTCCTGGCTCTGTCTATGTATACACTTCTATGATCACACTATCAAACCATTCCTACCTTCCTTACCCATTTTATTCTGTTGTTTGTCCCATCTGCCAAAATGTATGTATTGCAAACACCAGTTACCATGTTTCAATTATCAGTATGCTATCTATAAGTCGCTACCCTGTGTTACATTAGCTGATTACCACCAGCGGTCATCCCATGTGGTGTCCTTGTATGTATATCTTGCTTGTATTATGTGACGCTTGCATTTATGTATATATTGTTTATTAACTATTTATGTATGTATGTTCTGTATGTCTATATGTCACAGGACCTCCTTGTGAATGAGCTTGCTCAATGGAGTTTTCCTGCACTAAACTTGAACTTAAACTTGAACATGCTACAAAAATCCTGCCTTCCCCTCCCAGTCTACTGCAAAGTCTTCAAGAAAATTATGATGCTGATGTGGTCAGTCAATGAATTATAAGGAAAGCAAACCTAACAGCATACAGCACCTACAGTAATACATTTTTCTGCTCTACAAACACATTTTTTGGCTTATCTCAAGGGTCAAATTGGAATCACACCCCACAACAATTACAAGAAAGCCTCATGGTCTTGGGCATTGTTTTCTTCTAAGCAAACCTGCATTATTTCTCTTTTCCTTTTTTCCCTTTTGGATTTGGCTGGCTGTTCTTTGGTTCGCCTTCCCTACCGCATTGCCCCATCCCCCAGAATCTACCTGCGTCCAGTGGAATTCTCCCTGGATAACCCCCCAGGGTAGAGCCATCAAGGATACCTCAAAGCATGACTCCCCAAGTGGTGCCACAGTGAGATCCAGTGGCACAGAGCCTTGGACAGCTGTGTGGTGCTCAGTGGGGGAGGCAGATGTTCTCCATGCTACATCTGGGATTTTTTTCTCATTATTGGGAGGTGTGGTGTGCAGTGACACAAGGTGTATAACACTCCAACATCTGGCACACCTCCCAGACCCAAGAAGCCACAACACATCACCCCTGGCCTCTGCCAGGGGTCAGTCAGGTGTTGAATGCTAACCCACACTTCCCCTAGGAGGAGGAGGAGGAGGAGAGCAGTCCTTCGGATGCTCGATCCTCCTCCCCCCAGCCAGCCCTCTGATGCCTGGGTTTGCATCCATACACAGGATGTCTGCATCACAGGCAGAAGTCTGACCACTAAAATGGCAGGCTGGCCATCATTTTCCTTTTTAATAAAAATGGATCCAGGCACTATAAAATCATTTCACTGGGAAAAGGGGCTTACTGATGAATAGAACAGGGCAAAATGTATCTTCTTCTCATGGAATTCTGGCAAAAGATGATTTCACTTCCACAGAATTTTGAAAAAGTTCCACAAAACTTTTGTGACATTTTGCCAAAATTGTGATTTTGGTTATTTCCATCTTATTTACAAAGTGTTTGTCCAAACTGCATCAGATATGGTATGATGCATTTGCCAGTTCCCATACACAAGAGTACTAGATTTCAGAGTTCTATGATTAAAGATGACTGAGTTATAAGCCTCCAAATGTTTGGACATTTTAAAATTAGAGTAAACAACTATGTAAACAAAAAGTGTTAGTCCAAATTGCACCAACTGTGGTATGGTGACTTTACCTGCATCCATACATACTGTATGTGTACCAGGTTTCAGCGCTCTGGTTTTTAAGGTGAATGAATTACAAGCCTGCAAACATTCAGAAATTATTACAATTACATTTTGCAATTATGTAAACTACAGAATTTTAAGCCCTTATAAGTTTAAAACTAGAGAACATAATATCACCAATGTTGTTAGGTTCATTTGCCCTAAATATTAGACTGTACAGCAACTCCATGACCCATTAAAGCACCATGTTGCTGTGCTGATGACCCAGGTTTGGGAGTGAGCCTGAGAAGCTGTGTTGGAAGGCAGGCCATGGCTAAAACTTACAATTTACATAACCATTAGTTCTCTATTTAGCAGTTTCTATGACTCTTCCAAGAAAATATGCATCTAAGTTTTTAATTGTCTGGCTCCAAAGGTCTAAGTTGTAAGCATAGGAATATTTTTAGAAATGTTCACAGGATTATTAAATTGCCAGACATTTGAACCCCTATAACTTCTTTGACCTTCATCAAAATGTGGCCAAACTTTTCATGGTTTTATGGCTCATTCCAGCAAATAAGTATACCAAATGTCATGTATCTAGGAGTAATACAGACCGAGTAGTGGCCAATTAAAGAATTTTGGAAAATTTAAAAAAAATTGCAAAATTACACACAAATTCCACAAATTAAGAATTTGTTAATTTCACCCAGCTCTACTGATGAATAAGAAAAACAAATAATACTTTACTCAGATTTTGACCCATAAACGATAAAAAAAAGAAAAATAACTTGGCAACACACATATTCCACAATCAAGATATGTTCTCCAATGATAAAAAGGGATACTGTATCTGCAATTGCAGTCAAGCACCTAGATAAAATAAGTACAACCTGAATAATGAGAACACATTGGAGTTTCTATCAATCTAGACCTCACCAGCCATTCCCTTATGAAATGTGTCACAAAGGCAAGACAATGGAACCACAATGGCAACACAGTGATAGGCTAAAAAATGTGCATTGTTACTACCCAGTGGTGCCCTGCTATTACAGTGGTAGTGTACATTTCAATTTTTCTTGGTGCAGGGATAGGTCAGTGGGACAATGGTATAACAATGGAGCTGGAACAAATCCATTGGGGTACCTAAAACCCCCAATGGCAGTACAATGGTATTGCAATTGCAAACTAATGGTATTATAATGGCATTCCAAAGACATTATGGTAAGGGAAGTTAGCAATGATGCCAGGCAGAACAGCAGTATTTAAAATCCATTCTCTACAACAGCTGGAGAAACCAGAGGCAGCTGAGTGTAAACTGTGTAGCTGATGGCAGCAAAAGATGTTTTGGACTGCAGCAATTTCCTGATCCATTACACACAACAAGTAGTGGAACCAGAGGTAGCATGACTGTAAGGTCTTCATGTGTTTGTTGGTAGGGGGCATTGGCTGGCAGTTTTGCAGCTTTAACTTGGATAGTTGTTAGAACATTTGAGCATTACAAGTCATTTTCTGGAAAGTGGTCAAAGATTATTATAGTGCTCAGTTCTTCCAACATACTTGAGTCTAAGTTAAAGCAGCAAAACCTGGAGCTAATGCTCCTACCATCACCACTGAAACCCCTTTCATCTTTACAGCCATGCTGCTTCAATTCCTCTATTTGTTTTGTGTTATTCATCATGAAACTACTGCAGTAATAAACATCTATGCTGCCATCAGCCATGGAATGGCAGCGGAGGTCTGAAATAAGGACACTAAATTATTTTCATTAAAGGTCAGATAATTAATCTCCCCCAGCATGTTCAGAAGTTTTGTATCCTACTGATACAGAAAGTGGAGCCAAAGTTCCTGTCAGCGTACTACCCATTGCAGTACAATGTAGGTGTGCCAAGTCAGGAAACTGATTCACGAAATTCTGTGAAGTTCAGACTTTGCAAACTTCTTCGCCTGTCAATGTATCTACTTTGCCCTCCGAAGACTACATGAAGTTTCACTTTGGCAGAAAATGTGATAGTGAAATGGCACATCACATAATATTTGCTGGCAAAGTAGAAACTTCAGAGAAGGTGCAAAAAAAAAAAAAAACACAACAAGACCAAAAGCAAAGTTTTCAAATAGCATTTTGCTGAACATTTCTGTTTTTAGATACAAGTAGTATTTTTCAAGTAGCCAAATTGCTACTGTAATTCAATGGGCTCTAAACCACAATTCATTTTTTAAGTTTTGGCTAAGAGTTTTGTTATTTTGGCAACAAAGTTAAAGGTCATTAAGCCAAATCGCTATAGGATTTTAGTGTCCAGCTTAAGCACTGCAAAAGGGCTAAATCCAACTTCAAACTTGTGAATTACACCCTCTGTCTCCCACAGAAATAACTTAAACCCACCCTCACCACCACCTTCTATGTGGTCTGATGCCATATCCTTCCCTCCTCCACCACCACATCCCAGCAAAATTAAAATTAAAATCACATTCAACCAGACATGATAGGTATTATAAATAGGGAGCTTACTCTGCTTCCTCAACCCTCTCCAAACTAGAGATGCAGTGAATTAAAACTTTGACATCTTACAAGTCACTTACTGAAAAAAGTAACTCCAACCTCCATCCAACCACCCTCTGCAGTACAAATACACCCTTCTTCCTCAGCCTCATCCCAGTGAAGTAAAAAAAAATAATCAGACATGCAGTAAATAAAATAAATACAAATGGCAGTTGCCCAGTTTTCCTCTACAAACTTATACTGTCACACCCTCCCACCCAACACCCCCCACTGGCAACTCACCCCAGTTCCAGTCACCCAGCAGCAATTGTACAAAACAAGCATTTGTCAATTCTGAAAGTGTGCCATTGGTATTGCAGTTGTATATGCTGTATTTTGCTATTGTACATGCAGTGTTTCTTATGTTCTCCCAGCACTGGTTACTGTCATCAGGATTCTGAATCCCACAACCATGTTTGAACCCCAAGCAAGACCCGCTCCACTACACACTGCTCATCCTGACCACATCCCTGCTCCACAACACTGATCAGTCCTCAGCACACATAATAATACCAACACAACTGACAGCCAACCTAACTGACAGATTGTGCTAAATAAAGAGAATTGAGGGGTTAACTTAAAAAAAGGTAGATGAGACAGCACTTCTCTCCTCTTGTGCTATTGTCTCTTACACAAAAGGCACGGAAATATAATGGAAGTAATTGTTAGCAGGTAAATCCTCCCCCCCACCATCTCTCTATATTTCATTCTCCTCTGAATAGCAGAAGTCAAATATTTATTTTGCCAGCATGTTCTTGTCCTGTACACACAGTCACTTTGAAGCCAGGAAAAAAAGAAACTTTTATTTGGGATTTCTGAGATTGTTAAATGTCTTGTGCCCCCTCCCCACAATCTCTCTCTCTCTCTCTCTCTCTGTCCTTCAGATGGCACAAGTCAAAGATTTATTTTGCCAGGCTATCATTGTCCTGTACACACAGGCATACTGAAGCCAGGTGCAAAAAGAAACTTTTATTTGGGATTTCTGGGACAGTTAAATTTCTTGTGCCCCACCCCCCACAATCTCTCTGTCTCTCCTCTGGATGGCACAAGTCAAAGATTTATTTTACCAGCCTGCCCTTGCCCTGTACACACAGCCATACTGAAGTCAGGAAAAAAAAAATGTTTTATTTGAAATTTCTGGACTGTTACATTTGTCATGCTCTCCTACCCAACCCCACACACACACGATCACACAATCTCTCTCTCTCTCTCTCTCTCTCTCATCTGGATGGCTCAAGTCAAAGATTTAATTTGCCAGCCTGTCCTTGTGCCCTGTACATACAGCCATACTGAAGCCAGAAAAACAAATAAACTTTTATTTGGGAATTCTGGGACTGTTAAATTGATCATGGTCCTACCCCCAACAGTGTGTCTCTCTCTCCCCTCTGGATAGCACTTCAAAGATTTATTTTGCCAGCCGTACACACATCCACACTGTGTAATCTCTCTCTCTCTCTCCCTCCTCTGGATGGCACAAGTCAAATATTAGTTTTGCCAGCCTGCCCTTACCCTGTACACAGAGCCATACTGAAGCCAGAAAAAAAAAAGACAATTTTATTTGGGATTTCTGGGACTGTTAAATTTCTCTTGGGCCCCCTGCAATCTCTCTCTGTCTCTTTCTCCCCTGGATGGCACAAGTCAAAGATTTGTTTTGCCAGCCTGCCCTTGCCCTGTACACACAGACACACTGAAGCTAGAAAAAAAGAAACTTTCATTTGGGATTTCTGAGACTGTTAAATTTGTTGTGCAAAGTAGAATGCCATTCCACAACACAGGTGCAAACATAGACTTTGGACAGCATTTGACAAATGAGATCTGTGATATACAGAAGCTTGGGTAATAAGAATGCTATGTTGAAAATCTGGGGTGAAAATATTTAACATTTCCACAGTTATGAGTGTGCATACTGAAATTGTAATGAATGAGCATGACCTTGTAATGTTTTCATATTTTGACCCCAAATGTTGAACATAGTCTTCGTATCACCCCACCTCATGAACCCCATAGGTGAACATTTTCAAATCCATGGGAAAATGGCATTCCACACCACAGGTGTGAAAACACATTTTGGGCAGGATGTAAAAAATGTCAGCTGTACTGTTCATGAGGTGGTGTGATAAAATGGATCTATTGAAAATTTGGAGTGAAAATATTCAAAATTACCAAAGTTACATGCGTGCATAGAAAATTTTGAATACCTGCGTGTAACTCGGACATTTTTAGGAGTTTCTCACCAAACTTTCAACATTGCCTTTTTAGGACCCTTCCTTATGAAGAGTGCCACTGTCATTTCATTCATTGGTCCCAAAAGGTGATTTTGCACAGCGACCGTGTTATTCTGTGCCACAGGTGTGAAAATACATTTCGGGCAGGATCTGAAGAATGACAGCTATACTGTTCATGAGGGGGTGTGAAAAAATGGTAATGCTGTGAATTTGGAGTGAAAGTATAAAAAAATTGTCAAACTTACAAACGTGCGAAGGAAAATTTCAAAGACTGTGCAAAACTCAGGCATTTGTTGATGTTTTTGCACCAAATTTACAACATGGGTTTTTCGGGGCCCCACCTCATGAACACTGGTACTGTTGTTTTGTTACTCAGTCCCAAAAGGTGATTCCATGCAGCGACTGTAACATCACATTTCAGGACTGAGTAACAAAATGGCAGTGCCAGTGTTCATAAGGTGGGATCCCAAAAACCCCATGTTGACAATTTGGTGCAAAAATATTGAAACATGGCTGAGATATCAACATAAGTTGAAAACGGCATTGTCGGCCATTATATGGTGCTTACCTTAATTCTTCAGTTCGTGGTTCAGCTTTGAAGAGTGCAGACATGTCCTGGTCCACAGAAGTTGACAGCCACTGACCATGGATGGTAAGTATAGGGCAAGAGAGGTGTGGGGTTGTGGGTCACTCAGTGGGAGGGTCAGGAGGAAGGGGGAGAGATGACAAGGGACCTTTTCCTTTTTTACAGGAAAAAGAAAGACAATGGGGACTGTTTTCTTTTTCTATACAGAGACTGATTACTGGGACATTTTGGGACACTGGGAGTGGGCTCCCCAGTGTTCCAGAGTACTGGGAAGCGGGGTTCCTAGTACCGACATGGGGATTGGGCCCCCCTTGTCAGGTTTATTTACCAAAAAAAATGGGAGTGGGAGTGGGGGAGCATCTGACACTGGGAGTGGGCATCCTGGTGTCAGAATACATAAAAAAAAAAATTAAATCTTACCCGGTCAACAAAAACTAAAGAAGGGGAAGGGGGGGCTCCATGTACTGACATGGGGATTGGGCCCCCCGTTGTTGGCTTTAATTATGAAGAAATGAGAAGTAGTCAATTTAAAATGTAAAATGAAACCTGCAGGCACGCAGGCAAGGGCATGATTGAGGAGCTACACCACACAGAAACATAGAAACATAGAATTTGATGGCAGATAAGGACCGCTTGGCCCACCCAGTCTGCACATTTCCCTACCTGATGGATAAGCTGCAGGTCCTAGTTAACCAGCAGCCTACTTCTTCCTACCCCAACCCCCTAGAATTGCCTTATGACTGCCCCATGCATGCTTGAATTCCACCACTGTTTTTGACTCCACAACCTCTGGCTGCCCATACATCCACAACCCTCTGTGAAAAATAGCCTTAAATTACCTCTGAGCCGCCTCTTCATCTTCAAATTGTGCCCCTTGTTCTTGCACACCTCTTTTTTGAAAGATGCTACCCTCTTGGACTTTGTTGATTCCTTGAGGTACTTGAAAGTTTCTATCATGTCTCCCTCTCCTCCTTTCCTCGAGGCTATACATATTAAGTTCCTTAAGTCTCTCTTCATATGTCTTCCGGTGCAGACCCTGCACCATTTTAGTTGCCCTCCTCTGCACAGCTTCCATCCTATCTATGTCTTTGCGGAGATTGGGTCTCCAGAACTGCATGCAGTACTCCAGATGGGGTCTCACCAGCAATCTGTACAGAGGGATAATAACTTCCTGTTTTCTACTGGTGATGCCTCTTCCTATGCATCCCAGTATCCCCCCAGCCCTCCTTGCTGCCCTCTCACATTGCTTGCCCACCTTTAGGTCATCTGATATGACTACCCCCAGGTCCCTTTCCATCTTTGTTGTTGTTAGTAGCTCACCCCCATTGTGTACTCTCCCTGGGTTTTTGTTTCCCAGGTATTACCTTGCACTTCTTAGCATTGAATCTAAGCTGCCATACCTTTGACCATTCCTCTAACCTTGCCAAGTCCCTTCTCATCCTTTCCACTCCACCTTGTGCATCAACTCTGTTGCAGATCTTTGTGTCATCTGCAAAGAGACATACTTTTCCTTCCAGTCCATCTGCAATGTCGCTTATAAAGACATTGAAAAGGACCGGTCCTAATGCTGAACCCTGTGATACCCCACTACTAACCCCCCTTTTTTCAGAGTGGACTCCATTTACTATTACTCTCTGTGTCCTATTCTCCAGCCAATTCTTTACCCAGGCTGTCATCTTGGGACCGCTCCCAGGCTGGCTAACCTGTATAATCTTTTGTGTGGGACTGTGTCAAATGCCTTGCTAAAGTCTAGGTAGGCCATGTCCACAGCCCCTCCCTGATCAACTACTTTGGTCACCCAGTCAAAGAAATCTATCAGATTGGTCTGGCATGACCTTCCCACTGTGAATCCATGCTGCCTTGGGTCCTGTGCCCCTCTGGCCTCTAGATACTCAACAATTCTTTCCTTCAGAAGTGATTCCATCATTTTCCCTACCACTGAGGTTAAACTAACAGGTCTGTAGTTTCCTGCTTCTGCCTTGCTCCCACTTTTGTGAAGGGGAATCACATCTGCCCTCCTCCAGTCCTCGGGTACCACCACATCCTCCCATGATTTGTTAAAGAGGGTAGTCAGTGTGTCACTTGTTCTACCCTTAGTTCTTTTAGAATTCTGGGATGAATCCCATCAGGCCCCATTGCTTTGTCCACCTTCAGTTTTAAGAGTTCTTTCAGAACCCTTTCTTCTGTAAATGGCTGGTATCAACTTCTGTATCCAGAGTGTTTCTACTGTTTGTTTTAGGTACCGCCCTCTTCCTTTGTAAATACCGAGCAAAAATATTTGTTTAAGTATCTCTGCCTTTTTCACAGTCACCTCTTGCCCACCCTCCCTCCCTTTATTAAGCCTCACTATCCCTCCTTGGTCTTCCTTCACTCCCTGATGTACCTTTAAAGGTTTTATCCCCTTCTTAACTGAGTTGGCTATCTTTTCCTCGGTTTGGGCCTTTGCTGTTCTGACTGCCTTCCAGCTTCCTTTTGCTTTAACTGATACAGTTCTCTGTCCTGTTCTTCTGTGATTCCTTGTACTTCCTGAATGCTTTCTTTTCTCTTGAACCTTCTGCCACTTCCTTTGAGAACCATAGTGGTTTCTTACCTCGTTTCATTTGTTTATTTGCTTTACACAAAGGCTTGTTACCTCTGTGATGGCAGTTTTTATTATTCCCCATTGTTCTTCCACCCCTCCTTCCTGCCCATTTGCTAGTGCATTCCTTAGGCACTCACCCATTTTGACAAAGTCAGCCCTCCTAAAATCCAGTACCTTCAGGGCTCCCATATCTACAGGGATTCCTGTATTTTACAGGGATTTGGAGGCATCTACAGAAAAACTCTTCCCATAGACTTTCATTGGTTATACAGGAAAACAGGTCAATTCAGCTTCCATAGGAAATAATGTAATCTACAGGAAAACACAGGAATATCACCCTGGAGTTACAGGGAAAATGCCAAATCAATATGGGAGCACTGTACCTTTGTCTTTGTATGGCTTGACTCTATTGCTGTGTTTATTGTGAACCATACTGTTCGATGGTCGCTAGTTCCCAGATGGCTACCCACTTCTACATCTGTGATCCTCTCTTCATCTCCATTTGAGAGAACCAGGACTAAGATTGTTCCCTCTCGAGTGGGCTCCAATACTAGTTGTCTAAGGCATGCCCCCTGTAGGGCATCTAGAATAACCCCACTCTTAGAAGTGGCTGCTGCAACTGCACTCCAGTTAACATCTGCCATATTCAGATCACCCATCAGCAATATCTCCCCTTTTTCTGCCATACTAAGTATACTTTCTATCATTTCCTTGTCCATTTCCTCCCCCTGAGAAGGGAGTCTGTATACAACCCCTGTGCGGATTGTGGTGCCATTGCCGGTCTCCAAATTTACCCACAGTGCTTCTTCTCCTCCCTGTTTACCCTTTTGTTCTGTTGCTTTGATTCCTTTCCTTATGTAAAGAGCTACTCCTCCTCCTCTTTTACCCTCCCTGTCCCTCCTGTAGATAGTGTATCCTGGTATGTTTACATCCCAGTCACGGCTACAGATGAGCCCTGATGGGCTGTATGATGGTGGGTGGTGGTGGTGGTGGTGGGGTAGCACAAAAGCAAGTAAGCAAGGAGAGCATTTGGATATCACCAATCAGCTGTTTGTTAGGTAGTGTTCCTCCCACACATCAAAGAAAATGGCTACCATATGATTGATGCAGCTTTTTCTTCACAAGTAGAGGACGTTTCTGGCCATAAAAAAACAGCGTTACAATTAGCTTGCCTGATGATTGGTGCGGCACTGTCAAGGCCCTTGCAGAGCACTCTGCATTGGACAGACAGTGTCACACCCCTCAAAAAGCACTTATAGCAAGAAATTTGCTGTGTGTGTGTGCACGGTGAACTTAAAAATCATCCTTTGGTGGGCAGCTAGGCAACAGCACTAACATCCTTCCTGCCAGCTTGGAATGAACCTGTCCCATTCATTTCAGTTTGAAAGTGTAGAATTCAAACTCAAAAAAGATATTTTTCTATTATTCCCTAATTTTAATATTTTCTCTTCTCTTTTGTTTTTTTGGATGAATGCTTCCCCAATATACCTTCATGAACCCTATGGGTGCCAACTTTCAAATCGTCCCTGAAGTATGTTTGTGAGAGGGGAGCAGGAGCACTTGACAAAAAAATTAAGTTAAAATATTAAACAAAAAAACTTATGAATAATAGAAAAATGACTTCTTGGACTAGGAATTTTGCCACACTTTTCACTGAAATGAATGGGAAAAAGAGCATTTCTGTCAGGCAGCCAGGCTGCCCAGGCAGGAAGGAGGTCAAAGCTGGTACCCAGCTGCTTCCCACCATGGAATGATTTGGAAGGAGGGAGTGGTGATTCTGGGCAAGTGGATCATGCAGGGTGGTAGGGGTTGGAAGTGTAAAGAGTCACAAGAGCACAAAAACAGACCACTATGAATTGACAATAAATGAATGTGAAAGACTCAGTTTAATTAAGTTTCTTTATACCTCAAGTAGCATGACAGAACAATTAATTCCATGAACCCCAACCCCCCACACTAGGAGGCAGAGGATGTACTTTAACTAGCCAGAGTCAACACACACACACACACACACTTCCAGAAGGTACAGAAGAACAGAACACTACATGTCATCATTGCCTGTAGACAGTGGACAGCCATATACTCTGCCCCCAGCAGTTCTAAAGGTGACTATGATCAGTCTGCCAAAAAAAAAAATGTTGGGAGGGATATAACAGGCCAACTGGTGCTGTATGTACTCCACCTTTTGCCCCTTATTACACAGTGCAGAACAGTAGTGCAACTGGGAAGTTTTAAGCATAAAGTAAGAAACTGAATTTACTCTCCCACCCCTCCTTCAGTGTCTGTAGAACAGATAACCTGACAACCAACCACATGTATCACACTCAAGTGGGAAGGGTCTGGATTCCAGATGGGAAGGTGCTGGGAGAGTACATTCAAATACTTATATTATGCTTAAACCTCCCTCTGCCATGATGCACTGTGTGTTGGGGAAGGGGGGTGTACAGCAGACTAGTTGAGCTGGATTGGGGAAAATATTGTTACAGTTGATCCTTAGTTGAATACAACTATGTAGAAACACCATGCTGGCTGCATGTCCTAATAAATAAATAGTGCAGAGAGATTTGGACCTGGAGGTTTAAATTCAGAAAGTCTGCAATTTTCCACTTGGCTCACACTAGTCAGGGAGTTTACGGAAAGGGGGCAATAAATGGTTATAAAAATTTGGGGCATGTATTTTAGGCCCTGGAGACCTTTTTACAAGGGGATCTAACTAATTCCATAGGGAGCCCCCCACACTTTGCTGTCAACCATCTCCCATTCTTCCTGAGCAGCACATCCAAAAATGTTGTTAGAGCATAGTTTAATAAATAAATTAAGAAGCAATGTAGTGACTTTATTTGCCTCTGACAATGTTGTGACTTTGTTTGCTTCCAACAGACTCCCAGCAGGCAGCAGATTTTGTTTGCTCTGATCCCCCCCACCCCGACTTTGTTTGCCTCCAAATCCCAGGCTGCCCGTTTGCTTCCAATGCTCTACCCCGACATAATGGATGGGGTCAGGACAGTTAGGGTGCACAGTGCTGCTATCCTCCAAAGACATCAGGGAGTGATATGGGTGCACTGCTGGGCCTCAGGGTTTTAGAAAAAGGGCACTAAAGAACTATTACTTTGTTTACCACCCCCCCCTTTATGAGCAGCACACAGAAATGTTCAGGAGTGAGTCACAGTTTAGTTAAATATATTAATTTAGAAGCAATGCTGTGACCCCCTGACTTTGTTTACTTCCTACACCCAGCCAAATTGTTTGCTCGAGATGCCCTCACCACTTTGTTTGCCTCTGACCCCCAGGCTGTATTTTTTTGCTTCCAATGAATCTCCCAACTTTGCTCCTGCACCCCCATCCTACTCCAAGAGAAAAACTGATTAAGTAACTACTCTTACTAATAGTGATTCTCGACCATCTGTTGGCCTAACTGGGGGTTGGGTGCAAACAAATTAAGGATAATCAGAAGCAAAAAGTCAAATGGGTGTTGAGCAAAGAAAGCGTGTTCAGCTGGGGGTTGAGCAAACAAAGTAGTCAGCTAGAGATTACTCAAAGTATTCAACTGGGGCAGGGGGTTAAGAGAATTTGTAACATGGCAATGAAAGCTATAGCAGAATACAATAATGAGATTGGCTGAAAGACAACCCATGGTATGAACTCAAGTGGGTATTAATCCCCCAATAATGCCCGCTTGAGATCGTGAACACGCTTCAAAATGTATTGTTTCACTGAGATGAAATTTAGTATTCTTAAGTGTAAGGCAATTCTGACCAATAGGTGGCACGATGCACAGACACTGAAAGGCAAGGCGCTGTGAATATCCAAATCCTCCAAATCCAACCGATAGATGGTGAGAATGACAGAAAGGGTTAAAGTTGATGGGCTGCAGTTGAGACTGAGCTGTTCATGGCATGAAAAACATTGTGTGCTTTCTGAGAAATTAAGACAGAAGGCAGTTACTGCACACAGTCTCTGATGGAGAGGCATGTCAACAACCATGCTGTGACTGCTGTTAGTGTCTAACCGGTAGCGTGTTGTACTTCGTAAACACCACTGCATTCTGGGGATATGAGCAATATTTGCATAGCTCGACACTGAAAATCAAGTAAAAGGAAAGATTTGCAAATATTCTTGATATCCCCAGAATGCGCTACTCAACCACAAATTGAAAAGAAGAAAACAAGAGAAAACAGGCATATAGATATGAGAATAAGAGACTTTGTTCTATCAGATGTGTCAGCAACATCTTTGTCCACAAAAGTTAGAAATCTACATAAATGAGCTGGCACAATATAAATAGATAGTGATTTTCCAGCATGCATGTGTCCATTACACATGCAGAACTATACAAAAGTACACATTAGATTAGCATTCAGTATTCTATTAAACAGTGTTGTAACCTGCTGTCCATTAATATCCCTCATGACAATCACTTGTAACATTACCCACTTTGCTCTTGCTATGTTACAAGCACATTAATCCACTCCGAAGGTGGCATTTAATGGGGAATTAATGCATGGTTGGGCTGTTGTAGGCACTCAGCCTTCAGCCTTGTACCTAGCAATCCCAACATTATTCCCAATAGGCTCTACACCTTCATTGTAACTTAATGCTTACAAAGTTGTCAGCTGGGGGTTAAGTAAAAGAAGTAGTTAGCAGGGGGTCAAGCAAATAATGTAGTTAGCTGGGGGGGTGGGGGTAAGCAAACAAAGTAGTTGGCTGGAAGTAAGCAAACAAAGTAGTCCACTTGGGGCATTGAGCTAAGCAGACAGTAGTCAGCTGGACTGGTGGTTAAGCAAAGTAGGTTGAGGGGGTCAGTTGAGTAAGCAAAGTAGTTGGCTGGGCTGGGCTGGGGGCTGAGCAAGTGAAGTAGATGTCTGGGCAGCCTGGGCTGGGGGTTAAGCAAAGAAAATTGGCTGCAGGGGGTTTGAGCTAAGTAAACATTCTTTTCCAAACAAAGTAGTCGACTGGGCTTGGGGGGGGGGGGGTAAAGCAAAAAAAAGTTGACTGAGGCTGGGTCTATCAGAGGCTATGCTGGTCAAACTACTCAGAGATTCAGGATAGTCTAGAAGATTGCTGCTCAGGCCAGTTGCTGGGCTTGTTGAATCTCAAAATAATTTCAGCACTCAGGTGATGCTGGAAGTTCAGATGGGAGCATAGAGGCAAACAGTCAACAACAGTATAACAGTGATCAGCAGCAGTTATCAGCACAGCAGCAAACTTTAAATAAATGACCTGCTGCTGCAGCCACCCCATAACCATCCTCCCTTGTCCTACTTGATGCCCCTGGGCCCCACCCCTCCCGTTCTCAAAGAATTAAATGATAAGCTAACTTACCAGCTGCAGAACAATTTTAAATTGATTAAACTCAAATTGAAATTTCTAGACTTCTTCAGCAGCTCCTTCTCTCATCACTGAGTTATCTGGCTACACTCTACAGTCAATCTGCTTGCAGCTGCAGAATGCCAAATCCCAAAGAGTACAAACCAAAGAGGCTAGTCCCTGCTCTTGGTCACTTCTGAACTGCTCACTGCCACATCACACTTTGACCAATGATGACACACCCACCCTTACAGAAATATAAGTGTGCTGTGTACATACAGAATGCATGCCACATGTTTAATTGTGCAATGTTTGCATGCAGTTCACATACACAAAGTGAACCTAAGTGAACCAGATCTAAAAAAAAGCAAACCGGGTTTGATGCTGCAAGCTTCACATTGGTGCAGCAGGTAAGCTGTGTAAACATCTTCTAAAAATTACATCAGGTTCACAAGTTGCATGCTTTACATGAGTTTAGCAGTTAAGCTGGGGTGAACATCATTTAAAAATCACATCAGGTTCACATGTTGCATGCTTGCCAAGTGTGCAGCACCTAAGCTGGTGCAAATCTCATCTAAAAAAAGCACATCAGCTTCTATTTCTCGTACTACTGCTAGCAATAAGATCCATTAAAATACATTTTCAGTGATTTCTTATTAAAAATTAGATAAGTTTTTTAATTCTGATCCTTTTGCAAGTTGTTTAATGGCCATTGATTTTTGTCATTAAATTGTTATTAATTTGTAAAGTATTGTTTGCTTACTGCATTAAATGCCTAGGATATAGTCAGCCAACATCTCCCATTCTAGATGTGCAAAGAGGGGCCTCTGTATGTGAAACCTGACCATTTTGTTTTGGGCCATACAAATCCTTTATGCATATCTAGTGTTACAAATGTATTTTTCCATGACTGTTTCAGCTCACTTACTTTCCTTTTGTCATTCTGTAAGGAGCATATATACTATGGCCATGCTCAGCACTTGAAGGAGGGAGGAAGAGCAGACTGAAAATTGGGTGGGTAGCACACTGGGTCAGGCCACAGTTTCTGGCCAGATGGCTGGGTAAGAAAAAGTAAAAAACTTTTTTACAGGGGAATTGGGGAAGGAGGATGGACTGAAATATTGATGTGTTTTTCATGTTTCTTTGCCTTTGAGTGGCTTCATGAGCCATATGGGATGGGTATTGAATGGAACAGAGTCAGGGAGAGATATTGGGACAACATTTTTTTTTGTGGGGGGGATTCAGAACTTCAGCCAGGGAAATAAATTGGTTAGTAACTGTTTCAGTCCAAATCTGATACACTGTTCCGTGGTATAGACAGATGAATCTTATACATTTGGATTTCTTCTGATTTTCGTATCACTTTTCAGTCACAACACATAATTTTACCTTTTAGAGACTTTCCAGACATTCCAGAGCTTGCGACCTAGGGGCTAACTAGCACGTGGTCTCCACTGGTTGTTGGCTCCCCACCTGCTGAATTCTGAAATGGCACCCCTGCCATAAAGTCTAAATTTACAGGACATCCTGTGTGTGAGCAGCATGTTTTTCTTGAGGGATAGATGAGGAGAAGAGGAGTTTTCAGGGGTACAATGAGGACTTTCCCTTGTATTCAGGGACAGTTGTGTGGTATGGTATGCAGAGACTATTAGATACCAACTATAGTCAGGCTTATGTTCCCCCCAGTGAAGCTGACCTCCATAACCCCATGCTTAGGCACATTATGACATAGGGCAAGGGAGACTGCAGGGGCATGTACCATTTAAATGAATGGTGGTATTTTTTATTACGATTTTATACATTATTGATTGAAAATTGGAGATTAATGAAGGCCACCACTCCACTAACAAAGGCCTGGTTAGTAGAACAGTGTCCTTCATTATTCTCCAACTCACCAACAAAATGTATAAAATAGTAATAAAAAATAACTACATTCATTTCAAAGGGGTACATTCCAGGACTCTGACCCATGATGGTCTGCACAATGGTCTGCATCTGTCCAGGAGGGGAACCCGGATCCTAGTTGATAGGTTTAACTGCTTCATTTCCAAGCATTTAAAATAGCCAAGGGGGGAGGCACTGAAAAGGAGAAGGGAAATCCTAGCCCCCACTAAAAAAATCAGGGTAGTTAGTGAGGTAAACACCAAGATAGAGCAGTCGATAGAGAGAAGGGCAGTGGTAAATGGAGAAAGATACAAAATCAGTAAGGACAGGGATGGGGCAAAAAGGGATAAGGCCATCAAAAAATGAGGTGTAATAAGTACCAATGCCTGTAGTCTAGGTAACAAGCTCCCTGAACTGGGTGGCCTTGATGGAAGAGTGATGCCTGGATATAGTGGCTGTCACAGAAACATGATGCACAGAGAACCATGACTGGGATGTCAACATACCAGGGTACACAATCTACAGGAGGGACAGGGAGGGTAGAAGAGGAGGAGGAGGAGCTGTCTATGTAAGGGAAGGGATCAAAGCAACTGAACTAAAGGGTAAACAGGGAGGAGAGGAGGCATTGTGGGTCACCCTGGAGACTGGAAATGGCACCACAATCCACACAGGGGTTGTATACAGACCCCCATCTCAGTGGGAGGAAATGGACAAGGAAATGATAGAAGGCATCCTTAAAATGGCAGAGAAGGGGTAGATATTGCTGAAGGGGGACCTGAATATGCCAGATGTTAACTGGAGCACCTTTGCTGCAGCCACATACAAGAGCAGGGCCATTCTTGATGCCCTACAGGGGGCATGCCTCAGACAGCTAGTGTTGGAACCCACTTGGCAGGGAGCAGTCTTAAACCTGGTACTCTCAAAAGGGGATGGAGAGAGGATCTCTGATCTAGAGGTGGTTAGCCATCTGGGAACAAGTGACCACCAAACAGTGTGCTTAATGATAAACTTAGCTGTAGAGTCAAGCCATAAAAAAGTGAAGGTAATGGACTTCAGGAGGGTTGATTTTGTTAAAATGGGAGAGTGCCTCAGAAAAGCACTAGCAAACAGGCAAGAAGGTGGGGTGGAGTAACAATGGGAAACATCAAAACTGCCATCACAGAGGCAACAAGCCTTTGTGTGAAACAAATAAAGAAATCAAAATGAAAGAAAAAAACACTATGATTCTCAAAAGAAGTGGCAGGGAAGGTTAGGGAGAAAAAGACAGCATTCAGGAAGTATAAGGAAAACACAGAAGGAGCAGGACAGAGAACTGTACCAGTTAAAGCAGAAGGAAGTAGGGAAGGCAGTCAGAATAGCAAAGGCTCAAACTGAGGAAAAGATAGCCAACTCAGTTAAGAGGGGGGATAAAACCTTTTATAGGTACATTAGGGAGCGAAGAAAGATTAAGGCAGGGATACTGAGGCTGAATTAAGAGGAGGGTGGTTGGACAGAGAGGGACAGTGAAAAAGCAGGGATACTGAATGAATACTTCTGCTCAGTATTCACAAAGGAAGAGGAGGGGGAGGTACCTAATCCAGTCAATAGAAGCACTCTAGATGGGGGGTCAGTATCAGTCCTTTCTCAGAAGAAAGGGTTCTAAAAGAACTCCTAAAACTGAAGGTGGATAAAGCAATGGAACCTGGTGGGATGTACCCCAGAATTCTAAAAGAACTAAGGGGAGAACTAGTAACACCACTGACTACCCTTTATAACAAACCATGGGATGCTGGTGTGGTACCTGATGACTGGAGGGGGTGGATGTGACTCTCCTTCACAAAAAAGGGAGCAAAACAGAGGCAGGAAACTTTAGACCTGTCAATTTGACCTCAGCGGTAGGGAAAATGATGGAATAACTTCTGAAGGAAAGAATTGTTGAGTACCTAGAGCCCAGAGGGGTACAGGACCCAAGACAGCATGGATTCACAGCAGGAAGATCATGTCAGATGAATCTAATTAATTTCTTTGACTGGGTGACAAAAGTAGTAGACTAGGGCGGGGCTGTGGACATGGCCTACCTAGACTTTAACAAGGCATATGGCACAGTCCCACACAAAGGATTAATACAAGAATTATCCAGCCTGGGAGTGGGTCCTAGGGTGGTAGCCTTGGTCAAACATTGGCTGGACAGCAGGATGCAGATGGTAATAGTAAATGGAGTCCACTCTGAAGAAAGGGGGGTTACTAGTGGGTTACCACAGGATTCAAGTCTGGGTCCAGTCCTTTTTAATGTCTTTATAAGTGACATTTCAGAGGGACTGGAAGGAAAAGTATGTCTCTTTGTATAAGGCACAAAGATCTGCATCAGGGTTGATACACAAGGTGGAAGTGGAAAGGATGAGAAGGGACTTGGCAAGGTTGGAGGAATGGTCAAAAGTATGGCAACTTAGAGTCAATGCAAAGAAGTGCAAAGTAATGTACCTTGGAAACAAAAACCCGGGGGAAGAGTACACAATGGGAGGTGAGATACTAACAACAACAAAAATGGAAAGCGACCTGGGAGTATTTATATCAGATGACCTAAAGGTGGGCAAGCAAAGTGAGAAGGCAGTAAGGAGGGCTGGGGGGATACTGGGATGCATAGGAAGAGGCAACACCAGCAGAAAACAGGAAGTTGTTATCCCTTTGTACAGACAGTTGCTGAGACCACATATGGAGTACTGTGTGCAGTTCTGGAGACCCCATCTCTGCAAAGACATAGACAGGGTGGAGGCTGTCCAGAGGAGGGCAACCAAAATGGTGCAGGGTCTGCACCAGAAGACATATGAAGAAAGACTAAAGGAGCTTAATATGTATAGCCTTGAGGAAAGAAGGGAGAGGGGGAACATGACTGAAACGTTCAAGTACCTCAAGGGAATCAAAAAAGTCCAAGAGGGTAGCATCTTTCAGAAAAAGAGACGTGCAAGAACAAGGGTGCACAATTTGAAGATAGAGGGGGGATGGCTCAGAGGTAATGTGAGGAAGTATTTTTTCATGGAGAGGGTTGTTGATGCATGAAACTGCCTTTCTGAGGAGGTCATGGAGTCAAAAACAGTGGGAGAATTCAAGAATGCATGGGACAGACATATGACAATTCTAGTGGAGGTAGGAGGAAGTAGGCTGTTGGTTAACTAGGATCTGCAGCTTATCCATTAGGTAGGGAAATGAGCAGACTAGATGGGCCAATCGGTCCTTGTCTGCCATCAAATTCTATGTTTCTATGGTTGTATGTTTCATGGACATCATCTCTTAAAGACTCATGCCTCTGACTCCCTAGTACTCAGGTAAGAGACTCTCGACTTACATCTATACTTGGTGGGCTGTCTGTAACAGCATGGTCACACCAGCTACAGTGTGTGTGCATGGGGGGGATCTGGCCATGTGGGTGGGTGTCAAGTTATTGCTACTTTTTTATTTGCCCCTTAAAGTCTGTTTGTATGGAATCATTCAAAACTATGGAGAAAAAATAGTAGGAGTACAGGCCAGACAGAAGTAATTAAGTAGTTTTGTGTGTAAGTGTGTGTATTGGAGGTGTGAAGAACCACATAGGCCGGATTCTAGAAGGGTGGTGCAAGTTGCCGCTGAACACAACTTGCGCCATCCGCACCTGCGACATTGACCCTTGCACCCTATTTTAGTAGGGGAAGGGTCATCGCAACTAATTCCTGTGACTTGTGATATGTGGCCAGTTACACAGAACTGCAGGCGTACCTGGCAAGCAAGTCACAAGCTGCAACAGCAGGGCGACGCGTTCAACCTCCCCACCCATGCCCTGACCCCTAGTTGCCAGCCACAAATGTGGCAGATACCCAGGTAGCCCTGGTAGTCTAGTGCCCCCCAGAACTGTAAAGTAATGAATAATGTGGCCCCCATATCCCTGGTAGTGTAGAGGCCCCTCTGTACTGTACAATAATACATAAAGTTGTTCCCTTATCCCTGGTAGTCTAGCACCCCCGTGCTTTGCAATACTAGTCAGTGAAACCCCATATCCTGGTAGTCTAGCCAGTCTCTGTACTGTATAAGAATAAAGTGGTCCCATACCCTATGAGAAGATGAGCTCAGATAGTAATATCTGAGCACATCTTTACAGTATGCACTGATACAGGACTTAGTCAGTGGCTGTCCATGGTGGTGAGAGGAGGGCTGGGCTAGCCATTGGCTGGGGACAGGTGGGGGGTGCTGGTTGGGCTAGCATGGCTGGGTGGGGGTGTGGGGGCCACTGGACTACCAGGGAATGGGTGTACTATATGTTATGGTGATTGGGGGGCTGCTGGACTACCAGGGATACAGGACCACTTTATTTATTCTTGTACAGTATGGGGGGGGCCACTAGACTACCAGGGATACGGGACCAGTTTATTTATTCTTGTAAAGTACAGTGGGGGCCGCTGGACTACCAGGGATACGGGACCACTTTATTTACTATTGTACAGTACCAGGGGCCACTAGACTGCCAGGGCTGGCTTTTTGCTGCATATGCAGCCATCGACTTGTGGTTCAGGGCACAGGTGGGGGGATGGCAGCATGTTGGCATGTCTGCTGGCAGGTCTACAGGACCCCAAGGGGGGTGGTCATAGGTTACACCAGCTAAATGCTGGTGTAACTTATGATGCCGATTCTCCTCTGGGAGTTCTTGTAGAATCCCGATGTGGGGACTTTGTGGCTACCCTTCTAGAATGGGGTGCAACTGCTGCCATAAACCTTCTAGCGCCATGTCGCAGGGGGATTCTGTGGCGTAACTGCTGTTTAGCGCAAGTGGTCTGTGGCATGTCGCAGGCCACTTTGTAGCATCATGCATGTTGCAACTACTGGTGTAAGTTGCTACATGCACCATTCTACTTGGCTCAACTGCTGTTAAGCCAGGAGTAACCCTTCTAGAATCTGGCCCATGTGTTTCCATTGGTATGTATGCTGCAGTTTAGCTGTGCAGCTGAGATGAGGGGGAAAATAAAACTAAAAAGTATAACAGTGGCTATAAGCATGCCGCATGCATGCAGATGCATGCAGATTTGTATTGAAGTACAAGCGAGCCATATGTGTGCAGACAGTATAGCTTAGTGGCTAAAGGCACTGAACTGCAAACCAGGAGACTTGGAGATCTGAAGACCTGGGCTTGAATCTCATCAACCCCCACTTGTATACTGTGTGATCCTGAGCAAGTCACTTAACTTTTATGTATGCAGTTATCAGTGACCACTTGCTTTTTGCAGGCATGCCACATGCATGCAGTATGTTCCTATTTAACATGAAAAGCATGCCTTCCACACTTGCTTGCTGCACTTATGCCACATGAATGCAATCAGATACAATTTAATATTTAAATCATGCTTGCAGCATGCATATCACATGGGTAGTTTTATGTGAGTAGCATGAAAACATTTCATATAATTATTTCTGTAAGGGCAGTCACATATCCCACCAATAGCAACCACCACACCACTGTCCCCCCAGTGTATGTAGAAAGTACATAAAGCACTACACTTTGGGGGGTCCCAGCTGGAAATTTCCAGATATCCAGCCTGGCCAGTCCAACCCTTGTTATGCAAGACTGCAAGATACTAAGGGAGTCACACTGTGTGACAATTCTGTCTGAAAGGCAACCACATAGTGTCACTAACTAACCATATAATTATTTCCCTTATCATAAAGTTTTAAAGTGAGTTTGAAAATTCATTTACAAGAGCTGGATGCTTGTAATTGTTTTGTTTAGTGTGTCAGTGTTAAATATTTGCATTTGTATGTGTCTGTATTTTATGCTGGGTTGGACCTGAAAAAGGACTTGTTCCAGTGTCCTTACCGGTAAACAAAATAACAAATAAATAAATAAATAAACATTTCTTGTACAAGGATCCATTTCGTGGCATATTTGATGCTTTGGTGGAAAACACAACGGCTTTCCAGAAAAACAGCAGATTACTGTTCTGTAATTTACATTGCGAAGTCAATGTAAATGGCAGAATATGGGCACAATTACAGAAAAAAACAGCAGGTTATCAAGATATCTTGATGGACCTCTTGGCATATATGTAAGAGCCATTAGGAAGAAAGTAAATAGGTTCACACAAGGAAGGCCAAGGGTGCCCCCCCCAAATTTCAGAAAACTTTAAAAAATGTATTGGGGGAATGTATTCTGGGTGAAGGCTGTGATAAAAGGGTATTGTTTCATCTTGCCCCCTGCCTAAATGTGATTATGCTTGTGCCACAGTGCAGGTGGGTACATCTCTGATGAAATTCAGCCACATGCTTCTACAGAATCTATATATAATGGTAGCTGAATGTAGTCTGTGGATAAAGGTGTACTGATGAAATGGCAGAATGCTATTCCAGGCAGAACTATGATAGTCTGTCTGTGAGAGAATGCATCATAATTATTCTGAATTTTTTTGAAATTCTGTTCTGTCAGAATATAAAACTTCCCCACAGCACTAGTTGGGACTGCCATACCGCTCCTAACTTTGCAAGCTGATATGCTAATTGCAAGTTCTTTACCTGTTTAGATGTGCCAGAATCAAAAATGTACTTCACTATACACTGCCAGATCTGTTTTACTTAGGCTATAGCTCACTCAGAATCTGCAACTATTTAAAATTAAAAACACAAGTTAACCATATGAAAAATTCATTTTCACAGTGGCAGGTGTCCATCTTGCCATTCTAGAGATCCAGGTTGGTCCCCCAGGCTTGGAATGCAATCACAAGCTGGCAGAAAGAGGATTGCCACCCCCCACCCCCACCCAACCCCCGTTGGGTAGGAGGCTGCCTGGCATAGCACTGCTTTCTATGTACCTGATGGAATATAGTGCTTGCAGGTCAGAATGAGAGGCATGAATAGCTGCTGGGATGGGAGGCACATCTGTCTTCCCCTGAAATAGGAAAGGTAGGCTAGGTAGAAAAGGTAGAAAAATAAGGGAGTTGCTTAGGTGGATAGTGCTGCCTTGCTTCTCCTTGCACATGATCACTTCCTGAGTGGATCGAGTCCCAGTAGATGTGGGGACATTATCATTTGTCTTTCCAGTGAAGGGTGATTCTTCAGAGCCTAGGGAGGTAGGCAGAGGATTGTGAGTATTGAGTTGTGGTCCCTCCACTGATGGTGAGGCAGAAGTAAGGTTTGCTGAAGGGCTGGCTTGACCACACTACACTGGTGATATCAATGGATAGCAGTGGGATGAGTTTTCTGTTAAATAAAGCAAAGACTAATAATACAGTATTTCTTCAAAATATTTGCTACAGATGTCTATTATGTAAACCAGATACTGTCTGACATAAACTGAGGCAAAAGGTGAATAATTTACAAATTGCAAAAAAAATTTAATATAGATGTTTTTCGTAATATGTATAAATTAACGGTGGCAACTGGCAGCACAAAACAATCACAAGGCCCATTTGGCAAAAATAATGCCTTTTACAAAAGCAAAGATTTCACTTGCAGCAAAGAAGCAACGTGGTTTAATGGTTAGAAGACAGGCTTGGGCACCAGGAGATCACAGGTGCAAAGCCCACCAGAGGCAAATATTTGCTTTGTGACCATGATCAAGTCACTCAACCTCTCAGTTCTTCAGCCCATGCAGCTGTGGAAGTGGGTAGATCCTAGATCCCACTGAAAATGATGTGTTGCATCTCAACTAATCCATCCTAAATAAACAAGTTGTTAAGCAAATAAAAAAAAAGGTTTAAGCAAGACTCAGGATCATGTTTACACAACTCATGATTTGAGGCATGCTTGTTGGTTTACAGTTTCTCTTTATAACATTTCAGACAGTGTTGCAGTACTCTAGAGCTTTTGTTCAGGGTTTTAGTGTAATCTTTTTAATTGAGTTTTCATTCCATTTCATTTATCCTTTCAGTGGTCTTTCACTGAAACATTTAGGTTTTCTACACCTTTTGTATCATCATGAGCTGTAGGGAATTAAACATTTGGTTGGTGGCAACCCTTTTTAAGAAGTGCACTGTATCCCTCTTTATAAATCAATACCAGTCTGGAATGGTACATACAATTATAATGGCTGTGCAGCCAGTTTTCCTCCTACAGTTTAGAAGAAGCTAATGTAGTCTTTCACAGGGGCAAGCCCCACGTTTTTTACAATAAAACCTAAACATGAATATCTTAAGAAAGAAGTGCACTACACATCATGTAGTGTTTATCTGGGGTCTTCTTTATATTTAAATACATTGCAGTTTTCTTCTCTTATCCTTATTTGAATTTTGCATCAGGGAATGCAGTCAGGGGTAGCTTATTGATTTAGTCTGCAGCAATTCAATTCTGGCCTTGGCTGTACTGGATTTACAATTATACTGAGACAAAGCATTATTGATGCTGCATAATAAATTACCACACTAACATCAGGTTGCACACTTGGTGAACTGACCGTGGCTGGCACAGGCACTGAAACTAGATGCCCTTCTATTGAACATTTTCCCAGACATAGGCTTATTAATGCTATAGTCCACAAAATAGCTAACAATGAATACATGTTAACCTTCAGAGACATTATTGTTGCAGTAACGTCATACTTTAAGAGGAGAAGGGATGCTAGGTCCATCATGTCTATCCTCCTTGCTTCAAAAGTACATAAATAGGGACAACAAAAGACAGTGCTCCATGCAAGCATGTGCTAATAAATAGGCACCATAGGCTTGGGCATAAAAATAGTTATGCTTCTATTGTAGCACTTACTGTAGTTCACTTTACAAAGAGCAGCATGGTCTCCTTGCAGTATGTGGTAGAACCGAATAGAACATAATGGAATAAAACAGAACAGAACAGAATACAGTTGTTTATAACAGAACACACTTGGTTTCTAGCTTGGTTGGAGTATCATGTGGTTTATATTTGGCCTGGGGTATACTGTGTTCCCAAGGATGGATGCCGGATTGTTTGAATGTGTATCCTTTTGGAGTAAAGCAGGCATGGAGTGCAGAATTCTTGTCATCTGTCAACCTGTGAGGAATGAAGTGAACTTCTGCAGGGATTTGCAGCTCTGATCATCAGCATGGCACTGGACTGCACCAGGTTTTTGTTCTGGGGGATGTAAGTGTCTGGGTTGACAATGCAATGTTGCAATTTGTCACACTATTCCTCCAGATGATGTCAGCTGTGGACCTTGTGCAGGATGTTCTCACTGCCACTCCCAACTGTGGCCACACCTTGGATCTCGTCTTTGCACTAGGACACGACATCTCAAATGCTGAAGCAGATCCAAAAGCTTGGTTGGTTCATTTCATAATGAAATTCCATGTTAGGGTCCTGGTTGTCAGTCCCCCCAGTGATGATGGTTCAGTATCACCCAATATGTAATTTGGTGCCAAATAAGCTCATCATGGTACTGGACTTCTCAAACACGGTGGCTTCCTATGCCAGGATGTTGATGCTATGCAGGGATATAACATGACAATTTAGGCTACTGTTGGAACCCTTGATCCTATCTGTGCCCACCCTTTGTTCTCCCATAAAAGCTCACTATGGTACAAAAATAAGATGAGGTGGTTGAAGACACTGGGGAGGAGACTGGAGCATACCTGACTGAGATTGTGCTCAGCAGAGGACAAGCTGTCGCTGAAGACCCATTAAAAGGTATATAAGAGGACAATAATTCAGAAGAAGATAGAATTCCTTTCAGGGTTGATTGCTATGGGGGAGGAATAGACCATCTGTTATCTTTCACACTGTGGACAGACTTTTATATCCTCTCTGTCTGCAGTTCAAAGGGACTGTTTCATCAGATAAAAGCAAAGAGTTTGGGGATTTCTTCCATGACAAAGTGTTCTCCATTAGAGCGATGATCTCCTGGGGGGATCTACTCCATGAGTTAGGGAGGTTTTGGTTTGAAGGCACTCTAATTCTTTGGATGGAGTTCCAGCCAGTTTTAGATCAGGTGATATCTCAGATTATTACTGTGTTTTATACTACCTACCTAGTCTATGCCGGACCCAAGCCCTACATGACTGTTGGCGGTCTGTTGGGAGACATTGGCTCCAGTTGCAGCATTAATCATCTGGGGCTTTCTGAGTGAGAGATACTTCCCTGCTGCACTGAAGAATATAATGGTGGTCCCTCTTCTCAAACAAAACAAAAAATCTTTGTACCCAAAAGTCCTGGCTAATTAGAGGACTGTCTCAGACCTCCCCTTTTTAATGAAGGTTCTTGAGAAAGTATTTGCTTTGCAATTGAGGCTCATCTGGTGCTTCATGATATCTGCAAGCCATTCCGGACTGGTTTCAGATCTCAACATAGCACAGTGACCACACTTGCAAATGTGATGAATGGTCTTTTCCTGGCAAAGGATCCTGGGGAATACTCTGTGTTAATTCTCCTTGATCTCTCCTTGACGTTTGGCACTGTGGATCATCAGGTTTTGACTGACTGGCTGAGGAATTATGGAGGATTCATGGTAACAGTGCTGAATTGGTTCAGGTTGTTCCTTGCCAGATGGGTTCAGCACATATCAAGAGGGAAATTAACTCCATAGTGGCCTGAACTGCCTTGTGGCATTCCATGTGGCTCGATATTGCCCCAGATGTTATTTGCATCTTATATGCTTCCGCAAGGGCAGATTATGAGATTGTATAATCTCAGGTTTCACTGTTATGCAGATGATACCCAGGTGTATCGCTTCTTTACACCAGACCATGGGGACTCTAGCTGTGATAAATTGACATTTATATGACTTGAGTGACTGGAACTCAATTCAGGAAAATGGAGTTATTATTCATAGAAACAGGATCTCACAAGGTGACAATGAAGAGGCATGAGATCACTCTTCCAGCATAAGGTGGAGCACCCTCCAATCTGCAAATAGGGCAAAAAAAGGGGGTCATAAAATACAGACATCAGGAGGTGTCAGCAGAAGGAACCAGTAAAGTGAGGGACTTGGCTGGTCAACTAAAGAAAGGCACCTTTTCACTACTTTGTAACAGTCGTTGCTGGGAAGGCAGAAGGTCAAAGGTAGGTCAAAACTGGGAACAGGAGCAATACTAATCTAGAGTGGGAGTATAAAAAGATTTAAACAAGGCATGAGGGGAACATAAATAGAAATAAACAAAAAAGGGTAAAACTAGACACACCCTATCAGAGGTAGGGGTACACAAGTATTTCCAGGTGACAGAGGGGGAATAGAAGTAGGGAATACTGAAAGTGGTGCAGTGCAATGGCTGTGGGGCATCAGTTTTCAGAGAGACCTTCTGGAGACTATGGTGCTGCCCTAGCTCCATATGCCTCTTTGGATTGAGGGAGGAGGTTGCTAGACTCCAGACCATGTTGCTTAGGATTTGGAGGACCTCTTCCCAACCCAGGGGCCACCAAGTTTGACATCTTTACCTCAGAGGATGCCATGTACAAGGAGTGGCTGGACTATGGTGAGCTCTGGAAGGGTGGGTGGGTGGGACAGAGGCACATTCCCCAACCGGTACTGCTATGTAATTCCTACATCACTGGTGGGGCAGGATTGCTGGAAGGAGGCACCCATGATAGTGACCAGAGAAGATGTGATGGATCTCAACATTGGAGACCCCAAGGTGGGTAGGGAGAGTAGCAGAGGACCCCAGAGGAGGAGGAGGAGGAAGCAAATTCTGGTGGGGGACTTAATCATCAGGGGATAGATTTGGGAATAGGAAAGGGGGGTCAGTTTGGGTGCCTACCCGGCGCCATGGCCTGGAGGGGTGGAAAGAGGATCCTGGGGATCATTTGGGCAGCAGGATGGGAGGAAGAGCTAGATGTTATTGTCCACCTAGGGACTAATGACCTGGCTAGGGATAGGGCTGGGGTTGTGCAGGGGGAGTTTAGGGAGCTTGGGAGGGGTTTTAAACATGTAGCTCAATCAATGGCTTTTGCTGAGATGCTGCCAGTCTATGACAGAGGATAGGAGAGGGCTCTCCACACCAGGAGCTGCAACTCATGGCTGAAGAAATGGTGCAGAGAGGAAGGATTCAGCTGCATTTGGGACTGAGGACCCCCTTCCCGGGAGGATAAGGATCTATACAGGAGTGATGGCCTGCATCCAACAAGGAAGGGAACCACAGTCCTCAGTCGACGGTTTAAATGTTACTTAAATTAACATTTAAACTAGCCAAAGGGATTGGTTAGAAGAATCAGGAAATCAAAAACTGACCCCACCACAGGCTAATAGATGGAGTATGGAGAATCTGGGGGGAGTGGAATCCCCCAGAGGTGCAAGATAATAAAGGAAGCAGGTTTTAGAGATAAAGGGGGAAAGGAATGGCAGCATTAAAAAGAGAGGGGTTTCAGCAGCCTTAGATGCTATTACTACTTATGGCACCCTTTCAAACTATAAATTGAATACAAGTAAAACTGTGGTGATGCCTCTTAACACTGGCCTCAATGAAACAGTTTGATCTTATATGAACACCCCTAAGATTATGTTATTTAGGACTACAGCTCACAAAAGATTTGACACTCCTTAAAAAATTATTTTGGATGGTCACTGTTGTTAAATCGGATTTGGACCGCTGGAGAGCTCTGCACTTTACACTGTGGGGCAGAATCAATATTGTTAAAATAAATGTGCTTCCTAGACTTTTATATCCCTTACATATGCTGGACATATTTCTACCTTTAGCATGGTTTAACAAGTTGCACTCGCTCATATCGAGCTTTATATAGAGTGGTAAAGCTCCACATAGAGTATACCAAAAACTTGCTACTCATAAAGATCTTGCAGGTTTTCAACTACCAGATTTTTGAGCGCATTACTGGGCTAGGTGTAGCAGTAAACTCTACTACTGTCTTAACATGACTGTCCCAGGTAATACAACATCTTACATCCCCCTGTGGTCTTTAATAGAAAGGGAACTGGTCAAGTTGCATGGATTCTCTCTCTCCTCGCTATTGTTTGTCAAGAGGAAAGAGACGTAGCCAGCGGAGTACCACAGGGTTCAGTGCTTGGACCAGTCCTATTCAATATCTTCATTAGTGGCATTTCTGATCAACTGGAGGGTAAGGGGAGTTTGTTCGCAGACAATACAAAGATAGGAAATAGGGTGGACACCCCAGGAGGAGTGGAGAAGATGAAGGCTGACATTCAGTCTCTAGAAAAGTGGTCAAGAACATGGCAACTAAACTTCAATACTAAAAAATGCAAAATCATGCACCTTGGAAGGATTAACCCAGGAGTGGATTACTATCTACGGGGAAAAAACTGGAAGCCTCTAAACAGGAAAGATATCTGGGAATAATTATAACAAATGACCAACAAATGTCCAAGCAATGCACGAAAGCAGCACTGCAAGCAAATGGTATGTTGGGATGCATAATCAGGGGGATTACCAGCAAAAAAAAAGGGAGGTCATACTGCCACTCTATAGATTGCTGGTGAGGCCACACCTGGAGTACAGTGTACAATTCTGGAGAACACACCTTAAAAAAGATATTACCAGACAGGAAACAGTGCAGAGGAGAGCTACTAAAATGATTCATGGACTGCACAACAAATCATGCCAGGAGCGACTGAGTGAATAAAACATATACTCCCTGGAGCAGTGAAGGGAGAGGGGAGACATGATCGAGACTTTCAAATTCCAAAAAGGAATAAACAAGGTGCAGGCCCAGGTCCTGATCCATATAAAAAAAATCACTCAAGAACCAGAGGGTACAACATGAAGCTACAGGGGGGACAGATTCAGGGGCAACACACTCAAGTTCTTCTTCACCAAGAGAGTGGTTGATCCATGGAACTGCCATCCACAGGAGGCAGTGGAGGCAAAAATAGTGGGGACTTTCAAGAAAGTGCAGGATAGATACAAGGGCATCATAACACTGAAAAGCAGTTAAGGGAGGGGGTACGCTTATGGGCAGACTAAATGGGCCACATGGCCCCCTTCTGCTGTCATTTTCTATGTTTCTATTATTTCTATGTACTTCCCACTACCATTTAGTTGTCAGTACTTGGTATTTCCCTCAGCGTGTACAAGCAAACGACTATGGTCATGTCATTAAATCCTACAAAAGACATTGCTCGACCTATCACTAAGAACCCTAATTCTAAAATAGGTGGTAAAGGAATATCAGATGACTGGCTACTGAATTTTGGTGATATTCCCCTTTCCAAGCTACTTTATAAGGGCTTACTTATGTCATTTGACCAGAGAAGCTACAATTTAATTTCACCAATAATTTACAGCTTACACATGCCATAATGCAATAGATGGGGACACCGCCATGGACTGCCATTTCCCATTCCCTTTTTTTCTATGCTGCAGGCCCTGGAATCCCTACCCCATGTGATCTCTAAGATCTACCCCACCCTACTAGTGGTCCTGAATCGAGTGGTAGATGGTGCCTGTCCCTACTGAAATAATATCTTCCCAAACACCTCTTTGAATTGGTCTAAAGTTTGGAAAGCTCTATTTATAGGTATTTTTATTACTTAACATAAATTACGCCTGACACAGTATTACATTCTCCACAGTCTTACTTATACCCCTCAGAAGCTCACCATAATAGGCAAAACTGCAGTCCAACACTTGCACTAGGTGTGGCTCTTAAGAGGGCACCCTATTATAAATTATGTGGGATAGCTCTGCTGTACAACCTCTTTGATGAGAGATAAGGGAGTTGATGACCCTCTTCTGAGCCTTGATGCCTACTTCACACCAAAGATATATATACTTGATGATCTTCATGCCATCAGTGCCAAAGAACAGAAATACAATATGGTCATGATATCAATGTCAGTAAGGAGACTAAGGCATTTGAAAGATCAATATATTTTATGGAATGGCATACTGAACTCTTGAGTAATTTACAGCTGGAAAATGTCCAACTGGATAAAATGATTGCCAGCATCCAAAATGATTTGCCACTATACAAATAAAGGTGGAAAAGACCCATGCCATGGAGGACTGAGGAGACAGAGAGGTGCCCAGGCCAAAAATAAAAGGCTGGATACACCAATTAGCCAGTTCTGAGAAGAGAACCCTAAAAAAAGGGGGATGACGGGAGAGAAGGCAGACCTGATGACTGAGATCCCCTCAAAGATCTACTGTTATGGTAAGTTCTTACGTAACTGTTCTAGTTTCTTTGAGGGTATCTCAGTCATCAGGTCACATTGTAGGAATGAGTCCTAAGCAGTTACAGGTGCAGCAGAACAGTCTATGAGGAAGGCCAACCAAAACTTTGGAAAGGAGGCAATGCAGAAAAGCCCTGCCAAAACCAGCATGGCTCTCGAAGCAATTTCCAGACTGCAGTGCTTGGTGAAAGTGTGTCTGGTACTCCAGGTGGCAGCAGCCCAAATGTCAGCATCTGAGACCCCTTTGAAACAGACCACAGAGGTAGCCATGCCCCTTGTGGAATGGACTTTCACCGCCTCTGGCAAATCTTTGCTATGCTTGTTGTAACAGAATACAATACAATGCGCCAACCACTTAGACAAGCATTGTTTGGAAACTCTTCTTGGGGTGAAAGAAACAAAAAGCTGCTTTGTCTTTCTGTAGTCCTTGGTACGGAGCATATAATATCTCAACATTCTGCCCACATCTAATGTATGGAGCAGGGCTTCCCCTGGACTGGCGCACTCTGGAAAATAAACTGGAGGGAGAACCAACCTCCAACCACCACCTCTTGGTCGGGGACTGGAAGAGGGGGCCTGGCAAGGAATCAGGCCAAGGTGGATCTGGCCACTGGGGCTGATCCATCACCTCTGGACTATTTGGCAACTGGGCCTGAGGAGGAAGAGGTAGGCAAGACTGAGGAGGTTTTTCTTTTCTCTTGAGGACCCTTGCCTGCTCCGGACTTATGAGACGTCTTGTGAAAGGATGGACACTGTCTGCTCCTAGGCTGGGTATGTTAGGGCAAATAGACAGACCTAAAAGCACTGCCAGATGTCTGCATATCATTAGTGATGTCCTGGATATCTGGCCCAAATAATTGTGAGCCATTGAAGGTGGCATTTAGCACCTTCTGCTGGACATCTGCTGCAAAGCCCAAGATCCTGAGCCACATGTGCCTATGAAGGCAAATGCCAATGGTAGCAACCTTGGCATTAGTATAATAAATGTCATGCAAGGCCCTGAGGAGGTGCCTACTGATGTCCCCGGTGGTCTGCAAAGATTTAAGAACCTCCTGTTTTGGGGAACCGTCTGGGAGGGCTTGGGCAGCCACCTTGCCCTTCTTCCAGATAGTGTTTTGGTACTTGACCATGTGAGAAAGATAGTTAGCAATCAATAGTCCGAAGGTCAAGGAGGCATAAACCCTCTTACCTCAAAGGTCTATCCTTCTGGATTATCTGTCAGGGGGGAGGGAGTTAAGGTGCTTGGGCCCCCTTGGACCTGTCATGTGCCACTTTAATGACCACAGAATCAGTCTCAGATTGGGCAGCATAGTAATACAGGCCCTGAGGGGCATGATAGAGTTTATCTGCCCTGCAAGGCATGGCAGGAACCATGTCTGGATGGTGCCAAGCTGCAATAGTGGCATTCCTCAGATCTGGCAGGATAGGAGGAATGACCTTAGGGGGAGTGACAGAATCCACACTACACACAAAGAAAGTTTTGGAATACTGTTAAACATCAAGGCCCAGATATTCAAAAGGGATATGCCATGCGCAACAGAGATGCGCCAGTGCAAGTATGAAATTGCGCCATTCTGTGATATTCAGCGGGAGACAGCTGCTCCACACAAGTTTCAATGCGCAAGAGCTCAATGGTAATGAATGCATGTGCAACCGTAGGGGGAGGAACCATGAATAAATGGCGCAGTGCGATATTCAACAGTATGCGCCATGTGCAATAGGGGAGCGAGTGAAAGTTGCAAGATAGTGGAAATGATCCAAAATAAAAAGGAACAAGAGAGAGGTGCAAGAACGCTACAGGGAAGTCAGAGATTGGGAGCAAGGTGACAGCAACTAGGAAGAGGGTAGCAGTGAGTGGGACTGGGCAGGAGCAGGACAGGGCATGCCTGGAAACAACCAGGAACAGGACAGGAGTGGGGAACCTGTGCAACTGTGCAGGAGTGACAGGGAAGTGCCACAGTGGACTGAGGGCAGTGGCAGTAGGCAGGACAGCCAAAGGCCGGAGGTGTACCTAGTGCAGGGGGAGCATCACAAAGGACAGTGGAGGGCACAGGATAATAGCTGCCGGGGGGGGAAACACCAGCCAGGGACATGGCCAGTGCCACCTTCCAGATGGAGGTGGTAATGAGGGGTGTGAGAAGGCAGGCAGCAGGGGCGGCGCAGCCATGGAATGGCCCATCGGCGGTACGCCCCCACAGGTGGTACTTGGACTGCACCACCTTCGAACACTACTCTGACACAGAGATTGTGGGCTGGTACCACCTGAACCGGGCAATCCTGAGGTGGCTCTGTGAGCTGTGCAGTGATGAGATGCAGGCACCCACATGACAGAGCCATGCTCTGTCAGTGGAGACAAAAGTGACAGTTGTCATGTGCCTGCTCACCACGGGCACCTTCCAGAGACCAACAGGGGACACAACAGGCATAACCCAGTCAGTCGCGTCACACCTACTTACACAATTCCTCGGCGCACTGCTGCCACATGCTGCGGAGGACATCCATTTCCCCAGCACACAGGCGGAGCACACAGCACACATACAAGAGTTCCACAGGGTAGCACATATGCCTGGCATGCTCAGGGCCATTGACTGCACCCATGTGGCCATCTGCACACCACCTGACCTGGACGGTGTATCATACATTAACCGGAAGGGGTTTGCCAGCATCAACTGCCAGGTGGTGTGCGATGCCAGGGGGCGAATAACCAATGTCTGTGCCATGCACCCTGCGTGAGCACATGATGCCTTCATCTGGCACCAGTCTGCACTGTGCCACAGGTTCGAGAGTGGGGACATCCCCACTGGCCACCTAGTGGGTGAGTATGCACATCGCACAGGACAACATGAGCAGCTGTGGGGGGGTGCATAGTCAGAGGTGCCATGGGTACCGGCCTTGACGGCCCATGGCAGAGTGACACAGACCACCATACTAATGTCCACCCTCTACACACAGGTGGCACTAGCTACACACTCTGTCCATGGCTGCTCACACCATACCAGCACCCCGCGACCCAATCACAGCAACGGTACAATGAGGCACATGCCACCACACGGAATGTCATCAAGCGGGTGTTCGGGATGCTGAAGGCACGTTTCCAGTGCCTGGACATGTCTGGCGGTGCCCTACTGTACAGCCCTTCAAAGGCCTGTGGGCTGTTCCTGGCCTGCTGCATCCTGCACAACATGGCCAACAACTGTGGGATAGCCGGATAGGTCGAAGAGGGGGACATCAATGGGGACGATGAGGACGCCAGTCCAGATGGTGATGAGCAGCCACCCCTTGGGCGAAGGGACTTCCGCCTGATCCGGATGTCACAGCTGCACCGGGACACCATCACAGAGGAGAACTTCAGCCAACACAGGTAGGTCACGGGGCCTTGTGCAACCACCAATGGCAAGGGCACAACCCACAGACAGGCATGGACATACCCCAGAGGCGGATGGTGGCAAGGGAATGGGCTGAGCGTGGAACCGCACATGCCGTCAGGGATGGGCAGGGCCTAACCCGGCACGCGGTCACACACACACACACACACACACACACACACACACATACCCACAAGACATGCACAAGGGGTAGAAGGCACGCCAACCCCAACTGCAACCCCTAGCCACACACAGGTCCACACGCGACCACGCCCAGTGCCCGTCACTGTGCGTGTCTCAGACGCTGGGCACCATTGCACACTGGCGGACAGCACAACGTAGGCATCATCATGCACATGCCACAGTGGCGAGCAGCCGGGAGGGTGTGCACATAGACCGTGTGTGTGCAGGGCTGGGTACCCCACCCATGCGTTGCACATTGCACAACACACTGCACACAGGGCAGCATCAGACAGTAGCCATAGTAGGAGACAGGTCAGTCACATGGCACAGTGCCACAGCTGCCACGGATGCGTGGGGGGCCCCGACGAGACCTGCCAGCCATGCCAGGCTGACCATTGGCCTCATGGGATGGCACCGACTGTCCCCCGGGTGACGCTGTGGCAACGCGACCGTGTTTAAACAGGGGTCTAAAGCTCACCGAACATGCCCGCGCCAGGCATGCTTGACATGCCCACAGCTTAACCCGGTGTCGACATGGAAGGTGTCACATGACACCAGGAACAGGGCATTGAACGTGACACTGTGCAGTGTCTGCGGCACATGGGCAACAAACTGGGTGCCCAATGTGGCCATGACAGCTGTGAATGCATGTGTCTGCCTGTGAATGGCAGCGGACACATCCTCCCCACTGCCGGGCCATCTCTGTCAGGAGCAGACCCTGGTCTCTGCTGCACTGCTCCTTTGCCTGGTGCAGAACCACACTGAGTGCATCCATCACCCTGACAAGCCACAACTGCTGATCCACGGAAGCCTGGAGTCGGTGCCTGTGCTCATCAAAGAGGTCATCCGTTGGATCGGCATGCTGTCCCTCATGGTGTTCCTGGCTGTGCTGGGTATCACCCCTTGATGATGGGCACTGCACACCAGAGCCATGCCGGGGCACGTCCACACATGGTGTACTGACGCTGCCCCCCGACACTGTCCCCCTGTCATCATTGGCTGACTGCTGACACTGCCCCTCCAGCCGCCAATCGCCAGGGCTCACCGGTGCCACCACAGTGGCTGCAACAGCCCCACCAGCCTGGACACACACACCAGTGCTGCCCCACTGGTGCATACAGGCACAGACTGGGACTGTGATGTCACTCAGGCCTCCACGGTGGCACCACCCATGGCTATGCCCGTGCTGTTACCTGCTGTGGGACCGTCCTGCGGCCCACACATATCACTGTCCAGGATGTGTGATCCATCATCATCGGTGCCAGATCTGGCACCAGTCCGTGTCACAGCACACTGGCATTCATGGCCGCTGTCATGCTGGGACACAGGGAGGGCCTCCTCTGCACCAGCACCACCATCTTCAGTCCGGACAGACAGGCAGGTGTGCTGTGGTCCTGACCCTCGGACACCTGTGGAAGTGGATGGGTGCTCCTCCGTGTCCAGGGTATTGTCCTCAGTTGACTCACCCACCACTGCTGACCCATGTAGATGCTCAGGAGCTATAAGGGAACACAGTAGCATTAATGACTCCACCCTACCCTGTGGCATTCTACCCCACACAGTGACAGCACAGGACCTACCATGCAGTGACAGGCTGCCACCCATCTGGAAGCCACCACCTGGAATGCCCTCTAGGGCACAATGCTGCATGCTGCCAGCCACCCGCTCCTCCTGTGGCATCAGACATGGCACATCTGGCTGTCCACCACTGGTTGCAGCATTTGCTGCCTGATGGCAGCCACCTTATCTTTAATCCTCCTTTTGTCCATGCCAACCTTCTTTTTGCACTCCTACACGGACTGCTGGTGGCTGCCATGCTGGTTGACGGCACACGCTACCTCATCCCATGCCACAGCACAGGCCTGTGGTGTTCCCCACTGTCCGCTGAGCAGCAGTTCCCTGTCAAGGTAGGCCTCGAACAGGGCATCAGATTCTGCCCGGGTGAAGTTGGGCCTCCTCCATCTCCCAAGTCTCTGTTCTTCCTCCTCCTCACGTTCAGTCATTTTAGAGCCTGTGGGAATGACAGGTGTTACCTCTGAATGTGCAGTCCCATGCATCTCTCACACACCACAGTTCACATTTCCAAACAGCATGCAGCGCACCACAATAGACTGCAATACCAAACAACGTCCTCTGCAGCCCCATGTCACATTTATATAGCGCAAGGCATGCAAATGAGGCAAGGTCAACTTTAAGTGGATGCTAATGCAGTGGCTGTGCCATGGAATTGCTGATGAGCTGATTTGCATATGCTGGCTGAATATCACGCTGTTGTGCCTTGCGCAATTGTGTTGAGCATGCTCAGGCAAAGGCGCAGCTCTGTGATGTGTGCAGTAGGCACTGCACGGCGCATGCCCGGGGTGCTGACACTGACGCCTGCCACGCTGCTGATGTGCTGAGTGCAGGAGGCAGTGCAGGGCATGGTCACCACTGTGCCAGTGGTGCTAGTGCACTGTTCACATGTGTGGTGCTCATGCCCTGGAGCGCTGTAGGTGCCATGGTGCCACAGCGTGGTAGGCCACTGCAGGGCGTCACACACAGGCACCCTACTGCGCTACATGCAGGGAGTCCCAATAGCGCTGTGGCGGTCTGTGCTTGACAGACCCTTGACCTTGCGGTTGACCTTTTCCCCCTAGGCACCATGTGTCCACATGGGTGCACCCCATCGTGCTGTTCGCTGACAGCGTGATGGGGAATGGCAGCGCTGTACCATGCAGCATCTGCATGTGGGGGACATGCGCTACAGAGCACCATTTTGTGGTCCTGGCTGCATGAAAGATGGCACAGAGGAGAGCAGCTATGTGGAGTCCTCTTGAACTGGCCAATCTGGTGGCCATTGTTGAGCCCAATGCTGGGGCCCTTTTGGGGGAAGACCCCTTAGAAAGACCCAGAAGTGCTGTGTGGGAGGAGGTGGCAGAGGCATTGGAGGAGGCCACTGGGATTGCCCTCAGTGCAGAGCAGTGTCACCACCGCTATGGGGACCTCCGGTGGAAGGACCCAGATAGGCTGGATCAGCTACTGGCACATGCCAGGTGAGGTGAAGTGCCACGTCCAGGTAGGTGCTCCATCCATACATTGGTAGCATCTGTCCATCCAGGTATCACGGTGTGCATGTGTCCACCATGTAGTAGGGTGGGGGCCGTCCAGTGTGGGCAGTGGTGGTGGTGGTGGGGTTGCAGCATGGCTGGGTTGTGTGGGATTGCACACACCAGGGGGGCCTTTGCTACTGGTTTGTACTGCTGTTCTCCTCTCCATGTTTGCACCCTAGGCCCTGAGGAGAGGCGCCATGCCTGTGAGGCACGGGCACAGCATGAACGTGAAGCTGCCTGGCAACAGGGACTAGCTGCAGGGCCCATACTGCAGCAGTGCCCGGCAGTTGCAGAAGCAAGTGAGTGCCTTTCTTCCAGGAACTTCTCTGCATGCTGTGTTGAGGAAGTAGGCAGCAGGGCACGGCCACCAGCCCTTGACACTACCGATGTGCATGCCACACTGTACACTCAGCACTGTCTTGTGGCACTGCATGTGTGGGTGTGTGTTGCTGGTGGTCCATGTGTGCACCAGGTTCATGGCTGTGCCACTGCCTTCGCACCGCATAGCCATGTCACTGTACGGCCATGGTGGTGCTGTGTGGGACTTGGGTGGTGGGTGTGTGCAGCGGTCCACATGGCTGTGTGCACCTGGGTAAGCAGGTCTTGTGGACACGGTCAGTGTGGGTGGTCGCACACCATCACAGGGGCGTGGACCATGGCTGTATGCCATGCACAATAGGTGGGCTGCAGGGGGATGGACAGTCACACGTATCGACTCTGCTCCCTTGTCCTAGGTGAACAGCGATTGATGGCCTTGGAGAGAGGCATGCAGGAGCTGCTGCAGCTGATGAGGGCCTCCCTTGAAATCCTTCAGCAACTGGAGCAGCATGGGGTCTGAAGGAGATGGACACATAGGTGCCATAGGAGTGGAGAGTGGGGCAGGCAATAGGCCCTCCATGCCCCCAGACCCTACTTACACCCCTGGACCTACCCTCACACTGCTTCTTCCCTCTCCCATTTGTTCACCCCTGCCCCATGCCTGCCCCCACCTGGTATGTGGCCCTTTCCCCCCATTGTAAATACTTGTAAATAGTTCTTTGTTACCTCTTTTGAATACATTTGTTTTGTTATGACAACTGTGGTGGTCTCTGATTTGTAGTGGGCTACAGGTGCTCAGCTGCAGTTGTGTGCATGGTGTCAGGGGTGGTGCAGGCATGGGCATGTGTGTGTGTCTGGTAGGGAACCGCCTATGGTGTGGGTGGGGGAATCGGTCACTGTCCATGGATTGTGTGTTGTTCTCTGTGCACTGGACACCTGTGTGCAGTGGTCCATGGTGCATGCAATGTGTCCATGGTGCCCCTGTCAGACTGTCCATGGCCTGTGCAGCTGACACCCTTGCATGTCTGTGCTATGGACAGTCTGCTGGCATGTCAGTGGTGGCTGTCCATGCTGGACAACCACTGTACCCGGCACAATGCCTTGTTGCCTCCTGTCACTGGTATGGTGCAAGTCTGCCTCGGGTGGCACTGTGGCCTCTGCTGCTGTTGTCCCCCCCTCCATGCTGTCACTTGTATCTGTTGCAGGGGATGTGCTCCACTGTCTGTCACTTGTGCTCCAGCTGCATGCTAGTGTCGTTCGGCTTCACGGTGCATGCGCAGGGTGGCTGGTACACCTGTGCCATGGGGGGGTGCTAGCCATGGGTAGACAGCTGCTGTGGCCAAATGCCAGTGGGTTTGTAGTCCCGCTACTGTGTCCCTGTGTTGGTGTGCCCTTGGGATGGGTGGGTGTTTGTCCGTGCACTGTATTGCATTCTGTATGGCGCATGCTTCCATGCACCACTGTGGGCATCTGTGCTGGCTGTTGTGGCCAGTGCTGGGATGGGGTGTGTCCTTGGGAGGGGTGTGCAGCTTCTGTACCACTGGTGGTTGGGTCCAGGGCAGGCCCTGTCGCATGCGGGGTACCTCGTGTGCCGACGCATGGTCCGTCTCTGAGCTGTACCTCGGGGGAGGGCCATGCAGGGCGGCACTGTGACTGCAGTTGTTGCATCGGTGGCTGCTGCTGCCCACTGCAGAGTGCTCATGGTGGGGCTGCCTTGCATGGCTCACTGGTGCACAGGGGTTGCATTGTCACAGTGGGGGTGGTGGCATGCATGTGGTGTCGTGCACTGTTGGTCACTGCTCCTGGGCAGGGTGTCTGGGGATCGCTGTACAGGGTGTGCTCTGCATTGGTGGGATTGTGTAGCACTGGGTGGCCGGACCTCCTTGTGTACCAGTCACAGCTTGCCAAGGGGTGTGCTGGGGCACCATGCCCTGGCTGTGGGATTGTTACTGGTGTCTATGGGCTGGTGGGTCTTCCAGCTCTCCTCTGGTTGTGTGGTTCATGGGGTGTGGGGGGGCGATGTCTGTTCTGCTGCATGCTCCTCTGCCCATATCTTCCATGGGTGGTGGACCTCTGCATCCTGTCCCTGCGCATCCCTGGTTGTGCTCATGCACTGATACCCTGCTCCACTGCGCATCCCTGGTTGTGCTACTGTGCATCAGACCTGCGCCACTGCGTATTACTGGTTGTGCCATGGTGCAGTTGGCAAGATATTCAGTTGTGTGGCGCAAGTGAATCTTGGCCTATGCAGTGTTTGAATATTGCGCTTGTTGCACATAGGCACACTGAACTTGCACCTGCTCCTTCTATTGTGCTACTTTGTGGCACAGTTTGAATCTCAGGGCCTGTGTGTATACATCAGAATTCTGAATGTAATACAATTGCTAGATTTCCGGAATGTTCAAGTCTCGCCCACCCTCCCCATGTTGAGCTCATTCAGACCCACATACATGGAGGAGATGAAAAGATCAATGAATGTAAAATGACACAAGTTTGTGCATGAATGGCAAGAAACAGAACAAACAATGCTGAAATAAAAATAATAAGCACTTTATCTGGGGACATACAGAAGAGTGAGCCCATTTTGCAAGCCCTGTCTCCCTCCTACTAGGAGACAGTAGAGTAAGGTTGCTTAGCAACCTTTTTCATGCATGCGTGAATACTCGGTGGTGACATGGGAACATTTCATCCTGCGGGAGTTACAAAATGGGCTTGAGAGGATTCAGGCAAACAGCGACTGTAGCAAGAGTTGAGCCGCACAGCCATTTTCAGTATATGCAGTAAGGAAATAACTCCAAGTAATGGGCATAACAAAACAAGGTAAGACCATCAAAACAAATAATATAATGGGGATAAGAGTTGAAGAACCACCCTTTTTTTTTTTTACATAAGAGCGGTACAATTAAAACAACCATTATTTGCACAAAGTACAGTACAACTAAAATGAATTTCTTATTGGAATTATTCCAGGTACAAATCAAACTGAAGCTGTCTGACAGCAAATCTAAACAAATGCCTGGAAACTTTAAGGTATGTTGAATGCTAGACACGGAGGGGGTCATACACGGTGGCGCAGCAGTAAAAATACATTCTTGTATGTGCCAGAATTAGAGTGGTTCAGGTAATAATGGTGAGTTTACAATAACTTACTGCTTTCTAAGATAAAAGAACTGAAAATAATGAAATGTTGAACCTTATATGAGAATATAAAAATAAGGTTAAAAAAGGTGTCACGTGTATGGTACGTTAAGCTGTAATAACAATATAAATGAGCATTTGTCAATGCCGAATGTTCCTTGCTTATATGTGCTGTTTAGGTATTTGGAAGTGATAGTACCATGCCTAAGAACTGTCATGTGCCCCCCCCAAGACATCCACTGTATCTTTCTGTTCAGTATTCACAGAAGTGTGGGAGGGGCAAGGGCCACAGCAGTACATCAGTTGCCAAGGCAGTGAAGAGGAGGACAATAGTCCATTCACAGGCAAAAGAATCCTGCAGGAGTTGACTAAATTGAAGGTGGACAATGCAATGGGACCAGATGGCATACACCTGAGGATATTAAGAGAACTGTAAAGGGAGATAGCAGTACCTCTGGCAGCCATAGTCACTGAGTCATTCAACACAGGGGTGGTACCATAGAATTGAAGGAGGCCACATGTGGTCCCTCTACACAAATCCAGCAGCAGGGAGGAGGTGGGAAACTATAGGCTGGTCAGTCTCATCTCAGTAGTGGGAAAGATCATGGAGACATTGCTTAAAGAAAGGATAGTTGGGCATCTAGAATCCATCTGAGCCCAGGACCATAGGCAACATGGATTCACAGTGGGGAGGTCATGTCAGACAAATCTGGTTGATCTCTTTGTATGGGTGACAAAGCGAGTAAATCAGGGTGGGGCAGGGGACAATGCTTACCTTGATTTCAGCAAAGCCTTGACACCGTCCCACATAGGAGGCTGATAAACTAGCTCGGTAGGCTGGGCATGGTGGAAAGGGTGGTAAAGTGGGTTAGAAACTGGCTAACAGACAGGAGGCAGAGAGTGGTGCTAAATGGGGTGCAGTCTGGGGAGAGGGGTGACCAGTGGGGTGCCACAGTGATCAGTCCTGGGACCAGTTCTGTTCAATGTCTTCATTAGTGACATTGCAGAAGGTCTGCAGGGAAAGGTGTGCCTGTTTGCAGATGACACCAAGATCTGTAACACAGTGAATTCCCCAGAGGGTGTGGAGAAAATGAGGAGGGACCTGGGAAAGCTTGAAAAATGGTCTGAGGACTGGCAACTAAAGTTTAATTCAAAAAATTGCAAAATTTTGCACCTGGGACACAGAAACCCTGGGGGAAGCTACAGAATGGGGGGTGGGAAGTTGCTGACAGTCACAAAGAAGGAAAGGGATCCGGGGGTTCTTTTTTCAGATGGCCATAAAATGTCAAAGTGCTAAGGCAGCTGGGAGAGCCAGTGACATGATGAGGTGCATAGGCAGGGGTATCACCTGCATAAGGAGGGAGATAGTGATGCCATTATATAAAACCATGGTCAGTCCTCACATGGAGTACTGTGTGCATTTCTGGAGGTCTCACCTTCAGAAGGATATTAACAGGTTGGAGACGGTCCAGAGATGGGCAAATAATATGGTACAGAGCTTGCAACACAAGACTTATGAGGAGAAATTAAGGGACCTCGATATGTACTCACTGGAAGAGAGGAGGGAAAGAGGGGATATGATAGAAACATTCAAGTACCTCAAGGGTATAAATATAACTACTGAGAAGCAGGATACAGCTGCTATAGGCACATGTGCCCACGTCTGTGTGATTTTTTTTTGTTCTTATAAATCTGTAATCTCCAGTATTTCAGTAACCACATGACCACACTGCCTTCTTAAGGCAATTTTACTCTGGTTGATGCCTGGTGTCAGACAAAAGACAGAGGGGTCACCAGATTGTGCTGCCATTTGAAAAACTTTATAGTGTTCTTTTACTGGTAAGCATTTTGGAAAGCTGGTGAAGGTCTCACAATTGTTATTATGATTTTATCTCCTTATGTCTGTCACCTTTGGTCCCCCCATCCTCACATCCCAACAGTCATCAGTGGCCACAGGGTGCTGCCTTCTTCTTGCCAAGATGGTGGGTGAGCAGCTACCTTCACAGTCTGTGAAGTCTGACATCTTTCAGTGCCACTTATTGGTCATCTTCCAACACAGGCGAGGCACTGCATGACCAAAACTAACTCAGGACAAGCAGCTTTCAAAGTGGAAAAAAAATGGAGTGAGCAAGAATCAAGTATTCATTCAGATGCGGCATCGATTTTAAGATCAGCATACTGGTGAGGACACTGCAAATAGAACCCCAGCTCTTTAAGCAGCCTTACGAAGAGTTCTCGAAGCACTGGGGTTCTGTTTTTTGTACTGTAAGTGGGCTGTATCTAATTCGGTAATTTACTGTACCTTACATCTAGATGTATGGTAGGCCCAACTTTAAATAAACACTGCACCTGAATGAACACATGATGTCATAGAAACATAGAATTTGCCATCAGAAAAGGACCACTCAGCCCACCCAGTCTGCCAAGTGTTCTCTACCTACTTGTAGCTCCTGCCTGTATATGTTACTGTATGTCTTATTCTGCCTGCGTCCATCAGGACCTCCTTGTGGATGAGCTTGCTCAATGGATTTATCCTGCAATGAACTTGAAACAACTGAACCTCCATAGCCCTATTGATCTCTGTTGACCCCCTTCTTCCCCTTTTTCTAATATACCCCATGTTTATCCCATGCATGCTTCATGCCCCCTACCATTTTAGCCTCCACCACTTCTCCTGGAAGTCTGTTCAAGGCATCAACCATCCTTTCAGTAAAGAACTTTTTCTTCACATCTGTCCTGAACTCACTCCCCCCAGCTTCATTGTATGCCCCTTGGTTTGGGTGCTCATCCTCATTTGAAGGAAACTCCCCAACTGTACCCTGTTCATCCCTGTGAGGTACTATGTAGGTCTTGATCATGTCACCTCTCGCCCTCCTCTCTTCTAGAGTGTACATGTTGAGATTCTTCAGCCTTTCCTTGTAGGGATTCCTGTGAAAATCCTGAATAATTTTAGTTGCCCTCCTCTGGAAAACCTCCACCCTATGTTCTTTCTAAAGTGTGGACTCTAAAACTGGACACAGTACTCCAGCTGGGGGTATACCAGGGAGTGATACAATGGCAGCACAAAATCCTTCCTCCTTCTACTGGAGATGCCACTCCTTATGCACCCCAGAATCCAATTTGCCCTGCCATAGCCTTGTCACACTGTACTGCCATCTGGAGGTCCTCTGATATAATAACCTCAAGGACCCTTTCATGTCTAGTGAGTATCAGTACCTCCCCCCATCCTACACTCAGCATCGAGGTTCCTATGCCCTAGGTACATGATTTTACACTTGTTAGCATTGAACCTCAACTAAGTAAGAAACTAGAATTGATTTGAATGAATTGCAGGCTTTTAAGCAGCTTTTCAGGGAGTGTGTATATGTGTGTGTGTGTGTGTTGGGGGGGGGAGGGCTCTGCTACTATAACTATTTGCTTTTGATTTTGGCCTCAAATCAGGTGCACTCCTGTAAACAGATAAAACATGTTTAAGAAAGACTCATAAGAAATGTGATAAAGTCTTTGTACATTAGCCAGGGCTGAGCTTGCTGAACCCAATGGCACCCTCACAGATCCCCGATGCCACCTATGTACCACATCAGTACCCCTGTCCTGATGCTGCCCATACTGGCAGTGGCTTCCCTGATCCCCAATGCTCACCCTATTGGTGCTACCACAGCACCAACTTATGTTGGTACAATGCCCACCCATGCCCCAGCAAGTGGTGCCCACCCACCCATACACCAGTCCCAACTGCTCCCCTGCACCCGGTACATCCCACCACTCACCTCCGTGGCCAGGCACCAATTGCACTGAACATGGTGGGGGGACACCGGCCCACCAGGTTGGGTCCACATGCCCATTACTTGGTGGGATGGGGATCCTGTGTTAGTGTCTGGTGGCCGCAGACCCATGTGGTGTATCAGGGGTTTGCCACAGGGTTCCGGTCGTCACAAGTGAGGGGACTTAGCTGATGGGACCCCTCCTGTATCTGAATCAGGTGCAGGGTCCCTGGCACACCGGGCATCGGTGCAAGATGCTGTTTGCCACAGCTTGTGCCAGATGCAGGCTCCTATGAGAATAGGGCCCATGCAGTATAGGAACAGCAGTGAAATATTGAACTGATGCCAACCCTACCCCCACCCAGCAGAGACGGACAGGCATTGGGGTGTGACATTTTGTCATCGCCCATAACAGTTATAAAATTTCACCTCACCCTACCCTGCAGACACTGACAGGTGTCGAGGTGTGCCTTAGGTGTTTGGGCTTTAGTCACCTCATTCCATAAGGAAATATGCTGAAATGGGTGCAGTATAGGAGAATGGGATGAACTCTGGGGCCAAAGAGTCCATGGTGCACTTTGATGTCTGTCACTGGCTGCAGGGTAGTGGTGGGGGTGGAATGGCATGAGCATTACTGTCAACAATCCCAAGTCACACCCTGACACCTGTCAGTCCCTACAGGGTAGGGCGTTATGGTCAAACATCCTAATGCCCTGGTCGTTTCTTGGTAAAATTGAAAACGGGCATTTTTTGCTCACAGATTTTTTCAGTATAAAAAAATAAATGAAACGGTATTTTTACTCCAAGTTTACAATACGGGCTTTTTGTGATCCCACCGCATGAACAGTGACGCTAACACTTTGTTAGCTGAAAGATGATTTTGCAGAGCGACTGCGCCATTTGGTGCCACAGATGTGAAAACACATTTTGAACAGGATGTGAAAAATGACGGCTGTACTGTTCATGAGGAGATGTAAAAAATGGCAATGTTGAAAATCTGGAGTGAAAATATAAAATAAAACTGGTGAAATCTCAAGTGTGCGTAGAAACTGCACCACACACACCCATAATGTCATTAGTTTGGGAATTTTTTACAACAGATTTTCAACATTGGCATTTTGGGACCTCTGCTCATCAACAGTATCTCTGTGATTTTCTTAATCTGTCCCGAACACTGATTTCACACAGTGACCGTGCTATTCTGCGCCAGAAGTGTGAAAACAAATTTTGGCCAGGGTGTGAAAAATGACAGCTGTACTGTTCATAAGGAGGTGTGGAAGAATGCCAATGTTGAAAATCTGGACTGAAAATATTACGAATTCGTGAACTTATGAGGGTGCGTGGAAACTGCACAATGCATGCTTGTAACACAGTCATTTTGTGGACTTTTGCCACTAAATTTTCCACATAGTCAGTTTAAGACCTCTGCTCATGAACAGTGTCACTGTGATTTTCTTTATCTGTCCCGAACATTGATTTTGCACACCGACCATGCCACTGTGCACTATATGTGCGAAAACACATTTTGGGTGAGATGTGAAAAATAACAGCTATACTGTTCATAAGGAGGTGTGGTAAAATGGCAATGTTGAAAATCTGGAGTGAAAATATAAAAAATGCTTGAAGTTATGAATGTGCATAGGAACTTCGCAATGCATGCTTGTAAAACAGTAATGTTTTTGGAATTTTTTCACCAAATTTTCAACATAGGGCTTTTGTGGGCCTACCTCATGAACAGTGCCACTGTGATTTTCTTAATCTGTCCCGAACATTGATTTCACACACCAACCGCGCCATTGTGTGCTACATGTGCGAAAACACATTTTGGGCGAGATGTGAAAAATGATAGCTGTACTGTTCATAAGAAGGTGTGGTAAAATGGCAATGTTGAAACATCTGGAGTGAAAATATGCTCGAAGTTATGAGCGTGCATAGGAACTGTGCAACACACGCTCATAAAACAGTCATTTTGGGGAATTTTTTCACCAAATTTTCAACATAGGGTTTTTTGGGGCCTACCTCATGAACTGTAACACTGTCATTTCATTCATCAGTCCCGAAAGGTGGTTCCGTGTAGTGACCGCGAAATCACCTTTTGGGACTGAATAACAAAATGACAGTGACTGAGATTATGAGGTGGGATCCCAAGAACCCCATTTTGAAAATTTGGTAAGGAAATTACAAAAAATGGCCGAGATATGCACCAAAGTTGAAAAAAAAACATTTATGCCATTATACAGCTTACCGTCATTTCTTCAGTTCGTGGTCGGCTTTGAAGAGTGCAGACGTGTTCCCGGTCCACCGAAGATTGTTGCACTGGGCTCCAGGGGTAAGTATGGGGTGAGGTGGGGGTTTGGGGAGGTGGGGTACGCAGAGGGTGGGTGCTGGTTGGGGAGGGGCAAAAGAATCAATGAGGGACCGCTTTTTCTTCTAGGTGTTGTTTTTACAAAGACAATGTGGGACTTTCGCCATGGTGGGTTGGGCTCCCAGTGTGGCACCAGGACGTTTGTTTGGGGGGGGCAGTGGAGCCAACGGGGGATTGGGCACCTCTGTGGGCCATAGAGACTTTTTGCACGCTGGGGTGGGCTCCCAGCGTGGCACCAGGAAGTTTGTTTGGGGAGGCAGTGGAGCCAATGGGGGATTGGGCTCCCCCGTCGGCCATACAGTGTGCTGAGGGGGGTGCATGAGCCAAGGGGAGGGATTGGCACCCCTTGGCACACAACAAATGGAGGAGGTGCATCATGCTGATGGGGATTGGGCTACCCTATCGGCAAATGAACTGGGGAGGGGATCATGTCAACAGGGGGATTGGGCACCCCTGTCAGCTTTTTTTTTATTTATTGAAATGTTTCACCAGGAAGGCACACTGAACGGTGGGCGGTGACTTTCCGTCAGCTTTGTGGGGACTGTGAAAGGCTGACAGAGAAGCAGTCATCATAGGGACACCACACAATGCACCAAAACAGCCAACTGAGTAGTGATGTGTCCAAATTTCTTTATGCATTGTGGCATGCTCGTTAACAGCCATCATCAACAGCATGCTCCTCTATTCGCTGAGGCAGAGACCAGCCCCTGAATGGGCTGCAGCCATTCGGCACAACACTGCCATGCCTCCACAACCTGCTTGTGAAAGCAGCCTGACACAATGTGTTTCTTGCACATGCGTGCAAGCAACACAATGATACAGACAATATAAGGAATATTAAATAAGACAAAAATTCAAAATTTTATGTATCAACAGGAAAACTACTTATACCCCGTGAACAAGATCCAGAAAGGATTAAAACATAGCGGAAATTGAAAAGACAAGACACAATATAAGTGTGAAACATTTTTATTGAGTGGCCACCTAACCCTTATTTGAAACTTCTCAGTATTGACTAGTGCCTCTGGGAGGCTGAGGAAAAGAAGAAAACCATCAATATCCACAAATTAGCTACATTTTTGGAGATTCTGGGATCTCCCTGAAGTCCACCAATTCACTCCGGGTGGTGTCTTCTTCTTCGGTATGGAAGCCCATAATTGTGGACAGCTGCTTCATACCATTGAAAAAGGTAGGATCCTCGGGGGGGACCTGGGATTATGTTTTACAGAGCTCTCACTCACTGAAGATGCTTTAGATCTATCAAAGGAAAGAGGTTCCTCCTCATCATCATACTCAGGGAGGATGAGGTCAGTGTGGTACTCCTCTTTGACATTGATCTGTTTTGACTTGAGGTCTGATGATCGAGGGACTACTGATGGCCTATGGGGTGCAGCCTGGGAAGGCTTAAGTGGTGTCAGTGGCACCAGGGAACCAGGTCTGTAGGAGCCCAGCTGATGCACCAGGGTTGTGGTTAACCTGGCTAAAATATCATTGAGATCAATGGCAGGAGAAGTGTGCATCAACAGTGTAGGGTTCGTTGGCAAAGGGTGTGATACATCATCCATCTAGTTTTGAGATTGTGAGGGCCCTGACATCTGAGGGCCTGGAAAAGCATCAGACTGTGATGGAGGAGCTGTCGTCAGTGACCTGAGGGTTGACGAACTGGGGGGAGGGGGGCAATGACCTGAGGATCAACTGTCAGCCTCCCTCAGAAGTGGGAGGAGGTGTTGTTAATAGGGGCCTGGAAGAAGTTGAGGCTTGGACAGCAGAGTACATTGGTGCAGCTGCAGCTGACTGGGTGCCGCTGGAGGAGGAAGAAGAGGCCATCGGGGACTGGGAGCACCATCATGGTCTGTTTTATGACTTTTCACCAAGGATTTGTCTTGGGCCTTTGATGCCTGGGAGCTTGTCGAACCCACCAGTGACTGGGAAGGAGGGACACCAGAGGACCCCTGCCCAGAACTGGCTACCTGTTACTCCATGAGGAATTTCATCAAAGCCCTTTTTCGTCATCTGATTGTAAGATTAAGCTTTTGGCAGAGCTCACAGTCAGAGACCACATGGTCAGGCCCAAGACAGCAGACACAGAGGTTGTGGTCATCTGAAGAAGCTATCTTCTTTCCACAGTGGCAGTGATGGAAGAAAGAAGTTGAAGGAATAACTCTCAACATAAACGAGGTAAAAGAATCTCTTGTTTAAAAGAGATTCTATGGGCATTATATCAGCCACAGCAAAAGCTGTCCTTCTGAGGCACTGGAAAGACCTGACTCCCCCATTAACTATAGAATGGTACAGAGAAGTGATGCTTGCCTTGCAATTGGAGTTACATATCGCCAGGATGAGTAACAGAGCTCAACTATATGACTCCATATGGGGACCATTGGGAGCCGTCTTGTCAACTTGGCAAGATAAGATTACCTAATTGCAGATACTGACCCCTTACTAGATGTACGGTTGTCCTGAGACTCCCCTATTATAGAGAATCCTAGGGTTACCACAATTAGTATGTGGATGCCATGGAAGGTATGGGTGGTGGGTGGGCTAAGGGAAATATTAGGCTGGCTAACTTGTTATACTGTTAGTTTTGCAGACATTGTTATCATGTGGTTAGCAAGTAATCTGACATGTTAGAGGCACATCTAACTTGTAAATGTATATCTGTGTAACACTATGTAATCTGTGCCCTGTCAAGAGTGTCAATAAAATTAATTGAATTACAAAAAAAAAAAAAGAGAGATTCTAAAAACTAGTGTAAAAGAAAAAATTGAAAGGGAAAAATGGTGCGAACTGCGTTGGAGCTTCCTCGGAGATCCATGTGAACAGAGTCGATGGCAGGAAAGAACTGAGGAGGGAACTGAACTGCTCACTCCTTTATAGGGTTGATGAGGTCAGCAGGAACATCAGCATGGGTGGCACCAGTTGTACTGCTAGAAAATCATCTGTGTGGATCCTGCTTCACCAATGGTGAAGCTCCTATGGTGTGACCTGATGACTGAGATACTCCCAACGAAGATCAGGCATTATTCTGCATACTATACTCATCAGTATAATCCAGTATAATCAGAGAAATTACATAGGAAAAAAATACAAAAAATGTGTATTTCCCAAGCAGCATTCAGATTGTCTGGCTTCTATTTCACAAACCAGAGGCATCTGAATTTCACCAGACAGGTTTTCGATTTTGTTTGAATGGAGTGGGGGAGGGGAGTGTACTGGATACTAATGTTTGTTTTGATATAGGCCACAAACCAGAAGTACACCCCTACAAAACGGATGAATTTATAAAAAACATGATTAAATTTGCTGAATGAGCAGGGATAGTGCCTGCTAACCTTCTAATGTGTTTGAATTCTACCATATATACCAGGTATCTGCATCACAGGAGGAGAAGGACCTGGGAGTGATGATCACTAGTCACTTGAGGCACTCCACGCAGTGAAAGAAAGCAGCAGCAAGGGCAAATAAGATGCTGGGATGTACAGCTAGGGGGATCAGTAGTAGAAGAGAGCAGGTTATACTACCCTTGCACAGGTCACTGGTGAGGCCACATCTAGAGTATGGAGTTCAGTACTGGTGCCCACACATAAAAGAGGACATTAACCTGGTGGAGAAGGTCCAGAGGAGGGCTACAAAGATGATAGCAGGTCAGCAGGGTAAAGCATATGAGAAGAGGTTGAGGGCACTGAACATGTACTCCATGGAGGAAAGGAGAAAGAGAGAGAGAGGACATGATTGGGACCTTCAGGTACTTAACAGGGATACATAAGGTGGCTAAAGAGGGTCTCTTTAAGCAGGGTGGCAACCATAACATGCAGGTGCACAGTTTTAATCTGGGGGGCTTTAGGAGGGAGGGGGGTTTAGGAGGAAGGTCAGGAAGCACTTCTTCACAGAAAGGGTGGTGGACACTTGGAATGTGCTGCCAGAAGAGGTGGTCTTGTTGAGGACAGTGGGTAGCTTCAAGAGAGGCTGGGATAGGCATGGGAGAAGGTACGGCTCATGAGTAGGGGGAATGGGAGGAGTGGGGAGGGGGGCAGGGACAGTAGCTAAAGCTGTGGACCCTGCAATATGAGCAGACTAGATAGACCAAATGGCCTTCATCTGTTGGCTTCTTCATATATAATCTACAGTAGGGGTAAGTAAAATTGCCCAGATTCAGTGGAAAGCACTTCACCAGCACAAAGCACTTTCCACATAAGTATGTAACTGAAATAAAATATATAATACCCAACTGTTACTTCAAAAACCAGATAACTTGCAGGGGGTACACAACGTTGATGTGTACTGCTATGGTGTCCTCAAAAGCAGAGCAGATTGCTTCTACAGAGTGCACTTGTGCAGTGCCCCTAAACTCATGTAGTCCAAGCTGGAAGCCTCAATGTTAAACTCAGACCTAGTTTTCCTGCTTGACAGTATGAAGCTACTTATGTGCTACTATTTCATGTCATGACTACTATGCCTTATTAAAACTTTCAATATTTTAACCATTTTATTTGGAATTATATGGCTACATCTCATGTACTTAAGGTACCCATTATTTTCAGTAGCTTTATTTTTTTTTTCAAATCACCAACAATAGATTATGATTTCCAAAAGGTCAGGCAGTGGGTGTCATGTTACAGCTGCATGGAAGAATGAGCCTGCCTAATGGAAGTGGTGTGTGGCCCATGGCAGCATTTTTATTGACATTTTGCAAATGGAGAATCATAGATAACATGTTCCTAGTTTTTGAAAGCAAGTCACACTGTACTGTGATAACTCGATGGACTTGTAGTGTATCTTGTCTACCCTTCTTGCTGGACGGCATGGACTAGACACAATTTGGTTATGGGCACCTAGCCAGAATACTGCTCCTTTACTGTGTAACCCTCATTTACATTCTGCCTCAGGAATCTATCTAGTCCTACTTTAAATGTCTGAGCAGTGGAAACTTTCACAACCTCACTGAGCAGGTTATTGCATATTTTAACCATCCTCTTTGTGAAGCATTGCTTTGTACCACTTATATGGGTAAGGGATAAGACACACTGTGGACCAATGGGCTTACAGCCCATACTGTACCTGTCATTCAGCGGGTGGCTGGGCTGTATGCGGGCAGGTTGCAGCTGCCTGCCGATGATGGGGGGAAGCGGGGTGGGCAAGAGGTGCTGTGTGGGTGGGAGGGACTGGGAGTGCCACTGGATCACCAGGGAAATATGGAATGGCGCTGTTCCCTGATTGCGGCGACGGAAGGGGAGGTACCACTAGACTACCAGGGACTTACATAAAGGTCTTATTCCAGTGATCGGGGACATGGGAGGGAGGGGGAGTCACTAGACTACCTGGGCATGTCTACCATTACTTTCACTGGGGAATTGGGAACTCAGGAGGGAGGGGGGGTGACTAGACTACCAGGGATTGCTCCTCATACATTTCCGCATTCATGGCTATGGGCAGGAGATGGCCCGGGATCCCCACCATACATGTCATGCTGTGCAGGGTGCCAAATACAAGTCACCGGGCTGCCCTGCGCAAGGCATGCAAATGGAGCCATAATGACATGCAAATTGCCCCATTTTTGCCTTGCATATATTATGGCCTCATTTGCATGCCCTCTGCTGAATATCGTGGGTGATGCACCTTGTGCAACTTCAGTTGTGTTGGCACATCTCCCTGTCTGTGGCTTGCACTGGCGCAGTGCCACTGCACTGTGTGCAGTCTGTGCCATATTCAATGGTGTTGCGCCATGGTGCATCACTGCTGAAAATCACCTGGTCCTGGTCCTGGTCCTGGCCCCGGCAGATTCCAGTTGCACTGTGCCCCTGCCAGGCGCAGTCTGAATATCTGGACCCATATGTAAAAGGAAGCCAAGAGAGGGCATTGGCGTCTATGTGTACCCCCACCCCTTCCCCGCAGACACACATTTTCTTTCTTTCTTTCTTTCTTTCTTTCTTTCTTTCTTTCTTTCTTTCTTTCTTTCTTTCTTTCTTTCTTTTTGATTTTGTTTCATTTAAATAAATGCCTAAATGGCTGGGACAAGGTGTAAAGAACTTACAAAACTACGCTCCTCCCAGGCGACAACATCACCTACCACATGCTCAGAAAAAAATGTACCAATGCCACCCGTCTAGCCAAAGCCGAATATTTTAACAACACCCTTAATGCCAATCTTAGTAGGCCATCAGAATTTTGGAAAGTTGTCAACTCCCTCTTTCCCCCCCCATATCAACAAACTCCTCCCCTCTTCTGCTCTCAAATGGGACTCTCCTCTCAGACCCTCTCACGGTTGCCTCCGAATTCAACTCCTACTTCACCACATGTGCCACTACCCTCCTTGCCTCCCTCCCAACTGTAACCCAGCCCACTCACCCTGCTGAAACTCCTATACCTCCCAGCCTGAGTACCTTCTCCTTCAGGAACATCTCTCCCATGGAAGCCCTAGATGCCCTACTCACTCTGAACCCCTCCAAGGGTAAGTCCCCTGATGGGTTGGACACTAAACTCCTCTACCTATCTGCCCCGGCCATCGCTTCTCCCCTCGCTGCCCTTCTAAAAATTTCATTCACTACTGAATCGATTCCTATGGAGTGGAAACATGCCACAGTCCTTTCACTACCAAAAGGAGGGGACCCCACCACTGCGGCAAATTTTCTGCCCCATCTCCCTCCTCCCTGCCCTCGCGAAACTTCAGAAGCACCTTGTGCTTTCATAACTCTCCCAATACCTCACTGAATCCAACTTCTTTACACCTTTCCAGGCTGTATTTATAAAAACCCACTCTACTACCACCTCCCTACTAAGACTCACAGATTCCATCCTCTCGGGGATGGACAAAGGTCTAATTACTTCAGCCATCTTCATCGACTTAGCTAAAGCCTTTGACACAGTATCCCATCCCCTGTTGTTATCCTGCCTATCTGAAGCTGGGTTATCCATGACGGCCTCCAACTGGTTCAGAGCCTACCTCCAAGGCCGAACCCAGTCTGTAAAAATTGCTGATTCCACCTGTTCTCCACTCCCTGTTTTCACTGGTGTACCCTAGGGCTCTGTTCTAGGCCTAATTCTCTTTTCCATCCTACTAAATGACCTGCCACAAACTTGCTCTTCTACCTCAATACATTTGTATGCAGATGACACAGTCCTCTTTTCCTCCGTCTGAACCCACAAGAAGGTTGCATCCAGTTTACAGGTGGATTTCAACAAGGTACAGCTCTGGTTTAACTCTCACCAACTCTCTCTTAATGCCAAAAAGACAGTCTCCTTGACCTTCGGCACTAGGCAGAGACTATACAGACTTACCTCACCCCCAATCTTCCATACCCATGATGGGACAGTCCTCAAGGATGTGTCCTTCTTTAGGTACCTAGGGGTCTGGCTTGACTGTCAGCTATTCTCAGCCCACGTGGACACTATCCTGAAAAAACTGTGCCCTAAGCTTGGCTCTCTCTATAGAAATTGCAGTAGTCTCCCGCTACCGGCGAGACATGAAATTGTGCAGAAAATGATACTACCTACCTTCGACTACTGCAATATCATCTACAGTTCTGCCCCCAAGACCACCCTATCCAGACTGGACCCTCTCTTTAATGCTTTCTGCCATTTTGCCCTTGATGCACCCCCACCACTGCTGTAGGCTTATCCGTTCACTGGCTCTCACCCTTAACAACGGAGACTACTTTACAGTGCTAAATTTGCTTCTAACTTCTGGCTCAGTTTCCTTCCACCATACATTGCATCCTCCTCCTCCCTATCTTCTCCTTCTACCCCCTCTCATGCCCTCAGGTCTACCGACTCCCGACTATTGATAATCCCTCACCATCAGACCTGTGCAGGCCAATCAGCCTTCTCCTACCATCTCCAGAAGCTTTGGAATGACCTGCCAGTCCAAATCTGCCATTCCTCCTCTAGGCATTCTGTATCCTATGCCCTCCTAAACGTATATGCGGTAAACTGCTCATGCACCTGACCTACTCACCCCAACCCTTCAGCCATCCCCCTCCCCCCTCTTCCTACTAATACCCCCCATCGCTCCCCCTACATCCTGCATTGCCTGACCTGCAGCTTTAGCTACCTGCTATGTATGCTGGCATGCATTCCTACCAGACTCTGTACTTACCCCATACTGCACTTCTGCCTTATCTCCCTGTCAAACGTAGTCCCTTAGTCAGTGACTGTCACCAATGTATAGTTATCACAATCCAGGTCTAAACCTTACTCCTTGTTCTCCCTCCACTTCTAAACCTTCCCCATACTGTTTCCCTACTTCATGTACCCCCTTAAGTACAAGACAGTTAAAGCCCTGTAAACAATGTGTAACTCTAACTCGATTCAATGTAACTAATGTTAAGTAATGGAAGTATGTAATCAATTAAGGTAATGCTACTCCCTAGTCATGTCTCCAATGTGTAACTCAATGCTATGTATCATGTACTCACTGCTCTCCTCTGTAGCCCCCCCCCCCAGGTCGTGCTCTGAGATGAGCATTTCCTGGTGAAACATTTCAATAAATAAATAAATAAATAAAATATGAGGCAGTGTTTTATATGGAGCATGAGATGGCAGGATTTCATCTTTTGAATGTCTTAGAGCTCCAGCTTTTTCAGGGAGTCAGCATATCCATCTTCAGCCACTGTAGCTGTGCAGGTATCTTTTTAACACGCCTTAGAAATAGAAGCTGTAACTGTTACTGTGAAGAGTGGATTCAGTCCATAACTGAGGAGAAGGGACTTGGCAAGGTTGGAGAAATGGTCAAATGTATGGCAGCTTACAGTAGATTCAATGTAAAGAAGTGCAAAGTAATGCACCTGGGAAATAAAAACCCAGGGGAAGAGTATACAATGGGGGGGTACTAACAACAACAAAAATAGAAAGAAACCTGGGGGTAGTCATATCAGATGACATAAAGGTAAGCAAGCAATGTGAGAAGACAGTAAGAAGGGCTGGGGGGATACTGGGATGTATAGGAAGAGGCATCATTAATAGAAAACAAGAAGTTGTTATCCTTCTGTACAGACAGTTGGTGAGACCCCCTCTGGAGTACTGTGTGCAGTTCTGGATACCCCATCTCTGCAAGGACATAGACAGGATAGAGGCAGTCCAGAGGAGGGCAACTAAAATGGTGCAGGGTCTGCACCAGAAGCCATATGAAGAGAGACTAAAGTATCTTAATATATATACCCTTGAGGGAAGGAGGGAGAGGGTGGACATGATAGAAACTTTCAAGTACCTCATGGGAATCAGCAAAGTCCAGGAGGGTAGCATCTTTCAGAAAAAGAGATGTACATGAACAAGGGGGCACAATCTGAAGATAGAAGGGGATGGCTCAGGCGTAACATGGGGAAGTATTTTTTCATGGAGAGGGTAGTCGATGCATGGAATGGCCTTCCTGAGGAGTTCATGGGGTCAAAAACAGTGGGGGAATTCAAGAATGCACGGGACAGACATAAAGTAATTCTGGTGAGAGGTAGAAAGAAGTAGGTTGTTGGTTAACTAGGATCTGCAGCTTATCCAATAGGTAGGGAAATGGGCAGACTGGGTGGGTCAAGCGGTCCTTATCTGCTGTCAAAGTCTATGTTTCTATGTTTCTGTGAGAGTGGATTTCTCTGACTGAGCACATCTTTTAATTGAGAGAAGCCTGTACTACTGAGGAGCATCTCCTGGTCACAATCGGCACACTTGGGGGCAGGGATGAAGCTGCAGCAGTACAGCAAGGCTTCGGGTCATGGTGGGAAATGGGGCAGCACAGGCTCAACACTCACTGAATAAGTGGCTTTCTCAACAGGAGCTGAACAGAAGAGGTGATATTTTTATATTTTAAAAGGCGGAGAAAGTTTTAAAAAGTTTCTCCCCCCATGATACAGATAGAACAACTGTGTACAGTGTAAAATGAGGGTATAGCAAGACACATTGTATTTCCACAGTGTTGTGTTAGCACAGAGATATCCCTTTTGTGTTGAGTCCTAACTGGCTGAAGAGAGTGCCAGTTGGCATGACTTGCCCTTATTAGGACACAGCCACAATTACCTCTTAGTCAATTAGGACACAGAAAACTCCAGACCCATTTTATAAATGTTTATACACCACTCTGTTCATCCCCTTTAGTAGTCAGAATACTATGATCATGTTCCACTCTCAGCTTTCTGTTCTGTAGGCTAAATAATTGTAATGTGTCTAGTCTTTCCATATAGCTCTTGACCCCTAAGCTGCTATTTATGTAAAGGACCCTGTTCTGGATCCATTTAATTTGTTCAGTATCTTCTGTGCTTTGCTGATCAAAACTCAATGCAGTACTCACAGTGCAGTCTAACCAAGGCTTTCTGTAAGTGAAGGACTTCCTCCTTTAACTTCTCCTGATCCCTGTCTATCGCATACCAGTGTTGCATTTCACCTCTGATCTGTGGTGGCAAATTCTCTGCCTGGTTTCAGCTTACTTTAAAGTTACATCTTCATCATTTTTTATTCTGTCTACTATTATATATCACAAAGGGTATGTGCATGACCTAAATGCTTTGACCCTGTTTAGTCAAGTGTCTCAATTTGGTTTTCAGCACTACACTAAAGTCATGCATGCACAATATCTGGATCTGTTTCATTATGACAGCGTTAAGTGAATTGAACTTCATCTGCTCCATGAGATTATCCAGATTAAAATCTGCACATCCATCGATTATTCATTTACTAACTAAGTCTAAGAGTATGGTGTTGAACATGAACAAGGAGATGAAAAATGACACTTAGGACTCTGCAATCATGATTCTAGCTGTTGATGTTAACCAGCCCATACAAACATGCAGGGCAGCATTCTAGGTCAACAAAATGCCTGTTAGGCTGAGAAGAAAAAGTGCAACATGGAACAGCTGGTACAATGTTATCAGAGAAGTGCACAGGGAAGGTCAAGGGATGTTAAGTTGTCAAAGGAGGTGATGCAGTATGGAAAGTCCGGCTAACAATGTTGGAAAACATGGCCCGTACTGGAGAAATCAAGTATGCAACAGAAACAAAAAGCTAGCAGTGTTTGCCCATGAATGGTTAGACAATGTCTACTGAGACAAGTATAGGGAAACTCATGCACTGTTGGCCTGAGGAGAAATCAACTCAGTATAGGAGGGAACACTAAGTACTTGCTCAAATGGAATTGCTGACAGTATCATTAGACATGTGTGTAGGGAACAGTAGGTAGCAACAGCAATGGCAGTCAGAAGTGATGAGTACAGTAAAGGTCAGGGAAGCATACATCTAAACTGTTTCTGATCATGAGGGACGTCCTTCATTTTACCCTTCAAAATCACTGTGTCCCCATCCATCCCTCGTGAAAAAGGTACTGCCTAAACAGAGAATGTGGTGTGAATTCAGAGTATAAAACAGAAATTCATAATATTCTCAGATGCCAAATCAAAAATAAACTTTGTACCAGTAAACACAAAGGTTTTTACAGTGTTCCAAGCCTGTATCTCCATTTTTGAGGATATGTTCATCATTACAGTATGAGGGTCATGTGTCTCTTATTGTTCCTGATTTTAAGTGTCCATGTCCCTTGTTTCAGTATCAAAAGGTTGAGAGGTATGCAGGGAAGTTTGGCAGAGAATAAGGTAACTCAGTAGGAGACATTCAACACACCTGAGCATGGAACATCAGCAGTATTGTCAGTGACAAATGAAGGCTGGGGAAGTTTATTCAGAGACAGTCTGAGACAATATCTGCTCACTAAAGTAGTAGACATCAAGCACACCACTGAAATGAAGTGCAGTGACTGTCTTCTGTGATTGGCACAGTGAAGAGCAGGTGGTAGCATCAAAGGCACACAGCAGCAATGAATAGAGGTATGGCAAGTCTGGCTCAAACACAGCAACTCAGCAGGAGATATGGTAGCCATCACACTGGAGCCCAAAAAGACAGACAAGGTTGGAAGACAAAAAAACAGAGATCTTGCATGCCGGAGCACACATCCACTTTGTTTAGAAGCTACATATTTGCCTCTTGCACTAATATATGACAGAGTATCATATATCAGAGGTGGCACAGGGTCATTATGACATAACAGCGCAGCAATGTATCGCACTGTAAATACAGCAGATACATTGCTGCCACTTAGACAAACTGCCAAAATACATTTTGGATAAAGAAGCTAGTGCTTCTTTGTTTTCTGTGAGGGGCTGTGCCCTACACCATTATGTGGGCTGCACCCCAGAATCTGCCCCATTAATATAATCAGTGCTGGGGGGGAGGTTCAACATGGGGACAGGAAAAAACACCACTGAGAGAGAAAAAAAAGAAACTGCACAATGCAGTTTCGCAAAAGTCTGTGACCGGGATTTGAGCCCTGGTCCACAGATGCATAGCAGTTTGTCTTTCGGATGAGACATTAAACCAAGGTCCCATCTGCGTGGATTGTGGTAGTTCAGGTGGATGTTAAAGATCCTATGGCACTTATCGAAAAGAGTAGGGGAATTTTTATTAGAAAGAAAAACAATACATCACCAATACAAAATCATACAGAAATCCAAAACCAAAGAAACATATGGATTGAAAAAAGAAAAAACTTTGTCAATAACCAAAAAAAAATAAGGTTAATTGAATATCAAGAACAGTCCTCAATATACAAATTCATACAGCCTGTAATGCAAACTTCAACCAATATATATGACTGTGATACAAAAATTAAGAATAAAGGCAGTTCAGATTATCCATGAAATATGTTTCCAATAACTGTTAAACAGTTGTCTGTCAATGGTACCATATTCCAAAGTTTTTTCTGCCTGACTGTGGCCTGTTCAATCTGTTTAATTAAGACTATATTTGGAAGTATTGTATGTTGTAGAGAATACTGACACCTGGCTTGCCACATAAAGTATTTGATACATATAAAGATTAGAGTTAAAGTACTTGCATGGTATCTCCCTAAGAAACCTGTGTAGTCACCCAGAATCAAACTTTGATAAGAGATGTGGCGAGCTATGCCCCATTTCCACTGGGATGCTAGATCTGCCCACAATTGCTCTGAATAATCACACCGTAGAAAAAAATGCTCTTGTGTTTCTACCTGACCAACACATTCGGGCCTAATGCATTGCCTGTCTGTTGTAGGTTTATGCTTCATCTTACTCCGAACTCCTAACCTGCAGTGGCAGCTAAACCATTGAACATCCCACATATGTGATGGTATTCTTTTATCCGTTAAGGTACGTAATGCCTGAGAGACCTTGGTGGGAACGCAAAAAGGGAACTCTACCTGGACAAAAAAAATATTACCCATAATTTCGTCATAGAAATGCTTCCTGGAAATATCATGTAATTGAGCCTTGCCCAGTTTCCATTCCCTGAGTTTTTAACTGCTGAAACTGCATAAGATGGTGCAGCATGCATGGAATTTAACTTATGGATACCACCACCCTCCCATTGAGACATAAATGACTGAAACAATGACCGGGTCCAAACAGTCCATGGATGACAATCAGGAAAGAAATTCACTTGAAATGAAGCTATCATGAAAAAAGAGTGGTAAAAAACCAACAGATTAATCATCCCGAGCCCACCCTGTGAAATCTTCAAGTAAGTAAAGGCTCGCTTTATGGGGTTTAACCTACTCCCCCATATCATTTGAAAAAAACAACTATACAACCTAGCTTCCAGGGAAAGCGGAATAGGAAAACAGAACAGAGATGTAAAAATACTGGAAATAAAAACTTCTTAATTATCATAAACCTTTCCTTTTTTGAAAATCCCCAAGCTTTCCACTGTTGAACTTTTCTTTGGCCTACAACTAGGTGTCTTTCCCAATTCAGCTGAGCCAGATCCCCACTCCCAAAATGAAGACCTAGGATTTTTACTGAATTGGAAACAGGAATACGCCCTACATTCTGTACAAGTGGAGTCCTGCCTACTGCAAGACTGACACATTTGTCATTTAGAATAGTGCCGTTCAATGTCGAAAATTGTTCAAGCGTCTGAAGTGCAGTTTGTCCAGATGGAAAATCTTTAACCAATAAACATATGTCATCTGCATAAACTGACAGTTTTTGAGCTGGAATACTTAATGACAGAGGCAGGCCACAAATTGCTTGATTATGCTCAATTTCTCGAATTACAGGGTCTAAAACAAATGCGTACAATAGAGGGCTTATAGGGCACCCCTGTCTGACTCCTTGTTTTAAACAGATATCATTTCCAAGTAGGTTATTTACTATGGGACACAATCATGCATTAGAATATAATGTTTTCATGTAATTAATAAATTTAGTGGGGATGTCATACTTCTCCAGGACTTGAAATAAAAAATCATGGGAAACCCTATCAAAAGTTTTAGACTGGTCTAAAGCCAATATATAACCAGATAATTTATTCTGGGCCCAATATTCACATATATCTCTAATAAAGCATAAATTTTGCTGTATTGACCTTTGAGGAATAGAACAGGTCTGTGCTGGATGAAGCACAAATTGTGCTATAATGTGTAACCTTTTACAAAGAATGGAAGAAAGGATTTTGTAATCAGTATTGAGCAGGCTAATCGGCCTCCAGTTGCCCAGTTCAGTACTATCTCCTTTTTTATATAAAAAAGTAAGTATTGATGTGTTAAATTTCACCTCCCCTAAGCCAAATTGAAGAATGTCATTATAAAATGTAGCCAAAATCTCACTAAGGTCCTCTTTAAAGGTTTTATAGAACTTGTTTGTGATGCCATCCTCCCCTGGTGATATTCCGGTTTTTTATTTATTTATGGCTATGAGAACTTCTGATGGAGAAATAGGTGCATTCAGCCTTTCCACTTCAGTGTTTGGGACTGTGGGAACAGGAAAATGAAGAACTGCATCCCAAGTAGCTGTTGGATGAAATGTAGTGCTAAAAACTGAAGATAAATGTTGTTATATAATCAATAACATCTCCGTGTCGGATGTTTTAATCTAACCAGTAACATTTTTTAAACCAGTCATAATTTTTTTGTCCCATTTTTGTTTACATGCAGTGTAAGGATCCTTAAAAAGCTGTTGTTGCATACCAAATCTCATTTCGGCATACATGGAAACTGCCCTGTCATATTGGTATTGTTTCATTTTATGTTTTATTGCTCCCAATTGTGTTTGAACATCAGGAGATGTCATCTGAGGGCTAGACAGTAATTTATAGTATTAGTTTCTATATTCTAAATATTGTAAGTAATCTGAATTACTCCTTCTCCTCCTCCTCCTTCCATAAGAAATAAAACAATCTTTAATGGCAGTTTTAGTGTCCATCCACCAAAAAGACCAGTCATCATAAAGGTCTGCAACTGATTTCCTGGAGCACAGTAAATACTGAATTTGTTGTAAGACAGATGCATCTTCTAGCATCCATGAGTTCAATTTCCATCTCTCATTCATGGAAGGAAACCTTGTAGGTATCCAATCCAACCCTATTACACAAAAGAGGAGTTTATGGTCTGAAAATTCACCATGATGTAAAGAAAAATGTTGTGTTACTAAATATTTGGAGATAAAAAAATAGTCTATCCTTGTAGCGAAGGAAGCCCTCTGATAAGTAAAACCATCAGTCTTGTGGAGCTCCCTATAGGCATCCCCAAGGTTTGCTACTGCTATTGTTTGTGTGACAGCATGGGAATCACAATAAGTTTTTGTTGAACATTATCCTTCATACGGACATCTAAACTGCAGTTCATATCTCCCCCCCAAATGATATGTTTTGAGGTAAACAAATAAGGTTTGATCTGTTGAAAAAGATCAAACCTTGCCGTTTTAACTTGGGGAGCTTATGTGTTAATTAACCCAAGAGAATACCCTTTATATTGACAATTGATAAGCAGAGCTCTACCGGGCAGTATGTCAATAAGCTGAGTAACCTGTACCATGGTGTGATTAAAAAGGATCCCCACCCCGTCAGCCATATCAGGGCCCAAAGACCAAAAGAAAGGGCCCACCCACCAGGCCTTTTGAGCTTGACTAACCTCAGCCAAAGTGGACAAATGTGTTTCTTGCAAAAAGATGATATCGGCCTGTAGATTTTTACAATGCATTAAACAAATCATACACCTTCTGTAATTCTTAATGCTACAGCATTTAAGCGATACCATCTTTAGGCAAGCCATGATATTTTAAGATAAGAGTAAAGGTTTATCCTGTTTCCGTTTCTTCTCTTTCTTTTTTTTTTAACTCTAAAAGGTCCCTTTCACCTTCTTCATCCACCTCCATTTCAGAAAATCCTTCAGATTTGGAGGTTTCAGAACCAGAATCCCCCTCCATGTCTGCCAGAACTTGAAAAGTATTTTGTGTGTGACAGATCCCTGAGGCTCCCTTCTGTCTACTAGCTCCCCAGGTGATTCTTCAAGAAGGGGGAATCTGAACATCAGTATCCAGTGGGGACACTGATGGGAGATTATCAGGGGGCTGGGAAGGACCAGGTACAAGCCCTGAACTATGAGCTTGAACCTTGGTCATTAAAACTGGTTGGTCCTGATCCGGTGGCCTTGACTTCTGTAGCTCAGGCTCTGGCTCCGGAGTCTGTGAAGGATCAGGCCATGGTTCCTGAGGCATATCCCCACCCCTCCCCGACTAGAATGCTCAGTGTCTGTTGCTGAATTGTGAGTTGTCTGTGGCCTATGCCTGTCCTGGGCCTGATTTATCAAATCCTCTTTTTGGGGCATCCTTGCCGATTCTGACCCACCCAAGGGCATTGATGATAAACATGACCAGATTCCTTACATAAATTGCATTTAAACACATTTCTGCAAACCTCGCTACCATGATCCAACTCACCACAAAGTGCACATTTAACTTTGTCCCATGCACTACTTAAATGACACTTACTGCTGCATTTGTAACATGCTTTGGGCTGACCTGGATAAAAACAGAAACCCCTGTCTTTTCCTAAAAAGAAACTGTTAGGTACATGCAGAACACCATTGTCCACAATATACAATTTTACTTTGAAGTGCCATGCCCCGGTCCAAATACCCTCTGACTCTATAATGGGCTCAGGAGGCCCTAAAACAGTAAATTTTTTCTCCAAAAAATACTGAATATCCCCCACGTTCACCCCCTCATTTCTGAACATAATATTTATTTTTTTGAACAGAGGTTTAGTGATAGGGATTTCCCAAAACGGAGCCATAAAGGTAAAGTCTTGCAGGTTTTGTATTTATGCCAGAATTTATCTAGACCAGAGAAGTGCTTAAAACTGATATCAAAAGTATCTTCTCCACAGATGTTTATTAAAGCATAAACATCCGTGGCCAAAATGTTAATGGAATCTTTCAACAATTTTCTGGCAACATATGCCCTATCCGGGTGTTCGGGCAAACCGCCCCTGTACCTGAGATGCACAGCATTCCTACAAGGGGCCTGTTCCAGTTTATTATTCTTGAACAAATCCGAAAAATGGGTGCCCCACATCGCATCAGTCCTATGTGGTGAATGAGCATGGGACTCTCTCGGTGGGTCCTCGTAGGGAGCATTATCAGTCATGTAAATGTCATCAATTGCAGACTCTGAGTCCAAGTTATCATTTGCAGGAAGGAAAACCAAAGACTGACCTGTAGGGGAAGCTCCCCATTGATTATCTGGAGGCATCTGAAGATCCAAAGTCACAGGAGAGGAAAATGAGATCCAGTTAGGGTCTGGGACCCAACGGCCATTCGGCTGTTGCATCCAACCTGCCGGAGAAAGTGCAGATTCCTTGGTCCAAGTTTCAGCTGTTTCTGAGTCTGACAGCTGCATGTTGGGACCAGCAGTGCATGCAGACAATGCCGATACTTACACATTCCTCCCTCCAGCTGTAGCAGTGACACATTCAGCGTCAGTAACCTGGCATTCTGTTGTCTCAGCTACCGCTGATCAGCCTGCATCAGAGGAAGCGGCACAATCCAATACTTTATCAGGAGAGGAATTCTCACCATCCTCAGTCGGGGACTCTCCTGTAGTCGTAAGACGTCTTGAAACCCCCGTTTCATGCTCGCTAGCATGCATATCTCTGTGAGCCTTCTCCTCAGCAGTAAGTCTAGCCAATAAATCCTGAATCTCCTGTTTGCCAGTAACAATACTCTGCAGAGCTGCAGACTGCACAACCTGCTACTCCACACTTCGAGAGCCGTTTGCCCTGTTAGCAGCGCGACAACCCCCCCCCCACACTGACAGCAACTTAGTAGGGGAATTTCCCCAGTGTCCTGGCCAAATTTCCCTCATTCAGTAAAAATACCACCAACAGCTTAATCTAGTTCAAGGCCAGTTGGCATTTATCTATATTCCCTTCCCCTGGGTCATGCCTGAAAATAAGCAAGATATGTCTAGTGCACTTACTCGGTCAACAAAAACGAAATAAAAAAGAAATAAAATAAATAAATAGCACCTCTGTACTTCCACAACTCATTCCACTGAGCCATGGTGGCAGCTCGGTGGATCACCTCCCCAACAGAGGTCTTAATCTCCACAGCACTCCTCCTCCCCACCCATGCTTGACAGGTACAAAACTGCATGCAACATATGTGCCTCGTGGGGTTTTGTATCCTGTCACACTAGTACACCATGCTACTGTATATGTTACACGCACAGTACTGTCCATGGCATACTGACCCGGTAGGATCAGGGGCAGTATAGCCTAGATGTTAGAGAACCAAGCTTTGAACCTGGAGACAGCTGACCTTGGAATAAATGCTACAACTGCCATTTACATATCATGTGACCCAGAGCAAGTCATTTACCCTCCCTGTGCTCCAAGGCCATCCTGGAAATGAGCTTTAGTTCAATGTGCCATTTAAAGCCGCCACCCCCAAAAAATAAAAATCTAAATTAAAATAAATAATATTTTCTGAAATGCTAACCTGTCTATGCAGCATTAGTACTACAGCTCATACCACTGGCAATCCAGGTTTGTGAATGAGCCTGGGCCATTGAAGAGCCAGCGGGGGAGGTGTACTGAGCATCCCACAGGATGATCTCCTCTTCTGGGGAGGTCGATATCTCCATTGTAGTATTATCACCTAGGTGACCACAGGTGGGAGACCAGTGGCAGGCAGAGTACGTGGTAAGATGGCAGACAGGCTTGCAGCCAAGTCAACATGCCACTAAGCATGCCCTGCTTGAGCCCCCTGTGTGCCCACATCCTGAGGGTGGGTAAAACAATGAGGAAAACTGATCCCAGCACAGCAGATGATGGACCCAGGAACATCTCAGTCCCCCACACTACCAGACAGCATGGCCCTGATGATGCTTGCTGTTTTGGGGTATATTACTATCCTATTAGAAACATAGAAACATAGACTTTGATGGCAGATAAGGACTGCTTGCCCCACCTAGTCTGCCCATTTCCCTACCTAGAGGATAAGCTGCAGATCCTATTTAACCAATAGCCTATTTCTTCCTCCCCCCCCACAAAAATTGCCTTATGTCTGTCCCATGCATTCTTGAATTCTCCCACAGTTTTAGACCCCACAACCTCCTCAGGAAGGCTGTTCCATGCGTCCACCACCCTCTCTGTGAAAAAATACTTTCTCACATTGCCCCTGAGCCATCCCCCCTCTATCTTCAAATTGTGTCCCCTTGTTCTTGCACATCTCTTTTTCTGAAAGATGCTACCCTCTTGGAATTTGTTGATTCCAGTGAGGTACTTAAATGTTTCTATCATGCCCCCCCTCTCCCTCCTTTCCTCAAGGGTATACATATTAAGCTTCTTTAGCCTCTCCTCGTATGGCTTCTCTTGCAGACCCTGCACCATTTTAGTTGCCCTCCTCTGAACTGCCTCCATCCTGTCTATGTCCTTGCAGAGATGGGGTCTCCAGAACTGGATGCAGTACTCCAGATGGGGTCTCACAGAGGGATAACAACTTCCTGTTTTTTGCTGGTGATGCCTCTCCCTATACATCCCAGTATCCCCCCAGCCCTCCCTACCACCTTCTCACATTGCTTGCCAACATTAAGGTCATCTGATACGATTACCCCCAGGTCCCTTTCCATTTTTATTGTTGTTACTACCTCCCCCCCATTGTGTAATCTTCCCTTGGGTTTTTGTTTCCCAGGTGCATTACTTGTGATGCCCCTCCCTATGCATCTCAGTAAGCTCCTGGCTCTCCTTACTGACTTCTCACATTGCTAACCCACCTTTAGGTCATCTGATATGACTACCCGCAGGTCCCTTTCCATTATTGTTGTTGTTAGTACCTCCCCTGCTATTGTGTACTCTTCACCTGGATTTTTATTTCCCAGGTGCATTACTTTGCACTTCTTTGCATTGAATCCAAGCTGCCATACTTCTGACCATTCCTCCAACCCTGCCAAGTCCCTTCTCATACTTTCCATAACCACCTTGAGAGTACAGCCAAGACTCTGTGGGGGCATGGGTGCTGGCTGGAATGGTGTGTGAGGCAAAGACATATGCCATGGAAACTCCTGACTACAGTCTGTGTTGAAGTAAAGGTGGCACATAACAGTACATTTAAATAGAATTGCTAATTTTATAAATAATGAAAGACAAAAACAGAAATGAAATGCAAAGAACCAATTAATAGTTTTAACATGGTCCTGGAGTAACATATCAGTTGTACACTGTTTAAAAGTTAGCTTGCTTTGTGAAATGTGCACAGAAAGAAATAGATAAAGTGTGCATTTCTGTAAAAAAATATACAAAGTGTATTTCTGTGAAAATCATGCAAAGTCTTCATGAAAATAGCATTCACTAATTTTGTTTTCAATTGTGGGGACTACAAAATCTCAGCGAACTAAGCATTCCACATTTTGGGTAGAGGGGCATTTCTGGCAAACTTAAAAACATACAAAATGGCAAGATGGTGTCATGAGGGGAGCTCTGTGTAGTTGCTCTGCTGCTGGAGCTAGGGGAAAAAAACGTGCATACCATGGAGTCAAAAAATGTCCACCCCCCCTCCCCATGCAAAACAAAATGAAGAAGGGGTGTAAGTTAGAGCGGCAGCTGGCTAAAAGAAAAGAGAATTTACACTCACATGAGACTGGCCCCATGGATAAATTTGTTGTTCAAGGGAGCCTAGGCACAAGTGATCCAGATATACGGAAGATGGCCACAGATTCTGCTATGAATTGATCTATAAGTCGCAGTTACAGACAATTCAAAACCATACACCACTATGACAGTGAAATCTACTACTCAGGTACAAAATCTACCGGAGATTGGGGCAGTCATTCAACATCTGCACAATGTGTATCTAAACACTAACAAACAGCTGGGGAAGCTTGTATTCCAAACAGTGGCAGTTGAGGAAAAACTTGAAGTAAACCAGAAGGAGTTAAATCAATTTAAAGGTACTGTTAAATATTTTAAGTCAGATTTAGAAGCACTATAAATTAAAACTTTATCTTGTGAAGCTGTAGCTTCTGTAAATGTAAGAGCCCATATTGCTCATGGGAGAAAGATGGAAAAGATAGAAAGTATGGAAAATTGACATATAAAAATGGAAAATGCATTAAGATATAAAAATGTCATCTTTACTGGAACCCCAGAATAGGTGCAGAAGCAGTTCACTAGCTGGGCAGAGATGCTAAGTGATATTTTTTTGTTAATGTTTTATTGCTGCCCAAAGACAATTTGCTATTTATTATTAAAGCTTATCATATTCTAAGTAAGTGAGCAGACTAAAAAAGTAAAAATTGTAATAATTTATTACAATAAGATGCTAGTCATAAAAGAAAACAAATTCCAATTATTTTGTGTGTCAGCTTTTGAATGTGACAGAGAGCTTCTGCTTAAGATTACATGTTTAAGAGGGAATGTTGATAAAGACTTTACATTTAAAATGTTCTCAGATGTTTGCTGTGCTTCACAGAAATGAAAAAGAAGATTTTTGGTTTAGAAAAATGACATTCTGGAAATTGGTGGGACTTTTTCTCTGATGAAACTGGTTAAATGCTGTACTTGGTTTAATGGGAATACTCATGTGTTCTTTGATGTTAACCAACTGATTGAATTTCTGAAAAACAAATCTAAGCAGTGTACTGAAATTGGTAAAGTCAGCAACAGGGGAGTCAGAAACTCAGTCAGAGAACTCTATAAAAATTAAAGTTCTCACATTGGCAGTTTAAATGGAAGGCACTCTGCTGTAACAAGACTCAAAAATAAATCTGGAAAATGTATTCAGTCTTACCTTTACAGTAATAACTAAACTTACCTTAAAATGTAATAAACAGCTTTATGTTATTCATTTTTTCCCTGTATTTCTTATGATGCATGGGCATAGGATTGAGAGGTGAAAAGGACTGTGTATGAGATGGTTTACATGTTTTTTTGCAACATTCTCACACTTCCTGAACTCATATTTTTCAGGGAATTAGTTTTTGTCATAAGTGCCTTGTTAGAAACATACTGGGTGGTACAGTGATAAGGGTGATCCTAGTTTTTCTGCATTGAAGCACATCTCTTAATTTAATTAGTTCTGAGATACAGAATGCTAAGTGGTATTCCCACTCTTTGGAAGCATAGAGTGTGGGTAAAGAAGGGATTCATATTATTGGAAACATTCTCCAAAATCCAGAGTTCATATGGCTCAAAACATATATGTTGTCTATATCAGCAACAGCGTTCTGAGTGTTTTTAAAGGGCTGGCACCTAACATTAAGCCCCATGCTTAAATTGTGTGCTACACAATGTATAGGTAATTGCTTTCAATATCCCTCTTGCCCTGCAGTTCAATTTTGTACTGTAGTTCTAATTTAGTAACTGCATAAGAAACCTAATGCTTTTGTTCTGTTTTCTTCTGATATTTAAAATTGTGTGGATGGTGGAGGTGGGGGGGTGGAGCTAACCAACAATTAGGATGACAGCATAATTAATGACTTTAACAACAGACTTTCTTGTGGTATCAGAGACATGGCTCAGACCCTCCACAGCAGACAGAGACATAAACTTACCCAATTATCAAATATTCAGAGCGGATCACCAGACAAGGGGTGGGGGAGCTGCTATATATGTCAAATCAAATATATCTGTAACTTGCTTAGATGCAACATCTATGCCCAAAGAATTTGAATGTCTATCCCTCAAAGTGGCTCTCTCCAACACTGCAGCATTTCGGCTAGTTGGCTGCTACAGGCCCCCTTCAGCGGATCATAAGCTTCTAGCCCACCTGGGGAATCAAATCAAGATGGATACTGAAGAGATCATAATCCTAGGTGATCTAAACCTTAATTGGCTATCAAGGCACGGCTCCTTTAGTATCATTTTGTGATACATATGGTTTTCACAACTTATATGAACCAACAAGAATCAACAAAAAATCTGAGCAACAGCACATTACTTGACATCATGCTGGTGAACAAACCCCTCCTCTTCACGCATGCTGGAGTGCTGTTCAGCGACATAAGTGACCACTGCCTTATTGCTGGAATAAGGTCATCCGGTAAACTAACACCCCCAGCTAAATTCCTACTGAGGAGATCCAAGAAAACTTTCAACTCTGAGGCATATCTTCATGATCTAAATCACTCTACAAGATGGCAAGAGTTCTACCTAGCAGACTCAGTGGAAAAAGCTCATCAGGTGTTAAATAGCATAATACTAGATGCCCTTAACACTCATGCACCAATTACTAGAGTTTGAATTAAAAACAAATCTTGTCATTGGTTTTCACCTGACCTTAAATCAGCCCTGCTTGAGAGAGATAAGCTTTGGAAAAAGGCAAGGAAGACTAAGAACCCAAATGACTGGTTGATATTTAAGAAAGCGAGGAATAGCTGTACCAAGAAAGTATAGGATGCTAAGGCTGCCTACTACATGGCTGAACTCGACTCCTCATACCACAATCCTGCCAGGTTCTGGAACACTATTAAGGGCATAACGGAACAAGATCCTAGCACTTCACTACCAGCTCAAATGCACCACAACAAGGTGACAATCTTGGACAGAATGGAAATACTGGATGCATTCAATAATCATTTTACAACCGTTGGCCTTGCATTTGATACCTTTCCAGCCAATCTGCTACGTGCTCAGTTAAGCTCCCAGTATACAGGATCTCAGTTAGCTGAATCCTCCTTCTCCTTCAAACCGATTCTGTTGAAACAAGTGGAGGATCTAATCTCAAGATGGATATAAAAATAAGTGCAGGTGCTGACTCCCTTGACCCTACTTTCTAAAGATTGCAATGCATGCACTTGCAGTTCCTTTAACACACCTTTTTAACTTGTCCTTAAAATCTGGTTCTATTCCTGCAACTTGGAAAACAGCCCAAGTTTTCCCTCTACTGAAATCAGGGGACCCCATGGACCTTAACAACTATAGGCCAATCTCTATCCTTCCAGTACTATCTAAGCTGCTAGAAAAACTGGTAAGCATCCAATTAAGAGATTACCTTGAAGAATCTAATCTTTTAAATCCAGCACAATCTGGGTTTCAGTCTAAGCATAGTACTATTTCTGCACTGGCTAAAGTTACAAACGATTGGCAAACTGAACTGGATAAAAAGAATAGCGTTTGTGCTGTATTCCTTGATCTAAGCAAGGCATTTGATACGGTGGACCATGAGCTGCTACTCTCTTCCTTGCACTCCATAGGCTTGGATCCATCCTCCCTTACATGGTTCAGGTGTTACCTAACAGGAAGAACACAGCAAGTGAAAGCTGAAGGAGACCTATCTCCACTAAAACCACTTCTAAGAGGAGTTCCACAAGGATCTATCCTGGGCCCTATCCTTTTCGCCATTTATATTAACAATATTGATTTGAATCTTACCAAAGCCACTGTACACTTGTTCGCAGATGACACTGTTTTATATGTCAGCAACCCATCACCTGCTACAGCTTGTGAAGTTCTACAAACAGAATTCTCTATACTACAACATCAATTATTGGAAAAAAAGCTTCTTTTAAATGCAAAGAAAACAAAAGCAATGTTTTTCTCCACCCAAAGCCATACAAATCCCTCATTACTAAACAACCTCCCCCAGCTATCCACTATCCTTGGTGAAAGCCTTGATTATGTAGAAAAATTCAAGTATTTGGGGGTGTGGATAGATAGCAAACTTGACTACACAGTTCATATTGAAGAACTTTTAAAAAGCTTCGCCAGAGACTTGGTCTATTTTTTAGAATAAGACACTTTCTAAACAGAGATTCCAAAATGAGGTTGGTCCAGGCCACATTTCTCTCAGTAATTGACTATGCAGACTTCCTCTATAGTCACTGCCCTATCTCCTACCTATGCAAATTGGATACACTATACCACAGAGCTCTGAGGTTCATAACAGATCTACCATTTAACACTCACCATTGCCCTCTCTATGCAGCAGTCGGTTGGACATCTCTACATCTCAGAAGAAACAGAAATGCTGCAGTGTGGACATACAGAATTTTGACTAAGATGCTTCCAAACTATATATTAGACTGCTTCGCACAGGCCACAGCTGGCACCTACGCCTAAGAAGCTACAATTTCATTATGCTCAAAGTGCCTAAAGTCAACACCCAGCATGGGAGATCTGCTATCAGCTATAATCTAGCTATATCATGGAACACGATTCAAAAGTCCTTGAAGCTGATCAACCGGGTATCCTTAGCATCCTTCAAGCATCTATACCTAAGTCTCTTCCCTGAAAAATGCAATTGCTTCCACAAGTTCTAGTTTATTCGCAGTTCTTTCCTTCCCCCTCTCAGGCTGCCATCATATCATGGCAATTCACTTCCCTAGAATTCATCTCCACAGATACCTCACCCCCTGGCTATAATCTTCTCCCATTAACTCCAGGCTCCTACCTTAGCCCTTATCACTGCCTTTCACCTCCCAGTTCTAGCACCAGCCCCTGCTCTAGTCATGCATACCCCTTCCTACCATGTCACTTGTCTCAGTCTATGACCACCTCTTTCAGTCATCCAATCACTATTTCTCTTTGTCCACATTGACTTCCCTTGGATCTTTGGAATCTTGGGTATATCATGTTGAATGTATGCCATGTTTACTGCCAATGTTGATATGTATATACTGGTTTACCTAGAGTGCATCTCATATGTTCCTACCATATCCTGTTATGTTTAAACAATTTCTGTTCTTGATTTCTGTATATAAGTGTTTGAATTATTCATGTACATATACCAATTATTGAACCTTGATTACTGTATATAAGTATATACATGTTTTAAATCTTCCTATACATGTACCAATTATTGAACCTTGACCTTATCAGGTCCATCTTGCAAATGAGCTGTGCTCAATGATGTTCACCTGAATAAATAAAGATTTGATTGATTGAACGATTGATTAATGACAGCAGGACCACTGAGGGAGAAATCCCAGTCATCCACACAAGACCTCAGGAGGAATACTTTTAAAACAATGTCTGGTCAGATCCACCATGGCTGCATAATGAAGCTAATGAAGTTGTGTGGAATTGTTAAGGAGATATGGAGAAACAACACAATGATTTGTAAGTAGTAAGATTTGTTTTAGTTTCTGTTCAAAGCAAGGCATACACATCATTAGAAAAATATGTGGAGGTGTACATTTTAATGGAAGGAATATGAAGCAATATAGGTTTACAAAAGAATCCCAGAGCAAATGCTACTGAGGTAGGAACATCCCAGACGATATTGGTTGGATAGCCAAATTTTAAAGAAAACACACTTGCACATACCCCAATAATGCAAAGCATCATGGGAAACACATGCAGATCCCTGTGATGGTACAGAAGGTGGCAGTACATGAAAAAACAATGACTGGGGTATGTTCAGCCTTGAGATTATTTACACAGCTTTTTTTTTTTTTTTTTAGAGAAACAGGGTTTTTGTCCATGAGGTGATGTAAGTTATGATGGACTGTTAGCAGAGAAAATGTGATAGTAACTTTCAGAGGGGGTCTTTTTTGATAAGGGTAAGGTAGTTATGCTTGTGATAATGAAAATATTAGGAAAGTATGAGGTCTGTGCAGAAGTGTAGTACAAATATGCACAGTTTCATAAGTATGTGTTTAGAGTACAGGCAAATGTGATATGCAAGTTTGTTTTAGAAATAGGTAAAAATAGTGATACATGCAATTGATAGAAAGATAGATAATTACAGAGAGAGAGAGAGACACACACACACACACAGACAGACAGGCAGAATAGGAATGGAAGTGAAGTATTGAAGTGACACCAACCTTACCCCCACCATTCAGAGATGGACAGACATTGGGGTGTGCCTCTGGGTCATTGCCCATAATGCTCATGCCATTTCACCTCACCCTACCCTGCAGATGCAGACAAGTGTCAAGGTGTGCCTTGGGGTGTTCAGGCTTTACACTCACCCCATTCCATAAGGGAATACGCTGAAATGGGTACAGTACTGTATAAGAAAATGGAATGAACTTTTGGACTGAACAGTCAAAGGCACACCTCGCTACCTGTCACTGTCTGCAGGGTGGGGATAGGGGTGGAATGGCATGGGCATTACTGTTGACAATCCCAAGTCACACCCCTGATGCCTGTTGGTCCTTACAGGGCAGGGTGTTATAGTCAGAAACGCTAATGCCCTGGGTGTTGTTATGTGACTTCTTAACCTAGCAACAGCATTTAAAGCATTACATTATAAGGACAAGTAAATGTTTTTAATACATTTACAGACACTTACGTAAACTTAATTTTTGTCATAGAATAATTTAAATTTAGTAACAGTGGTAGTACAAAGCAATTACCTAGATAACTTGAAAACTATAACTACTTTATATTGTGTATTGACACCCCGTAAGGACCTCCTTGAAATTGAGATGCAAATGTCACACATTTATCAGTTTTCTGACAGGAATATTTTGCTATCCTAAATACATTTCTTGCTTCAGTAACTGCTCAGCACATCTATTGCATGATCTACTTATTGACATTTTACACCTGCTTTGCAATTTATTGCTGCTTACTACACCAACTTCATGAACCATAAAACAGATTACTGCCATAACTAGGGAGGCAGTATAGCACAGTGGTGTAAGGCTCTGAGCTGCACATCTGGATATCTGGGTTTGAATCCCACAGCCCCCACTTGCATACTGGGTGACCCTGAACAAGTCACTTAACTTCCATGTGCTCCCAGGTTGCCCCTGTAAACAAGCTTTCAGCTTAGTGTGCCACTCCTGCTTAAACAATTGAAAGAAAAAAAATAACACAATGTATTATTTTTCTTGCTTTATTTTGCTACTATAAGCTTTGACTAATACATCCATCCTTAAATCTACTTTTTCTAGCTTATGTGTCTGTTTCCTAGGCAGAACTACACTTAAAACTCATACAAAAATAAATAAATCATCAGAATAATATTTATTTCAGTAGTATCTCCTTCCTTTTCAGGTGCCCATGACACTATATATATATATATATATATATATATATATATATATAGTTATATCTTTTAACTTCAAAGCACTAATCCTATTCAAATGCACATAACACAAGACTTTATTCTCTTTGCACATTACTGCTAAATTTCAGGTCCCAGAGAGATGAATATGTAGAGCTTCCCCTAGCCATTTGGGTGGGTGCTTCAGCTGTGTGTGTGTGTGGGGGGAGGTATAAAAAGTTTTTAAGAAACAGATGCTCTAGTATCCAATATGGGATAGTCTTCTTTGGGTAACATATTTTACTCCTTTGTGGGCTTATACCTTAATTGTAATTCTTGTGTTGCAAGTGCTCGCTTTCCTCAAATGCTGTAATTTCAGGATGCAGTTTCACAAGTGCTGTATAAGGATGCAGTTTCAGACACACCTTAATTACTTTTTCTTTCCTTCTGAACCTTAAGCTCTGATGCCTGAGGCAGCTCTGATAGTCAGTTGTTACAACATGATAGCTCCACCTCATGCCCCTCCCACTTGAACCAAAAAAAGGTGGGGGTGGATCTTTAGGAGCTTCTCAGGAGGAGGTGGGGTGGATCTTACCCTGATAAAAACAACTAATGCAGCCTCCCACTACTCAGGTTCAAGTTCTTGTACCTCCCATTAAAGAAAGAAAATAGTGCCCTGCAACCATTGACTAACATGAAAGTGTATTTATTTGAGGGCAGAAAGCATTTCTTGGAGGATGGTATGGTGGAGAAGACTATTTACACCTTCAGCCAATTCCATGGACAGAAAACATGAGATCAGCCCATTTGTACATGCAAAACATCTGCATGCTCCACCCACTGCAGCCGTAAAAATGGAAGAAGCAATTGCTAATAACTAGAGCTGCTGAAAAATACCTTTCTTTCATACTTTTTATATTGGATTTGCAGCAAAAAAGCAAAAGTCTTATCGGCCACTTTGCTGGGCATCATGCTGTGCCCTCATGTCACTGGATCTTACAGGAATACATCCCATAAGATACGTGACTATGTGGCAACTTTAACTTCTTCTATCATGGCACAATCAACACCAATGATCGAAACAACTACAAGTAATATGGGAAACATTACCAATATGCTCACCCAAATATTGTAGGACACTACTGAACTCAAAGCCACTATGTCTCAAATGAACTGGGACCTGGCAGCCCTTGCCAACAGGGCTACAGCTGTAGAGCTATAAATTAAATTGCAGGATGATTCTCTTTATCATTGCCATGGCACCCTATGGGACCACCATCAGCAAATCCAATATTTAATGTCTAAGGTAGATAATTTGGAAATCCACGATCCATGGAACAACAACTGTATTATAGACTTTTCAGAGGGAGCCAAGGACCAAGACATGGTGGCATTTCTCTTTGCTAAAGAACCATCTATATTACATACCAGTAACTGCTCATCTCCTGATATTGAATGAGCCCACAGATCGTTGGCTCCAAAACCAAACCAAGGGGAAAAACCTCTACCGATTCTGTGCAGATACCTTTGATATTCCATAAAGGAATTCTTTTTGAAAACAGCAAGAGAGTGCAGACCTCTGAAGTGGGAAAGCCACACCATACAGCTATACCAGGACTTTTCCCCTGAGCTTTCAAGATGCCACACAGCTTATGCTACAGTTTACCAACAGTATTTTAAACTTAACATACCAACCTTACTCAGATATCCCATAGTGCTATGAATCCAAATTATCAGGACATACTTAACGTTTAACTCACCAGCTGAAACAGGGCAACATCTACTGCAATATGAAAACAGCTCCAAAGGCCTTGATTGGCCCCTGTATGCCTCACATTCTGCATAGACCCAGCTTATGGACACAACTCAGGGTGACTTGGTGCTACTGACTGACTCAGGTCTGGAATACCATCAGATTTCTGGCAATTGGCAGCAGGTATCATGGAGCTGGCAGATAAAGAAGTACAATAAAACAGTACCAGCCCAAAAAGTGCTCCCTCCATGGCAGTAGTGATGAAGCATACAGTGCACTTTCTCATCATCAGATGCCTGCAGCTGCTCCCCATACGGTACTCCTGTAAAAACTACAATAGATATGAAGCCCTCAGAGAACTGGTACCATCTTCCTTGAAGGTATCAAAAGAGCCACAAGCTCTCCTTAACCTAACAGATTCTCCGGTGCTAAATCCTGCTGACTGGGCTTTGAACACCACTGAATGTGCAGACTGCATACAAGATGACATGAAAGAGACAACTTTGTAGTCCATACCTCATGTATTGATGTTGAATGACATATCCACAACAACCACCAATACTGGATTGTATGATATCTGGCACAGTTTTTTAGAAAAACATGGGGATCTATGATTTCAGGTAAGACCCACTTTTGCTGGCTACCCCAAGCTGCCTTGGACTGTGTGAGGTGGATGGACCACATCTAGAATCCCCACTGTAGCTTGGTGTTGATAGATGGCCCATAGTTGGAAAGATGTCCTTTATATGCAGCACAGAGCCATAACACTGTAGCCTATGCTGCTCCTTGTTTTTAAATTAACTTGTTTAAGGATACATTCTGTCATTTGACCAGGACTGCTTTTTTGGCTAGTTTAATAAGGTATGTTTACCCTGCTTTTGTAGGAATCATGCTCTGCACTCACAGATGCACATCCACAGCATGTTCAACTGTGTGTGACATGAGTGCTCACATACTTCTCATGCTGACAATGTCTGCATGCTTTTCATTGCAAAGGTGATCTTTTATTAAGACTGATGTACTTAAAGTGAGCCTATGGGTGCCCTCTAATTCATCCTCTTGATCTCCCCCTCTTCCCTAGAGATGCACTGAATTTAAAATTTGCCAGTGAAGTGGCCAATTTTGCCGTGTGGAGTAATCTGTGAATTTCTCCCGTTTTAGCCTGATTTCGCCAAGGTGAAATTTTGCCTGCAAAAGGTGATATTTCGCTTTGTAAGGTGACATTTTGTCTGCAAAAAAGTGAAATTTTGCCTTGGAAGGTGAAATTATGCCTCTAAAAGCCAAATTTCACCTTGAGAAGTGAAATTTCACCTTGCAAGGTGAAATTTTGCCATTCCGCAGGCAAAATCTTGTGGCAAAATTTCACATTTCGCTAAGCGAAACAGGCAGAATTCATGGATTACTCCCTCCAGGACTAGCTGCAAAACATGGTACACAGCCCTTGTATTCAATTAATAAATTATGCCCTACCACCTCCTCTGGGAGACTGTTCCTGGTATGCACCACTCTTTCTGTGAAGAAGTATTTTCTTACATCTAGAGGTGGGGTGAAGTTAAAATTCGCAGGCAAATTTACTGCAAAGTGGCTGAAATTCACCTCTACAGAGCTCCACAAAATTTTTACCATATTCAGAAACTTCAAAATGGTGAAGTTCCACCACAAAGTGTGAAATTTCATCCGCAAAGTGGGAATTTCGCCTGTGAACAGCAGAATTTTGGTGAAATTCTGCAATTTGTGGGTGAAATTTTGCAATTCATGGATGAAATTCCACACTTTGCTGGCTGAATTATGTACTTCATGGCTGAACTTCACCATGTGGAATTCGGGAAATTACACAGATTAATCATGAAGCAAAATTTTCCAACTGAGCCCATCTCTACTTTCATCTCCCCTGAGTCTACCCCCCTCCAGTTTCCTAGCATGGCCCCTTGTTCTTGAACATCTTTTGCTCTGAAAAAGACTTTCTTCTTGTACCTTATTTATACCTGTGAAGTATTTGAAAGTCACTGTCGTATCCCATCTCTCTCTCTCTCTCTTTCTCTTTTTCTCTCATTTCCTCCAGGGTGTACATATTGAGGTCCTTTAGTCTCTCGCATAGGGCTTTAAGAAGGAATGGGATAGGCAAAAGGGAACCTTAAGGTAGGGGAAGGGGGAAGCCAAAAATTAAGCCGCATCTATGATGTTACAGTAGGTATGGAGAATGGGCAGAACGTGGTGGGCCAAGCAGTCCTTATGTGCCATCAAATTCTGTGTTTCTATGTTAACTATAAAACTGCTTATTTCTGACATTAATCATGCTTGGCTTGGCAGTGGTTCTTCTGTTCAAACCAAGCAACCCTGTACCCTTGCTTTCCAGCTCCACCCCCCCCCCCACAGCCACCCAGCTCTGCACTCCTTATTTTCCTGGGAGAGAATAAAGGCACTCACTCAGAACTTTGACTCCTGATGACCGCCGTCATCGATGTCACCCCTTCCAATCAGTAAAACTACATACTACTGGCACATCCTAAAGGGGTGATCATCCATTGCTGGAGCAGGTACCTTATGTCCCCTCAGTGAGTCTAACATGAGAATGCAGAAAAGCAACAACCAGGGGTTCTTGATGCATACTGTGCTCCGGGAAACCTCTGATCACTTCCTAATTCCTTCCCCGATGTGGCATTCCCAAGCCCCTGGAGGAATTGTTCTCTGTTTCCTTCCAGGACTACAAGGGAACTCCCCATTCCATACGACTCCTCCCACTGGGCCCTAGGACCCACTCAGTATCCTTTTTCTCTGCTAGAAATTTTAGTCCATCTTAGGGCCCACATACAATTGATCTGTTATGTTTAATTCTGCATATTGTTATAATGCACTCTTGTTTCTGTTAAAGCATTTTCAAAAATTGTTTATTAAGAATAATTGCTTGTAAATCTTGGATCTTTGGTGCACAGGTCATGGTTAATATAGTAGATAACAATATGTTTCTGGTAGAAAATGTGCTGAGTACAAATGAGAAATGGCACCATACAGGTGGAACTGTACACCCCCTTTCGCTCCAGTTTAGATACAACTTACTCCCTCCTAGTTTTACGAGTAGTCACAGCTATCATGGCTACAATTACTCCAATGAACATCACTACATGGAATATTAGAGGACTTGATCCTATAAAGAGGTACAAAATCCTTGCTCGCCTGAAGAAATTAGTCACCCACATTGCTTTTCTTCAGGAGACCAAACTTACTCAGATTAAAGCCCAAAAACTTCTTAGAGAATGGATGAGTTTGGAAACACCCAGCTCATCAGGGAAATACAAGCATGTGGTCTCTCTTTTAATCCATAAAAGTATAAAATGGTTGCCATCACATGTAAAAAAGTGATAATGAGGGCAGATGGACTTTAGCCAAATGTTCAATAACTAGAGTTCCTCTAATTCTAGTCAACCTGTATGCTCCAAAAAAGGACAAACCTGACTTTTTTGACACTATCTCTCAAGCTGTCTTGGATATATCCTTTGATGACCCAAATATATTATTAGGGGATGTTTTTAACCTGGTGTTTACAAATTTTTTTGGACAGATCCAATGCAAACCCTGAACTGCATACTAGGGCCCTCCATACACTGTGAGATTTAATGTCTCTGCAGCAAATGTCCGATATCTGGAGACTGATGCACCCCTCATATAAAGACTATACATACTTCTCGTAACCTTGAAAGAGGGCAAGCCAACTAGACCTTTGGTTAACTTCCTCCTCATTATGCCTATGGCCCTGATGTCACTATTGCACCTCTCTACCTATCTGACCATGCACCTATAGTCCTAACTACAACTTTGGACCCATATAACTGTATGCAAAATTCCCCTACTTGACATCTTGACCCACTGCTGTTACAGGAAATGGACTTCCAAGCTTGGATCAAACAATATGCCACTACGTACTTTTGTCACAATCCCCCAGGTACTACCTATGCCACAATGATTTGGTAAGCTTTTCAAGGCTACAATACATGGCAAAATTATTAGCTTTGCCACAAACAGACACTGTCCAAGGCATAAGGAATTCACCAGGTTAGAAACTCTGCTTAAGGAAAAGGAGACTATATATATATATAAAAAAAACAATTTAAGTAACAAGGCTATAATAACAGAAATAACCACTCTATGATTACAACTTAATAACTTGTTATCGAGGAAGGTGGAGTTACAGTTACTAAGACAAAGCACATGTATTGGGCCAATGGAGAAAAAGCAAGTAAACTCCTGTCCTGCCACTTGCACAAACAACAAGCAGAGTGACATATACCCACACTTCAAGATAAAGGGGGGTCAGGTACGTAAGACCCCAGTGGCTATTAATGGCATACTGAAAGACTGATATCTCTATCACTTCTATCTTCTATCAGTCCCAGAATGCTTTTGACACACATAAATTCACTTTTTTTATTTCTACTATCAATGATCTGAAGCTAATGGATACTCAGAAAGCTTCTCTTGAAGCACTGTTCATGATTAAAGAACTTTTTTACGCCGTTAAAGCTATGGCTCTTCACAAATCTCCTGGCAGTGATGGGCTTCTGGTAGATTTTTATTATCTAATACATGATGTCATATCCCAACCTCTGCTTCATGTGATTTTGAAGGCTCGTGCAATAAACTCTTTTCCTGGGATGCATAGGAAAGTCATTATTATAGTCTTACCTAAACAGGGTAAAGACCTGAATATACCATCCAGTTATACACCCATTTCACTAATCAAAACAGACACAAAAATTATTACCAAACTACTCACAATGCATCTTGAACAGTTCCTTTCATCCCTCATCTTCTCATCCTAAGCGGTGTTTATAAAAGAGTAAGATAAGCTCCAACCATCTCCAGGCTCTCATCTCCTTAATGCAGGCAGCTGTGGATATTCCTACTCCAACTGCGGAAATAACCATAGACGTTGAGAAAGCCTTTGATTTGGTGGAGTGGGGATATCTGCATGCCATCCTGGAATGTCTGAACTTCAGTTCAGATTTCTGTACATGGATTGAAACACTATACACAAATTCCCCATACATCTCCTTAATAACAACACGTTATCACAGCCATTCTCATTATTTCGTGGGACAAGACAAGGCTGTCATCTCTCTCCCCTACTATTCGTATTAGCAATAGAACCACTGGCAGTTGCAAGTTGAAACCATACACACATAAAATGTATTAAAATTGGCCAAACTGAATACTGTACCAAATTACATGAAGATGACTACTTAGTGTTAATCAGTGATGTCTCACAGGCTCTCACACATTTATTGTCTCTACTAGATTCCTTCACTAAGCTGTCAGGTCTCCATATTAATTTAACTAAATCAGAAATTTTCCATTTAAATTCCATGACCATAACCGGCCAGGTGGTGCTAAGGGTTGAGGCATTGGAATCTTCAACTCTTACCACGCTGGCGACCTAGGTTTGGGAATGAACTCGGGATGCTGGGGTTCAGCAGGGGAGGGAGAGGACTGAGAGTCCAGAGGACAGCTCTCTTCTCCCAGGGTGGGTAGTGGGCTCGTGTTGCTCTGCAGCACCCCCCTGATGGAAATCATGGGCATGGCAAGAGATATGCATTTTCAGGGTGTGGAGAGAAAGCAGATGTCTGCAGATTGGTGCGCTGACATCATTGCACATCAATGCTCCAGAGGAAACATCAAGGCAAACTACTCTGGTCCCTAGATTAGCGATGGCAACCTCTGGAACCCCACTGCCACACACCCAATGCTGGGCATGACTCACTGGCTCTCCTGATTCCCTGCCCACCTCTGTCCCAGCAAGTAGGGGAAGGCTTGTCGGGCTAGGTAGGTGGTGATAGTCTGTCCCTGATTTAACAGGAGGGTTGGCTTCAGGCAGGGTGGTAGGCAGTTGGCAGTGTGAGGGGTCTGCTTGAGAGAGTTCCAAGGGGCAGTGGCAGAAAGAAAACTGACAAAAGAAAAAATTCCACAACCATGCCAGACCTTGTCAAAAAGTTTGGACTAACATGGGCCCCAAACAATATCAAGTATTTGAGGTTCACAATTACTTCTGACCTTAAACACATGGCATCCAACAATATACAACCAAAGAAACTTAGCGATGATTTAAACCTATCTCTTATAGGGAAAATTGCTTCTATAAAATTATGGCAGCCCCAAAAGTATTTCCCTTACTTGCACATCTTCCAGTAATTATACACCCTAAGTGGTTTCCAAAACTAGACTCTCTCATTGGTAACTTTTTCTGGGATAGTACACCACCCCAATGTAGTTGAGCAAAGTTACAAGCTCACTGGTACTGGGGAGGGTGGGGCCTCCTTATTTCTTACATTACTCATACACCTTCTTTGCTATCAAGACCTGTCAGTTGTTCAGTCCTCCTCGGATGGAGACCCCTAAATGGATAGATATAGAAGCAGTGCTTCTGAATGATTCACACCCCTCAGTGTATCTTGGCCATCCGCTGCCAAAAAATATCACAAATGGGTCACGATAATAACTGCTCATGTGGCATGGAAAAAAGTGGTTACACTCACCAAAAGTTGTTACACACTGGAAACACATACTTCCCTATGGAACAACCATTTTCTTTGCATCGAGAACAGGCCGTTTAACTAGAAAGACTGGAAAATTAGTACAATATGCACTGTCAGGACCCTAATAACTCCAGACCTCAGCACTATTGATTCCTTTCAAAATATACAATCTAGTCATAACATGCCTCAAACTGATTTCTAGAAATACCTCCAGATCAGAAGTATGTATACTCAGTGGCAAAAATGTCAGATGTACATATTCCACCTGTAGTGCAACAACTTTGCAGCAGTCCACTAGGGTTCCTATTCAGGCATGGAATAAACAGCAAAAGGCCTGGCTGGCATTATCTATAAGAGCTTAAGGGATGCTGGCCCTGACTCATCCACCTCACCTAAACTTAAATGGCAGCGCATGCTCCACACTCCAATTACTGACAGTGCCTGGTCCCAATGATGGAAACTTACCAATTCAGCTTGTGTAGACCAACATGCCCTCTTGATACAAAATAACATTTTGCATCAATGGTATTGCATTCTAGCACAATCTAAGAAAATGGCCTCTTACCTCATGATGATTGCTGGAGATGTGACTCTCCTGGGGCTGACCTTCTCCACATTTTGTGGAATTGTGCTCCGATTTGCAACTTTTGGCAACAGGTAATCAAGTTTTGCTCTGCAATCCTTGGCAAACCTATTTCTTCCTCTTCGGAATTGATTTTGTTGGGTATGCCTGTCATGGGAGCTCAGCTTCCAGTCTCCTCCAGACAATGGCTCCTGGTAGTCACTATTGAGGCAAAATGTTTACTCCTTCAAAGATGGAGATTGAAAGACATAATCACTTTTTCTAAATGGCTAATCTCCTCAGAAACTCTAGTCAATTACTAGAAAATGTCCCATTATTCTCTGCATACCATGAAACGTTATGATGTAATATGGGGCCCATATCGCTACTTCATAGCCAACAGTGTTCCTCCTACAAGAAATACCACCAGCAGAAACTTGCTGTGCCCCCCGTGATACTTACCATACAGTGCTTACTTGGTCCAACTAACAGCTCAACTTAACATAATGTTCTTCCTCTTTATGAGCTGAAATCTAGATGTAGTATTTGCCGTATGGGTCCTTGTAAGAACAGATCCAGAAGCAAATGATTTAATAGCTTTTAGTGGACCAACACAGATGTAACAAAAAGAACAAAGTGCTTTAGCTTTGGACCAACAACTCCTTCATCAGAAGTGTAATGACAGTTATTTAGAAAAAAACAATACTTTTAACACCCAGATCATGCAGAAAAAAACAGAAAAAAATCCCCATTGGTTTAAAATACTCATTTAAAAAAACAGAAGATGATGACAGAAAAGCTTAACAGTACCATGTCACCTTTAGTTGGGAGAGTCTCAGGGTCAGAGCTGCTTAGTGCAGAAGACATAAAAAGAACTCTAATGCAAATAAATTAAATTGACATGTAAGATAACAACACCTTGAGCAGATGGCTCTTACATAGAAACATAGAATTTGACAGCAGATAAGGACCTCTTGGCCCACCCAGTCTGCCCATTTCCCTACCTAATGGATAAGCTGCTGATCCTAGTTAACCAGCAGCCTACTTCTTTCTACCCCCACCCCCTAGAATTGCCTTATGACTGTCCCATGCATGCTTGAATTCAACCACTGTTTTTGACTCCACAACCTCCTCCGGAAGGCTGTTCCATGCATCCACAACCCTCTCTGTGAAAAAATACTTCCTTACATTACCTCTGAGCTGCCCCCATCTTCAAATTGTGCCCCCTTGTTCTTGCACACCTCTTTTTTTGAAAGATGCTACCCTCTTGGACTTTGTTGATTCTCTTGAAGTACTTGAAAGTTTCTATCATGTCCCCCCTCTTCCTCCTTTCCTCGAGGCTATACATATTAAGCTCCTTTAGTCTCTCTTCATATGTCTTCCAGTGCAGACCCTGCACCATTTTAGTTGCCCTCCTCCAGACAGCTTCCATCCTGTCTATGTCCTTTCGGAGACTGGGTTTCCAGATGGGGTCACACCAGCTGTCTGTACAGAGGGATAACAACTTCCTGTTTTCTACTGGTGAACCCTCTCCCTATGCATCCCAGTATCCCCCCCAGCCCTCCTTACTGCCCTCTCAAATTGCTTGCCCACTTTTAAGTCATCTGATATGACTACCCCCAAGTCCCTTTCCATTTTTGTTGTTGTTAGTATCTCACTTCCCATTGTGTACTCTTCCCCTGGGTTTTTGTTTCCCAGGTGCATTACCTTGCACTTCTTAGCATTGAATCTAAGCTGCCATACATTTGACCATTCCTCTAACCTTGCCAAGTCCCTTCTCATCCTTTCCACCCCACCTTGTGCATCAACTCCATTGCAGATCTTTGTGTAATCTGCAAAGAGACATACTTTTCCTTCCAGTCCCTCTGCAATGTCACTTATAAAGACATTGAAGAGGACTGGTCCTAATACTGAACCCTGTGGTACCCCACTAGTAACCACCCTTTCTTTAGAGTGGACTCCATTTACTATTACCCTCTATGTCCTATTCTCCAGCCAATTCTTTACCCAGGCCTTCATCTAGGGACCCACTCCCAGGCTGGCAAACTTGTATATTAATCTTTTGTGTGGGACTGTGTCAAATGCCTTGCTACAGTCTAGGTAGGCCATGTCCACAGCCCCTTCCTGATCTACTACTTTGGTCACCCAGTCAAAGAAATCTATTAGATTTGTCTGGCATGACCTTCCCGCTGTGAATCCATGCTGCCTTGGGTCCTGCCCTCTGGCCTCTAGGTACTCGACAATTCTTTCCTTCAAGTTATTTCATCATTTCCCTATCACTGAGGTTAAACTAACAGGTCTGTAGTTTCCTGCTTCTGCTTTGCTCCCACTTTTGTGAAAGGGAATCACATCTGCCCTCCTCCAGTCCTCAGGTACCACCCCACCCTCCCATGATTTGTTAAAGAGGGTAGTCAGTGGTGTCACTAGTTCTACCCTTAGTTCTTCTAGAATTCTGGGATGAATCCCATCAGGCCCCATTGCTTTGTCCACCTTCAGTTTTAAGAGTTTTGTCAGAACCCTTTCTTCTGTAAATGGGCTGGTATCAACTTCTGTATCCAGAGTGTTTCTACTGTTTGTTTTATGTACCTCCCCCTCTTCATTTGTAAATACTGAGCAAAAATATTTGTTTAGTATCGCTGCTTTTTCACAGTCTCCTCTGCCCACCCTCCCTCCCTTTTTAAGCCTCACTATCCCTCTCTTGGTCTTCCTTCACTCCCTGATGTACCTATAAAAGGTTTTATCCCCCTTCTTAATTGAGTTGGCTATCTTTTCCTCGGTTTGGCCTTTGCTGTTCTGACTGCCTTCCCAGCCTCCTTTTGCTTTAACTGATACAGTTCTCTGTCCTACTTCTTCTGCGATTCCTTGTACTTCCTGAATGCTTTCTTTTTCTCTTGAACCTTCACTGCCACTTCCTTTGAGAACCATAGTGGTTTCTTACATTGTTTTGTTTTGTTTATTTGCTTCACACAAAGGCTTGTTACCTCTGTGATGGCAGTTTTTATTATTCCCCATTGTTCTTCCACCCCTCCTTCCTGCCCATTTGCTAGTGCATTCCTTAGGCACTCACCCATTTTGGCAAAGTCAGCCCTCCTAAAGTCCAGTACTTTTGTCTTTGTATGGCTTGACTCTGTTGCTGTGTTTATTATGAACCATACTGTTCGATGGTCGCTAGTTCCCAGATGGCTACCCACTTCTACATCTGTGATCCTCTCTTCATCTCCATTTGAGAGAATCAAGTCTAATATTGCTCCCTCTCGAGTGGGCTCCAGTACTAGTTGTCTAAGGCATGCCCCCTGTAGGGCATCTAGAATAACTGCACTCTTTGAAGTGGCAGCTGCAACTGCACTCCAGTTAACATCTGGCATATTCAGATCACCCATCAGCAATATCTCCCCTTTTTCTGCCATTCTAAGTATACTTTCTATCATTTCCTTGTCCATTTCCTCCCCCTGAGAAGGGGGTCTGTATACAACCCCTGTGCGGATTGTGGTGCCATTGCCTGTCTCCAAATTTACCCACAGTGCTTCTTCTCCTCCCTGTTTACCCTTTTGTTCTGTTGCTTTTATTCCTTTCCTTATGTAAAGAACTCCTCCTCCTCCTCTTTTACCCTCCCTGTCCCTCCTGTAGATAGTGTATCCTGGTATGTTTATGTCCCAGTCATGGTTTTGTGTGTACCATGTTTCTGTGACTGCCACAATATCCAGTTGTTCCTCTTCCATCAAGGCCACTAATTCAGGAAGCTTGTTACCCAGACTACGGGCATTGGTACTCATTGCTCTCCATTTTTTGATGGCTTTACCTTCTGTTGCAGCATCCCCCACTGACTGTTCTACCTCAGTCTTTTTCTCATTTAGTACCCTGTTTTGTAGGGAGAGGCTGGGATTTTCCTGCTGCTTGTCAGTGCCTCCCCCTTTGACTAGTTTAAAAGCTTTCCAATGAAACATTTAAACCGATTGCTCAAAAGACTTGTTCCCTTCCTGGACAGATGCAGACCATCCTGCCAGTATAGGCTGGTGTCCCTCCAGGTGGAACCCCAGTCCCCAATGAAGCCAAACCTCTGTGCTCCACACCATTTTTTCAACCATTCATTAAACTGCATGGTGCTAATTACCCTCACCTCCCCCCATGCCTTTACAGGCAGCACCTCTGAGAAGGATACTGTGTGTGCTACTTGTCTTAGGCCCCTTCCCAACTCTGCAATGTCCTCCTGCACTGCTCTAATCTCACGATGAGCCAAGTCATTTGTCCCTAGGTGGACAATTACGTCCAGCTCAGACTCCCTTGCAGCTGTTCTCGTGATCCTAAGGATGCGCTTCCTGTCCCTCCAAGCCATGGCATCAGGCAGGCACCTTAATTCAGTTTTCCCAGCTCCCCCCAGTTCTATACACCTAATAATTGAGTCGCCCACCAGGAGCTGCTTCCTTTCCCTGTGGTGTCCTCTGCCTCCTTCCTGTGGGCCTCCCTTGTGACAGTTGTCATCAGTCTTCTCTGCGGATGCATCCATAGGGGAGCTATGGTCCCCCCAGAATGGTGTATGGATTGTGTAGTGGAACAATTGACTGGGTGTGCCTCTGTTCCACCATCCTCACCCTCCCTGAGCCCACTGTCATCCAACTGCTGTGCTTTCTTCGCAACCTCTGAGGTAGTGGTGGTGGCACTAGTGCTCGCTGGATGGGGGAGGTTCCCTTCCTACTGTCCAGTGTGGTCTGGGGTAATATTAGCCTAATGTAAATAGATCTGTCTAGGACCCCCATGCAAATGACATCTCGCACCCCAATATGTTCAGAGTTCAAAAATGTGACAGTCTATAATAACACTACTGTATATACAGTAACAGGCTAGGGAATCTGAATATGATACAATGGAATCAACCCCACTCCCAGGGGAAGGTGAATAGTAAGACAGGATTAATATTCATTATGTGTGGGAAGTAAGAGTAATAATACACTGTGACTCCATGTATCTTAATAGAAGCCTACCTCAGTGTGACAGCAAGCCCCACACCTGCCATATTCACATACCCCCCAAAACACACACACACACACACACACACACACACACACACAAACACACACACACACACATATGCAGAAATCCTATAATATGTCAGTCCGAAGAAGAAGAGGTCTGTGGATGTTAAATCCTGTAATATCCCATTGGAGCAACACTTCTCTCAGCCTGATCACTCATTTCAGATATATCTGTAATGGTCTTAAAAGGAAATCTCAAAAGCACACAACAGAGATGAGCTTTTGAGATTAAACTTATTTTACATCTCAATATAGTAGCAGATGGGATGAACATAGATTTGGGTTTCATGGGACATTACATTACCTCATCCTCAGGATCCCCTTGTATCTGTCCCTTGCATGCTTAAAACCAGAGACCATTTCAGCCCTTACCTCCTCTTCCAGCAACCTATTCCAGGTATCCACCACCCACTCCTTGAAAAAGTGGTTTCTTATATTAGCCCTAAAGTTTCCCCCTCCGGCTTCATGCTGTGTCCCCTGCTTATGGAGCACCTTCTCGTCTGAAATAAGCAACCCTCTTGTACCCTATTAAACCCCTTTATATATTTGTAAGTCTCAATCAGGTCCCTCCATCCCTCCTTTCCTCCAGGGAGTACATATTTAGATCCCTTAGTCTGTCCTCATATGTCCTCCCCTGCAGCCCGTGATTCATTCTGATGGACCACCTTTGGATGGCCTCCACCCTCCCAACATCCTTTTTCAGATGTGGCCTCCAGAACTGCATGCAGTACTTTAGGTAAGGCCAAACCAACATCTTATACAGGGGAACAATGACCTCCCTCTGTCTGCTAGCTATACCCGGCCCTATGCATCCCAACATTCTGTTTGCCTTTCCTACCATCTTTTGGCATTGACCTGTTGTCTTGAACTCAGCTGTGATGATGACCCCAAGGTCTCTTTCTTGCTCCTTGACTGCTATTTGTTCCTCCCCCAACTCATATTTTGCCCTGGGATTTCTAATCCCCAGATGCATAATTTTACACTTCCCTGTGTTGAACTCCAGTCTACGCATCCTGGAACACCGCTCCAGCTTTTTAAGGTCCTCCCACATCCTGCTTACACCCTCCGGTGTATCCACCCAGTTGCTGATCTTCGTGTTATTAGTGAACATGCGCACCTTCCCTTCCCACACAACTGCAAAGTCTCCAAAGAAGATATTGAATAGGACTGGGCTCCAAAAAGACCCCTTGCTTAGCCCACTTGTCACCCTCTATCTCTAATTATCTCTAATTCACCCAAACTTTAAACTTCTCTTTTCAGGTTTGCCAGACATCACCTTTTACAGAAACAGCTCATAATGGGAGGGACAGTACCAGATTTGAAGTCAAGAGTCATGTGACTGGATCATCCAGTAACTTGGGTACATTTGAAAATCCTGGAGATCAAGTGAAAGAAAAAAAAAACACTATGAGTTATCGGGGGTGGGGGGCTATGCCATAAAACCACTAAATTCAGAAACTGGTCAGGCCAGCAATACAGTACTGATAAATGATGTGCAGATGGTCCCCAGTTCATAGTTAACCAAATTATGTATTCTAGCACTGATACATTCTAAAAAATTCAGGAAAGATTGGAATACAAAATAATTACAATGAAATAAATATGGAAAAAACAGTGAGGTCTAAAATGGATAATAATTAATGTCAGTTTTCATATTCTTCATCAGAGGGGCATTATTTAGGGAACTTAAAGGACTCCGATCAGCTCAGTAGGTAACCAACATCAAGTGTTGCTAGTTCCATGCCAGACGGTAACAGAGAACAAGACTAAGCACAGGGCACTAAAGCCTACAGAAGGCAACAGGTCACAGATTATGATCTGTAGTATTTTCAATACTGATTCTGTAACTGGGCTTCTCAAGGGTTTATCCCATATAGTGAAGGTCTCTGGCCAGGGTTCTCTCCTCAGAAAGGAGAAATCAGGGGCATGGGTGAAACTGTGCAAGGATCCCACATTAACAGTGTAAAACAAGTAAACTATAACGTCTAAAGCCAGTGTTGGGTAAGTTACTTTTTCTATTACTTTCTGTATAATGTATGGTAGAATGCTGTTAACCTCAGGAAATCATCATTTCCTAAGGTTGTCATACCATCGTTGTGATGTAGAAATGTTGTTAACCTATCGATGCTACGTCACATCAATAGGTTAACAACGGGGATTGGTCTGCGTATGTGTACGCCTTTTTTTCACATGGGAACCGATGGATGCACGCAGCGGTAAGGGAATGACTGAACGGCCACGGTGGTGACTATATTTTGAAAAGTAAGGAGCTGTTTTCATTTTTTCTTGGGACCATACACTATAAAAAATAATGTACGGTCCTTCTAGTGGCAACTGGTTACTGTTAACCATCTCGAGGTTGCCATGGCACGTAAACCTCTCATGCTTCTCTCTTGAGGTTTACATGGTTGTCCTGGCAACCTCTCAACTGTTAACAGACCGGTTACTGATATTTCTTGTAGAAACCTGATCCAGGAAGCTCTGTGCAGTCACTAGCAAGGATGGAGAAGTACTAGAAAAAGTAATACACCTGACAGTTACAGATATTTATTTATTTTAATACAAAAACAATACAAAAATAATAAAAAACTATAACAGATGACATTTATTTGAAAGTAATAGGTTAGTTACTAGTTACTTTCAAATAAATGTAATCATTTACAGTTATGTATTACATTTGTATAAAAAGACATATGTAATTGTAACTGTAAGGTGTATTACTTTTTCCAGTACTTCTCCATCCTTGCTATTGACTGCACAGAGCTTTCTGGAACAAAGTTCCAAAAGTAATAGAAAATAATAGAAAAAGTAACTTACCCAACACTGTCTAAAGCAACATGTGCCTCTACTCCTGCTCTTCTGAAGGCCCCCCCCCCCATCTCTTTAACCATTAATTTTCATTCTCCGGTTAATTTTTTTTTTCTCTCCCAGGACACCGTTGTGAACACAGCTGCCTTCTTGTCCTACTACTTATCCCTCCCTCCATCTAACCACTACTTTTTGCTTTCGGGTTTTAATTTTTCCTCTCCTGGGACTCCCCTGTGGACACGTATTACTCCTTTTCACCCCTCCCGTTTAAACCTCCCTTTACTTTTGGGTCCTAATTTTCCTCTCCTGAGATGCTTTGTGACCAGTTACTCCTAACTAAAATAACAATGGGCTGCCCTGGCTGGACCTTTACTACAGTATGTCCTTCCTCACTATCTATTGCTGTGCTGACATGTTCATTGCACTTTCCATAAGGGCCCCCCCTCTGGACAGTGCCCCTCCTCCTCGGACTTGTAACTGGCCTGAATCACCCCAGTCACTCCTATACATCCTGTGCCTTCTTCTGCTAGTCCTTGCAGGGGACATTGAACTTAGTCCTGGGCCTCCCTGCTTCACCCCTAGCCTAACTCCAGCTGTCTCAACCCAGCCCCCTCCTAAGGGCCTGAAGATTGCTTATATGAATATATGTAGCCTTTGCCCTAAAATTGCCGAATTAGAAGCTTGGATCTCTCAAAAGGTACCTGACATCCTATGCATCACCGAAACATGGCTTAGGCTAGCAATAAAACAACATGAAGTGTCTCTACTGGGCTACAACTGTTTTAGGAAAGACAGGCTAAACAAGAGGGGTGGTGGATTTCTTATTTATACTTGTTCTGACTTGAACATCATTGAACTCCATGAGCCTGTGTCTGGCTCTCCAGGCATGGAGGCCTTATATCTCTCTCTGACCTTGGGTAACATCAAAAAGTAGTCACTGGGTGTGTTTATCTGCCTACCTTCAATGGTACCTCAAGCCTCTCCTCCCTCCTTACCTCCCTTAACAATCTCCCATGTCATGATCTTATACTTTGTGATGACTTTAATGTGGACTGGCTCAACCCTGCCTCTAACAAACTGTGCTCATCCCTTGCAGACCATAACCTGACACAGCTCATCCAAGACCCTATGTGCATCAATACCAAAATGGGTAAACACTCTCTTCTTGATTGGGTGGTCACCAACTGCCCTCTAAAGATTAAATCGGTGGGTGTACTTCCTGATTGCATAAGTGATAACTTTCCCCTACTGTGTTTGGAGGAACTACTACCCTAACTCCTCACCCAAGATCACCTTTGCTCATGATATGTCAAGACTGGATACCAGCGACTTCATCAATTCTATCTATAACACAGACTGGAGCCCTATTAAAAGTCTTCCTGACATCAACCTAGCTTTATATTATTTCATCTCCACCTTTACCAAAATCATTGATATTCATGCTCCCCTAAAACAATGTAGGTCCAAAGGTGTTAAGGCCCCATGGATTAAAAAGGACATTAGGAGGTCACGTGATGGCAGCCTGAGTGACAGCAGTGTCTTCCAGGAGCACCGCGTTCAATTTCCCGATTTACACTCTATTTAGCGGCAATTACTTATAAAGCCTACTCTAACAAGTGTGAACTACTGCTGACTTACCTCCGATGCTAGAACTCGATTGATTAATGGAGGTATATATGAAGAAGGCGCCCCCAAGGCATTCTCCTCCATGAACGCCAGAGAAAGATAAGGCCGCAAAGTGGCCTAAGCAACATGCCGCTGGCACACCCAAGATGTCCACATTAAAAGCTGCCCTGTCTGAAAGCAGATTTTTGGAGATCATGCAACCTCTCCAGACCGCCATCACCTCAATTTCAGAGGATTTGCAGGAGATTAAAGGGTCAGTGGACGCGCTAACCAGGAGGGTTGGGAACTCTGAGTCTAAGATCATATCACTGGAGAGAAAGCAAGAGAGGAGCGAGACAGAGTTAATAAATGTGAAACGTAGAATGAAGAAATTAGAAGATAAGTTGGAGGACTTGGAAGGTCTCAGTAGGAGGAATAATTTGTTAGTAATCGGGCTACCAGAGAAGGAAGAGGGGAGTGCCATAATAACTTTTTTGCAGAGATTCTGCAGCAAAATAGCTGGCGCTCCTCCAGGGGGAGGAGAGTATGTAATTGGAGAGAGCCCACCAGCTAGCGCCTGCTGCCAACCCAGAGTCAGCTACCCAGACCAATAATTTTGAAATTATTGAATTACTTGGATAAACAACATGTGCTGTCTAAGGCTAGAGATGTTAGCGAGCTGACCTTGGAGGAGCAGAAGATCCGTATCACCCAGGATTTGCCACACTCGGTGAGAGTGCGAGACAAGAATTTCACCCTATTGTTTCTAAACTGGTGGCGGCTTCTAAACCATTCAGGGTCAGGTACCCCGCTGTTCTGATGGCGAAACATGAGGACAAATGGCTGACATTTGAGTCCCCTGCGCAAGCTTTACAGGAGTTGAAAAATATCTTTCCAGAACTTTACAAGTGAACTGTAGAAGGAATGACCTTTAGCAAGGGCACTGTAAGCTGCGGAACTGTAATGTGAATTAAGGCTCCAGCTGGTAATGTTTTATGCGTGGACAAACTTCCCAGTGAAAGGTAACGGATGAATATAAATATAGGCTCCTCTAGGTGGTTTGACGTTTAACTATAATGGATCCCTGCTGGTGGTCTCTGGTAATACAGAATTGAACAGGGCTATCTGTAACTGTGACATCCGGATGGGATCGGATGGGACCAAAATTAGCTAACCCCTGCATATAAATAAATTCACATGCACTGTGAAATCTCAATGTGAATATGATTCCCCGCCCTGTTTTACTCGCATCTGTGAGCACAATGCAAGTAGGATTCGCACTGGTAGGTGGCGTGGACTTGTGCCTTCTACGAGGAGTGATTCATTCCTGGCGATGAGATGGTGCATATTTACTTCTTCCCTTTGTCTGTGGTGGAACATGTGAGTAATGGCTTCGCACTGAGGGCGGATGTTTGGACAGTGGTGAGTCAGGAGCGTGACGGCAGCAGGAGCTTGAATAGTCAAGATGGTGGATGACGGATAGGGATTTTCGGTGAACTGCCCTGGAATGGTCGAGTAGAATCTATGGTCTGAGATTTGTAAGGTGCAACAGACTCGCATATAAGCAGGGGTTACGGAGGATGCTTTCCTCATTCTTTTTTTTTTTTTTTTGGATTGTTATAATATCCAACGGTTGGTGTGGATAATGGGGTTACTGGCCTCAACACTGGTTCATTAAAATGCTTTAATGGTTGATTTAGGACACCTCAAGGGAGATAGACTGGTTATCGTTTATTTTTATTTATGTAAATTTTACAGAGGCAAAGCCCCCTGAAATCAGTTAAAGAAAGCTTATGGGAGCGAGTGGCTTTCTAAATGCTAGAGTTAAGATCCGCTAATATAGTTCTGTGTTGTTAACATATAGATTTAAGCATAGTCTAATAGTGAGGAAGGGGGGCTCCGGGGAGGAGGACTGTTTAGTTTGGGCTGTTTAGATGTTAATCACGTGGCATAAAATGGATAGGAGTGCAGTTTATTTGAACTGGGGTATGTTTGGTGCATTGGGGCAGGGGGCTATAGTTTTGTTGTATTAGGGCAGGGGTTGTAGTTTTGTGGGATGGGGGCTGGGAATCTTGATGTGGGGGACCAAGGCTACACATCGTCAGGGCTTCTCAGGGATCTTTCAAGTCAGGTGGTATGTTGCTACTATAATAGAATTGCTGTACAATCCACTGATATGTCTTTTATGCACTTGTGTTTAAGGTTAATTGTTGTGAGACACGAGCAATCAATATAAATTTGTCAGCTAGAATGTTAAAGGAGCCAAGGATAGGGTCAAGAGGCAAATTATATTAAGACATCTGCAACAACTGAGGGTACAATTCGCCTTTTTGCAAGAGACGCACCTAAGGAGAAGTGATATCCTTTTCTTTAGAAGGTCATGGGTAGGACAAGTTTTCGGGGCAGGGACATCCACGAATAGGGAAGGGGTACCCATTCTCATAGCAAGGAGTGTCCCCTTTAAAATGGCTCAGGAAATTTGGGATCCGGAAGGTCGATACATCATAGTACATGGTTTACTAGAATCTCACCCGATTTTACTTGGTTCACTATACTGCCCCAACTGCGATTCCCCAGCCTTCTTTGTAAGATTATTAAATATGGTTGTATCTAATCCCGTGAAGCTCACAATATTAGGTGGGGACTGGAATTTAGTACTCCAAAATGACCTGGATAGGTTGGGTAGGGAGAGACGAGGACTATCTCCAGCACAAAGAGCACTAAAAGACCTCATTAGTGAGGCCGCTCTGGTTGATGTTTGGCGCATTATTAATCCAACCGCGCAGCAATATACCTTTTTCTCTGCAGCACACAAGACATATTCACGAATTGACTATGTTTTAATCAGTTCATTTGCAATGTCAGAGGTAATGCAGGCAGATATATCCGCCAGGGTTTTATCTGACCATGCACCGGTTAGTCTGGAATTCTGGTTAACTGTGGGGTGTAGACGGTCCCCACAATGGAGATTAAATTGACAGATACTGAAAGATGAATCTTCACTGAGGCACATAGTAGATTTCATCACGGAATTTCTTAAGGATAATCAAGGCTCGGTGGCTAAAAATGACCTAATTTGGGCTGCCTTAAAATGTTCCCTAAGGGGAGAATTGATAAAGATGGCCTCCAAAAGGACACGGGCACAAAGGGCCCAATTAGAATCGTTGCTTGATTCCATTAAGAGCATAGTACATAATCTATCCTGTACCTCTTCGGCGGTAAGTTGGGCCAGACTCTACCAGTTACAGGCCCAATATTCAGGCCTGGTGTCACAGAAAGCGGAACTGGCCCTCTTGAGGACCAGGCTCAAATACTTAGATACAGAGGAAAGAGCGAGTAAGCTGCTCGCCATGCGTATTCGTCACTTAGACTCATCCCAATTTATTACTGGAATTTACAAGGGTCAGGGTGAGCAAGTGTGTATGGATCCAGGGGAAATGGCGAAGGCTTTTGGATCCTATTTTCAGGCATTGTATGCAGTAGATCCAAAGACAAAACCCACTGCGGACGACATCAACTTCTTTCTTAGCTCGGTGGATTTGCCAAAAGTTACAGATATAGAAGCGGCCTACTTGAGTGCTCCAATAACGGTTTTGGAAATCCAGCAGGCCATTCAACAAATGCCCTAGACAGGTCTCCCGGGCCAGACGGGCTCCCCAGTAACTTTTACAAAGTTTGCCATTCGTTAATAACCCCAGTTTTAAAAGAGGTCTTTCAGTATTGGTTTGATAATGGATTATCGGATCCTAGCTTCCAAGAAGCGACGGTTTCTTTAATCCTAAAACAAGGGAAAGATCCTTTAATATGGATAGTTACTGTCCTATTTCTTTATTAAATACAGATGTTAAAATTCTAGCCAAAGTCCTTGCAAATAGGCTATCCAAAATCATAGGTAACCTTATCAGCCGTGAACAAGTGGGATTTATGATGGGGAGGTCACCCCAAGATCACATGAGGAAAGTATTACATCTCATCACAATTGCCAGGGACTCTGATACTCCAGCGGTACTGGTATCATTGGATGCCGAGAAGGCGTTTGATAGGGTATCTTGGGACTACCTATTTGCTACCCTGTCCACCTTCGGTCTGCCTAATGATTTCCAGAGATGGGTACAAATTCTATATTCCTTTCCTTCTGCCAGGGTCAAGTGCAATGGGATATTGTCCCCAGTAATTAAGTTGGAGCGGGGTACAAGGCAAGGATGCCCCTTGTCCCCTTTACTTTTTAATTTATATTTAGAGCCGTTATTGCATAGACTGACAGGGAATGTTCTCATTAAAGGTATACAAGTGGGGGATGCCAGGTATGCCTATTCGGTATATGCAGATGATATATTACTGCATATTGAAGACCCTGAGGTCTCAATCCCAGCTATCTTGGCGGAGGTTGATTCTTTCTCTAAAATATCTTATTATAAGTTAAATCGGCCGAAGACGAAGATCCTTCCCTTAAATAATAAAGTTAATAAGTTTGAATTGCTGCCGTTTGGCCTTTGTTGGGAAACAAAGTCACTTATATACCTAGGAATCAATATCTGTAAAGAATTGAACTCCATGATTAAAGATAACCTGGGCAATTTAGTAAAAACAATAATGGGGGACATGGAGAGGTGGCGGCTGCTCTCTTTTTCACTCTGGGGAAGGTTAAGCATACTTAAAATGAATATACTGCCAAGGTTATTATATCCTTTGGGTATGATGGGTGTATATCTTTTGAAAGGTTGGTTTTCTAATTTACAAAGGGCATTTAATTTATTTATATGGAACAGGAAAAGGGTTTGTAGATCTTACATTAAATTGACAGCCCCGAAATTAAAAGGAGGACTAGCCGCTCCCTCCCTCTTTCTATATTATATCGCGCAGCACATAAGCAAGTTGGGCCATTGGAGTGGAGGGAATGGTCAACTGAATTACTTACCTTTGTGGGTAGATATAGAGCAGCATCTGGCAGAGAGGGTGAAATGTTTGCTGCGGGCTCTTCTATATGTCTCCCCGTCGGCTATCCCTAAGTCCCTTAAAAGCAATCCTATGGGATGGTCATTAAAAGCCTTTCATCAGTTACAAAAATACCTTGCAATAAAATGGTACCACTCGGTTGACCAACCCATTATCGATAACCCGCACATTAAGGTCGGGGGAGTGCCATTGTCCCCTGCTCTCTGGCCTCAGGTAAATCATCTTAGGGTCTTGGACCTCTGGGTGAATGGAAGGCTCCTTCCCTTTGATCAGCTGAAGAGGTCTTTAGGAGTTACGCATCAGGGATTATTTAAACTGTTGCAAGTCAGCAAGACCCTAACCTCCTTCTTCTCTCGGGTCGCACCCTTTGATCCTGGGGAAAGAGATCTCAATACACTTTTTACGTGATAGCTTCAACCACGCTCAGTCTCCAAGGTGTATAAAATACTCCAGGAGTGGGATTTTAGGCTACCGTCAGGGGTGTGTTTTTACTGGACGAGGGAGTTGGGAATACCGGAGGTACCTGGCCTTTGGAAGAAGCTCTGGCTTTCAGTGTATAAATTCATAAAGCAAGACAGGCTGAAATGGGATATTTCAATATAATGCATAATATGTACCTAACTCCAACTCAGTTATGTAAGTATGGGGCAAAGGATACGCCCCTTTGTTGCAAATGCAAAAAGGGCGATGGTACCTTATACCATATGGTCTGGTTATGTCCCTGTACGCAGGCCTTCTGGCAGTCCATTAATAATATCTTAGACCCTATCCCTGGCTTAGAAACTCTGTTCACCCCTGAGGTATGTTTGATGAGTCTTTTCCCAGCAGGTACCGCTAAGATTAAGAAAGCCCAAATGTCACTTATCTCAGCGGTCGCTAAACTGATAATTTTGAGGCATTGGGCTAGTGACAAATCTCCTTCCTTGAAGGAATGGTACAGAGAGTGCATCTTGGCATTACAGCTAGAAAGGCATATTACCTACATGCGAGGCAGGGTTAAGATATATACATCATCTTGGAGTTCATTAGAGGTGCTCCTAATGGCGTGGAAACCTGATGATCAGACTGCCTCAGGGATGACGACTTAGGGTCAGCTTATGTGTGTAGCCTTGGGGGGGGGAGGAGGGGTTTAATTTGTGAGTTAGAATTTATCTGTTAACTGGTACAACAATAGATACCTCTAACTCTGCCTGTTTGGTTGTGTTTTGATGTGACTATGATGAAAACAATAAAACTGGTTTAATAAAAAAAAAAATGCTCAAAGCAGAGCAAAAACCAAAAAGGACATTAGGTGACTTATGACCACCTGTTACTGTGCCTGGTGGTACTACAAGAAAAGTGGTCTATCCTTGAACTGGCAGCTCTACCAGCAACTTAGAAATAAATGCAAACATTCCCTAAATAAAGTTAAGTGGCATCATTATAAAACAATACAAACTGAACACCTAAGTAACCCCAGATCATTTTGGAGACAGGTCAACTTCCTGATCAAGGGAAAGATTACTGATCTCCCAAGCTCCCTCTCTGCCCAAGGCACATCCCTAACTGACCCTTTTCGATTGTAACTGGCTTCAATGAGTTTTCCACTGACCTTGATCAATACACTTCACTCTTTTGTACCATGCCCCCCCTTAACACCAACCGCCCCTGGCTCTAACAGGGCCTGACCCTCTCTTCACTTAAAGCAGACCTCCCTCAAGGAGGTTCAGAGGCTCCTTGCCAACCTAAAAGCTGAGAGTTTGCCTGGCTATGACACCCAAGAGCCCAAGTTCCTCAAGCTAGGTGCTCTTGACCTCCCCCATCCTGTGTGTGACATCTTTAATAGGTCCTTCCTATCCTGCATTGTCACTGACAAGTGGAAAGTAGCAGTAGTCATACCGGTGCATAAGGGGATGACCCAATACCATAGCTGAACATTATTGTCCATTATACCATGTACCTCGGACACCGACTAATCAGATAGGCAGGCTGGCACCTTACCTATGTTGATTATCTACCGATAATCACCACAAAAGGTGCCAGCCAGCGGCATGTTCAAAAAAAAGCAATCCGATGGCAAAAATCATGAAACTCCGTCTGTCATCTTGTTTCCCCACTAAACGGAGACTGTAAAACAGCAGCTCCGTACATCGGGGAAAGTAAACAAAAACAATGACTGCTCTACAATGGAGTCGCTTATTTAAGCATTATAGCAGAGTACTGTTTTTTAAATAATAAAAAAACAGTACTTGGTATATCATAACTCAATCCCCTTAGAAGTCTGGAGTTGTCGGGGGATTTACTATGGCTGGCGTGGGTTTACCCACTCAGCTGCACCTCGTGGGCAAACCACTCCAGCCGTGGTAAATCCCCCGATAACCCACACCCCCTCATGGCTTATTGCTTAAATATCTATCTTTTGTCCCTTGGCTAAAATCCAAGGACGCATAGTTTATAACCAAGTTCAAAACTATTTGGAACACCATAATCTACTCTCTCCTTACCAACATGGATTCAGAAATAATCACAGTACTCTCACCACCTTGATAAAAGTAACCACCGACATATTCCAATCCCTGGATCATGGTTCTTACACGGGTGCCATCTTTGTCGACCTTACTAAAACATTCAACCTGGTGAACCATGGTCTCCTGTTCCAGCAGTTGCATATTCTTGGTTTTGATTCCTTAGCACTTGATTGGGTCCACAGTTATCTGACATGCCGCTCCCAGATGGTTAAGTGGGCTGGTTCTCTTTCTAGCCTTAGGATTATATTTCACAGGGCACCACAGGGCTCAATCCTGGGCCCAATCTTGTTCTCCCTATTCATCAAGAACTTACCCAGCAACTGTAGAGGTGCATCAGTGCACCTCTATGCAGATGATGCTATTATCTATCGCTCCTCTCCCGACATTCACCAGTTAAACAGTGATCTTGCTGCTGACTTCCTTGCCCTGGAAAGCTTGTTCAGGCTTAATCATCTTGTTCTTAATACAAAAAAAATGAAAAATATGTTTTTCACTCAACCTTCCTCCTACCCTAATACATCGCCTCTCCCCTCCTCAGCATTGCCTCCTCCAGTGGTGATATCCTTGAACCTGTTCACACCTCTAAATATCTGGGTATCTCTCTGGATGCCTCTCTCCTTTAATGATCACATCTCTACTCTGATAAGAACCCTGAATCAAAAATTAGGACTTATTTACCATATCCATCCCTTCCTCACCTTTGACTCATACCTTAAAATTGCCTCCGCATCGCTTCTCCCAAACCTAACCTATGGAGCCCCCTCTCCTTCTTTCAACCAGTACATCCTCCATGCCACTTCTAACTCAAATCTATCATAGGGTGGGTAGATTTGCTCTGTGGGTCCACGTCCGTCACCATCACTGTGACGTCCTCTCTTTCCTAAGCAGGCTACTATATGAATCTGAACTGCAATATTCCATGCTGTGTTTCTTGCACAAGTTGGTTCATAAGTTTACCCCTCCCTGTCTCAGTGCCATTGCTCACTTAAGACAACCCCCACAAGTGCTTAGGTCGGCCACTCTCCCCCTCCTCCTCCTCATGCCCAACCTCCATCTTGCTTCTGCCCGTAAGGCCTTCTCTTATTCCGTAATTTCTGTCTGGAACTCCCTATCTCCCTCTATACTGTCCTTCTCCTCTTTTCCTGAATGCCAGTCTAAGCTTTATTCCTCTCTCTCTCTCTCCTCCTCATCAAACTGTTCCTGTTTCCGCTGCCTCTAGCTCCCCCTCGGTATCCTCTATACTCTGCCTTCCAATGTTTTTACCTTGATCCTGATCATATAAGATATTTAATCTACTCTGTGAATGCCTTATTTGGTATCTAGCACTTTATATTGCAGCCATGCTTGAATCTTGCATTGCATTCTGTTTTATATTGTGACATATGATTTTATACTGCATTGTAACCCTTTGTCTTTTTCTAATGCGGAATTTACCTTGTAAATCAAATGTTTCTACTGTGGAATTTTGCCTTGTATATCACACTTTTGTACCTCTAGGTCATTCCTGAAAAACGGTCTGTAATTGTCTCAGTGGATTTACCCAGTTACCAAAATCTAATAAATAAATAAATAATACCACTCACACCTGTAGCTGCCCTTAATCCTCTTTTTGCCATTGGACCTATACTGAATATTTAAATTAGGTACATAAAATTGTTATATAGCTCAAGTATACCTTGTTTGCACCAGCCCTTATCTCCAAAGGTATACCTTGATGATAGCAACTACATATGGGTTACCGTCAAAATGGTGACCCATATGAGAGCACTATCATCATCATGGGCGATGGTAGGGGGACGGCTACTGTTGCAATGGCGAGGGTAGGGTAGGCAACAGGAAGGGAGGGAGCGTGACAGGACGTACGAGGATAGGGAACTGGGTTATAACCCTGTAGTGTGCCTGCTTCTGCCGAGCCAACCATGTGGTGTGGCGGGTAGGGTGGTTGGCTCTGATGGAGCATATCCTGGCTTCGGGACTGGGAGCGGGTTAAATTTTGCGATATACCAAGGTTGAGGGACTTACTTTTTTTTTTAAATGGGCTGTGCCCCCCTCCTCGACATGCACCCCCCTGGAGTTGAACATCTTTAGATAGGTGGTGTGGGGAGTGCAGCCCCCCCCCGAATGCACAGTTCCCAGTCACCTTTTAGTGCATATTGCCAAAAATGTTTTTGGCGATTATGCAGTTTGCGATAATAGCGGTCACCTTTTCGGCAGTTGTTATTATCACAGAGAACCATCTTCAAACTCTCCTTACTGTGGAGCTGCAAATATTACTATAATTTATGTATCCTGTAACTTGAAATTCTGCACAAGAAAGTGTCTTGCTTTTCCACTCTTTGCATGCCTATTTCTATCACCTGGAGAGATGTTGTCACTCTGTAAGTGTTACTGTACTATTTTTCCACTTGTACTCCCTCCCCTGAGGACGCTTCTGGAAACAAGCAATTTTGGCTCAGTAGGCCTTTCCTGGTAAAACTCTTTCAGTAAATAAATGAATAACTAAAATTTGAGTAAAAAAGGCAGTCTTTATTTTGCAGAATAAAGGTCCATATAGCCCTTCTACATAGCTGAGGCAGAGCTGCTTCAAACTAGGCACTACATTTATGCAGTAAATGTCCTTGGAGGACCCTAAAAAAAGTGAATTATACTGTACCGTTCTTTATGTCTTCATCATGGCTGCTACTCTGCAGGCCATCCTGGGCACTTAACATTACTTACAAGGGCCTCTGGATGCAACTAACGCGAGGACTTGCACTCAGGAGAGCACAAGCATGTACTGACCCTACAGAGACCTCTGAACCTTCATGTGTTTTGGTGGCTTCCAAAACGAATGCTTCTGTAAGACCCAGGTGTGGGGGGGGCGGCATTTCTTCGTAGAGTACTTCTGATGCCCCATACAACTGATCTGCTATGGAACTCTAGGGAGTTCAGTGGGGGAACCCAATTTTTTTTAACATATTTTACCAGGCAAGCAAACAGAGTCAGGAAGGCATGTTACCAGTTGAGTCCTCAGGGTGGGAAGGGGAATAGAGGATTGTAGAGGTAATACATATATACATAAAGCAAAGTATACAGAGGAGATATATATTTACACATTACATAATACAAACAGATCAGAGAAGATGCATATTTACAGTGTAAAAAAAATACATTTGTACAGTGCAGATAACCTTGCATAAAAGTTAAGTAGATCAGAATATCTATGGTATTAAGAACGTAAGTCTTACTTCTACAGATTCATGTGAGCAAAGCAGGTCAAAGCAGGAGACACTGCCCTTCGAATTCTGAAGATGAGCTTAGCACCTGAGTATATGCTAATCACTCTGTGGACTGATGTAAAGATAACCGGAGCATCAAAACATAAAATGCAGCACTCAGAAAGAACTTAGCCCACACAGAAGTTTCAATTTTATACTGAGGCTGAAAGCAGCTCAATATTTACTGGTGCATAAAAGCATCAAACAGAGCAATACAGGCAGAATAAATTCTGTATGTGACATCTGGGGCCTGATAGTCAAAGAGACACAAAGTGCAATGCAAAGATTTGCACTGCGCCTTGCACTTGCCCGGGTGCCCAAAGACGCTATATTCAGTGGAATAACGCAATGGCGCTATTCAACTGAATATAGGCCCATGTCAGCCCAGCGCTAAGCCACTAAGTTCTGGGCAGACATAGCTCCCAAAATAGGGCGCCACAATGGCTTGTACCCACACTAAATTTCCAATTTTCAATCAGACCCATGCAAATGAGCTCACTGGGCATACATGGCGCTAAGGGGCCATTTGTCTGCCCATTATGGGCTCATTTGCATGGTGAGTGAGGCTGGATTGTGTGGCACTGACCCCCAAGTGCCCAGTCCCAGAGAGTTATCCTTGCTGCTAGTGGTCTGCCCACACTGATTGCCAGATCAATGTTATTTATTTATTTATTTATTTTAATTTTCATATACAGCCTTTGAGCTCAGAGCTCATTTACAAAGGTTCCATGTCAAGGAAAACAATACAGTGGAAGACAAACATATTGGGTATACAGCAGCAAGTATGAATTTACAGAGCACATAACATGAGTAGTCAAATCAAGTACAAGTAAAACTATACAATAAGATAAAAATATGACACATAGATGAACTGTAAAAAATAAGGGAGGGTATGGAGATCCATTGGCCAGCATCCAGAGATGTGGGATTGTCACAACTATACCACTAAAGTGAGGATGGGAGGCCAGAATGTGAGAGATAGGTACAAGTGATTATGGGAGGGGGGGTTCCATGGGGAGGGTTAAAGGTGTGCAGTTGAGGCTGGGTAGGTATTGGGGAAGAGGAAGTAGAAAGAGAAGGCTGGGGTCAGGGAGATGAGGGGGATGTAAAAGGGTTAGTTAGAGGTCCCTGAGATAAGGATGGGGTGAAGTCAGCTTAGCTAAAGCAGAGGGGAAAAAGCAGTCTTGAGGGTGAAAAGTTTGAGGTCATTTAGCAGTCACAGCTGCTGGAGGTAGCTAGGTAGTGCTTTTTTAAAAGAACTGATGCTGATGGAGTTGGCTAGTTCAGCAGGGAGTTCATTAATCCAATGTGGGGCTCTGTAAGCAAAAGAGCACTGAGCGAGAGAGGTTCTCCTGAACAGTGCAGGTAGTGAGCATCGTGCAGTGCCCCTGGTGCAGGGCTGGGTTTGCAAGAATTGCAGTAGGTTGCAGATGGCAGGTAGCGTGAGACCAAGAAGTGCTTTCTTTCCCATGAGGCATACTTGGTACTTTACTCACCCTGGTAGGTTTAGCCATTGCATTTCAGCATGCAGCTTGCATGTGTGGGTGAGCCTATCAGCACCCAGGACAAGTTGACAGGCTTTGTTGAGTGCTGTTTTGACAAGCTTTAGGGACATGTTGGTAGCAGCACTATATACAGTCAGCCCATAGTCAATAACTGACAGGACTGAGCTGTTGATGGCAAGGCGCAGGGCAGCAGAGGTTAGTTGGCTCCTTTGCTTATACAGGACTCCAAGTTTGACATTAACAGCCCTGACTACACTGTCAATATGTGAGGAGAAGGAGCGAGAGTTGTCGATATGTACTCTGCAGTACTTGAATGTCCTTACTTGTTCAAGGGCATCATTTTTTATATTGGCTATGTTGAGACTGAGATTTTTCTTTTTGGAGTGTGGGCCGGTGAATAGCATTATTTATTTATTTTTTTTATATGTAGTTGAGCAGTAATTTGTGCCTGGTGATCCAGTCCTCTAACTGGTAGAAACTGTTTTGCAGGTTCTGGGAGAGAGGGCCTAGTTGAGGACTGCGATTAATGATTACGCCAATATCCACGTAAAGGATAATTTTGGATGTGCAAGCTTCAGGGAGGGTATTGAGAAATAGTCTGAACATCAAAGGTCCCAGGATGGACACTTGGGGAACCACCAGTGAGACCTTCCTGGGGCAGGACAGCATAGAGCCTCTCTTCTCTCACTGTGTTCTGTCTGAGAGGTATTTAGAAAACCAACTGATGGAGGTAAGGGACAGACTGAGTTCTAGTAACTTTTCTAGCAGCAGGTGGTGGTTTACTGTATCAAAAGCTTTTATAAGGTCAATGAAAATTGACCCTACTAGGTAGCCACTGTCAGCTGCATCATGTAGGAGGCTTGAGAACTCGATTAAGGTGGTGTTAGTACTATGGCATTTGCAGAACTCATGTTGTTGGGGGCATTGCAGGTTGTATTTATGAAGACAGTAGTTCAATTAGTCAGCTACTATCCTCTCTAGGGCCTTTGACAATGGTGATAGGACGGAGATGTGCCGGAAATTGGAGGTACTTGTTTGGTTCCCGCTCTTGTTTACTGGTTAGGGATGTGTAAAAAACAATTTCCACTGGTGGAATTTCAGTAAAAGTGCAAATTTCTCTTCTGTGAAAGTTTAGAAATCATTTTCAGAACTTTCGAGGACATTCCGCCTTAAAACTGTGGAAACAATATATACACAATGCGGGTTAATTTATTAAACTGCAGAAAAAAAATTTGCAGAAAGGATCACTGCCAGTGGTATGTTCTGAGCCTTTTTTAACTACAGTTTTATTCACTAATCCACCCCCTGCTGATCTGGGGTCCCAGTAAATACCCTCCATCCCTTCCATGGACCCTCCTGGTTTCTAGTGGCCCCCTCACCCACCAGTTGTGGCCCCAAAACATTTTGTTTCCCTGATGTCTAGCAGACCACCCCCCCATCCTAGATTCCTTAAACCACAAATAAACAGCCGTCAGTCCACCAACTCATGCCCCTGTATTCCCAGCATTCCCTGGTGTCTAGTGGACCTCCCCATTCCTGATCCCTTCTTAAAAAAATAATCCAAATTCCCTGGTGTCTAATGGACCCCCCCAACTACCACCCTGACAGTTCATCTGCCACCACCCCACTCCCCTCCCCTCCCCATCCTACTACTGAGCGGGCCACCAGCACAGCACTCCTCTCTCCTCCACTATTAGTGACCCACTGAATTGTCAGTGAATGACTGCATGGTTGTACAAGCAGGTGTTTATTCACTGACAGTTCATTAAACTGTGGACAGAATAAATTCTGCAGTTTATATGCATTTTTCTGCAGTTCACAAAAAAAGGCTGCAGAACTTGGCGAAAATACATGGGAAGTCCCAGTTTCGCCAATGGCGAAAGTTCTGCAATTTCTGCGAAAATTTCTGAAATTTTGCAGAGGTTCCGCGAAAGTGAAATTCGCAGCTTCCCCCACCCCTAGTACTGGTGCTAAAACTACCCTTTCCCTGGTGCTAGTAGTCCCACCTGCCAGTTGCTGGCCCAGTGCTAAAATAACCCTTTCCCTGATGCTAGTGGCCCCCCCCCCAGTTGCTGGTCTGATGTTAAAATAACCCTTTCCCTAGTGCTAGTGGCCCCTCCTTTGCCAACCGCTGGCCCGATATCAAAAATAAATCTTTCCCTGGTGTCCAGTGGGCCCTCCCCCAAACCTGCACCCATGTCTGCTGTTTAAATACTTATTCCCTGGTGTCCAGTGACCCTGCCCCACCATCCTGATCCACTGTATATCACTGTTAAACTATTTCCTGGTATCTAGTGGACCCTCCTCCCTATCTCTAATCCCCTCTATACAACAGTAAAGCCATTCCCTGGTGTCTAGCGGACCCCCTACCATGGCAGGTAGTGCCCCACCACCCCACTCCCCCCATCCCAACCACATGCTGGTAACTGGCACAGCTCTCCACTCTCCACCATGACTGGCCTCTGACTGAGCTGTCAATGAGTGTGTACTGTACCACACTCACTGATGGCTTAGTCAGTAGCCAGCCCTGGTGGAGAGTGGAGGGTTGTGCCAGTTGCCAGCTTAGAATTAGAATGGGGGGAGCAGGGTGGTGGGGAACTACCTTCCAGCATGGGAGTTCCACTAGACAACAGGAAACAGCTTTACTGTTGTATACAGGGGACTGCAGATAGGGAAGGGTGTCCCCTAGACACCAGGGAATGGTTTAACAGTAATATAGAGGGGGATCGGGATGGGCAGCAAGGACCACTGGACACCAGAGAATAAGTATTTAAACAACAGGCATGGGTGCAGGTGGCTGATGCACCACTACCACAAGAGAAAAGGTTATTTTAACATCATGCCAGTGATCAATGGGGGGCGGGAACTAGTACCCGGGAATGGGTTATTTTCATATTGAACCGTCAATCAGTTGGGGAGGACCACTAGCACCAAGGGCACATTCCCAGCATCACTTGAATGGCCAGTGGCCGAGGAGGTCTGCGGGTGGCTGTGCAGCTGGCTGTCCCAGGCAGCAGCATTGATCAGAAGGTATGGGACTGGGGGGTGGGATGCTGGTGCTGCGGGGGGCCTCCAATGGTACTGCAGGGGTCACAGGATCATGGGGATGGGGCAACACTGTGTGTGTGTGTGTGTATATGTAGGGGGGCTGGTACAACACTGGGTCAGGACTGGCTAATTGGGGGGATGATTGGTGGTATCAGGGTGGGGCAGGTCTGTGTTCAGTGTGGGGGGGTGCATGGCACTACAGGACACATGGGCACTCACCTGATCAGCAGTCCCAGCCATCCCATTCTGTTCAGTGGGCTGGGGCAGCATGATGGTTGTTTTTCTGGTCCCGCCAAGACCAGTGGGTGATGTCCATGGGGGCACGTTGTGGTTATGGCAGAGTCATGGTCGCCATAACTTGCCTGGTCCTCTGTCTCCCTGTGGACAGCTCTATGCACCTGAGTGAATGGCGCATAGTGCTGGCACACCCCCCACTCCCCCCCGGTACTTTGCTGTCCATGTGGCCTGGGGATTGGGCAACTAACTGTTGGGCACCCTGTTGGTGAATGCCATGCAGAGTTTTAAATTGGAAAGGGTCCAGATGAGTAAAGCCATGAAACTGAATCAGGCAAGGAGGGGTATTAGGAGCTTTTGCACTCCATACATAGTATACTGGGGAATGGTTTCTGATAGGGTCAGGAAGAATGCCTGAACAAATTACTGTGCCAGCATAAGGGACTAACACCCAGTCAATAAGGGCAGCACATTGCTCATTATTGGAAAGCCTGGTGGGATGGGAGATTAACTGTGTCTATTACATTTTAACCAATCAATGTTAAAATCACCCAGGATTATGAATTCATTGTTATTTGCAAGTGAACCAATGGCACTGGTTAGCGTGGGGAGAGCTTGATGGCTAGTAGCAGGTGGCAGGTAAACACAAAAAATATGAAGGTTCTTGATGTTACCTAGGGTCAGGATACTGTGACACAGTTCTATGGTTGGTCCAGTGAGATGGATGGGTAGACATGGGGCTGAGACATTAAGGTGGGCATTACAGTAAATCATCGTGCTCCCTCTATGCTTAGAGGAGATCCTGTCACATCTTATGAAGTTATATCCTGCTATAGCACAGAGGTTGATCAGTACTGCGGACTTTAGCCAGGTTTCAGAGACACGGAGTGTATTCGGCTGATAATGGCAAGCGCAGGTGGTGAGTTCATTCAAATTTTAGAGGAGCCTTCTAGTGTTAAGGTAGGCTAATTTAAGACTTTTTATTTCTTGACAGGGAAGGAGAGAAAAGGAGATAGGGAAGAGCAGACCAAGGGTTGGATTCAATGTCTTCTGCAACCAATGAAAGGGACAAAGCCAAGAGGATGAGGTATAGCTTTTGGTCAAACTGTTGTTGAGGTAAGTACCATCTAAATTTGTTAAGTTAACAGGATACAAATTATCAGATTTTAGGGGCAGTTAAGCCAAGACAGTTTATTACCCGCTGGGTACTGACAAGGGTATTGGACATGTCAAAATCAGTATGGGTTGAGGGATTACTAACAGGAAGTTTTAAGGCTGGCACTGTATCTGTGATAAGGAGGTAGACAGTTAGGGCATAAGGGAAGCTAATAACCAGCAGAGTTGTGCCATTGTTCCAGGGGTTGCAGGGACCCTAAACAAACAGTGGTAGGAGATCTATAGTGGGATTGAGTTAAATATGTAACCTTGGAAATGCAGCAATAACAAGTTATGATAACAGCATCAGCAAAGTGAACAAGATTTATTTTGAGCAAATAGGGCTGCTGTTGAGGAATTTGGGGTAAAAATATTGAAAATTACCAAAGTTACGAGTCTGCATTAGCAAAATGTAATGTAGGCTCATAAATTTGTTGTTTTTTTAATATTTGTACATGAATTTTCAACATAGCTTTGTTATGACCCTGCCAAAATAAGAAAGGCAGAGCAAATGTTTAACTGCTGCCGAAAGGTGATTTTTGCACAGGGACTGCAAAATCAACTTTCTGGACACAAAAACATATTTTGGGCAGGAGTTGAGAAATAAAAGCTGTCACATTCATGAGGTGCTGTAAAGAAATGGCTATGTTGAAACTTTTGGGTAAAAATATTCAATATTGCCAAGCTTACTAGTCTGCATTTGCAAAATTCAGCAGAGCCTCAAGACTTTTTTTTAATATTTTTACACAAAATTTAGAACATAACCTTCTTTTGACCCCACCTCATGAGCAGTGGCAGAGAACATTTTCAACTCCTGCCCAAAGGGTGATTTCATGCAGAGACTGTGAAATCACCTTTTGGGATGTAAGAAAAACATTTTGGCCAGGATTTGAAAAATGACAGCTGACACATTCATGAGGTGTTGAAATGATATAGCTATGTTGTAAATTTGGGGTAAAAATATTGAAAATTACCAAAGATATGAGCCTGCATTTGCAAAATTCAATATAGGCTCATAACTTTGTTGTTTTTCAATATTTTTATGCCAAATGTATAACATAGCCTTCTTCTGTCCCCACCTCATGAATTATGGCAGAGAAAATGTGTAACTCATGTCTGAAGGACGATTTTGTGCAGGGTCTGCAAAATCGCCTTTCAAGATGTAAAAAAAAAATTAAGCCAGGATTTGAAATATGACAGCTGTCACATTCATGAGGTGCTATAAAGATATGGCTATGTTGTAAATTTGGAGTAAAAATATTGAAAATGACCAATGTCACAAGCCTGCATTCTCAAAATTCAACGTATGCTCATAACTTTGTTGGTTTTTAATATTTTGTGCAGTGAAGGTGTGTTGAAAATTTGGGGCACAAAATATTGAAAATTGGCCAAGTTATTCTACTAAGTTCAAAACCCCATTGAAATACATTGAACCGCATACCTGATTTCTTCAGTTCTCGGTCCACCATAGAAGAGTGAAGACATGTCTGCAGTTCACAGAAGATTACTGTGTTGGTCCCCCAGTGGGTAAGTAAGGGCTTGGGGTGGTGCAGGGTGCTGGATGCTGAGTGGAAGGGTTGGGGGGGGCAGGAATGGCCACAAAAGACATCGATCAACGTTTTTCTTTTTACAGGGTTTAAAAGAAAAAAAAAACAAGGCTCTGGGTCATGACACTGAGGGATTGGGCACCCCCTGCAGTGTTACTCCTATGTTTCTGGGGGTGGTGTGGGGTGGTGGGTGCTGAGAAGGAGGGTCTGGTGGAGGAATATTAAAACAAAAAAAAAACACGAAGGACTCCTGATGGCGACACTGAGGGGTTGGGCACCCCTAGTGTCACTTTTATGTTTCTGGGGGTGGGGTGGGTTGTGGGTGCTGAGAGGAAGGGTCAGGTGGGGTATCTATAATTTGGATACAAAAATCAACAGTGTCTTGATCACTGCACTGGGGATTGGGCACCCCCAGCATCACTCTTACAGTTCTGGGGTGTGTGTGGAGTGGTGGGTGCTAAGAGGGCGGGTCGGTGGGAGGATATCTATAATTTAAAAGAAAAGAATCAGCTGTCACAGCACACTCCACCATGTCCAAGATGGCCACCACAGTCTACTGTGCATGTGGTAGTTGTGCATGTGCAGTAGACTGCAGTGGCCATTTTGGACATGGCAGACTGTGCTGTGACCACTAATTTTTTTCTTTAAAATTATAGATATCCTCCCACCCAACTCTCCATTTCAGCACCTAACCCCCACCGCCCCCCAGAAACATAAGAGTGACACTGGGGTCCTCAATCCCCCAGTGTCACAATCAGGATGCCACTGATTTTTTGTTTCCCCCTCCTGACCTTTCCTCTCAGCACCCACACCCCCAAAACATAAGAGTGACACTGGGGGTGCCCAATCCCCCAGTGTTGTGATCAGGTGGACGCTGCCTGTTTTTTTTCTTCAAAAACAGTGCAGTGCCCCTGGAGACAAGGAGCAGAGTGCTCCAGGGACACCACGGATGTGGAGGCAACTGAGCTCCATCTACAACATGTTGTTAGGTCGGAAAGAATATACTGAGTCCTTTTTCTATAGCATGAGGTCTGCAGGGTTATGCCCACTGCAGCCCTAAAATGGAATTAAAATGCTTTAAAATAAAAAAAAGTTGCATGGCACAGATCACATTCTGTACTCTGTCCCTGGGTTTCTGTGCCCCGAGTGCATTACATTGCACTTTTTCACATTGAAACCCAGATGCCATACTCTTGACCACTCTTCAAGTTTTCTCAGATCTTTGCTCATCCTTTTCACCTCCTGGAGTGTTCACCCTGATGCAGATTTTGGTGTCATCCACAAAGAAGCAGACCTTCCCTTCCAGTTCCTCTGCAATGTCGCTTATAAAGACATTAGAAAGGACCACTCCCAGCACTGATCTCTGAGGCATCCCACTGGTCACCTGCTCTTCCTCGGAATGGACTCGGTTTACCAACACTGCTGCCTATCCCCTACATAGAAACATAGAATTTGACTGCAGATATAGACCACTAGGCCCACCAAGTCTGCCCATTTCCCTACCTAATGGATAAGCTACAGATCCTAGTTAACCAACAGCCTACTTCCTCCTGCACCCCACTAGAATTGACTTAAGTCTGTCCCATGCATTCTTGAATTCCCGCACTGTTTTTGACTCCACTACCTCCTCAGGAAGGCTGTTCCATGTATCCACAACCCTCTCAGTGAAAAAATACTTCCTCACATTACCTCTGAGCAGTCCCCCCCATCTTCAAATTGTGTCTCCTTGTTCGTGCACATCTCTTTTTCTGAAAAATGCTACCCTCTTGGACTTTGATGATTCCCTTGAGGTACTTGAAAGTTTTTATCATGTCCCCCCTCTCCCTCCTCTCCTTGAGGGTATACATATTAAACTCATTTAATCTCTCTTCATATCTCTTCTGGTGCAGACCCTGCACCATTTTAGTTGCCCTCCTCTGGACAGCCTCCATCCTGTCTATGTCCTTGCGGAGATGGGGTCTCCAGCACTACATGCAGTACTCCAGATGGGGTCTCATCAATTGTCTGTACAGAGGGATAACAACTTCATGTTTTCTATTGGTGATGACTCTCCCTATGCATCCCAGTATCCCACCAGCCCTCCTAAATGCCTTCTCACATTGCTTGCCCACTTTAAGGTAATCTGATATGACTACCCTCATTTTTGTTGTTGTTAGTATCTCACCCCCCCCAATGTGTTCTCTTCCCCTGGGTTTTTGTTTCCTAGGTGCATTGCATTACACTTCTTTGCGTTGAACTTAAGCTGCCATACATTTGACCAGTCCTCCAACTTTGCCAGGTCCCTTCACATCCTTTCCACCCCACGTTCTGTATCGACCCTGTAGCAGATCTTTGTGTCGTTTGCAAAGAGACATACTTTTCCTTTCAGTCCCTCTGCAGTGTCACTTCTAAAGACATTAAAGAGGACTGGTCCAGTACTAAATCCTGCGGTACCTCGCTAGTACCCCCTCCATTCTTTGGAGTGGACTTTGTTTACTATTACCTTCTGTGTCCTGTTGTCCAGCCAGTTTTGTGCCCAGGCTACCACCTTGGGACCCACTCCAAGGCTGGCTAACTTGCATATTAATCTTTTGTGTGGGACTGTCAAATGTCTTGCTGAAGTCTAGGTAGGCCATGTGCACAGCCACTCCCTGGTCTACTACTTTGGTCACCCAGTCAAAGAAATCTATTAGATTCGTCTGACATGATCTTCCTGCTATGAATCCATGCTGTCTTGGGTTCTGTGCCCCACTGGCCTCTACAACTCAACAATTCTTTCCTTCAGAAGTGATTCCATAATTTTCTCCACCACTGAGGTCAAACTAACAGGTCTTTAGTTTCCTGCCTCTGTCTTGCTCCCCTCTTTTCTGAAGGGAAATCACATCCACCCCTCTCCAATCCTCAGGTACCACACCATCCTCCCATGATTTGTTAAAAAGGGTAGTCAGTGATGTCACTAGTTCTACCCTTAGTTCTTTTAGAATTCTTGGGTGAATCCCATCAGGCCCCATTGCTTTGTCCTCCTTCAGTTTTAAGAGTTCTTTCAGAACCATTTCTTCTGTGAATGAACTGGTATTGACCTCCCTATCCAGAGTGCTTCTATTCTTTGATTTAGGTACCTCCCTCTCCTCTTCTTTTGTGAATACTGAGCAGAAGTATTTGTTTAGTATTCCTGCTTTTTCACTGTAACCCTCTGTCCACCCGCCCTTCCCTTTATTAAGTCTCACTACCCCTCCCTTGGTCTTTCTTCATTCCCTAATGTACCTATAAAAAGGTTTTATCCTCCTTCTTAACTGAGTTGGCTATCTTTTCCTCAGTTTGGGCCTTTGTGATTCTGATGGCCTTCCCCGCTTCCTTCTGCATTAACTGGTACAGTTCTCTATCCTGCTCCTTCTGTGTTTCCTTATACTTCCTGAATGCTACCTTTTTCTACTTAAGCTTCCCCGCCACCTCTTTTGAGAACCATAGTATTTTTTTCCTTTGTTTTGTTAATTTGCTTCACAGAAAGGCTTGTTGCCTCTGCGATGGCTGTTTTGATTTTTCCCCATTGTTCCTTCATCCCTCCTTCTTACCCATGTGTTAGTGCTTTTCTAAGGCACTCTCTCATTTTCCCAAAGTCAGACCTCCTAAAGTCCAATACTCTTGCTTTTGTATGACTTGACTCTACAGCTGTGTTTATTGTGAACCACACTGTTTGGTGGTCACTTGTTCCCAGATGGCTACCCACTTCTAAATCCGAGATCCTTTCTCCGTCCCCATTTGACAGTACCAGGTCTAAGATTGCTCCCTTCCGAGTGGATTCCACCACTATCTGTCTGAGGCATGCCCCCTGTAGGGCATTGAGAATAACCCTGCTCTTGGATGTGGCCCCAGAAAAGGTGCTCTAGTTAATATCTGGCATATTCCGGTCTCTCATCAACAATATCTCCTCTTTTTCTGCCATTCTAAGGATGCCTTCTATCATTTCCTTGTCCATTGCCTCCCCCTGAGATGGGGGTCTGTATACTACCCCCTTGCAGATTGTGGTGCCATTTCCTGTCTCCAGGGTGACCCACAGTGCCTCCTCTACTCCCTGTGTATCCTTTAGTTCCATTGCTTTGATACCTTCCCTTACATAGAGAGCTGCTCCTCCTCCTCCTCTTTTACCTCCCTGTCCCTCCCGTAGCTTGTGTGTCCTGATATGTTGACATCGCTGTCATGGTTCTCTGTGTACCATGTTTCTGTGACTGCCACCCTAATCAATTTCTTTCCCAGTTTACCACCTCTGGAGCCAGCCCTAACCTACCCAGCTGGCTTACTGGCCTCCTGTGTGGAAAGTTATTGAAAGCCTTACTGAAATCTAGGTAGGCCACATCCACCACTCCACCCTGATCTAATTCCTTGGTCACCCAGTCAAAGAACTCTATTGGATTAGTTTAGGATGATACCCCCCTCCTGAATCCATGCTGCCTCAAGCCTTGTAACCAATTGGATTCAAGATATACCACAATCCTTTCCTTCAGCAGTGACTTTATTAACTTCCCACCACTGTTTCAGACTGACTGGCCTATAATTGCCAGCCTTTTCCCTGCTACCACTTTTGTAAATTTGGACTACATCTGCCCTACTCCAGTCCTCCAGAGCCACTCCTGGTTCCAATGAGCTGTTAAATATGACAGTCAGAGGTACAGCCAGTATGTCACTGAGTTCCCTCAATGCACTTGCATGCACTCCATCTGACCCCAATGCTTTGTCCATTTTCAGATTAGCAAATTCATTCAGGACACTTTCCTCTGAAAATGGACTAGTGCCCAAGTCCGTCCCTCCAATACTCCTGTTTCTTTTCTGTGGCTTCTCCCCTTCTCCTTCCTCTGTGAACACTAAACAAAAGTATTTGTTCAGGATGTCTGCCTTTTCCTGTTCCCCCTCTGCACAGTCCCTCCTTCCCTTTTTAACCTTGCAATCCCACCGTTGGTCTTCCCCATTTTGCTTAGATACCTAAGAAATGTCTTGTCCCCTTTTGTCACCACCTAGGCTGTTCTCTCTCTCTTCAGTTTGCACCTTCATGCTCCTTACTGCTCTCCCTGCTTCCCTCTGTTTCCCAGATACAACTCCCTTACCTCCTCCATCAGTATATCCTTAAACCTTCTGAATGCTACCCTTTTAGAGCTTACCTTTTCTGTCATCTCTTTCTAGAACCATAGTGATCTTTTTTTCCTCGTTTTTGCTCACTTGCTTGATGCAGTGGTTTGTTACCTTCCCTATGGCCCTTTTTTGCCTAGCCCACTGTTCCTCCACCCCACCCAGGTGATTCCCCCCATCCCAGGTCATCCCTAAGACATTCACCCATCTTTTTTTATTTTTATTTGGATCTTTGTTAAATATTTAAGCAATAAGAAAGACAAAAGAAAAGCACAAAAACACTTAATATACAATATAATGAAAGTGCCACCAAGATACAAAGATCTAAATAATCAGAATCCTAGAAGAAAAAAAAACAAAGAATACTAATCTGCAACTACATTAATGATAACAATATATTAATCAGTAAGTGTAATAAAGGCAAATTCAGTGTACAAAATCAGATTTTTTCCCACAATGAAGACCATACATCTATGCCAACGTACCTCAGAAAAGAAATATTTGTGATGCAGTTTAGCTGTAATCTTTTTCATCCATCTTTTTAAAATCTGTCGTCTTGAATCCAGGATCCTCACCCTTTTGTGTTTCAATTCCACAACTGTCCTTATATTGAACCACACTGTATGGTGATTGTTGTTTCCCATATGGCCTTACACCTTGATGTCTGTAACACTGTCCCTGTTAGTAAGTACCAGGTCTAGCAGTGCCCCATCATGGGCAATGTATTCTCTGTGTCTCTGTTGCTTTCAAGTCTTTCTTCACATAAAGCACCACAGACCACATCCCATCCTTTCATTCCCACCTTATCCCTCCTGAATAGAGTATAGCCTCGTATGAATATGTTCCAGTCATGGTTTTCAGTGCACCATCACTCAGTAATGGTCACAGTACCCAGGTCAGCCTCTGCTATTATAGCTTCTAGGTCCAAAATCTTATTTTCTGGACTTCTAACATTTACTCACATGGCTTTCAAGTTTTTCTTACTCTGCTTGGTACCCCCTTGTTTCCTTCTTGCCCTTTCTCCTTCCCCCTCTCTTTTTAATGCTTTTACTTCCATTCTCCTTCATTTCTACTGCTCTGCTTCCTTTATTAATTTCCACCCTGGGAGATTCCATTCCTTCTGGGTTCTCCCTACTTTCTACTTTAGCCTGTGGGTGGGGGAGTTACTTCCTCCACAATCTCTTCTGTGCCCCTCGTAGCTAGTTTAAATGTTCATCAAAGTAACATCTAAACCATTCACTGAGGACTGTGTTTTCCCTGCTGGATGGGTTTGAATAGCTTTCTAACAAGTTATATTTTGTACTGGGATTCTTCAGTTATTTGTGTTCTGAGCTGACCACCTTTAAAACTGCAACTTTGAAAGCAGATGTAACAAAGAGCATAGCAACCCCTATAGTTCTTAATAATGCAATATTCACAAGCCTACTCTGCATCTGTCAAAATGATTTTATGCAAATGACCTGAGATTAAAGCAGTTTTATGCATAAAAATATACAAACAGAAGCAAATGATTTGATACCTTTTAATGGACCAACATAGATGTAACAACAAGAACAAAGTGCTCTAGCTTTCGGACCAACCAGTCCTTCTTCAGAAGCTCATGGCAGTTGTTTAGAAAATACAATACTTATAACAGCTAGATAATGCAGAGAAAAACAGAAAAAAATCCCCATTGGTTTAAAATACTCATTTTAAAAAACCAGAAGATGATGTCAGAGAAGTTTAACAGTATAATACTGCCCCTCAATCCAAATGAACCTGTGGGTTCAGATGTGCTTATAACATACACATAGCAAAGAATCCTGCATGCACATAAATTTAATTGACATAAGATAACACTGCTGAAGCAGATAACTCCCAAATCAAGCCGTGAGTGTCACAGTCAGTATAAGGATGTGATTACTGAAAGGCAACCCCACCCAGCTTAAAGACAAACTAAGATAGTTATAGGGCTCATGAAATTACAATGTATGCATTAAAGACAAGAATTACCAGTAAAGTTGTCTAAAAACATCAGTGCACACTGTGTGATGTAAAACGTAGCTGGACATGCCACCCAGCTGTATTCTCAAGCTAAATAAAAGGCCCAAGAAATTACAAAACCTCAGGACTATATAAATGATAATTTAAATATAAATTGATAATATTAGTGTTAAACAAAAAACTCTAGTCGAGGAACCTCAAGGAATTCAGACCATGCAGCCTGATATGTACTGATGTCAATATATACTGAGAATGTAGCAACTTCATGTACCACAAGTGTCTAGGGAATCTGAAAAAGAGATAAAAATGTAATTGGACACTACAGAAACTAACATCCACAGACCATATCTTCTTCAAACTGACATATTATAGGACTTCAGCATGTGTGAGATGTGGATGCGTGTGTGTATGTATGTGTGTGGGTATGTGTTGTGAGGTATGTGATATAACAGATGTGGAGCTTGCTGTCACACTGAGGTAAGTCTCTATTTAGCTATATGGAGTTATAATGTGTTACTATTTTTATTTCACACACATAAAGAATTTCTCCTTACTTTTTATCTTTGCCTGTGGGGGGATTGATTCCATTGCACCATATTCAGATTACCCAGCCTGCTAGTGTACATACAGGAGTGTTATCTTATACTGTTATATATAATTTTTGTAACTCTGTACATATTGGGATGTGTGATCTCATTTGCTTGGGGGTCCTGCACATATCTTTTTACATTAGGCTAATATTGTAGTACTTTACTCAGGATTTTATGACAAGTTGTATTCCTTTGGGGAACAATTACAGCGACTGAAGTTAATATAGGTTCACTAGGAGAGAGATTGAGTGTGTGTGTGTGTGTGTGTGTGTGTGTGTGTGTGTGTGTGTGTGTGTGAGAGAGAGAGAGAGAGAGAGAGAGAAAAGGAGGGGGGAGAGAGAGAGAGACAACATCTCGTTTAGTTATAGATTTCCCACCCACATTATTGTGATGTGGGGTGGGTTAGGTTGTATTGTTTGTATGAACAGGAGGAGATAAATTACATTTTATCTCTTTTCAGATTCCTAGACACTTGTGGTACATGAAGTTGCTACATTCTCAGTATATATTGACATCAGTACATATCAGGCTGCATGGTTTGAATTCCTTGAGGTTCCTCGACTAGAGTTTTTTGTTTAACACTAATATTATCAATTTATGTTTAAATTATCATTTATATAGTTCTGAGGTTTTTGTAATTTCTTGGGCCTTTTATTTAGCTTGAGAATACAGCTGGGTGGCATGTCCAGCTAGGTTTTACACATCACACAGTGTGCACTGATGTTTTTAAACAACTTTACTGGTAATTCTTGTCTTTAATGCATACATTGTAATTTCATGAGCCCTATAACTATCTTAGTTTGTCTTTAAGCTGGGTGGGGTTGCCTTTCAGTAATCACATCCTTATACTGACTGTGACACTCATGGCTTGATTTGGGAGTTATCTGCTTCAGCAGTGTTATCTTATGTCAATTAAATTTATGTGCAGTAGGATTCTTTGTATGTGTGTTGCACTAAGCACATCTGAACCCAAGGTTCATTCGGACTGAGGGCAGTATTGTACTGTTAAACTTCTCTGACATCATCTTCTGGTTTTTTAAATGAGTATTTTAAACCAATGGGGATTTTTTTCTGTTTTTCTCTGCATTATCTAGCTGTTATAAGTATTGTATTTTCTAAACAACTGCCATGAGCTTCTGAAGAAGGACTGGTTGGTCCGAAAGCTAGAGCACTTTGTTCTTGTTGTTACATCTATGTTGGTCCATTAAAAGGTATCAAATCATTTGCTTCTGGATCTATCCTTGCAAGGACCAATACGGCAACTACTAAATCTAGATTTTAAACATATACAAATATTTCCCCATATTTGGAAATGATAGTTCAAGAGGGTGCCATAGTATTGGTACTTACTCTTTATTTTTGCATTTGTGGAAAAATGAAGCAATCATCATGACAAATGATGTGTTCTTGTTTTACTTTTTCTTTTTCACTCATGTTGACACCTGAAACATTAATGTTATAGCTTATAAAACAATCTGACCCCTCTTGGATTTTTTTCATATAGAGGGATTAAGTTTCACCATGTAGTTTGAAAATAAGTAGGGCAACCCATGTTTTTGTTGTGGATTTTAAATGGACTTTTATTTATTTATTGAATTTTGCTTACCTGGTAAGCCCACTGAGACAAGACAGTCTCTTTTACTGGGGCAACCAAGGGACAGCAGTACATTGATAGTGCAACTGTTGATACAATACATTGTACAGAGAGGCAGTAATACAGCAAATGAGTACAATACTTGTATTGATTATTAATACAAAGGGGTACAAACAAAGAAATAAAACAATGGCAAAATACAGGCAATAAACTTATTTACATTAGTTCACAACATGCTTCAGTGAAGTCAGAGGTATGGAGATAGATCACGGGAGCCATGAAGCATGCAGGGAAGTGGTGGTAAACTCTGGAGTTACTGTAAGCAGGAACAGGGAGGGGTGGCAAGCTGTGTTAGCAGAGAGCATTGAAATTGAGATATGGAGTGACAAGCCAGGATTGGAGGAGACAATGTGTTCCAGATGGACGTAACCAAGAAGGCAAATGATCTCTGAGCAGTAGAGAGTCACAGGTTGGGTACTACAAGCAGGAGAGAGAGGCACACTTGAGAGCACGCTGGGGTACTTGGCACTGGACAATGCCTGAGAGGCAAGGAGGCGTGAAGCAGTGGACGAGCTTGTTTATAAAGCTTAGAGTGGCATAGTGAAGTTTAGACTCATACAGTAGCCATCCTAGAGCAGCTAGAACATTGCAATGATGATCCGTAGCATTGGTTCCCAGTGAAAACCTACCCACTCAAAGGTATACCTGAGCGAGGCAAAATAGAATAGTAGTGGCAGTGGAGAGCAGCAACAGGGCACCATACATGAGAAGAAGTAGAAGAGTGGCATCAGCAATCTTGTGACATGAGGTCGATGTGAGGTAGGGATGGATGAGATAGAGGACTGCAGTTTTCTGGTTAAGAGTTTTAGTAAAGGTAATGATATGAGAATCAAGAGAAATGGAGGGGTACTGGGTGATACCCAGGTATTTGAAAGAGTGGACAGATTAAAGGGTGGCCCTTGTACTAAACAGCATAGCTAGAGGGGTACATGATCAAGCACCTGTATTGCGGAACAACATGCACTTGGGTCTTTTTAGTGTTATTAACAAGTTGTTTATGTATGAACCAGTCCTCAAGAGTATGAAAGTCAGATGCTAGCATGGAGTTGAGCTGCTCTGGATCTGAGGAACAGTGGTAGATAATAGCATCATCTGTTTAGAGGTGCACTGTAGCTCTGTCACAATTATTAGGGAGTTTGTTGATGCATAAGGAAAAAATCAATGGGCCCTTTATAGAGCTTGTAGGTATGCCGTGGGTAATGGACCATGGCTCTGATAGACAACCCACCCATTTGACCCATTGAGTTCAGCCAAACAGATAGCTATGGGTCCAGGTTAGAGCATCTGCATCAAGGCCTAGTTCATGAGTTGATGTAAAAGCAGGCCATGGCTGACCAAGTCAAAAGCCTTGGTCAAGTCAATGAATATTGCACTGGTAGCATGGCCAACATCCATTGCATGATATATATCTGAGGTGACCCTGATCAAAGCTGTTAGGGTGCTGTAATATTTTCTAAATCTGTGCTGGGAAGATGAAAGGAGCTGGTGGTGATCTAAGTCATCCTGGAAGTGGTCATAGATAATCCACTCTTGAATTTTAACTAGGGGACAGATTATTGAGATTGGATGGAAGCTTTCCACAACAGAGTTGGTACCACCTTTATGCATGAGGACAACTATAGTTATTTTCCATTTATCAGGGATGGTACTAGTAAGGAAGGATCTATTGATCAGGTCATGAATAGGGCATTCTATGACATCAGCTCCTACCTTGAGGAATATAGGTCTAGTGTGTCATGCCCTGGTGAGCTGTTGTCCTTTACTTTCTTGAGAAGACAATGTACTTCATTGAAGGTAGCCAGTTTTATGTGGAAGGAGAGGTGGGCCATGTGGTCAACTGGTGGCACAGAGTCAGGTTGGTGAGGAGTGAGTGAATTGGAGAAGAGAGAAGTATATGTATGCAGGTCTGTGAAGAATTCATTAAAGCTTGCCATGATAGAGGGAGGGTCAGTGTGGATTGAAACCTGGGCTTCAATGTAGCTGGGGTCTCAGTGGTGATTCCCTTTAAAATGGACTTGACCTGTCTCCAGAATGCTTTTGGATTACTTACATCCTCAGTTTGGAGTCTCTTAAAATGGAGGCACTTAGCTTTTTGGATGAAATTTTTGCAGCTGTTCCTTAGCTGCCTATAATATTGCCAGTCAGCAGGTAATCCACTACATTTGAAAGACCACCAGGCTTTATCACAGGAGGTCATGTGATGCCTTAGTTATTTGGAGAGCCATAAGGCTTTAGCCCCTTTAATCTGGCATTTCTTCATTGGACCATGGTGGTCGATAAGGTCAGTGAATTTTGATACAAAGAAGTCCAGGGCTGAATTAATGTCTGGTAGGGTATTTATTGAGCCCCAGCCCATATCATGGATGGCATCCAAGAAAGTGTTGTGATCAAATCTAGACATGTCCCTCACTTTGATGATCTTGGGTGGAGGATTTGGAGAGTTGTTACTCCAGATGCATGAAGTTGGGGAGTGATTGCTAATACAGTCTGCGAGGACCCCAGCAGATATTATTTTAGAGGGGCAGTTATTGACCACCCAGACCAGTAGAGTATCATTACTTGACCTGGAGTTAATGTGAGTTGGGTCACTGATGATTTGAGCCAGATTGGAGTATGACAGGTAGGCTGTCAATTTGGAGGATTTAGGGTTCAACCAGTCAATGTTAAACTCACCCCAGAGCACGATGTCATGATGTGGTAGATTAGTACAGGAGACAATAAAGGAGTGGAGACATGATGCTGCCATCTTAGGTGGCAGATACACACAGCCCACCAGGAGCTTTTTTACAGAGCAAAGGGTGATAGAAAGGAGTATTGACTCCACATCAGTGGAAACTGGACCAGGTATAGGGATTTAGGTAGCATCTAAGTTACCCTTGGCATACATGAGGACACCACTGGCCCTTTTACCCAACTGGTCCACCCTGCAGCATTTATATTCAGACAAGGCAATCACATGCTGCCTGATACTTGGTTTCAGACAGGTTTCAGAGTTACCCAGGATGTCATGAGTGTGATTATTGACCAATGCTTCAAGTTCTGGCATCTTAGGTCTCAGGCTGTATATGTTTAAGTGAGCAATTTTCAGAACATTCAGAGAGTGATGACATAGGGTAGGTGGGTGGGTGGTAGGGGTATTAGTTGCTGGTCCAGGATTAGGCTCAGTGTCACTGGCTAGGGTTAGTAAGAGGAGAAATAAGAGTAATGACTTGATTGCATAGGAGAGGGGCCATCTCATACCTTTGGTAGTTATTGGGTTAATACTTAACTTTCTGGACAGCCATAAACCAAGGAATGCAATACCTCATTTAGGCAGGCAGGGAACAAGGAGATACATGGATGTTGATTCATGAGCCAGGTGATGGGGTGGGACTGTGTCATTGTGCTCAGTGGGGTGTCTTAGGGCTAAGAATATGAAATAGTCAGCAGACCAGAGAATCAGCAAGCTGAAGGGGATACTTAGACTGCTAGTCTGTCTATTATGTCCTGTCAGATTTTTTGTTGCATGTACCAGGCTGAGCTAAGGGGAGGAAAATGTTGCAGGGAAGCACTGGATATGGGGAGAGATTTGGTCCAATCAGGCAGGGGGCAGTTTTGTACTGGGTCCAATGAGAAGATTGAAAGGTACAAGGAGAGGGTCACAATCAGATTTAATACAGGCGGGTGAGAGAAAATTCTCACCAGGTTTCAGTTAGAGCCAAGGAAGAAGCTGCTGGTTTATGGCCATGAAGCAGCTCACTTCTGGCAAGTGGTTTTTCTTGTCCTAAAAAAAAAAAATTCAGCCATCTGAGGAGGTTATGCCCTTGTAGATCCTAAGCCTAAAATTGGTTCAGCTGGAAAAAACAGAAAATCCTAAGTCGGGCCAAAAGCAAGTTCATTACACACTTATTTTAGGTGCCAAGAGCATTTCATTGATTTATTGGTGGCTGCAGAGAGCAGCAACCAGTAGCAATATGTGCTTCAAGACTGGGGAGCCAATCCTATTCATGGCATACAAGCTGAGGACTCCATACCTTTCCAGGGAAGACTGGTGGACTGAGGAAGAAAAGAAGAGCTTGCGGCCAGCTTCAGTCTGAACCAGGGCTTGGAGCAGCAGGCAGCCTGTTCAGGGCAGATGGGACAGATGACCATCATCTACTGAGCAAAAATTATGAATGTGTCATGGGGTTGCTGAAACACCAGGGAATGTCCTTAAAATCTGATTTTAGAATACAAGAATGTAATGGAACTGAAGGGGAAGGTGTGTCTCTATGCAGATGGCACAAAAAATCCACAACAGAGTGGATACCCAGGGATCAGTGGAGAGAATGCAAAGGGATCTGGTGAAACTAGTGGAGTGGTCTAGGGTGTGGCAGCTGGGTTTTAATGCTAAAATGTGCAAAGTTATGCACCACGGGTGAGAAATTGCCAGGGGCTGTGTATGGGATACTATTATAAGGGTGCGGAAACAAGGGTGCTGTAATGTGGGTACACCTCAAGCAGGCACACAGGATTTGTGGGCATTGTGTGGTGAGGGCATCACTCTGCCTTCTGCTCCCTGATGAACCCTGGTGTCACTCTGCCTCCTGCTCCCCGATGTGCCCTGGCATCACTCTGCCTCCCACTCTCTGATGTGCCCTGGCACAGAGGTGATTATATTAATGTTGGGGGGTTGTGGTGGGCACAGCTCCCTGCATCATCCCACACTACATTCCATTGCACTCTCTGTGTCTGTAGTGTAGTTGCCAGGTGCTGTCATTACTTGTTGTCTTTTGACTGCACCAAGCTTTCCTGTGTCACATTTTCCTGTGCCCCTATGTGTAGGAACCACTGTGTATAAGAGGTACTTGCAGTTACCAAGGAAGAAAGGAGCCTTGGGGTGATCATATTTGATGATCTAAAGGTGGCAGGGTAGTGTAAAAGACAGTAGGTAAGGTGAGCTGGATGCTGAGGTGCATAGGATGGAGCATTTCTAGCAGAAGAAGGGGGGGGTGGTGTTGCCTCTGTATAGCTCACTTCTGAGACCACACCAGGAGTACTCTGTCCAATTCTGGAGGCCACACCTCTGCATGGACATCAACAGGGTGGAAGAGGTCCAGAAGAGGGCAACTAAAATGGTATAGGGGTTGCACGAGAAATCATAAGAGGAGAGGCTACAGAAGCAGAACATATATTCTGTGGAGGAGAGGAGAGCGAGAGGGGATATGAATGAGAACTATAAGTACCTTACCATGGTGAATAAGGTTCTGTAGAGGAGTCTTTTTCAAGGGAGGAGGAGAAGTACCAGAACACAGTAGCAAGCTATGAAGCTTGGGGTGGAGTTTAAGAGAGATGTAAGGAAATACATCTTCATGGAAAGGTTGGTGGATACCTGGAACAGCATGCCAAAAGAGATGGTGGGGCAAACAAAGTGGGGAGCTTCAAACATATGTGGGATAACGTGGAGGGGTTGTGGGATAACAGATGGACTGGACACTGAACTTCAGATTCAACACAATCTCTGTGTGATGTTTATTCAAAATACAGGGGATAATCTTCAGCAATGGCATATCCCTTCTTCAGTAAATCACTTTGCAGCAACAAACTATTCATGTCCTTCCTCTACACTTGTCACCACCTACTGGCTCACTGATCTCTGATCTAACTTATCCATTGGGAGTTAGCCCTCCCTATGCAGGTCTTGTTTGCTTGGGTGGTGGGGCTCAAATGAAAAAAAACAAAAACAAGCTAAAGACAAAGAACCTCAGTGCAGAAGCACTGAAACAAGGTTACCCCAAAGTACATTGACACTAAGCCAAGTTTCAAAGAAACACAACATCACACATACTTCCATAATGCAAAACATCATGGGATATATGCAAATCACCATGACATTTCAGACTTGTTAAGTTTACGGCAATTTACATGCATTTTAAATAGCACAACTAACTTCATTTTTTATAATACAGTCCCCTAGAAACTGTTTACCTTTATCAAAACACCTAGTGCCATGGTATTGTAACATTTACAGGTATCATACACATAAGGTATATACATCAATGTATTTTATGACATAGTACCATTCCATACTAAATCCAACAATGAGGAACACAGCCTGTTGTTTTACATCAGCTCTGAGGTCACAACAATAACCTCCCTGTACGAGGACCTGAGAGAGAAAAGGAAAACTAAAGATGACACTATAGTAGCATAGTCGAGAAAGGGAAGGGGGTGCCCATAGGTGGCCAACCTTATGGACTAGAAATTGTAAAGAACAGATTAGGCTAAAAAGTAGAAAAACTGTTGCAACAGATTTAAGAAAAGATTGATCCTTAAGAGTGGCAGGAGCTCCCTGTCACGTATAGGTACATAGGTATAATAAATAGAGGTAAGGGAAGAAGAACGACCACCTGTGACCAGAGTCCAGGGTGTGGTACTATGCAGAGAAAATAGGACAGACTAGATGTACTGTATCTGCTAGACCTTTTCTGCCAACACATTCTGTTTCTATGTTTCTAAGAAAGCATGCAAGCAGTGTGGAACAGAAGGCTATTGGGGGGAAGAGGAGGGATGATCACTCCAAAAATGGAGCAGTGGAGAGGTACATAAGCTCCCAATATACTCTATACCCATATATATTTGTGTTCTGCATCTTTTATCTAATGTACAGTATTACTGATTAGTGTTATATTAATATGTGAAATACCATTTCCATAGGTACTACTCAGAAATGCATGTGTATGCCCAAGTGTTACTCAATCTAAATACCCCTAGCACATTAATGAATAAATGCAGAGAAATGTATTGCTTTACGAATCCAGTGACGCGAGAGGCATTAGTTGCCTCTTTCAGTGGGCACTTATGCTTCTAAAGCAAAAATAGAGAGGTTACCATGTTGAAGCTAATACAACTGCCTTTCACTTTTATATAGCCCCAAAATAGCACCATTGTGATTTGACTTCTCCGACTACCCCATACTGTAGCAAGATCTAATCCCTTGCCTGTTGAGAATTTTTATTCCAAGGAAGAAAAAAATAGCACAATGTTTCCCTGCCTGCAGCTAGCTTGACAGCAGACTGAACTGTTTAGGGAAAAAAGAAAATCATTATACAGTAAATTTTATTTTTTTTTTTTGTGTGTGTAAGACGTTACACACGTTAAAACCAGTATGTTTCCCATGATAACAGGGCATATCCCAGCGATGTTATGGTATATCATAGTAAATGTCAATGCTTTGCAGTTGGTAATTGCTGTGGTGTACCATTTGTGACATTAGGAAACATTTTTTTAGAAAACATCTGTTACTGTGCTAGACTCTAAATCTGAAAATGACTGTTAAACATATCAATTAAAGCAAATAAGTTGTAACTCTTCAGGGTGGAGGTTAATAAGCCTGAGGTGGGCTGAACCAATATCATTTCTAATGCATTTACAAGTGTAACTGGTAAGTTAGAAACTGAGTCACTGAAAATAATAGAGGAGCAAGCTCTGTACCTTATCTGTAATTAGGTGCTGGTGTGGCTGTTGTCAAACAAGGGAAAAGTGTATACAAGCTGAAGCCCAGTGACGCAGACAGATAGCACCAGTCAGAGCTGGCAAGAATACAAAGTACATACAGGCTGACATTGAAAGGGATTTAGATAAGCACTAGATATAACAAAATCTAAAAAAGAGGATGATAGCAATGGAAACATTAGATGAATTGCAGCTGAGTGCACCTTTATTACAGCTTAACAGTCTTTGAAATTGGACAGCAAAAAACCAGCTTGCCTAGCGGATTTTCTTTCTTGGTCTAATGGATTAAAGGTCACAATAACTCAGATTTATAAGCTTGCTTCTACCTCTCTATTTCACACAAATACACACACACACACTTACATGTGTGTACTATATGTACAGTATCAAGAATCCTATTCAAAAAATTAAGGCTTTGCCATTGGCTAGGTCAGTGGTTCTCTAGCCACTAATCCTGATGGCCTCAAAGAGCCTAACAGTGCAGCCACCAGACATTACTGGTGGTCTCACTACTTATTTATTTCACCTCATACCCCGTGTTGTACGCCTTGCCCCTTGATGTAACCCATTTCTTTTTCTTTTCACACAGTATACATTAAATCAAATTCCTGGTATATTTTCATTTGAAACATATATGCATGTTTTTTTTTTAATGTAAGAAACTGCCCATTCCATTATCTTTACAACTGGGAATCTAAAGAGCTCTGTGGCTGCTAAAAATTGTGCTGCTGGCCATATGCAGACACGGTGGCCTCACTTGAGAAACACTGGACTAGGCTGTAGGTTTCACACTTATGACATAAATTCTCTTCGAAGTGTGAAGACAGCATATTGAGTTGGCTACTAACTGGATCCATTTTTTCGCCACTCTGTGTCACTGTGGAAGGCAGTGCAGTCCAATGTTTTTAGTCACAAGAGTGTGGTGCGCATATTTTATAGAACACATGCAAATAGAAGAGAGAAAGAAATAAGTGACTTAGCTGGGACTTGAACCCAGACCACCCGGAATACTATTCCATTGGCTGTACCAGCTGCACCTCAGTGTAGCCCAATGTTTCAAGCACAGACTTTTGAATCAGTAGACCTGGATTTGAATCCTAGAATTCACTTGCTCACCATGTTTCCATGAGCACATCACCAGACGTTTCTGTGTTTAAGTCCTCTCCACTGTAAAATCAAGTAAATGCAGAACCCCATTAAAAAAATGTTGCATCTCACAGTAGGTGTCCTCTTTAAACTGTTAAAATAAAAAAAGCTCTTTCTGGTGGCAGCCTCAGTAGGATGGGGATAGGGGCTCTCATAAACTCACAGTACAGTAAATGTTTTCTTTGTCAGAAGTAAACATTTAAATAAACTTGGAAAGGTAAGTGACAGTCTTCATATGGCTGGTGTAAGGGCTTTTTTAATACAAAAAAGTTTTCTTCTTTTTCAGGGACTATGGTTCCACTTGTGGTCTCAAACAAGTGTACAGTACACACTTCTTCAACTGAGGAAGCAGAGTGTCTGTGGTCAGAGTGCAGACCTATAAACAAGAAGATCCAGGTTTGACTCCAACCATAGATACTCACTCAGTGCTGGAACTTTGTATGTCACTTTTTAAACTCCAAATGCTTCAATCCATCCATGTGGAAAATTTGTTAAAGTGGGGCCATTAAAAAACACCAACTGACACCAATCCTTTTGAGAGTTAAATGACTTTGGCCAGCCAATCAGGTTGAACCAATACACAGTCTTTACAGGACTCAGTTTGTCCCTATTGGCACAGTTGGGAAAAGGCCTGTAGGGACCTCAGGAGCATACATGGACAGAAGCTGCCTCGGTGAGATACTGCCAGATCACAAAGGGAACCAGGCAGGAGCCCCCTTCCCCTAAAATGGAAAAGGCTCCAGACCCAACTTTGAATTTTACTCCAAGCTGCACCAATCCTTCTCAAAAGTATCACGTGACATTTGCCAGCCAATCAGGCTCAGCCAAGTAACATTCTCATTAGGACTTTGTCCCCTCTGGAACCACTTAAAAACAGCCAGTCAGGCCACAAGAGTGCAGGTGAACTGAACCTGCTTACTTCAAGACACTGTGGGGGTCATGATGAGAAATGGGCAGGAGCCCCCCTCCAGTACCAGTGGAAGGGTTCCAGACTCATCTTTGAATTTTAAGCCATATCATGCCGATATACCTCCTGAGGATCATTGGCCTACCAATGGATCTAAGTCAAGGAGTTCTCTACCCAGAACAGACTCCCTCATAAACCTCTATAGGACAAGTGGTCCTCTGTGCTGCAATCCTCCACATAACGGCAAATGCATAAGATTGCTGAAAAATATAAGGATGTCTGCTAGTTGGTGTCCTCATGTGGCAATTGCCAGTTGTGCTGCTCTACTGAACATCCAGTATTCAAGGCAAACTCCTGTAAACAGACTTCTTTGTGTGACTGGTATATAGTCTGCTTAAAACTGCTTATCCCTGCTATTAACTTTTGCCTATCATATACAGAATAAATAACATGATGACTGTTGCTAAAATGTTATATTGTTCATTTACTCAAGATTCCACTGTTTCAAACAAGATTAGGTCATAACCCATGTAGTCTGAGGGAAACTAAATTTTATAACGATCTTCTAGTTACCTCATGTAAAAGTATTTTGGGTTTCAAGAATCAGCTTAACAGCCAGCCCGGTGGCACTGAGGGTTGAGGCGCTGGAAGCCACACCTCCATCTATGCTGGCAACCCGGGTTCGGGAACAGACTCAGGCCTCCAGAGGTCAGCAGGAGTGGAGATGGATTGAGCATCCATGGACTGCTCTCCCTCTCCAATGGTGGGGGGGTTTCAGTTGTCACCGCACTAGTGACCTCTGGCTGAGGCTGGGGGGGTGGTGCGTGTGCACTGTACAGTAGGGGTGACCTTGGGGCATGGCGCCGGGGGGGAGTGCATGCAGACAAATGCACGCTCCCTCCATTGGTGTCTTTGCACACCCCAGTCCATGTCAGGTTGAAAAACAGGGAAAAAGTGGTGCTCAGTCATGGTAGCTTGATGGCCATTTCAAAGGACTGCCTGGAACTGGGGGCACCACCACACAATACTGGATCCTGTGTCGGTGGGGAGTATGGGGAACCCCCTACCACCCCACTGTGGGGGGCAAGCTGTGGGGGTAGATGGTGGTTGGGGCTTCACTAGGAGCCAGAGCAGAACTGGACGGCGGCCAGAGGCGGCCGGATGCCAGGACGTGAAATGCAGACCAGAGGCCACACAAGGTAAAAAGCATTAACGAAAAAAAAAAAAAGAATCAGCTTAAAAATACTTCTAGTGGTTAGTCTGAATGTGATTGTTTTTGATGTACTGTTATACCTGCCTGTATTGTTTGTTATCCTTCATTCTGTATTTGATATTTTTATGTAAACTGGTTTTGAAAGCAAATGGGTAGTTATGCACACATGCTTATCAGTAAAAAAGAAAATGAAATGAAAAACACTGCCAAGGCTATACTTGTGGACTGTATTTATAGACCCCTGAAGGTTTCTCATGACTTTTATTCCTATATGGGTGCACATGGTTGTCCTATTGGTAGGTACAACTTTGAGATGTTTCTGCTTGGTGACCTTAACCTCAAGTGGTTGGGAAAGACTCATCCAAATACAAGCATGCTCTTTTCAATGTAAACTTCTCCTGAATTATCATACTACCTATGAGACTCAACCATGCCACCAACAACCATAGCCTTCTAGACTGGATTCTTGTTACTCGCTCTGATAGAATCTCAACAGTTGTACTTTCAGATGGCATCAGAGATCATTCCATCATAGCTCACTCATATAAGCAATTCATACTGGAGGACTTCTTTGCAGACTTGTCTGCCATAAGATGGGACTGTATCAAACTTATTCCATCAGTAGCTGATGCCTGGGAGTTTTTTGCCAGTGAAATTTTTCAATGTTTGCAACAAATATGCACCATTCAAATCACACATGGTGAAAGGACACCATTACCCCTAGATCTCTGAAGAAAGTATTGAATTGTTCTCACAAATAATATTGCTTGGGTCAGATTTAGAAAGACAAGGTCCTTCAATGACTGAAAGTATTGCAGAAAACTTTGGAATCTAAGTAAATAAGCAGTAGCTAAAGCAAACATGTACTACTACTACAACTGCTAGGAGGAAAACCAACATCCTTTCAGAAAATTCTGGTCAAAAGTTAAAAACTCTATATAAATGGATCATCAAGAGCAAATTGAAGACATTCATAACCATTCTGGAGAACTTGTTACCTCTCTTCTAGACACTGTGACTGCATTTAACACTCACTTAATAACCTCAGCATATCTGCCAAGCTCCAGAACTCCTTGGTACCAGCCATAGCTGGTCTCTCATCAAGCAGCCCAGAGCCTGACCCATATGATCTGCCAAACATTAAATTCTGACAAATCACTACAGCAGAGATCCTTGAAGCACTAAAGGGCCTCAGACAAACAAAAGTGCTAATGCTGATTCAACTTGAAGCTTCTCTGCCTTGCAGCACATCATATATGTTCACCAGTTACCATGCTGTTGGACATCTCCCTTGCCTCTGGTGAGATACCTATTGTCTGGAAATGTGCAAGAGTTGTGCCCCTCAAAAAAGGAATGGCTAAACAGGATCTGAATCAATACAGACCCATTTAACCTTTCCTGCCCTCTTCATGGTTCTTAGAAAGTGTGTTCTCTCACAACTGACTGCATCTTAATCTTCATAATCTGCTCTGTCCCATGCAATCTGGGTTCACAAAGTTGCATTCCACTATATCCATATTGCTTAAAGTCACCAGTGATCTCCACATAAGAATGGATAATGGTGGCTGGCCTGGTGGTACTGAGAGTTGAGGCACTGGATGCCACACCTCGTGCCATGCCAGTGACCTGGGTTCGGGAATAAGCCCGGGTCATCGCGTGTTGGCAGGGGGAGAGAGAGGATCAAGTATCCACAGGACTGCTCTCCTCTCTTGGTGGGGTTTTACAGGCATTTGCCTGGCACCACAATGGCCCCCGGTGGAGACCAGAGGTACTGCACCACTCAGGGCATGATTAGAGGGACGCAGAACTGTGACGGGCGTCCCTTGGCATCAAATTGCAGCTCGGAGGGCTCCACCCTGGGGGCTGGGGGTGAAGGCATACCCTATGCAGAAAAAAACACCCCTGGGGATAGGCGACAGCACCTCCTACCTCTCGCCACACTCCTCAGGCCGGACTCACTCCTCTCCTAGGCCGAGCCCATCCCGGCCTGAATTGTAGATACAGCACCCTGGGAGGACAGGGTGGCCCCACCTTGGGGAGCTCAGAGCCAGGGGTGATAGCCGGGCTGGTGCAAGGAGTCAGGAGAAGTTTCAGGCTCAGATGTAGAGCTGGGGAACAGGTGGTTGCCTGACAGAGTTCCCCGGGGTGTCGTTGCCATAAAAAGAATTGGAAAAAAAAAGAATGGATAATGGTCTTCTTACTGTGGCCATCTTCATAGAGCTCTCTAAGGTATTTAACTCTGTGGATCATGCAATAGTCTTGTGCAAGCTCAAGACCCTAGGTCTCAGTCAACCAGGCATTTAAGATTGGAAAATAAGTGAGTAACTGAACCCAGTTGATGTTTGTACAAGACATTAATTCAGACCTTGCTGTCTTAAATCTTGTGGTCCTTCAAGGCTCATTCTGAGGCCCTCTGCTGTTCTTTTTTGTCAATGACCCCCAGAAGCATAGCAGAAGGTGTCATCTACATGTGTATGCAGGTGACACCATACTCTACTACAGCGCACCTACAATGTTCGTGGTTATTTCAGTACTCCAATCTGATTTAAACACAATCTTCTCCTGGTTCAACAACCACCTGATCCTTAATGCAATCCAAGCTAAGACTGTCGTGTTTGGATCCCAGAATTTACTAAAACTTTCAGCTGATCTACTTGCAATCATAACATCAGAAGGCAACACTATTGAGCAGTTCAACATAATAAAATACTGTATCCAGGAATCTGGTTTGCTGTATCAGTTACATACAGTAGGCATGTCAATTACATCTTAACAACCCTAGGGCCCAAGCTTAACTTTCTCTATAGGTCTAAATGCTGCCTCAGTTCTGATGTAGTCCACTTCATGCTCCCTTCTATTGACTATGGAGACATCATATGCTGCTATGCAAATAAAACCATTCTGCTGCCCCTGGATCATTTATTCAACAAGTTGTGCAGGTTCGTCCTCTCCTGTACATCGTCTAACTATCATTGCCTGCTGTATGACCAGCTTAACCTGACAAGTTCCTCAGCAGATTTGACTATCACTGACTTTTTTTGTTGCATAACTGATCGCAGGAAAAATACCCTAGTTATCTCCCAGCCCTCTTAACTGTTCGCACTGTTCAACAGCAGAACTAAACTTAAGAGTTCCCAGGATGAAGCATGAATTTGATAGAAAGGTCTTTGCATTTGTAGGACCAGACACCTGGAACAAGCTATCTTTCCAGCTGAGGAACGTTTCTAGCTTGCAAGTATTCAAGTCCAGTCTTTCTAGCCACATTTAAACTCATATTCACAGCACCTAACCTAGAAAGGTTTCCAGTTTATGAACTAAGAAGCTAGAAGCTTTGAAGAAACTCCACAGACTGTCCCATGTTGTCATTAAGCTGTCTGATAAGGGTGGTAGAATTGTGATAATAGATGTTACTACCTGGAGGAGGCATTGGAGCAACTAAGCAACCCTCAGTATTATAGGATATTGACAGCTGATCCCACAACCTCTTTTAAACATTGTCTGAAGGTGACTGGCCTGTTATCACAGTGGTAACATTATAGCCTGCTAGGCTAGAAGAGGTGACCCAGGTTTGAGACTGAGCCTGGGTTATCGAGGGCCAACCAGAGGGAGGAGGATTGAGCATCCAGCATGACACTCTCCTCCTCCAAGGGGAGAAGGGTTGCCACACCACACTGTTCCTTTCACTGGTGGATGCATGGGCAGTATCTGGGGGCTAGTGGTGTGTGTGGAGAGGAGAGGATGCCACTAGAAGCTTGGCTGAGATGTGCATCAGCACATATATAACCTGGACATCTGTCCTTGTGCCAGTGTCCTCATGGGTAGGTATTCGGGGGACAACATAAGGTTATAAGCCCCCACTGCCATGCAGCATGCTCCCCGATGGGTAGAGGGGTGTATGGACGATCAGTACAACTGCGACAGAGCCCATCAGCAGTGGGTGATAAACAAAGTAAAAAAGAAATAAACAATGGCTGGATAACTTCTAACTAGTTTTCTTTGGCCAGGTATTATCATGAAAATGGAGTGTGATTTTTTTTTGTCTCAGAAATACCTAACAATATCCACTTTTTACAAATTACTTAAGATCCACAAGGATCTCCAGCACCTGCCACGAAGACCAATTATATTGTCAACTGGATATTTTACTGAGAATTTGTTGATGTTTGTTAACAGTTTGCTCCCCTCTCCAAAATCATTGAAAAAGTTGTTCATTCTCAGCTCACCACCTTCCTTGACCACACTAACTTGCTCTCTTGTTCCCAGCATGGTTTCAAATCTGAACATAGCACCAAAACTGCTATAGTTGGGTTCATCAGTGACATTCTCAAGGCAAGCGATAAAGGCCAGTACACAGGCTCTGTCTTCGTGAACCTGACCAAGGTGTTCAACCATGTCAGCCACGGCCTTTTCCTGGACACCCTCAAGTGCTTGCATGTATCTGAAAATGTCATCAAATGGGTTGGAAACTACCTCTCCAGCAGATCTCAGAAAACTAATATCAACAGTCATTTTTCTGGTGAATGCCCAATTATGGAGTACCACAGGGCTCCATCCTGGGCCTGCTCCTGTTCTCGCTCTTCATCAATAGCCTCCCTTCCATTTGCCAAACCACCCAACTAGTCCTTTACACTGATGAAGCGGCCCTCTACTACAGCAACACTAACTTGGACACAGTGTTCAGTAATTTGCAGGCTGACTTCAGCAAGCTACACACTTGGTTCTCTGCCAAAGGCATGGTTCTCAACTCCAAGAAGACCAAGTTTCTGATCTTCTCTGGCCCAAGAAAAGCCCCAGTCATGGGCTGATCCCTCTCAGACAATCTTGGTAACATCATAGAACAAGTCTACGAATTCAGATACCTTGGACTGTACTTAGACTCTCACCTAACCAACAATATTCATATTACCAACCTCATCAAGAAAATCCATATGAGGCTAGGTCTCTTGTACTGAATCAGAAAGTTCCTTATTCCCATGCACATTTCTCCTGCCCCTCCTTGATTATGGTGCTATTGTATGCCCCACCTCCCAACACAGTCCCCCTTTTCTCCAAACTCAGGACTACATACAATAATATTGCATGCTTCATTACTGGCCTTATCTGGATGACCCATCACTGTATCCTCTATGCCTCCCTCAACTGGTTCACCCTTGAAGGCAGGTTCCAACTTAAAATGCTCTCTTTTCTACACAAAGTTCACTGTAACCTGCTGCCAATCAGGGTTGACTCCTTTTCCCCCTTATCGGTTCCCAAGTGCAGTACAAGAGGGACCACCTCTCATATCTTCAACTCCTCTTTTTAATGCACTAAACATGCTCAGAACTCCATCATGTACAAGGGCCCTAAGTTTTACAATAAACTGCCACCTGAACTTCAGGCCTGTAGTTGAATTGGCTCTTTCACCTCCTCCCTCGAGGACCACCACCTCCAATCCACCACTTGTGCATACCCTGGTAGGCAACCCACTGAATGTCTGCCAACACCTTGAGTTACTTTAGAGTTTATATGTATCTGTATATAGGCTCTATTGATGTGTGCTCTGTATTTTTTTTTTATCTAAATGTTCCTGTCATATACACTGTTCCCTATTGTAAATATCATAAAATATTGCAAATATTGTTTTTACCTTTTTCTCTGTATCATCAAATTTATGTACCACTGGACATTTGTGACAAGAGGTACTTTTGCTCACATACTTTCCAATATAAAAAAAATAATAAATAAACAGTTTAGTTAACCTTACTGGTTCAGGTACCCTCTTACTCAAGAGATACCATTGCAGTGCTGGAGGCTGTTGAATACCTTAAATGGGATGCTGGCTGGTTGTGGCTCACTATTGATGTGACATCGCTTTACAACTGCATCAAACATCATGTGGGTCTCAGTACTGTACAATATTTTATGTAAAGGTTTGATACTGAACATGTGATAGAACCTGAGTTCATTACGGATGCCCTCAGCCTGATCCTCCCTTAAATTAATTTTTGTTTGATTCTTGTTTATAGTTACAGGTTTGTGGCACCCAATATGGTTGACTATGGCACCTTTCTATGCCAGCCTCTTCATGGGTTGGTGGGAGGAGGGTGCATTCTATAAATCCAGGAGCAATTCCTTTGTGGACAGGATTCATTACTGGTAGAGATGTGTGAAGTTAGGAAACTCTGCTCCGCGGATTAAATCATGAATTTCCCTCATTTCACAAACTTAATCTGCAGTGTGAAGTCCACATTCATGCAAAATTGGTAACTGCCAAATGCAAAACTCCGCTGGTGGAGTTTGGCACAGAAGAGATGTTGTTCAATATAAAACTGCCCCTCCCACCTATCACCAGCCTGATCTTACCCTGGTATCTAGTGCCCCCCCTCTGTGGATGGCTGTCCTGATCTTTCCCTGGTGTCTAGTTCTTCTCCCTCTGCCTATTGCCGGCCGATAATGACTCTCCTTCTTTGGTGTCTAGTGGTCCCTCCCCTTGTCAATGGCCAGTCCGATGTTAATTGTTGACACTTTCCCTAGTGTCTAGGGGTCCCTGCCCCCACCCACACCCATGCCTGATCTTAATGTTTCTCTGGTGTACAGTGGTCTCTCCCCCTTACCCAATCACATACCCAACATAATGTTCTCCAGTGGTCACGCCCCCATCCTGTTTCCCTGTAGTATTTAATTCACTAGTGTCTAGTGGACCCCTATCCATGATCCCCTGTAATAATTAAAAAAAAACATATACAATTAAAAAAACAGGTAGCCCATTCCCTGGTGTCTAGCAAACCCCCAACCTAGTAGGTAGTGCCTCATCACCATCCTAGTCCAACCACCCCAACCCCAAGCCAGTGACCGGCACAGCCCTCTGCTCTCCGTCACGTTGGCAGCTGACTGACCTGACAATTAATGAGAGTGTACTTGTACAAGTTACACTCTCATTCATTTACAGCTCAATCAGTGGCTGGCATGGGGGAGGAAAGAGGTCTGTGCCGGTCATCAACTTGGAGTTGGGGTAGAGGGGAGTGGGGTGGTGGTGAGACACTACCTACAGGGGCGGGGGGTCTGTTACACACCTGGGAATGAACTCCCTGTTTTTTTTAATATATGTATTTTTTTAATTATTACAGGAGATTGGGTATGGGAGGTCCACTAGACACTAGGGAATTAAATACTATGGGGGATCGGGATGGGTGAGTGACCATTGGACAACATTATATCTGGTGGATGATTGGGTCAGTGGGAGAGACCACTGGACACCAGGGAATGATTAAGATCAGGCATAAGTACAGGTGGGGAGAGGGACCACTGGACACCAGGGAAAGTGTCAACAATTGACATCAGGTTGGCCATCGGCTAGGTGGGGGACCACTAGACATCAAGCAAAGTGTCTATTTTTTTTCATTGCCTGTTGATCAGTGGGGAGAGGGACCAATAGACACCAGGGAAAGGGTATCATTATCTGCTGGAGATCACCAAATTCACCATTTGTAACTTCACCTTGCTTTGGTTTCCTTTAAGTTCAATTTGCACTTACCCCCCCCAAAAGCATGGGCCAGTGATGCTGAGGGTTAAGGTGCTAGATGCCACACCTCGCACCATGCTGACAACCTGGATTCAGAAATGCACCTGGGCTATTGGGGGTTGGCTGGGGAGGGAAAGGATTGAGCATCCAATGGACTGCTCTCCTTTCCCTGGGGAGGGTTCAGGGCTTACATTGCTATGCGGTGGTCCACGATGGATATCAGGGGCATTGCAGGAGCAGTACATTCAGGGGTGAAGTATGGCAGACATCAGCATGCAGTGTCTGGACGTTATTGCACATCCGTACTTCAGGGGTTGTAAAAAGCTGGAGGATAATGGCAGTCAACAGGGCAGCTTGATAGCCATGCCTCTTCACCCAGGGGGCTCGACAAGGAATCACACTCCGGTATTGGATCTCGGCCCAGCGAGAGGGAGTGAGGACCCTTCCGTGGCCATGTCTTATGCAAGCCGGATGTGAGTGAGCCTGTGGGTTGAATGGAGAGAGGACGGCAGCTGGATGTTAAAGCAGGCCAAGCTGCGGGAGTAGAAATAAGAAATAATAAAAAAAAACAACCTAAAAACAAGACAAACTTACAAATGGTGAATTTCCTATCAAACAGGAAACCGTCGCAAAATGATTCTTGGATGCGGATTTGGTTGCTTCGTTGGAAATTGACTGGTGAATTAAAAATGTGTTGCATCTCTAATTACTGGGTACATTACATTGATGGCATCCTATGTATCAGGGGATACCGAGGAAGAAGCAAAATACTGCATGAGACACATTGACAACAAGCATTGGTCAATGCCAAATGCTGGCAGTGTCAGGACAACTTAGAGAAACATAATACCTGGACACAATTTGGCTTACATAGTATGTCACCTTTTTTTGTAATTGTTGCTGTTATTATTTATTTATTACTAAGGACATTGGCATGGAATCAGGGTCTCTACCCTATTTGCTCTGTTTGCTTGTCTACTTCACAGTCACAATTCAGTTTATGACATCCCAGTCTGTTACTGTGGAGGTAATTATGATGCCATAAACAGATCATTTTGATGATGTGTAGACAAGCAGCCAAAGCTAATAAAGTCCAAGGGACAGTAATCTTGTTTTTATGTCACTTCTCTCAGTAATAAACAAAAAAGGGAAAGAATGGTAAAAATATAGTTCTGGCTGAATGGTACAGAGGGTAAAATCAATCAGTTAATCAATCTTTATTTATCTGGGTGAAACACCATTGAGACAGTTCATTTACAAGGTGGACCTGGGTCAGGTACAGCTATATAACATACAAAAGTTAGATGAACATATAATACAAGGCACAATAAGTACAATCTTACAAATAGGTACTAGTTTGTACATCGTATGCAACAGAAAAAGAAACACAAGTCTGAACATCATATACATAAAAAAAACACAGGAGGATACATAAAAAAACAGGGGCTAGATATTCAAAAGTTAGCCCCAGGGCAAAATTAGCACTGCATGACATGCAAAATTAGCCTGGAACCATTTGTACTCTATATTTAAAGGAATAGCTCTGAGGCTAAATCAGTTGAATATAGCATGCAAATGAAGCCGTGCAAACAGGGACTGGAACTACAGGTCAGTAGCTGCAGGCTAGGTGTGCTCACAGCTCCATCTGTATTTCAGACATGATGAACAGTTTGGTAGCTGCAGGCTGGGTTTGGACACAGAAGCAGAGACTATTGTGGCCCAGAGGACTAGCACCACAGGAATGGGTGCCTGTGCTGCATGCTATAGACATATTGATATTCCTGTTACAGTGTGCATCAGATAGTACAGTACCATAGTAGCTGGTATTGTGAGGGTCACAGCAATGCCCACGGTGTGTCAGGCAACAATGACTGATGCTATCCACACAGTGACATGCACAACTGGCAGATGTCTTCTAACAGTGGACACCACTGTCATGCTGTCCAGTGACCCACACATATTGCACTAGTGGCATGGGATTCCCACACTAACATACACATGGCTGGCTATGTGTGATGGAGAGCCTGGACAGGTGTGTAGTATGTACCCAGGGGGGCAGATACATGCCATCATACAGCACACTGATATGAGGGGCATTCCCATCACTGGCACATGTTCACTGTGTGGATGGCCCCAGCTGTGTGGCAGCACATAATATGTAGTGCAGTCTCTCCACCTGTACACCCTCCCCTTAGTACCCTCAATTGTCCCAGTGCTGCATGTGTGTGCTGGATTGTGGTGGTGTACCCCTATAGGGGGACTGGATGTGTGTGCTGCATGGATGCACTGATAAGGTGTTCACTGGGTGCTGGGGCACCCACAAATGTCTGGCAGGATTGGGACTGGTGCCAGATAATAATGACATGGGCGGTGCCATCTGTGTGCAGCATGTCTCTTCCATGGCATATGGAGTGGCCCAGGGTGGCCATCTGCCCTCTTTGCCTCCTCATTGCCTGTAGTCATTAGGTGCACCATGATACTGTTGTTGCTTGTGGCCATGTTGCCTGTTGCTGTTGTGTCCATGCCCCCTAGCCTTGTTTTGCCCAGAGTTAAGACTACTTTTTTCTGGGCCATAATCTGCACCATACAAAATGTCGCTCAAAGGCACACAAACACACTTTGTGAGGCACTAACGTGCTGAATATAGCATAGCACCTGTATTCATGTACATGCCCCTTCTCTTTGCATGGTGCTAACATTATACTTTTGCCCAGCACTAATGCTGCTTGATTGTGCTAATTGGGCTTTTGAATGTAGGGGATCCACACAAAGCTAGGGCAAACCCGGGACAAACTGTTTGCGTCCGGCAGAGAGTTTTGAATATCTGGCTCCAGAACTGTAAAACAGCGGGTTGCAGGTACACACACACACACTCTCACATGGTGTGAGGCTTTATGTTTATCTTCATAGCCTGATGACGTCTGCTAGCTGGCTAATGGGCAGAAAACCAGTTTGACTGGTGGGGCTTTCTCCATTGAACTACAAGAAGTTTACACTTACCAGGCAGATGAACATTGTCATTTTCAGGCTTCTCAACACAGGCTTTTGAGAGGCAAGCCTCCTGCATTTCTACATCCATTGGCTTATAGATAACATATCTACACAGCCACTACACTACAGTAACAATATATTTGTTTTGTGCATGTACATAAGCAAGCATAAAAATGAGCTTTTTTTTTGCAATTAACTTTATTTTTCCAACTTAATACAAATAAGAACAAAATCAAACAAACATTGCCAAAAGAGTGGTAGACAGCATTTGTATGTGACAGTACCTACAAGAAAAAAAACCAAAAAAAAACTAAGACTCCAACCCCACCCACCCCCACCTTGGCAGCAAATACATGAAAATATTATACAAAATTACTCTCTTTACGAATTTATAATATGGTAAAATTGAGGTTAGACTACAGGAAAAAGACATTAATTTTGAGCTGATGGAGGGGGAGACAACCAAAGAAACACTGTCAAAAGAATGAAAAAGAGAAAAGAGGAGAAAGAGGGGTACTAAGGCATGTAAATAAAAAACCTTTCTATTGAGCCAAAGTCAAATTCACAATCTATTTCGGGGGGGATGCAGTCAACGGTAGGGAGAGTTTGACCTGATCTTTGCGCCGAAGGGAGCCCCTGGTTAGGGGGGTTTGAGGCTCGTTCTCCTTTAATAACCGTATTTATTTTTCAAGTTTACAAAAAATCCACCCCAGAATCTATGAAATGTCTCAGTAGATTGAAAAAAGCGGGTAACACACCTTTCGGCATTTAAAGCATTTAAAAACTCGTCCCACCATTCTCTGAACGAAGGTTCCCATCTCCTCTGCCAGTGCCGAAGTATTAACAATTTGGTAACCATGGCTATCATGGCTACTTGCATTTTTTGAGGCAAGGTTGGAATTTGAGCGTACATCCCTAGTAAGCATGTATTTTCATTAAAAAAAGGTTGAGATGTTAAAAAAGGGGGCCACCCACTGCTTGACTGAGTTCCAGAGTTTAACAATTTTAGGACAGGCCCACAATTTGTGGTATACAGTAGCAAATGAGCCTCCCCAATCTTCACATTCAGATGAAGAGGCCTTATAAATCCGGGATAGTTTGGCAGGGGTAAAATAAAGATTGTGCAGGATGTTAAATTGGATATTCCTAAGTCTATCCTGTTTAATATAGGAATAAGTATCAATCCAAATCTTTCCCCAGGTTGTGGCCGGCCATCTTTTAGTAAGATTAATCTCCCAATAGTGTGCTGTAGGAGTACACTTGTACATTACATCCGATAAAATTGACTTATAAATCTTGGAAATTGCTTTCTGGCTCCCTGCTAATTTCCTCAATTTTTCTAACATAACTCCGGCTCCTTCAGACCATGGTCCTTTCCCTAAGAAAGAGCATACACACTGGCGAACCTGGTACAGTCGTAATAAATCTTTATGTCTCACCTCTAATTTAGTGGCTAGCATGGATATCGGTAGCAATGAGCCGGCTGAAACAAGGCATACCAGTCGAATTTTGGAGGGGTATTTACCTGGCAAGTTACTGATTGGGCAGTTACCTATTTGTAGGTTTGGGTTATTAAGTAGAGGTTGCCTCAAGTGCTTTATGTTAGATTTTTGAAGTAAAGAGTAAAGCTGCTTTAGGGCCTTCACATCCCATCCTAGCGGGGAGTATTTTATGTTTTTAGGGACTTTAGACCAATGGATATATAACAAGGCTTCCAAGTCTACCTTGTGAATATCTATTAGGGATTGATCCAAAGTTAACCAGGGGGCAAAATCTGGGGCTGCTTCGGCTACAGAAACCCAATGTGAAAATCTCATAGCATGAATAGCCAGGTAATAAACATAAAAATCAGGCAGCTGAAGACCACCTAGTTTTTTAGGCCGGGTAAGCTTAGCGTATGCCCGGCACGGGGCTTTACCTTTCCACAGAAAGTCAGAACAGATTCTATGCAAGGGTCTGAAGAAAGACTTGGGCAGATAAACATTAAGATTAAAAAGGGGTTAAAAAATTTGGGGCAAAACAGCCATTTTTAGTGTATTAGCTCTACCCCAGAAGGAGAGGGGTAGTTTATTCCATCTCTTCATGTCTTCTTTGATAGTTTTAAGCAAGGGGATTAGGTTGAGGTTCGCGAGGTTAGTAAGGTCCTTTAAAATTCTAATACCCAAATAAACCAGGCAATCTTCCTCCCATTGTAGACCCAAGGAGGAACACCAATCCCTCGACAGAAGAGGAGATAATGTGTACACTTTAATTTTGTTCCTATTACGTTTATAACCAGAGAAGAAGCTAAAACAAGAAATAATCTGCAGTACCCGGGGTAAGGATTCCCTGCTGTTCTCTATGTGTATAAGCAGGTCATCCACAAAAGCGGATAGCTTGCATTTGAGGTTGCCGACATGGATCCCCCGTATTAAATTGTCTGATTTCAGGGCCCTAACTAGAGGCTCAATATACAGATTAAAAAGAAATGGAGAAAGAGGACAGCCCTGGCGGGTACCTCGGGATAAGGGGAAAACAGCCGAAATAAGATTATTACGTTGGATTCTGGCCAATGGGCATGAGTAAAGGACACGAATGTCGTTAATGAATCATTGGGGAAAACCAAATTTCTGTAATACTGTAAACATAAAATACCATTCTACTCTATCGAAAGCTTTTTCCGCGTCTAGGGATACCAGAGTTGCCTCTAGCTCAGGAGCCCCAGACACGGAAATTAGGCAGAATAGCTTCCTAAAGTGGTCCGCAGAGGATCGCCCAGCCATGAACCCTGCCTGTTCTGTGCTGAGTAGCCCTTTCCATACTTTCCCCAGTCTGTTAGCTAAAATTTTAGCGTAGATTTTAACGTCTACGTTAAGAAGCGAAATAGGCCTGTAGTTTCCTATTTCAGATGGATCCTTCCCTGGTTTGGGCAACAGGGTCACTCTTGCTTCAAACAATGTTTGCTCATTGACCCCATGGGAACACCAGTATGAGTATACTTGGAGTAGCAGGGGTATTAACGATCTTTTAAAAGCCTTATAAAATAAACCTGTGAAACCGTCGGGACTCGGTGCTTTGTCTGGTTTTAGAGAGTCAATGATTTCTGATATTTCTTTGCTTGAGAAGGGAGCCTTCAAGACTAATCTAGCTTCCTCTGTCATGGTCGGAAAAGTGATCTTTTCAAGAAAAGTCCACATCTTGTTGTCATGTTCAAGAGTTCTCGGTTCTTCAGAGTACAGTAATTTATAATAGTCTTGAAACAATGCCAATATTCCCACAGGGTCAGTAACCAAAACATTCGTCTGAGGATGCTTTAGGGCTGTGACCCATTTGGCGGTTGAATGTTGCTTCAGTTGCCTGGCTAAAAGCTTGCCTGCTTTGTTGCCTTGGCCAATATATGAGGCTTTTAGCAAGGAGGCAGATCTCTCAACTGATTCCTAAAGGGCACTAGTATAAGTGGCTCTGAGAGCAGAGAGTTCTTGCTCTTGTGATGGGGAAAGTGTGCCAACCTCTTTGTTTTCCAGGGCCCTAATTTTATCCAAGCAATTGATTAAAAAAATTACTTCTTTTCTTTTTCCGTACCGATGCTACACGGATAAGTTCCCCCTTCCAAGTAGCTTTCAGTGCGGCCCATGCCCGATCCGTTGTGTTGATCGAGCCCCAGTTAGCAGTAATAGTATTTGTTAAAAATTCTTGGAATTGCACCACTATTTGGTCATCAGACAGTCATTTATTATTAAGTGACCATGAGTAAGATCTTCTTAAAATATTTGGTAGCAAACACTGCATCTTAATAGGTGAGTGGTCGGAAATTACTCGGGCTAAAATTCTAGTGTCCACTATGTAGGGTAACAACTGTTGACTAATCAAAAAATAGTCAAGGCGAGAATAGCTTTTGTGGACTGGGGAAAAAAATGTAAATTCTTTGCTTGAGGTATTAATTATCCTCCAAGGATCTACAAGGCCCAGTGATGTTATGAATTCCTGCAGAGCCCTCTGCGTGGGGAACCTTTTTACTCCTCTATGATAAGTACAATCTAAATCATTAGTTTGTACCAGATTCCAGTCGCCACCCAACAGGATGGGCAGTTTTAAGAAATGGGCCAGAACCATAGCCAAATGCATAAAAAAGGATGGAGATTCTGAGTTTGGTCCATAAATGGAGCCCAGAACAATGTCTAAGCTGCAAATTTTGCCTATAACAAAATGAAACCTACCTTCCGGATCAGAAATAGAGTCCGATGGTGTAAATGGGACCCTTTTTGCCACAAGTACCGCTACTCCCTGTTTGTTAGATATGAATCTTGATCCAAAAACCTGGCCTACCCATCTTTTTTTTTAAAAGTGCAACTGTTCACATAACATATGAGTTTCTTGGAGGAACACAATTGATGGGTCAAATTTAGCAAGGTGGTTCAAAATGATATATTTCTTTTTGTTGTCTCTCCCTCCTTTTACATTCCAAGAGAGGATATTTAAACAGTTAGCCATACAAATACAAGCAAATGTACCCTATGTAATAGTATAAATTGCATCCCCCCCAATCCTCAAAACAAAACCCATTAACCAGTAACTTAACCCACCCCCAAACCTGTAACAAAGATTCAACTTTTCCAACCCTATCTATCCAGCTATATAACCCAGCCCGTAGCCTACACCTAGACAACTGGTCCATGGTGCGGGCTAGAAAGTGAGCTCTTCCCTCCCTCCATATCCAGACTTGAAGAGAGAATAAGCTGGGAGAAACTTGGCAAATACTCTCAGCTGAACCCCAACATTTTTCTGGGTTCTCTGCTCCAGTGTCTCTCCCCAGAAGTTGGTAGCCTTATTGACTACAGCTGACTACCATGTGTGTAGAAAACGCGTACATAAAGGGAACAAGTTAAGTCAGCTCCCTGAGCTAAAAAATCACATTACTACCAGCAGAATTATTACATTACATATATGACAGCAGAGCCTAGTCCCTTGTCCTCCTTGGATCTTTGCCGGAGTATTCTGGAACAGGGACCCTGCACCTTACCCATAGTAGAACTGGGATTATCCCTACCTTCTATAAGCTGAATGTTACGTGCTGCTATACTTCTTGTCCTTGAAGGTTTATGTTTTAACATCTTTTTCAAGGTCTAACAGGGAGCATAAATCAAAGTTGAATTCAAATGATAGAACTGAAGATGTAGTGAGCTCCTTCAAATGTAACCTGTGCATGCTGCACTTCACCTGGGGTTTCAAACAAAAGAAAACACATCACGGCCGCTTTGACCTTAATCCACCTGGGAAAAATCCCAACCAAAATCTGTGTTGCAGCGTTTAACTGTAGACAGCTTGCCTGTAAAACGTTAGAATAAATTTTAACAACTACAATTAAGGCTACACAAGTTCACCCATTCATAAAGAAAGAGCTCCCTCTAGTGGCTAGAAATAGAATCTACATAGCCCTCGGTAAAAAAACAAATTATCAAGACAAAATTAAACTTTCTAATATAAATCCTCTAAAGAAAACTACAGTCCAAGGTTGTCTTGTAGAAAAGTGTAACAAACTTCCGGCTTCTATATCCCCATCGAAGGAGAAAAGTCACACCAAAAATCGACTAACAGGTAGCTGATCCCAGGTCTCCTAGAGACATCCCTCCAAGATCTACATGCTCCATGTTGTAAATTATCGCCTCATCCTTTGGGGAACAAGTCTGGATAGCATTTTCTCAGGGTCTTTATTGCTTCCTCTGGTGAATCAAAGCATTTGGATCCATCTTTCAGGGACACCTCTAAGCGGGCTGGATACATCATTCGGTGTTTAATATTGGCTGCCCACAATTTGGAAGTAATAGGCCGATAGGCCACCCTAAGTTGGCGTGTCTTCACTGTCAGATCTGGGACAAGCCTCAATGTTTTGCCCTCCCACAATATAGCTGACAATTTCCTAGACTCCTTAAAAATAAAGTGCCGATCCAGATAATTAAGTAACTTAAAGATTAGTGGCCTGGGAGGTTCCGATGCTGGCGGCTTGGCTCATAGGGACTGGTGGGCTCTTTCAATTATGAACTCTGGGCCATTTGGGGAGGGGCCCACCATTTGTTTTAGGAACTTTTGCATAAAGACAATAGTATTCGGTCCCCGATCCCTCTCGGGGAGTCCAAGTAGCACTAAATTATTTCTTCTGTTCCTCCCTTCTAAGTCCTCTAAGCAATCTTCAAGCTTAGTGACCATTTTTTTGATTTCTGACAATGCAGGATCAGTTTTCTCTAGCTTCCTTTCTATGGAGGTTATCCTCACTTCTGTGTCTGTAACCCACCGGGCTAGCTGGGTCAACGCCAGTTTAAAGTCAGCGACTTCTTCAATTAGCCTAAAAAGAGCTTCTTTAATAGTAGAAAGCTCAGAGTATACGTGGGTGGGTGACAACTCTTCCTCCGAAGCCGTGGGTGAAGAACTCCTATGCGGGTGCTTGGCCTCTGACTCCTGGACTGGCCCTTCCTGCTCTGGTGGCTTGGACATAGTGCTGGAGCCGATTGCAGGTAGGACTTTGCTTTAAACATTATAATCACTATAAAGAAACTGGATCTTTCAAATCGCAGGTTTTGAACTAGGTATTCACAATTTTAATGGACGAGAGGGACAGAGCTCTCGGTAAAGCTTCTACTCTCCGCGCCGCATCCCGTGACTCAAAAAAAATGAGCTTGATCTGAGTTTGACACGTACATTTGATCAACACAGTACTACTTTCTTAGATCTATTAATTACTGGTCAGGAGGATGGTTTGAATTATAGAAGAGGGGTGCCAGAAACCTACCTCAGGCAACACACTTTTAAAAGCAGACAGATTTCGCTTGGGCGATTTCGTTAAAGGCATCCTGTTTGGTCATTTCCTGTGTCTTCACCACAATTGCTGTAACCAGAAAATGCTCGATATATCGGTGAATAATTTATCGCTTCATTTCGTGGAAAATAGTTATGACCCATATATTCTCTGTGAAGCAACATAAAAGGATAGGGAGAGCAATAGAAGGGAGCCTTTGATACCAAGACCAAATCTAACTCATCGGACCCTAGGATCAATTTTATTACTGACTACAACTCAGCAGTCCCAAGAGTGGCAGGTGTCATAAAAATATATTGTCATGTACTGACTGCAGATCCTGAACTGGCACCAGTAATCATTGATAGTCCTAGGGTGGTATAAAGAAGTGGAATAAACACCAAAGAAAATACCATAATTGTGCTAGTGAGGGCTCCCCTTCCACAGGATCCCATAAATGTAGATCAAGTAATGAGTTAAGGTATAGCACGCAGTGTACAATATTTACCAGTCCCACAAATGTGATCACTCACCAGATCAAACATTTTCTTACTTCTGCCCTTTTCTCTGTGTACCCTTTATAGTGTGATTGCCCACAACTTTACATCAGGTGCACTACTAGACCCATAAGAGAATGTGTCCAGGGGGAAGTCTGCTCAATTTTAAATGAAAAAAGTGATGCACATTATGGTATACACTGGAAGAGAATTAACAACTCCAGCATGACTAATTTGCAATTTATAAGAATTCACAGTATATCCCCACGTCCAATGGGTGGTAATACGGTCCACAATCTTCTCCAGCTAGACAGTAAATTGATTTGTAAACTGGGAGATGTGTTACCCATTAGCCTTAATGAAATCTAGGATATTGTACCATTTCTGTAATGGACTGTGTGGTTTTGGATGGACTGTCTCTCTCTCTCTCTCTCTCTCTCTCTCTCTCTCTCTCTCTCTCTGCTCTCGCTCTCTCACTCTCTCTCCATATATATATATATATATATATATATATATATATATCAATATATATATTATAGTGGTACGGTAGCACAACTGTAGTTAGGGTTAAGCAGGCAGCTTAATGTTAAACCACAATTCTTGCACTTTAATAACCTCACAACTGTTCAACGGGTTTGCATGACATTTTGGATGGGTGGTTTCATGGGGTAGATCTCTGGACGTGCCAAGTTTCATTCTTGATGGATGTGCAGATTCTAAGTTCTGGATACTACAAAAAGTGAATTTTTCAGAATTTGTTCCCATTGGTTTTACGGGGTTTTCTTTGAATTTGACTACTGCCCAGACGGTTTGGAATTTTGTTCTGAAACTTTCAGGGTAAAATGGGGGTGGCTGACAAATGTGCCTTTTGCTTGTTTGGTGACAAAATATAAATCTGTTCCAAAGTTATTTAATTTTGAAATTGAAAAAAAAAATAGTGTGCTCAGAAAGTACTTCAAAACATGTGTATGGAATGAAAAAATAATCTTTTTTTATAAGGGGCCAATCTTTTTTTGTGAGGGGAAAATCATTGTTTCATTTGCCTCCATCTTGTTGTTGTTTTTTCCTAAACATTTCAATTTAAAAAAAAAAAAACACAAAAGTGACATGCTGAAGGGAGACCAAGACATCTATGTTGCTCGTTTGGACTCTGTTATGTCTACTCTGCAGTAAACTGTTAGAAAAAGGACTCCAAAAAGTGTATTTTTTTTATTTTAAATCCTCTTTTGTGACTCACTTCCACTTGTTTCGTTTGATGTTTTTTTTTTTTTTACTCTTTTTACCTCCGGCCATTGAGCCCAGGGATCTGTCTCAGATGACCCCTTGGCTGCTCCTACCCTGGCTGATACTCCCCCACCCATGGTCCCCTCCCAGAGCTCCGCTTCACAGCCCTTACCTGACAGTGCCCCCCTGGCTTGTACCCCCCCAAAGCGGGGCTGCTTCCACTACTATGGCGCTCCTTGAAATCCAGTTGTTGCAGGAGTTGGGCTGCAGCATGGAGGATCAGGGCCCTGGTGGGCAGAGTCCAATAGTGGGCATTGGACTGTAGGGCATCTTTACCCTCCCAAGGCTTGGGATGTTTCTTTGTTTGTGATTGTGAAGTCCATCCCTACCCTCCCATGGTGAGCGTGACTGTGCAATGATGTCAGGATAGGGGTGTGCATGTTCCCGTGCATGCACCTGCCAATGTCTGCCATGTTCTGCCTCCCAATTGCTAGCCAGAAGCTAGCTCAGTACCATCCAGCCACTGCTGGAAGGCACCCTGCTGCTGATCCCAGCATCCCTCCCTCCCCAGGAGAAGGTGAACTGCCTACAGATGTTCCAACCTTCTCCTCCCCTGCCAACCCCCGGTGGCTCAAGTTCACTCCCAAACATGGGTCAACAGCATGAGGCATGGCATCCAGCACCTCAGCCCCGAGCGCCACTGGGCTGGCTTTCATTTGATGTTCATATGAAACATTTCATATGAAGGAAAACTTGGTGGTCTTTCTGCTGATTTTTGAAGAGCCCCATCACCAAGATGCACTGGAATTTTGGTCTGATATTTTCAGGTTAGAATGGGGATATCTTACAGATGTGCATTTTTCTGGTTTTGTGAAAAAATATTTATCTGTTTCAGAGTTATTAAATTTTAAAATTTAGGATTCTGAGCATGCTCAGTTGTTGCTCTCCCTGTGTCTAGAGGCACCCCCACCCACAGATCACCATCCCCTTAGTCTTTATTATTTCCCTGGTGTCTAGTGGTGCCCCCCAAACAATCACTATTGTAGTTTTTAATATTTCCCAGATGTTTAGTGGCATCGCCCTATCCACTGATCACCATCCCCATAGTCTTTATTTTTCCCTGGTGTCTAGTGGCACCCGCAACACTCTTATCGCCATCCCCATTTATGTTTATTCTTTTCTTGGTGTCTAGTGGTACCCCCCCACCCTCCGATCGCTTCCTACCTGTAATAAAGAAAATGGTCCTCAATGTCTTTTTTTAACCTGTAAGAAAGAAAATGGTCCCTCACTGATCTGACCATCCCCACCCAGACCTCCTGCTGAGCACCCACTACCCTGCACCCCCCACACTCCCTCTCTCATCTGAACAAGTCCCAGGGTGAAGATTCACCCTCTGATCAATGGCACATCTTGCTGCTGGAAAAGCTGACTGCTATATGAGAAAGTAAGTTAACTGCAGTTCTATGTATTTCAATGGGGTTTTTAACTTTGTGGCATAACTTTGCCATGTTTGCATATTTTGAGCTCAGATTTTCAATATGGCCTTTTTGGGACTCCATCTCATGAACAATATCAGTGGAATTATGCAAATCTGTCCAGAATGGCAAATTTGCGGTTGCTTGGCAAAATCATCTTTCATGTGAGATTTAAAAATGTTCACCAACCTTGTTCATGAGGTTGGGTCATAACATACTAACATACTAAAATGCCAGCAGAATAGGCCTAACGGGCTCTCGAGTCTGCTCGATTGGTCAGCCCCCACCCTGGGTGCTGACCTTGCTGCCCCCCTCACCTTCTCTGGCTTCTCCCCTCCCAGTTCCTGATATTCTTGCTGCATTGGATTTTGCTTCCAGAACCCTTCCCCTGTACCTGTCCCAGCCCTCTTGAACCCCTCCATCATCTCTGCCTCCACCAGCCCCTAGGCAGTGCATTCCATTGCTCCACCACCCTCTCAGTGAAGTAGCACCTCCTCCTTTCTCCCCGAATCTTCCCCCCTCCAGCTTCCACCCATGCCCTCTAGTGGCCCCCTCCTCCTTCCTTCAAAGCATCCTGACTGTTTCTCCCCTATTTACCTTCTTCATGTACTTGAAGACCTCTATCATGTCCCCTCGGTACCTTCTATCTTCCAATGTGTACATATTTAGCTCTTCAAGCCTCTCCTCATAGGTCCTGTCCCCCAAGCCCCAAATCATTTTGGTTGCCCTCCTCTGGACCCTCTCCAGGAGTTTAATGTCCCTCTTTAAGTGTGGCCTCCAAAACTACACGCAGTACTCAAGGTGTGGCCTCACCAAGCAGTTATACAGAGGGAGCATCACTTCCCTCCTTCTGGAGGTGATCCCCCTAGCGATGCATCCCAGCATCCTGTTGGCCTTGGCTGCTGTCCTCCTACAAGTCTCCGAGTTGTTCATTTTGACATCCACCACCACCCCCAGGTCCCTCTCAACCATCGAGACTTGTAGCATAAGAAGACTATGTAGATATTTTTGGGTCAAAGTATGGAACAATAGCAAAATTAAGCATATTTTTTTAAATGTTGTTATGTTTCCCTTGTAACTCTGGCAATTTTAAATATTTTGACTCAAAACATTTTCTACATAACCATCTTTTCACACCACCTCATGAATGTGGCAGCTGTCATTTTTAAAACCCTGGCCAAACTGTGTTTTCACACCTGTGGTGTGCAATGGTGTTGCAATGGCATGGAATTACTTTGTGGTGGGGATTTCAAAAGTTGCGTTACCGGGATCATGAGGTGGGGTAATAAAAAGTCTATGCTGGCAATTTAATTTCTGTTTTACTACAAATGCAAGTGCAGGGCCCAGTATTCCACAGCAACATATATGTACGCATCTAAGGAGGGATGGGAGCTCAGGGCCTGGAGGGCCCTGCATTCCCACAGACAAATGAGGATACACTTACACTATCTCAAAAAGTAAGGAACTTCTTTGTAAAAAACATCATTAATACACTAGTTAGGGTTAAACTGACAAAAGTAGGGAAATGTGACATTAGGGTTTCCAACCCAAACACCCCACCCCCACCCACAAGGCAGCAACAGGAAAACATGCAAAGTCCTGTGCTACTGTAGTTCAATAGTTCCAAAGGAAATTACATGTACTTCAACGTGCAGCCACCCTGATGCAAACAGTGAAAATTCAGAAATGAAGGGTGGGGGGGGTGCATAGGTAAAGATAAACAGCAGTCTTCTGTAAATTCAGGTTTCTTTATTCATGTCACTTTTCTTAAGGCTGAAATTCTCAATGTTTCTCCTATAAGATGTAGACTTCCTCAGGAGAATGCCCTTTAATCTAGTTACAAACATATAAATAAAGTTTACAATATTGTCCATCAAAAAAATCTCTGAATAGAATTTCATTACAAAGTCATATACTACTTACTGCTAGTAAGTGTTTGTAATAGATTCTAAGATGTATGTTCTAAACACCATCATGGTATAACCTAAAACAATTACCTAAAAAGGAATAAATTCACTTAATTTAGGTAAAGTAAATCACATAATACACTTCCTTCACCAATCACCTATAAAGTGCCTAAAAACTTTTCCCATGAAAATGCATGATTAAATTTCATACAGTTTAATACTGTTGCCAGAATACATGCACATAATAAGCTCCCTTCACCAAGTCACCAAAAGCACACAATGCTAAAGTGACTTAAATTAGATTTTTCAAAACATTTTGCTACCTCAAAACCCAGAAATGATTTTAGAAATGTCCAGCCAGTTTTTGAACCCACAGGGTTTTAGTCTGTTGAAAAATAAAAAAAAACTATGATTTTAAACTATTTTGCTAAGATGCAGTAATCTTTTTTTTTTAAAGCAGTAATTATTGATAATAAAAGAACCGATTTATCCATTTGCACTAACTCATTCTCGTATCAGCCCACTCTTTCATTGATCATGTGACTCCTTTTGTTACATAATGGTCCTATGGTTATAATTCAAATCTATTATTTCCACCTTAGCCTGAGTGAAGTTTATATAGACACATCTTAGTTAATTACTGATGAGACACTGTAGTGTTTCAAAAGTTTATATGTATTTGATTAAGATAGGCTTTGGCCTCTAATGTATTCCTCACCAATATATACAACAAACTTTGGGCTGTATGAAAAGAATGTACTGTAAACATTATACATATGTTTATTTTAAGATTTTTAATGCAGTTCAATCCCCGATATAGGAACTAAGCTGCAGTTACAAAACCGGAACCCCATAATAGCTTGTTATAAAGTATTTTAAACAACAACTTTCTTGCAAATGATGTAGATTCTCATGCATTTTGCTTAAAGCTACAGCATACTTTTTTATTCTATTTTAGATGGTTCCTTACCTCTTGACTTGTATGATATCCTTCTTTCCACAATTTGAGTCTGCTTTATTACTTTTGTAAAAATAAGAAATAATAAAAAGAGTGTTCCTTTTAATATGGCCTAGACCAGGTTTTCATTACTATTCTTGGCTGTTTTTGCAAATCACTTGTTTAAAATCACTTCTGTTTTGACTAAAATGAATTAGTATGCAGTAGACAGTGCTTCCTGATCTTATGGAACAGTAGGTGTTCAAAAGTAGCTGGTAATAGTGATAAAAACCTGGTCTGAGCCATATTAAAAGAAGCGTCCTTTTATTATTTCAAATGTGAAAAAAAGTGCTAAAGTAGACTCAAAATGGAGAAAGAAGGGTATTATATAAATCAGGAGAAAAGGGTCAATCTAAAAAATCATAAACATGTACAGGTCAGAATTTTCACCAGATTCATGAACTGCTGCTTTAAAACATAGCCATCACATTAATCAGCTGAGACCATTTTAGTACCGACAAGACAACACTTCAAATCATAGTGCTGTTCAATATTCTGTTCTATATGCAAACTTTGTTAAACATAACTTATCACTTAGTAGCTCTATTTTTTGTGTTATTTTGGTCAAGAGGATGCCAAAATTGCTGCCACAGTTTTAACCCCCTCAACACCCACACATGAGTGACATATATGTATCTAAATGATGTCATCATGTGTGCACGTACAGTAACAGTAGCACTTATGTTTAACAAGGTAACCCAAGCACAAAGCACTGCGTTCACTCCTGCACAATGTTTGGGATCTGTGGAGGTTGTTTCTATGTTTGATTTTCTTGGGTGTTGGCATAGCTGAGAGCTGATATGTGAAGTATACACAGGTACCTAGATGGATCTAAGTGACTGATCCAATAATGTTCCTGAACTATTGTGTACTGTGACAACTCATTTATTTTAATTTTAAAGAAACAATACACTGTAGTGAAACTGATATCAATCTAACATTGAATATCTTTATGTTGAGTGTTAGCCCTGTATGTGATAATTTAGAGATGGTAGACTATAGTGAAATTGGTATTACTTGTTCATTCTAGCATTGCAATGCTTTAACAGTCTTTCAGGCATTGATTGTTTTTTACCACAATGACATAATTTACTGTACCTTGTAGCAAGACTACATCTTAAAAATGTTCTATTTACCTTAATATTACTCTTAAAATGAATCCTTATTTGAATGAAAATTATCCTTTGGAAAATCTAAATATACTATTCCAGTTTGATTTGTTATTTGAAACAACAGTGCATAATAAGCTATATTTCTCTCAATTCAACAGCTTAATACAAACAATTACTTAGGATGCAGCATTGTGATTATGTCACTCTATTTCAAAGAAAACTAGCAGAGCTAGGTAATCTTCACTAAAAAAAGAATGTTTCTGTTGGAAAATCTAATTAGAAAGTTTCACTCTGATTTCTTATTTAAAGCAACAGTGCATGGTGGTCTGTATTTCATTCATTCGACAGCACAGCAACAACAAATACATGAAATGCTGCATTTTAGTTATTATATTAACTTTACAGGACTGGGGATGGAAAAGTAGACAGAACTAGATAAAGAATGGCTAGCTTCCCAACAAGATAATTTTTAACAAGTGATAATGATTTGTGTGAACATCAGTGACCTTTCATGTGGAGGACCTGTAACAGAAATTTCCATCAGTTTTTTATATACTGATATTTCATCTACAATCATTCCAATTAGCTTCTTTGTGCATTCCAAACTGTGGTTCTAAGACTCCCATTTCAAAAATCCATTTCACTTACACATATTCCACTATTATTTCCAATAGCTTTGTAAAAAGTCTGTACTAGCTATTGCTAACCTGGCACAAAATGGCCACCAGGAGATGAGTTAATAAAATCACCACCCCTCTCAGGGGGCTTTACTGCCACTAGGCCCAAAAATATCAGCGATGCCCCCATGTGTCCTACTGAATGAAAATGTTATGATACAGGTGTAGGCAGTTTGTTTCTAATATTGGATTTGTGTTCCTGAATCCATGATCTTAATTGACGGGCTGTCTTTCCTATATTAATGTTGTAGCATGGACATTGAAAGACATACTTCATTCCCATTGTGTCACAAGTAATATGGCATTTTATATTATATTCCTTGCTGGTAAAAGGATGTTTATGAGAAGATTCTTTACTGATGTGTCCACAAACTGAACAGCATCCCCAAGGGACCATGCCTGGGCAAAGGAGTCCTAGTAGTAACTGATTGCTCTCCTTTGGCTTTCCTTCTGGGTGGTCAGTATGTACCGGATGATCTTTTAAGGTGGAAATTTTCTTCACTGCTCCAAGTGAAGGACTATCAAAAGTTCCATGATTTTAGGGGTAGGCCTGAAGAATGTTCCAACTGGATCTTAAAATACTTCTGATGGCTCCTAATTTATGCTAAAATTTGGCTGAAAAAAACATTATTTTTTATGCACTGATTCTATTGCTACCCCTTAAAGCTTGTACCAGTGTAACAACTTATACCCCTTCCCTTGCCTTCCTCAGAACTTGCCTTCCATATTCCCTCTGTTCAAATCATCTGTGAGCATCATACAATTCATTTTTGAAATCACCATCTGAACTACAATTTCTACATAGCCTTAACAATTGTGAATAAGGAATACTGTTAAGCAGGTTCCTAGAGTGGTAACCTTTGGTGCGAAGTACGGTATTCCATGCAGTTTCTTTCCCGTAAAGGGTTGTGACCAAACCTTCCTCTATGAGTTTGACTAGTTCTGTACATCCAGATAAGGGATGCTCTCTTTATTACTATTCATTGTAAACTTAATATTTGGTGAACATTCATTAAGATATTGATACAAAGACTGGAGTTGTTCCACTGTGCCTTTTCAAATTATAAATAAGTCATCTATAAATCTCTTGTACAATTTGATATGATCATAAAATGAATTCTTTACATCATTCAGTATGTGTTCTGGTTCAAATTGCTGCATGTATGCATTCGCGTAACCTAGTGCCATAGTCTATCCCATGACTGTTCCTTGACTCTGTTGATAGAATTATTTTGCAAACCTGAAATAATCTAGATAAAATGAAGTCCACCAGTAATTTTAATACCCTCGTTCTTGGATTTTATTTAAGTCTCTGATTACCAGGTAAGTGCACTGATCCAAGGGACTGTTTTCAGGCATGACCTGGGTCCACGAAGTGGCACAACAAAATATATAATATACAGCAACATACACATCGAAATATACATACAGGTGCAATCAATGTACAGGCAGAAAATAGTTGAATACAGTATAGTTTACAAAATGTGTCAGGGTAAAATCAACAGAGGTGAGAGAACAAGAGTACATTACAAATTTACACTGGGGGAACAGGGTTGGGAGAATACGAGACAACTGGGGGAAACAGTGCAAATAGCAAATATGAATGAACCTGGCATGTTGATTCCAAAAACAGTAGGAAAGATTGAAGAGAGGGCAGGGTTCTTGGAAAGAAGGGAATATCAGGTCGAAGAAAGATTGCCTTGGCTGGCACAGACATTTGGCCTCTCTCAGTAATTAGGTTTTGAGTCAGAGTTTGAAGGTGCAGTGGGTATCAGCAGATCGGAGTGACATAGGTAGGGAGCTGTAACTGATACAGCTTTGCCACCCATAGCAGTGGGTGACTAGAGGGTTCATGTGTATCCAGGAGGTAACCCATTACAGATATCCCATCACTGTGAGGCATAGATGTATATAAATCTGATACATCCATTGTCACCTGAATAATTAGGCCCCTTTCACCTGCCAGAAACTGTACATCCTTAATGATGTGAGGAAAGTGTGCTGTGTCTCTAATATAAGTAGGGTTGCCCTCTATCAGTGGTTGTAAATGAAAACTTATATAATCAGAGCCTGGCTTAAAAAGGCCCCCAATGCCAGAAACTATTGAACACTCCCGGGGCTGAATGTTTTTATGAATCTTTGAGATAGTGTAGAACACAGGTGTATGTGAAAACTGTGAGACTATATGAAAGAACCAGGGGTTAGATATTCAAAGCCTTGCACTGGGCGCAGACCGTTAGCACTGGAATTGTGCTGCTTTTGCACCAGGCTGCAACATTCAAAAGCACAAATAGCACTGGCACAACATGTTAGTAGCAGCACTAAGAAATACTGTGTGCAGGGGACCAAAAGAGAGGCTGGGACGTGCATAGAGTGTACTGCTATATTAAAAAGAATAGCACTGTGCAACGAGCAGTAGCACCACATGTAGCATGGCACAAATTACTGCAGTTGAAAAGGTGGTCTTAATTCCATGCAAACATGGTCAAGCAGAGCTCCCCGATCCCTGATGCCACAAGAAGTGTAGCAAGAAACAGAACCTGGTGGTCTAGTGGCCCTTCCCAATCCCAGTCCCAGACACAGCATGAAAATACCGAATGTAAGTATCCCCGGTAGTCTAGTGGCCCACCCAGTTCCAATCCCCAATACAGTGTGTATTTCAATAATTTCATATTCTCTGGAAGTCTAGTGCCCCCCAACCTTGATCCCTAATCCCTGATACAGAGTGTATTTAAATAATGTCATATTCCTTGGTAGTCTAATGGCCCCCCTGCCCCGATCCCCAATCCCTGACACATGTTGTGCAGAAGAAACACATTGTCCCAGTAGTATAGTGCTTTCCCCACCCTGATCACCCATAATAAATTTGGAATTATCCCTGGCCATCAAGTGGACCACACCAGCCCTGATCACCCATATCTTACAACTCCCAAATACCTGGTGGTCTAGTGGGCTCCCCTTCCTGTAACTGAGTCAGCTGCTGGCTCAGCCCACCACACACCTCCACAGTCAGTCACTGACTGAGCTTTGAATGAGCACGTACTATATACAGTATGCGCTCATTCAGATCTCAGTCGATGGCCGGCTGCAGAGGTGAGTGGTGGGCTAGCCAGTTGTCAGTTCAGTTACAGGATGGGGGGGGAGTGGGGTGGTAGGCATTACAGCTGTGGGGCCTCCTAGATCACTAGATATTTGGGAGTTGCTGGTTATGGGAGATTGGGGTTGGTGCAGTCCACAGGACCACCAGGGATAATTCTAAATTTATTATGCGTGACTGGGGGGGGGCACTACTCTACCAGTATAATGTGTTTCTTCTGCACAACATATGTCTGGGATCGGGGATTGGGGCTGGGAAAGCCACTAGACTGCCAGGGAATATGACACTATTTAAATACACACTGTGTTGGGGATTAGGCCTGGGGGGGCACTAGACTACCAGGGAATATGACATTATTTAAATACACACTGTGTCAAGGATCGAAATTGGGGCTGGGGGGCACTAGACTACCGGGGACAACTACATTTGATACTGTCACACTGTGTCTGAGATTGGGATCAACGAGGGCCACTAGACCACAACTGTCATCTGTTTTGAAGTTTGCACACTGCTTAGATTTGTACACTCACATTTATGCTTGCATGGCAAAGGTTTACTGATGTTCTTAACAATATTAGAGGTATTCCTGGAGACAACAATTATTTTATTAGTGAAGTAATGTGATAGAAACATTCTGTAACACTAAATATATGGAGCTCACTATTTGAAGACATTTTCTTTAACATAAGGAAATGCGAGATGTACTGGCCATTTATCCTGAATTGTAAATGGCCAATGCTATGCATTTTAACGCTGAGAAGTTGAGAGGTATGTATTACACTTATGCTGCCAAAAGATGCAATGATGAATCAACTGTATGCAGGTTATGGGACCATTCATTTATTGAAAAAGTTATAAAAAAATACAGAACACCTTTTTGTGTTTGCTTGTGCAAGAAACACATTGAGTCAGCTTCCTTCAGTATTGGGTTGTGGAGGCACGACAGTGTTGTGGAGAATGGCAGCAGTCCGTTTTGGGGCTGGTCTCTGCTTCGGCAATAGTGGAGCATGCTGTCGATGACAGAGGTTAATGAGCATGCCACTATGCTCAAAGAAATTGACCACTGCAATCAGGGAGTGCCCATCACAGAACAATCAGCTGTGTTTGTGGGGCAGTCCCTGACTGCAGCGGCCAATTACAACAGCATTGTCTGGTGTCCCCTTTCAATAAACATGGTGACAGCTTCTCTGTCGGCCTCTCACAGTCCCCATGAAGCCAATGGACAGCAGCTGCCCACCTCTCCCAGTCTCTGTTAATGTTGACAGGGGTGCCCAATCCCCCGTTGGTATGCCCCCCAGTTCATTTTCCGATGGGGTAGCCCAATCCCTGTCAGTATGATGTGCCCCCCATTTGTTGTGTGCTGAGGAGGTGCCCAATGCCCCTCAGCTCATGCACACTTCCCCCCAAGCACACTGTATTGTTGAAGGGTGTGCCCAATCCCCGTCGGCTCCAGTACCCCCCCACAAACACCCAGGTAGAACACTGGGAGCCCACCCCAGCATGCTCATGTGCTCTCACCAGCACACTGTATGGCTGATGGGGGTGTCCAATCCCCGTCAGCTCTACCCCCCCAACAAACATCCAGGTGGCACACTGGGAGCTCACTCCAGCGTGCCAAAAGTCCCACTGTGTCTTTTTTTTTAATTCCTGTGAAAAAAAGAAAATGGTCCCTCGTTGAGTCTCTTGCCCCCTTCCCCAACCAGCAGCCGCCCTATCTGCACACCCCACCTCCCCATACCCCCTCTCACCCCATACTTACCTCTGGAGCCCAGCATGACAATCTTCAGTGGACTGGGAACACATCTGCACTCTTCAAAGTTGACCACGAACTGAAGACATGCCATAAGCTGTATAATGGCATAATTTTTTTTTTTAAACTTATGTGTATATCTCCGCCATTTTTTTGACTTTTAGCACCAAATCTTCAACATAGGGTTCTTGGGACTCCTCCTCATGAATTCAGTCACTGTCAAGGTGTTATTCAGTCCCAAAAAGTGATTTTGTGGTCACTGCGAGGAATCACCTTTTGGGACTGATTAACCAAATGACAATGTCACTGTTCATGAGGTGGGCTTTCAAAAGCCCATGTTGCAAATTTGGTGAAAAAATTCCATAAATGATCAGAAGATGAGAAGTAGTGTTAAGTAGTTTCCACACACACTGTAAGTTTGTAATTTGTAATATTTTCACCCCAGATTTTCAACATTGGCATTTTTTCATGCCTCCTTATGAACAGTAAAGCTGTCATTTTTCACATCCTGGCCAAAATGTGTTTTGCCCTTCCGGCACAGAATAGCACGGTCGCTGTGAGAAATCTGTGTTTGGGACAGATTAAGAAAATCACAGTGATACTGTTCATGGGCAGAGGTCCTAAAATGCCTATGTTGAAAATTTGGTGACACAAGTCCAGAAAATGACTATATTACAAGTGTGCATTGCACAGTTTCCATGCACACTCGTAACTTTAAAAATCTGTAATATTTCTTCTCAAAATTTTCAACATTGCTCATTTTGTACACCTCCTTATGAACAGTACAGCTGTCATTTTTTTCATCTTGCCCAAAATGTGTGTTTGCACATCTGGTGCACAATGGCACTTTTGCTGTGGGAAATCAATGTTCAGGACAGATTATGAAAATCATATGACAGTGTTCATGAGCAGAGGTCACAAAATGCCTATGTTGAAAATTTGGTGAAATAATTCCACTAAATGAATGTGTTACAAGCATGCATTGCGCAGTTTCCACGTACGCTCAGAAGTTCGAGTATTTTTAATATTTTCACTCCACATTTTCAACATTGCCATGTCTTCACACCTCCCTATGAATGGTACAGCTGTCATTCTTCACATTCTGCCCAATCTGTGGTTTTACACATCTGGTACAGAATAGCACAGTCACTGTGGGAAATCAAAGTTTGAGACACATTAATGAAATCACAGTGCCACTGTTCATGAGCAGAGGTCTCAAATGCTTTCATGAGGTGGGGGTCACAAAAAGGCAATGTTGAAAATTTGTAGTGCAAATACCAACAAACACCTGGGGTGTTTGGGTTTCTAACCATAATGTCCCACCTTCTGCAGACTGACAGGCATCAGAGGTGTACCTTTAGATTGTCTGCTCATGCCATTCCACCCCCACCCCACCCTGAAGCCAGTGACAGGCATCGAGGTGTGCCTTGGACTCTTTGGCCCAGGACTTCAACCCATTCTCCTACACTGCACCCATTTCAGCATATGTCCTTATGAAATGAGATGACTGTGAAGCCAAACACCCCAAGGCATGCCTCAACACTTGTCAGTGACTACAGGATAGGGTAAGGTGAAATACCATGAGCATTATGGGTGATGACCCAAAGGCACACCCCAATGCCTGTCCATCTCTGCAGCAGGGTGGAGGTGGGGTTGGCGTGAGTTCAGTACTTCACTGCCATTCCTATTCTGCATCTATCTAACTCCTGCATGTCCAATGCTAATATCATCAAGCAAACATTCGGCATTGACAAATACTTGTTCCACTAGAGAAGCCAATTTCATCTGCTGTCAGAAATACTGTAGAGTGAAGATCCCTTGAGGCCAAAGCACAGGAGGTCAAGTTACTTGCTTAATGTCACAGCAAGTAGCTGGCTGTACTGGGATTAGAACCTGGGTTTCCTGCTTTTTAAGTGTGGTCTCAAACAACAAGACCACTCTGACTCCTTGTTTCTTTGATGGACAATTTACAAAATATGTTAGAAACAAGCACAGGGACTCCAGAAAGTGAGTTGGGTCATCACCAACACATAAACAAAACACGGGCCATAGCCTCCAATCATACCTCTCAACCTCATGCCTCATAAATCAGGGACAAGGCTTAAAACATCGGGGCACATCTTCATAACTGATGATATCCTTTCAGGAAGTTGGTTGAATATGGGGCTTAGTGCAAAATGCATTTTCTATGGAAGAACAAGTCTGTAACAATAATGTTTGCCATTATTTTGTGCTTACAACCCCCACTGTTTGGTCATAGAAACACAGTGTTTAGGAGGGACAGAGTACAATTTTGTTCATGTCTGAGAGACAGGTGGAGCTGTGTGCATGAAACAGCCAGCGGCTACCGACCTGTAGATCCTGTCTGATATACAGGTGGAGCTGTGTGCATCATGCAATAGTGCCAGGCAAACTACATAGTAATGTGTAGAAAGCAGGCCTTAATGAAATGCTAATGTGGCTGTTTGCACACAGATTGCTTAAGTAGGCTAGTTTGCATAGGAGGTTTGAATATAGCAAAATTTAGCCGCGGGCTAATATGTTTGCACTGGGTTAACATTGGGCAATTGAGTTAGCTACAGGCAAACCTGTGAAAAGAATTGCACAGTTCTGCTGTGTTTGGCCTGCAATTTTGTTTGACATTGTTTTTCAACACTTCATTGCTGTCACCCATATTGGCCACCTACTGCAACTCTACCTTCTCCACCTCTGTACATACTGGGCTGCTGTTGCAGTTTGCACTGCCCCATTGCTATATTCAGTGCTGTCTTATTTGCCAGGCTATTTTGCACTGCACTCTCAGCTCTGTTTACAAGCCTTCGTTTGCACACTATATTCAACTGATTTAGCCCTTGGGCTATTCCTTTGAATATAGTGTGCAAATGGTTCTGGGCTATTTTTGCACACTGAGCAGTGCTAATTTTGCCCCGGGGCTAAGTTTTGAATACTGGGCCTCATGTCTCCAATTATTTGTAATAATTCCCCTTTTAGACTTGTTGTAGGGTCACTCTGTAATTTCCTATAATTTCTGACATCTTGCAATAATGCATGTAGTCCATAATAACTATTCCCCCTCCTTTATCTGAGGATTTTATAATAATGTTTCTGTCATTGCTTAAATTATTCACAGCCACTCTTTCTTGTTGGGATAAGTTGTCCATAGATGGTCTTCTGTCTTGTTCTGTCATAAAGAGGGCCTGTATCTCTGTTTTCATTATTTTTTTTTTTTGTCAATTCTCTTTCACTCAGATCGCCAGCTGTCAGGGACTCTCTTGGGTGAGACCCACATGATCGGCTTTTTACCACTTGGCCTGAATCCCTTCCCAATTGAGGAACTGAGTTCTGGATCCCCTTCTAAACATAGGTCCTTACATGAGAGGGGATCATGGAAAGTCAAGTTGGGTCAGAACCGGCAGTGGACTTGTGGGCCAGTCACTTGGGTCAGCCGTTGCCCCCCCTGGCAGCTGGGGTTTTTCCTCCTTGGCTAGGTTTCCCCTGAGGCATGGACGTGCAATGACGTCAGTGCACAGAGGGTGTGCACCCACCCCCTCCCGCAGACGTTTACTGCTGCCTCACCCCATTCACATCCCTGCTTAGGTGTAGTGCACCCGGTTTCTACTGGGAGCCACTACCAAGTGGGGAGTCACCAGCAACCCACAACAGGAGAGGAGAGCAGTCCTCCAGATGCTCAATCCTCTCCTCCCCCTGCCAACCCACAGTGCCCCAAGTCTACTCCTGAACCCAGGTCACCAGTGTGGTGTGAGGTGTGGCATCCAGCACCTCAAACCTCAGCACCACTGGGCCAGTTGCTCTCATAATTTGTGTGAAAGTTTCCACTGCTGGATTTTCCCCAAGAGGGGGATTATAGGTAGATATGATCTTTAAAGAATATGTAACGGTTCTTTTGTAGCTGTCTCCCTGATTCTACTCTCAAAACTAGGCTTTTAATCTTAGATTTCTTGTGAATTTTTGTTAATTACATTCCAATTCAAATGAATTAACAGTGGTGGTGGGTGCAAAGTATAATCCCCTGGATAGAGCTTTGAGTTGCAAACTCTGCTACACAAATTAAAAACAGGAATTACCTCTGGTATTGTCTCTGCTTGGGTTGACTGTCTCCCCTCCCTCTGCCTGTCCCTGTTCCTCCTCCCAGTCCTCCTTGCTCTACATCCTCTTCTGGCATGCCCCTGGCCCTGGTGATATATCTGGGTTCTGTGATATCTGATCCCCCCCCATGCTTGAGGGACCTGGAATCTCTGATATCCTTTCTTCTTACCTCAAAAAAGATTCTCTAGATACCTGTTCTTCCTGTGTATCAGTTCTCGGGGGTTTCTGGCTATGACTTGTGTAGCTGCTATCACTATCCAAGCCACTCTCAGGTTGTCTGTATAAGTGACTTCGATATGATTTTGGAATGTATTTACTATGGGTGTATACTTTATTCTCCTTATAATCATTAATATCATGGTTATATCATTTATTTTTTCTTGTTTCAAATTAGTCTTATATTCTTCTAATTTTTTCTTGATTTGCTGCAATTTTTTTATAAATTTATGTAGTTGTATTTTTTTTTTTTTTACCTCTTGCTCTTGATTGAGCTCTGGTTCTATTTTTCTCCATTCTTCTATCATGATTTCCATTAGCGCATACATTAAACCAATGGAGTATCTTGTTGTGATGCTGTCCCTGTTATGATCTAACTTGGCAGATTCTATGCCAGTATTGTACTCAAAATACATCCTATGGTCCTGAGGAATGTTGTTGTGTACCAACTATTGACCTATAGAGAGGGCATGTCACATCTTTAAATTGATAATTTTCTATTTTTTATGCCAATTGTTTAGTATTGTCTAATAATGTTGTGGACAGGTACCTGTTTTCCTTTATTTGCCCTAAACATTTTTCTTTCTCTGCTTCTGTGAATGTGATGAAATGATACTTAGATTCTACACTCCCTCCTATTTCATTAAAAGCTTCCATCTTGGAGTATATCAGAAAAGCAAAATGATGCAATAACACTCCTAGCAGACAAGATGCAGCATACAACTCTGAATGTAATATTTAAAAGTTAAGCTACAATGTCTCTAAATGTTCTCACTTACTGAGATACAATTCATTCAACAAGTTTCACCTCTCCTGTATCTTTGCTAAACAGGAATGGGGTATACCTTGGGGTTGTCAGCCCTAACGCTCCCCCCATTCTCATGTACTGTACACATCTTAGCTTCTTTCAGGATTGAATAGGGTGAGAGTCAGGGCTGACAACCCCAAGGCACACCCCATGACCGATTAGCAAAGGCATAGCAGAGGTGAAACTGCAATGGTTTTTCATGTTTTTGCCTGGTGGGTGTGTTGGGGTGTTAGGGTTGGAAACCTTAATGAAACATTTCTTTACATTTGTTGGTTTAACCCTAACTAGAGCATTAATGAAGTTTTTTTGCAAAATAATAGGTAAGAGTGGTATACAAGGATGTATACCCATTGAGGGGGCTAATTAAGGCTATAAGGCCATGCGCCTGCAGATGGGTATACTTCAGAGTGTTCTTCCCTTACCCATTGTTTGTTGAATATAATACATTAGGATGCTTTTTGTTATAGAGATCACATTTGCAATCACATTATTTTTCCTGAAGGTCTCTTGAAGCAAGGAGGGAACAGTGTGCAGGTAGGAGTTTGGGGATTTCTGGGTTTGAGAGGGTTCTGCGTAAGTGCCTTTTTTCTAGGTTCTTTTGCAATTTGCTAATTGGTTTGGCTACCTTCCAAGTCTGTGTTAATTAAGTTATTAGTTTTGTCCCATAGGGTTTAATGTAGTGCAAGTGTAAACTTTTTATTAATGCAGGATTATTCTTTTAATTGTTTGATTAGTGTAAGTATATAGCTTTAATTGATAGATTAGTTACAGGTTTACAGGGAAATAAATGATGGACTTTTTAATAGGAAAAAGTCCTATCCATGTAGATAGATAGATAGATAAATAGACAGATAGATAGATATCTAAATGGGATATGAAATGGGTGAGAGTGAGATAGTAGAAATATCTTTATGAGCTATTCTTGACCTCTTGATCTCATGAGTGGCAAAGCCATGAGTGAAGTCAGAAGAGGTCAAGTGTGCCGAGTGAAGAAATTTCTACTACGAGTATTTCACCCTCACCCATGTTATATTCATAGGCAGTGGAGTCAGGGGGTTCCAGGGGGTGGGGTCAGGAGGCCCCTCACTTTTGTAGGTGAAGGGTCAGACAATGAATTTTTGCCCCACACATTTCAATCATTGGCGTACCACTAAAATGAGTCTAGTGGGATTTTTCTAAAGACAGCAAGGAAGCTGCTGTTAAACATTTTGGTACTCAACATACATTGAATATCCAGGCAACCAGAATTATACTTTTAGGGAAAACTCTATGGGATATTTAGTTTTACTGTTGCATAAGTTGCATTGTGTAGCTATTTTTGTTTTTCTTTCTCCTCTAAAACCTCTTCAAAAGCTACAATTCCAGACCCTGTTGTTTTCATTAGCATGAATAACGTGTGCTTTTCTCTTAATAATCATAATTCTTCAAAATGTCTGGATTATTCAGAATGATAAAAAAGCTAGGTAGGTTTACTAGAGCATATTCAAGGAGGTAATTGTTTTCCCAGCTCCCTGGCCATGGCATTGTATGTAATTCTGAGCCCCCACTTTGTGGTACGCTCTTCCACCACTGGTCATATTTGATTTTCACAACAGATGTTTAGGTGGTTTTGTGATAGAAAGGATAAAACACTTCAAAAGGAAAAAAGTACAAATTGTAAGCTGTGCCCTTCTGATCAATGGTTCAGTACAAGAGAAGCAATACAATATATTACAGATCAGTGCAGCACAAATCAATACACACAATACAGTACAAGTCAATACAATCAAAATTGATGCAAAGTATAAAGCAACTAAGTCTACAAAGTCTGCCACATATGCTGACCTTTGTACTGCGTGTTGCTACTGTGCTGTCATCAGCATTGTTAAAGCTGTTCTCTGATTGAATTAGTATTCCATTGCATCATACCCAGCTTTGCAAGACAGTAGTACTATCTTTCAAGCTGGTCATGTATTCCATTGTGACATAGCCTGTATTTCAAGACAGTACTACTATCTTGCAAAATGGTCATAAGATAGTAGTTTTATCTTGGCCAATCTAAACCCATGCCTGTTGTATTATAATGGTGCAGTAGCACCACTAAAGTTAGAGTTAAGCAAAGTGTGCAATGTTAAACTTCTAAAGTTGCACACTAATATATTTGATGAAATCAGCTGAATGTTTGCATGTGTTGTCTAGGAGGCAAGGTCTTGATTTATGAAAAGTTTTGTGATGGCAGCTTGTACAGTTTCTGAGATATGCATATGTAACTTTCTGTAAATGTCTAATTTTTTCCTATACTTAACGTTTTTGTTTCTCTTACCTACAGCCTACATAGAATGGAATTTTTTCCTCATACTTTCAGGGTGCAGGTATCATGTCCAAAGGCAGTGCCTTTGAAAAATCTGGTGAAAAAATATTAAATGGTTCCAGAGTTATAAGGGATTAAGGTTTTGTGTTTCCCATTCTGAGCTCTCGCAGTATGTTTTTTTGCACTAATGTTATGGTGCGAAATGAAAAATTAGATTTTGCAGAACCCTTTTTTGTTTTCTCACCAATTGCTTGGCACAACACCAAACATTTTGTTGTGTCATGACAACCACCATCTTGTTGCTTTTCTCCATGAACTAACAAGCATGTAAAATACATAAAGATACCAGCATTTTAAAATACAAACACAAGAAGCTACCTAAATGGGTCCTGTTTAGCTAGATTCTGATGTTTGCTTTTACCATAAGGGCCAGAAATAGCTTTTCAGGTACCCAAAATCCCAGGTACCCACCTTACTGAGAAGAGCTGTTCACCTGTGTTCTCTGTATGAGAACAGTGGGACTTTCTTTACTTCTGCAGCCACAGCTGGAAATTGTGCTGTGAGCTGCCATGAGAGCAGTGAGCCACCATTTGTGATGGCAGCCTGCACAGTTCCTGAGATACGCATATGTAACTTTCTGTAAATGTCTAATTTTTTCCTATACTTAACGTTTTTGTTTCTCTCACCTATGGCCTACATGGACACATTTATATCTTTGACACCATTTGATAAAATCAGTTGAATGCTTGCTTATGTTGTCTAGGAAGCAAGGTCTTGATCTGTGGAAAGTTTTGTTATGGCAGCTTGTACGGTTTCTGAGATACGCATATGTCATTTTCTATAAATGTCTAATTTTGTTTCATATACTTAACATGTTTTTTTTCTCTCACCTACAGCCTACACGGAATGGAATTTTTTCCCCAAACATTCAGGGTGCATGTGTTATGTCCAAAGGTAGTGCCTTTGAAAAATCTGGTGAAAAAATATTAAATGGTTCCAGAGTTATACGGGATTAAAGTTTTGTGTTTTCCCATTCTGAGCACATGAAGTATGTTTTTGAGCTAACATTGTGGTGCGAAATGAAAAATTAGATTTTGCAGAACCCTTTTTTGGTTTCTCACCAATTGCTTGGCATGACATCAACCATTTTATTTTTGCCGTGACAACCGCCATCTTGTTGCTTTTTATTATGAACTAACAAGCATGTAAAATACATAATGATACTAGCATTTTAAGAAAACAAACACAAGAACCTACCTAAAGGGGTCCTCTTTAGCTAGATTCTGATCATTGTTTTTTACCATAAGGGCCAGAAATTCCTTTTCAGGCACCCAAAATCCCAGGTACCCACCTTAATGAGAGGAGCTGTTCACCTGTGTTTTTTTGTGTGAGAACAGTGGGACTTTCTTGACTTTTGCAGCCGCAGCTGGAACTTGTGCTGTGAGCTGCAGTGGGAGCAATGAGCTGCCATTTTCCTGATGTATGGTGGCACCCCCACCCTCCGATGGCCATTGCAATAATGATTTTTATCTTTTTCTAGTGTTTAGTGGCACCCCCACCCAATGACTGCCATCCCCTTGAAGACTGAATCCTTCCTTGGTGTCTAGTGGCAACCCCAACCCTCCAATTTCTGTCCCCTTAATGACTTAATATTTCCCTGGTGTCTAATGGCACCCCCCACCCTCCAACCACCATCCCCCTGGTGTTTAGTGGCACCCCACCCTCCAATAGCTGTCCCCAAAATGAATTTATATTTCTCTCGTGTCTAGTGGCACCCTCCCACCTTCTGATTGTTGTCTCCATAATTATTTTATTTTTCCCTGGTGTCTGGAGATGCCCCCACCCTCTGATCACTGTCCCCATTAAGTTTTGTCTTTCCCTGGTGTCCAGTGACATCCCCAACCTATAATCACCATCCCTGTCTCAGATAAAGAAAATGGTCCCTCAATGTTTCTTTTTCTTAAAGCTTCAAAAAAGAAAATGGTCCCTTGTCAATCTGATTACCCAACCCCCACTTCCCACTCCGCACCCACCACCCCACACCACCTAGTACACCCGCACACACCCTTAGACACCTGAATAGGTCACAGGGTGAAGATCCACTCTTCGATCAAAGACATGCCTTGATTCTGGAGCTGCTGACTACAATATGAGAAAGTAAGGTAAGTGCGGTTCAACGTATTTCAGTGGAGTTTTCAACTTTGATGCATAACTTTGCCACTTTTGGATATTTTGAGCCCATATTTTCAACATGGCCTTTTTGGGCTCCCTCCTTATTACAGTGATGGTGGAATTATACAAATCTGGCCAGAAAAGAGATTTTGTGGTCTCTTGGTGAAATCACCCTTTGGGCAGGATTTGAACATTTTCACCACCCTTGGTCATGAGGTGGGGGTCATAAGAAAGTTTTGTTAAAAATTTGAGGTCAAAAATATGCAAAAATATCAAAGTTATGTGCATAACATTGAAATTTTACTACGCTCATTCGTAATTTTGGTAATTTAAAATATTTGAACCCAAATTTTCAACATAGCTATTTTTCACACTGCCTCATGAATGTGATAATTGCCATTTTTCAAATCCTGGCTGAAATGTGATTGTGCACCTGTGGCATGGAATGATCTTTCAATGCTACTGAATGCCATTTCAGTGGCGATTTGAAATTTTTTAATACCAGGTTCATGAGGGGGATAATGAGAATGTCATGCCAACAATTTGGTGTACAAATATGGTAAAATGCCCAGTTGTGAGTGAACATTGCAGTATTTCAATGTTCATTCATAACTTCACTAATTTTCTCTATTTTGAATCCAAACTTTCATCATAGCCATTTTTCTACACTACCTCATAAATATGACGTGTCATTTCTTAAATCATGGATGAGATGTGTTTTTACACTTCTGGTGCAAAATAACATGTCGGACAGTATATCATATATGGTATATGTCGTGTTAATCAGGCAAATCGTAAAATGAGTATCATGAAAATTTGGGGTCAAAATTGAAAAAAAACCAATATGCAATTGTTAACAAACTTTGTGTGTAGTGGCACTCTTCACTGTAATGGGAATGCTCTGTGATCCTGTGCTGGTAAGCTGAATTCAGGGGCGAGCTCAGTGACCCACCCAGATGGGGTGAGGGTGGGGGATGGTGCTGTTAGTCAACACCCCCCAGCAAGGGAATAAAAGGTGAAGGGTTGTCCGCACAGGCCTGGGTACCATATAGTGATGATAACAGTCATCTTTGCATAAGGCAACAAAAACAACAAGTCAGGGCACACCCTGTCAACCCCCCAATGTAGCAATAATCATACTCTTTCAACCTGGATTGGCAATTTACTCTTTTGATTTCAAAAGGAGTGGGGTTCTCTTAGTATTCACCTCAGGGTCCTGCTGTGAAGTCACCCAGCTACCAATGCTGAAGTAGACCACCCGTCAGCTGGGTCCCTACTCTAAACTGCATCTGCCTCAAATGGCTTACCTTTATAGGGTGCATCAGCCTAAATTTGGCTTAATTAGTGTGGGCCCAGCCAACGTGCAGGTTACTGTTGGGGAACTAGTTAAATGAGAAGGCCATACTTCTCCATTTACAAACACCATTCAATATTAACTGCTCATTCCTGCTCATTCACAAACTATAAATGGGATTTTAAATGAGGGGTGCTACTGTATATGGCATACAACAACAGAAACAACAAGTCAAAGCACACCCTGACACCCCCCAATGTAACAATAAACATATTCTTTCAGCCTGGATTGCAATTTACTCTTCTGATTTCAAAAGGAGTGGGGTTCTCTTAGTATTCACCTCAGGGCCCTGCTGTGAAGTCACCCAGCTACCAACGTTGAGGTAGACCACCCATCAGCTGGATTCTTACTCTAAACTGCCTCTGCCTCAAATGGCTTATCTTTATAGGTAGGTGAAGATAACTGTCCTCTTTGCAAAAGGCCTTGCACCTGTCTGCCCCTTGGGTGGCAGAGGGCCCTGTGCACTGGCTGACAGATGCACTCTTTGCTCTGTGCATCTGTAGCTGTGGCCACATAATAGTGAGTCCACAACCCGCCAGACAGCCCCATAAAATCTTCACATCTCTCATTGCACCAGAATACAGGACCTGCAATTTGCTGGCCCTGCACTTCTGTAGGTGGACAAAATCTTCTCTTTGAGCAGGGCATCTGCATATGTTCTTGCAGGTCTGATCTGCACCTATGTGAATGAGGATACAATTCCACTATCTCAAAAAGAAAGGAAATTCTTTGTAAAAAAAAAATATGTTGTTAATGCACCAGTTAAGGTAACTCAATGCTACATAAGTAGGGAAATGTGGTGTTAGGGTTTTCAACCATATCAACCCACCCCCACACCCCAAACAGCGAAAGGAAAAAAAAAATTAGTGTTTTGGGTCTCTGGAGTAATGGTAAATCAGTGGTGGTGTCTTTCTTGGTGGTTGTCAACCCTAATGCTCACCCATCCCCCCTACCCATAGTCTCCAATACAAAGCACAAAGTACAGCTCCAAGCCACTGCCTCATAAAACAATCATCAAAGGTAGAGAGGTATGTCTCTCCACAAGTTGCCAACACAATTTGTTGTACCTTTATTGTACCCTGTGGGCCCTGTGTGAAGAAAGGAGTTTTTATTTTTTTTATTTTTTTTTAATTTAGTCTTTGGTAACTGGGCAATGCCCACTAGGCACAAGTGCCTGTTTTCAGGGGCAACCTGGGAGTTCATGTGTGATGTTGTTTTTTCACAGAAAGGGGTGGCCGTTAGGGTTGACAACCCCCAAGGAAGGACCCACCTCTGATTTACCAAGACTCCAGAAACCTCAAACCCTTATGTTTTTTTCCTTTTTCTGCTTGGGGGGGTGGGGGTCTTGTTATGGTTGGAAACCCTAACACCACATTTCCTTAGTTTTGTGGCATTGAATTACCCTAACTGGTGCATTAGCAAAATTTTTTGCAAAGAATTAATATTTTATAGGGGTACAGTAGTGCCCCTATAGTTAGGGTTGAATGTGTATCACCCCCTTTCGTTGGCACCTCGATGGCGAAACACAGAAAAAGACCATTACGGTGACATTCACCGTAATGGTCCTTTTTCCATGTTTTGCCTTCCCCCAGTGATCTGCCCCCTCCCCAGACCAACTCCTACCTGGAGTTGAAATCCTAGAGTCTGGGGGGTGCGGGGGAAGAGCCCCCACATGGGTGGTGTGTGGGGCACAACCCCTCACAGAAAACACCTAGTTAAGAGGCAGCACAATTTCAATGGTTCCAGAGTTATAGCCATTTAAAGTTTTGTGTTTCTCTGTTTTCAAATGTTCTTTTATTTATTAATTATAACAGAAAAACAAAACATCAACCATACAATAAGACTACTACATATAACACAGATAACACATAACAACCAACACTCAAATCCACCCCTCTACCCTTCCCCCACCCAAATACATGGGAATAGAGATGGTGACCCATAACAATAGTGAGTGCAAAATGGTGACTCACAAAAACAGCGAGGACAAAATGGAGAAGGACAAAACAGCGACTTCAGCATTCCCCACTCCTTGAGTTGCACTCCCAGGAGTTGCTTAATTATAGTAAGGGGGATGGGGATGAAGCCCCTTACATAGGGAGATGTGGGGAGCATAGTCCCCCCAAATGCATTCACTGTTTTGTCCTTTGTGGTTTTGTTTTCACTATTTGTGAGTCACTGTTTTGCGCTCGCTATAATCCCATGGAACCATAGAGACAAACAATCTAAAGCCAAAACTGTTGAAATTAAGTAATGAAAACAAGACACTGTGAAGATCCATTATGGATCTGAATTATACTGCCAACCAAGAAATAACTTCATAACCGCAGTAACCAGCAAAACAAGGGCATAAGGGTCTTTGCTCCAAGAACATTAGATGGAATACAGGGTGTGCAGCCTACTCTATTTCAGTACATACTAATTAAACCTGTTATGGATACTGGCGATCAGTCTTTCCAGATGTAAATTAGGCAGGAGTTCATGCAACCATTCCTAATATGGTAAACTTTCTTGATCCTGCCAGTGTCTGAGTACTGTCTGTTTAACAGAAATTGAAATTGTTGCCATAACATACTTTCACTCTTTAACTGGGACCCCGCTGTAATCACCAACTATATACACCTTTGGGGTGAAGAGATGATCAATTCCAAGATGGAAGGGGATCGGCATTGGCTTGGATGGCCTCCCATAAAGTGTGGACCTTGCAACACTCCCCAAAAATATGTATTAGAGAACCCTTGGCCTTATCGCACCTGGAACAGTTTTGGGAACTAATACAAGCTGTCTTGAAACATTTTTGAGGGGTATAATACAAGCTACATAGGATATTTAATTGCCTAAGTCGGAGTCTGTCACTGATATTAAAGTATGTATAATCTGTCACATTCGAGTTAATTTAAAATGCTTAGAAGGAACAATCTCATCACAATAATGACACACCCATTCTATATCGGGAAATGATCTAGGAAGAAGTAAGGTGTATAGCGGGAGACAGCGTGGGTTTGAGAAACCAGGACAACAGCAGTAACTAAAACATCACTGTAAGTAGTGGGCTAAGAGTCCGGTCTGAAATGTGTTGAAAACAAGTATTTAAGTTGACATAGGTTGGAAAAAGATTTGGCTTCCAATTGAAATGTATGGTATAAATCTTAAAGTGGCCTAAAATTTCCATCATAGGGTAGACTGCTCACTCTATCACTTTCCAGATGAGGAAACCAACTCTTAGTAAAGCATTTATGACCCATCTTGAAATTAGACTTGCCAAACACTAGTTGTGAAATATGTTTGTCAAAGTGATAACTCAATGTCCTACTCAGCTGAGCATGAAATCTGTGTGAGAGACCAGTTACTGAGTCTCAGATCTCTTTACGTAGAATTTGGAAGCAAACAAAAGGCAGAGCAGATGGTGACAGTCACTTTTTCACTACGGCTTTTAATTCCAAATTTAACCAAATAGATATATAGTTATAGAAGGCCTCATCCTGATCGGGTGCAAGCCACCTAAGGTATTTACTTGCATGGCTAGCAAAATAATATACAGTAAGGTGAGGCAACCTACTGTATGTTCCCCCCAAATGTTTAGATGCAGCCAGCATATTATAAGCCTACCTGGGGTGCCTATTTAACCAAATAAAATCATATAGTTCGGCATGTATATTCTAAAACCAGATCAAGAGAACATAGAGGTTAAGCATATGCAAAGGATAAAATAGGCTGGGAAATACATTCATTTTAATATTTATTCTGCCCCAGAAAGTTAAAGGACATAATTTCCATCTTTCTAAATCTTATTTGATAGTTACTAAAAATGTCATCCAAATTTTATTTATATATTTTTTTGGGTGTGTTTATTTCTTCCTGGGGCCCCCAGTTGGCTCTTTTATATCCTGCCTCCTGCTGAGATATCACGTTACTGACCCACAGCTTACTCCTCCATGACAGGGTGGTAGGGGGCGATCAACTCTCCTACCAAGTCCGGATCCACATGGTGATCCCCTCAGAAGCCAGCAGAGGTGCTCACAGATGGCCATCAAGCCTCTGTGAGTAGAGTGTCCATTTTCCACTTTTTATCCCCTTTGTGGGTGCGTGCAATGCCACCAGTGATGGGGTTCACACATGCTCCTGTGTGAGCACCCCATTAAGTGGCTTCCGTGCCCCTACCCCCTGTTGTGTGGCTCCATGCTATCAAGCCCCAGCCTTAGCTGGGGATCAAGCAAGCACCAGCTGCTGGAATCCCCCCTCGCTGGAGATGGACAGCAGTCCATCGGATTCTCAATCCATCTCCTCCCTGCCGACCCATGGCGACCCATGCTCGTTCCTGAACATGGGTCGCTGGCATGGTGAGAGGTGTGGCGTCCATTGCTTCAACCCTCAATGCCACTGGGCCAGATCTAAATTAAACTTTTGAAGTTGCAATGTGTTCTTTGTAATGTGTAGCCATAAGTACTTAAACTGGTTAGAGATCCAGGAGAGACCCAACGCAAGCACATCAGTCTTGAAAAGTCCTGCATTCAACAACATCACCACTGTCCTATTGTTATTCAATTTGTAATTGGCAACCTTTCCAAATTGTTGGCCAGTTTCCAGGGCAGCCAGAATGGATATGGGTGGGTAAGTAATATGTAAAAGAGTATTGTCAGCATAAGCTGAGATTAATAGAGATTTGGTGCCAACTGGTATCCTAGTAAGAAAATTATTCTGGAGCTTATAAAGCAAAGGTTCAAGATAAAACTTAAACAACAGGGGAGATAGATTTAAGCCTTGCCTAGTTCCACAGTGCAACTTAAAAGGGGATGAAAAAACTCCATTACAATAGATTTTAGCACTGGGCACCGATTAGAGGATGCGCAACCAAGTAAGAAAGGCATACGGGAAACTGAATTTTCACATCATGGTGCCAGCTGATCCCATGTCTAAGGATACCAGTGCCACAGACACCGCAGGGTCCCCAAATGCAGAAAAAATATCTGCCAACTTATGGAAATGGTTGATGGAAGATCTGGTGGGAATAAATCCCACTTGTTTCCAATAAATTAGGTTGGTCCAAACCCAGTTAAAACTTCATGCAAAAACCGATGCAAGTATTTTAATATCATAATTCATTAACAATATCAGCCAGTAGTTGGCAACCTGAACAGGAACGTTTCCAGGTTTAGGAAGAAGAATAATATAGGCTTCCAAAAAAGTGGGATCTGAAATGCCATGAATAAAAATGGCATCATGCATTCTATACAACAAAGGGCCCAGTTCTTTTGCATAGATTTTATAAAAATTGGCTGAGAAAACATCAGGAGCAGGTGCCTTGTCAGGCACAAGGTCCTTGATGGCATCCAAAATCTTGGATGGGGAACAGGCCTCTTTAAATCCTCCTGTTGTGCAACTGACAATACTGGAAGGTCTACCTCCTGTAGACAGAGTTGAACATCTAGTCGGGGGGGGGTCAGGAATAGTACCATAAAGATTGTGATAAAACTCTTCAAATTCACATGCAATGTTCTAGGGGAAGTTTTGAGACTATTATCATGCTTAGATTTAATAGATGTAATAAGACACCAAGCTTCCAGCTTTTTGAGTTGTAGCACCATTAAGTGGCCAGCCTTTTCCCCTTGATCTATGTAGATGGAACAGGTCCTGAAAATAACATATTCCACTTGTTTGCGGAGCAGCTCTGCATATTTATCCCAAATGGAGATCAACTTAAGCCTAACCTTCTCTGAAGTAGAAAGAGCCACCTGATCTTCCAAGATCCTTATATTAGACAAGAGGTGAGTGGCTCAATCCATCCTCTACCACTTCCGTTTAGCTGCTAAAGGGATCAATACCCCAAAAATAAAAAATTTAAAGGTTGCCCACTCTTGAACAACTCACTCAATGGTCCCATTATTGGCCATAACATATAAACCAATCTGTTCTTTAATTACCCCTGTTAAAATATTATCTTTCAAAAGTTGGCTGTTAAGCTTCCAAATGGAATCTTTGTCTTTCCCAGCTTAAAAAAACATGCTGTATCCAAACTAGGGAATGGTCTGACAAGACCCAAAGAGTGATGTCAGTACCATGAATGGCTCTAAGGATTTCACTGCTCACCAAAGAATAATCAATCCTTGAAAAGGAATGATGTACAGGTGAGTAAAACACGAATTGCTTCACAAAGGGGGTGAGACCGAGTTGGGCCTCATGAGTGTTCCAGTTGTGGAGGCCGAATCCTTTGAGTGTACCATGGTTGCAGGTGTAGGTTGTAGTATAGCTCTTGTCTACCATCCACCCAGGGAAAAGAAGCAATTCCTACAGGAAGTAGCATACTTCGTAGTCGACATGATGCTGGAGTCGCCCAGACTGATGGTTCTTGGTGACTTTAACACCTGGGTCGACGATGAACTCTCTCAATTTGGACAGCACTTCCTCCAGCTGATGACATCACTGGGTGTTACACAGATTGTTACCTCTGCCACCCATCGATATGGTCACTCTCTTGATTTGGGTTTCCTCCTGGGGATTGAGGCCTCTGATTTGGGGGGTGGAATCTATCATTTGGTCCAATCACTACACTGTGAGGTTCAAAATTTGCACCCCCTCCATAGGCCTGCCCCTGTGGAGATGGTCAGTTACCATCCTTTACAGAAGGTAAGCCCTGAATGCCTGGTGGTGGTGATTGACCTCTTGGAGTTACCTGTGGCCAGCATGAGTCCAGATGCTTTGGTTTTGGCCTATAGTAAGGCCATCTCCATGGCCCTGGACTTGATTGCTCCTATCCATGTTCATCCTTTCCCCTTCACCCTTGGGGCCCTTGGTTTGATGGGTCCTTGAGGGAGTTACAGTGACTAGGATGTAGGTTAGAGTGGTGTTGGCGGAAATACGCCCTGGAGGTTGACCACCTTTTATTGGCAGAGCATTATCAGACCTACCAATCAGTGATCTCCCATAAGAAGGCAGAATTCCTGTCCAGGGAGATTGCTGCCACTCAGAATCAACCAGTTCAGCTCTTCTGAGCTGAGGACAGGTTGTGCAACCCAACCTGTCTGCAGCTCCGAAGAACTTTTTCACAAGTGGAGAGAGCTGAGCTTGCTCGATTCTTTCCGAATAAGGTGGCCGACATCAGGTTGGAGATTCTCTTGACTCGCTCTGTGGGGGGATGCTGTTGATTGGTGCCTGATCACCTCACTTCATGCTTCTGGGAGTTCCTTTGACCTGCTAGAGTTCGCAGAGGTCATACGGATTGTCCAGAGTATGCGCCCTATGTGATGTAGTTTGGATCCATGTCCAACCTCCCTGATTATGGGATGTTGTGACATTATCAGCCCAGTCCTGGTATAGATAGTCTGGTGCTCCCTTGATTCGGGTGAGTTCCCAAGCTCCCTGAATTAAGTGGTGGTAACACCCCTCCTGAATAAAGCTTCTTTGGACGCAGACTCTCTGGCCAAGTACAGACCAATCTTTAACCTCCCCATTAAAGGGAATGTTATTGAGAAAGTAGTGGTGGGACAATTGGAGAACCACCTGACCATCCATAACATTTACAAACCTCTCAAGTCCAGTTTTCAAAAGAGGCATAGTACCAAGACTGCACTGGTTCGGGTGCTCAATGATCTCCTGATAGCGAGAGATCAGAGAAGCTGTTCCATCTTGGTGCTCATTGATCTCTCTTCAGCCTTTGACACTGTGGACCATGGGGTATTGCTTGGGCACTTGAGGTCCATCTGTGGCCTGACATGTACAGTCTTCAGGTGGTTTGCATCCTTCTTCACTGGCAGAACTCAGAGAGTGGTGTCTGGGATATTTTCCTCGGACCCATTCTCTCTGTCATGTGGGGGGTGTCTCAGGGTTCAGTGCTGTCCCCTATGTTGTTTGCAGTGTATATGCTGCCCCTCAGAGACATTGTAAGATGGTATGGGCTGGAGTTTCACTGCTATGTTGATGATACCCAGCTCTACCTGTGTTTTGCAACTGACCAGTATAGTGTTGTCTTGGTATTTAACAACTGCCTTGCTGAAATCCAGGAATGGATGAATTCAAGCTGGCTAAAGTAGAACTTAGGAAAGACCGTGGTTAAGGTTGTGGATCCGGGTCACTGGATAGAGGGTTGAGGACTGCTCAGCCATCTGGAATTTATTATGGGGGCTCTCAGATCCTTACCTTGGAATGGGTGTGGGACCTGGGGGTGGTGCTTGATGATGGGCTGACTTTATGATCTCAGTTGTCAGTGGTCATCAAGTCTTCCTTTTACCATCTTGGGAACATCACCAGGATCAAGCACCTTATTCCGTCTGGGGATCTACCTACATTGGTCCATGCCTTTGTGACCTTGCGCCTTGATTACTGCAACTCCCTGTACTTAGGGCTTCCTGGGGTTGATATCTGCTGCCTGCAGCTAGTGCAGAGTGCTGCAGCATGATTGTTGACAGGGACTTCTCAAGCCTCTCACATCACTCCAGTGCTGTGAAATCTGCACTGGCTGCCAATTCGGTGGCAGATCATCTTTAAAGTTGGTTTACTGACTTATAAAGCCATACATGGACTTTGCCCTGACTACTTGAAAGAGCTTCTTGCTCCCTATCGCCCCGAGTGACATCTCCGTTCGGCCAAAAAGGGGTTGCTGGAGATTCTGAAGGTGCCTTTGAAATCTTCTGGGGACCATGCATTTATGTACATGGCCCCTACCATCTGGAATTCTCTACCCTGTCGGCTCTGGGAGTGCATGACTGTGGGAGGTTTTAAACAGGTGTTAAAAACTTTTATGGTGCCAGGCCTTTAATGGTACTGAATGAATGAAACCCATCAGACTACTGTTATTGCTTTGTATTGTATTTGTTGATTTTATTACTGCTGTTTTAATCTTTTTTAAAGCACCTTGGTATTCTGAAAGGCGCTTATGTGAAATAAAGCTTATTATTATTATTATTAAGACTTACCAGGAGTCACACAAAACTTATGAGTCAACCAGATCGCACAGGGCACGTTGATCTGGGGATAGGCCAGCAGTGGTCCCACTAGTCTTGTCGAGGTCTGTGGTAAAAGTGAGATTCCAATCTCCTTTAGTAAAATAGGTAATGATACAAAAGGGGCAAGTAGAGTAGCCAAACTGGCAAAAAAGGAAAGGTGAATTAATATCATGACCATATATGCTACCCAGGAGGACTTCTGTATGACCCACAATTCTGGAAATGAAAATATAGCATAGAAACATAACATAGAAACATAAGAAGTTGACAGCAGATAAGGACCTCAAGACCCATCCAGTCTTCCCATTTTTTTCTACCTTATGAATTTGCCATTGGCCTTTACTCTGTCAAGCTACAGAAACAAAAGGGGCAAGTACTCAGCAGCCCTCAGGATCTTCTACACTGTGCAAAAATTTAAAGTTAACTCTTTGACTAATCAAAATCGCTACACTGAAGTGTCTGGTAGAATTTCCAGCACCACAGACTTGACCTATATTCTCCCTATGTTTCTATGTTTCTATCCCAGAGGGGATGGGTGGACAAGAACTGTGGTGGGATTCAAGGGAGTGTGGTATAGACACAAGGGCCTTTTGGACCTGGGGGGGAGGAGTAAGAAACAGCAAAGTCCTAGCAGTAAACTAGGCACACTGGGCAGACTGGGTGGGCCTGGCAGTCCTTTTCTGCTGACACATTCTATGTTTCTATGCAAAAGAGTAGCTTCAGAAGCAAGAAGGCGCATTTCCTGCAGACATGTGATTCTGCAATTAAGATGTTTAATATGTTTAAGGATTTGATACCTTTTGATCTTGTAGTGAGCCCCTTTTATGTTCCATGAAGCATATTTAATTGAACCACTCATAGTCTATCTATTGTATGGAGTGATATAAAGAAAAAGCAATATATTAGGCCTAGAGACACATTCAATGCAATATTACATTTCTCTTCTACCCTGAAGCCCCACCAGACAATTGATGAAATAAAAAAAAATGTAATCAGCATTAACACCACAAAGAACAAACCCACAAGAACCTATAAGTCTCCCATACCCACCCCCCAAAGTGTCCTTAAGCTATATTATCCCCAGCAACCATCTGATCCCCAGTACCAAGGACTGTATCTCCAGAATTGAATGGCCCATGATGAACCCTACTCACCTAGTGGAACCCCACTCTGATCCCTTATGTGCAAAACTAGAATATACTTTTAAGACCCTGAAGGGAAAAGTGACCCCCAAGTGTATTTTGGGCAAGTACATGTGTGCCCATCCTGGGGGGTACCTCTTTAATTGTCAGCATTTAATACGTGGTTTCAATACTCAAAGACTAAAATACATAAAAAGGGAACAGCAATCCCCTGACTGCTGGGTGCCCCAGCACTAGACCATGATCTAATGGTGTACCTGTAGAATTAAATACAGGGAAAACTAATATCATTTGGTAATACAACAAAATACAAAACAGAGAGGGAAATAATTATTTAACAATACCATGGGAAAAGGAACTAACAAAATAAATTCAGACAAAAGGTCAGAGGAATGGAAGCTAAGAATGGGGAATGGCACACCAACAGTGACTCCTGTAAGCCTATCGTCCCTATGCCTTGCTCCCCTTCCCTGCTCCCCCTCATTGTATAGCTAGAGAGTTGGGAAAGCAGAAAAAAGCTTTCCAGTATAGAACCTAGTGTTTTGACCAACAAAGTTAGCCATCCGTAGTTGCAAAAGTAAATAATAAACTACATGTATTAGTGAAAATACAAAATCACACATGCCCACACAATGCAAAGCATCATGGGCTGCATATGCAAATCACCACAGAATATTATGCTGGTTCAACTTTAAGCAGAATTGCATGGTGCTGAAAGGCCTCTCACACAGTTTGCAAAGGGTGCCAACAGATGACATAGACACGTGTTTCGTCCTACCAGGACTCATCAGTATGCCTTGTCTGCTTGACACCCCAGTGGAATGAACCAGCCACCCCAAGACAGCCTGTCTTAGCTATGTTGTGGTGAACCCATTAAAATAAAAAAACATTTAAAAGACAAAGAACCTCTGTGCGGAAACACTGAGGCAAGGGTTACCCCAAAGGGCATTTGGCTGGGAAGCCAAGTTTCAAGAAAATACAAAATCACACATGCCCACACAATGCAAGGCATCGTAGGCTGCATATGCAAATCACCACAGAATGTTATGCTGGTTCAACTTTAAGGAGAATTGCATGGTGCCGAAAGGCCTCACACAGTTTGCAAAGGGTGCCAACAGATGACATAGACAAGTGTTTCGTCCTACCAGGACTCAACAGTATGCCTCATCTGTTTGTCTTGTCTGTTTATCTGTACATGTATTAGTTATAATTTCAGAGCATTCCCATAAAATACCCAAACACTTAGAGAAAAGTTTCTTAAGATAATGAAGCAAAAAACCATCAGTACATAATATGATGCAGTACCCCACTGGCCCTAACAAAGACCTGTTTTGTCTAACTGGAATAAAGAAAAGGTTACAAGATGTCCTCTCATAGCATTAACTAAAACCAAGTCCTTAAGACAGTAATCACCCTATTCTATATATCAGGTAAGCACTTGAGAAAAACATAAGTACAATGAGATTCACAGTAAATAAATCTAAATAAGAACAGAAACAAATACAGTACAGATAGTTCTCAGCTTCCAGAAATGTATTTCAGGCTTCTCCAGGAGCAGAAAAGCAACAGTCCACTGGACTTAAGCTGTGATAAAAAGGTCTTAGATAACATAACCAGATTATAAATGCAGCATGGCAAGGTGTAGTGAAATGGAGAAAAGCCAATACGAGTGGCAAAATGTAGCCTCTTATTCAGGATACAAGCAGAGCTAAGGACAATTAACAAATGCAAAACATAATGTCTGAGGGGCACTCTGATTGTTATGGTTGAAAAGATGATGCATCAACAGGTACTAGTAAAAAATGAAGCTGAAGCCACACCAGAAAAACAAAATGATCTCCAAAAATATAAGCCCATACACAGTATCAGTTAGAGGAAAATATATTGAAACAGACAACTACAAACCCATAATACTAAGCAAGATAGTGACAGACTAATAAAAAAGCTATGTCTCCAGTCAAACTGCTTTAAACAAATCCATGAAAAGAGAAAGTAGATTCCCATTTAGCTTGTTCTGGGGTGTCAAAAGATTAACCAGTGCCACCATTGTAGACCTGCAGCTTGGCTTGACAGATATTTTTAAAACTGATATGAGCTGCATTCAGCTTAGAAATATAGGGATGTTCTGCTGCCCTCCTTTCTCTAACTGGTTGGGGAAGAGCCTGGAAAACACGAATCCTGGTGCCCTTCCAGGAGACTTCTTGCAAGTCCTGTTCTTTGGCCAGAAGATGTTGCTTGTCCAAAAAATTAAGGAACTTGAAAATTAGTGGATGAAGTTTAGTTCCCTCAGTGGACATCAGCTGTAGTTCCTGATGAGCCCTCTCAATGATATAAGTCAGACCATTAGGAGAAGGCCCAGCTAACTTCTCACAAAGTTCTGGGGCAAAAAGGATAGCACTGATTCCTTCAACTCTCTCTGGAAGACCCACTATACCACATTGTTCCAGAAGCAGCACCCCACAAGATATTCCAATCTGGAAAACACGAATCCTGGTGCCCTTCCAGGAGACTTCTTGCAAGTCCTGTTCTTTGGCCAGAAGATGTTGCTTGTCCAAAAAATTAAGGAACTTGAAAATTAGTGGATGAAGTTTAGTTCCCTCAGTGGGCATCAGCTGTAGTTCCTGATGAGCCCTCTCAATGATATAAGTCAGACCATTAGGAGAAGGCCCAGCTAACTTCTCACAAAGTTCTGGGGCAAAAAGGATATCACTGATTCCTTCAACTCTCTCTGGAAGTCCCACTATACCACATTGTTCCAGAAGCAGCACCCCACAAGATATTCCAATCTGGCCTCTAACCTCAAAGTCATTTGGCATAGAGACAGCAGCTCCAGGTCAACCTGATATCTCCAATCCTCCAGAGAGCTTGCCCAAAGCCTCCGCATCTCTGACCACTGGGTAAGTTCTTCAGTGGCCACACTAATGGCTTTCACATCCATGGTTAAAGATAGACTTGCCTCCTTCAGTGGGCCTAGCTCTCGGATAAAGTGCTCTTCTGTAAGAGTGTCACATGGAGGAGAAGCAGGGCTAGTAGTAACAGAAACCGGCTTTGTGCATTTAGGCCAGTGATAGTGATCCCAAGTGGGTGGCAAGGTATGAGATAGGGGAGGATTCTTCATCTCTACCACCATGTGAATCAGCTGAACCAGAACCAAAATCAGACAAGGGCTAATACCAAAGTAAGTTCGCTCAGGAGGTTTGAAAAATTGATAGAATATTCAAATAAAATACAAAATTAAGCCAAGAGAGTCGGAGTGGTGGCACAACGTGCTCATTGGCAGCATAGTATCATGTGACTCTGTGATTTTCTGTTCTGAATATGCTCAGTAGGATTTTTGGGATGACGTTCTGTTACGACACCAACAATTTGGTGTTGCAGGGCCAATTTTGATTTTGTGAGATGTGCTCATGACACCAAAATGTTTTTTTTTGTCTCACAATAGCTGCCATCTTATTTCTCACTTCACCAATAAATGCCGAATTCAAACTCTTACTAATGCATCCATAATAAAAAAACAAAACAAAACATAAATCTACCTCAATAGAACATGCTGGTTCCAATTCTGAGGCTTGTTTCAGTCCATCATGATTATAAATATCTTTTACATATTTCTTCTGGCCATATTAACATCGTTCCTGTTTTTTATTTATGACTCGCTTTTCTGTGTTGCACCTTTAAGGTGGAGCAAAACTAAATTTGACTTGCGAAACTGTTTTTAATTGCAAATCAAAAAATGCCTGTTGGAAACACATTTTGATTGCCCAGCATAATTTTTACTTTTGCAGCAGAAAATTGGTTTCTCTGCATGAAATTAGATTGAACATCATAATTTTTTGTTTCCCAGCAGAAAATTGGTTTCTCAGCATGCCATTTGATTGCACATCACCATTTTTATGTTTGCTTGCACACATGTGCAAGAAACATAGTGCCATCATCCGAGTTTTCATATGTGTGGCACCCATCTTCCAATGCAGTCAGTGTGTTTGCAGGTGCGGCCACAGTTCACCAATGAATGCTGCAGCTGTCTATGACAGCAGTTGAAAATGCAGTACTGTACAGTTGAAAGGCAGAGCTCTGCTTCAGTGAGCAGTAAGAAGCTACTGCCTGTGCATGCACTCCCCCCACACACATACACATATTGCATGCTAATGCATTCCTCCCCACACACACTGTATGGCTAACAGGGGTGCCCAATCCCCCATCAGCTCCAATGTCCCCCCCAACAGACAACCAGATGCCACGCTGGAAGCCCACCCCAGCATGGCAACAGTCCATATGGCTGACGGGGGTGCCCAATCCCCATCGGCTCCACTGCCCCCCACCCCAAGCAGCCTTCCAGCTGCCATGCTGGGAGCCCACCCCAGTGTGGCACAAGTCCTGCGTAGTCCAAGACAAAAAAAGAAACCTGAAAGAGAAAACCTTCCCTCGCTGACTGTCCTGACCCCTGCTCCCCCCATCCATGGCCACCCTCTGCACACCCTGCCTCCCCACGCACCCCTCACCCCATACTTACCTCCGGAGTCCAGCGCGATGATCTTCCATGGACCGGGAACAAGTCTGCACTCTTCAAAGCTGACTGCGAACTGAGGAAATGCTGGCAAGCTGTATAATGTAATAAAAGGTTTTTTTTTTTAACTTTGCTGCATATCTCAGGCATTTTTGGGAATTTTTTCACCAAATTTTCAACATGGGGTTTTTGGGACCCACCTCATTAATTCTGTCACTGTCATTTTATTACGCGGCCCTGAAAGGTGATTTCATGGTCACTGCGTGGAATCACCTTTTGGGACTGATTTACAAAATGACAGTGTCACAGTTCATGAGTAGGCCCCAAAAATCTTATGTTGAAAATTTGTGAAAAATTCCCCCAAAATGACTTTTGCGAAGTTACGCGCTGTAATTGTTCCTACGCACGCCCGTAAGTTCGCGAATTTTCAATATTTTCCCTCCAGATTTTCAACATTGCCATTTTACTGCACCTCCTTATGAGCAGTACAGCTGACATTTTTCACATCTCACCCAAAATGTGTTTCCGCGCATGTAGCGCACAATGGCGCAGTTGGTGTGCGAAATCAATGTTTGGGACAGATTAAGAAAATCACAGTGACACTGTTCATGAGCAAAGGTGTTACAATGGCAATGTTAAAAATTTGGTGAAAAAATTCCATAAAATGACTGTGTTACGAGCGACCATTGCGCAGTTTCCATGCACCCTCGTAAATTCATGGATTTCTAATATTTTCAGTCCAGATTTGCACCACTGGCATTTTTCCACACTTCCTTATGTATAGTACAGCTGTCATTTTTCACACCATGGCTGAAATGTGTTTTTGCACTTCCAGTGCAGAAATGCATGGTCACTGTGGGAAATCACTGTTCGGGACAGATTAAGAAAATCACAGTGACACTGTTCATGAGCAGAGGTTCCAAAATGCCTGTGCTGACAATCTGCTGTAAAAAATCCACAAACTAATTGCATTATGGGTGTGCATTGCACAGTTTCTGCTCACGCTCGTGACCACCAGTTTTTTTAATATTTTCATTGCAGATTTTCAACATTGCCATTTTTTCCACCTCCCCATGAACAGTACAGCTGTCATTTTTCACATCCTGTTTGAAATGTGTTTTCATACCTGTGGTGCCAAATGGTGTAGTCGCTGTGCAAAATCAGTTTTCAGCTAACAAACTGATATTGCCACTGTTCATAAGGTGGGGGGTCACAATAAAACAATGTTGAAAATTTGGAGTGAAAATGCCAACGAACACCTGAGAGGTTAGGTTTCCAACCATAACGCATCACCCTGTAGAGATTGACAGGCATCAGGGGTGTGACTTGGGATTCTCGCCTGTAATGCTCATACCATTCCACACCCTGCAGTCAATGAGAGGCATCGAGGTGTGCCTTGGACTCTTCAGACCCAAAGTTCACCCCATTCTCCTATACAGCACCCATCTCGCCATATTTCCTGATGGAATGGAGTGAGCATAAGGGAGAAAGACCACAAGGCACACCGTGACACTTGTCGGTGTCTGCAGAGTAGGGTGTGGTGAAATGACATGGCCGTTATGCCTGATGTCCCAAAGGCATACCCCAGTGCCTGTCAGTCTAGCAGGGTGGTGGCAGGGTTGGCTTCAGTTCAATACTTCACTGCCATTCCTATTATGCAGCTCTGTAACTCCTACACTACCAATGCCAATGCCAGCAAGCAAACATTCGGCATTGACAAATGCTTGCTCATCTTGCAGCCAACAATTAGTTTCTCAGCATCAAATTTAATTGTACACCATGATTTTTTGTTTTGCAGCAGAAAATGGTCTCTCAGCATGAAATTTGATTGCACATCATGATTTTTCATTTCACAGCAGAAAATTGGTTTATCAGCATGAAATGTGATTGCTTATCATGATTTTTCATTTAATAGCAGAAAATTGGTTTCTTGACATGAAATTTGCTCAACTTACAATTTGATTGCAGATAATTTTTGATTTTATGACCCCTACTTTTGTGCCATTAACTTGAACCCTTACGGGTGAATTAACAATATGTTTTGCAAAGAATTTCCTATCGTTCTGAGATAATGGAATCATCCTCATTCATATAGGTCCCCTTGGGACCTGTGTTAAAACATGCAGATGTGCAGGGTCCAGGGGAAGAAAGGGAAGCCTCTACCTGTCTGTGGAAGTACAGGGTCCTTCATGCACTCCAGTTTCATGCAGTAATGTATGCCAAGAATTCATGGGGCTGTCAGCTTGGCTGCAGCAGCACATGGCTGTATGTTCTCTGCACTTCCATGTAGCTACAGATACAGACATGCAGGGGAAAGAGTCCATGTGTCAGGCAATACAGAGGGCTCTCTGCCATCCATAGGTGCAGATGTGCAAGGCCCTAGGCTAAGAGAAGAGTTGTCTTCACTATGTGCACAATCAAATTTCATGGCAAGAAACCAATTGAAGTAGCTAAAGCTAACAAAAGCTATAGTGATGGCCCACATATGCATGTGGTCCCTGATAAAAATGTCATGTGTTTACCAGTCAGCATAGTATAAATACATGTTCTTGCCCACCTATAAGAGCATGTAGTCAGCTGACTGCAGCAGCTAGGATATTGTCACCTGGAGGGGTTAGTAGATACTGTATTAGAAGTGTAGTGTCTGCAAGTTAGATCTGGGACTTTCTGTCAGGGCATAAACACACAGTTAACAACATGCTAGCCTGAGTGTGGAAGAAGGTAGGAGACACTTGTCCCTGCATTTAGCTAGTGGATAGCTGTTAACTGGTTGGCTGTGCTTAGGCAGAAGTGAAGCAGCTGTCTGCATTTAGACTTCACTTCTGTTACTCTGAACTTTAGTTGAACTGAATGGAGCTCAAAGTTAAGTCCACACAAACATCCCTTCATGTGGAGCATCCGACTAGTGAGTGGCACAGAACAGGAGAGGGATGTCTAATTTGGGGAATCTTCAGAGCGTCCACAGGAAGATCGCAGGACTACAGGGGACTCTTCTGTTGCAGGCACCAGGTACACTACAGGTGCTATAACTAGTAGATCTCTCAGTATAGGGAATTCCAGTAACTCTCTAGGGTATACCAACTTGGTAATTGTGTGGGTTACCCATATTTGTGGTAATGTATTGAGTACTTTGTAAGTTTTTGTATTTGAACTACTACGTGATTATTAGCCTTAGCTAATTGCTTATCTAAGGGGTTCAAGGATATAGCCAAAGGAAGGACAGTCAGGAAACCATGTAAGACAGGGACATTAGAAAAACTCCCTATAAAGAGTAGGCCAGTTTTGCTATAGTTAAATGGTACTATGCAGATAGTAGGAAGTAGGTTATTACCAGTGGTCCAGGAATTATTATTGAACCAGTATGGAGCAAAGGTACAGTGGGAAGGTCATCAGCTGTGGGGACTGTGGGGACCTCTTCTCCAGAGTAACACTTTTGAGGAGTGACCACCACCCAATTTGCAGGCCCTTTACAGAGCTCAGTGCTTGACTGGTAGCAGCAAGAGATGAACTATTTCAGCTGCAGCACCAGCTCAGCTGGTGCCCATACCTCATACCCCACAACCCCACAGGCTTACTGGCACAGGGGACTGGAGAGTGGTTAGGGAGACAAGGGCAACCAAAAGGGGGTTAACCAAATCAATGCCATCCTGATAGCAAATCGCTTTCCAGCCCTGGAGGAGACACTGGCATCTAACTCCATTGGGGGGGCTCTGCATCAGTCAAGGGGAGAGGGCAATCTGACCTGGTGGCACCCAGTGGAGAAAGCTGGAGAAAGTCAGCAAGGAGTGTTTTTGTCATATGGGACTTAATGATTAAAGGGCTACAAGAGGGTGATGGGCAGGGGGAAAGGGGAGCAGGATGGTCAGGTCCCTTTCTGTACATCAGCCATCTGGGATATAGATAGGATAGGATAGGATAGGATAGGATAGGATAGGATAGGATAGGATAGGATAGGATAGGAGGATGGTGGAGAAGGAAGATATCTGGGGGCATTGTACACTTGGGTACCAACAATCTGGGAACCAGCCTATGTAAACACTGAAGCATAACATTCAAAGGCTTGGGACATACTGAAAGTGTACTTGGTTTTCCTACCCTTTTCTGACATTATCCCTGTGTGGGGTTGGGGGAATGGGAATGATAGAGTGAGGAAGGAGAAAAATAATTTAATAGGTGGTTGAAGGGATGGTGTTAGGTGCAGAGGTACTGCTTTTGGGGGGAGCTGCAGGGCTTCTAGGACAGGAGACTCTTCACAGGTGACTGCCTTCACCTAATAAGAGTTAGTGTACAGGGATAGAAGTTTGACATCTACAGTACATTGGTGGACAGTTAAACTGACTGTGGTGGAGGCTGAGGCTAGGATCTGGAGGAAGATGGAAGTGGTCTGCCTTAATATCAGGAGCATGTGAAGAAAAATCACTGACCTCTAGGCAATGTTGGCAGGGACAGAGACGGACCTCATACCCATTACAGAAATTTGAGCCACAGAGAATAACAGCTGGGACCTAACAGTCCCAGGCTGCACCATGTTTAATCAGAATAGAGGGAATGGTAAAAGAGGAAGAGTAGCTCTCTATGTCAGGAAAGGCACTATGGCAGTGAAGGATGGATCCATAATGGAAGAAAATGAGAAAATAGAATTGTTGTGGGTTGAGCTCACAGCAGCCTCAGGTAAGAAACTATGATTGGGGTGTTCCATACAGGGGGAAGAGAGAGAAAGGTAACTAGGGGAAGAAGTAGAGCATGATGTGGCAAAGGGGAGGGAGTGGTAGTGGGGATCTCAACCTGCCAGATATTGACTGGGACATTCCACAGCTAGGACCATCAAAAGTTAATCACTGCTGGATACATTTCAGGATTGCCTACTAGTGCAGCTGGTTAATGAACCCACATGGCAGACTACCATGCTCATCAGATCGGAACTGGTAGAAGGATTGTGGGTTAGGGATCCATTAGAGTCCATTGACCATAACATCACATGGTTCAAGCTGGCCCTTGGGACCAATAAGCCCTCATCAAAGTCTACAATTCTAGACATCAGAAGAGCAGACTTTAACTGGATAAGGGGATTTGTCCAGGACAGGTTGGTTGAGTAGACAACAACAGGGCATGAGGAAAGATGGTGAGAAATTAAGGAGCCATTTTCAAGGAAACAAAGTCATGCATAGGGAATAGTAACCAAAGAAACAGGGACAGGAGACCACTGTGGTTCACTGAAAATGTCAGGGAAGCAGCACGGGCCTAGAGGAAGACCTTTACCAGGTACATGGAAAAACGGGGGGAGGAGTAATGTAGGGAGTATCAAGTGAGTAGTGAAGTCAAGAAAGCAGTCAGGGATGCAAAAGCAGACACAAAGCTATGCATTGCAGAAGTGGTTAAGGTTAGAGAAAAACAGTTCTTCAGATATATTAAGAAAATCAGAAAGATATGAGGGGGAATTGTTAGGCTAACAGAGGAAAGCAGTGCATTACAGGAGGATGAGCAAAAAGCAGTTGTTCTTAATGACTTATTCTTCTTTGTATTCACAAAGGAGGACAGTAGACCTCTGCTAGCGTGTGGCATAAATGGGGCTGTAATGAGGATCCTGGACATGAGGCAGCAGGTATTTACTAGTGAAAGGGTCCAAAAAGGGCTGGGAAAAATAGATACAGCCCCTGGGTCAGATGGGATGCATCCATGGATGCTTAACAAACTGGCATTGGGACTAGCTGTACCCAGGTATGACTGTACAGTAGCTCAATTCAGACAGGGGTAGTTCTGAAAGACTGAATGATAGTGGATGTAGTTCTGCTCTGCAAGAGGGGGACAAAGTGCAACCAGTCCAGGTAACTACAGACATGTTAGTCATACCTATATTGTTAGTATACTGATGAAAACATTAATCAACATGAGGACCTATTGGACTACCTGGAGAAAAACAGACTCCAAGATAGTAAACACCATGGAATTGTGGCAGGGAGGTATTGTCAGACCAATCTGATAGTATTCTTTGACTGGGTAATGAGCATAGTCGATAAGGGTCACACACTGGATTTACTCTACTTTGATTTCAGGAAGGATTTTGACTCAGTGCCTCACAAAAGTTTGCAACATAAACTACAGTATTGGGGTGCAGAAAGGACTCAGATGTCTGGGAAATTGTTTGGAAGGGAGACAGCAGTGAGTTGTAAGTGGAGTCATATTCAAGGAAAGGAAGTTCATCAGTTGGAAGCCACAGGGGTTGGTCCTGGGTCCAGTTATTTTCATTATATTCATCAGTGACATAGAAGAAAGAATTTAGGGTAACACATCTCTTTACAGATGACACTAAGCTCTGTTGTTGGGTACAAAGTGAGGGGACGATAAAGGTGATACAGAGGGACTTATAAAGGCTAGAGATAGTTTCAAGTTCAGAGAGTTAAAATTCAATGCCAAAAAGTGTAACGTGATGCACACTGGGAACAGGAACCCCAGGACAGAGTTTTGGATGGTAGAAGTTAAGCTGGGCACTACTTCTGAGGAACAAGACCTAGGAGATATCATAAGTGACTCCATAAAACAATCAAGCTAATGTGAGAAGGCCAACAGTAAGGCAAACAGGATGCTGGGGTGCATCAGGAGGGATAATGACAGCAGAAGAAATGAAGTATTACTACCTTTCTATAGATTACTGGTCAAGCCACACCTGGAGTACTGTGGTCAGTTCTGGAGTCCTAGCCTGAGGAAAGCTAAAACTAGGCTGGAGATGGCATGATGTAAGGTAACCAAAATGATTCAGAGACAGCAGGACAGATCTCATAAGCACCTTCTTAAGGCACCGAACATGTACCCACTGAAGGCCAGATGGGAGAGGAGAGATATGCTAGAGACCATAATGTTCCTGAAAGGAATGAATAAGATGAAATTTGAGGTGCTATTTAGCAGGAACAGTGGATCATGAACATGGGCACATGAGTAGAAATTGGCAGGGGAGAGGTTCAGGTGGGATGCAAAAACTTTTTTTTTCTGTGAGGGTAGTTAAACCACGGAACAGTCTGCCAGCTGATGTGGTGGGTGCCAAAACCATTAAAGCTATCAAGCATGGCAGGGACAGAGTGAAGGGCTGAGAAGTTATTCAAAGCAGTAGCAGTAAAACTGGGAGAATGGGTGTAGATAGTGTGGGCTAAAACCATGTATAGACAAAAGGTGTAGAGATATGACAAGGTGTTAAAGGGAGACTGGATAGACCTTTTACTGCCATCATTGTCTATGTTTCTGCTTGGGTATCCTGAGCATCACAAAAAGCAGGATGGATTATAGACCTGCACTATTTAGGGGTAGTTGGTCTCTGATGTGATCATGGGATAGTAAAACTGTGTAAATAATGTTTTTTTTTTGTTACTAACACTTGCAGGTGACATACAGGAAAAGCCTGAACCAATGTCACCTCTTACAAATACTGTCTGCAGTAGTCCTTCTTTTCACAAATGTCGTGGCCTAAAAATTGCCCACATAAATGTTTGCAATTGCACAGCTAAGAAGTGAGAATGTTTGATGTTTGGATTGTGCTGCATAAATCCAGACATTTTAGTCAACAGTGAATCTGGTATTATTCTGACAACAGCTACTTCAGAAACTGATATCACAAGCTACAAAGTGTTTAAGAGAGATATATTAAATAGGAGGTATGGCAGCATACTGCTCTTTGTTAAGGAAAACATAGCTGCTATAGAGATAGTCCCACCCTCCCACTCTGACACGCTGCTGTTTGTAAATGGATAATTCTTCAAATGTGCCTAGAAACAAATTAAAAACATAAGCATGTGCTGTGTCTACAGGCCTTCTTCTGGAGGTTTACAGTGGTTAAATTATCTGACAGACAGGTTCCCAGTCCATGGCCTAGGTGAACTAAATATAATGGGTGACTTGACTCTAGAGTGATATGGAAAAATATTAATACCTATAAAATAAATACTGAATGATGTTGATCTGAAGCAAATTATCATGGCTTTTACCAGACATAGTACTGAATCATTGAAGGGGAACTAAAGTCAAAAAGTGCTTTGATTTCTAGGTGTAGTCCTAGTTTGTCCTTCACTTCGTTTGCTGTAAAGAGTTATTTTTAATTAATTTTCCTGCTAGTTTTATGGCCCCTTGGGGTCTCCATGTTTGTATTTTTTATGGCTCTTCTTTTCTTACAATGCCTTCTGTCCATGTGACAGTGATGCATCCAGGACAATTAGTTCAAAAAGAGCTGGGTTTTTTTTCTGCTAAAAGGGAACTGTCATCATTGTACTAGTAAAAGCACATATAGGTCATGATTAGCTAAAATGGATGAGTTGGACATTTTGTAAATACCTGAATTGTTGAAATCTTTAAGCTTATCTGGTTGATCCTGCAACCTTCCACTGACTATTATTGTCTCCAGTCCCCCACATCCAGCCTTCTGATGACGCGACTGATGGGCTAAGCTGCAGGGGACTCCTATCTGTATCAGCCACTACAGTTGCCCAAAATTAAAAAGAGATATGAAGCGCATGTTCATGGTTCTAATGGTGGTAGTGATTGACTGAGAAAAGCACTTTCCTTGGTGGATCAGTACCAGCAGTGGAACTGTGAACATGCGTTTCTTAGCTCTTATTATTTTGGAGCAACTATAGTGGCACATAGGAGTCTCTTGTGGCATGGCCCATCATTTGCATCATCAGAAGGCTGTCAGCGGGGGGACACTGAGACAATAATGGCAGATGGAGGTTCAAAGGATCAATCAGATAAACTTAAAGATTTAAGAATTTGAACTATTTAACAATGCCCTTCTCATCTGTTTTAGCTAATCAAGACCTATGTGTCCTGTGTTTTTACTTGTACAATGACGACAGTTCCTCTTTAAGTGTACATCAGTAGAGCTGTGATTTAAATCATTCTTCTTATACAGGGAGCTCTCATAAAGGCTAAATTTGCAAATGACAAACACCTGAGGGATATATGAGTGGGTTTTGTGTAAGGAAACAGTTGGAGTCTTCACTAATAATAATAGTATTGGTAACCTGGGGTGATTTGTGTGCCTTTTTGTGGTTGTGTGTAGTTTAATAAAATAAAAGTTTTTGAAAACAAATAATTCACTCCTGCTGGCTAGACCTAGACACATAGTTAGAAAACAGAAAGTAGGAAGAGTAATTTAGTTGAAGCCAGACTATCAGGCTACTTACAAGAGTTTGCTGCTTCAGCAGTTATTACTCTCTTAATCAATGGTCCTGGATGCATCATTATCACATTGGACAGGAGGCATTGTAGGAAAAAGAAAAGCCATAAAAATGCAAACAAAGAGACCCCAGGGGCCATAATACTTGCAAGCAAAGTTTATAAAAAAAAACTTCTTACAGCAAACAAAGGAAAGGACACTCTAAGACTACATCTACAAATCAAACCACCCTAAACAACCTATTTACTTGTAAATGTTGACTCTAGTTCCCCACTCACTTCTGGACTAAATATTCATGAGGACAAACGATAGATTGACAGTGACAGGTAACGTTATTGACCTTGTCCATGATGCAATCACACCCCGGTTTTCTGGGCCTAGCACAATTGAATCCTCCACCTTCAGCCAGAAATTAAAGAGTTTCATGCCTACACTGTATTCTACCTAGAGAATACCGAGCTATGAATCTGGAGACCCAGAAAATCTGGGTTTAAAATCAACAGCTATGACTTGAACACTGGAAGGGGCCAATTGGCCTTTTCTGCCAATGTTGTCTATGTTTCTATACTGTTTGGTGCTGAGCAAGTCACTTAAAGCAACGGTGCATCAATGTGGCAAAAATTTTGACCTACTGTATACTTTTTTATTCTATTTTAGATTACTCCTTATCTATTGACTTGTATGAAATCCTTCTTTCCATAATCTGATTCTGCTTTAGTACTTTTTTCACATCTGAAATAATAAAAGGAGTGCTCCTTTTAATGTGGCATGTACCAGGTTTTCATCAGTATTCTTGGCTGTTTTTGTACATCAGTTGTTTAAAATCACTTCTGTTGTGACTAGAATGACCTAGCATGCAACAGGCAGTGCTCCCTGACCTTATAGAAGAGTAGGTGTTCAAAAACAGCGGAAATATTAAAAAGAGGGCTCCTTTTATTATTTCAAATGTGAAAAAAAGTACTAAAGTAGACTCAAAACAGAAAAAGAAGGGTATCATACACGCCAGGAGATAATGGTCAATCTAAAAGCACAAACAAGTATAGATAAGAATGTTCACCTGATTAATGCACTACTGCTCCTTGTGCTCCTGTGACTCACCTGGAAATGAACTTTAGCCCAGTGTGCATTTGCTGATCAAAAATTCTAAAATAAAAAAGAAATAAACAATGCACTGTCTGTTACTGATTGGTCATCAAATATTCTGCTAAAGGTGATGCCACTGCTTTAGACTACCGTATATCTTAATTTACTATTAAAGCTCATCAAGTTGCTTCTATAACTAAAAGAAGAGTCAGAGGAGTCAACACTCAGTGGTTGACTGGTCACATACTAAGCTTGGTGAAAACCAGAAATAAAGCCTAGCAATAATTCAACACATCCAAATCAAGTAGTGATTGAAACCTATATAAGTAAATAAAGAATAACTGCAAGCAGGGAAGAAAATGTACAAAGTCCAGATATTCAAAAAAAAAAAAAAAGAAAAAACAACAACAACAAAAAAGAAACAATATAATAGTTTGACCAATCCTAAGAGGTTCTTGAAAGGTACAAATAATCTGGTACAACATGCCAAAAAGCTATACCTAGCACAATTCACGTTGGAGATATACATGGGGTGGACTCTTTAAAAGGAAACTGTCAACCCCCTTAGGTCTCAAAGTGTCCCTAGTTTAAAAAACACATTTTATGATTGCCATACTTCTGTAAAGATTGTTGATGTACCTGGTAGTTTGATTCTAACCCTTATTTTCTTTAAAAAAGTAAAAAAACAGACTGCCCAACATACTGGTGTCATCACACCAAAACAGGTTTGTTTACATTCCTTGATCAACTCCAAATGCAACTTTCCTGAACTTGGGAACACCCATGAAACAGTCTAGCCCCTCGTGATGCACTGGGAGATTATTAGGCTACTGCCTTATGAGTGAGTGCACTGTTTGTGTGTGTTTCTATTGCTCAACACATATGCAGTAGAACAGAGCAGGGATTGTAAACAAAAGCAAGGTTGTTTATAAATATACATTGCCATGCATTTCAGTTCTACTGAGCAAGGATACAGAAAAAACAAACAGCAACATCAGTGAATTTTAGAGAGGGTAAGCAATCATAAAATGTGGGGTTTCAACTAGAATTAATATGATGAAAAACAGGTTGACAGTGTCCCTTTAAAAACTGATATCTCTTTCAACAATGGCTTTACGAATCTGCTGGACTATTAAAGAGGCTTCCTTAATAGCGCACCTGCTGGTGTCTATAGAGTGCCTAATTTACCACGTACCAGGTTCCATCTAAGAATGGTCTCAGTTAAAGAGATGCTTAATTTACTTCTAAAAAAATTAGGTGAATAAATGTGTAGCGGTAATGGACTTTTATCTAGGCTCCTGAAACAGTCTTTACCTGTGATTTCTAAACCATTCACCTCAATTTTTTTTATATTTATTTTGTTTCAGGGCACGTACCAGTTGTCTGGAAACCATTCATTGTGGTTTCTGTTCCAAAGAGGGACTTACTGCTAAAATAAAAAAAAACTACAGACCAATCTCCCTTCTCTCAGTTCCAGAAAAACTGCAGGAAAAACTGATACATGAACAAATGTGATCTCACATAAAACAGTATGAACTACTGGTTAGAAATCAACATGATTTCAGAATATGGGCACAGAAGGATCAATTGTCCATCCAGTATGACCAAACTGGATGGACCATTGGTCTTTTCTGCTGTCATTGACTATATTTCTATGAAAAACAACATAGGATAAAAAAAAGTTCATTGGATAGTTTAGCTGCCAGAATGCACCATGGTATGGAAAATGAAATGCTGATAGGAGCATTATTCATGGATCTGATGAAGGCATTTGCTCTTTTGGATCACAGTCTACTAAGTCAATTCCTGGAATGGCTGAGTTGTGGTCATTTCTCCTTACAATGGATTAGGAATCATCTGGATATCAGGACTCAGGTTGTTAATTTCTGAGTCTAATTTTCCACTACTTGGACTCCTTCAGACTGCATTTTGAAGCCCAGTACTACTCTTATTGTTTACTAATGCATCCCTTCCATTTGTGGGTGATCACAAGTTCTCCTGTATACAGATGATGCTGTAATTTGTACTTAAACATAAGTAAAGAAAATGAACACAAGTTACGGTGCTGATTTGAAGGAAATACAAAACTGGCTAGAAACAATAAGGCTTCAATTTAAGCAATAATACACATCAGGGTGTGTGTTGTTGTGAGATTTACACACACCACTGGTGTTGTGCGGCCCAAGGTTGCAGGCTGAATGCTGTTAATGCCATGCGGTGTGTATAAATCTCACAACAACAGACCCCCATGGAGTGCATTACTGCTTTTATAAAATGAACCAAGAGAAAAATGTGGTAATTCTTGCTAATAAAGCAATATTTTTTATTGTTTTAATGGTTTTTAGTGTTTTGTTTGTCCACCTATGAAAAATAGTCCCAGTATCATAGAAACAAATCATTGAAAAACAAAGAAGATGACTGAATGTAAATGTAGATACAACTTTTAATGCATTTTTTTACCAAACTGCAAAATAAACATTTGATTGGTTAACAAAGAATATTTGAAATTTTGTTCACAAGATTACAAATTAACCATTACTGAGTTAAAGATGTCGCTATGCTATGAAACAATTAACATAGAAAACCGGAAGTAGAAGCCATTTTTTAAATCAATTACATTTTATTTATATTACATACATTATATTTAAACATTTAGTTTTTTCATTTAGTTGTTTATGATCTGAAAGTTTATGTTGCATGTACCGTTAAGTTGTTTAGGTGAGGAGTTAGTGATTGTTCTGTGTTTGTATTGTTTCTTGCTTCATCATTTCTTTTGTTGTCCTGGTCTGATATGACTGTGGAGGTGGCTGATGGGGGATGTTTGCTTCTGTCTAGTGCTATAGGTTGATTAGGATTGATTCCAGATAGTAAAGTGCTCTACCTGCTTCTTTCATTTATGTCTGGTCCCTAGTAGCTTCTGAGTGAGGATTGTGCTTTGTTGCCTGTGACAGCCATTATTTCTTTTGATTCTAGGCCCACCTTTGCTAATAGGGTGACTGTAGTTGCTGGTATAGAGTGGTTGGAATACTTTTTAGGTAGTCCTGCTCGTGTACAAATATGGGGCAGCATGCCCTGCAAATAATCCCCCCAATTGTTTCAAATGAGTATCAAGTTGGCTGCTTCTCCAGTACCTCTTATGCCATTTTTTTGGGGGGGGGGGTGACAGAATAGTGATGAACGTCCTGGAGTTAGTTTTGAAAGGTATTTTATGAAGTTACTGACTGGGCAGAGAGGGTTTCCAGGTGTTTTGAACATGTACCCACATAAATCTTCCTTCCTTACTGGGGTCATGCACTGTAGGGTGACTCTTAGTGTGTTCATTGAATGAGTTGTCACATATCTTAGCCCATTTTCAGCTGTTTTTACTTCAAATGAGTGTAGTGTGAGTTTGCGGACTCCTTCGTTGTCACGGCAGGCTAGATGTTGTTGTAGATGGAACCATACTCTATTTACAAGTTCTGTTGCAGTGTTTGGACTTAGTGCTGGAGACTTGTGCAATGTTTCTAGATCCCTACTGGAGAGAAGTGGATGATGCAAGGTTTTGTTATTTCCATCTCTTCTCACTGTTTTTATGCAGCCTTTGAAGACATTATTTGTTATGCTGAATTCTGTGTCTTGCATCAGATTTATGGAGTGGCTTAGCAGTGGATTATAAAGGAAATGATTTATGCTTGTGTGGAGACTTACAAAAGCCCTACATCCATAGGCTTCTCCATGGCTATTTTGTATAGTGCCATACCATCTTCTGAGAATTTCATTCGGTGCCATTACTGGGATGTTGTGGAAGTCAATTGTTATATTTTTTTCCTTTTGTCCAGCCTGTTAAGACTGTGATTGACCATTTTGTTTGTCTTATTGTTGTTTTCTCATTTCTGTTCAGTTCTAATAGGTTCAGATCAGTTTCTGACACATTTGAATGCCATGTCAAGCTGATTTGCAGCTATATAACTGAAACACTTGAGGGCAGAATTTCTGGATTACTATACTGAGTTGCTGTGGTACCATTAGGTGGTGTCACTGTTAGTGCAGGATTTCTTATGCCTATGGGTTGTTCCTACCCCACATGAATTGGACTTTCTGTTGCTCTAACTTGAGGATGAGGGTCCTGTATATTAATTTACTGTGTTTGCTGAATAACTGTGTTGCTGCTTCTGGCACTAGAATACCTTTTTTGACTGTCACCCGTCTTATACTCATTAAAAGAGGGTGTCAGGGAGAACTGATGGGGAGCTGTATTTGCTGTAGGATATTTCTGCATAAAAAACACAATAAATATTGATGTTCACTCAGACATTTGCCGAAGTCTGAGTATTCAATTGCTATTTTCTTTCTATTCTATTTCTGTAAGTACTTCTATTTCAAACATTAAAAGAAACATTTATGAAACATTTATGTAGTCCAGTGCTATTTTATTTTATTTGATCTGACAGGGACAACTGTTGATGAGCTGTATTTAGTGAGGGCAGGTTGTCCATGTTTTGACAGATTCAGGGCAGAATGACAGTAGTTATATTCTATTTCTATTAGTATTGGTATTTGAAATAACAAAAGAAACATTTCTAAAGCATTTAATATGTAGTCTTTTCTGTCATGAGTGCTACTTTTTTTTGCATGAGCTACCAGGGACAACTATTGAGGAGCTGAATTTGGTGAGGGTGTGTTTTGCATATTTACAGAGATTCCAACCCCAGTTAGGTCTCGCTGGACTGTATTTTATTTAACATGATCTGACAGGGACAGCTACTGATGAATTGCATTTGGTGAGCAGTCAAGGACAGTACTGTACTATAGCTTTCACATTTACAAGGCCTTTTAAATTGTTTCTACAGCACAGCCCTGTGCATGCATAATTTCTAATAACTCTGCTGTTGAGCTGCTGTTTCTATATTTTTGGTTGCAATTTATAACATAAATGATTAGGTTTCAGCATTGTGGCCAGTGTGAGGGTGGTTCTGCATACTTAAGACAGATTCCCACCCCACTTACTGTAGGTTGAGATCACTATTTGTGCTGGCAGAGGGTGGAGCTGGTCTTACTTGAGGTGGAGGTACCCCAGGCAGGCTATCTGAGCTCCTTGGTGTCCTCTGAGGTCACTTCTCAGTCCAGACTACAGACAATAAAATGTTAGTAGGAAGTCATCTACAGAGCAAGTCAGCAGATTATAAAAGGTACGGTGCATATTTACAGACCTTATTTTGGTTACTTTTCTACTCGGCTGGCTGTGTAGCTTTTCTTTTTGGAAGGCATCCATATGTTTAAGCTGTGCCAGTTAGCCATTTAAAAAATGGTGGTTTGAACCCACACTCTGTGTGGTTGTTATGGGGCCGGTGGTGGTCAGCTGGGACTTTATCCATGTGTTTGTTTTGAGTTTTACACACAGGTAAGGTCCCAGACTGACCAATTGGGTTCTGTGAATGCTCTTGCTCATTTTATAATAAAGGTTAAACAAAAACATTACTAAGTTGTTTGGCAAAACACCCATGATAAATACTCACAAAAATGACTTTAACTTGTTCCTGGCTAATAACTCTTCCTGTTCATTGCAGAGTATTTCTAATATCACCAGAAAGGTAAACCACATCTTTGAATGTTAAACTGATAAAAACTCTGCTTGAGTCTGAAGGCCAGGATTGTTATCCACAGAAGAACCTTATGCCCCACTAGACGTACTAGACTATGATTCCTTAGTCTGTGACCTTGCTCCAGTTACTGAGCTCAACAAAATAAAATGTTTTTAATAATGTTGCCAGATTTGCCTTGATAGTAGCCCAACAAACATACCACAGTCACCTCTTTTTTTTTTCAAAACTAAATTGTCTGCAGCTAGAATCTAAATACATTTATAACATTAGTTTCTTAATGCATAAGTTTCTAGAGCACAGTAGACCTAGATATCTGGAGTCCCACCTGGTCACATACACAAGAAGTTGGAAAAAATGTATCCATAGAGGAAAACATGTTAAAAGTTTTGTTTATGATTTCCACCTTTCTCTGTTCATCTTAAGATGTTTGACTCCAGAGCTGGTAGAGTCTAAAACTCTATTCTTGTTCACATTAGGTCAACCAGCTTGCTAGGTGACTTCAAAAGGACTCTCAACATTACTTGTTCATGAATGCAGCGTGTAAATGCTTTAATTACAGTATACTATATATACCTTCCAGTAAGTTATATGTAAATCTGTATCAGGATTATCAGTATCTCCCCTCCATCCTGTAGCTCTCCCCAGGGTTCCCTCTTCTCAGGTATATTATTTAGTGCTTCTTTGCATTGTGAGGAATGCTGGGAGAACAACTGATGCACCACTGAAGCAAGCCTAGTGCTCTGGAGACCTCGAAGGAGCCAACTGTTCCGAGGTTGCTATACGCACTGAACAAGATTTAGAACAGGTATGTCATTGTTATTTCTACAGTAGCAACCTGATGAATTAGTATGATGTGTGGGCAACAGCAGGCCCCAAGTTCTCTCTCTCTCTTTGTTTTATTTTAGGTACCGGAGTTCCAGTGTTTCTCAGAGAAGTAGCTTTATTCATTGTGCTCTGATGTATCAAAGAACGGAAGGCATTCTGACAATCCCAAGCACCCTGAACTTTGTGACCATGGGGTGTAGATGACTGGAGAATTCACTTGAAGCAGGCCCACTTTGACTGCCGGAACACTGGTACTTTCACAGGTTTGAATCCTGATCCTTGAGACACCAGGACACCTCGCCAAAAGGAACAGTCCAAGACATGGATAATTTGGTTAAACCGAATCAAGGATGATCTGTGAGTGAGCCAGACCCAGGAGAGATTTGGGAGTTAGAACTGGGAGAGACTTTGGATTCTGTGCCTGAATACATCAAGCTTAAGGTACTTTTATATTTTACAGGGACACAGCTGTAATTTACCCTATCCCATTTAAACACCTCACTAATGAGTTGCAGGGGTTGCTAATGTGAAGCTTAGCAACTTCAATGAATTATCCCCTTAGGTTACCATTTTTGGCACAGCACTTTTATAATAAAACTAACTGGCACCCTGGCAAGGTTCTGTTGAACTTTATCAAAATGCGGATGACCCTCACTCCTAAGGTTGGAACCTGTATAGCAAGTGACTGGACAGGAAGCTGAGAAAGCTTTGGCTGAACAGATGATTTTCATTTTTTCAGCTACTCAGAATTGTTTACTGTGTCCTGAATTTTTCAAGAGACTTCTCAGTTACCAAGTTGTCTATCTTCGGAGTAACTGTTAACCCTGTGGAATATAGACCATCAAACTGTTCCTCTCATTTGTGTTTAAATGCAAATGTAGATGTATGTAGACACTTATTAATGCACACACATGCTGTTCCTTTGTACAACAAATTGCTGCAAAAGTCATCTGAGTTAGCACTGTGTGTAACCTGCTCTACAGGATACCGAGCACCCTGTTACTAATATATGCAGCTCAGCCTGTCATAAGGCTATTAACCTGAGATTTCAGTCATTATTTATGAATACTTTCAAGTTTCAAGTTTATTTATTTTATACTAGAAAGGTATGTGAGCAAAATTGCCTGTTTTCATAAATGTCCAGTTTTTGAACAGTTAACATAAATTAATAGATACATGTACAAGTAAAATGGCTTAATATATACAGGGTGACAACACTGACATTTGATGTGGACAAAAGGGTTGTAAGTTTGTATATACAGAAATAAAATAAGATATAGGCCTAAGAGTGCAGAGGTTAAGTCACAATTGCAGGCAGAGAGATCTGGTTATCATACATTTGACACATTTGATATATTTTAGACTAGAAGTGGAGAAACAGGTTCAAACCTTTCATTATGATACAGACTAAGTGAGAGTTATGGTGTGGGAGGTATGGCCACCTTGAGAGCAGATTGAGCAGGTGTATTTGTAGTATACAGTAACTTGTCAAATATGGTGTCCTGCACCCCTGGGGTACTGTCAAAGGGGGTGAGTAGATGGACCCTGGTGGGTACTGGCAAGGGAGCAGACATCACTTTTAAGTAGTGTAGAGAGAGCAGTTGCAGGATTGTTTTGAGAGAAAGTGGCTTTTAAGGGAGCTCTGAAAGGCACTGGTGGAGTCACATGCCAGAATTGAGGGGGGAGTTGATTATAGAGCTTAGTCCCAGCTTATGTGATGGAGTTTTGTGCCAGTGTTGTGTGATAGAACGAGATGTTGAAAACATTGGTCATAGCTTCTCTAGTCTTGCGGGAGTGGTAGAACTTGGGGAAGAGGCTGGAAATGCTATGGTGAAGTTTGTCAAGGTGGACACTGTGAAGGAAGGAGAGTCTGTTGATATTGAACCAGTCTTCTAGTCAAGGCCAGTCCAGGGCCTTGTAAAGAGTACAATGGTGAGTCCTCCTTGGGAGCATGGTAACAAATCAGATAGTGCTGTTGTAGCAGGAGCTAATTTTGCTGAAAAGTTGGGAGCCAACTGGTGGATCATAAATGATGGACCAGTAGAGCAGAATAGATAGGAGGAGGGAGCAGGTCAGGCAAAGTTGTGATGATGGGATGAGGAACCGCCGAGTCCTGTAAAGCAGCCCTAGCCTCTGGTGGGATTTACTGATGACATATGAGACATGGTTGCTGAAGGACAGATGTGGGTCAAGGAAGATGCCCAGGTGTTTAAATTCTGATACCTGTTCTATGCTCACCCCAAGGTTATCAGTGAGGGTTAGGTTATGGGATTGAGGCTTCCTTAGTCCAGAGAACACCATGAATTTGGTTTTCTTGGAGTTGAGGACCATGCCTTTGTCTGAGAACCAAGTGTGAAGTTTTGAGAATTTGGTTTGAAGGTGTGTGATCATCACATCTAGGTCTTTGTTGCTGTAGTAGAGCACAGCATTATCAGCATGCATAAAGGACCAGTTTAGTATTGGAGCAGATTTCAGGGAGGTTATTCATGTAAAGTGTGAAGTGAAGAGAAGAGAGCCCAAGATAGAGCCCTGGGCAACTCTGTACTTAATGGGGCATGCAGAAGAGAGGTGGCCATCAATGGTGGCAATTTAAGATCTGCTGGAGAGATAGTTCTTAGCCCATTTCATGGCATCAATAGGCTGTTGCAGTTCTGACAGGGTGAGCAGAAGGAGATTGTGGTCGACTAGATCAAAGTCTTTTGTCAAGTCCACAAAAACAGAGCCAGTGTACATCCCACTATCTATGGCTCCATAGATGTCTATGGTGAATTTGAAAAGGGCTGTCTCTGTGCTGTGGGAGTCCCTGAACCCATGTTGGGTGTGTGTGAGAATGTGTTGCTTGTTATGGAAGGAGGTAACTTGGTTGTGAACCACCTTCTCTAGTATCTTAGAGAGGGGAGTAAGTAGAGAGAGAGAGAGGTCTGTAGTTGCTGACCTCTTTTCTAGACCCTGATGTAAGCAAGGGTTTGACAGTGGCAGTTTTCCAGATGTGAGGAACATGATGGAGCAATTTGAGATATTTAGAATGTTTGTACTAGGGACAGCAAGAGAGAAAATAGTGAGTTTGAGGATTTTGAAATTGATCCCATGCACAACTTTGCTTGGATGTGGATTGCTACAGAGGATAAGTTTGATAGTATCTGAGGCTTTAAGGGCTTGGAAGTAGAACTTGGGCAATGAGTCACATTGAACTTTGATGGGCTGGGGCCTGGCTTAGTCGGCAGTGACATTATGAGGGTTTGAAGTGGAGTGTGTATATTTGTCCAGGTCCACGAAAAATTTGTTGAAGATATCAATTGGTTACCCCTCCCTGACAGCAACATTTCACCAGCGAGGTCCTCCACAGTGACTACAATGCCATGCCGCTGTGGGAAACCCGCTGGAACATGGTGCTGTCTGTCGGGGGTCCTGTGCCCCACCAATCAGCTCCAACTTGGAGATGATAATCTTTAAGTGGGGGGTGCAGGGGTGCAGCCCCCCACGTGTGGGATTCGGGGAGCAAAGCCCCCCAAGAAAACAAGGATGGACAGTGTGAACTGGCAGCCAGCTGCAGAATGTGGTAGACCTGCTGGTGTCACTGACGGGGCATTCAACAAAAATGTTGTTGCGCTCCTGTCATGGATCCGATGTCAGTGACCTCAGCTGGGTTACTGGTTGCTATTCACCTTCAGATAGAGTGATTAGTTCATTTTTCCTGAACCTACCAAAGAGATTATTTATGGTAACCCAGAGTTGCTTGAGGTTAGCATTTCCCCCTACTTGCTTGTTGTGAAGGAAGCTAACTTTGGCTGACTGAACAGCCGATTTACATTTGTTACATAGGGGTTTTAACAAGTGAGAGGTGGGAAGAGTCTCCATGTATTCTGTGTTTTTTCCATGCCTTATCCCATTCCCTCATAAGCTTAAGTATGGCTGGAGTGATCCATTTGCTGGCATGCCCACGGACACGGGTTTTCTTTACTGGAGTGAATGTGTCACATATCTCAGTAAAGATGTCTGTGAAGTGGTGCAATACCTCCTTGAAATCATTCATTGTCAAGGTGATGGACCAGTCAACCTGTTCAAGGGGGAACCTAATGCCTGTGAGAGCATTGTCCTCAAGCCTTCTCATGAATGTAAAATTGGGAAGTTGCTTATTAAGGTGGGTGGACCAGTGACAGAAAACTGCACAGTGATTGCTTATGCAATCTAGAAGGGTCCCTGCCTTGAGAATTCTTGCAGGGTTGGAGACAATTACCCAATCAATGAGAGTCTGAGCACCGGTTCTGTAGTTCATCCTGGTGGGATTTGAGATGATCTTGTGGAGCCCCAGATTGGAGATGATGAATTTGGCAGGATCAGATTGGCCAGAAACCCAGTTAATGTTAAAATCCCCCATGAGGATCCACTTCCTGTTAGGGGTAAGGGAGTCTTTGATTCCACGGAGTGCATCAAGGTCCCCTTGTGGTGTACTGGGGGGTTAGGAGCTAAGCAGTGGTGATAGCTATCATGTTGTTAGCCTCCAGACTCAGGTGTATGTAGAGGGTCTCTAATTTCAAAGGAGGAAAACTAGGGCAGAATTCATGGAAAGAAAACTGTTTGGAGATGTAGAGCATGCAGCCCCCCCTTTCTACCTGGCCTGTCCTTTCTGATGGGGATGAAGCCATCTTGTCTGAAAGCCATGTTTCAGAGAGAGCTAAAATATCAAAGCTGTTTCCTTTTACCCAGGCCTGAAAAGCATCTTTCTTGGCAGAGAGGCTTTGTATAGTGAGGAGGATTGGGCTGACATATTTGTTTCCTTTTCCAGGATTACCTGGGGATTGGTGGAAGGATTGTGTTCACTTGATGAGAGAACATAGTTGACTAGTTTTGATGAAGTAGAAGTGGGATTGGGGATAGAGGAGAGCTAGGAAGTAACTGGGCGAATAAGCTTAGTGTCTATTCCTCTAGCTATATTATTCAGTTGCAATCAGTATCTGCAATAAGTACCAGGAGATAAGTGTCAGGCAGACTGCATCAGTAGCAAAGGATTGTGATAGGGCATTGGAATAGTAATGTTCCTTGGGTGGCCTGGGTGGAACTGTGTCTGGTCCCAGTAGTGAAGGATTGGTATTAGGCAAAAGAGAAATGGAAGCCCTATAGTGGCTGAGACTTATGGTGCAAAATCAAAAGCAGCAGTGCTGTGAAGGCCCTCTAGTGGCTGAAAATTATAAGGCATGAATGGAAAAATGGGGAGATAGCTAATCAGCAATTCTGACTACCTCTATGTAAGAGAGAGTCCAGATGGTGGGGATGGGTGGGGAAACACTGTGTAGTGGTGTAGAGAAGAGCAGAGTAAGCTGAGACAGGCTGTGGTATTTCAAGAACACAGCAGAAAGCTGGGTGTAGCTGTGGTCCGAGTTTCAATTACCAGCTAGCAAAATCAGCCTAAAAAAGAAGTAATGTAAATACAAAGAACAAAAATAACCCCCGATGATGCTAAGATAGGACTCAGAGATCCCTGAGAGTCTGTAGGGAGAGCGAGCAGTAAAGGAACCAGCAGTAGCACTCACAGTAAAAATTGCGCCAAGTTCAAAATGTGAACAAAGAAAGGCTCAGCAGTGTCTGCATGGTGTCCAGTTTCAGAAACCTTAATTGTCCTTGGTGGCAGGCAGCAGGGGAGCTGCACCTGGGCATGGTCTGCCTGAGTGAGGAGGGTAGCTGAAGAGAAGAGAGAGAAAGAATGTGGGTTAGGCAGATTAAGTATTGGTAACAGTGAGAGGTGCAAACAGGAGGGTCAAGATAGAAGAGAAGGTGAGAGAGCACTTTAGCAGGGGGCAGAGGAGGAGGGCAAGGTAATGAAAAAGTGAAGTAGAGAACAGTTTACAGTCTTATCAGCAGCAGTCTAAAACAATTTAAAGGATCCAGAGTAGCAGCACAGTCTCAAATAAATAAAAACAAACAAACAAAAAAAAAAGATCTTGAAGAGTTACATTAAATAAACTCTACTTGAGGTAAACTCCAGTTAAGGCTACAGTTGTGATGGCAGATAAGGTTGATCTAGGCAGATAACTATTCAGCAAGTAAGTCTAGGAAAATTACTATTAAGTATGTAAGAACATCAGAAATTAAACTTGGTGTAGGCTGACTTAATTGGAACAGGAAAGAAGCATTCCATATACAGAGAATATAAATCCAGCAGTAATTGAACTTAGGCTGGTACATGAATTGATTTGTGCTGCAGGGAAGACTTAAATAATTTCATGCATTACAGCCTTGCTGTGCAGAGTGTATAGTTTTGATCCTCTGAGGAGTTACAAGGAATATTAAAGTTCAATTTTATCAGTCTCAGCAGTGTGAACTGGAGACGTGCTGTGGTATTTCAAGAACACAATAGAAAGTCGGATCTAGCTGCAGTCCAAGTTTCAATTACCAGCTAGCAAAAGCAGCCTAACAAAGAGCTAAAGTGAGCAGAAAAAACAAAAATAACCCCCGATGGTGCTAAGGTAGGATTCAGTGATCCCTAAGAGTCTGTGGGGAGAGAGTACAGTAAAGGAACCCACTGATGCGCTCACAGTAAAAATGGGGCCAAATTCAAAATTTAAACAAAGAAAAAGCTCAGTTAGTTGTCCTTGGTGGTGGGTAGCAGGGGAGCTTCATCTGGGAGTGGTCTGCTTGAGTGAGGAGGGTAGCTTAGTTGTCCTTGGTGTCCTGCGGCAAGGGAACTGCACCTGGGCTCGGTCTGCCCGAGTAAAGAGGGTAGCGGAGGAGAAGTGAGCGAAATAATACTTCTTTCGCATATACTTTAAGCACCTTTTAAAGTGGCAGAAGCTACATTTTTAAACTATTTTATATTTTTTCCTACTATTTTAAAGCAGTCTCAGTGCATTTAGATTACCTTACAGCAAACACACATCCTTATAAATGCTCATTGAATGAAATAAGTGCATTGTATCAGGTGATTCAAGTGAACTAACTGACTTAAGTGAACAGAGTGAATTAAGTGAGTCTAGTTTAACTCTGCTACTGCTGTAAGCACAGTTATGTTCTTTCTATGCATTTATCTCCTTAATGGCTTAGGTAGTATAGTTGGCTTATTCAGCTATTTTGAATATTTTATTGACTTTTACATATTCTCAAGTCTTCAGTCTATTTGAACCCTACTGAATTTTATTGAATCAGTTTCTTCTCTCTTTTACTTCTTTTTCTGTATAACTCACAGGTTTTTTTTGTTCATAGCATTAGATCTTTCATATTGTTGATAGCTGGTCATATAATGGCTGCCTGAGCAGATGTGCCTCACTGAGGCGCCTGAGCTTTTGCCAAATTTTTATTTTATATGGTCACTTTACTCACCAAAACTGCTGTTATGGTTCCTCTGTAGTCTCTGCTTCTGCTGCTGTGGTGGTTGGACAACTTCTCCTGCATTAATGGATGCCTAGATGAAGTACCTGCTCCTGAAGCACACCCCAATGCCTACCCCAGACTGAGATAAAAATTCCTAACAGGCTAAAGCGTATCAGGGCGGGAGTGCCGATAATGCTACACCCTAGACTGCTCTTATAGAGTCCAGGTTCTTGGAGGAATGTACTCCCATTAAGGACACATTGCAGATTTTAGTGGCTGACATACAAAATATGCACATGTCCATGGAAGCCCTAATTCGCCAAACCAGAGACAATGAAGCTTGATTTTTCTTTTATTGACCTTTCTGGACAAGCAATTTATCAAGGGCGAAGTGTTTAGGTGGAACAATAGGGGCTCTAAATATAAATTAAAAAGTAACAAAGAGAGCGGGCACTCTTGCCGGGTACCGGAGTGCAGAGGAAATGCCAAAGATAGTACCCCATTGAGTAAAACGTCAATAAAATCTTGAATAAAATTTGTGACCTTGAGCTGCAGTAGGGTGAAAGAGATTCTGTATTGTCCAGGATCTCCCCTATACAGTTTGGCAAAGAAGAATGACTCTGCACCATATGGTTTCAAAACTAATTGCTGCTGGGATAAAATACCAGGTCTGTGACCCCACTATCCTCCAAGTTCAGCAGGGAGGTCAGTGGCAAAGTTTTGATTCTTCAGAGAAAGTCAGCACTGAATTAAAAACTTTTCCCAGACCTGTTTAGGTGATCTGCCTGTTATGGACATGTGGGGAAGCACAAAGTCAGATTCAACTGTATTTTGCAGATTATGTCATCTTTATTTCTCTCCATGCTCAACTCTGTAAGTGAACTCTATTGTTTATTGTGCACTGCAGCCCCCTACTGACTAACTTAATATTTGAGATGGGCTCCATTGTTCCTTACCTGGCAGCTTGGTTTCACTCATTACCAGTATGAAGACTGCCTTGTTAATTGTCATCTACTACTCTGCTTATTGGCTCTGTGGCAGTTTATTTTCATGCTGGTAGCGAAACTGCTCTCTAGTGCAAGCTCAGCCCTCCTTCCAACCTTCAGACTGCAGCATCGCTTCTGAAGCCTCGCTGCAGTGCATATTTTTATCTGCATCCCTGCCTGGTACACCAGTGAAACTGGTCTTACTCTTTTGCTGCTACTTAATGGTTTTTCCCTGTTTTCTCTCCTGGACAATGTGGACAATGCTGCTTCTGCTGCTGGCTGTCACCTGTGTGCATCTACTTTTAAACATCCTGTTCTCTGAAATGACTTTGTGCTGCAAGTTCCATGTTATCCCCTTGCATCAGTGATGGACTGGCTGGTAAGCAGCTACAATAATTATACTCCCCCTGCAGTGTGGTTGGTGAATGATACTGAATCTGGGGATACATATTCATCTTTTGCCCTCATTTGGGAATATGTACTCCTTTGGACTTATGTACAGTATATTAAGTGCTCTTAATGGACTATTAGGGATCATGTTTTTTTTTAATATTTTGTAGACTGATCATCTCTCTAGAGATGTATGTCCTGGAATTTATATGGGGTCAATTGTTATGTAATGGGAAGCACTTTTGCACTACTCTGTGCTCATTTTTAATGGCATTTTTCTAAATGTGGCTATAATTAATGGTGTTTATTTATTTATTTATTTTTTTGGCAAAAAGGGGGAGGGAGAATTTCTGTGGGTGGTATTGATGTACATCATAGCCCAAGCAGCTATGAAAGGTAGATTGATTGGACTGGGGGATCAGTTGTTGTTTAATATGTTTGTTTGGGGTAGTGTTGTGATGGGGAGGGTTCCGTTATTCCTACTGCTAATACATGTTTAAGCTTTATATTGTTACTGTGGGGATTTCTGGGTTGGGGGGAGGGTTGCAAGATTTTTTTCCTCACACTGCAGTTCAATATGTATTATGACTGTTTTCATCCTATGTTATAGCCTATATGTTGTGCTCCAGTTATCTTAATTGTTTATACTTATCCTGCATTCATGAGGGGTTTCAGTCCTTGCATTGTGGTTTTGTTGTGGGGTTATTACAATAGAGAACTTTATTGGCTGTTTCCATTGGTTTATTAGCCATTGGGGGGGGGGCCTTTCTAAAGTACATTAGGTATGCTCTGTCTTTGTAGTATGAGATATGTTACTTGGAATGTTAAATGGGCCCACTCAAGGGTGAAGTGGTAGCCAGATTCTTAAGCATCTTAATCTGCTGCACTGTCACATAGCCTTCCTTCAGGAAACCCATCTGCTTGCCTCAGAAAACCTTCTCTTCTGACAGCTGGCTATTGGGTAGGCTTATGCAGCTGGAAACTCCACAACTCAAAGAGGTGTGGCTATTTTTTTTGCTAAAGGGTTTCAATTTCAGTTGCTGCAATCTGTGGAGGACCCACAGGGGTGTTATCTCTTGCTGCAAGGGATATTGGATCACTCTGAGGTCTTGTTGAACTGTATATATGGGCCCAATAAATATACCCCCGACTTCTTCTCCAGTTTATCCATTTTATTTGCACCCTATCTCCACCTTCCTATCATGCTGGTGGGGGATTGGAACCTCGTGTTTACCATTGATTTGGGTAGGACCAGTCAGAGGTGTTCTGGACTTTCCCTTGCTCAGCAGTCCTTCCATAAAATGACAGACATGGTGGGCCTTTGTGACCCGTGGCAACACTTGAATCCCTCCACTAGGGATTATACTTTTAATTCACCCTCCATAAGTCCCACTCCTGCATTGACTACTTTTTGGTCACCAAGACTGTCCTTCCCAGTATCCTGAGTAGTGGAATAGCACCGCGTGTCCTTTCTGATCATTCCCCAAAATGGCTAGAATGTAATTTTTTACCTACTATTCACAGGGATAAGACTTGGAAGCTAAATGCTCACATACTTATAGATGGTAAGGTACTAACTCAGATCAAGGATATCATAACCCAATTTGTGACTCATTACATTGGTTCCAACCCCAAGATAGACAAGGTCTGGTACACTTGGAAATGTGTGTTGAGGGGAGAATTTATACGATTGGCCACCACAAGGAAGCATAAGCAGGAAGCTGCTTCACTGCTTATTTTAAATTGTATTAAAGAATTGGAGCAAAATCTCTTTCCTGTCACTCCGGAGGAGGATTGAGCAACCCTAGCAGTACTCAGGGATACATATGTGGTGAGCCTGAGAGAGAGAGAGAGATAGAGCTGAATATGCTCTTCTCAAAACGCAAGCCTGCTATGTTGATCAGGGAGACAAAGTGAGTCATCTACTTGCTTTATGATTGTGGAAGCACGAAGACTCCCATCTAGTCCTAGCCCTTTCTTTCATAGCAGATAACTCCCTAAAAACTTCCCCTAGAATTTGAGTATTACTACCATCAGTTGTATGGTCCTTCTACCAATGCACCTTCTGGTGAGGAGACTAGAGCTTACCTGGCTGATATTTCCTTCCCTCAGTTGACCTTGGCCCAGCGCTCCTTTCTCAGTAGACCTATCATGTTGCAACAAATTTTAGAGGCAATTAGTTCCCTTCCTTTAGATAAAGCCCCTGGACCTGACAGATTTCTGTCAAACTTTTATAAACATTTTTACTGATGAACTAGCCTCCCTACTCCAGCAACTCTATTAATATTTTTGTGAGTCTGGGATATCAGATTCTATGTTGCTGGAGGCCACAATAGTGGTTCTGCAAAAGCCAGGTAAATCTCATGACAGGGTGACTAACTACCACCTTATCTTGCTCATGAATCAAGATATTAAAATCTTTGCCAATATTTTGGCTAATATAGTTACGCAAGTCTTGGAGGGACTGGTTACTCAAGAACAAGTAGGCTTTGTGAAAGTTCATAGCTAGATGGATCACCTACGTAAATTATCTCACATCTTCTCTGCATCCAGTGAGGCCTCGAAGCCCATGGCTTTGGTCTACCTGGATGTGGAGAAAGCCTTTGAAACTGGACTTTTTTTCTATAATTTAAAATTTATTGAAAGTTTCACTATACACAATGGACAGGGTCAAAACATCCATAGAATAATCCTTGAGACAAAACAGATTGACTGACCCCATCCCCCTGCCCCCTAAACACCCACCCGAAACCCCCCCAACATAGTCCCCAAGGTTTGACAGTCCATGACCACAGAGAAATTAGAGAAAGAATATTAAAAATTAGATAATATATATGTATGAAGTGAGGCCCGATCCGTTCATATTTGGAATTATTATTATTGATACTCGAGATAGTCTTCTCCACTCGGAGATTAAATAATAGCTCGTTTAGTCATTCAGAATAAGAGATAACCTCAGAACTCCTCCAATACTTAAGTACCAATTTTTTAACAAACATGGAAGTTAAGGCAATATGGAACTTACGCTTATTAACTGAAATCTGCGAGTAATCCCCGAAAATACAAACCTCTGGGATGAACAGGTCTCTCAGCCCAAGGAGTGGGTCGGCCTTGTCCCTTACAGCCTCCCAAAGGGGTAAGATCTTAGGACATTCCCAGAAAATGTGGAGCAGAGAACCCTCTGCCTGAGCACACGTAGTAAATAGGCTAGAGGAGATTATGCCCCATTTAGCCAGCTTCTGGGGATAGTGGTAGAGCTTATGGAGAATATGAAATTGCATCAATCGTAGCCTATCTTGTGTTACAAAATGATGGCAATTAATCCATATAGTTGTCCAGTCCTTATCCTAGTTTGGGAAAAAGGCCAACCAGAACTCTAGGGCCAAATGGTGCAGGGAAACGCCAACCATACAAAATATTGTACAACTTGGAAATACTTCGGGGAGAGTTAACCAAAGGGGCTCATTCTGTAAGGAAGGCAAAATCATAAGATATAGGAATGCCCTCCCCAAATTTTTTAGTGACAAGGTGTCTAAGCTGATGTACCTTGAAATAGTCACTTCCCTTGAGCCTGAATTTCACCACAATATCCTTAGCTGATAACCAAGTACCATCCTCCTTGAGAAATAAATGAACCTTCCTTCACCTAAGCTAGGTAACCATCTGGGGACAACATTCTGTTATCTATTTTAAAAGCAGGAGAGTTCCAAATCGACTGCTCCTCATCCAACCAATTTTTATATTTTAGGAATCTGCACAACTGTGAATGAATCCTCAGGGAAATTCCGATTGTTGTACCTGTTAGCTCCTTAGGTATCGAGACTGTGTTGAGGAAAAATAAAGCGGAAGGGGCAATGTTAACCGAACGGATCTTTTCCCTCTCAATTTTAAGCCTCGCGGGCAAATAACCCGAGGAATAGGAGACCATCCATTTTAAGTATTTGGCCGCACAACAGGCCCAGAAGTACATCCATATGTATGGGAGTCGTAGACCACCCTTGGACTTAGGCGCCACAAGCTTATAAAAAGCTAACCTAGGCTTCTTTTTAGACCAGATAAAATCACCAATCAAACTTTGAGCCTTTTTGAACCTGCCACTTGGCACATAGATGTCAAGTAGCTGGAGAGGGTATAAGAGACGTGGGAGAATATTCATCCTGACCAGGCTGACTATCCCCCAAAAAGAGATAGGTAGAGCCGACCATCTAACCAAATCAAGAGCCACTGTGGACAGTATGGCCTCCAAGTTGTGTTTAAAGGTACTCTTCGGATCTCCAGTTAACACAATGCCCAAATACCGCAACAAGTCTTTAGACCAGGCCAGACCCAGGGAGGTAATATCATTCTTAAAAACTTCATGATTTAGGGGGAACACAATTGATTTCCCTACATTTAATTTGTAATTAGATAATTTACTATAATGTTCGATTATATCCAACATGGCGGGAATAGAAGTTTCTAGGTGGGAAACAACAACAGGTGAGACTGGAGCAGCAGACTTTGACAGTCTTTCCATAGATGTAGCTGAAGGTACCAACAGAGAGACCAGCAACCATTCCCGCAACTGAGACCACTGCAGCACCACTGGTACCAGCAATACCAGGCAGCAGAGTGGCTGTCTGTAACTGATGGTCATGCCTCTCCCTGGAGTGTTTCTGTTGCTTGCTGCAGTAGCACTCACTGCAGGCTGTTCAGCCTCTACTGCCTGTGGGGCTCCTTTATGGGTGGCACTGGGTCTGGTGGTTGTTGTTTGTTGTCTTTCAATGACAATGTGTACTAGTGTTGCTGTAACAACTGCCACTGATATACACCCACTGGTTTGCTATTACTTGTGCCTGATCTCTACTATAATTATATTTCAATTGTTGGGGCAGTGCATTTTGCTCAGGGAGTGTTACGCCTCACTCCCATGTGTGCAACATTTTTTCTGCAACTGTGGAAAAGCACTGGCTGGGAATAGCCTTTAAGGGGATGTGCCATATTTTTTCTGCAGCTGTGGAAGTTTTGTGTATAGCACTCAGAGCAATTTCCCCTGTTTTCCTCAGCTACGGAACTTTTGGAAACTTAGGGAAGGTTTTGCACCTTCAGATTGTTTTGTTAATCCCCCTCTGTCTTTATCTTTTGACTATTGTTATGAAAAAGGTTTCTTCTGCTAATAGGTGGTTTTTTTTTTTTTGGTGCTTGTAACTGTTGAGAATTGTTCAGCTCATTTCACTTGTGTAAAATAAACACTGTCACTTTAAATGTTTAGAGATTAAAAACCCACCTATAGTGCTTACAAATCAGCCTTTGAGAAAGCAATCAGTGAAACATATCAGGTGACATAACAGGGAGGGACTCTCACTTTTGCTACCAGGAAGTACTCCACCGGCCAGTTTTCTGTTCTGGCTTGCAGCTTTTAAAAATGTTTAAACTGGACTATGAACTTTTTCGTGGTTTTTCCTGTGGACAAGGATACATTAACTTGCTACTATAACACAGGAATTGTGAGTTTGTTTTGATCTATTTTGTACACAGAAGAAAAAATATATATGCACTAATTTAAGATACTCTGTGTTAACACAATCTTTCAGAAGTGAAGCAATGCAAAGTGTGTTTGAACCTTTTGGTAGGTGCCAGTTCTACTCCATTTTCACTGTTTCTAAACTCTAACCAGGCATTACCAGTCCTAGGTGTGGCTACCGCTACACCAAAAACTTTGCATTTTATTGTGGCCAGCACAGCTTTAAAGACAAAAAAGTAAAAGCTTCAAGGTTATTTGGTAGCAAGAGGTTCTCCTGCTTAATGTGTCCACTGTTAGTGAATGGATAAGACATGGCAGGAACAGCATAATGAGGGCACCCGGTCTTTGAAGGACTTGGTTTTGAAGAGCATGGCAACTGATATCAATTTTTCTAATCTTTTATCTGATGAAACATTAAGTTTTGGACCTTTAAACAGTAATCAAGCTTTTGTAGCTTTTGAAAAGACAGCGTTTAAATTAAAGAGGTTATAATTTATTTATTTATTTAAAACTGGTGACTGGGAAAGGCACGCTGAGCCTTGGCTCATTTCCAGGTGCAACCCCGGTACAAGGTATACCATGAGAGCTAAACAAAGAAAATACAAGAGGTTCTAGTTACAGACATAAAGTACTACAGCAGTGAGCATGACAGCACAGTTAATTGCATCATCCGGGACATTCATGTCAAGCAGAATTGCGTAATCAGCATAAGTAAGTAAGTACAATTAATCAGCATTAATCAGAGGTTTGAAAATGCAGCTTAGGAACTGGAGACATGAAAGGAGTGGGCTAGTACCAAGATTGGACATTGGGTACTCAGAGAACAGAAGGAGAGGCAGTATGCATCAGGAGATTACCAAGTGGGCTATCCATCGATTGCTAGATCTGGGTCAGGAAGGGACCTTGAGAGCAGCTAGGGCAAGAGGGGGTGGGGAGGAGCCTAAGTAGCAGCTTAACAGCTGTGAGGAAGGGGGCCTAATGGAGGTTGGGGGGGAGATTGTTCCAGAGGAGGAGGAGGAGGAGGCGGTAGGAAAAGGCTTTCTGGCCCCGAGGCAGAGAGGGGGCATGAGGGTTGGAAAATGCGTGCACCTCTGTGGCGGAATGGGTTACCAGAGTAACTAGTTGGAGAGAGAGGTGTATGAGAGGTAGGGAGGGAGGGAGCCTAGCCAGTATTTAGCTAAGAGGGAGGCACTATGGATAGTCCTCCTGTGCCAGAGTGGGGTCAAGGACAGAGAGGAGTAGAAGAGGTAGTGGTGAGTAAGTGGGGGAGAAGCTGTGGTGAACCAACAGAAGAAGTCGAGAATGTTGTTGAGTTTTGAGAGGGATGAGGCTGGGGCAGAACTGTAGATGATGTCTGCATAGTCAGTGACTGGTAGGATGGTCTTACGTACGAGTTCGCTTCAGGTGGGAAGGGGAAGGCTGGCTTTATGGCGATAGAGGCGGGCCAGCTTGGGCCAGAGTTTGGTGCAGACTGCCTCAATGTGGGTGGAAAAGTTGAGGTGGCTGTCCAGCCAGACTCCCACATACTTCAAAGCAGGCACTATCTTGAGGGGGGAAATCTTCTAGGGTGCAGATGGGGGAGGCATGGGTAGGGAGGTGAGCTTTTGTCTAGTTCTGAATACCATAGTTACCATTCTTTTGGTGTTTAGTTTGAGCTTGTTTGTTTGGAGCCAGGTTTGGACCCTATTAAAGTCATTTTGAAGGTCAGGTAGCAGTTCATCAAGGGTGGGGCCTGAGGCAAAGATGATGGTGTCGTTGTTGTATAGATGTACATTTGAGGAGAGGCAGGTGGAGGGGTGATCATTTATAAAAAGGGAGAAAAGGATAGGGCTGAGGATAGAGCCTTGTGGAATGCTTGAAAGGATGGGTAGTGGGGGAGAGATAGTGTCCCCTATTTGAACAGACTGCTGCCTATTCTGGAGGTAAGAGCGGAACCAGTTGATAGCAGGCTGAGCAAGTCCAAAGGAACTTAATTTGCTGAGTAGCAGGGGATTGGAGACTGAATTGAAGGCTTTTGCCAGGTCAATAAAGATGGCTTAGGTGGTTTGGCCTTTGTCCATGGCAGTGAGAATGGAGTCAGTTACTTGTAGCAGAGTGGTGATGGTGGAGTGATGTTTTCTGAAGCCTGATTGAAAAGGGGAGAGGGAGCTGTTTGAAGAGAGAAATGGTGATAATTTGGAGAGCATGAGTGATTCTTGGAGTTTGGTGAGGGAGGAAGGAGTGAGATGGGTCGGTAGTTTCCTGGTTGGGAGGGGTCTCCACCTTTATGCAGCAGAAGGATTTTGGCCTTCCTCCAGGCAGTGGGGACAGTGGCAGTAAAGAGAGAGAGAGAGGTTGACTATGTGTGTTAAGGGAGCAGTGATGGTTGAGGTGGAGATGTGGAGCAGTCTAGGGTGCTGGCCATCTGGGCTGGTTATGGACTGGCTTAGAGTGGTGAGTGCAAAGTAGACCTCCTGGAGCATGAAGAGGGGGATGAAGAAACTGGAGTCAGGGGGGAAGTAGTGGGGTTGAGTGGAGGGACTGAGTCTGGTAGAGCACAGGAGGTGAAGAGCATGTTAAAGAGCTCGGCTACAGAAGCTGGGTCTTCAACTGTTCTGCCATTAAGCTGAGGACTAGGCTGGCTTGCTTAGTGGGGGTTGTCCATATGGGAGTTTAGTACCTTCCAGAAGGATGCTGGAGTGGCATTGTTATGGGTAAGTTATGCTTTGAAGTACGAGGCTTTGGACTTCTGAATTATGTTGGTGCATTTATTTCTGAGATGTTTGTAGGACTGGAGGTTGCAAGGGGCAAGGGAAGCTTTTTACTGTTTTCATGCCTTGTCCCTGGTCCGACATAGTGTGATGAGGTCGGAGGTGATGGTAACGCTTAACTCTAGCTTTCCTGAGGGGAGTGTGGCGGTCTCAGGTGCTTAGGAGGATGCTGCTGAAGTGGGATAGGGTGAGGAGATCTCTTTGAAAGCATAAATTGAGACAGACCATGTGCCATGTGATCTACACATTTTAAAATAAGCCACCTGTGGACACAATAAAGAAATGTTTTATTGAGAAGTGGAGATGGATCAGCCATAGAGCTAGTCATGAATATACTGATTTAATAGGTAGTCTGTGACAAGTGCGACTGAGATTGAGTGAACTGCAAAATGCCGACTCAATTGTGGCGCATGTCATGGGAGCTACCGATGGGATAGGGCAACTGGATGGGGGTGTTCACACATATAGTGACAGGATGTCACTACACATGTGTGTGCAGGGGGTGGGAGCAAACACACCATTGAGAGGCAGGAGGATTTTTGAGGGGTGGTGCCATGGTGGGCTGCTGAGCTGGCCCTGGGGTGTGGTGGATTGGTTCACAGCTTGGGTGAGAGTGCTGGGTTCGGGTCTGGGCACAGATATGTTTTTGTTGCGTCCAGCCTGAAATTTTTTTTTAAACATTTTGCACCCCCTCAACATGCACCCCCCTGAAGTTGAGAATTCTGAAGTAGGAGGGTGTGGGGGGCACAGCTCCCCCACATAAAACATTAAAATTGTATGTCCTCATCACTGTTTTGCTGTGCACTGGGGAGTCACATTGCCGTAATGGTGATCACCTTTTGGCAGTCGCCGTTATGACATAGAACCATTTAATATTATCTGAAAATACATTAATTAAAAAAGAAACAGAGACTGAGTCTAGATTAAGAGAGGAAACACTTAAGAAATTTAATGGAGCACTGCAGTCTGATCAGCAATTAGAAACCTTTACTGAACATTTACATAAATATAATGAGAAAATTAAAGCAGTAAAGAAATCCAAGTTTGAGATGGATGAGCGTGACTGTAAGGAGAATTGTGTTGTTAATTGAATAGCAAAGACAGCAGTGAACCAGGAAGTGCAGCAAGGAACAACCCCTATTAGCAGCCCCGTGGTTTTAATCCTGACAAGAAGAGAGGAATTGGAGCAAGAACAGGAGTGATTTTCAGGAGAGGATGAGGAAACAGACTCCACACCATTTGTACTATGGAAAAGTCAGTGGTTATGGAACCTGAACACTGGGAAAAAAATATAAGGCGGGAAGACAGAAAAAGAACCAAGAGGAACAGGCTTCTCTCGGGGCTGGAGGGCCAAGAGATGTTGAATGAGGTTCCAATAAATGTAATAAATATATCTAAGTCTGAAATAAGCAAAATGGAGGTGGATGTTCTGAATAGAGGATGTTCCTTCACACCAACAAAAACATTTAAATCAATTTGAGACAATCCTGTACTTTAATAAGCTCATTAGAATCCTAAGTTTGAAGGCTTTTTCCACAGGGAGGGGGGGAAGGGAAGGGAATGTACAGACTGAGTAAAACAGAGGCAAGCAAACTAACATGAATGCACAAAAGCATAATGAATCTAAAGTTAAATCAGACTTCTGCCCACCCTTGACTGCAGCATTACAGGATTTTTAAGATGCTGTGTAACAGAAATAATGAATTTTTATGAAAACAAAATGACTTACATTTTTTTCACAACATAAGTAGAAATGAGCAGGAATCCCTTGCAAGCTTATGGGAAAATAAGGAGATTACAATAAAACCTGCAGACAAGGGTTGAGCAATAGTGGTCATGGATAGTGAAAAATATGACTGTGAGGTAATATGTCAGCTATCCAACATTAAATACTATGAGAGATTAAACAATGATAAAACACTTATTTTTAAGACGGCTATTGACAACATTTTGAACAGTGTGAAAGAAGCTGATTTTATTACAAAAAAATGAATCTGAATATTTAACAGTTGATCCCCCTGCTTGGGCCACATTTTATATGCTTCCAAAAATTAACAAGGATTTGGCTAGCCTCCCCAGAAAGTCAGTTATGTCAGGTAGTAATAGTTTGACTGAGCCATTGGCAAAATATGTGGATTCTTTTTTGACAGAACTTGCGAAACGGGTTCCCTCATACATCAAAGATACTGGCGAAATATTGAGAATTTTGGAAGATTTACCTATTGAGGAAAATAGTATGCAGGTAACACTTGATGTCAGCTCACTGTATTCTAACATACCCCACAGGGAGGATTTAGAGGCCCTAGAGTTTTACCTAGAAACTAGAAGTGTGAAGAAACCACCTACAAAAGTTCTTATGGAATTGACAAGATTTGTCTTGGAATTTAACACTTTTTTCTATAAGGATGAATTCTATTTACAAAAAATGGGAACTGCAATGGGTGCCAGTCTGGCACCCAGTTACGCAAATTTGCATATGGCGAGGTGGGAAACAAAGATTATGAGAAATAAAAACAACCTTTTTTTAGACAAAATAGAAATCTGAAGATGTTTTATTGACAATGTCTTCCTTTTCCAGAAAGGGGATGAGGAAGAACTGTCTTTATTTATTAAATACCGAGAAAACAGCAATGTTAATATAAGGTTCACGACAAGTTTTAGCAAGAGAGAAATCAGTTTTGTTAGATTTAAAGATCTACAAAGATGGAAAAGGAGGAGTAACCACTGATTTATATAGGAAACTGACAGACCGTAACACATTGCTACTAGCAAGCAGTAACCACCCCAAACATGTGATAAACACAAGCCCAAAGATACAGTACATACACACAAAAAGAAATTGTGGAGAACAATCTGAATATGAAAAAAGGGCAAATGAGCTTATGATCAGAATACAGGATACAGGGTATAATAATAAGGTTATAAGAGAAGCAAGAAATGAGGTTGTCGCGATGCCTAGATAAACATTGCTAGTGGATAGATAGACAATAAATGTGACCCCAGATGTCCTTTGTCACCACTTATAGTCCACAATCTAAGGAAATGGCAGAAAGTATTAGAAAGATTTGGCATTTAATATTTTTGGACCCTAGACTAAAAGATTTTCTAACTAATGAGCCCAAAGCGGTGTACGGAAGGGGTAAGAACATTGAAGATTCTGTTGTTCACTCTGCACAACCTGGTCCAGATAAACCCAGGAATTAGCTCTCAGACGGTGGGGGGGGTCCAACAGATGTAGGAAATGCAAATATTGTCAGTCTGTGAAACAAACTAAGTGGTTTAAAAATCAAGCTACAGGGAAGGATGTCAGAATACATGGTTCCATTACCTGCACAACTGCTGGTATTATTTACATGGCAGAAGGTAAGTGTAACCATTTCTACACAGGGAAAACTAAGAGATCTTTTAATATCAGACGTGGTGAACACTCACAATCTATTTAAAATGCAGACTTAAATGCTTTGGCACTTCATGTTTCTAAAAAGAAGGATAAGAATGAGTATATTTTTCTTTTCACTGCACTAGAAAAACCAATACTAACAAAAAGAGATGGGATTATGACAATCTTTTGAAACAGCATGAACAGTGCTTGATTTTTGCTAATAAAGCAATGTATCCACCAGGTTTGAGAAATTAGAAATGAAATCATATTTGAAAAAGAGATAAATCTGTGCTTTTTATGGGTTTACATGTGTAGTTATTGGCATCAGTGTTTATGTGTATTAATTTCTTCTTCCTCTCTCTCTTCTTTTTTCTATCTTGCAGTTTTGCACTTTATGACTTAGCCTGACCATGGTAAGTCATACCCTGTCTTTGAGACGGATATTTTGCTCTGCAATATTCAACTTTGACTGAGTGCAGCCTTTTACTGGTGCCCTATGAGATATAGATGGCACAGTTTCTGTCTTTATTTTTTGATTATTGTTATGAAAAAGGTTTCTGTTGCTAATGGGTGTTGGTCTTTTTTTGGTGTTTGTAACTGCTGAGAATTGTGCAACTCATTTCATTTCACTTGTGTAAAACATTCACTGTCACTTTAAATGTTTAGAGGTTAAAAACCCACCCCTAGGAGTCACGTGATGCTGTGCAGAGGGTAAGACGCGTCTGTCGGAGGCCTGCTTTCTCTGCCCCATATTTGTGGATAAACCCCTTCTACATTTGTTTTTTTACTGCTATCTCAGTTGCCAACTAGAGCGAGAATCGGGAGAGGTATAATTTGTGAGCTAAAAGTATTAGCATTATGTCTAATTTGTCGGATCAGGAAGAGGCCGCGCAGGAGTCTGAAGCCAAGCGCCCTCGGCGTAGTTCCTCTCCCCAAAATACATCGGACGAGCTGTCACCCTCTCATGTTTACTCCGAGTTAACTTTGATTAAAGAAGCCTTGTTGAAACTAATCGAAGATGAGGCTGATTTTAAACCAGCACTCACTCAGCTTGCTCAGAGAGTCACAGACACTGAAGCAAGAATAGCTTCAATTGAGAGAAAGCAAGATAAAATGGAAACAGAGTTAGTGGAAGCCAAAAAATCTCTGAAAAAAATAGAGGATCGTCTTGACGACCTTGAGGGAAGGAACAGGAGGAACAACCTGTTCTTAATAGGGCTGCCTGAAGGGGAAGAAGGACCGAATACTATTCAGTTCCTACAGAGACTCCTGAAGAAAATGGTGGGACCTTCTCTAAATGGTCCAGAGTTCATTATAGAGAGGGCTCATAGATCTCTGAGAGCTAAGCCAGCTCCGTCTGATCCACCAAGACCGATAATATTTAAATTGCTGAATTATCTGGATCGAGAGTTTATTAATAGAGAAGCCAGGAAATTACCAGCTATTTTATGGGAAGGTAAAAAATTGAGGCTTGTCCCTGATTTGACTTTTAAAACCTGCCAGCTCAGAGCTGCTTATTGTTCTGTTACTTCCAAGCTGTGAGCTGCAGGTATAAAACATCGCATGCTGTATCCAGCCCGATTAGAAGTGGCCCTAAAGGAAGGATTGAAGCGCTTCGATACTGTGGAGGAGGAGTGAAGGCTTTAAAGAAATGTTATCCAGATCTATTTCCCAAATGAGAGATCACCAGCCTAACCATAAGGAACCTGAAGTCTGTGTTGAGAATTTTCTAGAAAGACCCGTTATGTAGAAGCAGAATGCCGATTTATAGAATGCTTCTTCTTGGAATGACTGGTTGCAATGAAAATGTTTTCTTTCTTTCTCTTGCCTCAAATGTGGTGTATGCACGGGGGAACAGTAGTTTGGTTAAACTACTTCAGGTTTTTATTACCCTTCTCTTATTTTGGCAGTTTGGTATTGTGGGGGCGTGAGTTGTGATAGCTGGTTTTGACCACTAGATGGTGCTACTCTACTGTATATATGCCAAGCAAGCCAAATGATCTCGTCGTGCAACCCCTTTTTCCCTTCGGCTGCAGAGTCATTGTAATTTGCTCCTCTCGATTCTCTGCTCGCTGACAAGAGCCTTTTCTTCTGGTCAAATTTTTATAGAGTGTAATTTAGATTATTGGTATTTTAGTAATCTATCAGGGGTTTCACTAAAAATGTTGTTATTCTCCCAGAAGTCATGATGCAGGGTCGTTTATTTTTTTTAGATCATTTTTTGGTAGGACCTTTTTCATGTTTTGTGCTCTCTTCACCTGGTTATTGTAACCAAACACTTCTGGTGAGAACACCTGATGAACATTGATTTGCTATGGAAGATCAATCAGTCCAAGGGTGTAAGGAGTGCCTATAGTGCTCCTATCTAAATTGGAAAGGTCACAGTCTGAGAGCAAGGTGGAATGGAATGCCACGCCCCCTGTAGATCCTAGCTGTTGTAAATGCACCCTTGGACACAATTATAGTTCCATGTATATAATACCAATTTATAATTTGAGGGAGTGGGGGCAATTAAAGCACTGTGTTCAGATTACAGTTGTCCTCCCATTGTGTACCCCCTCTCCCTTATTGGGGTCATGTGGGTTAATGATATTTGGGGTATTAGGCCTTGTGAAACCATTTATAGCAAGTGATTCCTCTTGGGGTGAGACTCTTTCTTGAGAAAAGGAGGGGGTCGTCCCTTCAGCCCTCATTTGGTTAGTCTCTCATTTTTCGAGTGAGACAGAGGAGGGGAGCTCACTCTTTTGCGAGCATCATGGACCATTCGTGGTGGCGTAGGCTATGGGCCTGGGGACATAGTTTTGTAAATAAGTTAAAACTAGTGGGGTTTATATTTGTGTATGGGGGTGGGGTTATGGGTATTGGGATTTCCTTTTTTTTTTGTTTAGGGAGGGGGGACGGCAGCACCGTAGACCTTTGTTTAATAGTTGGCAAACGGCACTTTTGCAAATACGGTTATGACTAATTGTTTAAATATTCTTTCCTGGAATATAAAGGAAGGGAGAGATAATAAGAAGAAATATGTGATTTTAAACCACCTTGCTAAATACAACCCCTCAATAGTGTTTCTGCAAGAAACTCATATGCCCCCAGAACAATTACATTATTTGAAAAAAAGTTGGGTTGGTCAAGTTTTTGGTTCTGGATGTAGCTCTAATAAACGGAGGGTGGCTTTGCTCCTAGCAAAAAAAATCCCCTTCACACCAGCGGAATCCATCCCCGATCCTGAGGGGATATTTATCTTTGTCTTAGGCAAATTAGGCAACCTGGGTATTGTCTTGGGCTCAATTTATGGCCCTAATAATGAATCTTCGGCCTTTTTCATCCACTTGGCTATGGTTCTAGCTCCCTTTCTGCACTACCCCCTTATAATAGGAGGTGATTGGAATATGGTGCAATCTAATGATTTAGACCGTATCTTTTTCAGAGGGGCAAGTTCCTCACTTCCGCAAAGAGCCATAAAGGAATTTATATTGTCCCTGGGCCTTTTGGACCCATGGAGAGTGTTTAACCCGCTAAGTACCCTGAGCAAGTCACTTAACCTCCTTGTGCTCCCAGGTCACTCCTGTAAAAAAGCTTTCAGCTTAGTTTGCTATACCTGGTTAAACAACTAAAAATAAAAAAAAATAAAAATAAAGTAAAGATTTCACTTTTTTTTCTCCAATACACAAAAGTTATTCTTGAATTGACTATTTCTTAATTAGTCAACAGCTATTGCCTAACATAGTGGATACTAAAATCTTGGCTCGGGTAATTTCAGACCACTCTCCAATTTTAATACAATGTGCTTTATCTAAAATTCTGATCCGATCCCACTCATGGTCTCTGAATAATAGTTTGTTAAAAGACAGTCGAATTATTGCAAAATTTCAAAACTTTATACAGAGCACTACAGAGTTTAATTGGGGTTCTATTCCTGTGGTAGATCAGGTGTGGGCAGCCTTGAAGGCAACTTGGTGGGGGGAGCTAATTCATATTGCTACAATTCAAAAAAAAAAGAAAAATAATCTTTTGAATACTTGTTTAGTTAAAATTACAGTTTTGGAAAGTAAAGGGACCAACAACCTCTCACCCACAGAAGAACAAGAATTATCTACTTTGAGAGCCACTTATGCTAGTGTATTATTAGAGAAAGTGGAGAGATCCACTTCCTTATTAAAGGCTTCGTACATTGGTCAAGGAAGCAAAGCAGGCAAACTACTTGCCTGGCAATTGAAACAGCAATCTGCATCCAAATGGGTTACAGCCCTCAGACATCCCCAGACGGAAGCTATGGTGACTGATCCTGCAGAGGTAATAAACCTGTTTCGGGATTACTATAAGACATTATACACTTCAGATTCGTGGTCGGAGGACCATAATGGGAAGATGTGGGATTTTTTGGAGAGGGCAGATCTACCATTCCTGTCTGAGGATAATAAAAACTCATTAATTGCCCCAATTACCAGAGAGGAAATCTTAGCAGTTATTGATTCCTTAAAACCGGACAAAGCACTGGGTCCTGACGGATTCACAGGCTTATTCTACAAAATGTTCAAGGGATATTTAATCCCCTTACTATTGCAACTGTACAGTTTCTGGAGCTCCCACTCCAATTTTGAACAATCATTATTTGAAGCGAGAATAATTTTGCTTTCTAAGCCGGGGAAGGATCCTTCAATGATCAGCAACTATAGGCCCATTTCACTCTTAAACATTGATATAAAAATATACGCCAAAATTCTGGCCAATAGACTAGCGAGCGTGTGGGAAAGTTTGTTGAGTCTGGAACAGGTAGGATTTGTTGCAGGACGTACCTCAGCAGATCACCTTAGAAAGATATTCCATTTAATTTCTGTGTCCAGGGCTCCGGAGCTGGAAGCGGCTTTGGTATCCCTGGATGCAGAAAAAGCTTTAGGCAGAGTGGAGTGGTACTATATGTTTGTGACATTGCATAAATTTGGTATTCTGCAACCCTTTATTAACCAAATCTGAGTTTTGTATTCTTGTCCATCAGCCAGAATTCAATGCAACAACCTTATCTCCGACGTATTCCCTTTATGTCGAGGTACTTGTCAGGGTTGCCCCCTTTCTCCTTATTTATTTAATTTGTATATAGAGCCTTTAGCTAGAGTCTTAAAACTAGATGAAGAAATAAGGGGTATACAGTTGGAGCATCTGGAATGTAAATTATCCCTTTTTGCAGATGATTTGCTAGTTCACATATCTAGTAGCAGGCAATCCCTCCCACATGTGTTACAAATTATTTCCCACTTTAGCTCCTTTTTGGGTTATAAGCTCAACAGAAATAAAACTATAGTTTATCCGCTATCCCCTCTCTTATCCAAGGAATGGAGCCTATCCATGGGGTTACAGTGGGAAAGTGAATATTTAACCTATCTTGGTATTAAGATATATAGTGACTTCACTAACCTTAAAGATCTTAATCTAGCTCCATTATTAAAAACTACTAAGAAAGATTTGGCGAGATGTAATAAGCTACCACTGTCCTTTTGGGGCTGGGCTAATATTCTCAAAATGTCAATTTTGCCCAGATTCTTTTACCCTTTATGTAACCTAAACATTTACTTGCCAAAGTCCTTCTTTGTGTCTCTTTGTAGGATCTGTTCTGACTTTCTCTGGAAAGGCAAAACCCCACACAGGGCTTATGCTAAGCTTATTCACCCTAAAGGGTTGGGTGGGCTCCAATTACCTGATTTTTATGTTTATTATTTAGCTATCCATGCTAATAGATTTTTGCACTGGCTATCTACTACAGTGTCTCAAGCGAGCACCCCACCCCCCGGTTGTTTTTAGATTGGTTGCAAGCAAACTCTTGCAGGATAGACTTAGAGGCCCTTTTATATACCCCTTGGTCCAATGTTCCGGCGAAAATAAAGAATTCCCCCCTTGGCTGGGATGTGAGGGCCATGCAACAACTTTGTTCTTTGCTTCAGAAACCTAATTCAAGGGACTTAAAGCAACCATTACTAAATAATCCAAATTTACAGCTATGCAAGAACCCAATTAGAAATTTTCCAGGTAACTAGTCTAATATGCTATATTTAGGAAGCTTTGTCTCGGGCAAGACCCTCTTATCTATTTCAGAACTGCAATTAAAATTTGGAGTGGCCCATGAGAGCCTCTTCAGATTGTACCAAATACGCCAATGTATTTACCATTTCTTGGGGAAACCACCATGGTCAGAGGGGGCTGGAACCATGCTAAGTAGTTTGAGGGCAGTATCCAGGAGCCAGAAAGCAATAGCTAAACTATATAAATCAATCTTGACTCATACCATGTCCAGGTTTACTCCCATAGCTTTTTATTGGAAAAACAATTATAACAAAGATTTCCCAGTTAAAACCTGGGAAAAGATTTGGACAGACATTTATGTCTTAATCAAACAAGACCATTTAAGGAATATCCAGTTCAATATTTTGCATAATCTATATTACACGTCCGCCAAGTTATCTCAGATCAAAAAACTACCCTCAGCCATATGTGAGGATTGTGGGTGTGAATATGCTACCCTACATCACAAATTATGGGCATATCCAAAAATTGTTAAACTATGGAACTCCGTTAAACAATGGGTGGCACCATACTTTAATATCGCAGCTTTTTTTTAATGAGGATACATGCCTGTTAGGTATGTACTCACTGATCCCTACTTTTTTCAAAAGGTACAAGTAGCTTTGGTTGCTATGGTAACCAAGTTGCTAATACTTAGACACTGGAAAGAAGATTGGGAACCCTCATTTAAAGAATGGTGGGCTGAACTTCTCAATGCTTTGAACACGGAGAGGTGTGTAGCCTGGATCTTTCATGCCAGTGAGAAGTTTCAGAATTGTTGGGGTGACTTCCTGCTACCTTTAAGAAATACATTTGGGTACTAAGGTTAAGCTCAACCATTTCTTTTCCCTTTCTTCACTTGGTACCCTTTGGGGACCCTTTTGGGGCAAAGTTCTGTTTTTAAACTGTTAACCTTTACTTCCCAGGTTAAGCTATGGGTCCTGTTATAATCCTTTTATTGGTTTTCTTTTTTATTCCCCCTCATACAGTAAGTTCATTACTCCTCTGACAATATTTCTTCCAACAGATCCCTCCTTCCCTCTTTTCCATGTCACAGCCTCTTTCTTCGGTTAAAGGATTTGGTGTTGTGCCATTGCCTTGAGCTTGTTATTCTTAGTTATGCTGTTTTGGAGTCTGACATAGAGCCATTGTGGCCAATGTATGGTTGTTATCCTTAGTAGGGAATGGTAAGGTGCTTGCTGCCAGTTGGGGAGGGGAAGGGGAGGTGGGATCTGTGTTGTCTTGTTTATTTCTTCTTGTTTTGGTGGTTTATATAATTTAGCTTTCGCTGTACAATCACCAGTATCATCCATTCATGTCAAGTGCTGGTTTTGTTTACGTTATGATAAAATAAAGTTAATTGCAAAAAAAAACCCCACCCCTAGTCCTTACATGTCAGCCTTTGAGAAAGGAATCAGCAAAACATGTGAGGTGACGTAACAGTGAGGGGCTCCCACTCTTGCTACCAGGAAGTACTCCACCAGTCAGTTTGCTCTTCTGGCATGCAGGTTTTAAAAACTTTTAAACCAGACTATGAACTTTTTCATGAAATTTCCTGTGTACAAGGATACATGAACTTGCTACTGTAACACAGGAATTGTGAGTTTGTTTTGATTTATTGTGTCCACAGAAGAATAAAGATATCTGCACTAATTTAAGATATTCTGTGTCAGCGCAATCGTTCTGAAGTGAAGCAATGCAAAGTGTGTTTGAGCCTTTCAGTAGGTGTCGGTTCCACTCCATTTGCACTGTTACTCTGGAATTACTAGGTTCTCTCTGGGGGGAGGGGGGTTGTAGTGTGGGGAAGAGTGCATTCTACTAGGTGATAGTATACCTTTTTTTGTGACATGTTATGTTGTATGTCTTGTAATGTTCTTTATTGATGTTTTATTATAAAGTTTAATAAAGTGTTTCAAATTTAAAAAAAAATATTTCACATTGTTCTGTAGCCATTTATACCAGCAGTGGCAAGGAACTGAATGGAGATAAGAGTAGCATGTTGCAGGAGGGTAATAAGATTAACAAATCATCTAAGACCGATAGGATACATAAGAAACAAAAGAATGGCTGTATTTTTTTCCCAGAACCTTACCATTATTTCCTCACACCCCAATTCCATTACTACAGATACAACATCTAAATTAGAGCAATGTATACAGGAGGAAATTTCTGTTAACAAAAGGAAAGATTCCTATCATTCCTATAAAATCCCCACTTCCCCTCCTAAACCTGATCTGTGGTCCCCCCCAGGCTTAGGAATTTGGGAGTCAAATAAATCAATATCCCAGGGGTACAAAGGGAGTGTAGTCTGCGATTAATGAGGAATTGATACAACCATTACGTAACCAATCATTTGCCATGCCAGTTTCTTTATGCAAAATTAATTCCAAAAGCTGATCCAACTAACCAAGCCAAAATAACTGACTATATTATGTGACTAAATAATCAGTCTTTAGACTCCCATGTAGATACTCCAAGAGTCCCATTTAGATCACAAGAAACAAAGCTGCTCAATTTTAGTCACTTGATGACCCCCCCTCAGGAAATCCAAAGAGCTAGATTCTAAGGGAGCCGATATTTCATTTGTTCCTTCAAAAATGGACCTTTTTAGTCCACTGGATCTTACCAATGGTTTTAATACTACAACCTCCCATGTAACAGACCCAGACATTCTTGCAGGATCACCTAATGAGGTATTTGATAAACTTGATAAGGAAGTGGATACAACTGAACTAGATCCTGACTTTGTAGCACAATGTCCAGATATTATATCTAAGTACACTATCAAGGCATGAGCACATCCTGTTATGACAAATATAGTCCTCCTAGAAGCATAAAGGGAAATTAAACACCGTATAGAGGACTTAACAGCATTATTCTCTAATATTTTTTCTAGGTTGAAACAGAAACTGGACAACCTGGCTAATGAAATACACGTGAACAACATCCCCAAGAACCTCTCCTTATCGACTATAATAATCCCTGATTCCCCTATTTGTAAAGGGAAGAAAAGTGCCCTCTCCTAAGTAAAAACTAAGACCAAAACCAAGTCCAAAAATAGGAGGAAAAAACATAAAAAATGTAAGGCTGCTAACAGAAATGTTACCTCACCACATGTTAATCTGACAAAGACTGAACTATCAAATTGTTAGTGTCAGTGGCTCAGTAGGTAGCACACTCGCCTCTGAGGCCGGGAGATCAGAGGGCTGTGGGTTCAGTTCCCACATCTGGCACTTGGGTTAATATCCCAATACTGACACTGTGTAGTGCAGCATGAGAGGGGTGCTGCACTTCTGAGGTGCCATCTTTCGGATGAGATGTTAAACCGAGGTCCCATCTGCCTGGATTGGTGGTAGTTCAGGTGGATGTTAAAGATCCCATGGCACTTATCGAAAAGAGTAGGGGAATTTCCCCGGTGTCCTGGCCAAATTTCCCTCATTCACTAAAAATACCACTAACAGCTTAATCTAAGGTCATTTGGCATTCATCTGTATCCCCCTCCCCCGGGTCGTGCCTGAAAATAGGCAGAATTTGTCTAGTGCACTTACCCGGTCAACAAAAGCTAAATAAATAAATGCAAGGACTACCAAGTCTCTGGACATAGATACCAAAATAACTGGGAAGAACCAAAATAACACAGAGTGTGGTCCCCCTGCTCAAAACACTACTCTAGTAAACTGCAGTCCTGTAGTTATTTCCAGCAAATGCTTATGGAAAACCTACATATCAGTGTTGGTCCCTCTTCTCCTTCAACATCCCTTACAGCTATATCTAAATATTCAAGGGTCTTAGAGGATGAGGCCTTGCCAACAAACTGAGTTGACTCACACTCTTTTCAATTAATAGCTACCAGAAATGGGGTTCCATTTCCTGTGACATCATCAGGCAAGAAGCTGCATGCTACTGAGCAGGGAACCAGGGAGCAGGATCTGCTGAAATGCTATATTTTCCTTTGGAAAAGGTATGCCACCAATGTTAAAAAAAGAAGCAGGTCTTACCAGTAGAACTTGTGCAGGGTGCCTGGTTGACAAACCAGTACAGGTGTGCTTTGTGTCCCTTAGCAGGAAAGCTGTAGGTGGAGCCAGATGAGAGGATGCTGAGGGACCCTTCAGAAAGGTCCAAATTTGTGTTTGCTAACTAAGGGGAATACAGTGAGGTGATGAGGTGATGAAGCAGTGGAGTGCAAGAGACATTGAAAGGTTGGGGAAGAGATGAGGAGATAGAAAGAAGAGACACCGGAGATGGAATCTGAAATGAACCATGAGGTGGATGGAGGCAGATGGAGAATGGTAAACCATGAACTGTGGGCCGCTCAAGCCGCACGGTAAACATAAGCAAAGCTGAGTGGTAAGAGGTTGGGAAGTTCCAGAAGGCGAGAGGGACAGTGCCACTGAATTCAATGGAGGAACTGGTGGTATGAGTTAACTTTACAATATGTGTAAGCCCCATGAGCATTAATAACACTAACAGTGGCACAGTATAACTAACGTTTGTGCTTTGTTGCTTTTTTGAATTTAAGGGCCATTGCTAAAGTGTGCGCAATATATCTCTAGCGACTATATCAATGCTGCAGGTAATAGTTAAATTCTCATGGTGTTGGTTCATATCTATGTTTGTTTATATCCACTCAAAGTACTTTACTAAGATATTTGTAAAGAAGGATGCCACATTATGCACTTGGAGCTCTGAATGCACTTTAATGCAGTCTAAGCACTTTATAGCTGTCAAATTGATATTCTGCTTTTATGACTTTTGGTGACTTTTCTTTTGTGTTGTGTTTTTTGGGGTAAACAGATACTACACAAATGCCATGTGTTAAACAATTAAACAATGAAGTCAGCCATTGGGATACTAAGCAGCATTAAGTAAGCTACAAAAAGACTGGAATATACTATTTGAGTAACTTTATTAAGACAAGGCAGTGAAGAAGGCTGAAATATGCACCTTTGCACTTTGCACTTTATATATTGCACTTTGCACAGATTGCACATGGTATTGTGAGTTCTGAATGCACTTTAAACTGCTGGAAACTGATGCTACCATCAACATTTTAAATTGTTTAAACATGACATAAATGTTTAAGCACTTAAGAGTGGTACATAATTAAGTCAGCCGTTAGAGTCAATTAACATTAAGTGATTAAGTGATACCAGCTGGCAATAGCTATTAAGCATGATAAACATGTAAGCATTTAAGAAGAACAAAGTAAAGGGATTGCTTGGTCTGACTTATAATACTACAAATAAGTCTGATTTAATCTGCTCCTGAGGGAATTGCAAGGATGTTCTCTGAGCATCTTGGCAAGCATGATTTATTAACAGAAGTGCAAAAGGGGAGCATTTGATTGTAAGCAATGGGTATACAGAAAGGTCAAAAGGTCAAAATTAGAGACAAAAGCAGAGAAGCTGGGTTATGCAATCAATCAGCATTTTCTGATTATTACACCATTTATTCAACTGTAAATTCAATACCCCAAGTACAGATTTAAACTATAGGGGTACTACAGTGGTAGAAAAGCCTCAATTAAGTAATGACTGGGTAACAAACTGAACTGAACTGAAATAAACTGAACTGAAACTAGTTAAGTAAAGCATGCTGAGCACTTTAACCATTGCAAATGAAGGCACTTTGAGACATAAACAACAGCTAATTGTGGAAGCTTATAGAGGTATTTACTGCATTTGGAAAAATTCAATTAATGTAAATTAAGGTAAGAAGATGGGAAGTGTAAGGGTTATCCATACTTATTTATTAATTTTATTTATTTAGTTTTGTTGATCAGGTAAGTGCACTAGACAAATCCTGCCTGTTTTCAGGGACAACCCAGGGGAGTGGGATACAGATGAATGCCAACTGACTTTGAACCAGACTGAGCTGTTGGTGGTATTTTTAGTGAAAGGCGGAATTTGGCCAGGACACCGAGGAAATTTCTCTACTCTTTTTGAGAAGTGCCATGGGATCTTTAACATCCACCTAAACTACCACCAGAACAGACAAATGGGACCTTGGTTTAAGGTTTCATCCAAAAGACGGAACCTCAGGAGTGCAGCACCCCCCCGCATGCTGAACTACAGTGTCAGTACTGGGATTCAACCCAAGTGCCTGGGTGGGGATAGAACCCACAGCCTTCTGATCTCCTGGCCTCAGAGGTGAGTGTGCTACCTGCTGAGCAATTGACACTAGTAAGAATTCATCATCTATTTATGAAGTGGTTATTTATTTATATAACAAAATGAAGAAACATTGAACACTGAATATTGGAATGTTGGATAGCTTTATAGTTGTGAAAGGGATATTTATTTATTGGTGGGTGCTGTACTTTATTTCAGGGACTATTGAATAAATAAAAAATAGAAAAATATACAATCAATGGTATAAAAGATAAATTAAATAAAATAATAGAATAAAACAAACCAAAAGGATCTGTCTAGACCCTTTCTGGGACAGACATCGAGGTTGTTGCAGTTGCTCCCCCTTGCCAAAATTGAGCCAAAATTGATTTAAAGTCTAGGTAAAAATGCCAGTAGAAACTCACAGTGACAACATGGGGAATGAACATGCTGAGGAGACATAAAGTAAGCAAGACACTAAATCACAGGGACAGGTGGTAGCACTTAAAAATGGTGAAGCCCCTAAGGCACATAAATACAAGCCCCAAAAAAGAACAAACATTTGGCAAAAGAGGAAAATAAATTAACCTCAACCTCAGCCTCTACTCCTATAGAAAAGAGAAATTTGGATATTAGACAATTTTTAGAAAATAAAACAGAATCAAATAAAGAATACAAAAAAAAAACAAGAGAAAAGAGGCAAGATAGGGGATGAACTGAAAGAGTTGGGGAATACACCTGTACCAGTTATGATAGATAAAGAAAATAATAAAGATTTTATGGGAGTTCTAATTAACTTACAACACATACAGTAGTAAAACCATAGTTGACACGAGAAACATGCTGCAAAATTAAATTAATATGAATAAGGAAAGGAATAAGACAGTGGTGGAGGAAAAAGTGTGGAAAAAACTAACTGACTCTAGCAAGGAGACTGACCTAGGTAACTCACACTTGGAAGAGCATATAGATGGTAATATGAATGATCTGAATAAATCAATACATTTGGAAGAATTCTATTATAGTCAAATAACGAGTCCAGAAGAATCATGAGATAAATCATTTTACATCACATAAAATATCACAAAAAACATGGCAAGAGCAATATGTGATCCTTATTGGGCAAATATTATGATATTTGAACAAATTGCAACTCTTAAACAGAAAATATTTATTAAAGGTATCTACATGGAAAATAGGCTACTGCTAAAGAATCTTAGACAGACAAAATTGGAAAAAGGAGAGGAAAAAATGGGCAAGAACAAGAACAAATTGAAAATGAGAATGCTAATTGGTAAAGAAAAACATCAATAAGAAATTATAGAACAGAACTAATAGTATCAAATGATGAGGAATGTGCCAGTACTAAAGAGGAAATGAAATGGGAAGAAACAAACATAGAAGAAGCAGAAGATTAGGAAACTAAATCAGAATCAGAAACACAATCAGAATTAAAAATGCTACTAAGGGAAAATAATGCTAATGGCAAAACACCCAATTTTATGGGAAAAGGTGAAGCCCAAAAGCAAAAAGGAACAAAAAAAAAGAAAAAAGAGGGACAGTCAAGTCAAAAGTATTGTAAAAAAATGTGACAAAGAGGAAAGGAAAGCAGGTCAAAAGGAAGGAAAAAGGGGAAGAATCAGCATTCACAAAATATAGAACTAGAAAAAGAGAAAGAGAATGAAGAAGGATTAGTTCAAGACACAGACAAAGCAAAGGTACAGAGAGGAAAAAGGAAAAATAATAACAAAAAAAGTTGAACAAACAGAAGAAAGTTAAATGACTATATCAAGGGTTTTAAATATGACAAAGACAAGACAGACTTAAAGGACCAAAAAAAAACTACAATTAAAGAGGAAAGAAAGAAGGAAGGAAGGCAATATGGATCAAAAAAAAAGAAAGAAGAAGAAGAAGGGAGAGTTAATTTAAAAGCAACAGAGATAAATCATGAAAAATTTTACAAGTTCCTAAAAAAGACAAGGTGGACTGACTATGTATTACCCCTATACAAAGTAGGAAGTCTACCAAATGAAGACAGAGAGAAATTATGTAATATGCTGAAGAAAGTCTTAACTTCAGCAATAGTGGGAAATATAAATTTAACCAATCAATCAATTATCTTTATTATGTCAGGCGAAGGAAACACCATTGAGACATGTTCATTTACAAGGTGGACCTGAGTATATCAGAAATAGAACACATACACAAATATACAGACAACAGTACAAAAGTAAAACAGTTCAGAGCAAGTACATGTATTTAAAACAAGTCAGCATCAAAGAAGGCAAGAAAACTTAACAACAGACTCTTTCTATGAGATAAATATAAATGACAGTAAGTAAAATACAGAAGATACACTATCAGAGCAAGTGATTACCCTTGAATGCATAACTAGTGCAATAGTAGTCAATATATACACCCCGTAAGGAAAGAGAGTGTAGGGCACAGTGAAGGTAGAGGTGAGAGGGGTGTTTGGGGGTCACAGGGGGTGGGGAGAAATGACAATTAAAGGAGGGGGCACAGAGGAGGGACTGGGGATATACAGCATTGTGGGGATATACATCATAGAGGATGCCCCCCAAAAATGGGGAACAATATTGAAACCTCAGAAACCTGGATAAACTGGATAGCACAGTACATCACTGTATGTAGGCCTATAGACAATCTGGAATTAGTTCTGTTGGTATACAATCACTTCTTTATGTTAAAAGCTATAGAGAATGTGACAGAAAAAATTAGGAATATGGATATGGAAGTTGGCAGTGTTACTTGTATGAACCTGACATTTCCTGAATACTACAATCTAGTAAATGACTTTGAAGACAAAAGAACAAATAGTACATTATCTATATTTGGGATTGATCAATTACTGAAAGAAACTAAACAAAATTTGAAAGTAAAGAGAGAGTAACTATTGTAGAATATACTGAAGATGAAAGACTTGAGCAGTGCTCTTAGTAAAGTGACTAGATGGGATAAAGATGCTCAAATAACAATCTGGATTAATAAAGAGCAAGTGTATACAGAGATATTAAGGAAATTATTTGCATTAGATCAACTGGGGATATACATAATAGAGGATGCCCCTCAAAAAAATAAATTGAGAACAATACTGAAACCTCAGAAACCTGGATAAACTGGATACAGTCTGACAACAGGTTCACACCATTGATGAACCTAGGGGAAGGCAGACAGAATGATACAGAAATGATTAAAGGAAAAGAAAATACTGTGGATGGAAAGAAAACACAATAATTAAACAACAATAACAATGTTTTAACTTGGAATGTGTCAGGTTTAAACAATAAACTATGTGATCTGGAATTTACAAAATACATAAATAAATTTGACTTGGTATGCCTCCAAGAGACTTGGTTAATGGAGAACAAAGATGTGAATGGGTAGACATCATATCTTAAAGCAGCTAGTAAAAATAAGAAAATAAAGATGGAATTTAGGTGGAATTCTAAATAAAAATAAAAAGGGAGTCAGAACTCAGGAAATAGAGATAGAAGATGAAAATGTTGTAGGCATTAGGATTTGGGAGGAGATTAATGAGTTTGTGCTCCTAAATATATATTTTCCACCAAAATCTAGAAAATAGAAAAAATATATACAGTATTAAAAGGCCTTAAACAGTTTCTAGAGGAAGAGACAAACATTAACCCAAAATGTAAAATAATAATGGTAGGAGATTTCAATGCAAGGGTAGGACAGTACATAAATCCACTGGAAGAAATGACTGAAATAATACATATTACAGGAAATCTGAAGATGAAAAAATAAATGAAATAGGGGTAAGCTTGTATAACATAATGACAGACTGGAATTTTCTACTTCTGAAAGCAAGATTAGTAGATGATTACAAGGGAAAATATACATATATAGGACATAATGGAGCATCAATAATAGACTTGGTTTGTGTGTTATATAATATGATCCCAATATGTAAGAATATCAAAATAGAGGAAAAAGCAGAAAGTGCTTATGCCCCAGTAGAAGTACGAATTGAAATAAATAAAAAGACTAAAAAGGAATTGACAAAAAAAGACAGACAGGATAAGTAGAAAAGGAAACTGCATTCAATGGGATGTTATAAATAACAAACTTTTTTAGAAAACTTAGAGGTGTATGGAATAATAGGTGACATTAGAAATATAATAGTAAAATGGAAAAAAATGTTTATTAAAACTGAAAAATATTCTCACTAGAATAGTCAATATAATAAATAAAGAAATGATTTTTTATCACAAGAAAAGGGTCTTGTTGGTACCATAGTAATGTAAGTTTGCAAAAAGGAAGTTGAACAAACAACTGAGAATGACAAGACTGAATCCTAATAAAGAAAATAGGAAGATACTTAACAAAGCAAGAAAAAGAGTATAATAATATAATAAAAGACAAAAGGGCAAAATACATAGACAAACTCTGGAGGGAATTCGAACAAACAGTAGTTGAGGAGGATGATAACACATTCTGGAGAATGATTTCAAAAGGATTCAAGTATCTCAAAGTAATTAACAAAATACAAGAGGGTAGCATCCTTCAGTAGAAGAGATGTGCAAGAGCAAGGTGGCACAATTTGAAGATACTGGGGGGATGGCTCAGGGGTAATATTAGAAAGTATTTTTTCACAGAGAGTGTTGTGGATGCATGAAACAGCCTTCCTGAGGAGGTTGTGGAGTCAGGAACAGTGGGAGAATTCAAGAATGCATGGGACAAGTATAAGACAATTCTAGTGGGGGATAAGAGGAAGTAAGCTGTTGATTAACTAGAATCTGCAGCTTATTCATCAGGTAGGGAAATGAGCAGAATAGGTGGGCCAAGAGGTCCTTATCTGCCATCAAATTCTATGTTTCTATGGATTAAATAATTATACAGAAGAAACTGAGAATTATATAGGACCAACTACTTGGGTACAATACTATAAAACATTATTATATGAAAACAAACCAACAGACTCCTTATACATACCTAACTGGATACCATTGGAAAGTGCAATCAACAGAGAGGAAACTGAAAAAGCTATAAAGGCATTTCCAAATAGAAAAGCACCTGACCCTGATGGGGTTTCAATGGATGTCTTCAAAAATGGGATAGGAATGTGGCCAGAATGCTTATTAAAACTATACAAATATATAGCAAAAACTGGAAATATTCCTAACTCATGGTTAGAAAATATCATAATCCCAATATATAAAAAAGGAAAAATAAATAATCCTAGTTGTTATAGACAAATACGTTTACTAGATAACACCTAAAAAAGATTTACCAGGATTAGTAGATGAAGCACATGCTGGATTTATACCAGCACATTCAATAATAGATCAGTTTTTCACGCTTGTACATATAATGCACAAATATAATAAGATAAAGAAACAAAAATGATTTTGCATATTTGTAGATTTCAAATCTGCCTTTTATAGGGTAAATATGAATAAATTATGGACAATACTTAAAACATATAGAATAGAAGAGATGTTAATCAATCTTATAATGACTTTGTGTCAAAACAGTATGACAAGTGTAAGGTATAATAAAGACGGAAGTAAAAGTATTAAATTTAATATGAACAGAGGTGTAAAACAAAGATGTTTACTTTCCCCAATACTATTTAACCTATTTATTAATTGGATACTTTGGATGCTTTATAACCCAAAATTTCACATGCCAAAGTGGGATCTAGGTGCTGCCCCTATCTTGCCTATGTGGACAATATTGTTCTAATATCAACTAGCTTCATAGGAATACAAGGAAGCTTTAATTTTTTACAAAAATAATTGGAATGCATGGACTTAGAAATAAATTGTGACAAAACAAAATTGACGCCATGTGGCAATATAAATAAAAAGGCAATAGGAAAATACGAGAAATGCAAAATAATAATAATGAATTGAAAACTGTAACAAATTACTGTTATTTATGAGCACAGTTTACTAATAAATTAAAATGTGGAAAACAAAAAAAAAAGAAATGGAGATGAAGGTTAACTAATTCTCAACTGCAGTAAGGGGCTTTGTACATAAAGAAAGGGGGAGATCAATAAAAGGATGTGTCAAATTAATCAATACAACAATAAGGAATGACGTGCTATATGGAGTGGAAATATGGGGCAGGAAGAAGAATCATTAGAACCTTTTATAAATACTTATTATAAACATATCTTGGGGTTACCAAAACATGCACCGACTGCACCTATAAGTACGGAAATAGGACAGTTACCTATTCAATGTAATATAGAGGAAAGAATGGTAAAGTATTGGCTGAAGGCATATACTATGGAAGAAACTAGGTTACCATGTAAAGGCATAGAGGAGGGAATCAGTTATGTCAATTAATATGAAACATTCCCAAGTATGCAAATAATTTAAAAAATTATTAAACCACATGGCTTGTTCAGTTACATAGTAGATATATACACATTTCCACTAAATGAAGTCCATAGCAAAATAAATGAAAGGATAAGGGATGCTTATATGCAGAAGGACATGGGGCTAAGCAAACAATACAAGATTAGTACATGGTTATCAGTTAAGAAAAGGAATTTTTGATTTGAGAATTATTTAAACATCATAAAAGATCCAAAGAGAAGGAAAATATTGGTAAAATACAATTTTGAATATTATGAAAGCCAGAGAATAAAGTCATTCCTTGGTCAGGCGGGGGGAGCAACTGCATGTGCCAAATAGGAAAAGATGACATAACCCATGTGTTGATACTATGCCCACTTTATAACAAGATAAGGGGTAAGATATTTGGAGATATACTAGCCACTCTTGAAATGGAACCAAAGCAGTTGGCCATGTGTCTTCTGAGATCAAGTTCACCACATATATTAAAAAAGTAATTTCATTTTGCAAAATTGTAGATCAACAAAAACTACATATTATTGAATAAACAAACTAAGAAGTAATTAAATGAAAGATAATCAAGAAAAGGTTATGTTTTTAACTGTTTTATCACTCCCTTCTCTCTCTTCCCCAATTACATGCACTTCTAATTACCTACTAGCTACCTTCTCCCAAGACAAATGCCTCTGGCTGCCTATGTACTCACAACCCCCCCTTATCATTTGTTATAATAATAGTAATAATAATAATCTTTATTTCTATTGTGCCTTTCTAAAATCAAGGTGCATTACAATAAAATAACAACCTATAAAACATCATAAAACAATTAAAATCAAGAATAATATACACAACATCAATCGTGTTCACATCATCTCCAAAAGCCTTTTTCCATAAAAAGGATTTTAAACCTCTTTTAAAACCCTCCACTGTCATGCACTCTCTAATCCAATGAGGTAGAGAATTCCAGAGGGTCAGCGCCATGAACATAAAAGCTCGGGTGCCAGAAGATTTTAAGACTATCCTCGGAATCTCTAGCAACCCCTCATTGGCTGAATGGAGTGGTCGCATTGGAAGGTAAGAAACCAGAAGATATTTCAGGTAGTAAGGGCCCAGACCATGTAGGGCTTTATATGTCAGTAATCCAACTTTAAAGGTGATCCGCCACTGAACCGGCAGCCAGTATAGATCCCGCAGCACCGGTGTAATATGGGAAGAACGAGAAGTCCCCATTAACAACCGGGCTGCTGAGTTCTGCACTAGCTGCAAGTGGTGGATATCAACCACAGGAAGCCCAAAGTAAAGGGAATTGCAGTAGTCCAAATGTGAGGTCACAAAGGCGTCGATCAGCATGGGCAGGTCACCAGATGGAACAAGGTGCTTGATCCAGCGATGTTCCTTAGGTGGTAAAAGGATACCTTAACAACCACCGACACCTGCGCATGCAATGTCAGCCGATCATCAAGGTCACGTACCCATTCGGAGGCAGGGAGCACAACATCCCCCAAGAATAAACCTCAGGTTTGATTTGCCCCAAACCCCTCAATCCGGCGGCCAGGGTCCACAACCTTCACCTCCATCTTCCCAGAATTCAACTTCAACCAGCTGGACCTCATTCAACCATGGACCTCGCTGAGACAGTTGTTAAACACTGAGAGTGCTCTATTCTGGTCAGGTGCAAGAGACAGATAGAGCTGGGTATCATCGGCATAGCAATGAAACTCCAGCCCATATCATCTAACAATGCCTCCGAGGGGAAGCATGTACACCGCAAACAACATCGGGGACAGCACAGAGCCCTGAGGCGCCCCACAGGACAGAGAAGTAGGATCAGAGGAAAATATCCCCAATACCACCCTCTGAGTTCTACCTGTGAGGAAGGAAGTAAACCATCTGTGTACCAAACCCGACAACCCACAGATGCATCTCGGGTGCTCAAGCAGCACCCCATGGTCTATGGTGTCAAATTCTGCTGACAAATCCAATAGGACCAAAATTGACCGTTTTTTCTGGTCTCTCGCCATCAGGAGATCATTGAGCACCCGAATCAGTGCAGTCTCAGTGCTATGCCTCTTTCGAAAACCTGATTGAAGAGGGTCATAGATGTTATGGATGGACAGATGGTTGTCTAACTGGGCTGCCACCACTTTCTCAATTACCTTCCCCACAAAGGGGAGGTTCGAGATGGGTCTGTAGTTGGCTAGGGTGTCTGGGTCCAAAGAAGCCTTTTACAACACTGGTGTCACCACCACTTCCTTCAGGAAGCAGGGATATTCACCAGAGTCTAAGGAGCACCAAACTATCCTAGCTAGAACCGGGATGATAACCTCCCCACAGCTCATAATCAGGGCAGTGGGGCCTGGATCTAAAGTACAGCATGTGGTGTGCATACCCTGTACAATCCTCATAACATCTTCAATTTCCAGCCTTTCGAAGGAACTCCAGGCAAATGGAGGGCTTGTAGCTGCAGGCTGGTCCACTGCAACTCCCACAGAAAGTGCAGTGTGAGTCTCGGCCCTTATGTCAACCACCTTATCTGCAAAGAATCGAGCAAGCTCCTCACACTGCATTTGTGAAAAGGCTCAATGAACCTGTAGACAGGCTGGGTTGCACAGCCTGTCTACGGTTCGAAAGAGCTGGGCTGTTCAGTTCTGTGCAGCAGCAATTTCTCTGGACAGGAATACTGCCTTCTTATGAGTAATTGCTGACTGATAGAGTTTATAATGCTCTAGGAGTCTAAGATGGTTGGCATCTAAGCCAGATTTCCACCAGCACCTCTCCAACCTGTGTCCTAGTTGCTGCATCTCCCTCAGATCCCAATCGAACCAGGCGGATCAAGGGCGAAGGGAGAGAGGACACACACAGGTGGGAGCAATAGAATCCAAAGCAGTGGTAATGGCCTTATTATAGGCTAGAACCAAAACTTCTGGATTTGAGCTCATCCCAGGAAATCCTGATAGGTCAAGTACCACAGTTAGGTCTTTGGGAGTTACATCCCTGTAAAGGGTGGTACTTGATCATCTCCACAGGGGTTGGCCTATTCAGAGGGGTGTGGAAATTGAATCTCACAGTGTGATGGTCAGACCATCTGACAGGTTCCACCCCCACATCGGAGGCCTCCACCCCCAGTAGAAAGACCAGATCCAGGAAATGGCCATGCTTATGAGTGGCAGAGGTAACCACCTGTAAGAGGCCCAATGAACATCTCAGTTGGAGGAAGTGCTGACCAAATTGTGAGAGTTCGCCGTTGATCCAGGCATTAAAGTCACCCAGCACCATCAACCTGGGTGACTCAAATACCAGGTTGACGTCGAAGTCCGCCACTTCCTTAAGGAATAGCTTCTCGTCACTGGGTGAACGGTAAACGAGCGCTATCCTATAGCCCCACCTGCCACTATGACACATTCGAAGGATCTGGTCTCCTCAACTGGAACACTAGTGAGATCCAATTCAGTCGTGAAACAGACCGCAACCCCCCTCACCCCTGCGATCCAATCTCGGGTGATGTATCACCAAATACCCAGCTGGAACTGCTGCCTCAAGTACCGGGCCATCATTGCTATCCAGCCAGGTTTTGGTGATGCAGGTCAGGTCCGCTGTGCCCACCAAGTCTTCTACAATGGCAGTCTTGTTCACAATGGACCTGGCATTGCACAACACTGCCCGGGTTGGATAGGACTCCTGGGATGCCCCAACCACCTGCCCACCATTTACTGAGGTGGTGCCCTTGGGTATGGAGACCTTGAGTATGGAGACCAAACAGGAAGGCCCACGTTCAGCAATGTCATTACCTTTTTTGATTGGTTGATGTTATGTCTTGCTATTATGTTGTAACCATTGTATGTTAATTTTCCTCACCATCGTTTTTTTGAAATGTTAGTCTCTGACATGGAACCTTTGTAAAAGAGCCTTGGCTCAAAGGTATCGTAATAGTAGACCTTATAAATAAAATAAAAAAAAATGTGGTCTTTATTCTTTTTTTCTTCAACAGCTAAATATGAGCAAGTAAGTATGTATGCTGGTTGTTTTATGTAACTGAATGTTATGGAATTGATCTTATATAATAATGTATGATACTGATATTGTAATGACATAAATTGTCGGTCAATAAAATGTTAACCTGAAACTACTGGAAATGAAGTAGTGTTTAAAATAGAGCACAGGTTTGTTAAATCTGCGGAGACTAAAGAGTCTCTTATTGACCTAATAACTCATCTTTTTAGAGCTGAGCTTAAGCCTCCCCTGGTGGTTAGCTCTGTTGTTCTTGTCCATAGGGACAGGTTCAATCCTCATTACCCTGTATATGTAATGATCTCATGCATGGATATTGCTAAATCTATATGGGCCAAATAGTGACATTTAAACAACTTGGGTCTCTCCATTTCTTCCCAAGTTACATGGCCCACAATTTGGAAACACACTTTTCTTGGGGCAAAACCATGTAGGTCACTCTCATTTGACATTTGTTCTTCCACTTTAGCACTTCTTAACTGGAATTTTGAACCCCAGCAAGATTTTAATACTGTATCAATCTTTGGAATTAACCCCTTCGATGGAGAAAATGAGACTAAGCTGGCCTCATATGTAAGGGTAATATTGGCCTCTACCACCAAATTGAATATTTCTCCTTCTGATCGAGGTGAAGTACAAAAGGCCCAACCAGGGGCCTATGGTTCCAATACAGAATGCTTCATCCATTCACCTGATTTTATCTACTTACTACTGGGCAACTCTCAGGCTCTAGATGCTGTAGGTATATACCTGGTCTCATTTGCAGAACCTGAGTACCAGAGTAAGCTCTCCAGAAATCCAAAAAGCCCCTGTGACTAACCTATTCACCAAATCGACCAGACAGCCCTGACACCACTGTTATACTTCAGTGGTTTACCCAGATGATGCCAATGTGATCATTTGGAATATAGCAGGACTAGGGAATAAATTAACAGATTCGCAGTGGCTTAGTTTTGTTCAGACTTATGAGATCCTCATCTTTCAAGACACATGGGCACTTCAGCAGCCTCATATCAATGGATATGAATCTTATAATATACTGGCCATCAAGACAAACCATTATGGTAGACCTAAGGGGAGCTTAGTCACACTTGTAAAAATAAGGGAGGATCTAATGGTTTTAAATAGTGTGGCCTCAACTTCAGAATTCCTTCTTACTTTTGTAAGGTGGGACTCCATTGTTATTTTGATTGTTAATGTATATTTCCTTCCCCATTTTCACTCATGCCTGACTTATGACCTTTGGGTTAAATTAATGGTTGAAACTGATATATTGTTCTTATAGTATAATGTTAATACTGTCTTGGTAGCAGGGGATTTTAATTCTTGAATAGTACAGTTTGACAATCTCCCAATACTACAGAAGCATTATTACATGGGGAATTTCCATATTAAAAATTCTTCTGAAAGGTACTGAATGAAGTGGGAAAGCATTTTCAGGAATTCATCACTAGGAATAATTTATTGATCCTGAATGGCTGGGGGGATTGTGACCCAGAAGGTGCATATACTTTTTTCCCCTCTCATGGGCAAAGTCTTGATTTTTTTGTTGTGCTCGCCTCATAGCTATGATCAATTTAAAAAAACTGGTAGTCTCGATGAGACCCGTAAGTGATCATGCTGCTATTCTTTCATATGATTCAAATGGCTCAATGCCGATCCCCACTAACTAACAAAAAAACCTTTCGCCACACTTGCTCCAACTGGTAAATCTAAATTGATTTTCAATACCAAAGCCAAGGAAAGTTTCACTGATTTAATTTACTCATCTTTTTCAACTCTTTTTTCCATAGCCTATAACCATGTTGATGCTCTACAAATCACTAATCAACTAGGTATGTGCTACCAGCAAGTCAGATAAAAAAAAATATATCTGCCAAGTACCAGTAAGTCTCACTTTAACTCATGGTTTGATTCCCAGTACAGGTTAGAGAAGTGAAAATTAGGAAAACTAATAAGAAGTACAAGAAAGAATCCATCCAAAGCTAAATTTCTACAAATAAATAAAGCATAAAAATACATAAAAGGTTTTTGGCACAAAAAAAGCATGATTTCATCTCAGAGCAGTGGGATAATATGTATCTGACCATAAATGATAATGATTCTAAATCCTTTTGGATGTTAGCAGCTAAGAGGGTAAAGTCATTTTTCCCTTCCTTGTCCATATATATTCCTAAAGAAAAATAGGTCCTTTATTACAAAACTTTTTTTAATAAAGAGTCTCCTACTGTTGTAAATAACATAACTCATTTTTGGTTAACAGCCACAAGCTTTCACCATCTTGTTTTCTTCTTGGATGATATAGTGCAAGCTATAAACCACCTTAGAAATAATAAAGCACCTGGTCCAGACTCCATTCATGGTGAAATTTATGAAGCATACCTGAACTATTGTGTTCCTTTTTTGACTAATTTCTTTAATATATGTCTTAAGGAAAGATTTGTCCCACCATCATGGACCAAAAACATTATCATCTCAATCCACAAAAATGGTTCATACCAACGTCCCTCTATTGGTGGATTAGCCTCATTGATATTGGCAGTAAAATATTTGCTGAGATTTTACTTAGCAAACTGCAAAAGTGGTTAGATAACAATTCTTCTCTCTCAATATTTCAAGCTGATTTCTGTCATGGTTATTCAACCACTGATAATATATTCACATTGGCTCACCTCATTGAAAAGTATAAACTATTTAGAAAAATGAAGTTGTAAGCCCTCTTTGTGGATTTTTCCACAACATTTGACTTAGTAGTTAGGGAAAAACTCTGGGACATTCTACTTAACAGAGAACTTCCCTTAAATCTCCTGTTCCCACTGTACCTGTTATATACAAATACCACTACAGCCATAAGATTCGATAACAGTGGTAACCTCTTTGAATATGTTAACACATTGCTGGGAGTAAAGATAATTGAGTTACTCTTTTACTTTGACTCTTCTTTGGGTTTAGATTCCCCTAGAGCTAAGAATCATGACATTCACATATTGTCATACACTGATGATTTGATTCTTTTTTCACTCTGTATTACAGGTCTTCAAGTCAGTAAAAGTAAGTAAAATTTTATTTTTGAGCACTTTTCAAAAACCAAAGTGCTGTACAAATAAACAACATTTAAAATAACAAACATTAAAACAATAATACAATCATTCTCCATAAGTTTTTAAAAATAAGAATGTTTTTAACTCTGTTTTAAAGCTGTCGATGGTCAGGCAGCTACGTACCCAATGAGATAGAGAATTCCACAGGGCAGGGGCAGTGTAAGAGAATGCACATGCCTTAGATGTCTTCAAATGAACCCTGGGAATCTCTAGCAATCCCTTGTCAATGGATTGGAGCGAGTGAAAGGGGTAGTAGGGAGTAAGGAGATCTTGCAGATACTGTGGTCCCTGTTCATGTAGGGCTTTAATAGGTCGGTAATCCAACCTTGAAGGTGATCTGCCACTGAACCGGCAGCCAGTGCAGCCCACGCAGCACAGGCATAATATGACTATTTCTAGATGTCCCAGTCAAAAGCCTGGCCACTGCATTCTGCACTAGCTGCAGGCAGTGGACATCAACCCCCGGTAGCCCTAAGTACAGGGCTTTGCAGTAATCATGGTGGGTGATCATGAAGGCATGAACCAAGGTAGGAAGGTCAGCCGGAGGAACCAGGTGTTTCACCCGGGCAATATTCCTAAGATGGTAAAAAGAGGACTTGACAATGGCTGACACCTGAGATTTCAGGGTCAGACCGTCATCAATAATAACATCCAGATTACATACCTGGTCTGAGGTCAAGAGTTGGACACCATCAAGCCAAAGGCCCGATGAAATCCCAGCCCTATGGACCGCCTCAAGGTGACCCGGGTCCACAACCAACACCTCGGACTTATCCGGGTTTAACCTCAGCCAGCTGGCACTCATCCAGTCTTTGATTTCAGCTAGACAGATTATTTCAACATAAAATAAACCAACTCAAGGTCAAGTGTGATCAATTAGAGTTAAAAATTAACCTTAACAAGACAAAAATTATGGTTTTCAGTTCACAAAACTCACATACTACTCCACCAAAGTTTTATTTAGATAGAGACAGGACAGAGGTTGTTTCTTTCTATACTTATCTAGGAGCTAAATTTACTTCAAATGGCCTCTGGAGATCTCACTGCAGTGATCAGATATCCAAGGCTAAATTAGCTGCTAAAGATTTATTGCACTTTAATTTTAAGTATGGTGGGCACACTGTAGTCCAGGCACCTATTGCCAGAGAAGCAAAAGTTAATCCCATTTTACTTCATGGGGCTGAAGTATGGGGAACCAAACAGGTTGCCACACTGGAACTCCTGTTTTCTTTTTTTTAGGTCCTTACTCCTGGTTCCTTCGTCTACTGCAAATGCATTGACAAGGGCTGAGTTATATAGACTCCCCCAGCTACATTGGTTGAGTTTCGTCTGGCCACCTATTGGCTTAAAATCATTAACAACCCATTTAATCGGTAACCCGTGAGGTGGGCGCATGAGGAAGGGCGCCATTTGTAATGCGGACACTTTCCTGGTGCAATCTCTCATGGTGATGGGAGGGGAGGGCGACCAGATGAGGGGTGGGTGAACTGGGCGACAGGATATGGGTATGTGTAAGCATGCGGGGGGGTAAGCACGGCGAGCATGGGCTGGGAGGGGGAAGAGGGGCTGTATGGGGTGGTGCTGCAGTGGATGGCTGAGCTGCATCATGGCATTGGGGGTTAACTAGTGGTTGGGGTGGGTGAGGTACCAGGTTTGTGTCCAGGTGCTGGTGCAATTTTATTGTGCCCGGCCCAAACATTTATTTTTTTAATGCTTTCACCCCCCCGACTTGCACCTTTCTGGAGTTGAGAATCCTTAAGTAGGGAGGAGCAGGGGGCAAAGGCTCCCATGGGGGGATATAGGGGGGTGCAGTCCTGCCAAAGAAAGAATTAAAAAACTCTCCTAGTGCCATTGTCCTGTGCGCTGGGGTTGTCAGAGTGCCGAAAATCTTTTCAGCACTCTGTGCGATAATGGTGATCGCCTTTAGGCGTTCGCTGTTATCACATAGACCCCATTTAATCCTATTCCTAAATTGTGTCTTCAAGAGAAATTTAGGTGGACATAGCAAGGCTTTTTACCACCTTGGCTAAATACCCTTAGATCTGTCCTTTCTAAGGCCTCTCTAACTCATCTTTGGGTAGATTTTCAGAAAAACATTTTGATCTCTCCTTTATTTAAAAGCACCCTTAAGCAAAAATTATTTGTACTGGTGCAGTCCAAAAAATGAAGCAAGTCTGAACCCAGAAACAAACTTGCTGGTATAGCACAAATAAAACTGACTTCACTTTGGAAGATTATCTAAATTTCCCACTGGCCCAAAGTGATAGGAAAGCTATTACCTGGGCTAGACTGGGTATTCTTTCCTCTAAATATGCTTATTTCAATAAATAACAACATGATGCACACAATGAAAACTTGTGGAGGTGTGATAGGGGTTTCAATGAAACTCTATCACATCATAATACAATGTCCTTATTATAATCTTTCTCATGATCGAACTATTAAAAACACCCTCATAAAATATGCTGATATGGATTATGACCCATTCTTTTATACCTCATGAGCAAAGATGATGCTGAGCTTATTTCCAAATATCTTTATTCTGTAATAAATTCTGAAAGAAAACACTTCACTGTGTCCTGATTTTTACAGTATTATCCTTTTTTCACTGTAGATGATTTTCAGACACTATTGCACATTTGACTAGCATCTTTGCACTTACGTATGAATTTTGTATGTAATGTTAACTGAGACGTTTTTTACTGGAATTTTTTAATTGTATTAGTATAATGCCCAACACTGAATGTTTTGGAAGAACAATAAGGCATTACTACTACTAATAAACCTGTATCATGCTCGGAGGGAATGAATGATCTGGCAAGGGATCAGGTAGGGATAGTGCAAGGTAAGTTTGGGGAGCTGGTGAGGGGCTTCAAGTAGATGGCATAAATGGTGGCTTTTTTTTGATGTGTTACCTGCTTATGGGCATGGGGAGGCAAGAGTATTCTGTACTAGGGAATTTTACAACTAGCTGAAAGTATGGTACATGAAAGCACGGCTTTGATTACACTGTGGATTAGGAACCAGCCTTGGAGAAAATATGACTCTATAAGGAGCCCTTCCGCTTCCTTCCAGGAGGGGAAAGCACAGTACTTTGTGGGAGGCTAAAATGATATCTGGATGAGTATCTAAACTAGGTGTGGGGGCAGATAAACCAAGGAAGGTGCAAATGCCCACCCCAAATGATGAAACATCCAGGAGGATGAAACCAATAGGAGAAAACTCCTTTAGGACAGGGGGGCAGAAAGGCAGGGACAGGCAAGACAGAAGAAAGAGGATTATAACTCAAGTAAACAAGGGTAGATGATTGAAGGAGAAGAGGAATGGTAAAGGTTAAAATAGAAGAGGTGAGTCAGGGGGCCTCAGGGAACAACACAGGCAGAAATGCGAGGGGGAAGCAGAGCAGCAGACAGGGGGAATAAAGATGCAGAGAGTCATATGTGCCAATGCAAGGAATCTTGTAACCAACATTCCAGGAGCTGAAGGTCATCATGGAGGAGGCTTACATGGATTTAGCGGTGATAACAAAGTCATGGTGTACTGACCACCTTGACTGGAACATGTCTGTATTGGGCTATGCTCTGTTCTGGAGAGACAGGACGGGGAGGAAGGACTAAAGGTGCTGTGGGGCATCCAAAAGACAGGGTCATTCATTATTTGGCTGGTGATCGACCATGAGAGGTGGGGCCACTAGACATCAAGGAAATTTATATTTATTGGAGATGGGGGATGGGGCTGAATGTTGGTGGGGGGAGGTAATTCTTCATATTGTGGTCTGGCAATCAGCCGGGGGGGTGGGACCACTAGACACCAAGGATGTAGGGTCTTGGGGGGGAGAAATTTTAATCTGGGCTGGATGGGAGGGGGAAAACGTATTTTTAATTTTTTTTTCATATGAAATGCTGCATTTTGCACTGGTGAAATTCCAGTGAAATGCACAAATTTCATGAAATATTTCACAAGGTAAAACTCCCCATTTCACCAGAATTTTGCTGGTGAAAAAACATTTCTCTGCATCTCTAATTGATGAACTGGAAGAAAAGGTATGCTATTTTTTCTGAAGATATCAAAATCTGCAATAGAGTGGACTCTCAGGAGGGGGTGGAGAGAATGCACAGTGATCTAGAGAAACTTCATGAGTGCTCAAAAGCATGGCAGTCAGAGTTCAATGCCAAAAAGTGAAAAATCATGTCCCTAGGGCATAGAAACCCAGGAGCATAGTGATCTTCCAGTACCTCACAGGCTGAACAGGGTGCATGGCAAAGTATCTTTCACATGAGAAAGGATGCAGGACCACGAGGCATGAAATGAAGTAAAGGGAGAGTTCAAGAGAGATGTGAGGAAATATTTCTTCACTGAAGTGGGGGTAGACACCTAGAACAGACAGCTAGCAAAAATGGTGGAGGCTAAAATAGTGAGGGCTTCAAGCATGCATGGGATAGATATAGGAGTATATTAGAAAAGAGTAAGAGAAATGGGAGGTTTGCCTTAAACCAGATAGGGTCTGTGCTGGAGGTTTAGTGAAGGAAAATTTGGGCAAACTGGGTGTGACAAGCAGTCCTGTTTTGTTGTCACATTCTATGCTTCTATTGTTCTATGCAGGTACTGCATCTTGTGGCCAGATCATTTCTGTAAATAGGGAAGGAAGGAAGGAAGGAAGGAAGGAAGGAAGGAAGGAAGGAAGGAAGGAAGGAATTTGCATTTCAATTTGACTATCCTGTACAACTAAATTAATGAAAAGGTCCTCCTTGCACTTTGGGGAGATTGTAAGTCAATCAATCAATCAAATCTTTATTTTTCCAGGCAAACGCCATTGAGCATAGCTCATTTACAAGATGAACCTGGTTAGCACAGGAACACAGGATATACAATATATGAACAATCACAACATAACACCTCAGTAATATTATATAATACAGAGATACAATAGTTAAATGTAGTCATAAGTGGAGAACAGTTTGGAAACAGTGGTTCAATTCCTTCATGGTGTATAATGAGTCTAGTAACAGTAGCTGGAAGTACTAACAAGGATAATTGTCAGGTAATGGTATATTACATACAATGCTATAAGAAACAAGACAGACAGTGAGTTAAAAAAAGAAAAACAAAGAAACAGTGTAACAGGGTAGAAGGGAGTGTGTAGTAGGCGAGGTGAAATAAGGAACAGGCAGGGTGGTAGGGGATAGACAAGGGGCAAATGAAGCCTCCGGGAAGACGCAGGACAGGAGAGTGGGGATCACAATTAGGTGTTAGAGAAATGTGAAGGAGAAGCCACAAGATCAGGCATAGCAGAGAGGACTACGCCATCATGGTACACTATAAGTGCAGGGATGTTTAGAATCACAGGATGCAGTTGCAAATTTCCTTGACCAAATGGTCATATAGTGTCTTGAAGGAGGATAGACTGACCGGGGTACTAAGCTTTAGTGAATTTTGTTTTTTATTCCATAGAGACAGCAGTGGAAAGCTTATAGCCATTCTCCCAAAGCATGTTTTTAGCTTAGGTACCTTTAAGGAAATAAAGGATGTAGCTTCTCAATGCATAGTTTCCAAGCTGGCATAGCAGAAGACTATCAGAGATATATAGGGGTAGTTTTTTGATAATATCTCTGAATGCCCGGAGTACAGCATTTCTGTTTCTCCTGTACTGAAGGGAGGACCACTGCATGGCAGCCTAAAGGGCACAATGATGAGTGAAAAAAGGTAGGCCAGTAATGAATCTCAGAGCCCTGTGATACAACATATCCAGTTTAGCAAGATGAGAGACAGGGCAGTGACTATAAAGAAAGTCAGCATAGTCAACCAAGGAGAGAAACGTTGTTTGCACCAGCTGCAACTTGGCATCGCTAGTAAGGAAGTTATTAATCCTGAAAAAGAGTCCAAGCCTCTGCCTCAATTTCTTTAGCAGATCTTCGATATGGTCGTAAAGGAAAGTCTATGGTTGAGCCACACTCCAGGGTTTTATTTAACTCTAAAAATTGATTAGCGTTTTGCTCATAAAAGTTCTAAAACATTGTGAAAATGCAGAGCACTTGCCTCACTGTGTTTAACAAACATAACACTTATAGAAAACCTATATAAATGCTTTCTGTACAGTTAGTATTGTCCCAAGAAAAAAACTGCAAATCAATTATTTAAAACCCTGCACTCCCAAGTACTTGAATTATTGACAAATTCTAGGTTTTCTCCCAGGATTGTTGTGATCTGTGGAATGGAGCCGGCACTGGCTGGGTTTGCAGCATGGAGAAGTGGAGAAAATAGCATTGCCTTAGTTTTTCTGGTGTTTAATAGGAGCTTTTCATTTAGGAGTTGGCTCTGAAGTAGATTGAATTCAGATTGTAGGTTTCCACAGGCAGCTTCTGGCGAAGGATGACGTAGATAAAGAACCGTGTCATCTGCGAACAGATGGATATTGGCCTTAGTTATGTTGGTGGCAATGTTGTTTATGTAAATTACAAATAGTAGGGGACCAAGAATCAATCCCTGGGGGACCCTTCTTTGCAGAGGTTTAAGGGGAGAAAGTCACCTTCTGCCTTGACTTGCTGCCACTGGTCAGAGAGGTAGTCAGCAAACCATTGCAAGGATAGTGAGTCCAGTCCTATCGCCCTCAGGAAGGAAAGGAGCAGGCCATGATCGACGGTGTCAAAAGCCTTACTTAAGTCTAAGAACACTGCACAGATGAAGTTTCAATTCTCCAGGTCTGTATTGTGGCTTTCTCAACCTATATTAGTTCAGATATTAAGTCCTGTCTAAAAGGTGATTTGTGTTCCAGTGAAGCCTTGTCAGCTGGCCTGCACAAGGATTTGCATACTCATGATGCCTTACCTTGAGACTGAAGCTTTAGGGAATATGTGTGTTCTTTAGAGAGATGCACAGAAGCCAAGCAAATACAATGACATGATGGCAAATCTACCACTACTATTGTAGTATTGGAGTATTGAGGTGTATAAGATAGTGGAAAATATTGGTGCTAGTTACCCATCATAAAATCCACCAGTTTCCAATGTAATGATTAGAGGCCTTTGATAAAAATGTAAAAATAATAAAAGCCACGCACATAAGCCATATTTCATGTACTGTAGTTTACTAGTTGACTTTCATGCATTGTTATAATTTTTTCATAGATCATTTATGTATTCACAGGTACTGTAGCCTTTCTGAGATGCAACATCATGTTTTCATTGGGGCCTCAATGCTACCCAATTCTACAGCTATAACGAATGATGCACTTGCTCAGTGGCAAAGTCTGACTTGTTAAAAGTCATAGAGTGATTGAGTCAGCGGTTGTGGTTGAATTCAAAACTGCAACCTTCTGTAGTTTTATGCCCTGACCACCAGAACACATGGTATACCATTAGGTGCTATGGATACTGTCTCCTGGAATTCCTTGGAATTTTGGAAATTCCACCTAATTCTGCAAAATTCTGTAAGAAGAGGAATACTGAAAAATCAACAGTGAATTTTTTTAAACTGCTGATCTGTAATCTGTGGTTTACATAAACCATGAAATAGTATTTATTGGATTACGTAAACCGTGGATTCATTTTCTGAAAAGGGTAGAATAATACTCCAAGCAAAACAGACAAAAATAGAACACCCTCACTTACACCAGAGTGCAGTAAATATGGGACAAAGAAAATGGATTTATCTCACCTGCATTTATTTCAAATTCTAGTGCATACAAAGAATGAGAGAAACATATTTATTTTGCTTGTGATTTATGTATTGTAGCACCCTACGTTTTTCCTGGTGCTAACTCATTTATGTTTTGCAGAATAATATTCAACAGATTACATCAATATTATTTCATGGTTTGCACAGCAATGTTTTTTTGAATTCTGAGATATTCAAAAAGAAACTGAAAAACATGTAGGAAGCAGAACTGCCATTCTGCAGAAATTCTGCAGGCAGAATTTCACATTCCGCATCACTCTATTGCTCACCTAAAACAAACTGGCGTAGTGTCTGGTGTAGCTGACTACAAAACTATACAGCAGACAAGAAGGAATTTCCTATGAAGCAAAAATGTTGAATCCCAAACTAAATGAGCCCATTGTTCCTTGATGCCCCAGGATTGCAGAGAGAGAATAATCCATTCTGTGATACCTCTTTCATTTGACAACATGGACATCTTCCTCCTTGGTGCCTCCAAGTCCAGACTGGACAAATGAGATTTTCTTTACAACAGGCTAGCCAGGCTGATACTCAACCCCCTTATGACACTCTCCATTGAACTGGTGAACTGGGTGAAAGGAGGGAACTGCACCATATCCTGTTCTCCCTGATGTGCGTCAAAGGCATTATCCCCTCTCACTTGCACTCAGGACTTACCCACAAGTCCTGTCCTAGATCCTTGTGCTCCCTTGGATTAGTTGAGCTGATGGTCCTGTACATAAATATGACTTGTGTGTCCCTCTCTTCAGTCATAGATGCTCAACTACATGGATATACCCAGCCATAATCCCTATTCCTGGTAAACCTCACCATGCCCTTCAGTACAAAAGTCATGGAATGGTTCTTTCCAGTCATGTCTGTGCATAAGCTTTGCTGCCGTCATCCCAGAGGCATAACGTAAGTAGCAACAACTGTGAGCTTCTGTCCTTACATCTCCTGCACTAGGCCTTACTATGGGCATGCAGCTTTGTTCTGCCTATTTACACATACAAGGCCGTGTAAGTTGTACACTGTATATAGCACTCATTATGTCGGTAATATGTTTGCCTTTCATTAGAAGTTTTGCCTTAACAGAACATCAGTATTGACTGTAAATAATGCTCTGCACAATGATTTTTATCCTGAATTAACCTGAATTGCATAGAACAATGAACTTGTTTCATGAGATGGTGTTCAGACTAATGTGTGGTAATCATTCCCAATTGGGGCAATTGACACTGAAGGCTGTTGGGTGAATGTGCCTTGCTACTAGAGCACCCAGTTAATGGAATGTATGGTCCACATCAATACAACAAACTGAGTCTGCTGAGATTTTTAAATCTGTGTTAGAAAGACACTGTTTTCCCCTTGTCATTTTCATTAATTATGAGTCTATTGTTTGTTGTGTGTGTGTGTGTGTGTGTGTGTGTGTGTGTGTGTGTGTGATAATGATAAGTATTTCAATTCTGTATGTATGTTGTATGTAGCTATTATTGTTATTGTCATTTGAATGTTTTTTTCTTTAACTGTACAGTTCTTGAAGCCTTTCTGGAAAAGTTACTTTATAAAAAAAAATGGAATCAATTGAATTGGAACTGGGCTGCTAGTTTGAAAAGAAACATTAGGACTTTGGCTTTGTGACTAGAGACCTTCAGTTTCTTGTATGAGCAATGAAGATATAATGGCACACTGACATGAGGTAAAACACAAATGCCCACCCCAGTGCCTTTCGTTATTTAATTGAAAGACTGGGGGGGGGGGGCTGTGTTGGCTAACAATAACATATTTGAAGTACACTGAGAACAATGACAAATTAGAACAGCTCACATTATAGAATATTAATTGTACCACTTTTGATTTTAAGCCAATCAGATCAAGGAACAAGCAAGCTTTGTTGCATTATAGAAGACTTCTGGTTTAAAATGTTGATCACAGCTTTGCTCAAAGCTATAGAATCTGCTCTATAACACCATTAATATCACTACCAGTGATGACATTTTCTTAAGAAATGATAATAAATGTACTTATTTGTGTATGTATTAAAAACGTATTGACTGGAAGAGTCACACTGAACCACAGTTTCCAGGTGTGACTCCGTGGGTTACAAAGTGGCAAGAAATACGATAAATAAAAGTGAAAAATACAAAGTATAATATTAAAATTAAGTGAGAAGTACAATGTGCAATACAGAATATCAGATGGTACAAGGTACACCATTTTCAAAATTGTAAGAATTTACAATGGCAAAAAGTGACAAGTGTAGTGTACTAATACAAAATATCAGATGGTGCACAATGCAAAAAAAGGCAAAAAGTGCAAATATTTATTGTGTTTATGGTTATAAATCATTAAATCATATACTGTAAATAATGGCAACATAAAAGTAGTGGTAGATATTAAGGGTGAGCCCATGCAGAATTAGTATTTGGAGAGTGTGCCGAAATTCAATACTTTTACCTTTGATTCATCCCAGTCAAACACTGGAATACTTTGGGAACACTTTGATCTTCAGGAAGCTAATTAAAAAAAACAACACTTTAGCCATTCCCAGGTGACCAGACCCTGTCCCATGATCACCCCATTCACCCACCCCAAGTCCAAACTTTTATTTGAAGAAAAAACGTCTCTACCCCTAACAGTTCCAAAGTTATCACATTTAAAAAAAATATCCTGAAAGGTTTAATTTTGGAACTGTGGGGGCTAGAATTTTTTTTTTTGTGAAAGCTTGGAGTCCAGCCATTAAGAATTAGCTTGGAAGATCCAGTTGTTGTATGTTGATACTATTATAAGTGTATCGGTACTATTTGAATCTACTTTTTCAGTCCACTTTGCTGTCCATCAACAGTAGGAACTTAAAGAAATGTTCAGCAGCTACTTTCTATACTGCCTCTTAAAAATCTCCGGGATATCCAGGTCACAAGTTTATATCTTTGATGTTGTGTTTGGTGGCAGAAAGAGTTATCTTTTGTTGGCATCTCTTGTTTTTAAAACCTGCATTTCAGACTGGACAGGTGAGTTATTAAGCAGCAGGACTGCTTTCAGTTATATATTGTTGTTCAGTAGGCAGCACTTTAAAGCAGAAACAAAATGATCTTTGAACCACTTGTTAAAGATAATACTAGCTACCCAGGGATTCCTCTGGATGCCATTAAGTAGGGACAAATTGGCCATGTTGATGTGCCAACAACATCTAGGTTCTCTTAATTTTCCAATCAGCAATGGCCACAACTTATGACTCGCACTAGCATTCACACAAGCAAGAATCATCACACTGTCTTTCTGTTTTTAAACTGTATGGTGTCATGACGTAGGTCCTCAGTGGGTAGTCACTGACATTTGTGGGGGGGGGGTTACATCATTAGTATAGCAGTGGTTGCACACAGGCAGAAGAGTGTGGTGCTGGACATGGTGGCCGTTCACCTAACAGCAAACCATACCCCTCCAGTTGCTGGTCCAGATGACGCTTCAACTCAATGTGGTTAAAGATGAATGAGTCATGGCATGCCCCGGGGAACTTTACAAACATGTTAGTCAGGAAGCCAGTGGTGTCACAGATGACCTGGCAGATGATACTGTGGTACCTCTTTCGGTTGCAGTATGCATCTTTGTTCATGGACAGTGTCAGGACTGGCATGTGCATACAGTCTATGGCACTCAACATGTTTGGCATGCCATACCTGTCGAGGAATGTCCCCTTTGCCACTATGATGTTGGCCAGTGTTGTGGGGACAGATATGTCTCACCAGGTGTCACACCAGGGTGTCGGTCACCTGGTGCAGTGTCCTTGAGATAGAGGACTGACTCAAACCCATCACATCTCCTGTGATCCTCTGAAAGCTGCCAGTAGCATAGTGCTGCATGGCACAGAGCACCTTCATCTCCACAGACATGGTCATGGACTGCCATGTGCGTGGCTGGATCGCATCCTTGATGAGGCCACAGATGTACCTTAGGATGTCATTGTCAACACGGTAGCACTGGAGGAATTCAGTGTGCCCCAGCATCTGTTCCTCCAGCCATGACCTGAATGTGTGGCAATACCATTGCCTCCAGTGGGCACAGTGCTCTGCGATGGTGTCCTCCAGGAGGACCATGAACAGCAGTGCATCTGGGCACATGTTCTGTTCCATCCACCAAACTCACTGACCAGTGTACATGCAACACCGATGTGCACATCCACTCAGAGTGTAGTGCAGGCTGGGCTACATAGCACATGGGGTTTATGGGCATGGCATGGGCATGTGATGTGGGTGTGTCACCACTGGGGACACCATAGGCAGTCTTGCAGCAATGGAGGAGGCAGCTGGAGTGGCAGGAGCTGTGGGAGGCAGGTGTAGCCTGCCATGGTGGCTGTACTAAGTGGCCACAAACAGTTACCAAAATGGGGTCCCTGTGGGGGCCATTTGGGAAATGACAAAGAGGAGGCAGGTAGGTGCTTCAACCAGTCTGTACCAGTGTGTGTGTGTGTGTGTGTGTGTGTGTATGGGCCATATGCCATGGGGCCCTGTGCTGTGTTGCAGGGGACCCAATGGGCAAAGGCGAGGATCACTCTGGAGCTCCTGGACCTTGGCCATGGAGGCACAGGGCAGGTTGTGGTGCCACAGTGGTGGCTGCTGCATGACATTCCAGGTGATTTGACCTTTGGCAGTCCACCAGGGACCACCTCTGCAGGGATGATGCCAGTGACCTGTGGGCTATCTGTACCCCATTGCAGGTAGATGGTGCCACGAGCCGCTGTGTGTGTGTGTATATCTGTACACTGTGCAATGGCATTAACAATGACACTGATGGCAGTTCCCCTCTGTATGCTTTTGTCATTTCAGTGGTATCAGGGTCCAGTGGGTCAGCTCATTCTTGAGAAGAGGCCCTTCACTGACACCACTCCAGCCCAGGAGCCATCCTCCCCCTCCTCCAGCCCCTCCATCAGAACCACTTCAGAGGACTTGGACTAGGATGCACAGTGCAGCCACCGTTGTGGACTCTTCAACCCATGTTGTTCCCTGTTATACAGGCTGTGCTGGCCTATGTATGAGATCTGATTCTGTATGTTACTTGGACACTCCTTGTGGTCACAGTAAAGCATTTATTTATTCAGCCACTCTGCGTGTGTCCCTTCTTCACCCTGGCATGGTGTGCCTGGGTGTGTGTGTGTGTGTGTGTGTGTGTCTGGTGTTGTTCTGTGTGGCAGGGCCCTTGTTTCTGGCTGGCACAGACATGTGCTATTTCTGTGTGCCTGTCGAGACATTGGGTATGTGGCATATGGCCTGTGCTGCAGCTGGCCTGGCATCCCTGTGGCATGCTCACGGCACTGGGGGATAGGATGTGTGCACCATCATACTGCAGCTACCGCACTCACCAGTGACACATGGCAGGTATGTGTTGTGCAGTGGCCAGCATGCCATGCAACACCCCATGTGTGTTGTGGCCTCCCTTGTCATGGTGGCCCATTCTGTGTCCTTTCTGGGGTGCCCTTTGTGGCCCTTCGGCACTGCACCTCCATGCACAGTGTTTATGGCTGCCACCAGGATGCATAGGCCATACGGGGGCCACTACATGTTGTGCCTATGTACCCCGTGTTGTGCATGCACAAACACTGTGCTTTGCAGATGGTTTAAGTGGATGGTTTAAGCGGCTCCACCCCTATGCACCAACATATCTCCAGGGGCATGCATGTTCATGCTACTGTTGTACTCGGCATCCTATGCACAGTTCATGCATGCCATGTAGTGGCTGTTTTGCATCTTTCCCGGGTATCCAGCTGCGCGCCTGCAGTGCATGTTGTGCATAGGCCCACACAGCATTTGTGAATAGGGGCCATAGTGAACATTTCCATCCCCCCCCCCAACAGTATCAAATCTTTGTACTTTCATAGTCTTTAGCTCCAAAAGTGAGGAAAATAATAATAATCAAGTTTACAAATGTGGCCTAGGGATGGGGCAGAGTGAGAGGTAGGTAATCACACAATAAAAATTAAACAGTAAATAATTAATTACAGAAATCTGAGCAGGGATTACGTATTTACAAGGTGATTAATCATAAGTAAGTGGGAGAGCTAGTGCACTTAGCTCAAACATGAATACAATGATGTATCATCAGATGCGGTCACAGTAACACAATTAAAAGCTTGAAGAACTGTTTGGCAGAGGCAGTTCTGGTGGGTGGGCTGTTACCCAAGAGAAGGTTATTCCAAACATGTGGGAGCCCATGGAGAACTGGGATATGGGGGGGCACCTGGAATGTGATACAGGAGCCCACCTGGAAACTTCATGGGAGTGGGCAGAGGATGACAACACCTTCATATCATTATTCCACTTTAACAGAATACACTATCTCTGTGTTTGAACCTTATATTTGCTCACTGTGCCCAAAATACCCCTTTTAATTAGAAAATAGATGATAATGCAAATAATTTAGAGTTTAAAAAGTGCCATGTACATAACACAGGGGGCTCACATGGGAAGTGCCAAGTATCCTGGTGGGCCAGGCTGTCTCTATGGGATTCTATGGCTAAGGTGAAGTTGGCTAGATTTCTGCTTATGTCTGGGAAGAAGGAACCTGCTACTGAAGTGGGCATGAAGGCTGTGACTAGCAGCAGCAGCAAGGGTGAGTAGAGTATGCAATTCAAAGAGCAAATGTTGTCATCAAAATAAAACATGGCATCCTCATATTCCACCTAAAACTGCTCCCTGCCATCTTGTAATTGCATCATCTGGTGCACAAGCTTCATTTCTTTTGAATAGCTGTGGCACAGTAGGACCTGTTGGTTCCTACTCATAGACTCCTGCTATGTTTGGAATTAGAGGTGTGCAGAGTGCAGAATCTGGCAGAATTCAGGCAGAATGACAACTCATTTCCAAAATGCTTTCTGAAATTTGTTGATAAATTCTGTAAACTGACAAAAGTGTTTTTATTGAAACTGGGGATTAATATTTTTGTGGTTTACTTAAACTGCAGATTAATTTTCCGCATTTTGCAAAACCCTAATCTGTGGTTTCTGTAAATTGTGTATTACTAACCGTACTTCATGCAAACTGCAAATTACTAATTTGTGGTTTAAATAGAAAAAGCAAACCATTTTTTGGAATTCATGAATTATACTTCCGATGGAACTTTGCTGAATAAGGTTGAAGTTCTGAATTTTCACAGAATTTCACCAGACGTGACATTTGAAAATTCTGCACAGTTCTGCTTAGGATATATAACTTTACTAACAGTCCCTATTAGACTACAATACTCACTTTATTGGGAGTTATCTGTGAAGGTACAAATTGCTTCAGATCTAGATGTCCTCCCTCAAGTTGGGGTGCCTTGGATTGTCTCACATCATCCAAGAAAAATGTTTGAAGATCTAAGTTGTTCTAGACCTGAATCAGAATTGGGCCACCACCATGAGATTGTCTATAACCTTACACTCTAACCTGTGGTCTGGCTTGAATTCAAATTGAGTGTCCTGGTGAGGTGCGTTGACTTGAGCTGGTACAGTTCATAAGAAGCAAATTACCCATGAACAGAGCTGGAATCCAAGCATAGTCACCACACCTTTCCCTAGAGTTTTTATCTAAGCTGAACTTGCATAGTAATGTCATCTTTTCTTTCATAGTTCAACTGATTTTTCTTTTTTTTATGGAGTAACTGCGCCAAACAAGTGGGGCATACTCATATCAGTCTTAGTAAGATAAAGAACCTCAGTGCAAAAGCACTGAGGCAAGAATTGCTCAAAAAGGGTACTGGCAACAAATCCAGGTTTTGAAGAAATGCAAAATCACAAATACTCACATAATGCAAAGCATCATGGAATATATATGCAAATCACCATGACAATTTAGACTGGTTCTGATTTAAGCAGGAATACATTTTGCCAAAGGGCCTCTCACACAGCCTGCAATGGGTGAGAACAGAAGACACAGACACATGTTTCATCCTTCACAGAACTCATCAGTGTGCCTCATCTGTATCTCTCCCAAGGGGAAAAACAAGTCATCTTTTATGTAGTCTTACTGGTTTTGGTCATGGTGGGCCCAAAATAAGAAAGTCAGCTAAAAAGACAAAGAACCTTGGCACAAAAGCATGGAGGCAAGGGTTACCTGAAGAACCAGCCAAAATTTCATGGTGATTTGCATATATATTCCATGATGCTGTACTTTACGGGAGTATGTGTGATTCTGTATTTCTCAATGTAGGAAATAAATTGGATTTATAATCTGAGGTCTGATAATAAGCCCAATTTATTTTGTATATTATTGCAAATAATTACTCTCTGTTTTTTTGCTCAGATGGTAACAATTCTATGTCATAACGGTGATCGCCGCTAAGGTGAGTGTACATTGCCGAAAATAAAAAATGACAATGTACACTCACAGGAAAGACAATAGGTTGGACACAGATATCTATGTATGTGGGGGGTTGGGTCCCCCTTAGTGGTATTCACCACTGCACTCCCCTTACTTAATATAATCATCTCCAGGGGGGTGCACGTTGGGAAGGGGGTGAAACTTGTAACAAAAAAAAATACTGACCTCAAAATTAATTATGCCTCCCGAGATCTGAACCCTGCACCCTCCCCACCATAGCCAGCCACCCTCACCACCACCACACCACATGGCCAGCTTGGCAGCCTTCTGCTGCACTGCCTCCTACATGCCTTCTCTCCTCTTCCATTAACCTTAGTGGTTCCAGTCACCTTCCTTTTAGCCTACCCATTACTTTTTTTTTTTGCCCGTCGCTACCCTTATAGGATAGCCCACAACACAGGTGCTGAGATTGAGTCACTCATATTTGAGTTGCTCAATCTCAGTCACCATTTTCATGGGATACCAGTAGAAACAGGGATAATTCTGAAATACTGGTGGAAATCTATGGTATTAAGAGATTGGAAGCAGAAATGCAAGAGAAATTGAAAGACTGGATGTGTCATCTCTTTCATATTTTTTCTAAAGTAGAAGAGATAGTTGTCAGATGCTCACCAAACCTTCAATTTGCTGATTGTGCACTTGTGTATTTTGGATCCCATAACTTTGTAACACAGATATGGGCACAAAGGTCGTTATTAAAATTAAGTGGTATAGATATCATCCCCACACAAAGAAATCCAATTTGTCTTGAAGAACAACTTTCTTATGACTTTCATGGGGAAAAGGAGGCTGACAGAATCAGGGTCAATAGGGTAGCTGCAGCAATAAATGAGTATATTGTAAACCATGAGAAATTTTGGAGAGATAGAACTCTCTCCTTTTTTGGCTGAAAGGTATGTATGAAATATTTAGTAAGTAAAATTAAGAAGGTCATAGCAACTCTTCTATCTCATACTCTTGAAACTAACCTCGGGGGAAGGGGGTGACATTGAATGGATTACATTACATAATGGCATCTCTGATAGTCCGCAGATTGACTTCATTTTCAGGAATTCTTAACAACCAGCCTCAGTTTTAGTAACCTCTCCCATACTTAGTAGCCACCTTAGTATCTTCTTGGTAGATATGAATAAATTAGTGAGAAATTGTAACTCCAGTCACCTGGGACATCATTGAATGGTGTTTTAAAAGTATTACTGAAAACAACTTAGCTCCACTTACTTGTAAACATTTTGAAATTTCAATTTATAATAGATTCTCCTTGTTACAGGAACCCTCCGTTAAATGGCCAGAACCTTTGTCACACTGTAGCTCAACAAGTATCAAATACTATAATGACCCAATCTGTTTAAATATTATTTCTTGGAACATCGAGGGCATTGCTACTAAACTGGCAGATCATAAGGTTTATAACTTCTTGACTTCTTATCATGTATTGTGTTTTCAGGAAACATGGTGGCATGTGATTCCTGGTTATTCACCTTATTTGATCCCCACTATAAAACAAAAAGATTAGGTAAGTACCAAGCTGGTCTGGCTATTTTTCATAGAACTTCCTTAGATTTTGTTTGATTTCTGAAATCACCTATAACCAGTCTTTTCTTTCGTTCTCAAAACAGGCACTAACAATATTAAAATGATTCCAGTTAATGTATGTATACCCCCTAGGACAAGCAAAATCTATCATTTTTTCATTTGGCAGCAACCAGCAGACATATTGGAAGAATTAATGTTCAAGTTTGAGAAGTATACCATTTTAATTATAGGCAACTTTAATGCTAGGATCCCCAGTCTTACTAGATCTAGTTAATTTGAGGATGAGCTTGACTTAAGACTTAATCTAATTAATTCAACAATAAATATAGCAAGGAAGTCCAAAGATACCAGATTTAACCAACAAGGCTAATTACTTACTGAGATGATGACCAATATGGATTTTTTTTTCATGAAAGGCAGAACCCCAGGAGACCTAGAGGGAGAATTTACCTTTAAGGGCCCTAAGAGGTCTTTGACTGTTAATGTGGCCTGGGTCAATCAATGAGCCCTGGAAAATTTGCTAGACTTTAAAGTTTTGAACTGGTCAGACTCTGCTCACTCACTGATTCTTATTTCTTTTTGCTTCTTAAACCTTAACAGGAAATCAGATTATTAGATTTTGTTCCACCTATTGGGACTATATTAAATGTAATAAATACCAGGAGATTAATCCTTAGACTGCTGACAGAATTATAACATACAGGAAATTGGGACTGATATATTAGTCCATGGCACAGCAAGAGTTAAGATGGCAAAGTGATGTGGTTGACATATTTTCCATGATACTTACCTCAGATCCTGTATTTACATGGAGATCGGGAATAGTCTCCAATACAGCTAAAGATAATATCAACTATATTGATGCATGGTTGGAAATCAATAATTTTTTAAAACATTTATTATGAATAAATAAAACAAACTGACCCATTAAACAGACTTGGTTTAATGCAAAATACAAGGCTGCCAAACTAGGAATAAAACTTGTGAGGTACACTAAAAAGCATAGAACAAGTCACCAGTGGGGTACCTAAGGGATTAGTCCTGGGGACAGTCTTCTTCAATATCTTCATTAGAGACATTGCAGATGGACTGGAGGGTAAGGTTTGTCTGTTTGCAGATGACACCAAGATCTTCAACAGAGTAGATGATCCTGATGAGGTGAGCAGAATAAGAAGAGATCTGGATAAACTGGCAAAATGTTCAGAAGAGTGGCAAATGGGGTTTAACACAAAGAAGTGCAAGATCATGCACATAGGGAAGAGAAACCCTGAAGCCACCTGTAGGTTGGGAGGGGAGTTGCTAGCAATCACAAGGGAAGAAAAAGACTTGGGCATCATCATCACAGATGACCTGAAATCATCCAAGTAGACCACTAAAGCAGTAGGTAAGGCTAGAGGGATGTTGGGGTGTATTAGTAGGGGTATTGCAAGACATAAGAGGGAGGTAATAATCCCTCTTTACAAGACACTGGTTAGGCCCCATCTGGAGTGCTGAGTGCAGTACTAGAGGCCACACCTGCACAAGGACATTAAAAGCATAGAGGCAGTCCAGAGAAGGACAACCAAAATGACGCAAGGACTGCATCAGGAAACATATGCAGACAGATTAATGGAGCTCAATATGTATACCTTAGAGCAAAGGAGGGAGGGAGAGAGGCAATATGATTGAAACATTCAAACATATTAAGGGCATTAACAAGGTGAAAGAGTCTAACATGTTTCAATATGAGAAAAATAGCAGGTCAGAAGGACACAGAGTGAGATTAGAGGGAGGCAGATTAAGGGGTAATGTGAGGAAGTTCTTTTTCACAGAAAGGGAGGTGAATGAATGGAACAGCCTACCTCAGAAAGTGGTGGATATGAATACAGTGCAGAGCTTCAAACAGGCATGGGATAGGCATATGGGAGCAATAAAGATGAGTATGAATAGATAGGTCATTGTCAGAGTACAGGCCTATGACACATTCATAAGGTAGAAAAAATGGGCAGACTGGATAGGCCTTGCAGTCCTTATCTGCCTTCAACTTATATGTTTCTATGTTTCTATCTAGAGATAATCTCAGGGTCTTAAACACCTGTAGGAATGACTATAAAAAACTCATTGAGATAGAAAAGAAGAATTATCGAACTATGATGTGGAATAAGTTAAAAAAGGCTGTCCTGGATCAAGATATTAGAACTTTTTAGGCATTGGTCAGTTTTGGTTACAATCAATATAGTACAAAGACTGAGGCTTACATTATGCCTCAGTCTTGAGTTGCTCACTTTGAGACATTATATTTCTTTCCAATGAAAGAACAAAAGTACATACTATCTGTTGAGCTGAATGATCTTCTTCGACTTTCCAAATCTCATAAATCAGTCATTTTCTTTCCCAAAGATATCATGCAAGCCTTTTGTTTGATTAAAGCTAATAAAGCCCCAGGCCCTGATTAAATTCCAGCTTATATTTACAAAGCATTTACAGACCTGTGGGCCCCCATTTGTGTTAATATATTCAACAGTTTTTACAAGGTGAAGTTTTCCCTGTTACATGGAAGGGTAGTATTATATACCTTATTCACAAAAAGTGAGACGTTACGGATCCAACTATGTATGATCCATTAGGCTTCTAGATGCATCACAAAACATATTTTGTACAATCATTCTTCGGAAACTAGAACTCTGTGTCTATGGAAATTATCTCCTTGATGAGTCCCAGAATGGCTTTAGATGCAATTGGTCTGCTATACAACACTGTTATGCATTATCTCATCTTATCCACAAATATACTTCTATCAAAAAAGTTAAATTTTATTGCATTTTGTAGATCTTAAAACAGTTTTTGATAGTGTCAGCCATACATTTTTCTGGCAAAAGCTCTGGGCATTAGGTATAGATACTTTCTTGTTGGATATCTTAATAAGGATCCATCACAATACCTGGGAGCAGGTACAATACAATCAGGCCCGGATATTCAAACTGCGCCACAAAGCAGCTCAATAGCAGGAGCAGGCACAATTGCAGTGCACCCATGCGCAACACGTGCAATATTCAAACACAGTGCAGGTCAAGGTGAGCTTGCACAACACAACTGAATATCACGCCAACTGCACCATGGCGCAACCATTGATGCGCAGTGGTACAGGGCTGCTGTGCAGTAGAACAACCAGGGATGTGCAGGGACAGGATGCAGGGGTGTACCCCCCATGGAAGACATGGGCAGAGGAGTACGCAGCAGACCAGACAGTGCCCCCCGCACCCCATGAACTACACAACCTGTGGTGAGCTGGATGAACCACCAGATCATGAACACCAGCACCGAATCCACAGCTGGGGCATGGTGCCCCAGCACACCCCCTGGCAAGCAGTGACTGCAACACAAGGAGGTCCAGCCACCCAGTGCCACCCCATCCCACCAATGCATAGCACACCCTGCACAGTGATCCCCAGACACCCTGCCTAGGAACAGCGCCCAACAGTGCATGGCACCATATGCATGCCACCACCCCCACCGTGACAATGCAACCCTGTGCACCATGGAGCCATGCATGGCAGCCCCACTGTGAGCACCCTGCAGTGGGCAGCACCAGCCACCGACGCAACAGCTGCAAACACAGTGCTGCCCTGCATGGCCCTCCCATGGCATAGCAGAGAGGTTGACCCTGTGTCGGTACCTGAGGTACCCTGCATGCAACAGGGCCTGCCTTGGACCCCACCACCAGCAGAACAGCACCCCACACACCCACCCAAGCACACACCCTGTCCCAGCACTGGACCCAACAGCCACCGCAGATGGCCACAGTGGTACATGGAGGCATACGCCACACAGGATACAACACAGGGCATGGACAAACACCCACCCAGACCAAAGGGCACCCCAACACAGGGACACAATAGTGGGTCAACAAATCCCGCTGGCATGTGACCACTGCTGCTGTGAACCCATAGCCAGCACCCCACCATGGCACAGGTGTACCAGCCATCCTGTACATGCACCATGAAGCCGTCCACCACCAGTAAGTGGCCGGAGCACAAGTGACAGACAGCAGAGCACAGACCCCACAACAGACACCAGCAACAGCATGGATGGGGGAAAACAGCAGTGGACACAGTGCCACCTGAGACAGACGTGCACCATACTGGTGACAGGAGGCAAGCCACCATTGTGCTGGGGCCAGAGGGTGGCCAGCATGGACAGCCACCACTGACATGCCATCAGACCATGCATATCACACACATGCAAGGGTGTCAGCTGCACAGGCCATGGACATACTGACAGGGGTGCCATGGACACAGTGCATGCACCAGGGACCACTGCACACAGGCATCCAGTGTACAGGGAACAACACACATACCACAGACAGGGACCGAGTCTGCCACCCATACCATAGGCAGGTCCCTGCAGGACACACACATGCCCAGGCCTGCACCACCCCCGATGCCATACACACCACTGCAGCCAAGCACCATTAGCCTGCTGCAAATCGGAGACCACCATGGCTGTCATAACAAAATGTATATAATAAAGGTGTGTGAAATACAAAACATATATACAGCTATATACAATGGGGGAGGGCCACAAACCAGGTGGGGTGGGCATGGGGCAGGGGTGAACAACTGGGAGAGGGATGAAGGGGTGTGAGGGTTAGTCCAGGGGGGAATACAAAAAAGGGGCATAGTGGGCCTATCGCTGGTCCCTCTCCCCACTTCTGTCCCTGTACCATCTTCAGTGCCGCCGTCATACGTCCTGCTCCAGTCTCTGCAGGAGCTTGAAGGTGGCCCTCGTGAGCTGCTGCAGCTCCTGAACACTTCTTTCAAGTGCTGTCCAGCGTTGTCCACCTAGGACAAGGGAGCAGAGTCATTACACATGACTGGCCAGACCCCTTCAGCCCACCTATTGTGCACAGCATACAGCCGTGGGCCATGCCCCTGTGATGGCATGCAACCACCCACAGTGACCATGCCCACATTTCCCGCCTACCCAGACACCCACAGACATGTGGACCATTGCACACACCCACCGCCCATGTTCCACACAGCACCACCATGGCCGTACAGTGTATGGCTATGCGGTGCGAAGACAGTGGCACAGCCATGTACCCAGTGCATGCACGGACCACCAGCGATGCCCAACCACACATGCAGTACCACAGGACAGTGCTGAGTGCACCATGTGGCATGCACGGCAGTGGGGCCATGTGCTGGTGACCATGCCCTGCCGCCAACCCTGCAACACAGCATGCACAGATGTAAGGGGAAAAATGGCACTCACCTGCATCCAGGCCAGATGGGTGCTGCTGGCCCATGGCCCCTCCACCATGTCCCTGCTGCAGCTGCAGTGCACCAACCCTGTCCTGCTTGGAATGGGCCTGCCTCACCCTACGGCACTCCTCTGGGCCTAGGGTGCAAGCATGGAGAGGGGAACATCGATACAAACCAGTAGCAAAGCCCACCCTGTGTGTGTGTGTGCCCACACAGCCAAGCCATGCTGCACCCCCACCACCACCACCACTGCCCCCACTAGATGGACCCCACCCCCCTGCAGGGTGGACACATGCACACCACGATACCTGGATGGACGGATGCTACCAGTGTATGGATGGAGCACCTACCTGGCCATGGCACTGCGCCTCACCAGGCACATGCCTGCAGATGCCCCAGTTTGTCAGGGTCCCTCCACCATAGGTCACCATACCTGTGGCGACACTGCTGACCAGACCTGGCAATCCTGGTGACCACCTCCAGGCCGTCAGCCATCTCCTCCCACACAGCACTGCATGGCCTGTCTAGTGGGTCCAGGCCAAACAGGGCCCCAGCATGGGGCTCAACAATGGCCACCAGGTTGGCCAGCTCTATGGTGCTCCACTGCTATGCTCACCTCTGTGCTATCCTGCAGTGAGTATCACTATCAAAATGGCAGTCTGTAGCTCACATTCCCAACATGCGGAGGCTGCATGGTACTGCGCTGCCATTCCCCATTGTGCTGTCACCAAACTGTGTGATAGGGGTGTACCCATGTGGACACATGGCCCCTAGGGTGCAAAGGTCAACCGCAGGTTCAAGGGTCTGTCCGTACACGGAGCACCACAGTGCTATTGGGATGCCCTGCATGAAGTGTGGTAGGGTGCCTGTGTGTGATGCCCTGCAGTGGCCTGCCACGCTGTGGCTCCATGGCACCTATGGTGCACCAGGGCATTAGCACCACACGGGTGAACAGTGCACTAGCACCACAGGCATAGTGGTGGACATGCCCTGCACTGCCTCCCATGCACAGCACATCATCAACACTGCACGTGTCGGCATCAGCAACCCGGGCATGCACCATGCGGTGATTACTGCGCATGTCACAGAGCTGCGCCATAGCCTGAGCATGCTCAACAACATTGCACAAGGTGCAACAGCACAATATTCAGCCAGCATATGCAGATCAGCTCATCAGCCATTCCATGGCGCAACCACTGCATTAGCATCCACTTAGAGTTGCGCCTCACCTCATTTGCATGCGTTGCGCTATATAAATGTGACATGGGGCTGCAGAGGACATAGTTTGGTATTGCAGTCTATTGTGGTGGGTTGCATGCTGTTGGGATGTGGGGACTGTGGTTTGTGAGGGCTGAATGGGACTGCACAGTCAAAGGTAACACCTGTCATTCCCAGAGGCTCAATCATGACCGAACGTGAGGATGAGGAGGAACAGGGATGGGGGAGAAGAAGGAGGCCCAACTTCACCCAGGCTGAATCAGATGCCCTGTTCGAGGCATATCTCAACAGGGAACTGCTGCTCAGCGGACAGCGGGGAATGCCACAGGCCCATACTACAGCATGGGTTGAGGTGGCACATGCCGTGAACCAGCATGGCAGCCACCAGCGGTCCGTGCAGGAGTGTAAGAAGAAGGTCAGCACAGACAGGAGGAGGATCAAGGATAAGGTGGCTTCCATCAGGGCAGCACGTGCTTCCACCGGTGTGGGACAGCTGGATTTGCCATACCTGATGCCACAGGAGGAGCGGGTGGCCGGCAGCATGTGGCGTTGTACCATAGAGGGTGTTCCTGGTGGTGGCTTCCAGACAGGTGGCAGCCCATCACTGCATGGTAGGTCCTGTGCTGTCACTGTGTGAGTGGTGGGGGGAATGCCACAGGGCAGGGAGGAGCCACTAATGGTAATGTGTTCCCTTATCGCTCCTGAGCATCTACATGTGTCAGCGGTGGTGGGTGTGTCCACCGAGGGTGAAGCCCTGGACATGGAGGATCGCCCATCCACCTCAACAGGTGTCTGAGGGACCAGACCAGTGCATACCTGCCTATCTGTCCGGACTGAAGAGGATGTTGCCGGTGTGGACGAGGACCTGCCTGTGTCCCAGCGTGACAGCGCCCACAGTCTCCAGCGTGCTGGGACACAGATTGGTGCCAGATCCAGCACCAATGATGATGGATCACATGTCCCAGACAGTGATATGTGTGGGATGCAGGATGGTCCCACAGCAGGCAACGGCACTGGCATTGCCGTGGGTGGTGCCACCGTGAAGGCCTGCATAACAGCACAGTCCCAGCCTGTGCCTGTATGCCCCAGTGGGGCAGCACTGGTGTGCATCAAGGGCAGTGAGGCTGTTGCAGCTGCTGTGGCGCAGCTGGTGAGCCCTGGTGATCGGCAGCCAGAGGGGCAGTGCCAGCAGTCAGCCAATGGTGACGGGGGGCAGTTTCAGGGGGCAGTGGCAGTGCACCATGTGTGGACATGCCCCGGCATGGCTCTGGTGTGCAGAGTCCATTGTCAAGGGGTGCTGCCCAGCAGGGCCAGGAACACCACGAGGGACAGCATGCCAGACCAGTGGATGACCTCATTGATGAGCACAGCTGTCCACTCCAGGCTTCAGTAGATCAGCAGTTGTGGCTTGTGACTGCGGTGGATGCACTCAGTGCGGTTCTTCACCAGGCAGAGGAGCAGCACAGCAGAGACCACGGTCTGCTCCTGGCAGAGATGGCCCAGCAGCAGGCGGATGTGACCACTGCCATTGACAGGCAGACAAACGCATTCACAGCTGTCATGGCCACATTGGGCACCCAGTTCAGTGTCCATCTGCCACAGACACCACGCAGTGTCATGTCCACCCCCCGTTCCCGGCGCCATGCGACATCTGCTATGTTGACACCAGGTTTGGCTGTGGGCATACTGAGCACGCCTGGCGTGGGCATGTTCGGTGCATTGCAGACCCCTGCAGGAACACAGTCATGTTCACACAGCATCACCTCGGGTGACTGTCGGTGCCACCCCATGAGGCAATGGTTAGCCTGGCACAGCTGGCAGGTCTCAGCGGGGCTGCCTATGCATCCATGGCTGCCGTGGCACTGTGCCGCATGACTGACCTGTCTCCCACCATGGCCACTGTCTGCTGCTGCCCTATGTGCAGTGTGGTGTGCATCATGCAATGCACGGGTGGGGTACCTGGCCCTGCATACACATGGTCCCTGTGCACACCCTCCCAGCTGCTGGCCACTGTGGTGTGTGCATGATGATGCCTGCGTTACGCTGTCCACCAGTGTGCAATGGTGCCCAGCGTCTGAGGCATGCACAGTAATGGCCACTGGGCGTGGTCATGTGTGGACCTGTGTGGGGTTAGGTGTGGCAATTGGGGTTGGTGTGCCGTCTACCCCTTGTGCATGTTTTGTGATATGTGTGTGTGTGTGTGTGTGTGTGCATGTGTCATGTTCGGCCCTGCCCATCCCTAATGCTGTGTGTGGTGCCACACTCAGACCCATTCCCTTAGCACCGTCCACCCCTGGTGTTCTTCCCTGCCTGTCTGTGGGCTGTGCCCTTGCCATTGGTGGTTGCGCATGGCCCCGTGACCTACCTCTGTTGACCAAAGTGCTCTTCTGTAATGGTGTCCCGGTGCAGCTGTGACATCCGGATCAGGCGGGGGTCCCTTTGCCCAGGGGATGGCTGCCCATTACCGGCTGGACCGGTGTCCTCATCGTCCCCACCACTGTCCCACTCTTTGACCTCTATGGCTATCCCACAGTCGTTGGTCATGTTGTGCAGGATGCAGCAGGCCAGGAATAGCCTGCAGGCCTTCGAGGGGCTGTACTGTAGGGTACTGCCAGATGTGTCCAGGCACCAGAAATGTGCCTTCAGCATCCCGAACACCCACTCAATGACATTCCATGTTGTGGCATGAGCCTTATTGTACTGTAGCTGCGATGGGGTCATGGGAGTCATGGTGTGAGCAGCCAGGGATGGAGTGGGTAGCCACTGTCACCTGTGTGTAGAGAGTGGACATTAGTATGGTGGTCAGCATCACTTTGCCATGGGCCAACAAGGCCGTTACCCATGGCACCTCTGACTATGCACACCCCCACGTCTGCTCATATGATATGCTACTCACCCACTAAGTGGCCAGTGGGGATGTCCCCACTCTCAAACCTGTGGCATAGTGCAGACTGGTGCCAGATGAAGGCATCATGTTCTCCCCCAGGGTGCATGGCACAGAAATTGGTAATGCACCCCCTGGCATCGCACACCACCTGGCAGTTGATGCTTGCATACCCCTTCCGGTTGATGTATGACACACCATCCGGGCCAGGTGTCATGTGGATGGCCACATGGATGCAGTCAATGGCCCTGAGCATGCCAGACAACTGTGCTACCCTATGGAGCTCATGTATGTGTGCTATGCGCTCCGCCTGTGTGCTGGGGAAATGGATTTACTCCACAGCATGTGGCAGCAGTGCGCTGAGGAATTGTGTGAGTAGGTGTGATGCAGCTGACTGGGTTATGCCTGTTGTGTCCCCTGTTGGTCTCTGGAAGGTGCCCATGGCGAGCCAGCACGTGACGGCAGTCACCTTCGTCTCCACTGACAGCATGGCTCCGTCATGTGGATGCCTGCATCCCGTCACTGCACAGCTCACAGAGCCACCTCAGGATAACCTGGTTCAGGTGGTACCAGACCACAATCTCTGTGTCAGAGTAGTGTTTGAAGCTGGTGTGGGCTTGGTACTGCCTGTTCTGGGTGTACTGCTGACAGGCCCTTCCACGGCCGTGCCCCCCTGCTGCCTGTCTTCTCACACCCCTCATTACTGCCTCCATCTGGAAGGTGGCACTGGCTATGTCACTGGCTGGTGTCCCCCCCGGCGGTTGTTATCCCGCTCCCCCCCACTGTCCATTTCTGATGCTCCCCCTGCACCGGGTACACCTCCTCCAGCCTTTGGCTGTGGCTGTCCTGCCTCCTGCCACTGCCCTCAGTCCAATTTAGCACTCCACTGACTATCCTGCACAGTGGCACAGGCTCCCCACTCCTATCCTGTTCCTGGATCAGTTCAGGTGTGCCCTGTCCTGCTCCTGTCCAGTCCTGCTCACTGCTACCCTCGGTACTGCCCTTGTGTTTGTCACCACGCTCCCACCTGTGGCTTCCCTTTAGTGTTCTTGTGCCCCTGTCTTGCTCCCTTTTTATTTTGTATCATTTCCACTGTCGCACAACTTCTTCTAGCTCCCCTATTGTGCACGGCGTATGCTGTTGAATATCGCACTGTGCATGTTATTCATGGTTCCACCCCCTACAGTTGCGCATGCATTCATTACTATTGTGCTCTTGCACATTGCTACTTGCACTGCGCAGCAGTCTCCCACTGAATGTCGCACAATGGCACATTTCTGTACTTGCACTGGTGTAGCCCTGTTGCGCATGGCGCAACCCTTTTGAATATCCAGGTCTCAGTCTGTTAATTTAACTTCTAGAATTCAAACAAACCTTGGAGTTCACCAGTTATGTATTTAACCCCCATGTTATTTAATTTGTCTATTAACTCAATAATTAAGCAGTTATACAGCCTTGACTTTAATTTCCCTAAAGTGATTAACTCATTACCTCCTGGGCAGCCTTTTGTGTCAGGTAAACAATGGATTGTTTGGATTTCATATGGAGCTATAGGAGTTAACAGAAATCTGAGGATTTTTTTTTTATAATTAAATATGCTTTATTAATTTTCAACAATCCACAAAAACAGTTACATAATGTCATACAAACCAGGAAGGCTATAGTAAAACATACAAAAATTTAAATAAGCAAACAACAAATACACAGCATCACAATAACATGAAGTAGTATATCATCCGCATACGCAGAAAGTGAATATCTTGTACTTCCTACCTGGATACCTGTAATTCTTGGATTAACTAGCAGTCTTTGAATCAGGGGTTCCACATAAAAATTAAAAAGTAATGGGGACAGTAGGCATCCCTGCCTAGTACCACGACAAAGTTGGAAAGGAGTGGAGAGTATGCCATTACTTCTAATTCTGGCTGATGGAGAGGTATACAGAAGCTGCACCCACTTAAGGAATTTATCAGGCAATCCAAAGTGGGTTAGACTGGCAAAGAGAAAATCCCAGGAGAACCTGTCAAATGCTTTTTCTGTGTCAAGGGATATCAATGCCATCAGAATATTGGAATCCCTGGACGCGGAAATTAGATGTAAAAGTTTCCGCATATAATCCCCAGTCGATCTCCCCACCATAAACCTAACCTGTTCATAGCCTATGAGATTGTCCATTACCTTAGAGAGCCTATTGGCCAATATTTTGAGCAGAGATATAGGGCGGTAGCTTCCGAGTTTTAAAGGATCCTTCCCTGGCTTTGGAATTAAGGTTATCAAAGCCTCCTGGAAACTGAGGTCTGATATACCCTCGTCATACCAAAAATTAAAGACCTCACTTAACACTGGAATTACAATGGCTTGACAGGCCTTGTATAAGGTATTTGGGAGACCATCAGGGCCCAGTGATTTGTCAACAGGCAATTGTTCTATGGCTATTTGGATTTCTGTAGTGGAAATGCGGGCACTCAGTAAGGTTTCCTCAGCATTGGGTATTTTAGGAAATATTATGTAAGTAAGATATTGGTTAATATCGGCCCTAGAGGGGTGTAAGAGAGGATCAACTGCAAAAAATCTTGGAAATACTGTCCAAAGCCCTCCGCTATCTCCCTGGGGTCAGTACAGACTTGACCATTTTGTGCAAGACAAATACCGGGAATAAATTGTGAAGTTTCCATTTGTCGAATTCAGAGTTCGAGTAATTTCCCTGCTCTTTCTCCTGAATCCAAATACTTAAGTTTAGTTCGGTGAAGAGATAACTCCACTTTCTGCATGATCAAGCCTGTATACTGCACTTGGAGCTGGTGCAACCTGGCCCAGTCTTCCACTGGGGAGTGCCAGGAAAGAGTGTGCTCCAGGCTTTTAATAGAGGTAACGAGAGCTGCTATCTGAGCCTTCTGTTGATGAACTCTTGTTGTCGCCATTAGTATACATTCTCCCCTTAGGGTGCATTTTAAGGCTGCCCATATCAAATCATATTTAGCAACTGATCCCTTCTTATTCTCAAGGAAAGATGTAATAAACTCCTTGATATGAGTCAGAGAAGCAATACCGCAAATTAACTGAGTATTCAGCCGCCACTGGGAAATTCATTTGACTCCTGGCCCTAACGAATAATTAATACTAATGGGTGCATGGTCAGACAGAACTCTGGCATGAATACCCACATCTAAAACACCAGGTAAGGCAAAGGAACTTATAAGGAAATAATCAATCCGGGAATAGGTACCATGGGGGAATAAAATGTATATTGCTGCTCTGTAGGGCTCAGGACTCTCCACACATCTATTAGACCAGATCCTCTAAGCAAATCTTTCAGTGCCCTTTGGGATGGGGATAAGCCACATTTCTTATGATCTAACCTATCCAATTCTGTTTGGGGGATGAGATTCCAGTCCCCACCCAATATTGTTAGCTTAGGGGGGTTGGTAAACACAAGGTACAGTAACTGTAAAAATAAAGATGGGGAGTCTATATTTGGGCCGTAGATTGCACCAATCAGGTCTGGCTGGGATTACAGCATGCCATGTTGCAAAATATAATGCCCCCCTGGATCCCAAATCTCTTGGGTTAGCCTAAACAGGACAGTTTTTGCTACTAGAATCGCTACCCCACCTTTATTAGTTGATATCTCTGATCTGAAAACTTCTCCCACCCATTGCCTCTTAAAAAAGAAACTATCCTCCTGCCCCAAATGGGTTTCTTGGAGACAAGCTATCCCCACTCGAAGATGCGACAGGTGTTTCAATATTATTTGTCTTTAACCCCTATCTTTGGCCCCTTTAATATTCCAGCTCACAAAATTATATTGACTGCTCAGACTCTAACAAAAATACATTCCTGAACAGCGAAGTCAAACCTTGCAGAAAAACCTCAACAGTCATTAAAAACAAAGCATGCCAGTGTTTGGTTATCCCCACATTACCAATACAGAACAGTATCACTGATAAAACATGAAAACCTCCCCTTAAAACATCCCTATCCTCCCAAGAAAAAAGACCATTTAAACAGAAATCCCACATCACTAAGAACAACCCCCAGTTCAGACTAACTGCACTACCACATATACACTGCCACGTGGTGTTATAGGGCAAGTCTGATAGAGACAATCCATCCCCCGAATGCCTCCCCACCATATCCCAACTACCAATCCACTGAACCTGAAAATGGTAAAAGCATTTGTTAATGATACTACTTTCCAATATAAGCAAATCCCTATATTAATCTATATTAACACTAACACTGTACTCTAAAACCAAACATCTAATATGCTAACTTAGCACTTGATGAAATAACACAGTACAATGACAATTAATTGGTATATATGGGGACTTATACTGCTGCTTCAACCAACATTTAAATGAAATGCCTACAACTAAAGATAAGTAAATACTCAGTGGACACAAGAACCAGTGTTAAGCAACTCTGAATAGCTGCTTAAGTCTCATTGCTATTATTCACACTGGCAGTGAGTTAAAATAATCCCCTATTCCATATTTAGGCTGCTCCCTAGAGTAAGGAAAAACAGACCAAAGTTCCTTTATTCAGGAAATAATAATATATTAATAATAAAGGATATAGGAAGCCCCAGGTCCATGTTCCATCTAAAGAACAAATCCCATAAAATAAACCAAAGTCCATAATGTGATGACATGACTAGCCAGAGAGCTAGTTCAAAGTCACAGAGGTGCACGGCTCCCATAGTTATTACTCTATTGGAAAGAGCCCCAATGTGCTTGTCTTATTAACACAGTGATCCAAGCTACCAGACAGGAGTCCCTCAATTTAATGGCAAGAAAATCAAATTGCTGTCCAAAATGCCAGGTCTGCACAAACTTGAAAGACAAGGGAGTATTTTGCTCTGCTCCAGCTGCTGAGAAGCAATCTGTCTTCAATACTTTCCCTTTTCAAAAGAGAAATGAATGACTCCCAATTCAGTTCAACTCAATATTTGCCTCCTTCAAAAACAACATCCAGATAATGAAATGGAGCTCCATTAACAAAACATTGCCCCGTTGGAACAAAACATATGGAGTGCAATGATCCGATACCAGAGGCATGCACATTGATCATTTTCTCCGTATATCATGAGGCTTCCTGAAATAAACAAAATATGCTCCTGGTTAACCCGTCTTCTTTCTAGACATCAGAGCATCAAAGACGAGGGATCAAATCCGAGCTGGTCATAATTATCAAGCCATGCCAGATGGAATTGCCATAGAGGGGTGGACAGCTATAGATAGGCACAATTCTCACCAAGCAGCTGATCGCAGCTTCCTTAGCACACCAGTCCGAAACCAGTCCTCCTCATTACTTGTATAGGTCAGGGAACAACTCCTTTAAGCCTTGCATAGCCCAATCAGGAGTATCGAAGGAAAGCCATTGGTCATCATGCTTAACTAGCAGAATTGCCAGGTATTTAACCTGAAAAGGCTTACCAGCTGCCACCAATTTGGAGACTGTTGGGTGTAGCTCCTGTCACCTCACTCACAAGGAGTGTGGGAGGTCTTGCATGACACAGATCTTCTGACCTTCCCAGGACACCTCTTGAATCTCCCTCACCTTCGCTAAAATATTTTGTTTATCAAGGAAGTTTAACAGTTTAAAGATAATCGGTCTAGGAGGCAAACTTGCAGGTGGCATGGGGTGCAGGGCACGATGAGCCCTTTCAATTACATAATCCCCTCCATTAGGGGATGGACCTGCTATTTTTGTGCATAATTTTTGTAAAAATGGAATCGGCGAGCTGCCTTTTTCCCGCTCCGGAATTCCGATTGCAGGCAGGTTGTTGCGCCTGCTGTGCCCCTCCAAATCCTCTAATTTGTCTTCCAGTTGTTTAAGCCTGTGTGAGATGCTCAAGTTCTCCTGGCTGGTCTTCTTCTGTTTCTTTTCCAAGGAAATAATTCTTGCTTTGGAGTCCCCTACTCACGTTGTTAATGTTGCCACTGAGGTTTTAATCGATTGCAAATCATCCGACTTCGTGTGTTTGGCAGCTTGTAGTGGCTGCATAATTTCCAAAAATCTCTCTTCTGAGAGAGCTGTTGCAGTGGAGGATATTTTCAGGGAGCTGGAGGCCTGCTGTTTGGCCCACTTAGCAGCCTTGTCCTTCTCCAGCATGCGAGGTGGCAAGTGTCTCGGAGCAGCCTTTTTCATGTAGACCCCCATGCTAAAGTGAGTATACAGCTTCTCTGACATGCTATATCACTAGTCGTCTTCACAAAATAATTTTTTTAGTTGCTATCAGTAGTTTACAAGCAAGATATTGGTAGGTGGGAAGCAGAGCTACAGAAAAAAGCTGCGTCTACTCAAACTGCCATCATGTGACTCCCAGAAATCTGAGTTTTTTAACTTATGCCGATAATAGTGTCTTATTTTCTGTATCGTTACTTGGCCTACAAAGGAAATTGGAACTTTCTGTTAATTTGTGTAATGAAAATAATTGTCTTATCAACAAGATAAAACTAAATTGGTTGTTTTTGGGAATGGGAGCAAGAAGATGCCAAGGTTACATATAGGGAACCAATCAGTTGGAACCAAAACTTTTCATGATTACCTAGTTGTAAAGTTTTCAGACAATTTTATTTGGACTAGACATTTGAAACTATTGGAAACCAGAATGAAAAATTACATTGAATACTTTTTAAGAGCTTCAACTGCAAGTTAGGGAACAGTACAATTATGGGTCTTTTTACAGTTATAAATGCAAAGATTAAATCATATATTCTTTATGCTGCTGAAATCTGGGGCTCTTATAATTTGGCATCAATGGAAGTTAACCAGAATAAGATATATTGCTATGTTTTATCTGTTCCATATTTGGTAATAGTAGAGATATTGAGAATTGAATTAAGCCATTTCTCCTTGTCTTCTCTGATAGAAGAGAGAGACACTTGATTTTCTTGTCAGGTCTCTTCTACCAGACAAACGGCACCTAGACAGTATCTGGAGGACCAGATTAAATATACCCAGAATAATTTCATTTTTCCATATATTAAATTTATTTAAGATTATTTCTTTACTCTGGATCTGAGACATTTGTTATATGAAATTTATCTTAGGCCAAAACATGAAATTGTCATTCAAATAAGGACCAGAATCCAGGACCCTGAAATAGCCCAAGAGTTCTCACAAATTCCTTCTCTGAAATTTTACAAATGGTATAAACAACTTAAATCTCACCATTACCTTGAACCATTATTCATTTATCTGTCTAACCCATGTGAACAAAAAATAATTACCAGATTCAGAATCAAACTTTATCAAGCGAATTATAAATGTCTTACAGGCAAAATCAGTGTCTGGAACAATCTCAGCATTTTGCAACTGTGGTGCTCAAGTTGATGACAGCCTAAAACACATCGCTCTTTTTCACCCATTGTATCATAGTAAACAAAGCTACTAGCTGGGTCCAATCCTGGGCAAGTCAGTGTTTCCCCAGATCAAATAATTCATAAAACATGCATGATCTGACAATTTTGCATTGACCTGCATTTTTTTGTTATCATTTAAATTGTGAATATTAATTACACTATCTCAAAGTTATTTTTGATTTTGAACACTGTAATGTTATTAGTTATATTTATATCTGAGGTGTACGAGAGGATAGTCCATTTTTTTTGCCTATAATGGCTATTTTGTAAATTTATTTTAGAGAACACTAGAAATTTCAGGCTATAGTACTTTGATGGGGGTGTAGGTATCAGACCAAAACCCTAAGGAGTCCTGTTTACTCCTGTTATTTAATAGGATTACTAAATGCCTAATCCCCTCTGATTCCTCCTATTATCCACAAATGCATACTTTATGTCTGCTTGTTATAAAATGTATTGTTTATTTCTTTTATTCAATCGGATTTCTAAAGGTCTTACCCTTCTTGACTAATTTTATTACTTACTAGTATATATGTTAAGTCTGTCTATCAGGAAATCATGCAATCTATATTTTTCAGTAATTCAGCAGGATCACTAAAACCCTAACCCTCTTCAACTGCTCCTATTGTTCGTGAATGTATATGCCACATTTTCTTCTTATGAAATTATATAATTCATTATGATACTGCTTAGTGGCTTATATGATTTTATGTCTGTTGCAGAATTTTAATAGAAAGTGGACTTGTAACCTGGTTTTATCTGAAATGTAATATTGTAACATTTGTAATGCTTATTTTGTCTACTCTGTATGAAATGACATATTGTTGATCAATAAACTTGAAACTTGAACTCAGCCTTAATAATTTACATAATAAGGCAGCCAGTATACAAGTGTAGGCAAATACAACATGAACATTTCTGGTAACTGTGCAGCAATCAAAAGCCTTGGGAAGCTAAGAAATTTGTGAAGAGTCTCAGATGCTCAGGTTTTGTATGCCTACACAACTGATGCATTTTACAAAACAAGGAAGCACCATTTACAATGCAAGTAATGCCACAAACCATCACTTTGACCATTTGACATCACTGCAACTGTTGGGACCTCCTAGAGTGATGCTGTATTGGGGTCATAATTATTTCCTTAATGACCACAAACATTTTTGTGATCACTTGGGAAAGGGGTGGAGGCCACCATGCAAATGGACTACTGGGCCATGCACAAAGGCATAGCAGCTCTTGCATGAACACTCACAGCCAGTCAGTAATAGAAGGTGCAGTGCTACTATTGTAACTGTGTCTTAGCATGGCATTACACCATGTGTCTTGTGGAAAGCCTTACTGTGACCTGGTTTCAGGTGCAATCCAAACTTCTAACAAATGAATTTTGAGTTCACATTGTTCTGGAGGGGGAAGAGGGGGCGGAGCAGAACTCCTCTCCCTTGCTGCATGCACCCATCTTTGTACATAGCATTTTCCAGTGGCTACCAAGTGATGTGACCAGTATTCACCTGTTTTGCATTTCCCCTGACTGAGACTGAACAAGGGGTCCTAGGTGTTCTTCACTGTAGCTGACATTTACCATTCTTATAGTAGTAGAATATGTATAATATATGATTACTTCATGTTTTCCATGGTTTCAGGAACTTTTTCTGCACAGCAGACCATTAAATATATTTTTTAGAACTTTCAGAATGTTATGTATGACTATTTACTATGGAATCTGCCAGTTAACCTAATCAGAGCACAAGTGCACACAGCTGCAGTAATTCAAACAACTGCTCACACTAGAATTTTTCTTACTTAAAACCATGGCTATGGACCCCCCCACACACGCACACACACACACATGTAATGGAGCCGCTCACGATAGTGCTTTTTCCACTTGTTTAACCACTTCATGAAACCCAGGTTGTGTTCCACTCCTCAATTTACTCTCTGCACAGGACAGTAAATGTTTTCTCTCTTGATTGATTCAAAATGAACTGGTTAACAACAGGTGATTCTGGACACTTTGCTTGCTCAGTAATATTAAAAGCTCTGAAGTTCACATGATGACACAGAACCCACTCAGTGTTAAGAATTGACCTGTTCTTAATCTAAACACGAGATTCACTACTTTACATGCCTTGCAACACACTATTCTCATGTACAAAACAAGGTCTAGAAGATAGCATTTATCATTCACCAAAGGGCAATAACATATATTACATTAGATCATGGACTATTAGGTGGAAGGGCCTTTGCCAGGATTTTCACAAGAGAGGTTATTTTTATGCAGTCTGCAACCTTTAAAAACAAGCGATTGATCTTAGGGCTGCCAGGACCCCAGAAGCCATGGGGTCATAGATGTTCTGTGGTGCATTTTGTGGCTTATTTTGAAGCTAAAGAAGTCATATCTGAAATCTCCTACACCCCTTAATCTAAACAAAATTATTATCTGGCTGGCTGCAGGGTGAATACATATACTGTATGTATTCAGTACTGGAGGGCAGAAAGATGCTGCTAATGTAATCTACCTAAGGCATTATCTCAGATATATTATGTTATCAGCTTTAATATCTGCATTTGTATCTACTGGTGTGTAGGTAAGGGGTCTGGGACTGGCAGGCACCCAGAACCTCTTGAGTACTAGATGCTCTGTGGCTCATTGTATGGCTTATTTTAAACTAAAATAACTCATCTGTGCTCTCCCCTCCACCTCCTGGTCTAAGAACAAGTATTACTATCTGGGTGGCACAAGTTCTGTGTGTGTGTATGTGTGTGTATATATATATATATATATATAGATATATATATATAGATATATATATATTTATATATATATATATGTGTGTGCAGTGAACCTCAGTGCAGAGTCTGCAGCTGGGTTTGGCTGGGTATTGTACACTACTAACTTACTGCAGTGCTGGCTTGCTTTTAGGGCAGGGTTCTTCGGCTGATAGGCCCCAGAGACCATGGGCTATGGACCTATGGTATGCTCTGTGGTGCACTTTTTGTGTCTTATTTTAAGTCTAAATAACTCTTATCTGATCTCCCTCCACCCCTTGCTGTAACCCCCACCCTCCTCAACTCAATATACCATTTAAGCAATCGAGTCAGTGCAACATGGCCTATAGCAAGGCTAGCAGGATGCTGGGATGTATCAGTAGGGGTCTTGATAGCAGAAGAAAGGAGGTAATACTCCCCTCTACAGATTCCTGGTGAGGCCTCACCTAGAGTACTGTGCCCAGTTCTGGAGTCCTCACCTCTGAAAGGATAAGGATAGGTTGGAGACAGTACAGTGCAGAGTAGCTAAAATGATTCAGGGACAGCAGGGCAGATCCTATGAGGAGCTCCTCAAGGCACTAAATATATACTCACTGGAGACCAGAAGAGAAAGGGCAGATATGACAATTCCTTAAAGGAATTATAGTAACAAAGTGAACTGTAGGGTAGCATTTAGCCTGAGTACCAATTTGTGGTCACATGGACATGAACAGAAATTAACAGGAGGTTGATTCAGATGTGAGTAAGTACTACTTTACGGAAAGGGTGGTGGAACTTTGGAACAGTCTGTTGGCTGAATTGGTGGGTGCAAATATAGTCAGAGGATTCAAGCAGGGCTGGGACATAATAAAGAGATTGTTCACTTGGGAACATAAGCAGGAAGCTGGTAAGGACAGAGGTCTGGGTTTATATTCTGTTTTAACTGAAATATTTGAATAGTTTTGTACGTGAAATTAGTTCTGTGTGTTAAAAATTACTACTTTGAGTTAGAACTGTTACTTGGGCTGTGATATTGTAACTTTTGGGGCTTGGGAACACTTGTTTGGCAGTGATAATTAGAGTGAAATTTAAATGTGATGTTTGCCTGGTGTTGGTAAGAGTCCTCCACCCACCCTGTTTTGTAGGCTTTCTTAAATACTGAAAAGCCACTGGGGGTTGGGATTGAAGGGCTGTGTATTTCTGTTTGGGACTGAAATTTGAAGCAACAGGAACTGGTGGGCCTGTGACATCATACGGGTACCTGATGTCTGCATACACACACTGTTAGTAGGACTGGACACACACTGGACTGTATGTGTTTGTGAGACTTGGGAACTTTATTGGTGGGGTTGAAATTGGGTTTGTAAATAACTGCAGTCAGTATAGAGAGAAACTGTATTCCAGTGGGAAGGGACCGAGAAAAGGGGTGTGTGCCATTATAAACAGAGGGGGACAAACAGGGTGGCCATATTCCACCATGGCAGGCATCTTTGGAAGGGTTGTAGGCTGCACAGGCTGTGGGATGGCAGTAATTCTCAATTGAGCCTGGAGAGAGGGAGGGAGACTGCCCACTCTGTAAACAGCTATCTTGTATCAGGAGTGAAGTATATTGGTTAAGGAGTAAGCTGGGGGAGTTGGGGGGGTGTCAAGGATAAGGGGTGTGGATATGGGCAGCAGAAGGGTGGGGCTGAGAGGAGGCTGGGGCAATGCTCTGAAATTACAGGATGTTATGTTACAGCAAGCAAGAGGGGGGATATTAGGGACAGAGGACCCTTAGTTAGAGATGTTGACGCTAAGGGGAAAGCATACGGGGTGAACATTCCGAATACAAAGAGAGAGTGGAGGGGAAAGAGTCAGGAGGGGCTGTTGTGGGGAAGCCTAGTAGAGCAGACATTGAGAAGGGAGGGGCTGTTGTGGGGAAGCCTAAAACAGCAGACTGTGGGAAGGGAGCTCCTAAGGAGTACAGAGCAAGAGGGGTGGAAGAGGGGCAGTTTAGAGGTGCAGTCAGGGGAAACTCAGGTTACTTGATGGAGGCTGACATAGAGTGTCACAATAAATTTGAGCTACTAAGCAACCTAGAGGGGGAGGAAGGGGTTGGTGGAAATGAGGAAACTGATACAGAGGCAGGGGAGAGGGAGTCTGATACCCATAGGGCATCACAGTCCGGCAATGGAAAGGATAGAAATAGTCCCAGAGGGAGAAGGGGAAACATAAATGTTAAGCAGATGGGGGAGATGCAACATATTGCAGACATGAGGGAGGACAGCATGACTGGAGAGAAACTGGGAGACAAGGAGGTGGGAGAGGAGACCCCCTTCAGCAGGGGGGTCAGTACCAAGGATGGGGCCCTAGCTAAAGTGGACCCACAGAGAGCCTCTGGAGGTAGGGGTACTATTACTATGGGGGAGGATGGTGGTGTGGGGGAAGGGGAAACCATCAGGGCCAGGATAAATGGTTCAGATAAGAGAGGGTTAAAGGGGACACCTATTCAGAGGGTGTCTGAGTTAAGTGGGCAAAATAACTAGGGAGGCAGAAAGGGAAGGGTGACAAGGGGGTCTCTAATAAGGCAGGAAGACTCCCATGGAATTGAGATCACGAATAAAGGGGGGATGGGGGCTGAGGTGCATAGTGGAGGTAACCATAAGGATGATGGCGGTGTTAAGGTTCTGTTATTGGGAGACTCAATGATTAGGGGTATCCAGTGGAGGGACAGGGGTGGATGCCATAGCCAGGTGAAGGTAGTGAGTATCTCTGGACTGACAGTGCAGAGCAAAGTTCATGGTGTACGAACTGGTTAGGGATTGTGGAGGGAAACTGGATTTCCTGGTGCATTTGGGAACTAACGATCTAGAGGGAAATAGCATTTTGGAAATCCAAGCAAGGTTCCAAGAACTTGCCAGAGTCTGTCGGGATAATGGATGCAACATTTCCTTTTTGGAGATATTGCCAGTCCCAAAGGCCTCAGTGGAGAAAAAATGAAGATCACAGAGGTTAATGACCAGCTCAGGAAGTGGAGTGAAGAGAGTGGGTTGAGGGTGTTAGGGAACTGGAAAGGAGTTTGGGAGGATAAGTGACTGTATGCCAAGGACAGGCTTCATCTTGCCCCATTAGGGAAGGAAGTCCTTAAACAGGGGATGGCTGACTACATTCAAGAAAGATGGGGTCTAAACTTGTGAGGGGGGAAGGGATAAGGGAGAGGCTGACCAGAAGCCCTCTCCTCCAGATGAGGGGAGTAGCCTTCAAAACCAAGGGGGGAGGGGGAAAACAGACCAGGGATGGAGGTTTCAGGAGGAGCAGAGGAAGGATGGAAGTATAAGGAACCTGGGTGGGGTTCGGCAAAGGGGATCAGGGATAAGGGGTGGGGGTTGGTGTTAGTAAATGCCAGGAGCTTGGGAAACAAGTTGCCAGAGTTCCAGTCCATGCTGTTCGGGGGGGGGTGGATGTGGTGGCAGTCACGAAGACGTGGGCCAACAAAACCACGACTGGGACCTAAACGTGCTGGGGTACACTATGCTTAGGAAGGACAGAAAGGAGGGCAGAGGGTGGGTGGCTATGTTCATTAGGAGATGACATAGAAATTGCTAGGGTAGAAGAGGCAGAGGAAACGAGGCCTTATGCGGTCACCTTACGATCCCCAGCAGGAGATAAGGTCAATCTGGGTGTAGTATATAGGCCCCCCGGGATGGGTGATGTTCTGGAGGATGGTTTGCTGGACAATATCATTGCCCAGTGTGGACCAAAAGGGGAAGGAGTGGTGTTGATGGGGGACCTTCATATGCCAGGTACAAACTGGGGAACCATGTCCTCTAAGGTGGCCAAGGAGCAGAGGCTGCTGGATGGCTTCCAGGATGTGTTCTTAACACAGCACGTGATGGAGCCCACAAGGGAGGGGCATGTCCTGGACGTGGTTCTGGCAGATGGGTATCTGGTAAGGGACCTGGTTGTAGAGGATCCCCTGACTGGGAGCGACCACAATACTGTCTGGTTTCAAATAAGCATGGGGGAGGGGGAGATCTAGGACACTGGCAGTGGACTTCAGGGGGCAGACTTTGTGGGCATGGGAAATATTCTCAAGGATCACTTGAAGGGGATTACATCAATGACAAATGTGGAAAGGAGATGGGAGGTCATAAACGGGACTTCATGAGGCAGTCAGGACCTGCTAAGGTGAAACGTGAAGGAGCAAGGTCACATAAACCATGCTGGTGGTCCAGTGAGGTTCAGGTAGTGGTCTGAGAAAGAAGGTGGCCTACAAAAATATAAAACAACAAGAGGATAGGGATAAGGAAATGTACCATCTTGCATCTAGAAAAGTCACCGGATGGTGAGGAGGCAAAGTCCAGTAAAGAGCAACGGCTGGCACAGGAGATACATGGAGGGGGAAAGGAGTTCTTCCGGTACATTGGGGAGCAGAGAAAAACTAAGGGCCATCTCAGCAGATTGAGATCAGAAGGAGGGTGGGTGGAAGAGGCGAGGGACCAGGCAGAAGTATTTAATGAGTACTTTGCCTCTGTGTTCACTAGGGAGGGGGATGGGATATCTACAAAGCAAGGCACTATGGGGATAGAAGTGGCAGTGAGTGGGATCAGGGGAGCAACAGAAATGGAGCAAGAGGGAAGGAGAGGTACCCCAGGGGTGTCACATCAGGATAAGGATAAAAAGGCCAGTAAGGTGGAGGAGACGGATGATGCTATCTCTGCGAAAAAGGTGTGGGTAGCCCTCAAGGCCCTAAAGAAAGACACATTTCCTGGACCGGATGGCATTCATCCGAGAGTACTATGGGAATTGGCGTACATACTGGCTGCACCCCTGGCGGAGCTCTTCAACAGGTCACCTGAGACAGGGAGGGTACCTAGGGATTGGCGAGAGGCACATGTGGTGCCAATCCATAAAGAGGGGTCGAGGGAAGTACCAGGTAACTATAGACCCATCAGTTTGACCTCGGTGGTGGGAAAATTAATGGAGAGTATACTAAAGGAATGATTGGGGGTGTACTTGGAGGAGGTGGGAGGTCTGGATAGTCAGCAACATGGGTTTGTGCCAGGTAGGTCATGTCAAATGAATCTTGTGGAGTTCTATGAATGGGTAACATCAGAACTGGACAGGGGAAAGCATGTGGATATATTATTCTTGGACTTCAGCAAGGCGTTTGACTCTGTCCCCCACAATGGTCTAGTGGAGAAACTGATGGGGTTGGGAGTAGGCCCTTTAATGGTCAGATGGATTGAAAACTGGCTAGCTGGATGCACCCAGAGAGTAGTGGTCTGTGGGGAGCTCTCGAACCCTAGATAGGTTGGTAGTGGGGTACCGCAGGACTCGGTTCTGGGTCCGATCCTGTTTAATGCATACATATCGGACATCAGGGAGGGTATAGGGTGTGAAATGAGTCGCTTTGCTGATGACTCCAAGATGGGAGCAGTAGTTGATGGAGAAGAGGGGAGGTTGGCCCTGCAAGGGGACCTGGACACCCTGGAAAGCTGGGTTCACACATGGAAATTAAATTTCAATATCACCAAGTGCAAGGTGTTACATCTTGGGTGGGGAAACCCTAAACATAGGTACACCCTGGGAGGAGAGGTGCTGGAGGCCTCAATAGGGGAAAAAGACCTTGGAGTCATGGTGGATGCATGTATGAATAACTCTGAGCAGTGCAGGAGAGCGGCTAGCAAGGCAAACAGGATGTTGGGATGCATCGTAAGGGGGATCACCTCTAGGAGCAAGGAAGTGATTCTGCTGCTGTACAATGGACTAGTTAGACCACACCTTGAGTACTGTGTACAGTTCTGGAGACCATACTTGAAGAGGGACATACAGCTCCTGGAGATGGTACAGAGGAGGGCAACTAAGATGATACTAGGGCTAGGGGATTTGACGTATGAGGACAGACTTGAGGAGCTCTGCCTGTTTTCATTGGAGGAGAGGAGAGACAGGGGGGACATGATTGAGGTCTTCAAGTACCTCAAGGGAATAAATAGGGTAAACATGGAGGGTATCTTTAGACTAAAGCAGGGAGGTATCACCAGAGGGCGTGGTTTGAAGTTGGAAGGGTAAGGGGGGGAAAGAGGAGAAGGTTTTTCACTGAGAGGGTGGTGGACCCTTGGAATGCACTGCCTGGTGAGCTGGTTCAGAGATCCACAGTGGAGGGCTTCAAGAGAGGGTGGGACAGACACAGAAAGTGGATGTATCAGATAATGGCTTGTCCCAGGGGGGTGGGGATGGATGATAGGGGTTTCTGGAACACAAGGGGAGGAGGGCCTCGGCACCCAACTAGGGATCTGAGGTTCGAGCAGACTCGATAGACCATAAGGCCTAATCTGCTGGCAAATAGTATGTTAGTATGAATAGTGGTTATTGGGGGTGACAGGACCAAGGAGCAGAATAGAGGATGTGGAGGGTTAGTACCCTGGAGAAATGGTAGGTTCCAGGGATTATAGGGAACTTGGGCAGACTGGATGAACCTCAGTCTTTTTCTGCCATCATTGTCTATGTTTCTATGTTTCTATACCAGGCACCCTGCTTGGGGAAACAAATCTGTAACATAATTCTTTGTTCAATATTGGGTACTACACTTCTTGCCCCCACTCCATTCTCCAATGTGGTAGTCATGACAAATGGAGTGATGGGAAAGGCAATTTGACAGTGGCGGGGATTCCCAGTGCAAAGTTACCATCTCCTAAATGCCTATCCCCCACCCTCACCATGCTTCCAAAAGTATAGTGGGTATGTTCATAACACTGAACTGTAGCAACAAATGTCATTCTACTAACACATGCGGTCAACTGGGGAAAACTCTTATTACAACGTATTTGTTTTAACAGAGTCTGGCACAGATGATACAGACAAAAGTGGAACTGAATATTATTGAAAATGGAACAACAGTGAAGAACTCTCCGAACAGCGCAGAGTTAGTGAGATGGCAATGTAGATCTCAGCCAGATTCTTCCAAACACTTGCATTGCCTTTCCACTGTGGTACCTCTTTTGCTTAACTTATGATAAGTTAAAACAGGCATATCACATGAAACATGACAACTTTGCATTTTGTATAGAGGAGGATTTAAGTAATTTATTTCTAAATCTTCAGCCCACCCACCCAAACAGCTCCCTTGCCCAAATGTACATCCTATCCCTTGATATACAGTTATTAAGGGACACATCTTCAGCAATAGCTGCCAGAAAAATTTACCTGTCGGTGACGGGATAATATTAGAAGTTGAAGTCCTCTACTTCTTTTTTGCTCTCCTGGAGACGTCATCTCTGAGCCTTCTGCCATGCTCCATCTTCCTCAAGTGCTAGCTGACAGTGTGAATTGTGGGCAGCGGCCGTACTGTATTCCATTTACATTCATGATGCTGATGAGAGCTCCAATTGACCAGCCAGTCATAGGGGAAGGGTGTGGAGAAAGACTCACAAAGCATCTCCAGTCATCTTACTGGCACTGAGGGAGCTGATTGGCAGCAGATGGGGGGTGCATGCAGTAAGAAAGTGCTGGGGTTCACCATGTGTGCATAAGCACTCTGTGACAGTCACAAAATAAACAGAACTTATTAAAAAAAATTTCAAATGATGGAAAAAAAGGGGGGGAGTTTCAAAAGGGGGGCTCTTTCAAACCAGACAACCCCCCCGGCAACAGCTATGGGTGGGGAACAGTAGAAGTACAGAGTACTGATGTCATTGGGCATAGTTTAAAAAGTGTATTGCACACTGCATGAAAATTACAAACAAGCATGATATTTTTATACTGCCACTTACCCTTAATGTAGCCATAATTTTTGTGCCAGGAAGAGCCAACAGAGCTGTGACAGATCACTTGCAGGTGAATTTTTGTGGTGTATTTTATGAATCTTTTCTACTAACAGGGATACATTAGCCAGTACACTGGGGAAAATCTCCATCTCTTGCAATAAGTACCATAGGATCTATAACTTTCATTGGGACAGCTACCAGAGTTGAATGGAAGTGACATTGCTTTAAAGAAGAACTGAATAGAAACCTGTAAGTCATTTTTTCCCAGCAGGACTTGTATCTTTAATTATGGGTTTCAATTCTGCAATTTTTCCATCTTTACTTGCCTTTAAGTGAGAGTTTCTAATTTAAACACTGGCATTAAGGATCTTTTTAGTACTCTGTGATAATGTTTATGTCCTTGTTGAGATGTTGCCTTGTTGTTGCAATACATGTCTGTTCTAATATAGCACTCTGTGTGGGAGGAACAGAAACTACATCTTGCTTTACTGACCACTGGAACACATTCTTTACTGATAAATCTTTATATTCTAGTGACTGATTACATCTTAACAAATTAGGAACAAAAGCTCTGGGATTAAGTCTTAAAACAATCTTGGATAACCTGACATGAAACTAAATAATAGGGTTGGGGGGATAATTTGTTTTAAAATCCATGCTTCAATCAAAAAATTAATAAACGCAATAACGCTTCAAGTTCACATAGAATTAAGTGTTTACTTATGAATGCTAGGAGCCTGACTAATAAATTTGATGAGCTTTTGCCATTAATCTCTCATGATAGACCAGATTTAATAGCTGTTACTGAGACCTAGTGGACTAAAATGAGGACTGGGAAAAGAACATAAATGTCTGTGATCTTTTCCTATGTGGTAGAACACAAAAAAGGAGGTGGTCATCACCCTGTATATAAATTCCAACTCTGGGGCCAGCAATGTCACTAAGAAAATTAAGAAACCAGCTCATACTGAATCTTAATGAGCAAGACTCTTTGCAGACTCCTCCGAATCTCCCATCACTGGTCTTTGCTACCAACCCCCAGAAATCCCAACCGATATTATGGTCAAAACTGTGTTTGAAATTGAGAACTCAGAAATTGAGTCTGCTTTTGAACTTGGTGACATTATTTTCATTGGTGATCTGATCACAGGTGACATTAATTTGGTCACATATTCTTTCTCCTCCATAGCAGGAAAACTGTTTATTACTACTGTGTACAATTTCACATGTTCCACTATGTCTCCAAACTTACAAGAGTCACAGAAACTTTAGTTATTGTGCTTGAAACTGAAAATATAATTCTTAGAAATTGCATAATTAGTCCACCACTCAGCAACAGCTATCACAGTATTGTTAAATCTGAGGTGGACAAGGTGGTGCTGAGACTGAGAGTTGAGGCACTGGACACCACACCTCATGCCACACTGATGACCCGCATTTGGAAGTAGACTTGGATTGCTGGGGGTTGGCCGGGCAGAGTAGATTGAGCATCCAGAGCACTGGTCTCCTCTCCTGAGGAGGATGGGCTTACAGGTTACTGTTACTGTGTTACTGTGATCTGTTACTGTTGATTGTTAGCTATGTGTTATAACCGACTAATAATTTGATTTATTCTGCTGTATGGCCTGTCTCATGTGTTCTGTGAAATGTATAATGTATATTTGTAATGTGTTATGTTACCTGTAATTAACTCTGGGTCACCCCTGAAAAAGGGACTTCTGGTCTCAATGGATCTACCCGGTTACCAAAATTAAATAAATAAATAGGTACAGTCTATGACTGCCACTTGCAGAAGGGTTGGTGGGTAGTGCAGATTAGAGCTACATGGAAGGGAGGACCACTGCCTGGTGATGCTTGCATGCCTCCACATGCACTCATCACACTGGCAGAGGAACTGGATTTACTCATTTTTTGAATGCTCAATCTAACTCCTTCATGTGCAGAACTGCTTGCTTTGTAAGAATATTTCCACAGATCCCACAGGCAAAAGGCTCTCAGTGTTGAGATCTTTTTCAGCATGTTTCAAAGTCTTGTATGAAACATTGAACAAGTAGCTCATAGATAAAGCTGACAAACTAAGCAGAATGTATCCATACATTGATTTTACACTGCTATGGGATGTCATTAGGAACATCATTCAGAACCTCTGGCTATATATACCATATTGGAAAACACATATACTATATAGTAAGATGTATACATCTTATTATGCAATATTTATAAATATAGACTATAGGGGTGTGGCAGTGCCTCTATAATTAGGGTTATACAGGCAGTTCAATTTTAAACCCCAATTTTTGCAGTTTAATAACTTTGCAACTGTTCAACAGATTTGCATGAACGTTTGCATGCATGGTCTTGAGGTGCATAGCTCTTGACATGCCAATTTTTTTTTCCAGTCAGATGTGCAGATTCCTAGATACAGAAAGTGCAAAGAGTGAATTTTTCAGGATTTTTTCCCATTGGTTGTGCTGGGATTTCTGTCAACTTGGCTACCGCCCAGATTGTTTGGAATTTTGGCCTGTAATTTTCATGGTAGAAAGGGACTGGCACCCAGATGTGTCTACTGCTTTTTTGGGATAAAAAATATTAATCTGTTCCAAAGATATTTAATTTTGAAATTCTAAATAATTGGTTCTCAGCATGCTCAGTAAGCATTTAAAAATAGCTGCACAAAGTGAAAAAAAAAAATTTTTCCCATTGATGTCAACCTTTTACATGAGGGAAAAATCATTTTTCATTTGCCACTATCTTGTTTTCAGTTTTCACCACAAATGGAGATTTAAAAAGCCTCCAGAATGACATTCTGAAGTGCAAGCAACACATATATGTTGAGCAAATTTCGTGGAAATTACACATCTATAGTCAAAATATTTACCATTGACAAAGTTACAAGGGAGAATAGAAAAATTTTAATATATGCGCATGAATTTGGTATTTTTACATATTTTGACCCGAAAATTTCAGCATAGCCTTCTTATGATCTCACCTGATGAACAAGGGTGGTGAACATTTTCAAATCTTACCCAAAAGGTGATTTCAGCAAGAGACTGTGAAATCACCATTCCAGCCAGATTTGCATAATTCCACTGACATTGTTCATGAGGTGGGGTCCCGAAAAGGTGATGTTGAAAATTTGAGCTCAAAACATTCAAAAATGGCAAAGTTATACCACAAAGTTGAAAACCCCATTGAAATACATTGAACTGCATTTAACTTAGTTTCTCATATTGCAGTCAGTGGTTCAAGCAGCAAGGAGTGTGTTCCATCTGAGAAGGGATCTTTATCCTGTAACCTGCTCTGTTGAGTGAGGGTGTTTTTGGGGGTGTGGTGGTGCGGGGTGGTGGGTGCTCAGTGGGAGGAGGGGAGGCAGATGGGTGAGGGACTTTTTCTTTTATTACAATTCCAAAAAAAAATGATGGACCATTTTCTTTATTACAGCGACATAAAGAAAAGGATATGGGACTGGAGGGTGGGGGGGATGTTGCTGAACACCAGGTACTAAACAAACTGTTATAGATACAGTGATAGGAGGGTGGATGGTGCCACCAAACAGGTACCAGGTCACCATAACATGGACCAAACTGTGCATACAATAACTTGCTATAAGAACCACTAATGGCTCTATAGTGACAGGGGTTCTTACAGCATGTGGTAAGAACCACTAGCTCTGTGGCTATTTGCTAGTCTGATGAAACCAGAAGGATGCTGGTAGGGTGGTGCTTGGCTGGAGTAGCTCCTGTGGTGGAGTGGCTAGAGAATCTGCCTCCAATGGCATCAGGGACCTGGGGCTGTGGTTCAATTCTCCCCAGGTCCCACTGTAATGCGTTTAAAAAAAAACTAAAAAAATTTTTCGTGACTCCAACATTTGCCATTTCCTCAAAGTCCATGACCCCCCAAGTTGATTATAATTAGTCTAGGGTGTGTAATGTGGGGCAAAGCACCATGCAAAAAGAGAGATAGTCCAGCAGCATGCACTCTTGTTGTTTAGGTCAGGATATTGTCCTGACCCTGTTAGAGTGTAAGCCGTTGTGTCTGCACTCTTCTTTGTATGCACAGTTTTCTCTGCAACATTATGACCCCATGCCCACTGGACACTAGGGAAAATAATACATATTTTGGGAATGGCAATGGGAGGGTGGGAGGCACCACTAGTCACCAGAGAATTAAAAAAATAATTATGCAGCAACAATCAGAGGGTGGGGGGTGCCACTAGACAACAAGGGAATTATAAATAATTAGGGATGGGAATCAGAGGGTGGGGGGCACCACTAGACACCAAAGATGGCTATGTTGAAAATTTGGATTCAAAAATATTGAAACTGTCAACATTAGCCATCTTTTCACACCATCTCATGAACATAACAGCCATCATTTTTCAAACCCTATTCAAACTGTATTTTTGCAGCTGTGGTGCACAATGCGTGTTGTGGAATCATGTTTTGGCGAGGATTTCAAAATTTTAATTACTGGCTTCATGAGTTGAGGTAATAAGAAGACTATGCTGTCAGTTTTGTTCCTGTTCTAATACAAATGGAAGCTGGGCCTTGCACTTCTACAGCAACATATACGTATGCATCTAGGGAGGGATAGGAGCACAGGGCGCTCCCACAGACAAATGAGGAATCAATTATACTATCTCAAATAGTAAGGAAATTCTTTGCAGAAACTTCATTACTGCATTAGTTATGGTTGAAGTGACAAAAGTAGGGTAATGTGGCATTTGGATTTCCAACCCTAACACCCAATCCCCACTGTGCAAGCAGCAACAGGCATGGGGTGTGCCTTGGGGTTGTCAGTCCTAACACTCACCCCATTGCATGAGCAAATACATTGAGATGGGTACAGTATATGAAAATTGGGTGAGTGTTAGGGTTGACAACCCGAAGGCACACCCCACACCTGTTACTGCCTGCAGGATGGGCATGGGGTGTTAGGGTTGGAAACCCTAATACCACATTTACCTACTTTTGTTGCTTCAACCCTATCTAGTGCATTAAAAAAGTTTTCACAAAGAATATATGTATATATAATTCTGTTAGGCTTCCCCTGCTGTTCCCTAACACAGTTGCCTATCTTGTCAGTCTTGCCACTCTAGTCGATCGACAGAGAGATAGATAGATAGATAGATAGATAGATAGACAGACAGACAGATAGATATTCTTTGCAAAAAATGCATTAATGCACCAATTAGAGTAACTTAATGCCACAAAAGTAGGGACATGTTGTGTTAGAGTTTCCAGTCTTAATGCCCCCCCAGCAGCAAAAGGAAAAAACATTTTGGGTTTCGAGTCTCCTGAGTCTTGGTGATTCACTGTTGGGGTCTTTCTTAGAGGTTGGCAGTCCTAATGCCGATCCCATTCCATGAGTTAACAACATCACACATGATCTCCTTTCTTCATGCAGGATCCACGGGGAGGAGGGTAAGCATTAGGGTTGACAATCCCCAAGGAAGACATGAACACTGATTTGCCAAGACTCTGGAGACTCAAAACCCTATTTTTTTTTTCTTTTTGCTGCTTGGGGGGGTGGGGGACATTAGGGTTGGAAACCCTAATGCCACATTTCCCTACTTTTGTGACATTAATTTACCTTAACTGGGACATTAATACAGTTTTTTTTACAAAGAATAGATAGATAGATAGATAGATAGATAGATAGATAGATAGATAGATAGATAGATAGATAGATAGATAGACAGACATACATACATGCAGTGGCATCCCCCAGGATGAAGCCCACATTTAAAGCACTGCAGTGTACTGCAGCAGACCTACTGAATAAGCTATTTAATTTCAATAGCAATTAGTCCCTTTTGTCATGCAGGAAACTGGCATTCACTTCATCCTGGCAGTGCCACATTTTCCTGCATGACAAAAGAGATTAATTGCCATTGAAATTACATTGCTTTATTAAGTAGGTCTGCTGTAGCATTCTGCAGAGTGCTGCAAAATGCTGCAGAATTGCGTTTCATCCTGGGGGATGCTACTGTAAATAGAGTGAAACACAAATACTATGTAGTGAGCTAAATACACTATATAGTGAAATACGTGCATCATATAGTGAAATGCATACACTGTATACTGAAATGCATATGTCATATAGTGAAAAACATGTATTATATAGTGAAATGCAAATATATAGTGAAACACATACACTAGATACTGAGATAAATGCATTATGTATTGAAACACATGCACTACCTTTTGAGATAGATACCTTACAGACTGGAGAATCCACATGCACTGCATACTGAAATAAATATACTGCATATTGTAACACACACTATATATTGAAAAAATCCACATACACAAAATACTGAAACAAACACATTACATACTGAAATCTAATACACAATCTATTGAAATACACACAATACACATTAAAAAATCCAAATACATTAAATACTGCAAGAAATACACTACATATTGAAATATATACACTATCTATTGAAATACATATTCTACACATTGAGAAATCCACATATACTGAAACAAAAACACTGTATAGAGAATTCTGGTTGGGCAATCATATGCAACCAGTGTGTGCTGCCATGGAAGGGTTCTGATTACATCAGACATCAAGAGTGAAGCTGGAGAGGTCCGATGTAATCTGTAGCCTGAGTTGACAGTACAGGTTGGTTGGGCATGTGGTTGCCCATCAAATAATTTTTATAGTGTGTAGTTTTTTTATTGTGGCATTTTGATGCTGATCTGCCACTACGGCCCTTACATTCTCTTCAGGTCTGCCATACCCTTCTCTTTGTGTGATCTGGACCATTTGAAAAACAGAGCCAGATGCACAAAATAAATGTAGGAAAGCTTTATTCTTTGTATGCTAAATCTGCATGCCTTGGTGCATTGCCTCTGACTGACCACCCACTGCCAGCCTGATGGGGTCTTCTAGAGATCCCCTGCTACCACAGTAACTTGTAACCTGAGACCACTTTGCCCTGAGTGTACTTAGATGGGGAGAAACTAACTGTTAAGCCCCATGCCTAAGTGTACTCCACATTACCCCCAGGGTTGTAAAAGTGAGTACAACTTGAACAAGTAGTAATATAGTATGAAAAAAAAGAAAATAGTTGAGAACCATCAAGCGTTACAAGAGTACAATAAACCGTGACAAACATGTGAACTACAGGGAAGTCCATTTAAAGAAGACATTCCTGTGGAAAAAGACACGGTAAGGCAGTGTATGCAGCATTAAATACCATTAGCAAAACATTTATGCATAGAAACAGGTACATGAAGACATTTACTGCAGAAAGACTATCATGCACAGATAATGAAGAATACCATGATCATTAGAATCATGAGTCCCAAGAACATTTGAGTCCTGTTTGGACAAAAATTCAAGACTTGTGTAGACTTTCCAGTCAGTAGGGATGGAATTATGAGTTGCTTGAACCAGGTCTTGACAGGACCAGGCAGGTCTGCAAAAGCACCCCAAGAATTCTGAGAACTGTCAAAATCACACCTTTTGACTCTATAAGTCCAGGATTCATTTATAAATTTCTTGTGGAGAGTCTTCTCAATCTAGTACACAGGGGTGTGTACAAGAGACTATTGAGAAGAAGAGGGCTGACAAGTCTCAGGAGGTTCATCTGGGTTAAAGTCAGGTACATGAGAATCTGTCTGGAGAGAGCAAGGAGTGTGAGGCTCTGAGAAAAATGGTTGCAAGTTATCAGAAGGAATTTCTGATTCTGAAAGGATAGCAGGTACAAGTGCAGCTTCATTACTGTAGGGAGTGCTATCATCTGGGAGGCTATTACTGAGGTTCTCATGCTTCAGATAATTGATGCAGACTTTGTTATGTACAAGCTTTCCATCTGACTTATGTTGCAGATGGACATGAACTGGAGAAAGCTTTTCCACAGTGTAGAAATGACTAGTCCAAGGGTGGAGGAATTTCTTTGTGGTGCCCTGAACTAAGACAGGCCTGTATAAGTAGAGGGTGTCCCCCACAGAAAATGATGGCTCATGAGACTTGGCTGCTGACATTATCTGCATGGCAGATTTTCACTGTCCCAGTGTGGTTATTACAACATGCCTGGCAAGTTCAAGTTGCTCAAGTATGAGGACTAGGAATGAGGAAGCTGATTTTGGAACTTCTAGCAATGGCAGAAGGGAGTTCTTGGATTGTGCACATGGACCAAGAAGAATGGAGTGTATTCTGCACCGCTAACACAAGGGCTTGTATTATAAGCAAACTGAAGAAAGCACACAAAGCGATTCAAGTGTCATGAGTTTCATCCAGATACTTAGACAGTTTATTTATTTTTATTTATCTGAGTCTAGGATTACAAATTACCTTTGAGCCAGGGCTCTTTTATCAAGGTTCCACGTCAGTGAGTACAGGCAAGCAATTTCAATTACAGTATAGAACAATCAATAACACTGATGGTCGTAACATGTTATTACAAGGATTACTACATGAAACACAGGGAAGTGTACACAAACAGGGGAAAAGGAGAAATAAGAGGTGGGGAAAGGGGAGGGTGGAGGGGTGAGATGGGCAGGGGTATAGCAGCCTAGGGGGCTTTGTCAAGAACAGACAGGGGTAAGTGCATCAGATGGGCCATGGTGGAGGCAAGTGCTAGGTGAAGGGGCAACAACAGGAAGCAGAAAACAAAGAGCAGCTGGGTGGGAGTTCTGATTAATCATGGCAGTCACAGGTGCTGGAGGCAAAAAGAGTGAGGCGGAGCTTGGACTTGAATGCACCCAGCATGGGTGAGGCAGAAATGTCACTACTGAGACTATTTGGCCAGCGGGGTGCCCTATATGCAAAGGACCTTTAGCCTTGGGATGTGCGACAGCAGGGGATTTGCAGAAGTTGAGGTTTAGACCTCCTGGTGTTGCAGTTGTTGTTTGAGTTTAAGGAGTGAGCAGACACCAGGAGGGACACTGTCCATCATTATTTTCTTTGCTGTGATGCAGGTTTAATATTTTATTTGGCTGTTGAGTTGCAGCCACCCAGTTAGAGAATAGAGGTCACATGTATGGGTGAGATGGTGAGATCCGGTGATGAGTTTACAGGCTTTATTGAGGGAGGTAGAAACATGTTTGAGAGAGGAGGCAGTGGCAGAGCCATAAATGATGAGTCCATAATCAATGATGCTAACAATGGAACTCTGGACAGCAACTGATAATGCTTCAGGGGTTAGATGTTTCCTGTGATGGAACAGTAGGCCCAGCCTGATGCTTAAGAGGTGGGAGTCAAGGGTGATACCAAGGTATTTGAAGGATTGGTCTTGTTCAAGAGTGACTCCATGCTTGGTTTTGATGGAGAGGTGATACTGCTTATTTCTGTTGTGAGAGGTGCTGAAGATCATGGTCTTTGTTTTTTTCTGGTTTAGGATCAGTTTGTGCTTTAAGAACCAGTTTTTGACTGATGTGAAGCCACGCTGTAGGTTTTCTTGCAGTTGTTTTGGATCATGGTGGGAGGCTAGGATTACAGCATCATCTGCGTAGAGTATGATTTGCTCTGGACAGGAATCTGGTAGTGAGTTCAGGAACAGAATAAAGAGGAAGGGGCCCAAAATAGAGCCCTGTGGAACACCGGAGTGGACCGGTTTGGCATCTGAGAGTGTGTCAGCAATTTTCAGTCTTTGAGACCGGTTGTCTTGGTAGCTTTTGAGCCAGTTTACAGAGTTGTGTGAGAGACCCACTTTCCACAGCTGGACAAGCAGGAGGTTATGGTGGATGGTATCAAAGGTCTTTGTTAAATCGATGAAGGTAGAACCAGTTTGCTACCTGTTATCCAATGAGTGGTGGATGGCACTGGTGAATTCAAGTAGTGCCATGGAGGTGCTATGATTCTTTCTAAAACCATGTTGCTGCCTGCACAGTATGTTGTGCTTGTCTAAGAAGTCAGTCAGCTGGTCTGTGACAATACGTTCCAGTGTCTTTGAGAGGGGAGGTAGGATGGAGATTGGATGTAAATTCTCATGGGCAGTTTTGACACCACATTTGTGTATGGGGTTACAGTGGCACATTTCCATTTGTCAGGAAACTGGCTGAGGCTGAGGGAGAGGTTACCAATCCTGGTTAATGGCTTGAGTACTTCTTCAAGGGTGAGGGATAGAAGTTTGAGGTCTAGTGAATCTTTGCTGGTTCTGGGCTTGCTAATGGCTTTGGTAACATACTTGTGAACCTGGTACATCTTGACTGCTTTAAAGTAGAAGGGGGGGTGACTAGTGGAAGCAGTAGAAATTGGGGACATAGAATCGTCAACTTCTTTGAAAAAATCAGGGGGAAGTACAGTACTAACATCAGTAAAGGCAGTATTGAAGGTGTCCGCAATGATTGTCGGGTCGAGTGTAATATTTCCATTTATGCTGAGCAACCATGGGGTGGATTTTGACTGCTTCCCAGTGACTTCTTTTATGTTGTCCCAGAAGTCTCTTCCATTGCCCCAGGCTGATTTCATTTGCTGAACAGATTTGGTGCAGTCATTCCATTCACGTTTGTAGTTAGTGATGTCAATTTGCTTCCCAGTGGTTCTAGTGAGCTCCCAGAGGTGGTCCCTTGCCATTAGCTGCCTTAAGAGGTCTCTTGAGAGCCAGGGGTTACAGAGGGATTTTACTTTTTGCCTTTTAAGTGGGGTGAATTTGTTGCAGGCCTTGTTAAAGATTTTGATGAAGTGGTCCAGAGCAGTGTTCACCTTAGTTACAATGAAGATTGGTGCCCAGTCCTGTTGGAGGAGGTGAGATTTGAGATGAATTAATTGGCCATGAGGTAGAACTCTACTGGTGATTGTTTTTGGGGGAGGTTTATTGAATTTGTTAGACCAGAAGCAGCTGACAGAGGAGTGGTCACTGAGTGAGTCTGGGAGGACAGTGGTGTTTGAAATCCAGGTGGGGTGGCTGGTAAGGATCCAGTCCAGAAGGGTGCTGGTGCCAGTTTTGTAGTTTTTTTATGGTTAGTGAGCCTACCATCTGGGTGAGGTTGGATGCTGCAATGGAGTTCCTATGTGACCCTGCCTCGGAAGAGGGCCAGTTTATATTAAAGTCAGCTATCAGGATAGATTCAGTATCCGGTGGGAGTGACCTGACAAAGTCCAGAACTGCTGAAAGTCCATTACCTTGCTCTTTAGGTGGTATGTAGACCGTGACAACTGTGAGGGCTTCGTTGTGAGCACCAAGGAGGATTCTGATGGGAAGAATCTTCACCGTAGTCATCAGGGGAGTAGTGTTGATGGGGTGTCTCAAGATAGTCTCTTTAAGGTATAGGGTGCAACTGCCACCTCTTTTAGTCATCCGATCAAGCCTAAAAACATTTAACCCAGGAAGGGTGATAGCCTGCTCAGGGACCGATGGGGAGAGCCAGGTTTCAACAACTGCTAGGATGTACGGGCTATGCTGGCTAGTAAAGATCTGAAGGGCATCCATTTTGGGAAGGAGGTTGCAAATGTTAAGCGTTATAATTGAGAGGGCTCCTGAGTGCTTGTTCTGGTTAGCGACCTTAGTCGGGGCTAGGCCAGGATTTGGATGAACATTGCCTGACAGCAGCAGGAGGAGGAGCACTAGCTTCAGAGTACACTTATGAAGTTCCCTGGTCATGCGCTTATGCTTTCTTGTCATGTATGAGCATGTCATAGGGTGAGAGCGAAGGTTCGGGGACAAAGCAGTAGGAGGGGAAGAGTAGTGTACCCAATGGCCACAGGTGGGAGAGAACAGTTCCTTAGAGGTAGGCAGGTTCCAGGGCGGATGGTTGAGTTCTAGATGTAGGGTACCTAGATGGTGATATGTGGAATCAAGCATGTAGCTGCGGGGGGAGAGGGGAAGCAGGCTCTGGGAGGGTGGAGTAGGGGCAAGAGAGGAGCAAGGAAGAGGAAAAGGAGGAGCAGAGTACTGGAGGAACACATGTTTAGATGGCAGAGAGGAGGCTGAGGGGTGTGGGCACTGGAATAGGCAAGGTGGAAAGAATAAAGTAAGGAAGGCAGGTGAGACGAAGAATGGAGCAGAGAGAAAAGCAGTTGTGCTGCGATTGTAAATGAGGAGGCAGCACAGAGGTACAGTGAGACAGAGGTACAGGAGTTACATTGCAAGAGGGCGATGTGTTAGGGGGAAGGAGGAGGACCTAGCAAGGCACTCAATAGAAAAAGGGCAAAGAGGAGGGGCTACCTAAGGGGGCAGGGATATGGTCTATTTAATTAAGATGGGAGGTGGGGGAGGGGGGCAGGCCCAAAATTTTGACTGATTCCACTTAGAGTCAATGGATGCAGCATCCCTGAGTCAAGGAAGGTTTCAGTAGGTGCAGATAGCCAGTCTCAGTGCAGGAAGAAAACAAGGGTCCAATCAGGGTGCAGCACAGCGAGTGGGCCAATGACAGCAGCTCACAGCAACCCCGGTCAGTCTATCAGACTTACCCAGCTTTCAGGATCCCAAGGGTGGCCAGGAGATGTGCAGCTGGAGTGCTGAGCCGCGGCCATACCTATGGAGGGTTCATGGGCCTAAGGCAAGGGCAGGATCTTTTTGATAGCTCCAAGATAAAACAGGCCATCTGACCACCTGACTAGGACATCCTGACCTTCTTCAAATTTACATGCTTGCTTTCTTGTTCTCTGTCCATTCTGTAATGACAGCCTGGATAAGGACACTGGGGACTTTTGGTTTCCAAAGGAAGGAGATCTTTTATGGACCAAAAAATTACCCACTCCCATAGAGTCTCTCATTTGGTCAGTACAGCCAGGCAATCTGCAACACAGAGTAAAAATTCCGACACCAATATTGGTACCTCTCCTTGTTTTTCCAGTCACGCACAGTCCTGACTGCAGCCAGAGAGTCCTGCAGTTTTCTAGTTTAATGAAATTTGCAAATACTCTGACACACACCGGACCTTTGCCATTTTGGTTTCATGTGGAAAATCTGGTTTCTTTCTCTGCCACCTGGGCTATTGGTACAATTCATGACAGAGGTCACCCAGGGTCACAGCTAGGCAGGGATTTGAGAAGAGGCTTTGGCTATGCAAGAGCTTTCAGGCAGAGTGTATTTAGAATGATAGACATCATTCGTTCATTCTTTCCATTGCTGGTGATAGCTTGTGTGAGTCTTTGTTTTGGCAAGGAGTCTGCAAGTCTCTCGAACAATTGTTGAAAGATAGTGCTTCTGTCTGAATGCAGGCAAGAGGGGGCATTGTGACAACAAACAATTATGTTGAGGAAGGCATTTGTTAGAGTAGCAGCTTTGATGTATTTTAGGAGAATTAGTTCTAGGTATTTGGCGAGGTAGTCCACATAAACAAGAGTGTGTTTGTTGCCAGAATCAGTACATGTTGGCAAATGATCAAAAATGTCTGTGCTGACTCTTTAGAATGGTTCTATGGCTACTGGCATTGGAATAAGGTGTACCTTTGTCAGTTTGGCAGGAGGCTTTCTTTGGAAGCAGGGCTGGCAGGACATAACACACTGGATAACATCCTTGTTAATGTGAAACCAGAAGAAGTGGAGACTTTTCTTTTTGAGAGTTCTTTGAATTTCTATATAAACACCAGAAAGTGGACAGGCATGAGTGGAGAGAAGAACTTTGCTAACTAGAGAGGCCGGCACAGCTAACTGTACATAAGTTCTGTCCATGCGATGGCCTTGCCTTCCTTGGTCCACATATGGAAAAGCACACCATCATTTCAGAAGTATTGTGAAGCTAGGAAGAGAACATCCTGGTGATGTTACTTTCATTGTGGAAGAGTCCCAGACTCTAAGTAGGTGATTATGTCTGTGAACTGATGATCTGCTCTTTGTTGCATTTTCACCATTGCAAGGGAGACAGTAGATGCAGAAGAGGCAAGGAGCGCTTCCGCAGACTGCAGTAATTGAGGATTGGTGTGCTTTGCAACAAAGCATTAGGGATCAGCAAAGCAACGTGAGGTGCTGCTGGAGCAACCAAGGGAAGCAAATCTGTGACATGGAAAGGAAGATATTCTAATCAAGATTCCTCATCTGTTGAGGGTGATTCAGTGAGATACTGTTATTGGCTCTTTCCATCAGCATTAGTGTGAACTCTACCCAGTCAGTATTGAATTTTAAAGTTGCAGGATTGGAGCATTGCAATCCATCAGTCAGACTTTCCTACTGGTTCCTTTACTTCAAAAAAAACATCTGAGGGCAGAGTAATCAATGATAGCTGTGAATGAAGAGTAGCAAAGATATCAGTCAAATTTCTTTGTCAAATACCATGGTAAGAGATTCTTTTTCTGTGATGCCATAGTTATGTTCAGCTGAGGAAAGAGCAACTAGCATAGAAAACAACTTGATCAGTTACATCTTGAACTTGACACAACACAGTGCTCTCTGCAAAGGAACTGTCATCTGTGTAGAGGTTGAAGGGCTGGTCGAACCTTGGGTAGGCCAGTACTGGAGCAGAGATCAACTTGCATTACTAGGTATAAAGGGCCTCTTTGCACTCAGAAGTCCATGTATATTCACACCCCTTTTTGGTGGGGACGTACAGTGGAGCTGCAATCTTTGCATAGTTACTGATGAACTTGATGAACTTCCTGTAGTATCCAGATAGGCCTAAGAAAGCTCTGAGGTCTTTGTGATTTTCAGGTTCCAGATAGTCCTTTACTGCTGATAGCTTATCTGGGTCTGGAAAGATGCCTTGAGAAGTAACATGTCCCAGCTAATGAATTTGATGCTGTGCAAAACAATATTTCTACGGGTGAAGTTTGAGGTTAGTTTCTGGGAGGCATTCAAACACTTCTTTAAGATGTTGGAGGGTGTTCAGGGAAAGTTCTGCTGAAGACAATAACATTGTCCAGGTAGACTAGACCAGTTTTACAAGACAATCTGTGCAATACTACTTCCATAACATGCTGGAATGTGGCTGGACTGTTCCAAAGTGTCATAGGCAGGTGTTTGAATTGGAAAAGTCCCAAGTGACACAGCCAGGCTGTGTATGGATGAGAAGCTAGATCAATGGAAACTTGATAAAACCCACTTTGAAGATCCAAAGTGGTGAAGTAGGTAAGGCTGACCATGCCATAATTCTGTAAGGCATCCTCTGTTATAAGTGAAGAATGAGAATCGCACACTGTACAGGCACTGAGCTTTCTGTAGTCAACCACAAAGTCTTTCTTGACCACCAGCAGACACGGTGCCCCCAAGGACTTACAGAGTCTTCATTTTTGTCTTGTTCTAGCATGTCTTTGATCATATCCTCTAGGACTTGATTTGTTTATGTCCCACTTTGTAGGCTCACTGATGGATAGGCATCTGATTGGGTTGCATTTCAAGAGTGTGTTGTAGAAAATCACAACATCTGAGTTTGTTATCTGGGCCAAAAAAGACATCTGTGTAGTCTTCCAGCACATTCAAAAGCTGTTATTTCTCTGTTAGGGATGCTGGAAGTGTACAAATGGACAGTTACTTGCTAAGGGATAATACTGATGAAGCTGAAAGAGTGGTGATAGTATTGGTAGGAGTAGAATTATCTGAACCAAGTGGAGGTTCTTACATGCAGTGGAGCTGGTCCCCGGTAGACAAGCAGACAAATTTTCTAACATTGGTGCCATTGGAGATGATGACTGATTCATCTGTAAAGTTGCAGTATTTCTGGAATACTTGGCCATTGTGCATGGCAGACAGGGTGTTTCCCAGGAGAAGACCAAAAAAATGCAGTGCAGGAACTCCCATGGCAATACTAACAATACCATGTGGGATGGGTGCACCTCTAATCCTGGCAATCAAAGCCATCTCTGTGTGAGAGGACACAGTGACTGTGTCTATAGTTGCGAGGGTCTGGTGAAATTTTGTTAGATTCAAAATCTAGGAGGGCTTTGTGGGATTTGATAAAGTCCAGGTCAAGAATCACTGATGGTTGTAGATTAGATACTAGGCAGAATGTGACAGTAGTTTACTGTGAGCCAAAGCATAACTTGAGATGAACAACACTTGTACTAAGTGCTGTGACAATGTCTGCTGTGATAATGTACTTTATATCAGCTGAGGAGACATGAGGCAATTGGCAAAGTTCTGTATTGCTCAGAATGTTAGTGTTGACAATTGAGATTTGTATGCCAGTGTCAATCAAGGCATGCACGGACCATTTTCCTATAGTCACTGGTACATAGTTCTCTAGGAGTGGAGATCTGATGACAGGGACATTTGCTCCTGGAAGTGAGGTGATGTCAGAGTTGAGAGTTGGAGGATGCTGCTGGCATGGGTTGCGAGAGCCAGAGGGACAGTCATTTAAGGTTTTCCTATGCCCAACAAGAGCCCCTGGTTTATTGGGCAGCACATGTTTCCCTGATCCTGAGGGTAGTTGTGGCCATTCTGCTGCTGATGTTGTGATGGACCTCTTTGGTTCTTATTATTTCTATAGTGAGACTTTGGCTTTCTGCAAACCACAGCCATGTGTCCCCCAGAATCCACACCACTGGCAGACTATAGGCTCATGAATAGTGGTGGACAAAGTGGTTAAAATTTGCTCCCTGAAATAATTAGCAAAGTAATGCAGAATCCGCAAAGTAATCCACAATGCGAAGTGGAGTACTTTGCGTCATAAATGAGGAAGGCGATGTCCTTTGAAATAAATAACTTCGCATTATTCTACCCTCCCCAAACCACATCTCCTCCAATTTAAAGGCAAAGAACATCGAAATCAATGTACTTTGTATCACTTTGCCTTGTAATTGAGCTTCAAGGAAAACTCTGCAGTGATTCATGGGATTGCAGGCCACATGGGTTCTAGATGGTTCTGCACAGCCTTAGTTCTGGGTAGTGTGTGTATAGTGGTAGCTGGAGACAGTTTGCTCTAAGAGCTCTGTGATTCAAAACCTATGAAAGCTGTTAAAATGCATTTTTGAGTCATTTTTTCCCCCCACATTTAGTACATCGATTGTAGGAAACCCTTCTGTGCTCATGTCATTGAGTGTTTATTGTTTGTGTGTGGATTTTGAATGTTAATTTAGAACAGTCAGTCTGTATACTGTGAAGTGTACCTTGGGGGAAGGGCATATCTGTGGTGTAGGTAGATTAACTGGGAGAAAAACGAAATCTTTTTGTTTTTATGTTATATTTTTCTTGTATAACTGTGTTAATGTACACACAGTAATATTTTCAGTAATTCTTGACTTTTTTTGCTGATTGTTGTGGTACAGCAGTGTATAATTTCAGTTTGTTTAAAACATTTGGTTATATTACTAAAGGTTTTCAATTTGCTACGCATTACTTGTAGTGTGAGTGTGTGTGCGATGCATGCCATTAAATCAGACACCTTTTATTGTGCCACAGAATAAATGCAGCAGTGTGAATCTGCTATCCACAGCACCTGCATGAATTTTTTGTACTGCTTTGTGGTATCTTTACTGGTAGTGGACTGTTACTGCTGTGCACTACCCCCCCATCTGGAAAAAGGTATTCTTTTCCAGATTTGGATTTGTGACTTGTGAGTACTGGTTAGGTGTTGTGCCTTTGTGACTGCATGTCTTGAGTGCCCAGTGCAATCTTAATCTGTCTGTGCGCTTGCAGTGCACCATTAATTCCGGGAGACTCTGCATTTCTTCTTACACTCTCATTTCACTTCGTAAGCACTGTGGAATTTTCTGCACACAAGAAAGTAGCATTTTGGGGATGCACATTAATTCTGGTGACTGTGTGTGACCACTGCATGCATGACTGAGCACATCATTAATTCTGGAAGACTTTGCATTTCTTGTTATGCTCTCATTTCACTTCGTCAGCAGTGGGGAATTTTCTGGACACAAGACAGTAGCATTTTGGGTATGCACATTAATTCTGCTGACTGTGTGTGGCCACTGTGCACATGACTGAGTGTGCCACTAATTCTGGGAGACTTTGTATTTCTTGTTATGTTCTCATTTCACTTCGTCAGCACTGGGGAATTTTGTGGACACAAGATAGTAGCATCTTGGGGATGCACATTAATTCTGGTGACTGTGTGTGACCACTGCGTGCATTACTGAGTGCACTATTAATTTTGTGAGACTTCACATTTCTTGTTATGCTCTCATTTCACTTCATCAGCAGTGGGAAATTTTCACATTTCTTGTTACGCTCTCATTTCACTTCATCAGCACTGGGGAATTTTCTGGACATAAGACAGTAGCATTTTAGGGATGCACATTAATTCTGGTGACTGTGTGTGGTGGGGGTCTGTCAATATTTTTGTCACTTTGCCTTACTTCGCATTCGTGGAATGACAACTCAAAGTAATAATTATAAAGCAAAGTGATCCTTTCATATTGGCCACTCTGCGTAGTGGAGTGACAATGCAAAGTGCTCACTTCGAGGGCACTTCACTGGCAAAATTCTAATTCACATCATCTCTACTCACGAAGAGGGTGAGGTTGATCAGGTATCTTTCGAGGAGGTTGCAGTGCACTAACAGGGGTACCAGAGGAAGAAGGGGAAATCAACAAGTTATTGACAGTATTAATGAGCTTATTTGTCTTCACTTATTGTTGCTAGACACAGGTTGTAAGTGCAGCTACAGTATATGTGAAGGTTGAGATCCTTGGCAGTAGTAACCTGGTACATCAATATGGATTCCTGCACAACTCATGTAGTTTGGATTGTGTCCATCCACATTGTTGTCTTCTGTTGGATGACATAAGGTCTAAGTTTCAGAAGAAGTCCTTGGACAAAGGCTGTGATTTAGTCTTTCTCTGTTTTCTGTAGATGTTTACAGCATGACTCAGTGTCCACTATGAAGGCATCCAAGGATTCAGAGGGCTGCATGGTGCATTCCTACAGTTGTTGTTCCAACAACCACGGCAGATTTTATTTATGTATTTATTTATTTATTTATTTGAAAAGGTTTCACCAGGAAAGATGACATGAACTAAGAACAGCTCATTTCCAGAAGCATCCTGGGGGAGGAGTACATATTGTGGGGACAGGCAAATATATGGTAAAATATAAAATACATAATGTGCAAATCAATTACAAAAAGAGAGTACTAATACAATGCATTTCAATCCTAGACAGCAGTTATTATCATATAAAGAAAGAGACAGGTAGTAAAGTGAAGGTTGAGGCAGTGGGTGAGACATACTGGGGTTAACAGTACAATAAGTAGGAATAACATATAGCAAGCCAGAGGTAACCCATTAGGTAAAGGCTGAGAAGAACAAAAGTAGCAGGTAGGTAAAGGAAGTATCAAGTGCAATTAGATTTAAAAGGTTACTAAGTGCTACAGGTGGAGGGGGAGTAGGGTGGCAGGGGGAGTAAGGGTAGGCAGGAGAGAGGTGGCACAAGTCAGGGAATAATCATGTTCAGGAAGCTGGGAACCCTTAAAGGGAAGGAGTCAAGCAGAGAGAAGCTGAGGACCCCACATGGGGACAGGGCCCGGAGAGGAGGAGGGGGGGCCAAGAACTAATCTCCTTCAGGATGCAGAGAACCCTGCAAGGGGACAGGACCCAGCAGAGAAAGGTGAAAGGAGGGAACTGGGAAACCAAGAAATGATCTCCTCCAGGATGCTGATAACCCTGCAAGGGGACAGGACCTAGGAGAGAAGAAGGAGGAGGTAGAGGCGGAGAGAAATTGGGGGGCAGTGGGAGGTAGGCAACAGCTACAGGATGCCTAGAGATAGAAAGCATAGGCATGGGGTAGGGATGGAGGCAAGGGTGGGGGAGAGAGAGGGTTGGGGAAGAGAGGTTGGGGGAAGAGAGGCAAGGGAAGGTTAGGTGCAGTTGGAGACACAAGCAGAGTGCTTATGGAGGAGTAGTGAGCATGAGTGGTGGGATTGTAAAGAGTGAATTTCTATCAGAAGGGAGTTCCAGATATTGGTAAATTTATATGAGAAGGCTGAGTAGCTCAATGAGGTGCACCAGGGTGGGATGGCTATGGTTCTGTGGAAGGAGGTGCATAGGGTATAGCAAGAAGGGGCAGGGGTTGATAACAGGGAGGTCAAGTAAGGCAGCAGATAGTTAAGCCAGAACTTCCTTACAAAGTGAGTGATGTGTAATATGTGCCTGGCATGGAGGGAGGGAAAAGAGAACAAAGATTAGAGGTCTTAGTGATGAGTGTGAGGGGGCAGCCAAGAATTAAGTGGCAGAAGGAATTGAGGAGAGTGTCCAGTCTGGATAGGGAGGTTTAAGGGGTGGAGCTGTAGACAATGTCTCCAAAGTCAAGGACTGGGAGAATCATCTTTTGGACAATGTCTCTCCTATCCTACTGATGAAGGCAGCTGCGGTGTTGGTACAGAGCTCTGAGTCTAGGGAGACTTTTTTTGTGGATGGCATAGATATGTATCCCCAAGTCTAGATTCTTGTCTAACCATAGTCCAAGGTACTTAAATGAGGCTCCATCATTGAGTGTTGAGCCAGAGAGAGTGTGAAAAGTAGGGGAGGAATCAAGTCTGGCCAGTTTTTGTCTGGAGCCAAAGGTCATGGAAACTATTTTTGTGATGTTCATGGATAGCTGGTTTGCAAGAAACCACTGCTTATTGTTAAAGTCCAGCTGAAGGCTGGCTGTCACCTCAGAGGGGGAATTCCCACAGGAGAATAGCACAGTATCATCTGCGTACATGTGGATACATGAAGATACACAGGGGTTAGGGAGGTCATTTAGGGATACAGAAAACAATATGGGAGCAAGTACAGAGCCTTGGGGGACACTGGTGTCGATAAGGAGGGGAGGGAGAAGAAGCTGCCTACACTGACGGACTGGGATTGGCCTAGTAGGTAGAACCTAAACCAGTTGGTGGCTAACTCAGAAAGGCCAGCTCCAGATAGTTTGCTGAGGAGAAGGGAATGAGAGACAGTGTCAAAGTCTTTGGCCAAGTTGACAAAGATGCAGAGGTGATGTGCCCCTGATTCATGCCTGTGAGAATGGAGTCAGTGAGCCTAAGGAGGGTGGTGGTGGTGGTGCTGGAATGGTCCTTGTGAAACCCAGACTGGAAAGGGGTGAAAAAGGAGGATGAGTTGAGGAAGAAGGAGAGTTGTTCTAAGGCCAGATACTCCTGGTTAAGCCAGAATGGGGAGAAGAGTGATGGGGAGGAAGTTGCAAGTGTTAAAGGTGTCACCACCTTTTGGTAGGGGGATCATGGTAGCAGACTTCTAGACATCAGGAACTGTAGCATGGGAGAAGAAAAGGTTCAGAAGGTTAGTCAGAAGAGAGGCAATAAAGTATGCAGAGAGGTGAAGTGGTTTGGGGTCGAGGACATCGGGCCTTTTGGTTCAGAGCAAGTAAGACATGGAGTGTGACATCAGGGAGAATCAGTTTGAAGGAGAAGTGGGCTGTTGACATGGGGGACATAGGTTGGAGCAGAGGAGTCCCCAGTAGCAGTGCTGGGAAGAGACTTTATACGGAGGTGTGCAAGTGGTAAAATATTTTTTGAATTTGGTGGCCACAGAGGGAGGATCATTAACTGTACGGGTGCCAATTTTTAGGGCTGGGGAAGGGGAGTGGGCTGCAGGAGAAAACAGGGCATGAATAACCTTCCAGAATTTGGATGGGTTGTTAATATTTTCCTGGAAGGAAGAATGGAAGTACTCAGCCTTTACGAGGCAAATGGCCTTGGTGCATGCATTGCAGAGTAAGTGATAGTGCTGAGGGTCAAGGCTGGTGCCAGAGGTTTTATATGCAGCCCATGCCAGGTCTCTTGCATGCTGGCATTCAATGAGTTCATCCATAACCCAGATGAGGTGACTCTCGTGGACCCTCACCTTGTTAAGTGGTGCATGAGCATCCCAGAAATGCAGGAATTTTGTGTTAAAAAAGGCCATGGTGGAGTTAATGGAGGGTGCAGTGGTAATTGGTGACCAATCAATATTGAACATGTCATTATGGAGTGCAGAGATATCTAGGGATTGGTATGATTGGAAGTTGAGGATGATTGGTGGGGACTTTGTACGGTGTATTTTATGCACACAGTAGACCATATGATGATCACTGAGAGCATCAGGAAGAATACCAGAGGTTATGATCAGGTGGGGGTGGCAGGTCAGCATCCAATCAGTTAGGGCATACTTCCCAGATTTGTGGTTAAGACATGTTAGGTCAGAAATAAATTGGGTTACATTGAGATACTGTTGATGGGGGACCTGAATATGCCAGATATTAACTGGACGACATGAACTGTAGCTACATCCAATGGCAGGGTCATTCTTGATGCCCTACAGGGGGCATGCCTTATACAGCTAGTGGTGGAACCCACTTGAGAGGGAGCAATATTAGACCTGGTACTCTCAAATGGAGAGAGGATCACAAATTTAGAAGTCAGTAGACATCTGGAAACAAGCAAAAACTGCACAGTGTACTTCACAATAAACACAACCATGGAGACAAGCCATACAAAGACAAGGATAGTGTACTTTAGAAGGGCTGACTTTGGCATAATGGGTGAATACCTGAGGAATGCATTAGCAAATGGCCAGAAAGGAGAGGTGGAAGAACAATGGAGAAAAATCAAAACTGCCATCATGGAGGCAACAAGCCTTTGTGTGAAACAAATAAAGAAAACAAAGCGGAATAAAAAACCACTGTGGTTCTCAAAAGAGGTGTCAGGGAAGGTTAAGGAGAAAAGACTGTATTCAAAAAGTAAAAGGAATCACAGAAGGAGCATGACAGGGAACTGTATCAATTAAAGCAGAAAGAAGTGGGGAAGGCAGTCAGAAAAGCAAAGGCCCAAACTGAGGAAAAGATAGCCAACTCAGTTAAGAAGGGGGATAAAACCTTTTATAGGTACATTAGGCAGCACAGAAAGGTTAAGGGAGGGATAGTGAAGATTAATAAAGGAGAGGGGAAGTGGGCAGAGGGAGACAGTGAAAAGGCAGAGATACTGAATGAATACTTTTGCTTGGTATTCAGAAAAGAAGAAGAAGAGGAGTTACCTAAACCAAACAATAGAAGCACTCTGGGTAGTGGGGTTGATGCCAGTCCATTTACAGAAGAAAGAGTCCTGAAAGAACTTCTAAAACTCAAGGTGGACAAAGCAATGGGGCCTGATGGGATTCACCCTAGAATCCTAAAAGAACTAAGGGAGACCTAGTGACACCACTGACCACACTTTTAACAAATCATGGGAGGATGGTGGTACCTGAGGACTGGAGGAGGGCAGATGTGATTCCTTCACAAAAGTGGGAGCAAGGCAGAAGCAGGAAATTACAGACCTGTTAGTTTGACCTCAGTGGTGGGGAAATGATGGAATCACTTCTGAAAGAAAGAATTGTTGAGTACCTAGAGGCCAGCGGGGCACAGGACCTAAAGCAGCATGGATTCACAACAGGAAGGTCATGTCAGATGAATCTAATTGATTTCTTTGACTGGGTGACCAAAGTAATAGACCAGGGAGGGGCTGTGGATATGGCCTACCTAGACTTTAGCAAGGCATTTGACACAGTCCCGCACAAAAGATTAATAATCAAGCTAGCCAGCCTGGGAGTGGGTCCCAGGGTGGTAGCCTGGGTAGCAAACTGGCTGCACAACAGGACACAGAAGGCAATAATGAATTGAACACATTCCGAAGAAAGGGGGATTACTAGTGGAGTACCTCAGGGCTCAGTACTGGGTCCAGTCCTCTTTAATGTCTTTATAGGTGACATTGCAGAGGGTCTGGAAGGAAAGGTATGCCTCTTTGCAGATGACACAAAGATCTGTAACAGAGTTGATACACAAGGGGGGGGTAGAAAGGATGAGAAGGGACTTGGCAAGGTTGGAGGAATGGTCAGACATATGGCAACTTAGATTCAATTCAAAGAAGTGCAAAGTAATGCACCTGGGAAATAAAAATCCAGGAGAAGAGTACACAATAGCAGGGGAGGTAATAACAACAACAATAATGGAAAGGGACCTGGGGGTAGTAGTATCAGATGACCTAAAGGTGGGTTAGCAATGTGAGATGTCAGTAGGGAGAGCCAGGTGGTTACTGAGATGCATAGGGAGGGGCAACACAAGTAGAAAAAGGAAAGTGGTTATCCCTCTGTACAGACAGTTGGTGAGACCCCATCTGGAGTACTGCATGCAGTTTTGGAGACCTCATCTATGCAAGGACATAGACAGGATGTAAGCAGTCCAGAGAAGGACAACTAAAATGGTGCAGGGTCTACATCAGAAACCATATGAAGAGAGATTGAGAGAGCTTAATATGTATACCCTTGATGAAAGGAGGGACAGGGTGGACATAATAGAAACTTTTAAGTACCTCAAGGGAATCAACAAAGTCCAGGAGGGTAGCATCTTTCAGAAAAAGAGATGTGTAAGAACAAGGGGCATAATTTAAAGATAGAGGGGGGATGGCTCAGGGGTAATGTGAGGAAATTGTTTTCACGGAGACAGTGGTGGACGCATGGAACCACCTTCCGGGAGAAGTTATGGGGTCTAAAACAGTGGGAGGATTCAAACATGCATGGGACAGACATAAAGCAATTATAGTGGGGGGTTGCAGGAAGTAGGCTGTTGGTTAACCAGAATCTGCAGCTTATCAAATAGGTAGGGAAATGGGCAGACTGGGTGGGCCATGTGATCCTTATCTGCTGTCAAAGTCTATGTTTCTATGTTTCTATGAGTGAGAACACGTGGTTGCAGATTTTTGACTGTGAGCTGGACAGCCAGTTTATGTTGAAGTCCACTAGGAGGAATAACTCACCAGGGTTGGCAAGGGAGGAGATGTTGGAGAGGAGATCTGCAAGGGAGGAGAGGTAAGATGTGGGAAGGTTTGGAGAGCAATAGATTCCACCCACAAAAATGGGAAGGGAGCAGGGGAGGGATAGTTTTACTAGTAGCATTTCATAGACAGAGGGAGATGACGTGGAGAGACAAACTGAGTATTTGATGGGTGTGGATATATACATGGCGACACCACCTCCCCTGGACTTGCAGTCCTGGCAGATGAGGGAGTAGCCAGGGATGGAGATGGCTGAGTCAGTAATTTTGTAGGTGAGCTATGACTCCATTACAGTAAGAACAGAGGGTTTAAGCTGAGTCATGAGTGGCTGCAATAGGTCAATTTTGAGGAGTACGCTTCTAATATTCAGAAGAAGTCTTAGTCCTTTTGGCAGTTCAGGAGTAGAGGTTTGGTGAGTGCTGGGGTTAAGCTTGATGTCACCAGATGTGAGTAGCATTAGTGACATAAGTAGTCGTGATAGGATAACCAGCCATCTCTTGGACAGAGTGAGAGGAAGGCTGTGGGTTGTGGTGGATATGGTAATTGAGTTGCTGGATTGGAAGGGTAGGGCACGCAGGAAGGGCAAATGGGATCCAGCTCTGATGAGAATGCTGGCAGCAATGCTCCAGGAGTAGTACATTAGTGGAAGCTGACAGGTGGAGGGAAGGGAGATGGGGGGCACAGAGGTGGGATGGGGGAACCAATGAAAGAGAAGATGGGGAAGAGAAGTTAGGGAGAAAAGGAGGGGGAGGCATACAATAGGGAGGGAAGCATGGTAAGTTAGCAGTGGCTGGGAAAAAAGAATAGATTTAGGGAAGGGGAGAGTAGCAGTAAGGGGACAGAGTAGGATGTGTTGAGAATCAGCAAGTGGGGGGTGATAGCTGATAGTTGTGGTGCAGTGATTGGTGCAGTGGAAACAGTAAAGTAGTCAAGAGGCAGAGGGGGAATCTACTTTACGTATATTGGATTTTGTCTGCTGAGGAGGGGGTAAAGAGAAAGATAAGGGTCACAAAGAGGCACAACACTTTGTGGCTACTGCAGTGGCGCTGTGGTAGTGTTGCTGTCTCTGGTGCTAATGGTCTGGGGTTTGAGACCCAAGAGGTCAGTGAAGCAGAATAGGGAAGGGATACAGAAAAAATGCAGGCAGAAACAGTAGGGTAGGGTAGGTAGGAAATGGCAAGGAAGGGGTGCTAGGATGAGGTAGGAAAGGAGCAGCCAACAGTGACTCCTAGTGGTGGCCTAATATAACAAGCATATGTGAAAGTAGGGAGAGAGGTTCAGGCAGACTAAGTCACGTGACCTGTCACATGATAGGAAATGACCTATATAACTAGGGACAGATGTGGGTGGGTGGGGTGGTTGCTGCAAAGTGATGGCCAGTCATTATGAAGCGATTGCCATATTTCCTTTAACTGCCTTGTGAAGTGCATTAAACTATGCAGTGGCTGTACCCCTCAGAAGTAAGCACAAGGTATTGGAAATATCCAGGGAGCAGTCCAACCATTAAAGGTAATCCATGCTTGGAATTGCTCGAGCCAGTCTACAGCATCTTCATGAGGCAAGGCTGAGAATGGTACAGATTGTAGGCTGGTGTAGACCATGGACTGTGGTGAAAGAGATTTTATGTAGGTTAGACTATTCTTAAACACTTGCATATTTGAGGTAGAGGACTGAACATCTTGCAGGATTGTATCTATCATGTTCTTACATGCTGACCTGGTGGGTGAAGAGAAGTCTCTTGACATTCTTGGGATCACCGCTGTGGCTGCTACAGTGGGTAAGGGTTGACCTCCGGGCAGTTCTGGGAGCACATTCAGGTCATCTTTGGACACTGTGGTTGGGGAAGAACTTTGATTGCCAGAGTGAAGCTTATAAGAATGAGAAGGATTTGCTGTCATGCAGGAGATGGGACATCATGGAGTAGATGAAGTGCCATGTAGAAAATGTTGCTGTAGACAAAGACATGATTATTTGTTAGCAAAGTCCATCTAATGATGTCTGAAACAAATAATTCTAGCCCAAATCCTTGTTGTCTGTTATTTAAAGTAAGATTTCTTTGCAAATCAGCTATGTGTTTCAGTGTCCATTCATTTCAATAGGGCTGTCCTTTACAAAGATGGTCACCATTGAATCATATGTAGTATAGCCCAATTGAAGATAATAGTGCCCCTCACAATGATGGTCACTTGAACTTTAGCATAAACTTCCTGTTTAGTTTGCCATTTCCAAGATGGCTGCTGACAGGGGGTAACTGTTGCTTCCTGTTTTGCAGTTCCAAAGATGGTGGCAGCAGCAGGCCCATCAGCACAGTTGTTGGATTTCTGCTTATGACGCCGGCTACCCAGGTTCGGGAATGGATTCGAGTCATTGGAGAGACAGCCGGGGGGGAGAACGATTGAGCATCCCATGGACTGCTTTCCTTCTCTGGGGAGAGGGCTGGGTGAATGTCTGGTGCTTGACGGACCCCTGGCAGAGGCTGGGGGTACCACAGTAATTGGCATCTGAAAGTGGCTAGAGGGGTGGGATGGATGCTGGACGTCATTGCACGTTCCCTCCCCACACATACAGCACAAAAAATACTTCCTGCCTGCAGCCCTAGATGAAGACTGCCCTGGCCTTAATCAGCCTCCAGGACCAGCCCTTGGACCCTGTCCTGACATGCAGTGCTGTTAAGGGGACCAGCACCACACCCCACCCTGGGGTGAAAGCCAGGGGTATCCGAGGGTCACGGTCTGAGGTGGAGGCTAGGGTCCATGACCAGGCTGAGGTGCCAGGCTATAGGCAGTGGGGGCAAAAAGCATAATATATTTAAAAAAAAGATGGCAGTGGCTTATCTCAAGGTATCATAAGAATGCAAAATGTTGATTCTGTGGTCTTTTCAAAAGACAAATGGCAATGCTGCTTTGGGTGAGTAGCACAAAGAGGGTTATTTTATTTAATTTATTGCTTGACTGCTCCCAGGATTTTTGTTTGTTTGTTTGTTTCTTTGCTTGTTTGGCTCCTAGTCTTTCCCTCTTCAGTTCTCTGTAAGTTACTTTGCTCTGTGGCTTCCAGGCTGTGCCACTTTCTGTGGCACCATTAATTGATTTGAGTTATTTCTTTTCTGTATTATCTTGCTTGTGTTTATTTATTATTTTGCTTTTGCCCAGATATGCTGCTGAGCCTGTCCCTCTGAACTGGTAATTTGGTAGCTTCCATTTTGTGTAGCTTAGCAGAGTAGTTATCCACACTCCAGTCCTTTTTCACACACACACACACACACACACACACACACATGTATATGAATGTATTTTTATTTGTTTTGTTTTTTGATCATATGGCCCTTTGAAGCATAGCCAGTGAGGAGCTGAGGCTCCATGCTGTCAGCTTGGAAGGCAGAGCCACATTAGTGCAGAGCAGCAGTTCAAGAGAGAGGAGTAGCAGTGCATAGAAGCAGCTCTGAGTCCCGAGGTAAGAAGCAGGAGGGCTGAACAATAAATGGAGCAGAGCACTTGGCACAATTTATTTTTTCCATTGTTGTTGGAGTGGCTTGCAAAGCTGCTTAGAACAAAAGCGGGACATCTCCCTGTGCTGGGGAAGCCAGTGGCTGTTTGGCTGGGCATACAGCAATTAGCCGAGGAGTGGAGAAACAGAACGGCTGTATGTTGTGGAGTGTCAGCTTGGAAAGCAGCCTTCATGCAAGTGGTAGGCTTAGTGAACCCAGTTGGGAGAGGCACTGGGTCTGTGGCTGCAGATTTCATGGGTAGAGTCTGAGACCATCAACAGATCAGATGGAAACTTGCAGGAAGTTCCATGCCAGCTTGCTGCCACAAAGAGAGTTCTGTCACAGGAAGTGGGTGCAGAGTTTCCTTGGGGCTCAGGGGACATTTGAGGCCAGGATTAATTAGTTGCTGGCTGTGCATTAACTCAGGTACAGGTTTAGCAAAGTTCCCAGAGTTTTGTCTTTCATGCAATGCTCAGTACAGTAGGACAGCTGCTAGTAAAGCAGGAGACAGTCATTTTTTTACTGCATCCATGGCTGTGGTGCAAGAGGGCCCAGATGTTGCAGGTGCTGTTCTGGGGTAGGTGCCTGGGTACCCAGAAATGCACTTAGCAGTATGGGTCAGAGCAGGCAGGCAAGATAGAGGCAGGGCAGAAGAAGGGCTGCATTCTTCACCATGTGGGCATTTTGATGTTGGTTTGCCACTAGGACCCTTACTGTACCTTCTCTTCAGGTCTGCCATACCCATCTCTTTCTGCTATCTGGACCATTCAAATAACTGAGTCGGATGTACAAAATAAATGTACGAAAGCTTTATTCTTTGCAGGCTACATCTGCACTATGAGGCATTGCCTCTGACTGACCACCCACTGCCAGCCTGACAGGGTCTTCTAGAGAGCCCCTGCTACCACAGTAACTTGTAACCTGAGATCACTTTGCTCTGAATGTCCTTAGAGTGGCAGCAACTAACTGTCTACATGTAATCCACATCATTTATTTTTATTTTTTTTATACAAAAGTGTTTTCACAGCCCTCTGCATGGCAGCAGTGAAAGTGCCATAAGGCTCAGCTCAGAACTTGAACAGATTGTTGTGCTTGTGGTAGTGCTGTTAAAAACAACAGCTGCAACAAGGATTTTCAATCAGCTGGAATCTTGTTGTACTGCAGAAAGGCACAGCCATGTTCCATGACCTTTGAACTGTGGTGCAACAAGGCTTCAGCTGGCATGGAAATCCATGCAGAACAAACCCTCATTATGCACCACATATTGAAACACATGCACTATGTATTGAAATACATACACTATAGACTGAGAAATCCACTCACATAATGCACTAAAACAAATACATGATATAGTGAAACACATACACTTACTGAAACATTCTACATACACTATATACTGAGACAAAGTATATAATTTAAGAAATACACTATGAAATTAGTTCTGTCCCTGGAGTGGCCTGCCCTGCACTCATTTTCTATAATGCTTGCCTGGTTGGAGGATGTCTAAAGATGCAGAGCAGAAGGTTAACAAAACAGGGATATGTCTTCTACTTCTTTATAAGATTTTTCCAACTTGTTTTACTTCCACAACTTCAGTTAAATGACAGAACATTGTGGTGTGACAAAGAGAAATTTAGAATGACTTAAAATAAAGTGTTATTCTTTTAGCCAAGTACTGCTTCATTTACTGCTAGAAACATAGAAACACAATGGCAGGAGACTGAGGGTCCTTCAAGTCTGCCCATGAGATAACCAGGACCTATTGTTGTTCCTGAAAGCTACCCCTGCCGGGTTATTTCTTTTATGCCTACTGTAATGCTCCTTAGTTGAGCTCTGTATCTGTCCCACCCATGCTTGAAACTCACCAGAGTCCCCACTCCCACCACCTATGCCGACAGACTGCTCCCCGGCCCTATCATCCTTTCAGTGAAGTAGTGTTTCTATAGATTCTTCCTGAACTCCCCCCACCCCACTTAGTTTCCACTTGTGTCCCCTAGATGTTGAGCTGGTGATCCTATGGAATAACTTCTCTGCGTCTGACACTTTGTTTATGCCTTTCAGGAACTTAAATGTCTCTATCATGTCTCCTTTCTCCTTCCTTGCTTCCAGCGAGTACCTGTGTAATGATATCAGCCAATCTTCATAGATGAGTCCCTGTACACCCTGTATAATTTTCATTGCTGTCCTCTGCATTGTGTCCAGCCTATCCCTGTCCTTCTTCAGGTGCAGCCTCCAAAACTGAACACAGTACACTGGGTGCGTCTTACCAGAGACCTATAGAGAGGAACGATCACTTTTCCTTCTACTATCGATCCCTTTGCCTATACATCCCAAACTTCTACTCACCTTACTGTATGCCTTATTGCATTGGCTTGTCTGTTTCATGGTGTCAGCAATGATGACCCCCAGGTAGAGATGTTGTGAAGTTTTACTTCACTTTTGAAGTGTCAGCAGAGCTGCAGAACCTGCCCCCCCAAAGCATTTTGTGAAGTTGCCACCTGCTCTGGGTGTGAAGTTTGCATTGCTCTGGGTTTTTTTTAAGTACAAACTGCATTTAAAAAAAAAAACACAGCAAGAAGCAGCATCCCCCCCCCCCCACATAGCCGGCAGTCTGACTTCCCTCCCTGGTGTCTAGTGCCCCTACCCCCACCACCGATCTCCGTACAATAAATCCCTGATGGTGTGTCCCCATGCGAGGTGCCATCCTCCACAATATAAAAACATGTTTTCATTAAATCTCTGGTGTCTCATTCCCCCCACCAATCTCCAGTCACAATACATCCCTGGTGTCTAGTGGTCCCCCTCCGCTGCTGCCAATTGCCATCCACAAATTCTCAATCCAAAGTAAAAAATTTATATTTTTTACGTGAAATCCCTAGTGTCTAGTGGACCCCCACTCCCCCACCCTGTCTGGTAGTGCCCCCCATCCTGCTTCCCCCTCCCTGACCCAGAGTGGGCCACCATCACAGCCCTCCACTCACCCCCACGGCCGTTAGCCCAACTGAGCTGTAATGAATGAATGTATGTATACAAGCATGCTCTCTCATTCATTAAAGCTCAGTTGAGCTTCCCGTCATGGAGAGCAATAGAGGAACTGTACCAGTAGCACTCCAGGCTGGGAAGAGGAGTGTGTGAGGCACTACCTGATTGAGAGTGAGGATGGGGGCCACTAGATACTAGGGATGTCATAAAAATAATTTTAAATATTTTGAATTTGGGAATTTTTAGTGGCAATTGGCAGTGGCAGAAGGGGGCCACTAGACACCAGGGAATTGATGCTGGCAATCAGCAGTGGGGGCGCTACTAGACACCAGGGAATTAATGAAAACCATTATTTATAATGTAGAGGATGCCAATCAACGGCAGAGGAAGGGACTACTAGACAATACCGGGGAATTATTGTGGCCAGTGATCAACGATGGGGGGCACTAGACACCAGGGATTTATTAAGACCAGTGATTAGCAGTGGGGAGGGGACCACAGGCATTTAAAATGAAATGTAGTTGTTCATGAAGTGTGGAATTCCACCTATGAAATGTTATACTTCGCAGATGGTGCCCACTCCTTGAATTGATGATTTTACGTGAATTGCACTTCCCACATTGAGCACAATCCGCAAAATGTTTGTTGGAGTGGATTTTATCCACTTCACACATCTCTACCACCAGGTCCCTCTGTTCTTGGTAGGTGTTCAGTCTGACCCCATTTATCCAGTAATCTGTTCTAAGGTTTCCTTCTCCCAGATGCATGACTTTACACTTCTTTGTGTTGAATTTCAGCTGCCACAGGTTAGACCATCTTTCCAATTTTTGGAGGTCCATTTGTAGGTCCCTAACCCCTTCCTGCCTGTCCACCCACTCTCCCAGCTTGGTGTCATTTGTGAACAGGGAAAGCTTTCCCTGGATACCACAGCTCTTCCAAAGGATTAGGTGTGTATGTGGGGGGTGGAGCTGGCAAACTGTCAGTAATTTCCAACAGAAAGAAGGGTTAAAAAGTCAGGTTAGTTGATATCTTGGAGGTAGAAGACTTGGTTTGCTGGCCAAGGCACCTAGATTCACCTGAGCTCTTTCCTTCTAAAGACTGCTTGAAAGGCAGAGTAGAGAAACTTACCAGAGCAAGGGAGAAGGATTAAGACTTAGTTTGGCTAACAGATTTACTGTGTGGTGGTGTTTTTTTTCTACTCACAGGGATTGCTACTGTTTGTTGCTAACATTTCATTGCTTTATTTTTCTCTGATTCAAATTGTTGTTGCTGGTATACCTTCTTCTGCATTATTACAAGGTGTGCCTACAGGTGTGTGCTAACAGATTACTGCTGTAATCTTCTGATTCAAATTGTCTTTTGCAAGGTATATCTTCTGTTACTGCTTTATTTTTCTCTGGAGCAAAGTGTTTCTTACAGGGGATATCTTCTCTGAATTATTACAGGTGGTGCTTTACAGGTTTTACAGTTTTATCTAACATTAGGATAAGCTTTCAGGGTTACTGCATTTGTTGTTGACTGATTGTTTCTGCTCTTACCTGCTTGTTCTTTCGTCTGTGGTTCTTCTTTTTAGGCAGGGGAAGGGCCCAGCCACCCAACCCCATCCCCAACCACCCCATGCTACACTCCTTTTATAGGGTAGACAGTTGTGACATTTCCTGTGGCAGAGCAGGAAGAGGTGGATCAGTGGGGCCTCCACAAGGTGATCTCATTTACAGGGCACTAGTAATTTAACTTGTTATAACAAGTTAAACAAAGCACAATTAAACCATTACTTGCATTTTTTTCTTTTTTTCCCTTCTAATTACTCTGACTAGGTTACAAACCCAGCAACTTATTTGGAATGGATTTCATTAACTGCAGGTACTGTGGAACAATTTTCAGAAGGACAGTCTTACAGGATTTAGGACACTGTCCTACATGCTGAGCCTTTGGAGATCTTAGGGCTCAGCTCCGGGCAGCATGGGCAGAGTTGCACGCCTCAAATTTCATATTGAAGAGGAATACATTATAAGAACCACCTGCCATTTCCTCAGCATCCAACAGAAAACCTCAACCGCAGAGGGTAGTTGGTCCAGGAGGTTGGCAGGTGGTTAGGAGGAGCAAATCAGGTGCCCCATCACCTCTGCTCTCCACCATTGCCTCCAAAACCATATAAACACTACAAACAGGTATCTGCCTCTATCTCTGAAATCAAATAAAGAGGCAGAAGACACTGCAGAGCAGGACACTGCGGCACAGGAGCTAAACAACAAAACTCACCCAAATCAGGAACCAAAACTAAACAAGCACAAAGGAAATCCAAAAACTTCTGATCATAGGAGACTCCATGATTCGGGGAGTTGATACCCATCTCCAGCCAGGGTGATGGTCAGATGTCTCCAGGTACATCAGCATGGAGAGACACTGACCGCATTGCTAAATTGTTCACAAAGCAGGAGAAAACATTGATGTCCTAGTACATATAGGGACTAATGATCTCGCCAGCCGGTCAGTTGTGGAGACCAAGGAACACCTGACTAGGCTGGGTGACAAACTATCATCTATTTCGTCGCATCTCCTTCTCTGAGATCCTGCCAGTCTGGGAGAGGGAGCAGATGGACGGAAGGTCAGAGAAGGGAGATAGGGAGCTAAACACGTGGCTCAAGGACTGGTGCCAGGAAAAAGGACACAGATTTGTAGGAACTGGCAACAGTTCTGGGAGTGAAAGTTCTTTAAATTTGATGGACTGCATCTGACTAAAGAGGAGTCAGTGCATTGGGGCAGAAGTTTGACATCTTTGCAGAATATTTAAACTAGCAAATGGGAGAGGGTGCAGCACCCCATCGTCGAATGGGAAGAACACCCTCCCCTCAGCTAGTGGTCAAACAGGAATTCAGCGTGTTTGCTGTTCATTTGCATCACCAGGTAAGAAAAGGTTTGTCTCCCCACACGATGCACAGGTAATGCCAAATTTCACCCAACAACAACACACCAAAATCTGGCCAATGGAAAATCATGTACACAAATGCTCACAGCCTGGGAAATAAGATCCCAGACCTGCAGGCAATAATGTCAGAGGCTAAACTGGACATAGTAGCAATTAGTGAGCGTGGTTTACCAGTAACCACACTTGGAGACTTCAGTACCTGGCTATGTATTGTTCAGAAGAGACCGAGGTGCAAAAGGGGGGAGGGCCCTGTATGTTAATGAAAATATCAAAGCTACAGAAATTCAGAATACACATAAGAGCCAGAAGAACTGTGGGTCACCCTGGAAACAGAAAATGGGACAGCCATAAGAACTGGGGTTGTCTACAGGCCCCAGACCAGAGGAGGACATAGACACATTACTGTTAGAAGATATACAAAACATGACAGCTAAAGGGAGGTTCTGATAATGGGAGACTTCAACATGCCAGATACAGATTGGTCAATACCAGCAGGAACATCTGCCAGAACTAGACTCATAGTGGATTCCCTGCAGGGGGAGGGCCTCAAACAACTGGTACAGCAACCCACAAGAGACAGGGCTATCCTAGATCTAGTACTGACTAACAAAGAAGGGATCACAGATCTCCAGGTAGAAGGTCACCTGGGGGCCAGTGACCATCGCATGGTATGGTTCAATTTGGCTACTACATCTAAATCATCCCATTCCAAGGCAAAATATGGGACTTCAGAGGAGTGACTTTGATAAGATGGCCAACAGAGTTAAGCTAGCCCTGGCAAAAAGAAACACAGGTGAGGGGTACAGGCAAAGTGGGCAAGCATTAAGGATGCAATACTTGAAGCAACATCCCATTGTGTTAGACAGAAAAGGAAGTGCAAAGAAGAAGAAACCACTTTGGTTCTCAAATACAGTAGCAGAAAGGTCAGAGCCAAAAGGCTGGCCTTCAGGAAATATAAGGAACACAGCGGGATGAAGATAGGGAGGCATACCAAACTGCCCTAAGGAAGCAGGTAAGGCAGTAAGGCAGGCAAAGTCCCAAACTGAGAAACACTAGCACGAACAGTAAAAGAAGGTGACAAGACTTTCTATAGATACATTAGTGAAAGGAGAAAGTCCAGAGGGTATTGCTAGCTTAATGGAGAAAAGGAGCATGTGAGGAGGAGGACCCTGTAAAGGCATCTATCCTAAATAGATACTTTTGCTCAGTATTTACTGAAGAGAAGGTAGGGCAGGGCCCACATCTCAGCATCATGGACACAGGGGAGGGAGGTGAGCACTACTCCCTTCACAAAGAAAGGGTCCTACAAGAGCTTGCTAAGCTCAGAGTGGATAAGGCAATGGGACCTGATGGCATACATCCCAGGGTATTAAGGAGCTAAAGGAGGAACTAGCAGAGCCATTAGCAGAATTGTTTAGTGAGTCTCTGAGCACAGGAGAGGTCCCAGAAGACTGGAGAAGGGCTCATGTGATCCCGCTCCACAAGAGTGGTAGAGGGAGGAGGCGGGGAACTACAGACGGTCAGTCTTACCTCAGTAGTGGGCAAGATTATGGAGGCACTCCTTAAGGAAAGGATAGTGCAACACCTGGAATCCATAGGGGCACATCATCCAAGACAGCATGGGTTTACAAAAGGAAGGTCCTGTCAAACTAATCTCATAGATTTCTTTGACTGGGTAACCAGAGTGGTGGACCAAGGGGGAGCAGTTGATGTCGCCTACCTTGACTTCAGCAAAGCTTTTGACACTGTTCCACATAGAAGGTTGATTAATAAGCTGGGTAGGCTCGGGGTGGGTCAGAAGTTGGTCAACTGGGTGGCAAACTGGTTGACTGGCAGAAAACAGAGAGTGGTGGTAAATGGTATACAGTCAGAAGAGATAGAAAGTCACAAGTGGGGTACCTCAGGGATCAGTCCTGGGGCCAGTCCTATTCAACATCTTCATTAGTGACCTTGCAGATGGACTAGAGGTAAGGCTTGTCTATTTGCAGATGACACCAAGATCTGCAACAGAGTAGATGAGCCAGATGGGGTGGGCAGAATGAGAAGAGATCTGGATAAACTAGCAGAATGGTCAGAAGAGTGGCAACTGGGATTTAATGCAAAGAAGTGCAAAATCATGCACATAGGGAAGAGAAACCCTGAAGCCACTTATAGGCTGGGAGGAGTTGCTAGCAGTCACAAAGGAAGAAAGAGGCTTGGGCATCATCATCACTGATGACCTAAAATCATCCAAGCAGACCTCTAAAGCAGTAGGTAAGGCTAGGGGGGTGTTAGGGTGTATTAGTAGGGGTATCACAAGTCGTAAGAGGGAGATAATAACCCCTCTGTACATGACATTGGTTAGGCCCCATCTGGAGTACTGCGTGCAGTATTGGAGGCCACACCTTCACAAGGACATTAACCAAATTGAGGCAGTCCAGAGAAGGGCAACCAAAATGATGCAGGGACTGCATCAGAAGACATATGAGGACAGATTAAAGGAGCTCAATATGTATACCCTTGAGCAAAGGAGGGAGAGAGGTGATAAGATCGAGGCATTCAAACACCTTAAGGGCATAAACAAGGTGACAGAGTCTAACATGTTTAAATATAAGAAAAATAGCAGGACAAGAGGACACAGCATGAGATTAGAGGGAGGCCGATTAAGGGGAATGTGAGGAAATTCTTTTTCACAGAAATGGTGGTGGATGCATGGAATGGCTTACCACAAGAAGTGGTGGCTATGAATACAGTGCAGGGCTTCAAACAGGCATGGGATAGGCATAAGGGAGCAATACAAATGACTATGAATAGATAGGTCACTGACAGAGCAAAGGCTGATGGCACATTTATAAGGTAGAAAAAGAAATGGGCAGACTGGATGGGCCTTGCGGTCCTTGTCTGCCGTCAACTTCTATGTTTCTATGTTTCCATCACCAATGTCACTGATGAATATGTTGAATAGAACAGGGCCAAACACTGAACCTTGGGGGACTCCACTTGTGACCTCGCCTTCGCTTGATCTCACCCCCTTGATCACTACCTTTTACCTCCTGTCCTTGAGCTAGTTTCCCACCCATCTAACAATGTCCTTTGCATCCTTTATGTCCTCCAGTTTTTTTTAGCATTTGCCTGTGTGGCACTAAGTCAAATGCCCTGCTGAAATTGAAGTAGAAAAGGTCAGTTGCATGCCCCCTATCCAATTCACTTGTCACTCAATCAAAAAAGCAATAAGATTTATCTGGCATGAACTCCCTGCCATGAATCCATGCTGCCTTTTGTCCTGGAGCCCATTCTTCTCTAGGTATTGCATGAGGACTTGTTTGATTAAGTACTCCATTAGCTTTCCCACAATAGAAGTCAGGCTAACTATTTTGTAATTCTCCATCTCTTCCCTAACCTCTCCCTTGTGGAGTGGCACTATGTCCACCCACCTTCAGTCTCCCAGTACCACTCCTGTTCTCAGTGAGCAGTTGAATAGGTGTGATAGGGGTTTAGCTAACTCCTCTACCAATTATTTTAGTACTCGTGTGTGCATTTCATCTGTTCCCTGTGGTTTGTCTGGCCTGCGGGCTGCCAGCCCCTCCCTGTTCCTATCTAGTAAATTTTGGTGCTGCCATTATCTTGATCCCTCTATCAACTGCTCTTATCCCACTTTCTGGAATTGGTCCAGTTTTCTTCTTGGTAAATACTGAGCAGAAAAAGCTGTTCGGTCTAGAAGACCCTGATTGGGGGGCATTGGGCATTAAAACCCTGGGGGATCTAATGAATGAGGCAGGTATCTTACTATCTTTTGAAGAGTTGAGACAGGCATTTAAACTGCAAAGATTTCATTTTTTTCTTTTTTTACAGATCCGGCAAGCCTTGTCAAACTCTGTACTAGGCCCCAGTCTAATGCTGAATGATGCAGGGCTCACCCAATGGAATCAGTTAATAAAAGTGGTAAACTTAAGGAAAAGGGTAAGTCTGGGGTATAAACTGTTAATTCAGGCTACGGATCTAAAATTAATAACTCTAGAGGCAAGGCAAAAATGGGAAGGTGAATTGGGACTAGACATATCTGAAACAGAATGGGACTCAACCTGGAAAAATGCATGTGTGGCGAGTAAAGAAACTTTAGGTAGAACGGTTCAATTTAAAATATTACATCATTATTATTTTTCTCCAAGTAGATTACAACTAATGGGGTACTTGCCAGATGAACCTTGTTGGAAGTGCCAACAGAAGCGGGCCTATCTTCTGCACATGCTAAGGGACTGTCCTTGCATCTTACCCCTTTGGAAAACAATTCACAAGCTTTGTGAGACAGCATAAATTACCTCAATCCCATACAATCCAAAGTTTCTGATTCTAGGGGTTGACCCAGGTAACAGGGTGGTTAACAAATACCAGAAAGTGAGAACCTGGGCTGTGGCATTAGTACTTAAATGAGTCATTCCATCAAATTGGAAATCAGCTGTAGCACCCTCTATTCAAGAGTGTTATAACAAGTTGGAGGAACTATAAAAAATGAATGAATAGCTCATAGTCTATCTGGAAAACTCCATATTTTTTATGCCATTTGGTCTCCAAATTTAAAAATGCTACAGAAAGCCACACAGGGAAACACAGGACACCATCAAGGTGTTTGAAGAATTAGTTGAGTGTGGTCCTTCACTAGATAACACAGTAATTTTGATCATTTGTGAGTTTTATTGTCTGTAAAGTACATGCTAGTTAACCTTCTAGTAACAGTTATATGCAATGCATGCTCAATAGAATATACAAGCACTCTTATCAACTGTATGTATAATGATAACTGAAGTTTGTATTATTTTATTAAAACCTAAAAACATTTTTATGAGGAAAATAAAGCTGTTCAGGACCGTAGCCTTTTGGTTGTCCTCCTCTACCAGTCTACACCATCCATCAATTTTGTGATCCCTTGTTCTTCCTTTTTTCTTCAATGTATCAAAAAAAGTGTTTTTCCCCTGATTTTATCCCTTCTGAAATCCAGAGCTTGGTTTCTGCCTTTGCATCTCTTACTGTCCTCTTTGCTTTCTTATTTTCATTTTTTGGTGTAATCTTCCATTTCCCCTACCCCTTGGTTCTATTTAAACCTTTGAAAGACCTCCCTTTTGTTTCTGACTGCTGTTTTGACCTGGTCTGTGAACCAAATGGGTTTCATGTACCTGTTTTGTTTTTTCACATTTCTGATACAGAGTTTTGCTGATACAAGAACTGATTTCTTTATTGCCCCAAGGTGTCTTCGACTTCTGTTATTGCTGTGATATTTGCCAGACGGTTGCTTACTGTCTGTCTTAACCTTTCAAAGTCTGCTCCCTTACAGTTCAGGACCTCCATCAGGGATTTAGGTTATTCTGTTCCAGAGGAAATCTTGAACCATACTGTGTTATAGTCACTATTGGCTAGCAATTCCCTGACTCTGTCACCACTTCCTCAGTTTTGGTGAGAACTACATCCAGGATTGCCTCTTGCCTGTTTGGAACCTTTATCAACTGTGTGAGCATGCTGTCCTGTAGAGAATCCAGGATGACCTGACTTCTGGTGTATTTTGCCACCGGAATATCCCAGTCTATGTCAGGTAAGTTCAGGTCTCTGACCACCACTGTATTTCCACTTTCTGATACTCTTTTGATTGCATGCATGACCTCTCTGTCTCTCTCTTGCCCCAGACATGGAGGTCTATATATCACCCCCAAGTGAAACTTTTTCCCTGACGCTGGAATTAGTTGAACCCACAAGCATTCAACATCCATGTGGCTGTCATTCTCATTGACTATGGCCCCATGCCCTCCCAAATATAGAGTGCTACTCCCCTGACTCCCTATCCTTTCTGCAGTGTGCATATCCTAGGAATGAAGGGTCCCATTCATTGCACTCTGTGGCCCATGTCTCAGTGATGGCAACTAGGTCAACCTTGGTGTCAGCAATTAATGCTTGCAGGTCACTTATTTTATTCCCCAGGCTCCTGTCATTGAGACAAACTGCCCTCCATTAGTCTGGCTGTCCTCTATCATCCCTGTCCTTCTTACTTTCAAGTTGTTTAACAACTAATTTTCTTCCCTTGCTGTCCCTGAGTTTCCCCTGTTGGTTAGTGTGGTTAGTCTGAGATTCCTTGCTTTTGATCATTATTTGAGGGGGAGTGTCAGATAAGTTGCTATGAATTTTGCTGATACCTGCCCTAGCCTCCTGCTCCCTCTTGCCTAGTTTAAACAACCGATGTGGACATAGAAATTTTGCCCCAGCATCCTCACTCCTTCCCTTGTTAGGTGTAGCCTATCATACCTGAAAAGTCTTCTGTCCCAGAAGTCCCCCCAATCCCCTACATAAAGGAATCCTTTTTATTTGCACCATTATTTCAACCAGCTGTTAAATTCTGGTATCTCTTCCTGTCTTATTTTGTTTGTGCCCACTCCTTTACCCCAAACCAGGAGAACCTCAGAGGAGGCTGTTCAAAATACATCTGTTTGGGAAGCTAATGCTTAGGGTATTCATAATATATTACCAAATATCATTTAAACAAATGTGACTACTTGCATATTTCTCTTAAAAGTTTAAAGTTTGATCAGATTTGCTATTGCCTAGAAGTGCGAGTACAGTACGTAAGGAATAAGACATGATGGGTTGGGGGGTTATGCTATGTTAATGTACCAAGAGGTGAATTAAGTCCCATGCCCAAAGGGCAAGTGACTTCAACCACCCAGAGGTACATTAAGTTGTCCTGTAACATGGCTCTAGCAAATGGTGGCTGGTGATTTGTTGAAACACATCTCCTGACCATGGATTAATTCCCAAGTAATCCAAGCTTGGGAGAATTAATCCATGGTTGGCATTGAGAATGAGCGTTGTGTGTTGGGGCATGACTATCCAGACCTCACTTCCATCCAGTCCACCAAACCATCACTCTTACAGTTGTAGGGCCACCATCAGTCACGGGAAACCCCACTTCATCAACAGTCCAGATCAGCGTAGGTCTTCCTGGCGCCCCATCCAGTGGTTTGGCTATTGGGCTGATAGGATGGAGAATGAAGCACCACAGTGCTTGGAGAGTGGGGAGAGTTGTGTTTCACAGAGACATGGCAGTCGGGCCCCTAGCACTAAACAGTATCTCTGTTTGTGGTATCAGGATGGAAGGATCAGCAGAGGTCTTATTGGCCCCCCTCCATGTGGTTAGGTTATTGGACTCATAGGAGGGTGAATGAAGCACTGCCACACTTGAGGATCAGAGACATATCTGTGCCACAGAGTGATGACACCTTCCCCCTTCACACTGCTGGGCTTTTTGGATGGGGAACTAAGTAGCGCTTTACTTGGGGAGTGGTGTGAGTTGTGTTCCAGTAAGAAATGACAATCACCCCCCCTTGCACTGAACATTGTGGAGTGTAAATCAGTGGATGCAAGGGGCAGACAGGGTAATGCCGTGCAGCAGGTCACCACCAACATACTGTACACCTTAACCCCTCAAACAGCTCCATTATATGCCTAGGCAACTTTTCACCAATCCTGGTTCTCCCTCCACCTGACCCATGGGCCCTGCCCCTATGTGCTAACGAGGTCCCCTGAACTAAATTTATCTCCCTTCTTCTCTCTTAACCCTGCCTCTACTAAACCCCTCACCTTTTTGGATCCTGATATGGGTCCTACTTGTCTGTTCCCTACCTGCAAGCAATTTCACTACTTCTGCCCTCCATACAATACTTCCCTGGTCCCCTCCTCAAGCCTACCACACTGGTACTTACCTGTCATTAGTGACTGTAACTATGTGGGTGTTCGATCCAATATTGCTTCAGCACAATGTGTATATTCAAGTACTTCCTATTACCTGTATTCCCAACTGTATGTACATAGTATTAACTAATGCAACTGATGTTGTTATTTGTTGTAACTGTTGTTCTATCTTTACTGATGTCAAACCTATTTAGTGAGCTTGTCCTCAAAGGTCTTAATACGAGATCACAATAAAAAAAATTAAAAATTAAAAAATAAACATATTGTTGAGAGCAAAAGCCATGTTACAAGTTAATTAACCTACTTCAGAGCATGGGTTAACTTGGAAATTAATCCATGCCAGGATGGTTGTAGGTACTTGGCCTATGGCCCTGTGCTCCAACCCCACACCTCCAGGCATGGATTAATTTTCCAGTAACCCATGCTGTCATGCGTTAATCCTTACTACTCCCCCCATGGAATTGTCTTATTCTGCTTAAAAAATGTGTTGCAAACTTACTGCTGTGCTCTGTCTGCTGTTTCTGTCTCTCTCGACCCACCCACCGGCTCTCGTTGTCTCCCCATCCATTATTTCTCTCTCTCTCTCTCTCTCTCCCCCCCCCATGAGCTCTCAGAAAGAAAAAAACATGCAGCTATTTTCTCACTCCCAGCCTGTCTTTAGTCACTGGCAGTTTTCTCTGTCCCCTGGCCACACTCTCCCTCTCTCTCTCTCTCTCTCGCTCTCTCTCTGCATTCCCTCTTGCTCTCCAATGCTTGCTCTCATTTGCTTTGTTGAAACATATCCTGTTGTACTGCTGGGGGTGTTACTTCCATGAAACAATGCTGTCTGACGTGTTCGCTGATTGACTGGTGAGTTATAGGGCAGCAATGTTGCAGGGTTTAGGCATCCTGCTAACTTTTCACTAGTCACGAGTTGTGGGTATTGTAACCACATGGTGAAAATGTGAGGCAACAGTTCTAATGGGAGTTTCAGTGATGACCTTTTTGACCCTGACAGGTTGTGCTCTCAGTTAATGCACCCCTGCAGTGTTCTTCAGCAGACATATATACTATTTTAATGTGGTACCTTGTGGTGGGGCTCAAACCAGTGAGAAGCCAGAAATTAGTGATATCTTTTTCATAAGTGCAAATGATTAAGAGTTAGCCCAGCAGTTTAACTGAGCTGAATGCTTGGATGGCTTGAACTGTGATACTGTAAGCATTAGCAAATAGCTTTCCTAGTTTGTAGTCTACAGAGTTTGTTTTGATTTAGTTTTTTTTTTTTCAGTTTTTAATATTTTGTTTAAACAAGGTTCTGAAGTTGAATAATTTATGAACTTCTTGTCTCGTATGGGTGAGGGATGCATATTTTTTAGAGTGGACAGGTTCTGTATTTGTGCAAAGCAGCAAACAACAGTTTGATGGGCCATGGACATAATGATCTTTAAAACATGCCCAGACACAGCTGAATTACTTTGCTTGTGCCTAGGTGAGTGCTCTGGAATTAGTGAAGCAGTCAGAAGTTACGTGATTCTCTCCCTCTCCTTTAGTGCACAACGAATTTGAGTGTGAGCATGTTATTCCCCCACAGCCCACATATTGTAGTATTCATAAGAATATTTCCTACAAATTGAAAATGTGGTTAAACAATACCTCTCAACCTTTTACTACTGAAATGAAGGACATAGACACTTAAAATGAGGGACAGGGGCCCTCATAATGACAGACACATCCTCAAACATTAAGATACATGTTTAGAATACTGTAGAAACCATTGTGTTTGCTAGTGCAAAGCTTATTTTTGATTTGGCATCTGAGAATATTATGAATTTCTGCTTTAAAGTCAAAATTTACTGAACATTCTTTTTGCAGTCAGCACTTTTTCCATGAGGGATGGATGAGGGACAGAACAATTCTGAGGGATAAAATGAGGGACATCCCTTGTACTCAGAGACATTTGAGAGGTATAGGTTAAATTACAAGCTTTTCCCTTCCTGGCAATCTAGTGAGGCACAGTATACACACACAAGCCACTTCAAAATAGGGACTGGTGTGTTCCATGTGTTTTATTGACTGCCATATCTTATGCTTTGCCTTTTATATTTGTGCAGTCTTCCTTTTTAGAATGGATTTAAGGCTGACTTGAACTTGACATTTTTCACCAATCCCTTGTTTCTCACCAGTCAACACTTTGGCAGATTGCCAACTAATTGAGATGTAGGCTCTAAGCATTTATTGCAATATCACATTTGAAGTTTCATTATGTTGACTTTTGAATAATGGTGAATATTATAAGCTTATTCCTTGCAATGTTAATTATAAATAGGCCAATTATAAATAGGCCTGGAAAGGAGGATCCAGGTTTAAGTGATTGCATTTCATGCCTTAGTGTTTACTATCTGCCTAGACACTACTGGTGTGGGAACCAAATGAAACTGTATAAAGGTGGAATTATCTGTGCTAAAAAACATGGGGTTTTAATTTGTAAAAACAATAATAATCTCTAGCCAGGGTATTTACAGGCAGATGTCAGACTGGGTTACGGGCCTTAGGTGAATTATCACCTGCCACTAACTGCCAACAAACGATCCTAGCCTTCAGTCAATATTACGTAAATAATATTACAAATAAACACTCTCTGTTCCTCTCAATGATATTGTATATTACCAGGTATAGCTATGGGAGTTTGCTGGATGTGTCTTAGAAATCCAAAGCTATAAGAAGACACAAATAATGTCATAGAGAACAGAAGAAAAGCTTGCTGTATAGTGCTGTTTTCTGCATCAACACGTGGCATATGAGATGTGCATCAGTGTTCAGTTTAAACCTTATATTTCCTGAGACACAGAGCCAGTAATGACAGTTTATATCTAAGTGCCAAACTGAAACACACTGTGCCTCTTCCCGCTTTACAATATTACTGATTGCTTCCGACACCTCCCCCCACCCTCCTAGCAATGTGCTGTATTTTCTCTGTGCTTATTGCAGACAGGAACCCAACCTCAGTTTGAATTACTAAGCAGCTTTGCTAACTAATTCCATTCCAAGAAGTAAGAGTGTGTGTGTGTGTGTGTGTGTTTGCTGTATCTCAGATCATTTTGCTGAGCTGTAGCTATTTTGCAGTTTTAATTAAACCAATGATGATCAAGATTTGCAGAAATGCAGGGCTGGATCTAAAGGAAAGGGACATTCCGGGGGGGGGGCACCCCCATTGCAACTTGTTTGCTGCTGCTGCATTTCACTTTAAGAAGTATGAACAACTGGTTGTAAGAAGAAAATATAAATTCAAAATGTTGGGCTGCATTTGTATTCTCCAATAAAAATGTAATAAAAACAGACATTGCAGAATGATTTTAAAATAAGTAAAATGAACTGCATATTAAGTCGTTTCCCCCATAAATCCTGGATCTGACACGGCAGAAGTGTAATTTTCTTTTGAAAATGTCACTGTTCTCTCTGCTGGGAAGACTGTTGTCCATGTAGTTTTCTTTTCAGAAAGTGAATATAATTTTCCTATTGCAAAAAGTATGATTCAATTACATTTGCAGCCCAGTGTAAACATTTACACATGAACAGTCTTATCAAACATTTGGGTTCAGTGCTGACTTATATGACACTTATTTTTTTCAGCAGCAGTTGAGATTCAGGGCTGCATTCTCCAGCCTAATCTCAATACAGCCTCTAGCACAGAGCTCTTGGCAGACAGCCAACCAATCTCTGCTTCTCAGTGAAGCTCTGATTCCATCTGCTTCAGTAGTGCAATATATTCCACTTCAGGTCAAAAGCAGGGAGCCAGCAGTATTAACATTACACTGATCTGTAAAGACATTTTCACTAGGCTAGATAGGCTAATGTTACACTGAGCTCTAAAAGCTTCCAGGATAAGGAACGGCAAGTAATTGTCAAGGGAAGATATGCAGAGGTTAGTCACAGTGAACAGTCCAAGGCACTTTCAGTAGATATGTGGCTGATGACAGAGGAGAGCATTTACAAACCAATGATATTGATATTGTGGCACTTAAGAGAGAGATAGTTTGAAGTTTAAATGGCACCCTTCCTTTATCTGCCAGACCTGGCATCAAAGGATTCTTGCCTCTCTCCATTTGGAAACAATGTATCTAATTTCAATTTTAGAGGAGCTCCTGATGTATAGAAAAAAAATATCTTCTCATCACAGCCCAGGTTTAATATAAATAAATTAGTGCAGTCGTATTATTTTGGTGATTCTGTTAGGAATGTTACTATAATGGATGAAAAAAATTGCAAAGCCCAAGACTCATTTAGACAATTGCAGAATATTTGATTACCCCTCCCCCACCATATGTCAGCATGAGCCAGTGGTTTGAGAGCAGATCAATGAATTAAGAGACCCCAGGTTCAAATGCCTTTTTTGGCCACTGCCTGGCTCACTGTGTCACATTGTTCAAACCACTAGATGCCTTGTGCTTCACCGCCTTTAAGTTACATAAGATGCTGCATTTCAGTTGAGCTATCTCAGGTAAAATACATTTAAATACATTTTTGCTTCTGCTACAGAGCCATAAAGATTACTAAATCAGAGATTTAGTAATCTAAGCAGAGACGAATAATTCTTGAAGTACATGACTGCCTGCATCCAGAAATAATTAACAGTTACACCTCTGAGCTATGTGAAAGTATCATCTGGCTGTTTGGTTGGCCCACATGTGCGTACATAAATTTTATATTGGTAACTGATCCATCCATCCCCCCCAAAAAATACCACCTCATGTCATAAGCATAAAATGACAATTGTATGTAAACCTGATATGGTGTAAACAGCACATAATTAAAATGACAGATTACAGGCATGCAGCAACACAGTGACAGTGGAGTACTCTTTCTGTAAATCATCTACTCAGCTTCAGAAGCAATGCCAGAGAATGTCATTTTAGAGCTGTCACATGAAATTCAAAAAATAATTTCTTGCAGAGTATAGGCATTTAATTCAAATATGCTTAACCCTTACATCAACAGAGGATAGCCAAATGAAGCTTGCAGTTTGGGCATTTCTCATTTGGCATTCATGCCTTGCATGTTGTGAATGATTTTATAGTTTTTGTGGTGCATACATCTCTTTATAAGCAAGGATATACAGTATGTACTGTAGGAAATATAGTGTTGGAAAGGGATTGGTATACCGCGTTTTACTGTCAAACAGAGAGTGCCCTAAAAGCTCTTGAAGTGAGAACTTTCTTGACCATTATATTTTTTAGTAGCTATGTATTCATTATACCCTTAGAGATACTACTGGAATACTATTTGCTGCTGTAACCATTTTTTTTAATTTACATTATTGCTACTTTTGTAATTATTATGGATTTGCAATAAATATTTCAGCCATGGCAGGTTTTAAAAAAGCCTTTTCCTGAGGTAGCTCTTTAGCTTTCGAAGTTAGATTCATAATGCAAATTTGTCTAGGTGATGAAGGCACATGTTTAGGATGGTTGACAAAGTAGTGCTGCATCAACCTTCTTATATTTATCAGAGTAGGTCTGACAAAGGAATATGAACTTTTAAAAACTTCTTTACCTGTTCACAGTAGATTTAAGTACACTGTCCCTTCATATGGGCTCAACTAAGGTTTAGGGGCCTAGATAGAACACTTCTGTGAGAATTTGTTACCACAAAAAGTCTGAGTTAAGGCCCATAGACACTCTTTGATTACTCTTGGTGACCCTGAGGCTGGTAGGCCTCTTCTTCAGCTGCAATCCTGGCTAGATGTACCTGCCCCATTCTGCAGTAAAGTGTCACCTTTGATGGCTTCCCCAGATCACTGCTGCCAGTTACTCTCTCCTTCACCTCATACATATTCAACTGGGCTCTTGAGGATCTCAGACCTATGCAGCTCACTTGGCTATGGTGTTCAGCATGAAGGCCTTAGGCCCCAGCCATTCCATCACATGTTAGACCCCACAGGTCTGATGAGAAAAAGTCTCTAAGGATGTTCACCCAGGCTCAGCTGTAGTGCAGCTTACTCTTGCATCTGAGGCCCTGTGCTACAGTTTCAGTCTTTTTTCCTTTGTGTTGCTAGTAACAGTCTCCTCTATAGCAGCTATATAAGCACACTTCTCTCTCCAATGTCTGTAGACAGCTTCTTCCTCACTCTTTCAGATAAGACTACTACTGGCAGGGGAAAAAGAAGGGGGATGTAGAGAAATAATGGGCTACCATTAAGGGAGTCATAGCAGAGACAACAAGCCTTTGTTTTAAGCAACTAAGAAAAATAAAGAGAAAGAAAAACACACTATGGTCCTCAAAGGATGTGGCCGGGAAGGTAAGAGAGAAAAGGCTATCTTTCAGGAGGTAAAAGAAAACACAGACGGGGAAGACAGTGAACTATATCTGAAAAAGTAGAGGGAGGCAGGGAAAGCATTTAGGAGTGCAAAGGCACAAACAGAGGAAAAAATAGCTTAAGCAATTAAGAAAGAAGACAAGACCTTTTCCAGGTACATTAGTGAAAGAAAGAAGACCAGGGTTGGGATTGTGAGGTTATAAAGGGAGGGAGGGAGGGAAGGAGGGGCGTTTGTGGAGGGGGACCTAGAAAAAGCAACAACCCTGACCAAATCTTTTTGTTCATATTCACAAAAGAAGGGTAAGTAGAAGAACCACTATTGAGCAGTTTTTGGATGAAAGAGTCAGAAAGGAACTCAAGAATCTGAAAAGGGAAAAGGTTATGAGGCTGGATGGGATACATCCCAGAATATTAAAAGAACTTAGAGAGGTACTGGCAGCAACACTAACAGCCCTATTCAACAAATCAATAGAGACAGGGGTGATTCCAGGGGACTGAAGGAGGGCGAATGTAGTCCCTCTCCACAAAAGTGGGTACAGGGAGGAGGCGGGCAACTACAGGCCAGTCAGCCTAACCTCGGTGGTGTGGAAATTGATGGAGTCACTGCTAAAGGAAAGGATTGTGACATTTCTTGAATCCAGCAGAGCACAGGATCTGAGGCAGCATGGATTAACAGTGGTAAGGTCTTGTCAAACAAATCTGATAGATTTCTTTGACTGGGTGACCAGGGAGGTAGATCAGGGAGGGGTGGTGGATGTGGCCTACCAAGATTTCAGCAAGGTCTTCAACACCATCCTACATAGGAGGTTGGTAAATAAGTTGGGCAGCCTAGTAGTGGGCCCCAAGGTGGTAAACTGGGTTAGAAACTGGTTGAGTGACAGGACACAGAAGGTGGTGGTAAATGGCATTTAATCCAAGAAAGGGGGGATCAGCATGGTACCACAAGGATCTGTGTTGGGGCCAGTACTATTTAATGACTTCATAAGTGACATTGCAGAGGGTCAGAAGGGGAAGGTATGCCTCCTTGCAGATGGCACTAAGATCTGCAACAGAGTCAACACTCTAGGGGGATGAGAAAGGACCTAAACATGCTTGAGGAGTGGTCAAGAGTGTGGCAGCAAAGATTCAATGCAAAGAAGTGAAACATCATGCATGTGGGGCACAGAAATCCAAGGGAGGAGTACAAGATGGGGGAGATGTACTGATGGCCACCAATCAATAAAGAAACCTGGGGATAATCATATCTGATGGCCTAAAGGTAACCAAACAATATGAAAAGGCAAAAAGGCTGTGGAGAGAGCCAGTGTGATGTTTGGGTGCATAGGGAGAGGTATCACCAGCAGAGAAAAGGAGGTGTTTATGCCACTGTACAGATCACTAGTAAGACCTCATCTGGAGTACTGTGTACAGATCTGGAGGCTGCATCTCCAGAAGGACCTAGACAAAATAGAAGCAGTCCAGAGAAGAGCAACAAAAATGGTGCAAGGACTGCAGCAAAAGTCATATGAAGAAATGCCAGAGGATCTCAATGTGCATTCCGTGGAGGAGAGGAGAGAGAGGGAGGATATGATAGAGACATTCAAGTACCTCAGAGGTATAAACGAGGTACAGGAGGGAAGCATCTTTCAGAAAAGAAGGTGTACAAGAACAAGGGGGCGTGATATGAGGCTAGAGGGAGTAGGCTCAGGGGCAATGTGAGGAAGCACTTTTTCGCAGAATGAGTAGTGGATGCTTGGAACAGCCTCCCTGTGGTTGTGGTGGGGACAAAAGCGGTAGAGGAATTCAAGAATGCATGGGATAGACATAACAGTACTCTCACAATAGGGAAGAGGGAGTAAGCCTCAGATCAACTGGGGTCTGTGGTATTGCATTAGGTAGGGCAAAAGGGCAGACCAGGTGGGCCACACAGTCCTTATCTGCTGTCACCTTTTATGTTTTTATGTTACTTCTCTCCAATATCCACAGCAAAATAATGGTGCAGTCTCTGTCTCCAGCAGACAAGAGATCTGCTCTCCTTTATTGTCTCCTGCAGACTGAGTATGTACTGGAAAATTTCCTCAGTCTCTGCTCAAGGAAATGACCTCCTCTTTGGTCAGTCCTCCTGTCAGTCACTCGAGAAGGCCTTTGTGGCTATCACAGGACAGCTGATTGTCCATTGTTCTCCAAGGTGAATTAATGAGTCTTCCAGTATCCTTAAAACCCTCTTGTTGCTCTGGATAAGGCTTTTCTGCTTGATTAGCTGAGAATCTGGCCTCTGACCCTCATTGCTGAGGGGAGGGATCAGAGGGTGACCAAGATGGCTGCAGATTTGGTAGTCAAGTGGTACTGGTCCGAATACCTCCTTTTTCTTGTAAAGGCTCCTGCTCTGAAAACATTTATTTCCCCCTTAGGTGTGATGAGTGGTTGTGCTTTAAGTTCCAGTCTAATTGGGATGAGAAATGGTGAAGTTCTCATTTCTTTGACAGCATGGTTGTGGGTGGCAGTGGAGCCACCACTGATCTGCAGCATGAAGTTGCAAAGACTGAAAGGTGCAGGAGTTGCTGAATATCTCTCTCCCTGCTCTTGATCTGTTCCCCACATGGCAGTCCAGATCTCTGGAGCCAGTGGAAGCAATAGTGGTGGCAATGCCTGGGTTCTGAGGAGCCAAATGATAAGTCCAGTACTTTGTGTGTGTGTGTGGGGGGGGAGGGGATTGCACTTCAAAAACCTCTTTCATCTTCTGGAAATGGACTAGATTGCTGGGTAGACTTGTCCTTATATATGTGTTTGTTCCATTTACTCAAAAAGGCTATTTCAGTTTTCTAGTAACATAAACTGCAGCTTTAAGCTTTAAAGAGCTAGTATCATTAAAAATAGAAGGCAGTAAACGGTATTTAATTTTTAAAAATGGTTAGTTGTCACTTTTTATTTCTGAAGTATTTTTTCCTGTTTGCTCATTAGAAGATTTTCCATGTGATTGAATTTGGTGTGATGTGAAGCACAGTACTTATAGAAGGAGACTGATATACAGAAGCCAACTCTTTTCCTTTACACACCTCATCAGCTCTGTGACTTCCCTGACTGTAACATCACAAGTAGCCAACTTAGCTGCAGGTGATTGGTTCATCCTGGTCAGTTATGATATCACAGACAGTGAGGTCATAGAGCTGATGATGTATAATAAGTAATTCAGCTAGCTATGGCAGCTCCAAAGTAGCTATGCCAGCCTCCAGGTAGAGAATTGTTTTACACATCACACAAAGCATTGTCAGGTAGAAAGTCTTCTAATTAGTAAAAGGGAAAATAAAACATACTTCAGCTATGATAGGTAATAGTTTACTACTTCTGGGAATCAATATTAATTCCAGGCAGTACACTAGGGCCCAGATATTCAAAAGGGTTGCGCATGCGCAACTCCAAAAATGCGCCATTCTGCGATATTCAGAAGGGGCCAGTTGCGCCACCAAAAACATGCTGAGCAACAGCGCAATGGAAATGAAGGCATGCGCAACCGAAGGGGGCGGGTCCATGCATAAAGTGTGCAATGCGATATCCGAACACTTGCGCAATGCGCAACAGTGGCTCAGCCGGAAGTTCAAGAGCACGGATTTGAGCCAAAATAAAAAAGGTTGCGAAGCGGGCGCAAGAACCCTAGCAGGCCGCAAACTGGGGAGAGAGAGACAGAGAGAGAGAGAGAGAGAGACAGAGCTGGAAGGGCAGAGAGGGACAGTGGGTCCAGGAGGACAGAGAGGCCAGTGGGGGTGCCGGTGCAGTGGAAGCAGCAGTGGGGGCAGCGGGGTAACACAGGAACAGCAGCCAGGGGGCAGAAGCCAGGGAGATGGACAGTGTCAGCTTCACATGGAAGCTGTAATGAGGGTGAGACACCATGCTGCAGGGGCGTGGCCGGAGGGGCCGTGTGGTATGCCCGACAGGCGGTATCGTGCCGCATCAGTTTCGAGCTGTACACAGACGCCGGATTGTGGCTCAGTACCGCCTGAACAGGGCAATATGAGACGGCTCTGCGAGCTGTGCAGTGATGTGATGCAGGCACCCTCACGACGAGTCATGCTCTGTCCGGTGGAGACCAAGGTGACAGCCTGCATGTGCCTGCTCGCCACGGGCACCTTCCAGAGGCCGACAGGGCACCACAGGCATTACACAGTCGGCCACGTCAAGCATCCTCACCCAATTCCTCAGCGCTCTGCTGCCTCATGCCGCAGAGTACATCCATTTCCCCAGCACCGCAGCAGAGCGTACAGAAAACATGCAGGAGTTCCACAGGGTAGCACGTATGCCTGGCGTGCTAGGGGCCATAGACTGCACCCATGTGGCCATTCGCACGCCACCTGGCCCCGGCGGCTGGGCTTATCGGAACCGAAAGGGCTTTTTCCAGTGTCAACTGCCAGGTGGTGTGTGATGCCACTGGGCGCATTATCAATGTCTGTGCCACACACCCCGGAGCACATGATGCCTTCATATGGCACCAGTCTGCACTGTGCCATCGATTCGAGAGTGGGAACATCCCCACGGGTCATCTAGTGGGTGAGTACACATATATGGAATGCAAACCCTGGGCAAGGGTGGGAATGACACAGGTGCCATGGTAGTGGCACACAAGGATATGGGCAATATGGACCTGACATGACACTGATCTCCACTATCTCCACACAGGTGACTGCGGATACCCACTCCGTCCCTGGCTGCTTACACCGTACCGGCGCTCCACGATCCTAGTGCAGCTAGGTTTCAATGAGGCACATGCCGTAACACGTAACATCATAGAGCAGGTGTTTGGGATGCTCAAGGCACGCTTCCGATGCCTGGACACCTCCGTCGGAGCCCTACAGTACAGCCCCCAAAAGGCCTGTGGGATGTTCCTGGCCTGTTGCATCCTGCACAACATGGCCAAAGACCATGGGAAAGCCGTACAGGTCCAAGAGGGGGACAGCGATGGGGACGCCAGTGGCGCCGGTGATGTGGGTGATGAGCAGCCCCCCCTAGGACGGAGGGACCCCTGACTGACCCGGCAGGCCCAGCTGCACCGGGACACCATTGCAGAAGAGCACTACGCCCAACACAGGTAAGGCAAGGGGACATGTGCAGGCAACACTGTCCATGCGCAAACCACAGGCACACAGGGGAACACACCGTGCATGAAGGTCAGGGGAGTTGAAGGTTCCAGGCATACCAACACACCATCAGAGAGGGGTGAGCACTCATATGGACACACACACACACCAGGCAGCATACATGGGCAGCAGCACAGCACTGCGGAAATGACATTGCCAACACACAGCACCACCAACCACCCCCACCACCTGGACTGTCCACGTACGTGTGTCAGGACCTGGGCACCCTTGCACCTTGGTGTACAGTGCAATGCAGGCATCATCATGCACATGCACCTGTGGACAGCAGTTGGGAGAGTGTGCAGGTGGTCCGTGTGTCAGCTTGGTGAGCAGAGCACCCAGCAGTGCACTGCCCACCATGACACACATTGCACACAGGGCAGCACCAGACAGGGCCTGCACTGGGAGACAGCTCAGTCAGGTAGCACTGTCCCACGGCCACCATGGATGCGTGGGCGGCCCCGCCATGGCCCAGCAGCACTGGCAGGCTGAGCAGGGGCCACATCGGGTGGTGCTGGTGCACCACCAGGGGTCCCACTGCGCGAACGCGACCTTGCCTGCACAGGGGTCTGCATCCTGCCAAACAAACTTGCACCAGGGGTGCTCAGGATGCCCACAGCAGAACCAGGCATTGACAGGCCTGGTGTCGCACGACGCCGGGAGCAGGGGGTGGAGGCGCACTGTGTGGGGTGTGTGTGGTACAGGGCAGCGGCAGTGTGTGTCGTCTGCGACAGAGACCACTGCCTGGGTCAGCCTGTCAATGGCAGCGGTCACATCCATCTGCATAAGGACCAGCTCGGCTCGGTCCTGAGCACACTCCCTGCTATGCCACTCCACGGACACAGACAGTGCCTCCACGGACCTTGCAACCCGCCCCTGCAGCTGTACCGACTCCTGCAGCAGGTGGGTGTGCGCGTCCAATGGGTACTGTGCCCCAATGGCATCGTGACCCCCAGGGTGTGGACGGTCCTTGTGCACAGCACCCCTTGAGGGTGAGCGCTGTTCGCCAGGACCAGGTATGGGCGGATCAAAGGGTGGTGGACATGTGCCACTGCTTGACACTGTACCCCCAGACCTGGTGTGCGACTGCTGCTGCCGCCCCTCCAGCTGCTGAGTCCCCAGGTCCACCTGTTCCACCTCCGTGCTGACAACAGTGCCAGACACCTGCACAGCCACCAGTGCTGCCCAACCGGTGCTGACAGGCACAGCCTGGGACTGTGCCAGCATGCTGGTACACAGGTGTGAACCAGGAAGGCCCAGGTGCACGTGCTGGCCTGCCATGTGTCCGTCATGGGACACACACCTATCACTGCCCATTGCAGGCCTGCTATCATCAATGGTGCAGGTGCGTGCCACTGCCATAGGCACAGCATGCTGGCATACCTGCATGCCAGACTGCTGTGACACAGGCTGTGCACCCCCTGCACCCGTATCACTGACACCGGAGTTGTTGGCCCAGCCGCTTGCTGCTGCAGTGCCTGCAGGCTGGTGGCGGAGGTGGATGGTCCCTCCTCCACGTCCAGCAGGTCTGCCTCACTGTCTGGACCCACCACCACCACCGTCTCCTGCAGATGAACAGGATCTGTAACAGAAAGAGAGTACATGTGAGTGCATGTGAACAACAACCCCCAACAACACCACCATGTCATACCGTGCAGTGATGGGCTTCCACCTGTCTGGAATCCTCCGCCTGGTACGCCCACAATGGCACTCGGCTGCATGGCCGCGACCAGTGTCTCCTCTGTAGGGGTCAGCTGCAACACCACTGGTGGGCCCCCACCAGTGCCAGCACGTGCCGCCCTGAAGGCTGCCACCTTCTCCTTCAGCCTCCTGCGGTCAGTCCCCATCTTCTTCCTGCATTCCTGCACGGAGCGCTGGTGGCTTCCGTGCAGGTTGACGGCCCGAGCTACCCCCTCCCATGCAGCTGCACGCTCCTGAGGGGTGCCCCTCCGTCCACTCAATAGTGGCTCATCCTCCAGGTAGGCCTGGAAGAGGGCCTCTGTCTCTGCCGCGGTGAAGTTCGGCCTCCTCCTACACCCGCTGTCCACACCCTCAGCTTGGCTCTGGTCAGTCATGGTGATCTGTATGGGTGGAAGTGGACACCTGTCACTGTGCAGTCGACAGCATTTCCCCATGAGCATAGCTGCCGGCCCGGGGCGGAAGCCCCCACGTTTCCTCTCTGCATGGCAGATACTGATAGAAAGGGTGCCCTTTGTCCCTTTCTAAGTGCCCTTTTCATGCTCAGCCCCCTCAGCCTTTATCATCCTCCGGCACCCCTGCCCATGAGCATTGTCCTGAGCATCACACAGCATGTAACTCACCTCTCACCTGCAGTAACCAAATCTGGCCAGCACAACCCACTGTCGCATTTTTATAGCGCAACACATGCAAATGAGGTGTGGCGCAACTTTAATGACATGCTAATCGTGCCACTGCGCCTTTGAATGGCTGATCACATGATTTGCATATGTCGGCTGAATATCGCGTATTTGCGCCTTGCGCAATACGGAAGGTCCGGCTGAGCCAATGGTGCAGGTTTGTGGCTGTGTGCCACACTGCATTGTGCATGCCCAGATAGCTTACGCATGCGTCTATCGCGCTGCAGACCTGCTGAGCGCGGTAGGCGATTCAGACCATGGCCATCATTGTGCCAGTGGCGCTACAGCACTGGGCACTATATGGCGCTGTGGCACTACTGTGCAATAGTCCACTGTGGCACTGGTGCTCAGCTTGGCAGTCGCGCAGGATGCCTATCACGTCATATGGCGCTGTCGCGTAGCCTTGCATTACCCGTGACCTTGTTATGCCCTCTGACCCCTGGAGCTGTTGGCATGCCATGTGAATCCTATTAAGCTGTCTGGTGACAGCGCCATATAAGTAACTGAGCGCTGTTGAACATAGCGCGATTGGAGCCTGTGGTGGTCTGTTGCGCAACAACCCAGTGGGGTTACGGTGCAGCGGGCGCCATATTGCCTGCTGTAAAGTTGGTGCCATGGCTGAGGAGGCGGTGTCCTGGAGCCAGCTTGAAGTAGGCCAACCTGGTGGCCCTGGTGGAGCCACGTGAGGCACTGTATGGTGAGGCCCCCCTCACCATGCCTAGAGACCCACGTGTGGCAGCAAGTGGCCACTGACCTTGTGGAGGTCACTGGCCGGGGCCGGTCTGCTGAGCAGTGCCGGCACCGGTACAGTGACCTCCGCTGGAGGGAGCCGGATTTTGACGCGGCTGCGGTCGCATGCCAGGCAGGGCGTAGTCCCTTGGCCAGGTGAGTGTACCATCTATGCACCTATATTCTCTGTAGGGGTGTGTGTGTGCTTGGGTGGCTGTGCATAGGTGCTGGCTCGGACACGGTTGGCTGTGTCAGTGTGTGCAGCTGTGCGATGGATGGTTATGGCTGTGTGGGCAGGCACTCTCACTGGGGCAGGGGGCACTCTGCTTTTGAGTCACACTGATGTTTGTCTCAACATATGTCTCCCACAGGCCAGACTTTGAGGACGCAGGCCGAGGCTGACGTGGGCCGTGCCAGGGCCCAGGTGCCGGGGGGTGTTGTGCCCCAACAACAGCAGCAGCAGCAGCAGCCAGACCCAGCTGCTGGAGGAGTGTGAGTATCATTACTTCATGGATGCTATTGCATGCTGGGGGGGGCAAGACCACCAGCCATGCACAACACAACCAAAGGTGAGGTCATAATTCCACTATACAAGACACTAGTGAGGCCCCACACTGGAGTACAGTGTACAGTTCTAGACCATACCTATGTATGGACATGGACTGGGTAGAGAGGGTTCAGAGGAGGGCAACATGGATGGTGCATGGATTGCATCACAAGTCCTATGAAGACAGGTTGACAAACCTGAACATGTACTCCCTGGAGGAGAGGGGGGAGAGGGGGATATGATGGGGACATACAAGTATCTTACAGGGGGGAACAGAGTGCAGGAAAACCTATTTTTAAGCGTAAGAGATATTCCAGGACTAGAGGGCATGGGATGAAGTTGGAGGGGGGATGATTCAGAGGACACATGAGAAAGAATTTCTTCACAGAACAGGTGGTGAACAAGTGGAACACCCTGCCAGAGGAAGTGGTGGGGGCTGACGTGGTCACGGGATTTAAGAATGCATGGGATAGCCATAAAGGAATTCTGGAGGTCAGGGGTAAGGTGCAACAGACTTATCGGAAAACAGAGTGAACTTACAAGGTCAAATGGCCAGACTGGGTGGCCCATAGGACCTTATCTGCCAACACTGTCTATGTATCCATGTATGTAGGCACGACACAGGTGACATGCATCACAGTGCAGTATCACAGCACGTCTGTGTATGCGTCACTGGTGGTCCAGGCATGCACTGGGCACATAGCTGTGTAACTGGCATCGCATCACGCTGCCATCACTTGCCAGCCTAGTTTGTACTGTGATTGACGTGGGCAGTGTGTGGGTGGTGGTGCGACAGCTGGTGCTGCCTGTTTGTGATGGCCATGTGCATGTTCACTGTGGGTAGGTGTATGCCATCACAGGTGCGGGACATTGGGCTATATGGCTTGCAGGTTGGGTGGTGTTCAGGGTTGTGGTCAGTCACAGCCATTGACTGTGTTCCCATTTCCTAGGCCTCGAGGTGCTGCGGAGGATGGAGAGGGATGTCAGGGCCATCCGCCAACTTGTGGGGCAGAACGCCGATATCCTGCAGTTTATCCACCATCACGGTGTGCAGAGGAGGCGGCACAGATCTGCAGGACACCAGCAGGAAGACGGGCAACCAGCTGGGCCATGATTTCTCCGCCTTTCCACTTCTCCCATCCCTACCACCCTGCCTTCCCTCTCCAAGTTTGTAATCCCTACCCTTGACCAACCTAACCTTGTACCCATCCCCTTGTAAATAGTTGGACTTGTTTCTATACTGTTTGTTGTTGTTTAATACATTTTTATATGTTTATATGAATAATGAGTTGGTCTGTGATTTGCAGCTGCCTATGGGTGCCCAGTTGCAGGGGTGTACATGCCATCTGGGCTGGTATGGTCCTGGGTATGTGTGTGTGTGTGTGTGCATGTGTGTGCATGGGGAGGTATCTCCAGCATGGCAGTGACTTTCAGTTGGTCTTACCATCTGCTGCCACCCACTGCTGGGTGCATAGGGTGTGTCTGACTTGTAGGCTTCTGTGTTGCATGGGGCTGATGAGTGCTGGGGGGACTGCATGGTTTCCTGCAGTGCCAGTCACTGCACATGGGTGGTGTCTTGGGGTCACAGTGAAGGGTGTGCTGTGCGTACGGGGAGCTGATGTGCACTGTGGTTGTCAACCCCCTGTGTGTGGCACTCTCCGCCTGCCAGTGGTTGTGCTGGGGTGTCATGGCTCTGCTATGCTTTGTTGGCTTGTCCCCATGGGCACGTGGATCATCCGTCCCACCCCAGTGATGCTGTGCTTGGGGGTGCCGGTGTGGCGGGTTCTGCAGTGTGTTCCTGTGCCCATGTGTGGCATGGCTGGCGGTGGGCCCCAGCCTGCCTCCCTGGATGTGCAGTTCCATTGCTCTGGGGGGCTGTGCTTGCGCTATGGCAGCTCTGGGAATGCTCAGCTGAGCTTCCCTGGTTGCGCCATAAGCGCAACATTTTAGCTCAGCTTCTCCTTCCTGGTTGCGCGATGGCGCAGTATGTGCGATATTCAGAAGTTGGTTGCTTGCGCAATTTGCTCTGCTCCATGTTTGAATATCGCACCTGTTGCGCATTTGCGCAACTGGTTTGCGCTTGCTCCTGCTGTTGCGCCAGTTTTGAGTGCAGTTTGAATATCCAGGCCTAGCTCTTTATGTCCCCTTTAAAGTTTCATCCCTCACTTTAAGTTTCAGGTACATTTTCAAACATCACCCCACACTTGTTTTCTCATGTTCTAACACCCCATGATTGAGAAGTACAGCAAAATGTAAGTCCCATAATATATTTTTACTTTTCAAATGTCATGTTCAGAGAAATTCAGTCTTGACAATCTGCCTCCATCTTGGGGATAAAATTGTCACCCCCCACCACACACACACACACACATGTTGTGTATCTACTGTACAGAGGCCAGAATGAAAAACAGAGAGCCTCTGTGTTATGTTTGTAACAGATTAACATTTGAAAATGGAGTCAATGTTCCTGTACATAAAGCAGCTTTTCATCTTGAGGCAAATAAATCCCACAATTGTTGCATTACGAAGCCCCAGTTGCAGAAATGTTATGGTACCTCCACTCCAGATAAAAAAATCTCTGGGTGAAGAAAACATTCCTATGTCAGCCCCATGTTTATGGTATTAAATGGTCAAATCCACCAACAGCATTTATTGTGCTGCTTGTGCTCTTCCCGTGGCACTGTATTACAATCTCCTGATGCTCATTGTACTTTGCATGTTTTTCCTGCTGTCATATTACCTCTGTACTCCTCGTGCTTCCCTATGTACCTTCCCCCAGCATGCCTCTGGAAATTAGCAGCCACAGCTAAGTAGGCCTTTCCTTTTAAAACACTTTCAATAAATAAATGAAATATGTGACAGAATAATTGGGTTGACATATGCTTTCTATGACATGCATCATTTACAAAGCACATAATGTTACAGATAAACTAAATTGTGGTTTCTATTTAAACGGCTTCCATATATGCTGTGCAATTCATGGTCTTCTTTTAAAGAGTTTTGGCAGATAATATATAAATTAATCACCCAATCTTGTCCAGCAAGCAGTTTTAGAAGTTGAATCCCATATGAATTGCATGCAGTATTGTCTGCAGAATGCTGTATCAAAGATCTATTTTAAGCAGTCACCTCTGTATAGTCATCTTGTACTAAAGTTTTAAGTGAGCTTCCTAAATATTCTCAACCTCTCTACACTAGAGCATCATGCACACAATCCCCCAAAGAGGCTGCAGAATGAGTTTATGTCCAAGACAGCATCCACTGAAAGGAGAACTAACAGCAGAAAAGCCTGGAAATGATTTGCAGTAAGATACAGTTTACTTGAGCTATATACAACTGTGAACCATACAGTAGAATAAAATTATCTAGTCTTAATCATAATAATATATATTTCCATTACCTAGTTACCTAACCCTCCTGTGCTGTTTAGCAAAAAAAAAATGGTAATCATAATAACAAAGTGCATACTGTATAACCGGAATGTTTTGTAGGACCTAATTATTAATTGTGCTGGAAGAACCAGTGTCCTGAATCTAGTCAGTAAAATGGTAATGAAATATTATGTTTAACTTTATTTAATCTTCATTAAGTTAATAATACAAATAATATTAATACTAATCATAACCATAATCATAATCATTGTTTGTGCTAGAAGAACCAATATCCTTGATCTATTCCGTAAACACACCAATGAAAAACTGTTTAACCATTTAAAAAATGTTCATTAAGATACATATCTTTTGAATTATTTTTACCTGTTTTCCAGCATTGTCTTAATCAGTACTTCTTAGGTCAAATGTAAGATATGTGGACCTCAGAGCAATCAACCTCCCCCCCTCCATCCCCCTTAGACAATTCAATACAAATAAGAAAATGTTCTTTCATAAGATTCTTATCTAAATGGAACGGCCCCTAGTAAATTTAGATAAAGAACATTGACTTTAATCCACTTGGACTTTCCAAATGCTTTACATTCTAATCACTGCACTAAGCATCTGTCCCTGACAGGCAGGCTGTTCAATCTCATAGATAACAAATGTAGTCTGAGTGTCTCGGCCTGTCCCTTCTTCATGCACAAGGAGCCATTCTGTTCCACTTTTCTGATTAAGCGGGCAGCCAAGGAGATTGTTGAGAAGTGTAATTGCCTCAGTTATGAAACAGCTTCACCTGTTATCCAAAAGCTGAGCTGAATCACAGCAGAAATTATTAACAGTGACCGTTTTCATGCCAGCTTAATTCGAGCTGATGCTGCTGTTAGTGTAACACAGATGAATAGGTGTGTAGGATGTGACTTTAAGCAGAGATGACATCCCAATGAATATTTGCCAGCAATTGCACTGCAGGGAATCTGCTGTTAGAACAACAAACAATGGTAAAAACAGCATGGGAGGGGGAAGCTTTTACCATCACTGTCTGTGTTTATAACCTTACAACTGATTGGAACATCTGACAGCTCAATCATGTTTTCAGTTAGGCCTTATGAAATGATGGTAAGCACAGGCTGGTGAGTGTGTGAGTGTGTGTAACATTTTAACATCAGAATGAACAGGATTTTGCTCGTTAGGATGGATTTACAGATTACAGTTTAATACTCTAGTTTAATTTTACTTGTAGTCTACTTTTAGCTTAATTACAAATTACAGCACAGGGTGCATCCTTTTAAGTAAATAACTTGGGCTTAGACATTTGATTTATGAGCACATTTGCTTGATATAGAGAAGTATTTTGTAGTGTCATTAACCTGTGAGTCTGATGCTGAAAAATGAAGCCACGTTGATGGTTGAAACCTCACTGGAAAATGAGTGTATAGATTATCGTAAAATTGTTCAGTGAGGATTGCAGGAATCCAACCACTTCATCCTTCCAGCCATTCATACCACCTGACCACTGTTTAAGACCAATTACAAAATTTTTATCCATTTTACAAATCGTATAAGTGTAACAATTCACTCTGGGTGTGTGTCTAGGCTGTAATAACTTCACTTCTTGGGTGGCTCACAACCTACCTAGATTGTTCATTTATTACAGAATTGCCATACACACAGCCATGGATTATTCCTTACATATACTACCAGCAACTGTGCTATAAAACATTCAATGTATAGTTGTGCCCTACAACTACCAGTGAAACGGTGCTTTAAAACATTTGATGCATGATGATGATGCTTTAAAATACTATATTTAAACCATAGTGAAACCCATGCATCAAGAACCACAAATTCAAACCTGAATGCACCAAACAAATCCCCCCAAACAAATACTGCAACTAACACATAAATCACCATTGCAACTAAAAAGGAAAATGCAGCTACAGCATAATTTGAAACTAACAAAGCTGCTACAACAGACCATTATGACATTGTTCCACACACCCCCTGACTTAGACCTGCATTACACAAGAGCAAGAAAAACCAGTGCTGAAAAATGCTCCAAGTTCCACCTCATGCCCAGAACTGTGAGCATCTATAAACACTGCAACTCCTATCTTGAATAACAGAACTGGAAAATACTATGAACTCTGTAACTTGATCTCCTACATCAAAAAAAGAGATGGAAAAGCTTCAGTAGATAGATAAATAGACAGACAGATAGAGAAACCTTTCTATAAAACAAGGTGCAGTAACAAAAACCAAAACAACAGTACTGCTAAAATTAACGACAAAATACATATATGAAATATTTTAATTTACAATACTAAAGCTCAGATAAAGGCCTTAAAGAAGAAATTAATTTGAGATTCTGACTCGGAGTTTGAATCCACCCCTGAAACACCGCCTACCAACAATTCTTCCCTTAAACAAATGTACCTATACCAATTGTTCTGCCATTTCAAATAAAACATTATTTAACAAAAATACAATTTATAATGGGGTTAACTTACTGGTGGCACACAGTAGTGAATAATGCACTCATAGAGATTGAATGCACACTCCAGGGTACCTTGGTGCTTTCCAGCACTAAGAATGAGATTTCAAACCCTAGATCTTGCATTGCACAGCCTGTTGGGAGTTGAAACTATACTACTGCACACTAAAGGACAAGTAAAGGAAGGCTTGAACTTCTCATGATTATGCAAACATTCACAAATGTACAATGTGAGGGTGCGTCACAAAAGTTCATACCACTGTCTTTGCTTTCAATATGTGCTGTTCTTATTTTGTATAGTACACTGTGATGACATCACCTATTGGTGATGTCGCATTTCCCAAGAGCACTTGTCTATACATTTTCTGCCTTTTATAGGAAAGCATCTCAGTCAAAATCTAAAGGTAAAGGAACACTCTAAGTGGGCGCATAGGTAGGAACATGGTGAGGAGTAGTGGTGGGAGCACCGAACCATGAAACTGGATAGCATAGGTTTGATTCCCACCACTGTCATTGGCTCACTGTATGACCTTGAGCAGGTCACTTCACTTCTCTGTGCTGCAGTCATTCTAAATCATCAATTGGGTAGAAACTATGACCCAGTGAAAACAGGATCTAGGCTAGATAAAATGCATCAAAAACAGTTATAATCAAGTCAATTGTGTAAAACTAATACATGCATTTCATAGGTAATGGGTGTTTGGGTGCCAGGGAAGAGGGGCACAAGGACAACCTGTTGTCTTGGCCTCAATGGTAGTAATGATACTATTAGAAAGTTGCCAGAAGATTGACATAAAATATATTGACAAGGGAAGTGACTGAAGCATTAGGTAGGTCTTATCTACGCGAGTCACTTAAAGATTTAATTCTGACCCACTTGAGCAACGTTGTCTGTTATTTATTGGATGCTAATCATTTAAAATGCTGTGAGAATTATGCTTTGCAAACATGATAGCTATTGCCCCACCAATAATTCTTCCCTCCCTTTAAAACTCATTTCAAATGCATAATCATATGGACATCTATTTTGAGTGTGACAAACACAGCACACTGCCTGATCCAGAGCAAGCAGTTCCACCAAGTCACAAATCATGTGGGATTTACTCATTCAGCAGTAGAAATGCATGGTTCATGCTAGGGAATAATACTGTTCACAAATAATTTTTTGCCACAGGCACTGAAGAAGAGATACTCTTTTGTAAATAGCATCCCTCATATTTATTTAATTACCCATGTCAGATTTGTCTTACCAGAATAGCCTCATGAAATGCAGCATGTCACTTTCACAAAGATTACAGTGGAATGGCAAACACACACACACACACACACACACACACACACACCATATAGCACTACATACCCATAAGGGTAGCCTCTCAAGATGCAGTAAGTGATAAATAAAAACATAGATCACATCATGGTATGGACTTTAGCTGCCTGTAAGATGATAACAATCCGCTGTGGCCTGGGTTGGGCTTGCAAGCATGGCTAGACAGTCAGCTCCATACAGTTAGTATAAACCATCAATCAATCTGTGGGCTAAGAGTTGCTCCAATGTTTTCACTAGAAGGCAAACCAATTCCTTAGCTTTAGGTGGGGAAGAGTTCCAAATGAAAATGTGTTTATTTTTGTTAACATTTTAAGAAAAACTGTTTGTCATACTGCACCAATGCAAGTAATGCAATTGCTTTCATTTTGACTAGAAGAATCAATGACTGCTTAAGGTTATGAGACTGACTTGAATGTGTGTTTTCAACTGGTGCATAAAATATCCAGGGAAAACAAGTTTATGAACTTACATTGTCTTTATTAAAATGTTCCTATTTCAGAAACATGTTGCTCAGCAATTAAAAAAAATGCATTAGGCACACACAACCCAGTATCCTAAATGAGACAGACTTACACACACACACACACAGCAATGCCATCTAGCGCACAGGCTTGGAAATCAAGAGAACAAGATTTGAATCTTACCACAGAAGTGAAACTACGGGACAATGTGCTACAAAATAAGGTTTAAATCTAGCTAATATACATCCTACAGAGCACAAAGAGTACAGAAAAAAACTTTAAAAGCTGACTTCACTTCTTATTTTTATGTTAATATTGATAGGTTTTCAAACTGAATCACATTTCAGGATTTTTATTTTATTATTTTTTGCTTGTTTTCTTCACATTTTGTTACATAAAAACACTAAGTGCAGTTGTCAAAGAACGTCTACTACTCTACATAAAAATGGGTGTTTCTCAACAGTTTACATAGTGTTTACATTCTTTGATAACCATGCTTACCTTTTTTCTGAAGAGCAGTTCAGCAAAACACATTGAATGCAATTGTGCTTGTTAGCCTATACTGATACAAACAGCAGTGAGAAATTCTATCAGTATTTAAAGTTTCTCCAAAATACCTAACAGCAGTGTTGTGACAGATCAGCTACTTGTAAACCCTTTAATGTAAAATGGTGTACCACAGCATAGTGTCTATGACACGTACACCCTCAGTGATAATGTAGGGCTTTCTTTGATGTTCATTGGACACTTTCTTCTGTACTAAAAAATGTGTGATATTTAAAGGTGGATGAACCACGGCTTTTCACACTTAATCAAACTTTTTAGGTGGGTATGTGCAAACCAGTACTTTGTATACACATAGCATAACTAAATGCAAATGTCTGGTTTCATGCTCACTGAATAAATGGGGCAACATTTAGATTTTGTTTGGGCTCCATTTATATTTGTAACATTTTAGTTATGCCCCTGTATTCCTTTTCCATGTAAGTGAGAGCCCACCAAAAAATGTAGAAGCAAAAATAGATTCAAAACTGAAAATGCATAAGGAGAATTCCTGTGTATCCCCTAGATGATGAGATGCAAGCACAATGCAGGCAATTTGTGTGTCCTAATAGCCCAATATGTTTTCACTATCAGCACAAGAATCAGGGGTGGACATAAGGCAGGGGTGTTAATGGACTGAAGCCTCCTATTTGAAAATCTGGACAATGACATTAGTTGAGTTTTGCAGCAGCAGCACAGGTTTTGTAAATTTCACTTTTAAAGCAGAATGTGCACCAGCTGCTGCTGCTTTCCTGAGGCAGCTAGCATAATTCTTCCCAACTTTATGACGCAATCCAATTCCATCCCCCCATCCCATCCCTTACATGTTTGCAGTGTGCACCAGTGAGCAGTTCAGAAAAATCCATGGAAGGACACAGTAGAGCAGCAGCTGTGAAATGCTGCTGAATGCCAAAATTAACACAGCGGCAAACTAGCAGAACTCATTTTGCTACTGACGGCTGTGTGCTGAATCTCTGACAGTCCTCTGATAGCAGCAATCTTGTCAAACCCCAAATCATTACATACTAGTGCCGTATGTTCAAACACACATTATAAATTGTGAAACTCGCTGAAATTAAAATAATTAACATGGATTGTCAGTTGGCTTCTGGATTCTGGAATCCTGCTGGATTTTTTCCTGCTGTATATTTAAGTTAACATATTCTCTTGATTTAGACAGACTCATAATGAATTAGATTATCTGTACTATGTCCTGGGTTTGCAAAGTTCAAAGAAAAAAAATGTGTAACATTTAAAGTTCAAAATGATACAGGCCCCAATTATATAAGTTAACAGCAAAATGGCCTCAAAATAACAAATTCATACTAGTTTAATTATAAGCACTTGCTGTAATATAAAAAAAAAAATTCAACGTGAGCCCTGCTTTAAAAACCCAGATATCTCTAACAACAGGCAATAAGGGAATAATGCTAATGATGGTTACAAACTGCCTTAATTTAGCCTTCAGTAGTTAAGGGTAGCTAACTGCAATGGTTAAACTTCCAACAAACTTTATCTTGCTTTTTAGACTTTCAAAACAAAAATCATTCCAAATTTAAGCAATTTGAAATGTATGTATTTTTCAGTATTATAACTTAACCACCACTTAGGATGCATGCAAGATACTTCAATGTTGGTACTGTTCAATCAATCAATCACTTTATTTAACCAGGCATAAACACCATTGATCAAGCTCATTTTCAAGGTGGTCATGGGCATAAATACAATACAGTACACTTCATAAGATTACAATTACGGTGGACAACAGTGCAAAAAAAAAAAAGAAAAAACATTGTGAAGGTGCCGGTCAATATGGGCCTATACATACCGGTCAACATAATTAACATGCAAAGGTACATAATGATAAGCTTTACTGAAATGAGAAGAGACAACAATCCCATATAGTCTCTGCTGAGTAAGAGCTCATACCTAAATAATAAAAATAAGGAGGTATTAAGGAATAGGGTAGAAATTGGAGTGAAAGAGTAGGCAGCCAAAAGGGAGGCCAGAATAGGTAAAAGGTAGAGAACAGGCAGGGTAATCTTGGATTAAGGGAACTAGGCTTGTAGGTCCTAGATTTCTGTTGTTAAGAATGTGGGGTGGATGAGATACTTAGGCGTAGGATTTGAGAGTGGCAGCCGAGGCTTAGGGGTCATCGGCATCTGAAACAGTTGCATGATTCCTTCAGATAATCATTAATAGAGCTTTGAATGTGAAAATGCTTGGAAGTGAGGATAATTTTAATGAGTCTTGCATAGTGTTCCAAAGTGATGGAAGTGAGAAGTTGATTGCTGCTGAGTCAAGGGTAGTTTTCACTCTAGGAATCTGGAAGCAGATTAAGGAGAAGCATCTCAGGCCATAGGAACCTTCAGCCTGTTTGAAGATGTTCGAGATGTATGCAGGGAGGTTATCAGATAGTGCTCTAAAAAACCAGAGGAGAGCATTCCTTTTTCTTCTAGTTGAGAGTGAGGTCCATCCCGAAACCTGGTATAGACGACAGTGATGTGTACTATGGGGTAGATTTAAGATAAATCTTAAAGCCCAGTGCTAAAGGGTGTCCAGTTTGTTTAGCATCGTTGATGGGCAATGACTGTAAAGGAAGTCAGTGTAGTCCAGTATAGGTAGGAATATAGTTTGTACTAGTCTCATTCTGGCTTCTAACGTGAGTAGGTGTTTAATGCGATAGAATAAACCTAATCGCTGTCTTAGTTTCTTCAAGGTTTCATTTAAGTGGCACAGAAAGTTGAGCTTGTTATTCAGCCAGAACCCTAGGTATTTAAAGGTATCAACTACTTCAAGGGGTTCATCTAAGAGTGTTCGGATCTGTGTGATATGTGGACATCCGGAAGTAGACTTTGGTGAGAGAATCATTGCTTTAGTCTTTTTGGCATTGAGGAGGAGCTTATAAGTGAGAAGGTTGTATTGGAGGGTGACAAAGTCTTTCTGTAAGTACTCATGAGCCAGATCCAAGGATGAATTTATGGTATAGAGTACAGTATCATCTGCAAATAAGTGCACATTTGCTGTGCCCAGCTGTGAGTCCAGATTATTGATGTATATTGCAAAGAGGATAGGGCCCAGGATGGAGCCTTGTGGGACTCCTCGTAACAAGGATTTTTGTGGGGACAGATCTCCTATGGCTTTGACTTGTTGTAACCTATTGGTTAGGTAGCTAGTGAACCATTTAATGACAGAACTATCAAGTCCGATGTTACTCAGTGCAGTAAGCATGATGGAATGATCCACAGTATCGAAGGCCTTACTTAGATCAAGGAAGAGGGCAAATACATGCTTCTTAGAGTCCAAGGCCATTTGCCAGTCTGTAGTTACTTTGGCAAGAGCCGATATTGTACTGTGTTTGGCTCTGAAGCCAGACTGAGCCGGGTTTAGCAACTTTTGTGAATCCAAATGTTCTCTAAGTTGGATGTTGACAATTTTTTCAAGTAATTTAGAGAGGACGGATAGTACAGAAATAGGTCGGTAATTGTTCAGATCACTCAGATCACCAGTCTAGAATAATGGTAGGATGTGGGCAGTTTTCCACAAGACAGGTAGCTCACCTTGAATCAGAGAGGAGTTGAATAAGTGTGTAATGGGGGGCGGTCAGATAGGTATGGCCAAGTTTTAGGAAGTAAGGTTCAATATTATCTGCACCCACACTCTTTTTTGTATCCAAAGAAAGGAGGAGGTTCAATAAAGTCCATAAGTAAAATAAAAGTGGAATTAATGAGGCAGGGACAGTGAGAACTTGAACCTGGCAACTATGTTTTCAAAATAGCAGTTTGAATATGTTGGCAAAAAATCAGTTTCAATCAAGGCTTTTATAAACAATGAACACTATACTTTCAGTGAATCACAAATTTGGTAGTTTTTAGATAGCTAATAGAGTTTTCCCTTTAAGGGGCAGACCAGGTTGTCCTGGTGCACCCCTTCCCTTTCCATCAGGTTGGTTGTGCTGAGAAGGGAAGGGGGAAGGAAGGGAAGGGGACAAGGGATAGAATGATGACCAGACAACAAGAAGGGGAGGGGCAAGTGGAGGTACATAATGGACAGCACAGAGGGGTTTTAGCCACTTTTTGCTGGAGTTTTGATCCCTCCCACCCACGCTACATGACAGAGCAAGAGGGGAAGACAGTCAAGAAGGGACTGTATGGTTGGTCTGTCAAAGGTGGATGACAGATGCATCCAATCAGACAGCTAGGACTGCCAAAGGTGGATGGCAGATTATAATATGGTTATGGACTGCCAAAGGTGGATGGCAGGAAAAAGGGAAAAAAGGAGAAGGGGGGGGGAGGAGGGAAGGGGGGAAAGAAAAAGGAATAAGACCAAAATAGGAAGAAGATGAAATAGAAAGCGGTCTCAGTTTTCACCGTTACCTAACAGAAAAGGAGAAGAAGAAGGCACCCAGGTTTTCACCTGGGGGGAGAAAAGAGGAAGAAAGAGGGATGATCAGAGAATGATATATGGATGAAAATAAAGGAAACTATGAAAGATATAATAACAAAAGATGATGAAATGGAACATGAAATTATGATATATAAACTGCCAATCTGAGCACAACAACAAACAATGGTCTGTGTCTCTTTGTGAGGGAAAAGGGGGGAATCTGGGACAATTGCTATTTTAAAAGAAGCCTCATATGTGAAAGTCCTTCCATTTGATGGGATTTGCTAATTTGATCCCACCAGATCTATGCATGCAGTCTGCCTCTTCTGAGCAGGTGTTTTTACTCACTTTTCACTTCCCAGTATTGTACACAGAGCTCTGGAAGAAGTCAAGAAACCATCCATGCATGCATTCTGTCTTCTGCGAGCATGCAGTTTTTCTCACTATTCATGTCCCAACAATTTTACAAAGAGCTCTGGTATGGGAGTCAAGAGACCTGCATTTCATGCCAGCTCTGCTTTCGTATTTCTTACAGGTATTGCTGATATTATAATTAGAGCTCTCCAGTTTTCCCCTATACTATTTTAATGCTTCAGCTCTTGCACAAATTGTATTTAAAAATACAGTTTTTATGAAAGGGTAAATACTTCACTTAAAAGGAAGAAATAGAGGATAATGTATGTTCCACACAATCTATATCAAGCATGTGTAGCCATTGAGAGGTTGGCATGGTGTTTGTTTAAACCTTGAGAGTGCAGCTCGAGAGGTTTTGGTTGCCATGCCAACCTCGAGATGGTTACACTTGCTTTGCATAGATCGTGGACCATACATTGTCTTTTATAGTGTATGGTCCACGATAAAAAAGGAGAAATTAGTCTGCACTCACTTTTGTACTGAACCACTGTCTTTGAAGGTAATTCTTCACTGCTGTGGCTGTTTTAGTGTGAAATGTGCATGTGCGACTACATTCCATGTTGTTGTGCTGCAGTAGCTATGTATCTAGTGCAGCACAACGGCTGCAGTGACATAGCTACTGCAGCACAACAAACCTATTCTAGGGATGGATTTCCATTCCTAACAACATTCCACCATCACTATACACTGCTTATTTATATGCAGCATCTATACATCTGAATAAATGTATCATTTAATGAATTTGCAAATGTTAGACCCCCACATATTCAGCTGGGTATTTTCCAGTCACAAGCCCCCTTAATTTTGTACCCAAATGTTCACCACTGCCAAACATCATATGAGTCCTTGGCTAAGACTAAAAATTCTGAATAATCATTATATCTATCCTTAGGCTCCATTTCCTCAAAAGACTGCTGGCTTATACATTTTGCTAGAAGGCAACTTTTATTGAGTTCTTAAAGGTTCATAGTTTCTTTTCAAATCACATTTAGTTTCACTTAAAATTAATGAAAGCTTCCAGCTAACTGGCTATTTTGGAGTTTATTCTAAAGCAATGTGTTTTCAGTCACCCCACAATCCAGCAGTTCAACTAGCAAGTGCACATGAAATGAAGAAAGCTCAGTAGTTAAATGGGAAACTGTAACTGTCAGTAAGGCAATGTGACTGCCTGTATAATTCATACTCTTTAATATGAAAACTAGTTAGATTATATGTTTGCCTGTGCCTTACAATCCTGCAGGCTTCTGCCTAAGTCATCCAATCAGTGCTGTCACAGTGTCTGTCAAAAAACAGTCACAAATTATATAAGAATTGTCCTGTGTATGTGCTTTTTTCATTTGTAAGGCACTGGCAGAGTTGCTGGGGCAATTTAAAATTTGATCAAGTGCTTCCCGACAATTGCATAAAAGTAATTCTGCTGTGCCTTGGAGTCAGTATTGGTCTAATGTTCTGTGCATATATCTGCATGATTTCTCTGGGCTAATGCAAATTTAATGCATTGATAATTTCATTTTGGTAAAAGTCAGCAAGCAATAATCTGAAGGTTAGTGAGCCATCTTCCACTTGAAATAGTGCTATCATTCATAAGGTTTTGTAGAAAAGGGCAGAGAAAAAAAAGCATGGTTGTGTATAACTACCAGTGAGGACTTAAACCATCAGTAAAAAAATAGTGTGTATCATATAATTGTGGAAGCTTTGGATCCTGGATGGGCCTCACTTTTAACATGGTCATCAATCATCATTGCAAGAAAATTGAATGCTTCCCCTGGTTGAGGCATCACACAACACACCCTTTACAGCAGATACATACTAATCTGAGTATACCTCACCCAATATTCATCATATCTGGGAGCAAATGAACATTGTAGAGAAATCTGTTCAAATCTGGTGAAAATTGAGGATAGGCACCTGGGTGCTGCTGGTTTATTTGCCACCAACATATTTGCCATTCATTCACAATGGGGCCTATGCACTATTGTGCAGGAAATGCATCTGTATGTATAGGAATGTAGATATGCAGCTGTGCAGCATGCATGCTGTCCAAGCAAAGCACCATGCATGAACTGGAGCCAGGGTGTGATGATGTGAGGGTGTGGCCTATGGACAAACGCAGACCCATGTGGATCATAACCTAAGTAGGTCCCAAATACACAGCCCTGCCCCTTGACCCCACCATGTATGGGCATTGTTGCCACCCCACACAGAAACGTAGAGGTGAATAGCATGATGGAGGCGGAGGAGGAGCAGCAGGCAATGGAGAAGGATGGGAAGGCTGCATCCAAACTATCTGGTCCACCGCCAGGGAACAATGGAGCTGGATGGAGTGGCACACAACAGAGTGGATGTGACAAGACCTGCTGCACTGGATGGGCATGGTCCACAAACTTCACAAGCATCAAGGTGGCAGCTATGGTCTCTGATATTCTTGCCCATTATGCTACCTTCTCTGAGGCAGAGTCCATCTATCACTGGCCAAGATGAAAGTTCTTTTGTGGCTTGATATACAGGCCACTGTGAATGCAGTCAGGCCAGAGGCATGGACACTATCAACCATCAATCATAAATGGTGTGACCTTGGTTCAAATGTCAAACATAAACTGGCAGCCGTAAAATAGGCACAGCTGGGGAAGAGTAGTGGGCTGCCTATGCAGGGACTCGGCTTTTCCTCCCTAGAGGGGATGGTGGCTGACACCCTCATTGAGGTGGCCCTGCACGATGATGTGGAGGGCATGGACACAGTGCTGGGTACATAGTACTATGCAGGGACAAGGGCTGGAATGTGCTGGATGCCATGTGAAAGCTAACCATCCTGTGCTGCATCTTACAGAAGATCCAGACACCGTGCAGTAGCCTGAATTCTTGCAATATACCAGATAACCACTGGAACTCACTGAGTTTATGACTTGTGGAAGCATATGCACATGCAGCATTGTTTCTGTACAATGCCACCTGTGGACTCTTTAACAGCCCTGTAAATAAAAATGTATATTTTTACTAATTGAAAACAGTGGCAGCAAGTGATGCCCAGCCTTACCACTAGTTGTATCCTTTTCCTCTAGCTTTAACACTGACCAAAATATAACCAATTTAACAATTTCAGACAATTCAACAACAATTTCACAAAAATTCAGCAAAACTGGAATTTTCTAATTTCACTTAGTCCTAGAAGCCAGGCAGCAGCACCACACAAACAACATAGTGACATGAATGCAAGTACCATACACGTGCCCCAAACACTACTACATTACACATCACCCTCAAGGACATATAGGACATATGCACAGTGCACCCCCTTCCCAGTACACAGCCATATATCACTACCATATATGCTGACAGTAATGAACACCCCACACAATCAGAGTCACATCCCCAGGGCAGAAGGATCTCAGGTCTGGACATATTCAAAGAGCCACACAAACGTATACACCACCTAATGCCCCCTGTGTGACTGGATGGCTGACTATCTGGTCAGTGTCTCATTAGCAGGCCCCTTGTGGCCCACACCACCAGCATCACCCAGCAGGGCATCCCCACATCTGTCCTGTGGCATGGATAGTCATCGGTGCACAACAATGTTGTGCAACACATCACATGCCAGGAGCACTGTGCAAGCCCTCCCAGGGTAAGCATCATCATGTCACCCCTCAGATCTAAGCACTGTAACCTCACATTCAGCAGCCCCATGTCTTTCTGTGAGCTTCATTGCATGCCTCCTCCACTGTGCCATTTGCCTCTAGGAGCAGGGTCATCAAGTATGGTCACAGTGGGGATCTGCTGTCACCTAAGCAGAGAGTAAAGAACAGCCTTTGTAATGACATGTGTTAATGCATCCACCTATGTTGCATCTATGCTGTGGACATCTACTTACCTTTTAGCCATCCATCCCTCCTGGGTGCTGGGAGGAGGGCACACAGCTAGGACCTATCAAAGATGTACACATCATAACATGATCCAGGGAACGTGGCACACATATCACATACTATCTGGCAATTTATACTGTGGTACCCCTTATGGTTCCTGTATGCACTCTCGACCACCATCAGGGCCTGGATCACCACATATGTGCAGTTGCTTGCTACTAGCATGTTGGGTATGCCATGCATCATGACACAGAATGCCTATTTTGTGGACTGTACAGTACAAGTCACATTAAACTGTTCCTCCAATGAGTTGCTGTAGCATTGCTAAATGAGTTGCATAAGTGTTGCTGTATCCAGTTCAGTGCTGTGCACAAACTGTTTCTTAAGAGTTAAAATCCAGTTTTGCATTGCATTATGACTGGACATAACATAGAAACATGGAAATTGTCAGCGGATAAGGATTGCTAGGCCCATCCAGTCTGCCCGTAGGCCCTATACATTGTATGTGGCCACTGATCCTATGTGATCAATGGCTTGTCATCACTCCTTCCCCTCTCAGGCTTCCCTTGTGCCTGTCCCAAGCATGCTTAAACCCCTCCACTGTGTTTGCTCCCACTACCTCCTGTGGCAGACTGTTCTATGTGTCGATTACCCTTTCTGTGTAGAAAAACATCCTCACACTACCTCTTAATCTACCCCTTTCCAATTTCATATTGTGCCCCCTTGTTCTAGTACTTTTTCTACTTTGGAAAAACTCCCCTGCCTGCACCTTGTTTATGCCCTTAAGGTACTTGAAAGTTTCAAACATGTCCCCCTGCTGTCTCCTCTCCTCCAGTGAGTATATATTGAAGTCCTTTAGTCTCTCCTCATATGTTTTGTGGTGTAAGGTCTGCACCATCTTTGTTGCCCTTATCTGGATAGTCTCCAACTTATCTATGTCCTTGTGCAGGTGTGGTCACCAGAACTGCATGCATTACTCCAGATGAGGCCTTACCAATGTTTCATAAATGGCATCACCACCTCTCACCTCCTGTAGATACATTCTAAATGAGTCGCAAAAACATTTTACAAACATTGCTTTTGAGCTGGGTAATCATAGAAAAATAATGCAATATGAGTTGCCAATGCATTATCAACTGTAGAAAGCAATGCTAAACCAACTCATTGGTGGAACAGTTTAATGTGACCTGTACTGTATGTCTGCCTGTGCTGTGGGGAATGCTATGTGTTCATGCACATGCAGCAGTAGGGTGTTTGTTACCAGCTGCAGTACCCTGGACATGGCGTCTGGCTGACACATGTAACATTTCCCACCACCCTCTTGAAGAAGTCGGTGACATAGTAGGAAAGAGTACATAGCATCTTTGTCTGCACATACATCTCACAGGACAGATGGATATGTGGTGCCACAGTAAGCCAGATAAGGTCACACAACTGTACAATGGTGGCATGGTCCATATGGAATCACTTGATGCAGTATGTGTCATGCAGGGCACAGACATCCAGAGGGGGCCTGAATAAATATGGCCACAGCCAGATCCTGACTGCTTTCTCATGCTCCACATTACCATTCAGAAGTAGGATTTTCATTAACATACCTGGACACATCCTGAGTAGTCCTGCAGTTTTCATGACCTTAGGGACATGGATGGGGGTGCTGTTTGCTATGCGGTACAGCCCTCCACCTCAGACATGAACCCCTAAAGGGGTGTGTTTCAGCCATGCCTATATGGTGATGCGTGATGCACAGGCATCACCTTGTCATGCCTGTCCCATACTGTTAGTACAATGGCAGCTGCCCAGCCATCTATCTATATTTCCGTGCCACAGGTTGGCAGTGTTGGGGCATACCCCAGAAAACTCTGGCATATGTCCAAGAGGACACATGTAGACAGTCCTGAGGGGGAACATTGTAAGAGCTGGAGGAGCAGGGTGAGGAATATATGCTAAAGGCAGGGTGTGTATAGCTGCTCATTATATGTATTGTGTGTACTGGAATAGTGATATCTGTGTCCTGTTTATGATTCCACAGGACTTCAGGGGCTGGCTGGACAATCTGGTCCTCATCTGCAAAGAGTAGCTCAAAGGTGCTTTGGCAGCGATGGTGGGCCGGTGGGCATGCCGCTCCTGCAGGTGCCTCGTTTCCTGTCATGGAGGGTGGGCAGTGAGGATGTTTACTAAAACACAATGTTGGGGATCTCTGGAGGGTGGTCAAGCCATGAAAGGTATGTGCTGTGGACAGGAGGGTACCTGTGTGTAGCAAATATACATTTATGGCCCTCCATGTTCATCCTTCTCATGCCTGTCCTCCCTCTGTCTTATTCTCATTACAAGGCTACAGTGATCTATTGATGAGGTTGGTACATGGCTACACCCACTCCATGCTACATGGGTCCAGCTAGGATTCTATGGAGGAGGGCTAGGCACAACATGGCTGACACATGTCCTCAGCTGTTGTGCAGTTGTCTTACACTGTTTGATGCTTTTCATGTATGTTTTATGCAGATTGCATATACAGTATTTGTACTGTGACCCATCAGTTGATAGTTTAATATACCATGCAGATTGCATATGTGTATGTATGACCTGTCTGTGAACACTATTACGTACGAGGCATATGGTGCCATTTTGATACTTCATTAAACAGTTGCTGTACGTATCTCTTCTCTCTGTGTCATTGTTCTGGATGACACTGGCATACTGCTGTCCGGGGGGGTGGAGGTGGTGGCTGATTCACATGACAGGACAGTGGGCTGTAGGGGTGGCTGTGCCCCATTATGTGTATGGGGAGGCTATTCACACTGTTGAAGGTGGGAGTACTAAGTGTGAGGTGATGGGTACTGGCACTGTGAACCTGTGCTATTCTGCTGTCTGGCCATGTGCCACTGTGCCAGCCATGGTGGGGCAGCTGCATGACTGTTGCATGGTCAGTACCTGAACTCTGTTGCATGGGGGTCCTTCAGAGTGATGTTTCTGAACAGCCTGTATACATGGCACTTACAGTTTGTGGGGTGTGTCATGCTGACCCAGCGTGTATGCACTTTACTGCAGCCCTTCACATGACATAGGGCTGCATGCACCACACCAGGTGCTGGATGGACATATATCACTTCATGCATGTGCATGTGTGGGTGGTGCGCATGCTGTTACACAGTAATGCCCCATAGCCCATGTGTATGGTGCAGTTATGCATGGGATGCCTATGCATGCATCTGTGTGTGGTACATGCATGCTGCATGACCATATTGTGCACGTGTTCAGGATGTATATCCTTATGCACATATGTTGCATGTCGCATGCAGTTGTGGATTATTTGTGCATAGGCTCCAATATCCTTGACCAAGACACTGCATATGAGATAACATAAATGATAAACTACATCCAGCTGTACATAATAAGGCTGTAAAGCTATTGAAGAGTTCTGGTAACATTTATAAATCATGAGACCCAAAGGTCATGTGTGCTTGTAGTTGTCACCAGAAACCCAAGATAACATTACACCCTTATTTTTTATATATAGCTTGGGTGTATTTGCTCCAATATAATACATAGACTAGAGGAAGGCTTGGAGCAGGAAGGGACAGAAATGCAAAATAAATGAAATTTGTTATTTTCAGTTAATGTATTGACATTTGTAAAATTTATGGGTAAAATGGTGACAACTTTGCTCAATGAATAAAGCTCAGGTGACCTGAAGTTCATCAGCTGGAAACAAGAATTTGTCAATGCTGAATGATTGCGTGCATCTATTTGCTGTGTAGTTTTTGGACATAGATAGTGTAGAGGGAAAAATAACAAGTACAAGTTATAGTAGTGAAACTGTCAAAAGGCGCAAAAGAATGTGTTACACACATTCACTGTTACAGCCTCCTTGCCCCCTTTTTATGGCTGCAGTAGGCAGAGCCTGCAGATGTTTTGCATGTACAAAAGGAGTGATGTCATGTTTTCTGTCCATGGAACTGACTGAAGGTGTAAATAGTCTCCTCCGCCTTACCATCATCCAAGAAATATTTTCTACCCTCAAATAAATACGCTTTCATGTTAGTCAATGGTTGCAGGGTACTATTTTCTTTCTTAAATGGGTGGTACAAAAACTGGAATTTGAGTAGTGGGAGGCAGCTTTAGTTTTTTTGGGGGGTAAGATCCACCCCCACCTCCACCTGAGAAGCTCCAAAAGATCCATCCCCACCTTTTTTTTTATTTTTATATAGGAGGGGTATGAGGTGAATCTTTCATGCTAGAACAAGACACACTAGTTTGGGACCTTGACAAAGCAACAGAACAAGTCTGTGGAGTGATCGAATTGTGGAGCCCCTGCATTTTATTAAGGACTAGGAGAACAGAAGCTACTTAATGCCTTCAAACTGACTTAAAAACCCTTGGAACAAGTGATTATCAGAGCCACCTGGGGCCTCAGAAGGAAAGAGTAATTAAGGAGTGAAACTACAGCTCTCAAGAAAAACAATAGACACAGTTTTCTAATTCAAGTTGAAAGAGACACAGGTTTTTCTTAAGCATTATATACTAAAAACATAAATTTTAGCTTTTGAGCTTTTGGGATTAACAATATTTGTTTACCATATTCAATATATATATATATATATATATATATATATATATATATATATTATGGTAGCACGGTAGTGCTACCATAGTTAGGGTTGAGGAGCCATGTCTATGTTAAACCCCAAAACTTTGCACCTTAATAACTTTGCAACAGTTTGACAGATTTGGCTGAAATTTGGAATACATGATCAAGAACCATAGGCCTTGGGATCTGCCAAGTTTCATAGTGGTTGGATATACGGCTGTGGAGTTATTAAGCGTGATCTGTGCTCACGTTTACGCTTTTTCTGCAATTCTACGGTCGCGCCTACAGGTCGTACGGTTTGCACGACCGGTCCAAAATATTCAGGAAATGTGCGGCCGGGGTCCCCGATGTGTCTTTTGAAGATTTCATGAAAAAATATTAAACGGTTCAAAAGTTATTCAAAAACAGTTTCCCATTATAAGTCAATGGGAAAAGTTAACAAAAGTTCAACACTTTCATAAATGCATTTTACTTTCGAAATGGGCTTGTTACTTTTGCAAATCAGCCATTTTGTTTTCAGTTGGTGATCAGAAAAATGGTTGGTATTTAATTTGGGACCCTCTAGCAACCTAATTCTTTTGTATTCACCTAGTCGGACCCTGGGGATGCTTGCCATGTCTTTATTTTGGTAAAACACCCCAGAAATATGTTTTTCAAATTTCTGGAAAAGTACTTTCATAAATTACTTTTGTGCTCACAAAGTGTCGAACTTTTTTTCGAAAGCTTTCGCAAATTGCGACAGTAGTTTTCCATCTGTGGGACAGTGTCAGCGATTCTTTGGCACAGCGCTGCAAAAGAACCGTTGGGAGTTTGGGGCTGAAATTTGGAGGGAACTGAGCCAACATCTCACAGATGTGCCCTTCAGTATTGTGTTGAAAAAATATTACACGGCAGCAAAGTTACGGCACTCCAAAGTTGACAGTTTTTCCCATAGGATAACATTACGGCCCCCGACGCATTACAGAAATCCTTTGGCACCCTGCTGCAAAATAACTGTTTGGTCTTTTTTTCTGAAATTTGGAGGGAAGACAGCCAAAAGCCCACAGCTGTGCCTTTCAGTGGTTTGGTGAAAAAACATTACAGGGAGGCAAAGTTATGGCGCTCCAAACTTTTCTTTTTTTCCCATAGGATAACATTACGGCGTTCGTCGCACCTTTCAGGGCCCGTATCTCGGAAACGGTGCGAGATACAGACTTTTTGTCGGGAAATTTCTTAGCCCCCTGCTGGGAGCTAAGATTCAAATTAGCCAGGACAGTTGTAAATAATATGACTTTTAAATTTTCTTTCTATGTCGTACGGTTCCTGAGATATAATGTATTTAGTATTCCAAGATCTCATTTTCTGTGCCGATACTCATTATTATGCATACATTATTTGTACTCACTGTCTTTCTCTATGCAGGTTTTGGGGAAAACCAACCTGTGCGCTTACATTACTGTTACTGTTGCCCTTTCCGCTTGCGGTTCCGTACCCTTTTCACTTACCGTTGACGTCTGCGCCACCATGTGCGTTATCCTTTGCGTTTTCATTTGCGCTTGCATTTCTGTTATTTTTTGCCATTTCTGTCAACAGTACTGTTTATCTTTCTGTTTCACTTTACGTCACCATGCTCATTGACATTTCTGTTTGCAGGCACCATGTTACTATGTGACAACACATCACGTGGCAGACCATTCTCGTCTACGCCACCATGTGCGTTACCCTTTCTGTTCTCATTCGCGCTTGTGTTACCATGTGTGCCACTGTTAAGATTTCTGTTTGCATTGCTGTCCCTGTTAATATGCCACAAGACATCATGTGGTGGGCGCGCGGGGCCCTTCCGCCACCGCATTATGTGGTGGGAGCACGGGCCCTCTCGCCGCTGCATTACATTCACTATTTCTTGTTATCATTCTCAAAAGAAGGGAAATTAGGGAAAACTCTGTTTAATGCATTAGTTAGGGTTGTTCCTAGCGACAAAAGTGAGGAATTCGCTGTTAGGGTTGAAACCCCCTTGCACCCCACCCACCCCAACTGGCATTGGGGTGTGCATTGGGATCGTGGGTCCTAACTCTCACCCCATTCTCCTATACTTCTTCTGCTTTACACATGTCATGGGGTGAGAGTTAGGGCTGATGATCCCAATGCACACCCCAATGCCACCACGTGCGTCATCCTTTGCGTTTTCATTTGCGCTTGCGTTTCTGTTACTTTTTTGCCATCTGTGTGTACCGTACTGTTTCTCTTTCTGTTTCACTTTGCGTCACCATGCCCATTGACATTTCCATTTACAGGCGCCATGTTACTATGTGACAAGACATCACATGGCACACCGTTACCGTCTACGCCACCGTGTGTGTTACCCTTTCTGTTCTCATTCGTGCTTGTGCTACCATGTGTGCCACTGTTAGCATTTCTGTTTGCATTGCTGTTCCTGTTACTATGCCACAAGACATCATGTGGCGGGAGCGCGGCACCCTTTGGGCCCCATGCTCCCGCCACCGCATTACAGTCACTATTTCTCATTATCATTCTCAAAAAGAAGGGAAATTAGAGGCAAAAAACTCCATTTAATGCATTAGTTAGGGTTGTTCCACAGCGACAAAAGTGAGGAAATTCGCTGTTAGGGTTGAAAACCCTAACTCCGAATTCACCCCCGCACCACACACACACACACATTCAAGTATGGGGGAGGACCAAGTCAACACAACCAATGACAGACATCCAGCAGCAGGTGACAGAAATAACAAACAATTGTCTAAATGTACTACGAGACATCCCCACCCACCTGACCAGGTACTGCATGCTCAGTGGAGATCAACAGCAAAACTGAGGCCATGTACACCAAACGTACACATCCCTGATTGCAGCTGCACAACGTGACCACACTTAGTAGTTGCATGGCTTACCTACGATGCCCACACCCAGACCCACACTGCTGGTGGGCCACCTGAACAATAGAGTTCAACAAAACCAAGGAGTTGTACAGGTATAATATCTCTGATTATAACAAGGGTTTGAGAATGCAGCTTTCTAATTGACTGTAAACATTGTAATAGCCTTATGTTTAGTTTTATTAACATACATGTAGAGCCTAACCATATGATGAACATGGTTTAATGTTGTTTAAAAAACAGTTTTATTATGATAGCAATAAGCCACTCCAGGTATTATGTTAATGGTCAGTTTATCACTGTCTAGCGACATGTGGCACTCGCTATGCCTCATTCAACATTAAACCCCTACAGGGTGATTAACAGACCATTTAACATAACTGTTGGTCATGCCTTATTGCTTAATTGTCTTTAGAGTAGATACTCTCCTCTGCTAGGCACTGCAGCAGCTTTGCAACACAGTGTCCACCCAGTTACACCATACACTGTCTAGTTACTGGAGAATGGCTGTGAATATGAACTCATGAAGATGAACAGTGTAACTTGATCATTACAGTCCTTCCAAACCCTAGTGTGATTATAACTGACAGAGTCAGTGATAGAGGATAACCCCTGCTGTCCTAGTACACTTACCCCATTGTGAGTTAAATCAATACTAAAGACATTCTGTTTATATCTACACCATACCTACTTGATTCCTGTTGTACCACAATTAACATAGTTATCACTTTGATAGCATCAGTGACAGAAGTGTGGCAAACCCAAACAGTAGGCATACAGCCTGAGTATGAAACAACTGTTAAAAAATCACACTGTGTCCATAGGGTCATAGATCACTCATTGCAACAATAGTAAATGTATTACTATTTGAATAAGTTAGTCATCACAGATGCAATGAGATTGTCTTTATCAGGTACAACATACTCAGTAAGTGCCTACAGGAAAATCTATCTATATACATCTCCGATACAGGTACATCATTGTTGGCTCAGTAGTGCTATGATATTTAGAAGTTGCTTGGCCTGATCCATGCAATTACAATATTTCTTACAAAGAATACTTACTGCATCTTTAGTATTGAAACACACTGAAGGTCTATGTATGCATCAGCAGTACACCTTCATCAGTAAGAATGCATGTGATACTGGCAGTATGAATTTCACAGTGTTGAACAGGCAATGCTTTTCCATCACGTTTACATCAGCCTCTCTATGTTGAGTAAACCACTGCAGTAAATGTACTACTATGTAAATCACCTACTAAATGTATCCTACTTTTATCTTGAGCATGCTAGTGTCTTGTAGTTAATTTATGTGCTTCTCTTAATTAATGTATACTCACTAGTGTTAAAACCTTTATACAACTGTCATCATGCACCTTCAGCATTTATATTGAATAACGGCACAGTACCAGTTGTGGTGTGGTGTGGGGCATCGATGGGTAAGGCCATGCAACTACTAAGTGTGGTACGTTGTGCAGCTGCAATCAGGGATGTGTACGTTTGGTGTACATGGCCTCAGTTTTGCTATTGATCTCCACTGAACATGCAGTACCTGGTCAGGTGGGTGGGGATGTCTCGTGAGTACATTTAGACAATTGTTTGTTATTTCTGTCACCTGCTGCTGGATGTCTGTCATTGGTTGTGTTGGACTGGTCCTCCCCATACTTGAATGTGTGTGTGTGTGTGTGTGTGTGTGTGTGTGTGGTGGGGGTGAATTCTGAGTTAGGGTTTTCAACCTAACAGCGAATTTCCTCACTTTGGTCACTGAGGAACAACCCTAACTAATGCATTAAACGGAGTTTTTTGCCTCTAATATATATATATATATATATATATATTATGGTAGCACAGTAGTGCTACCATAGTTAGGGTTGAGGAGCAATTTCTATGTTAAACCCCAAAATTTTGCACCTTAATAACTTTGCAACTGTTTGATGGATTTGCCTGAAATTTGGAATACACAATCAAGAACCATAGGCCTTGGGATCTGCCAAGTTTCATACCAGTCAGACATACATCTGCAGAGTTATTAAGCGTGATCTGCGCACGCATTTACGCTTTTTCTGGAATTCTAGGTCGCAGACGTACAGGTCGCTGCATTAGTTTCGCGACTGGTCTTAAAATCTTCAGAGAACATGTGGCCAGGGTCCCCGATGTGCCTTTGAAGATTTGGTGAAAAAATATTAAACGGTTCAAAAGTTATTCAAAAACAATTTCCCATTATAAGTCAATGGAAAAGTTAAAAAAGTTCGACAGTGTCGCAAATGCATTTTACTTTCGTAAATGGTCCTGTTACTTTCAAAACCACCATTTTGTTTTCAGTTAGTGATCAGAAAAATGCTTGGCATTTAAATTTGGGACCCTCTAGCAACCTAATTATTTTTGTATTCACCTAGTCGGACCCTGAGGATGCTAGCCATGTCTTTATTTTGGGGTAAAACACCCCAGAAATATGTTTTTCAAATTTCTGGAAAAAGTACTTTAGCAAAGTACTTTCGTGCTCATGAAAGTATCACAAATTTTTGCGAAAGCTTTCACAAATTGCGACAGTAGTTTTCTAGTCTGTGGGAAAATGACAGCAATTCTTTGGCACTGGACTGCAAAAGAACGGTTGGGAGTTTTGGGCTGAAATTTGGAGGGAACGTAGCCGACATCTCACAGATGTGCCTTTTAGTGTTGTGTTGAAAAAATATTACACGGCGGCAAAGTTACAGTACTCCAAAGTTGACAGTTTTTCCCATAGGATAACATTACGGCCCCCGACACATTACAGGAATCCTTTGGCACCCTGCTGCAAAATAGCAGTTCGGTCTTTTTTCCTGAAATTTGGAGGGAAGACAGCCAAAAGCCCACAGATGTGCCTTTCAATAGTTTGGTGAAAAAATATTACAGGGAGGCAAAGTTATGGCGCTCCGAACTTCTTTTTTTCCCCATAGGATAACATTACGGCGTTCACCGCTCCTTTCAGGGCCCGTATCTCGGAAACGGTGCGAGATACAGACTTTTCGTTAGAAAACAACTTAGCCCCCTGACAGGGGCTAAGTATGAAACTAGTCAGGACAGTCATAAATCATATGACTTTTAAATTTTTTTTCTACGTCGTACGGTTCCTGAGATATAACCTATTTAGTATTCCAAGTCCTCATTTTCCGCTCCTATACCCATTATTATGCATACATTCTTTGTACTCACTGTCTTTCTCTATGCAGGTTTTGGGGAAAACCAGCTTGTGCGCTTACATTACTGTTACTGTTGCCCTTTCCACTTGTGGTTCCGTACCTGTTTCACTTACCATTGACGTCTACACCACCATGTGCGTTATCCTTTGAATTTTTACTTGCGCTTGCGTTTCTGTTATTTTTTGCCATTTGTGTCTACAGTACTGTTTCTTTTTCTGTTTCACTTTGTGTCACCATGCCCATTGACATTTCCATTTGCAGGCTCCATGTTACTATGTGACAACACATTACGTGGCAGACCATTCCCGTCTATGCCACCGTGTGTGTTACTCTTTCTGTTCTCATTCGCACTTGCATTACCATGTGTGCCACTGTTAGCACTTCTATTTGCGTTGCTGTTCCTGTTACTATGCCTCAAGACATCATGTGGCAGGGCCTTGAGACTCCGAGGAGACCCGCCCTTCTGACCATTCACTATTTCTACGTTATCATTCTCAAAAGAGAAATTAGAGTAAAAACTCCATTTAATGCATTAGTTAGGGTTGTTCCACAGTGACAAAAGTGAGGAATTTGGTGTTGGGGTTGAAAACCTTACTGGACCCCAGCCCACCCCCAACCGGCATTGGGGTGTGCATTGGTCGTCAGTCCAACTCTCACCCCATTGTCCTATGCTTCTGCTGCTTTACACATGTGATGGGGTGAGAGTTAGGGCTAACGACCAACGCACATAGAAAGCGTAAGGAGAAGCGTCAAGGAATTTTCAACCTAACACCAGTCTCACTTTTCGCTGTGGAACAACAACAATGCATTAAATAATTTTACCTCTAATATATATATATATATATATATATATATATATTGTCTTTTAGTAGTTTCAAAGCTTGAAAGCATTGGTGTTAATAATGCATTTAGAAATACATTTTTTAATGGTCTTTACAGTTAAACATGCAATTTCATGTGAGGGCACATTTTTTGGGGGGGGGTTCAATTTATTTTAATCATGGGCACAGTACTTGGTAAATACAGTCCTTTGATAATAAGGTGATTTTTTTCCTTTTAAGTTTGAGAAGTATGTATTACAAATGTGTCTTTTTTTCCCCTACTTTCTTTTTACTGATATTATAAACTGAGCCAGGAAAAAAGTAAGACTGAACAGATCATTAGAGCTGCCATCCCCCTGGACATGCCATTTATCACTCATTTAAAATAACACAAATGTAGTTTTGCATTTTTACTATGAAGGAAGAAAGAAGGTGAACCAGCATGGTTAACAAATGCATTGATTGACACCTGTGAATAAGTGGGGAGAGGGAGTATTTTCTAACATTCCTGGTGGTTTTATACTCCCTGGATCCTGTTATTCAGTTTTTTTTATTGCATCTTGTCCCAGGCAATCTACCCAGAGTGCAGCTTTCTCTATTGTTTAATAGCTCAGGGTGGAGGTCAGTGTCTTGTTGCATTGTCTTTTTTTTTTTTTAATTAACCACAGATATCATGGCAGCCAAAGGAGACACAGTTTGAGTCTTAGGGTATGTACAGCATAATTAATAAGTTTTCATATGCATAATCTTACCATTTGTGTTATTGCTAGACATACTGTAGCTAGCTTGGCTTGAGGAAGGGTTAACATGGTCAGGACCCCTTAGCAATTGAGATGCATATGCAGCAAATAAGTCCAGAGGTGCTAATTTACCCTACAACTGTTAAGTGTCAGTCTGCATTTTCTTCTTGAAATGTTTACTTTTGCAGTTATGTTTATTTTAAAATATTTGATATTCTGACCATGTGGTTATGTCATGGACCATAACTGATCTCCAGCCTTAACCCCCCCGTGCCCCAACTTGCATAGAAGATAGTGCTTGTAGACAAATCTTATCATTTTGCCGCTGTGTTCTGGTGTGTGTGTGTGTGTGTGTGTGTGTGTGTGTGTGTGTGTGTGTGCTTTTGATTCAGTTGCTTATGCCTTGCATGGAAAACAGTGCTTATAGACAATCCAATCATTTTGCAGCTCTGTTCTGCTGTGTGAGTGTGTGTTCCTCTAAGGATGTTCTTGCAACCTAGGAAAGGTAGAAATGATGAGGTATCTCCTCCCTATTCCTGAATGCAAGTTCTCTCTGCCCTGGGAACACCTGCCTGCTGAATAAGGAAGGGTTTCAGGAACCCAAGGAATGATTCCGGGGGGGCTGATGGTCATCAAAATGGAAAGAGATTTTGGGGTAATCATATTGGATGACCTAATGGTGGCTAAACAATGTACCAAAGCTGTGAGGAGAGCCAGTGGAATGTTGTGGTGCCAGGGAGAGGTATTACCAGCAGAAGGAAGGAGGTGGTGAAGCCACTGTGTAGATCACTGGTAAGGCCTCATTTGGAATATAGTGTCCAGTTCTGGAAGCCACATTTCTGTCATGCAACTTTAAATCACAAATGGGTTAAATGGTTCTATTTTAGATTGCTATCCCTTTCCCCTATTTCTTCCACTGGTTAGCCTTATGGAACACAACCCGAACATACCTTGGCTAGCATGATGAATGCACCTACACAAGCTGCTTCTCAGTCTACATCACTGTCTTTTTAAAATGCTAACTTCTTGTTGAAAATATGGCGTACTTTTTCCATCCATGTTATTGCTAGACATACTGTAGCTAGCTTGGCTTGAGGAAGGGTGAACATGGTCAGGACTTCTTAGCAAATGAGATGCATATGCAGCAAATAAGTCCAGATGTGCTAACTTATCCTATAACTGTTAAGGGTCAGTCTGCATTTTCTTCTTGAAATAGTTACTTTTGAGTTTATGTTTATTTTAAAATATTTAATATTCTGACCATGTGGTTATGTCATGGACCATAACTGATCTCCAGCCTTAACGCCCCCCCCCGTGCACCAACTTGCATAGAAGATAGTGCTTGTAGACAAATCCAATCATTTTGCCACTGTGTTCTGGTGTGTGTGTCTGTGTGTGTCTGCTTTTGATTCAGTTGCTTGTGTCTTGCATGGAAAACAGTGCTTGTAGACAATCCAATCATTTTGCAGCTGTGTTCTCTTGTGTGTGTGTGTGTGTGTGTGTGTGTGTGTGTGTGTGTGTGTGTGTGTTCCTCTGAGACTGTTCTTGCAATATAGGAAAGGTAGAAATGATGAGGTATCTCCTCCGTATTCCTGGATGCAAGTTCCCTCCACCCTGGGAACACCTGCCTGCTGAATAAGGAAAGGTTGCAGGAACCCAGGGAATGATTACAGGGGATGGGAGGCTGATGGTCATCAAAATGGAAAGGGATTTTGGGGTAATCACATTGAATGACCTAAAGGTGGCTAAACAATGTACCAAAGCTGTGAGGAGAGCCTGTGGAATGCTATGGTACATAGGGAGAGGTATAACTAGCAGAAGGAAGGAGAAGGTGGAGATGACACTGTCTAGATCACTGGTGAAGTCTCATTTGGAATATGGTGTCCAGTTCTGGAAGCCACATTTCTGTTATGCAACTTTAAATCACAAATGGGTTAACTGGTTCTATTTTAGATTTCTATCTATTTCCCCTACTTCTCCCACTGGTTAGCGTTATGGAATGCAACCAGAACATATCTTGGCTACCATGATGAATGCATCTATACATGCTGCTTCTCAGTCTACAGCACTGTCATTTTAAAACACTTACTTCTTGTTGAAAATATGGCATAATTTTTCCATCCATGTTATTGCTAGACATATTGTAGCTAGCTTGGCTTGAGGAAGGGTGAACATGGTCAGGACCCCTTAGCAATTGAGATGCATATGCAGCAAATAAGTCCAGATGTACTAACTTACCCTATAACTGTTAAGTGTCAGTCTGCATTTTCTTCTTGAAATGGTTACTTTTGCATTTATGTTCATTTTAAAATATTTAATATTTTGACCATGTGGTTATGTCAAGGACCATAACTGATTTCCAGCCATACCCCCCCCCCGTGCCCCAACTTGCATAGAAGATAGTGCTTGTAGACAAATCTAATCATTTTGCTGCTGTGTTCTGTTGTGTTCTGGTCTGTGTGTGTATGTGTGTGTGTGTATGTGTGTGTGTGTTTGTGTGTGTGTTTGTGTGTGTGTGTGTGAGCTTTTGATTCAATTGCTTGTGTATTGCATGGAAAACAGTGCTTGTAGACAATCTAATTATTTTCAGCGGTGTTCTGCTGTGTGTGTGTGTGTGTGTGTGTGTATGTGTTCCTCTGAGGCTGTTCTTGCAACCTAAGAAAGGTAGAAATAATGAGGTATATTCTCCCTATTCCTGGATGCAAGTTTCCTCTGCCTGGGAACACCTGCCTGCTGAATTAGAAAGGTTTGCAGAAACCCAGTGAATGAGTACATGGGGAGGGGGGAAGGCTAATGGTCATCAAAATGGAAAGGGATTTGGGGGTAATTACATTGGATGATCTAAAGGTGGTTAAACAATGTGCTAAAGCTATGAGGACAGCCAGTGGAATGCTGTGGTGCATAGGGAGCGGTATTACTAGCAGAAGGAAGGAGGTGGTGATGCCACTGTGTAGATCACTGGTGAAGCCTCATTTGGAATATGGTGTCCAGTTCCAAAGGCCACATTTCTGTCATGCAACTTTAAATCACAAATGGGTTAAACGGTTCTATTTTAGATTTCTATCCCTTTCCTCTACTTCTCCCACTGGTTAGCCTTATGGAATGCAACCAGAACATATCTTGGCTAGCATGATGAATGCACCTACACATGCTGCTTCTCAGTTTACAGCACTGTCTTTTTACAGTGCTAACTTCTTGTTGAAAAAATGGCATCATTTTTCCATCCATGTTATTGCTAGACATACTGCAGCTAGCTTGGCTTGAGGAAGGGTGAACATGGTCAGGACCCCTTAGCAACTGACATGCATATGCAGCAAATAAGTCCAGATGTGGTAACTTACTCTATAACTGTTTAGTGTCAGTCTGCATTTTCTTCTTGAAATGATTACTTTTGCATTTGTATTTATTTTAAAATATTTAATATTCTGACCATGTGGTTATGTCATGGACCATAACTGATCTCCAGCCTTAACCTCTCCCCGTGCTCCAACTTGCATAGAACATAGTGCTTGTAGACAAATCTAATCATTTTTCTGCTGTGTTCTGGTGTGTGTGTGTGTGTGTGTGTGTGTTTGTGTGTGCTTTTGATTCAATTGCTTGCGTCTTGCACAGAAAACAGTGCTTGTAAACAATCTAATAATTTCACAGCTGTGTTCTGCTGTGTATGTGTGAGTGTGTGTGTTCCACGGAGGCTGTTCTTGCAACCTTGGAAAGGTACTTACCCAGACATAGCAGCAGTACATTGCATAGCAGATATAAAATGTCAATAAGCAGGTCATGCAACCAGATATGCTGAGCAGTTACTAAAGCAAGAACTGTACAGCTGTCATTTTTTACATGCTGTTCAAAATGTGTTTTTGCACCTGTGGTGCCAAATGGCACAGTCACTGTGCAAAATCTCCTTTCGGCTAATGAACTGCTAGTGTCACTGTTCATGCAGTGGGGTCACAAAAAGCCCATGCTGAAAACTTGGAGTGAAAATACCAAGAAACGCCCAGGGCATTAAGGTTTCTGACCATAACAACCTGCACTGTAGAGACTGACAGGCATCAGGGGTGTGACTTGGGATTTTCAGCATTAATGTTCATGCCATTCTACCCCCATCCCCACCCTGCAGCCAGTGACAAGTATCAAGGTGTGCCTTTGACTCTTCAGCCCCAAAGTTCACTCCATTCTCTTATGCTGTACCCATTTCAGTGTATTTCCTTATGGAATGGGGTGAGTGTAAAGTTTGAAAACCCCAAGGCACACCTCGACTCTTGTCTGTGTATGCAGCGTAGGGTGAGGTGAAATGGCATGAGTGTTATGGACAATGACCCAAAGGTACACCCCAATGCCTATCCATGTCTGCGGGGTGGGGGTGGGATTGGCATCACTTCAGTACTTCACTGCCATTCCTATTCTGCCTGTCTGTCTGTGTGTCTCTCTCTCTTTGTCTATATGTCTATGTAGTTGTCTATCTTTCTATTAATTGCATGTATCGCTATCTTTACCTATTTCTAAAACAAACCTGCATATCACATTTGCCTGCACTCTGAACACATACTCATGAAACTGTGCATATTTGTACTCCACTTCTGCTTAGACCTCATACTTTCCTAATATTTCCATTATCACAAGCATAACTACCTTGCCCTTATCAAAAGTGACTTCCTATGAAAGTTAATATCACATTTCCTCTAACAGTCCCTCATCATTACACCTGAATTCCTGACATCAACACATTGCTTAAATATAACTTACATCACCTCATGGACAAAAACCCTGTTTCTCTTAAAAAAAAAAAAAAAAAACTAAAAAAAAAAAACTGTGCAAATAATTCCAAGGCTGAACATATGCCAGCCATTACTTTTTCATGGACTGCTACTTTCTGTACCTTCATGGGGATTTGCATATAGTTTCCTTGATGCTTTGCATTATTGGAATATGTGCAATTGTGTTTTCTTTAAAATTTGTCTGTCTGGCCAATGACATCTGGGATAACATATACATCAGTGGCATTTGCTCTGGGGTTCTTTTGTAAGCTTCCTATTCCTTTCATTAAAATGTACACCTCCATATATTTTCCTAATAATGTGTATGCCTTCCTTAGAACAAAAACGAAAACAAATCTTACTACTTAGGAATCATTGTGTTGTTTCTCCATACCTCAATTCCACACAGCTTCACTAACTTCATTATGCAGCCGTGGTGGATCTGACCAGAGTTTGTTTCAATCTATTGTAGCAGTCTATAAGAGCAATTAGTTATATAAATTAAAAAAAACTGGTCTTTTTCCCTAAAGCTCCACGGTGCTGCATGTAGCATCCAGCTACAGTGGGCTGGTCAGAACACTTAGCGTGGCTTGGTTACCAGACAGCATACATTAATGCTGTGGGAGACTTTCATAACTCCTCAGGTTTGGGTGTCTACTATGTGTAATTCATTCACTGACTTAAGTGATGCATACTGCTGTCTTTTATTCAGTCAGTGACCACCTTCTTCAGAGAGTCAAGGACATATGATAAGCATTAGTTTTATAGCAACAGATTGTACGAAATCATAAATGCTCATAAAAAGTGGGAATGTTTGTTTAAAGTGACCATTGCAAATTGATGCTAGCCACTATAAACCCTGTACAAAACACAAAAGATGCACATACATTCACACACTAACATAATTCATTATTACAGAGTAAAATTCTGAGATCATAAATGCTGGACTGGATCCCCTGTCAATTACTCAAAAGAATGCACTTAACAAGACATCGTCATTGAGTCCTTTATGTCCGAGTGTCTCTAATTCATCTGTCCAAAATGCTTCTGTCTATCCCAGTCTTTTGCTGACATCACCACCTTCTCTGTCTGGTTTCATTGTTTCCAGTCCAATAAATTGAAGATTGGCTACTGATCCATGGTTTGCAGATTTAAAGTGCTTTGACGTGCTGTAACTCTCATTGTTTGTCCATCTAGTATTATGATATATTCAGAACATACACTACTGGCCAAAAGTTTTAGAACACCCCAATTTTTCCAGTTCTTATTGAAATTTACGCAGGTTAATGTCTCAATGTACTCTGAAATTAAAGCATAGAACAAATAAACAATTGGAGATAAAAAAGAAATCATAGAATCATTTTGTTTAACAAAATTTTATCTAAATTTTTGACTCATCAAAGTAGCCACCTTTTGCAGATATACTGTAACCGCTGAACACACTCGTGGCATTCTTCCTACAATGGACATCAAATATTGTTCGGGAAGTTCTTCCCAACACTGTTGCAGAAGTTTCCACAAATGTGTTGCACTTGTAGGTTGCTTTGCTTTCACCCTTCTGTCCAGTTCATCCCAAACCAGCTCGATGGGGTTTAAGTCTGGAGACTGTGCTGGCCATTCCATGATTTGAAGCCTACCGTCTTGTTCATTTCCTCGAAGATAGTTCTGACATAGCCTGGAGGTATGTTTTGGGTCATTATCTTGCTGTAGGATGAACCCCTGACCAACTAGGCATAGACCAGAGGGTATTGCATGGTGCTGCAAATTGCTGTGGTAGCCCTTTTGGTTCAGGGTGCCAGTCACTCTGTGCTGTTGTCCTGTAAGCCGCCTATCATGCAAGCTGTTGACTCTCAGAAACTTGTCTTCTGATTCTGTTGTGGCTTTGGGTCTGCCAGACCTCTTCCTGTCAGAGTTTCCTCCAGTTTCCAAGTGCCTTTTGATGGTGTAGGAAACTGTACTCACTGACACCTTGGCTTTCTTTGCAATTTCTCTACAGCAGTTTTTGCTAACCTAAACTTTTTTTTTAACCTCTAGCAGTTTATCGCTTACCTTTGTACCATTTCAGGTTGTTCACTGGACTTGAATTGCTTAAATTTCAATAAAAACTGTAAAAATGGGGGTGTTCTAAAACTTTTGACCGGTAGTGTACATTAATTGTTGTCTAATAAAATGCACAGGATACCATCAACAGTCAGTTTATTGCCTGCAGCTTAGTATTATCCCAATGCAGAAAGTAACCTCTTCATAGAAAGTCTGAAATGTGAGGGCTGAGAGCTGATATCAGAAGTTGCATCTTCTGGTACAATGATTTGCTTTCTGGGTGTGGAATACTATAGTTCACTTGTACAGTCCAAAGCTGGACCCACACCACCTCCTTCAAGGTTCTGAAATGAGCTAGACTGTTTGAGACCACTCCCTCCTTGTTATACAGTTACAGAAGAAATGCTGGCATCATCAAATCATCAAAACAAGAAAGGCAAATGGAGCTGCTAGTGCTACTGCTATGTTGACCAGCCTGCAGACTTTGTTCAGTGATTAAAGAGCTTTCTTTTGATACAACTGAAAGTATATTCTCCAATTTTTGTATTATGCTACAAAACGTAATCACTTCAGTAGTTTTCCCATACGTCCCTAACAGAATCAACAGGGAATCTCATCAAAGGGAGATTTCTGTATGGTGAGAAACAGATGGTGATTAACAGTATTTGTAATTAAGAGTGATTGCAATTGTAGTAATAATACATTTTAAAAGAGCGCTAAACAACTGGAAAAAAGGTTAGATGTCCAGATTTGTGCACTAACATAGATGACCCCAGGTGTTCCAAGTTTAATCCTTCATATGGCAGCTCATTGCAGAATTAGTCATTGTTACATTTGTAGAGTATTTCAAGATCTAGGCAGACAAGCCCTAACTCTCACCCCATTCCACATGTAAACAAGCTGATGTAGTACAGTACAGGAGAGTAGGGTGAGAATTAGGCCCAATGACCCCAAGGCACACCACGATGCCTGCTGGTGAGAGGAGGGTGATAAGGTGGGGGTGGGGTGGTGAGGTTGGTAACCCTAACATCAAATTTCCTGACTTTTGTTGCTGTAATAGAAACCCTAACTGATGCATTAACAGAGATTTTTGCAATGAATTTCCTTTCTTTTTGAGATAGTATAATAGTATCTATATTTTACTGTGGGAACACAGGGTCCTTTAGACCCTGCACACCAATCCCACTGTAGATACACATATGTATGTAGGTGTGGAAGCACAGGGCCTGTCAGCATAGCCATGTTATTACCCCACCTCATGTACCCCAGTACAGAGAAATTGTGAAATGCAAGGCAAAATGTAATTCTGCTCAACTGCAATGCCATTGTGTACCACAGTTGTTAAAACACATTTCAGGCAGAATATGAAAAATGATGGCAGTACTATCCATAAGGTGGAGTTAAAAAATGGCAATGTTAAAAATCTGGTGGCAAAATATGGAACAATTTAAAGGTTATGTGCATGCATTGAATTATTTCAACAGACACACATAACTCAGGTATTTTGAGAATTGTTTGCACCGGATGTTTAACATGGCCTCTTGGTGACCTCACCTGATGAACAGTGGCACTATCATTTTGTTAATCAGCCCAGAAAGGTGATCTTGTACAATGTACATGCCATTTTGTGCCACAGTAGTGAAACCACATTTTGGGCAGGATGTGCAAAATGGCAGCTGTTCTATTCATGAGGAGGTGTGTAGAAATGGGAATGTTGAAAATTTGGGGTCAAAATATTGTAAATTACCAAAGTTATGCACCTGCATAGAAGCTGCACAATGCATACTCCTAACATGGCCATTTTTGGAAATTCTTTCACCAAATTTTCAACGTGGGCTTTTGGGACTCCCACCTAAACACTGGCACTGTCATTTTGTTAATCAGTCCCGAAAGGTGATTCCACGCGATGACAGTGAAATCACTTTTTGGAACTGAGTAATGACATGACAGTGCCAGTGTTCATGAGGTGGGGTCCCAAAAACCCCATGTTGAAAATCTGGTGCAAAAATATTGAAAAATGACTGAGATATCAACATAAGTTCAAAACACCATTGACAGCCATTATACGGAGCTTATCTCGATTCATCAATTTGTGGTTCGGCTTTGAAGAGTGCAGACATGTCCCAGTATACAGAAGATGACAGCTGTTATCCTCCAATGGAAAGTATAGGGCAAGGGGGGTGTGGGGTGGTGGATTGCTCAGTGTCACGGTCAGGTTGGGGGAGGGGCGATGAGGAGATGATGAGGGACAATTAATTTTTTACAGGATTAAAAAAAGATGTTGGGGGACTCTTTTCTTTTTTGCAGGCATACAAGTATTTAAAAAACATTTTGTGACACTGGGGGTGGGCTCCCCAGTGTTAATGTTGTTGTTGGTGGTGGGGTATAATATAACTGGGGACACTAGGAGTGGGGTCCCAAGTGTGCCACCTTGGAGGGGCTACTGCCAGCGTGGGGATTTGGCACCCCATTGTTGAAAAAAATGTGGTAGACAGTTTTCTTCTGTTGGGGACACTGGGAGAGGGCTTCTCAGCACCCCATACTGGGGTGGTGGCATCTAGTGCTGACACAGGGATTGGGCACCCCAATGTCAGCATAAACATTTCTTTTCAGGTTTTTCATAATACAAAGTAGGATCTTACTTTATATCTCATCATATGAAGTAAGATCCTACTTTGTATTACGTGAATACAAATGAAGAATTTTAATATGAAATAAAGGACATTGTAAGGACATTTTCCAAGCAGTAAAATGCAGAATGCACCTACAGGGTCACAAAAAGCAAGTTGCATGTGTTGGTTCCTCCCCAGACTATCATTTTGGGAGGTTTCCAGATTTGAATTCTTCAGGCAAAACTGTAAACAAGATGGCGTCCATATGAAGTAGGAATTTCCCCATACAAGCCAGGATTCCTACTTCATTTCATACAGCTATATTGAGTGCTTACTGGGCATGATCAAAAATTATTTTTTTCAAAATTTTAAACTGCAATAACTTAAAAACTGCTTATTATTAATTCACCAGTCTGGCAAAAGGCACATCTGTGAGGTATTCCCTTTGTACCCTAACAATTTTAGATCAAAAAACCCTAAGCACCTGTGCTGTAGGCAAGTTCAAAGAAAGATCCCAGCAAAATCAGCAAAATCAATGAGCAAAAACATGTTTTTTTACCTCTCTGTAACTTGGAAACCATATATCTGACGGACTGTAGCTTGCCAGATCAATAGATCTTCCCCACAGGAAGGAGCATGCCAAATTCCGTGCAAATCCATTGAACAGTTGTAAAGTTATTAAAGTGCAAAATTCCAAGCTTTACATTGAAGTACCTACTCAACCTTAAATATAGGGGCTCGACTGAGTCCATTTACTATATGTGTGTGTATATCTATATATATATATATATATATATATATATTTAAATAGATAACCCACTGTAAGTTGTGCAGTCATGCTCTGATACATACACACCTTGGTGTGTGTTGTGATGCACAAAGCCACAGGCCAAGTATGTTCAACCACCCAAGGCATGTGTATATCAGAACACAACTGCACACCCTACATTGGGTTATCTATTGTTTAAAATGGCTACAATGGTTTTCAAGGGTGGAGGAAGTGCAGTTGTGTGGTTGCTCTCTGTTTCATGCATGGTCATGTGGTGTGTTTCAGCCAACCAACAGAGAGTATTTTCCCTACCCATTTTATAAGTAATAGATGACCCACTCTAAGATGTATGGTCACACTCTGATAAATGCATGTCTAGGGGTACATCAACCACCCAAGGTATACGTATATCAGAGCACAATCGCACATCCTAGAGCGGATTATCTATCTTATAAAATGGCAAAATTGTTTTGGAGGGGGTGAAAGTGCAGGTGTGTGGTTGCACTCTGATATACGCACAGTCATGTGATGCATTTCAACCAATCAGCAGGCATGATTTTTCCTACCCATTTTATAAATCTATATATACCTGTATGTGTTTATATATATATATATATATATATATATATTGCAAAAAACTTTGTTAATGCATCAGTTAAGGTGGATACCACAGTGAAAAAGCAGGGAAATGAGGCATTAGGGTTTCTAGCCTAACGCCCCACCACCAGGTTCCACCACCAACATCCCCACCTCCACACACCAACAGGTGTCAGGGTCATGGGGTCATAAGACCAACTCTCACCCCATTCCACATGTAAACATGATTACACACTACAGTATGGGATAAAGGGGTGAGTTTGAGACCTTATGACACCATGCACCTCAACGCCTGTTGGTGTGTGAGAGGGATGGTGAGGTGGTAGAGTGGGAACCCTGAGGTGGGGCATTAGGGTTATAATCCCTAATGCCTCATTTCCCTGCTTTTGTCACTTGGTATCCACCCTAACTGATGCATTAACAAAGTTTTTTGCAAATCATTTCCCTTCTTTTTCAGCTAGTATATTTGTATCTGCATTTAAGTGTGGGAGCTCAGGGTCCTTTGGCTCCTGTGCTCCCATCCCTCCATTGAGGTAGTACAGTAGTTTCCATATGTCATGGTGGGAGTGCAGAGTCCAGGGAGCACAGAGTCCTTCAGACCTTGCGCTCCCATCCCTTCATCAAGATAGTATAACACTGTCCATATGTCACAGTAAGAGCACAGGGTCCTTTGGAACCTGCACTACCATCCCTCCATCAAGATAGCACAGCAGTATCCATATGTCACGGTGGGAGCCAGAGTCCTTCGGACCCTCTGCTCCCATCCCTCCATCCAGATAGTACAACAGTGTGAAAAATGGAAAACACTGGCAAAGTTATTAGCGTGCATAGAAACTGCAACACATGCTCGTAATGCACTCAATTTTTTCGCTAAATTTTTAACATCGGCATTATGGAACCTCCTCTCATGAACATTGAAACTGTAATTTTGTTAATCCATCCCAAAAGCTGATTTCTCACAGTGACTGTGCCATTCAGCACCAGAGGTGTGAAATCACATTCTGGACAGGATGTGCAAAATGACAACTTTTCTGTTCATAAGGTGGTGTGCAAAACTGATTTTGAAAATCTGGAGTGAAAATATGAAAAATTGGTAAAGTTAAGAGTGTGCGTAGAAAGTGTGCAATGCGTGCCCATGATGCAGTCATCTTTTGGTATTTTTTTCACCAAATTTTCAACATAGACTTTATTGGTCTTCCCTCATGAAAGTGGTACTGTCATTTTGTTAATTCATCCCAAAAGTGGATTTCATGCAATGACCGTGCCATTCTGCTGATATAAAAAATGACAGCTGCAATCTGCATAAGGAGGTATTAAAAAATGGGAATGTTGAAAATCTGGAGTGAAAATATTAAAAATTGGTGAAGTTATAAGCGTGCTTAGAAACTGCGCAACACACGCTCATAACCAGAAGGGGAAGAAGCCAGAAGGGGAAGGAAGGAAACATTTTCAATTCAGTGCTTTAGAGTAACTGGTAATTGCTATTTTTCTTTTAAACTTAGATTGTGGGCTTGTAGTAACTCTATACTTTCTTTGTTGTCTTTACTTAAAATTGTTTTTGGGCTGTTGAAAATTTAAAACATAGTGGTGGTGTAATTCTGTGCTGTCTTTAATTGCTGCAAATTTTCGCCCCCTCCCTCCCCTTCCCCAACACTTAATTATATGCCCTGATAATTCTGATTGACAGGAGCTAAACACAGGTATAGTAAGAGGTGTAAGTAGGAGGGCATAAGGGGAAGAAGCCCACCCTCAACCCGACAAGTGTTTTGACTCATTTATTTATTTATTGGTTTCGTTTTCCTTAAAAAAAAAAATATATCTGAGGATCAGTGACAGGATTTTAGTACAGTAAATTAATAAAAGAGAACTAGGAAGAGCTTCAATGGCAGACAAGTAGTGGAATTGCAGTATAATGTGGGGGTGGTGCAATGCAGTGGCTTGTGAGGCATATATTCAGGCAGACTCTGGACGCACAGGTGCTGCCCTCATCTGCATGCATCTCTCTGGACTGTGGGATGAGGTAGCTAGACTCAGAGTGGAAGTAAACTGGGTCAGGAGTACCATCACCCCTATCCAGGGACCACCCAGTCCAATGCAGCTGCCTCAAAGGATGCCGAGAGCGAGGAGCACTTGGATGACAGTGGGTTCAGGGAGGGTTAGAGCAGTCAGGCAGAGGCACATCCCAGATCCTATTCCACTCAAGAACTCATATGCCACACTGGCAAACGAGGACAACCAAATAGAGGTACCCAGAGAAGTGGAAGGAAAGGATGTGGAGGTTAGCCAAGGAGGTGACCTCAGTGGGGAAAGCAGGGGACCCCAGAGGAGGAGGAGGAAGCAAATCCTGGGGGTGGACTCCATCGTAAGAGGGATCCAGCTAGGAACACAGGAGGGGGAGGACAGGGAGGTGAGGTGCCTACCAGGTGCCACAGCATGGAGGGATGGAAGGAAGATACTGGGGATCACTGGGAAGGCAAGATGGGAGGGTGAGCTGGATGTCATTATCCACCTAGGTACCAATGACTTGGAAAATCGGGAGCCAAAGGAAGTTCAGGAAGAGTTTAGGAAACTGGGGAGGGGTCTCAAGCAAGTAGCTACTTCTGTCACTTTCTCAGAAGTACTACCTGTGAGAGGCAAGGGAGAGCATCGGAGTGCATGCACCAGGAACTTTAACTCATGGTTGAAGAACTGGTGCTGTGAGGAAGGGTTTGGATTCATTGGTGACTGGGACCCACCTGGAGGGATGGAGGTTTGTTCAAGCCTGGCCGGCCTGCATCCATGGAGGGAATCAAACACTCAATGATAAGTTTAAATGCTACATTGACAAGCATTTAAACTAGCAAAAGGGAGTGGCAGGCCAGCAAGGAGGGTACCTACTTGCTCACCCCCACAGCTAGCAGTGGAACCAGTGAACCAGAGGAGGAGGCTATCTCTGCAAAGCAGTGTGCAAAGATGGAGATTAGTGCCCAAGAGGTGGATAAGCAGAAAGGGGCAAAATTCAGCAGAAGGGCAGACAGCAAGGAGAACCAGGGATAAATGACAACCAAGGAAGGGGCTGGAGTAGAACAGTGAAGCAGTCTAGGAAGGTCAAATCATGGAAAGCCATGTGTGCAAATGCCAGGAGCCTTAGCAACAAGATGGAAGATCTGGAGGCTGTCATGGTACAGTCAGACCTGGACATTGTGGCCATCACTGAAACCTGGTGTAATGAAAACCATGACTGGGAGATGGCCATGCCTGGCTACAACATATTCAGAAGAGACAGAGCAGGCAGGAAGGAGGAGAAGTGGCACTGTATGTGAAAAATGACATAAGGGCCACAGAGATCCAGGAGGAACAAAATGGGGGAGAGATACTGTGGGTTAAGCTGGAAAGGAAAATGGGGACAGCCACCTGCACAGGTGTGGTCTATAGACCACCAGCCCAGGAGGAAGAAACAGATAGGGAGCTGATGCTAGCCATCCAAAGGATGGCAGACAAGGGTGAGGTAGTACTGGTTGGAGACTTCAATATTCCAGACGTGGAATGGAGCATCCCAGCAGCAGCATCAACTAGGAGCAGATTTATCCTGGACTCCCTTCAGGGTGCCCTCCTCAAGCAACTGGTCATGGAACCAACTCAGCAGAAGGCAATACTGGACCTTGTGCTCACAAACAGGGACAGTGTGATGGGGGTAACAGTGGGGAGCACCTGGGTAACAGTGACCACCAGTCATTGTGGTTTGAAATCACAGAAAGAGCAGAACCAAACCACACAAAACACGATCCTGGATTTTAGGGGGCAGACTTTGGGAAAATGGGAAATACTTGAAAGAGGCATTAAGGGGAATGGGACAGGAATCAGGGGTTGAGGAACAGTGGGCAGTATTTAAAATGGGGATTATAAGAACAACAGAATTATGCATTAAGCAGGTTAGCAAGAGGAAAAGGAAGAGAATACCATTATGGTTTTCCGAAGAGGTAGCAAAGAAAGTGAAAGCCAAAAAGATTGCATTCAGGCAATACAAAAAGACACAGGCAGAAGGGGATAGGGAGAAGTACCAGGAGAAGCAAAGGGAGGCAGGGAAGTTAGTAAGGGAAGCCAAAGCTCAGACAGAAGAACACATTGCAAAATCAGTGGGTAAAGGGGACAACATCTTTTACAGGTACATAAGTGAAAAAAGAAAGACAAAGGGAGGGATAGTGAGACTGAACGGGGAGGATGGGAGCTGTGTGGAAGATGACAACAGTAAAGCTGACATATTGAACAGGTATTTCTGCTCAGTCTTTACTGAGGAAGAGGGAGGTAATGGGTCTGAAGGGAGTACAAGGGGTGAGAATGGTGCAGAAATGGACACAAGTCCCTTTACACGAAAAGGGTCCTGAAGGAACTGGAAGTAATAAGAGTTGATAAAGCAATGGGGCCAGACGGGTGCACCCCAGGGTCCTTAAAGAACTAAGAGAGGTGGTGGCTGAACCTCTGGCTATCCTGTTTAGCCGATCACTGGAAACAGGGAGGTACCCAAAGACTGGAGGACAGCAGATGTAGTCCCCTTATACAAAAGTGGGAACAAAGAGGCGCAGGAACTACAGACCAGTCAGCCTCACCTCGTAGTGGGAAGATCATGGAAGCACTACTGAAGGAGAGATTGGTGGAACATCTGGTTGTCAATGGACTACAGGACCCAAGGCAGCATGGTTTCACCAGGGGAGGTCATGTCAGACCAACCTCGCTTGAATTTTTGACTGGGTGACTAGGAGGTGGATCAGAGGAGGGCAGTGGACATGGCCTATCTGGACTTCAGCAAGGCCTTTGACACTGTGCCACATAGAAGACTATTACACAAACTGGGAATATGGTGTGGGCAGCACAGTAGTGTGGTGGGTAGGTAACTGGCTGGGTGGCAGGACACAGAGGGTGGTGGTAAATGGCTGTCACTCCACAGAGGAAGAGTGACCAGTGGGGTACCACAGGGATCAGTGCTGGGACTGGTCCTATTCAACATCTTCATCAGTGATATTCTTGGGATCTAGAAGGCAGAATTTCACTGTTGCTGATGACACAAAGTTCTATAACAGAGTAGACACACCAGAGGGTGTAGACAGAATGAGAAGCGACCTACAGAAACTTGAAGAATGGTCAAGGGTTTGGCAGTTGAAATTCAATGCAAAGAAGTGCAAGATAATGCATATGGGGCACAAAAACCCTGGCACAATATATCAGTTGGGGGTGAGGATAGCACGCACCAAGCAGGAAAGGGATCTTGGGGTTGTCATCTCTGATGACCTCAAGGTAGGGAAACAGTGTGACAAGGCAGCAGGTAAAGCAAATAGGATGCTGGGATGTATAGGCAGGGACATCACCAGCAGGAAAAGGGAGGTCATAATTCCGCTATACAAGACACTAGTGAGGACCCACCTGGAGTATAGTGTACAGTTCTGGAGACCATACCCTCGTAAGGACATAGACAGGATAGAGAAGGTTCAGAGGAGGGCAACAAAGATGGTGCATGGATTGCATCACAAGTCCTATGAAGACAGGTTGAAGGAACTGAACATGTACTCCCTGGAGGAGAGGAGGGAGAGGGGATATGATAGAGACATAAGTATCTTACAGGGAGGAACAGGGTGCAGGAAAACACTATTTTTAAGCGAAAAGATGTTCCAGGACTAGAGGGCATGGGATGAAGTTGGAGGGAGGACGATTCAGAGGAAACATGAGAAAGAATTTCTTCACAGAACGGTGGTGGACAAGTGGAACACCCTGCCAGAGGAAGTGGTGGGGGCTGAAACAATCAGGATTTAAGAATGCATGGGATAGACATAAAGGAATTCTAGAGGTCGGGGTAAGGGAAACAGACTTCTAGGAAAACAAACTGAACTTACAAGCTCAATTGGGCAGACTGGGTGGGCCATAGGCCCTTATCTGCTGACACTGCCTATGTATCTGTGTATAACGCAGTCATTTTTGGGAATTTTTTCACCAAAATTGCAACATGGGCTTTTTAGGACCCCACCTCATGAACAGTGGCATTGTCATTTCATGATTCAGTCTCAAAAGGTGATTCCACAAAGTGATCACAAAAGCATCTTTCAGGACTGAGAAATGAAATGACAGTGCCAGTGTTCATGAGGTGGGGGTCCAAGAACCCAATGTCAAAAATCTGGTGTAAAAAGTCCTAAAATTGCCTGAGATAGCAACACAAGTTGAACCCCCCCCCCCATTGACCTTGATTCCTCAGATCACAGTTTGGCTTTGAAGAGTGCAGATGTGTCCCAGTCCAGAGAAGATCACCATTCCCGACCTCCAGAGGGTAAGATGGGTGAGGGGGGCTTGTGGGGAGGTGGGTGCACAGAGGGAGGGTGAGGATGGGGAAGGGGGAGTGGGTAGATGACGAGGGATGTTTTCCTTTTTTGCAGGGTAAAATACTTTGAGGGACGGTTTTCTTTTTTCACAGGTAAAAATACAATTATAATTTGGCACACTGGGGTGGGCTCCCAGTGTGCCACCAAAGTTGGGGGGTAATGATGCCGACAGGGGGATTGGGCACCCCCATCAGCAATACATCGAAACAGGATCCTGCATCAAAATGTTTGCAAATTTTGATGCAGGATTCTGCGTCAAGGACAACAGAGGATGGTTTTCTTTTATCACAGGTTAAAATAAAATAAAATAATTGGGCACACTGGGGTGGGCTCCCAGTGTGCCATGAAAGTTGAGGGGGGTCATGATGCCAACAGTGGGATTGGGCACCCCTGTTGTCAATAAGAGTGAGCTTGGGTGGGTCATCCGACACCAGGAGTGGGCATCCTGGTGTTGGAAAGGTTTAAATAATTAAAATATATATATAGGCACACTGGGGTGGGCTCCCATTGAGCCACAATACTGGGGGCTGGGGGATACAGATCAACACGTGATTTGGCACCCAGATGTCAAAAAGGGGTAGACTAAATCGATGCAGAATCCTGCATCGAAATGTGTCAAATTTGATGCAGGATCCTTCATCAAGTACTGTAATTTGCAGACAATGTTTTTTTTATTGAAAGCATTAGAGGTACCTATAGTATTTATAGATGATCTGCATCGAAATTTGCACACATTTCGATGAAGGATTCTGCATCGAAGAAAAACATTGGGGACAGTTTTCTTTATACAGGCTTTCCTTGATTCCTCAGATCACAGTGCGACTTTGAAGAGTGGAGATGTGTCCCGTCCAGAAGATCGTGGATCCTGACATCTGGAGAGTATATATGGGTGGGGGTTGTGGGGGGTGTGTGTGTAGAGGAGGGTTGGGATGGGAGGAGGGGCTGGGGAGACAACGATGGATGGTTTTCTTTATTACAGGTTTAGTTTTAAAAAAGTAAACATCAAGGACAGTTTTCTTTATTTACATGTATTATTCTTTATTTGGGCACACTGGGGTGGGCTCCCAGTGTGCCATATAAGTTGGGGGGGCATCATCATGCCAACAGCGGGATTGGGAAACCCGTCAGCAATAAAAGTGGGCTGGGGCATTGGTGTCATCTGACACCGGGAGTGGGCATCCCGGTGTCGGAAAGGATTATTTAAAAAAAAATAGATAGATAGATAGATAGATAGATAGATAGATGGATAGATAGATAGATATCTTGACACACTGGGGTGGGCTCCCAGTGTGCCACAATACTGGATACTGGGGGGCGTACACATCCACACAGGGATTGTGCACCCCCATGTTGGAGAATGGGGCAGGCAGACCAGATCTATGTAGGATCCTGCATCTAAGTATGCGCCAAATTTTGCAGGATTCTGCATCAAAGTATTATTATCGCTGTGCTTTTGAATAGGAAAGCATTGTGCAGCTTATTGGTTAGTGTTTCAATGCAGGATCCTGTATTGAAATTGTGCACATTTCGATGCAGGATTCTGCACTGAAGAAAGACCCTGGGGACAGTTTTCTTCTTTTCAAAGTTTTCATACATAAATCTACATTTGAGCATGCGAGGTGGGCTCCCAGTATGCCCAGTAGTTTTACGTACCAAAGACAAAGACACAGAGGGGGGTCTTCCATGAATCTGCAGCCGGCAGCATGAATTCCAGCTGCAGCTACAGAAGTCAAGAAAATGCCGCTTCTCTCATACAAAAAATGGACTCCATGCCATTCTCTGTATAAGCTGGCACCTGAGAGAAAAACTTCTTTGTGTCCAGCTTAAAACACAAAAAAATCATCAGAAAGCACCTAGAGAGGTTCTCTTTAGCTGTTTTATGATTTTTTTGTATTTAAAATGTTCGGTACTTCAACATCCTCGCTAAGCAGCAAAACAAGATGGTGGCAGCAACACAGCTCAATCGATCGCAGGACTGTGAAATGTGAGAAAATACCAGCATTCTTTTTGAAAAGAAGCTGGCATTTTTCACATAGTAGTCCTATTGTTTGAAAATAAGCTGCTATTTTTTGCACAATACTCCTGTTGTGCAAAAAATATAATTTTATGCCTGACATAAAACTTTTCCCATAGGAAATAATGGGGAAATTAAAAATGTCATAACTTTTGAATGGATTAGTATTTTTTTCACCAAACCTTCGAAAGGCACATCTGTGACCCAAAGGCTTTCTATGTGGAAAATTTAAGACCACAACATAAAGGCATTCCTGAGATACAGGTGAGCAAAGAAATATCAAAAAATCCAGAGTTTTCTTGTTTTCAGTGCTTTATATCTCAGAAACCACTCGTCGGATTCCCATGTAATTTGGTAGGTCAGGAGACCTACACCTAGTTTATGCATGCCACATTTCTTGCAAATACATTGAACGGCTCCAAAGTTATTAAGGCTCAAAGTTTGGACTTTAACATAGAAGTGCCGTTTCACCCTAACTATACTGGCACGACCGCACCAGTGTAATATATATATATATTCTTTGCAAAAAACCTACATTAAAGCAGACATTAGAGTTGTAGAACACAAAGCACACAAAGACAGGAAATGAAAAGCATTAGAGATTTGGGTCTCTGGAGCAGTGCAGAATCAGTGGTAGGTTCTTACTTGGGGTTATCAAACCTAATGCTAACCTCCCCCAGCCTTTAGACTCCTGTCCGAAGCACAAGATACAGCTCCAACCTAGTACCTCATAGTGATACAGTATAGCCAACATAATCTGTCAGAGCTTTCTTCATGTAGAGCCCACGGGCCTTGCATGAAAGTACCACATTTGACCTTATCTGATCAGGGGAGGGGTGGGCTTTAGGGTTGACAACCTCAAGTAAGACCCCACCACTGATTCGCCAATACTCTGGAGACCCAAATCCCTAATGCTTTTTACTTCCTGTCTTTGTGCGCTTTGCGTTCTACAGCCCTAATATCTGCATTTACTAGTTTTTTGCAAAGAATTTCCCTTCTTTTTGTGATAGTGGAATTGTATCCTCATTTGTGCAGGTCCCTCCAGGACCTGAGCAAAATGAGATAAATACAATATTGGAGACAGTCCTGACCCAGTGCATGGGCACAGCAGACCGCGGCACACATGTCGATATCTTGTGGGTGACGTTCATTGACCCATCACAGGGTGTGGGGTCTGCACCAAAACATAGCTCTGTCCCTACTCAGACCAGGGCTGGTGTGTCATGCTGCAGCACCTTCTCCATCAGCCTTGTCCCATTAAGACATCTCCCTGAGTTCACACCTGAGCTCATCTCACTGGCACAGTAAGGCAGCATGTTACCCAGTGGTGCAATGGACGCTCCTGCAAACAACTTTACTTAATACAATTTTGGTTTTTTCATAATTTTGACCCGAAACTTTCAACATAGTGTTCTTATGACCCCACCTCATAAACCCCATAGGCGAACATTTTCAAATTTGTTGCTGAAATGCCATTCCACACCACAGTTACAAAAACACATTTCAGACAGCATGTGAAAAATGACAGCTGTACTGTTCATTAGGGGATGTGAAAATCATAGAATCATAGAAAGTTGGCAGCAGAAAAGGACACACTGGCCCATTTAGTCTGCCCCTTATCCCCCATTACTCATCCCTCCCCCCGAGAACCCTCTCCCCTTGTTACACAGCCCCATGTGCCTGTCCCCTGCTCTCTTGAATCCCTCCACTGTTTCAGCCCCAACTGCCTCCTCTGAAAGCTTGTTCCATGCCTCCACCACCACCTCTGTGAAGAATTGTCCACTCACATTGCCTCTGTATCTTCCTCCCTACTGTCTTAGGCTATGCCCTCTAGTTACAGCCCCTTCCTTCCTTTTGAGTAAACACACTTCCTTTACTTTGTTGATCCCCTTGACATATTTAAAAGTTTCAATCATGTCCTTTCTCTCCCTTCTAGTCTCCAACGTGACCAGATACAGTTCCTTATATCTCTACTAGTATGTCTTCCCTTGCATACCCTGCACCATCCTGGTTGCCATTCTCTGAACTCTCTCAATTATGTCAATGTCTTTATGTAGATGTAGCCTCCAGAACTGGATGCCATACTCCAGGTGTGGTCTTACCATGGCTTTGTAGAGGGGCATCACTACCTCTTCCCTTCTGCTAGTGATGCCCCTGTCAATGCTTGCCAACATCCCAATGGCCTTCCCCACTGCCCTGCTACATTGGTTTCCCACCTTAAGGTTAGATGATTCTATAATCCCCAGATCCTGCTCCTGCTCCATATCCTTTATGACCTCCCCACCAAGGGTGTATTTTGCTTTTGGGTTCCTGCATCCCAAGTGCATCACAGCACACTTTTTGTCATTGAATTTCAGCTGCCAAGTCTCTGTCCATCCCTCCAGAGTCTTCAGGCCCTGCCTCATGTTTTCCACCCCCACTGCAGTGTCCACCCTATTGCAGATTTTTGTATCATCTGCAAACAGGCACACCCTTCCCCTCAGCCCCTCGGCTATATCACTGATGTAGATATTAAAAAGGAGGGGTCCCAGCACTGACCCCTGGGGCACCCCGGTCATCACCCCCCCATCCCTGAGTACACCCCATTTACCACCACTCTCTGGCTTCTGCCCTCCAACCGGTTTCCCACCCAAGTGGTTATTTTCCCACCTACCACTATACTTTCCAGCTTGCTCACCAACCTTCTGTTTAGGACGGTGCTGAAGGCCTTACTGAAGTCCAGATAGGCTACATCCACTGCCCCTCCAGTTGACCACCTGCATCACCCAGTCAAAGAACTAAATCAGATTCATCTGACATGACTCCCCTTTCAAGAAGACATGCTTCCTGTCATCCTGCAACCCACTATCTTTCAGGTAGTCCATCACCCTCCCCTTTATAAGTGCTGCCATGATCTTCCCCATCACTGAGGTGAGGTTGACTGGGCGATAGTTCTCCGTCACCTCCCTACTAACCCCAATGTTCAACGGCACCTCACCACGTGCACCCTCTTCCAGTCCTCCAACACTCTCCCCACATCCAAGTTGAATAGCCTCATCAGTGGAGGGGTCAACTCCTCCCCCAGCTCACGGATCACTCTCTGGTGCAGCCCGTCTGGCCCCATTGCCTTATCCACCTTCAACCTACCTAGTTCCTCACTAACTCTTTCTACACTGAACAGGCTCAGATCCAGCCTACTGTCCTCCCTCCCCCTTCTACTAAGCTCGAGCCCCCTACCTTCCTCCTCCACCATAAATACCAAGCAAAAGTACTTGTTCAGCTCTTCTGCTTTTTCACAGTCCCCTTCCAGATTTAGCCCTCCTCCCTCCCCTTAGCCTTGCAATCCCCTGTCATGCCTTCCTCTTTTCTCCCACATATCTAAAAAATATTCTGTCCCCTCTTTTGCCTGTTTAGCTATTCTCTCCTCAGTGTCTGCCTTTGCCCTCCTTATCTTCTGCCCTGCTAGCCTCCTCTTCTCCCTATAAGCCTCCATGTCCTCCTCTCTTTGTGTCCTCTTATATTGTCTGAAAGCCTTCCTCCTGTCCCCGACCACTGTTGCCACCTCCCTTGTAAACCAAAGTGGTCTCCTCCTCTTTCTGCCCTTCCTTACCTTCTCTATACACATTTGTGTTGCTTTCAGCACCCCTCCTTTAATAGTTTCCCATAACTCCTTCACAGAACTTATATTCTCCGCTCCCACTGTCTCTTCCCTCACTATTCTCGTCCTGTGGAAGTCTGTGCCCATGAAGTCCATAACTGTTGTGCTACTTTGGTTTGTCTCCCTTACTGTCCTTACCCTGAACCTTGCTGTCCTGTGATCGCTGGTGCCCAATGGTTCTTCCACCTTCACCTCCTCCACACTCTTCCCATTTGCCAGGATCACATATCTGTTACCCTTATTTTGCCTTTGATGTAAAGAGTGATTCCCCCTCCCTTTCTACCTGCCCTGTCCCTTCTAAACAGCCTGTAGCCAGGGATGACTGTCTCCCAGTTGTGATGTTCTGTCCACCAAGTCTTGCTTATCACAATGATGTCCAGTCCTTCATCCCTCATGATGGCCTTCAAGTCCATTATCTTATTTCCCAAGCTCCTGGCATTGACTGCTAATCCCTTCCACCAAATTCACTCCCTCCCCCCCTACCCTTGTGCATGTTTGTGCCTAGCATTTCATATCTTTTCTTTGGGGGGGAAGTCTGAAAGTCCCCCATCTCTCATTTCTTTTGGTGTGGTCTTTTTCATCCCCCCCAATTTAGTATAAATTATATGTTTTCTCTATGAACTCTCCTAATTTGATTTTCAGTACAGCTGTTCCCTCCATGTTTAGGCATAGTCTGTCCAGGACAAACAAGCTCTCATCCATCCATGTTGACCCCCAGTCCCCCACTAACCCTTACCCCATCTGCCTGCACCATCCTGCTAGCCATTGATTAAACTCCTTGATCCTCTGTCTCCTTGCAGTACTCACTTTAGGCACAGGCAATACCTCTGAAAATATTGTAGATTGGAAGCACAGACTGCTACAAAAACTAGCAAGTTCCCTGAAGTTTATCTGCACCTCAAACAGACTGTTCTCCTCCAGCTGATTTGCCCACAGGTGGAACACCAGGTGTGTTTTCCTATCCTGTTATTTACTCCATGAGGAAATATGGTGTATTGCTTCTAGTGCCATCATACCTGGCATACACTCCACCCAGACTTCACTCCTTCTGCCCCCTGCCTCCCCATCTGATTCCCTTTATAAATGAGCCCCTATGAGTAAGACCCTGCTCCCCTTTTCCTTCTGTTTATTCTTTATTTCATTCATCTACTCCTAGCTCCTGGCATCCCTTTTACGTCCCTTTTCTCATCATCTTCTTTGCTTATCTCCTCATCCCAAGCCCTGACCCCCTCCTATGCTTCTCCTCCCTTACCCTCCCCACTGGCATTATCTGCTGTTCTACTCTCCCCCACCTCTCCTTCAGTGATGACTATCCCCCATGTCCTTCTTTTGCCAATGTTCCTTCAGATTTCCTCCTTGAGCTGATAACCTCATCCTTCGCCTCCTCGGTTTGGCCGTCCAGGTCAGTGCTTACCTGAGTCTCTTGCTTATCTCCTGGCTTCCCTTCTTCTTCCTTCTCACCATTTTCCTCTACTTCATTGCCTCTCTGCTCCCCCTGTATCTTCTGATTCCCCTCCTTGCTCATTCTTCCCCCCTCCCCTACGATCACATTCCTACCCCTGTTTCTATCTCTCTCTCTTCCCTTCTGCCCATCCCCATTCCCTGAACCATACTTTCTGTTCCAATGATCCTTTTAGAACTCCCTTCCCCTTTCTGTCTGCCAGAAGATTGTACCTGTTGGTCATTATAATACCCCCATCATGTGTTTCCATTCCCCCCTGCTGTTGAGGTATGTGTCCATCCTTGAGCTTTTTGAGTTCCCCTTCTCCTACTCTTCACTTCTTGTCAGCCATTATTCCCCCATCTCCGGATCTGAGACCCTTTCCTTCCTGAACCTCCTGTCCTGCCCCTTCACTCCATGTCCCCAGCTGGTCTCATCCTTCCCTCTTTCCCCTATACCCCCCACAACCCTCATTACCATTATAGTTGAAGTTTCCTGCTCCCTCCCCCATGTTCCACCACTTCCTCACCATTACACCCCTCAGACTGCTTCCAATTGCCCAAATCTGAAACATATTGGGCAACACCCCATCATGCGCAGTGTTTCCATGAACACCACTGCCCCACACCCATTGCACCCCACTATTCTGCCCCCTCTCCTGCTTTCCCTCTGAACCATTCTCCTAATCCAAAAATACCCTTGCTCCTGCCCTCTGCACCATCCTGATTAGTTCATTATGGCCTTGACTTCAGTGCCTCTCTCCCCTTTACTGCTTAACACACTTTTTCCTTTAAAAAAATGCCCTGTCTAAGTTTAACAGCTACCATCTTTTCATGCACAGAAGCATCACTCTGGAATACCATTCATGTATTTTTCACTTTTAACAATGTCCTGCTAGCATGTCCCTTTGTATTCAATTTATATACTTTTTCCCTGCATCTAAGCACTGCTCTGGAACACAAGTCATGTATTTTTCACTTTGAACAATGGCCTGCCAGAATGTCCATGCACATAAGCAGCACTCTGGACACAATTCATGTATTTTACACTTTTTAACAATGGCCTGCTAGAATGTCCCTTTGTAGACAATTTATATAACTTTCCCCTACATTTAAAGTGTCCTACCTCAGTTAGCAGTTCTCAGCACACCACCAACTGCCCTTTTGCCCTTCTATGCTACAATTACACAAATAAATAAATAGTCTCACTTTTCAGACCCAGCCAGCTTAGTTCAATTTTCGCCTGTAATGATCAGCTCTTGTTTGCCCAGTTCCTTATCATTGCCTCCCTGCTCCTCCCATTCTGTAGTTGTCCAATCCATTCTGCTTCCTGAGTATGTAAGAAGCTGTGGTGGACTTTTCAAATCTCAGCCTGCTTGCTATTCCCCCTCAGCACTCCCGATGGCGTTCCTTGTGGCAATGGCTGCCAGCCTCCTAGTTAAAGCAATGGCTGCAACCCCTGCTCCCGATAAAGCTCCTTTCATGTGGCATGGCCGCTAAACTCCTTGTTGCGGCAATGACTGCAAATCCCCCCCTCCCTCAGCAGTGTCTATGTTGAAAATTTGGCTATGTTGAAAATTTGGAGTCAAAATATTGAAAATTACCAAAGTTATGTGTGTTAGTAGAAAAAATGTGAGTAGCTTTGTCATTTTTTTTATTTTTTCAACACATTTTCAACATAGCCTTTTTGGGACCCCACCTTATGAACACTGGTGGTGAAATTTCATTATTCGGTCCTGAAAGGTGATTTTGTGCTGTGACCACAAAATCACCTTCCGGCTCTGATTAACAAAATGACACTGCCAATGTTCACAAGGTGGCATCCCAAAAAGGCCATGTTGAAAATTTGGTGAAAAAATTCCCCAAAAATTGCAAAGTTATAAACACAAGTTCAAAATACAATTGAAATACATTTTACGGTACTACTTACCTTTATTCCTCAGTTCATGGTTTGGCTCTGAAGAGTGCAGATGTGTCTCGGTTCACTGAAGATGACAGCATAGGACCTTGGTAGGTAAGTATAGGGTAAGGCAGGTGTGTGGGGTGGTGTGTGCTCAGTGGGATGGTCAGAATTGGGGGGGACAACGGCGACAATGAGGGACTGTTTCCTTTTTTTCAGATTAACAAAAGCAAAAAAGACATTGTGGGTTGTTTTTACTTTTCAGGGAAATAATACAAACATAAAACTATTTTGGGACACTGGGGTGGGCTCCTCAGTGCCCACACTGCTGGGGGGGGGTATGTAAATGCTGACATGAGGATTGGTCCTCCCGATGTTGGCACTGTCAGTAAGGTAATGGGCTTGGGGGGCATCCAACACTGGGGGTGGGCATCCCGGTATAAGGTTATGCATAAATAAAGAAAAAAAAGAACATACACTGCCACTTGGGATTGGGAGCCCCTGTGTAAAAATACAGTTCAAGGCACAGCACAGTCTGGATGGCGGGGCTATAATGACAGTAGCCCCATTCCTGGCATACCTCATGACACAGCTGGTTGCACTATACAACACAGCTGTCATTTGATAGTAAACGACAGCTGTTTTGTATAATGCAACCAGCTCTTTGTCACACATTATAAGGTAAGTTTGGGGTAAGGGGGAGTGTGGACTGGTGGGTGCTCAGTGGGAGGGTTGGGGTGTGGGGATGGGGATGATGGTGACGATGAGGGATTGTTTTCTTTATTTCAGCTTAAAAAGACAAAACAAGATGTTGGGGACTGTTTTTTTTTGTAGAAACAAAGGCAAACAAATAATTATTTCTGGACACTGGAAGTTGGCTCCTCAGTGTCCCACATTGCAAGGGGGTGGTGGGGCTTGTAAATTCTGACATGGGTATTGGGCCCCTCGCTGTCAGCAAGTATAGATGAACCAATTGGCTGAGGGGGCGGGGACATCCAACACTGGGAGTGGGCATCCCAGTGTCAGATTGTAGAAATAAATAATTAAATAAATAAAATAAATATGCTGCCACTGGTGATTGGGGCTCCCAGTGTGCAGATACAGCTGAAGGCACAGCACAGTCAGGATGGTGGAGCTACAATGACAGCAGCCCCATCCCTGACTTATAAGTCATGACAGCAGCAGGGGTTGCACTATTTGACACAGCTGTCATTTATTAAAGACAGCTGTGTCATATAGTGCAAGCTGCTGCTTTCGCAAAAATTTAGTTATGAATAGAATGTTGAATTTTTGAACTTCGCATGCTCAGAAACAGAACATTTTTTATTTAAAAATTCCTTAACAGCTGGACCTAAAAACCACAAAAGCACATACCTTCAACCAGTCTTTATCAAATGTGAAAGTTTCAGGTTTCAAAGCCTATTTCTTTAGTTATTCAATGTCAAAAAAAGTCTTAACATTTTCAAAAACTGAGAGTTTTACCTTTTTTTACCTCTGCAACTTTGCCCCCACTGAACCGATCTATATGACATTTACAGGATCAAGAGATCCTGGCACAGAGGCTGTACTTTCCAAATTTTATCTAAATTGGTTGAAAGGGGCAAAGGTATTAAGGGCCAAAAATTTCAGTTTAACATAGAAGTGTTTGCTCAACCCTAATATACAGTTGCAACTGCACCTGTATGATATGTATGCACTCAGGCTGTGATTCTAGTGCCCTTCCCGACTCAGCCTACAATGCAGTAGCTGTCCACACAACACACATGCACAGTAGCTGCTTGGACAGGTGCAATGGCAGGCACAACCATTTACCCACTGGTACTAGCTTTAGAAACCCTTTGTTACTACAAGAGAGCTCATGGTACTTCACTGGGTACCTAGCAATGGAAATGGCTTAGGGAGTAGGCACATGATGTTGCAAGTGGTTGTCTCACAATGGATTTCAAATTAACATCCCAAACCTAAAGACTGTTATACCCCAAAAGGCTAGAGAAGGAGGTGGACCTCCTTAGGTGAGGCTAGAACTGAGTCATAATGGGAATAAATATTCTTTAGCTCCTTTGAACCTGAGTCCCAGACACATGCAAGGTTTTAAGCACTTAGCTGTGGGAAGAATATTTAAAAGGATGTCCTCAGTGAAAGTATCCATGTGAACTGGGTTTGTTACACTTAGGTACACAGTTAGTTAACAGATCACACAAAAATGACAGCAACCTGCTTGTGATAAATATTAATTTGATGGGTACTCAGAATAGTTTCTTTAATTTTGGGCCATGTAGGCATCAGTTATAACTGTTGACACTTGGAAATAATAGTTTAAATGCTGAGTGCATTTCTGTGCAGTAATAGTAATATTTTTTTGTTAATGTCGGCAAGAATTTGCCACTGAGAAAGACTCTAAATAACTTGGATATCAAGGATAAATCAGACTTAGATAGGCCTAGGTTTTATTTTAAATATTTGCCCCCCCCCCCAGTTGTTAAGAAGTGCTTAGTTAAGTCATCTTCTGAAACTAGATTGGGACCAGATCAACTGGATATGTTTTTTTTACATTGGCTATTGATGAATTAGTATTACCAAATACATAAACTGTTCAATGTTTCATTACAACTGGGTCTTTTGCCTGATATCTGGAAACAAGCCAATATTACACCAGTTTTTAAATCTGGGGACCATGCCATTGCATCAGGTTACAGACCCATCTCCATTTTGTCCCCCATGTAAGACCCTGGAGAAGACTGTCAGTGACCAACTGCAGGACTACGTCTCTAGGTATGATTTGATTGCTAGTGAACAGCATGGCTTTTGTAAGATGTATGATATGACTACTGCTTTAGTTGAGTTAACTGAGGACCTTCATGGAGCCTTGGACACAGGTGAATATGCTGGAGCTGCCTTCCTGGATTTATTAAAGGCCTTTGATGTTGCTGATCATAAATTATTGGTAATGAAACTTAGGGAGATGGGGTTGTCATCCAATGCAATGGCATGGTTCTCCAAATATTTGACTAATCGAACCCAAAGATTAAAAAGTAATAATTTATTTTTGTCTGTCCTGCCTCAGAAAACAGGGGTTCCATAGGGGTCCATTCTGGGACTCCTGTTGTTCAGTCTTTTTATTTATACAGTATCTAATGTTCCTATGTACTCACAGACAATACCATATGCTTATGATACTATTCTTTTTACTTCAGTGGTAAATTTTGATAAGGTGATGTGTTTACAATCTGATTTTAAGCTAATCTAGGATTGGTATGAGCAAAATGGTATGTTATTTGGGAGTAGGCATAGTCTTAGTAAATGCCCAATTTTGACTACTACTGCTCCAAGTGGTGATGATATTGAACAGGTTCAATCGTTCAAATAGCCGGGGGACTTTTTAGACCCCTTGTTGTCTTTTACATGCTGTGTTGACTATGTTGTAAAAAGTATTAATAAACAGATTGGTCTTCTTTATTGAAATAAGAGTCATTTTACTGGGGAAGTTAACAAGTTATTGGTGATCCTTTCAATTGTTGATTATGGATTAGTTGTCTATTTGGAAGCTTGTAATAATATTTTGGAGAAAATCAACATTCCTGTAAATAATGCTTGTAAATTTGTTCCAAACTGTAGAAGGGACAGCCTTAGATGTCATTTATATACTGCTCTAAATTGGCTACTACTTCATTTCTGAATTGAATGCAATCTTGCTATTATGTGCCGAAAGTCATTTTTGGGTCAACCCCCAATTAGGGTTCAATCACTTTTTAACCAAGGCTTGAATAGTTTTCGTACTAGAAACAAGGCATGATGTCAGAAACTTCAAGTCCCTTATAGGAAAATTAACTTAGGACTAAGGTCCTTTTGGTGTCCCATGATATGGGCAACTCAAAATGAGCAACTCAATTTAAGTGGCTCAATTTGAGTGCCTGGAAGAATAAAGAGCTGTAAAGAATACCGAGTATGTGAAGAGAGTGAGAAGGAAAAATAACGAAGGATACGAAAGTAGGGAAACAGCGAGGGGAACAAAGACAGGCAATATTTAGAGCAGCATCTGTGGGTTGCAAATCGAGCTGCTCACTTAACGTGATGGTTACAGTCACCACCATTGAGTAGCTGGGTCATGCAGGCAGAGCTGGGTTCAGCTCCCAGCTGGTCCTTTTTTTTGACTTTGTTGTTGGTTTTACTTTTTCCCCCAGGGAACAGCTCCCTTCCTGAGTTTCTCCCATTCCATGAGTTGCCCCAACCCCCTGGAGATGGTTATTATAGTTAGGGTGATGTGGGTGTGGAACCCCTTGCAAAAATAATATAAAGGACTTCTGTATTATTTTAGTAGCTGTAGTGCTGGTCACTGTAGTGCTGATCATTATTTTGTGTTCACCGTATTGTGACAGTGCCATTATTCATTCACTTATACGACATGGTACCGGTCCTTTTCTATCAAATCAGCAAAGGTCTGGAATCTGGTGGTCTGGAATCTGCTTCCTTTTGAGATATGTGGTTTAAATACTTTTAATGGTTTTAAAAGCCAGATACTAAATCTATTTTTATAAAAACTGGTATGTAAATGTAGATGAAATTGTTGTATTGTATGGTTGTCTATTAAAATTATTTGTTTATAAATGATGTTGACACCTTTGAAAAATGGCTATTTTAGCTCAAAGATTTTCTGAATACAATAAACTACAACTTATAAGATATTAAAAACTGCCCACTGAAGATTCCCATGGGCTGGAAAAAGATTTGTCCACTTGTGGAAAACATAGCTCTTTCTTGGTCACTAAGAAGTAAATTCACAAACTTGTCCACAGAGCTGATATTGTTCATACAACAAAAATCAATCATTAGTAGCCAGTGTCACAGTTAGGATCATGTACAGTGCAAAAATCAGCACCTAATAGTTCAGTTGCTTACATGAAAAAAGACCGGTCTTTTGTTCAGAATAGAAACACTTAATCTTCTTGTCACTTAAAAGCAAATTCACAGACACAATTTTTAGCAGACTTGCCTAACGGTCTGTACAGTTGTGCCTTGCCTATTCTGTATCCAAAGACCCAAACTGGTCTCTGCTGAACTTTCCCCCTACCTGCCTATTTACTAGTATTCCTCCATGCCTATCCCATGCATGCTTTAATCCCCCTGCTGTTCTTGACTCGACTACCTCTGTTGGCAGACTGTTCCAGGTGTTCACCACTGTTTCAGTGAAGTGGTACTTCCTTGCATCCCTCTTAAACTCCCCCCACCTTCATTGCACAACCTCTTGTCCTGGTGCTCTTCCTCAGTTGAAACACACTCCCCTCCTGCACCCTGCTCACCACAGTGAGTTACTTGTAGGTTTCTCTCATGTCCTCCCCTCCTCTAGGGTGTACATGTTAAGATCCCTCAGTCTCTCCTTGTAGGACTTTTCATGCAACCCCTGCATCATTTTTGTTGCCTTCCAATGGAAGAGATATAAAGAACATATAGCAGCTGGTTCATACTTGTCTTTTTAGTGTAGCCAACCCTGAACATATCCGGTAAAATTCCACAAATGACTACGTGACATTACATTTTGAATTAAATGCATCATTTATTTGGGTTCGCCCATATTGGTGTGACAGTCACTTTGTTGACACTGATGTGGACGTAGGCAATTTGCCACCTGGCATTTCTGCATCAGGCATTGTGGCTCCCGGGACAGAGAGCATCAAAACCCTGTTCCAGGAAATAGTCATGTTTTGTGGGGGGTGTTTGCCCCCTGCATCCCCCACAACTAAATATAACCTCTTCCAGGGCAGGCATGCCCCAGAAGAGGCAGAAATTGTGTGGGCACAAATGGCAGTATGACACTGATGCAATCTAAAATCAAGATCGCCCCGTCATCGCCACCCTTATTGTGGCGCCATAACTGCGATGACAAAATTCAGTCACCAATCTAACAGTATACAGTACCATTTATTTGTACTATACAATGCATTTTTTGTTCTGGTTTTTGTTCTGATTTGCCTTGTCCAAGCATGCTAAACCCATTAGAGCTGAAAAGTCAATGTGCATACCAATACCCATGTTAAAAGTTGCTTGTGCTCAGTAAATCAACTCTGTTAGTAATGTTTCCAGTGTCTCAGCCAGAAGGGTTGTGAATATCTTCAAATCCATATTCAGGAGGGAAATAGGTCTTATGGTGTTCATCTAGCAGAGTCTTTTCCATCATTCATTATGTCATTTCTGATAGCATGAGTTTGTTCCTATGTTATCTCCACTGCACACTACATACTGTATCTAAACAAAATTTTACAGATTAAAAAGCTAAGTTAGATAAAAGGTCAACCTTACAAAGACATAGGGCTGAGTTTCAAGGGAATGACACAGATGCAACTTATAATTTTGAATTGTGATTGCATCATCTAAAATGTGCAAAACACTGGCCTAGATATTCAAAAGTCTCCTGCAAACTTGTGCAAGTGTCTGAGCCCCACATCTGAGATGCAACAGCCCAAAATAATGAGATATTCAGATGAAGCGCCATGAGATGCTATCGCGCATGTCTGGCTGAATATCCTGAAATGTGAGATCGCACAGTGAGAGATGCCTGGTGCAGCAGGTGACCTGAGCCTTATGTGGAGCATGGGGAAATGCATGATGCAAACCACTTGCACTGTGCGCAAACCTGTAATTTAAGCCAGAATATGCAAATGACCTCATTGCAAGGTCCAAGCCCATCGCACACATTTGCAACATATTACTGGAATGTATTCAGGGCATTTGCATACCCTGGGCATGCTCAGTTCCAGCTTTGCAGGGCTGACCAACCACTCCACAAAGGTGAAAAGGAGGTATTACAGCCTAGCAGGCAGGTGTGATGAAAGGTTTGTGTGTGGGTGGGTGCACTGCCTTGGCCTAGATACAGTGCTATTACCCATAGCCATGCACAGTGAAGCACAAAGAACTGGCACTGACCACCAACTGTAGTATGCTTCTTTTGTAATGTTTTATGTCACCAAACTCTGACAACACAGCGCAGCACAGCTACATGTGGAGGGATACTCACACCTGGTCAATTATCTCCCCATAGCCATGTACAGGGTCAGACAGGGGTACAGGGGGCCCACCTGAACAGTGGCCACCAGGGCTACCTGGATGTACAACATGGGTGGGCACAGGGTGACACAGGCTGCTAGTGATATGTGAAACACCAGTACCATATGCTGCATACCATCATCTGCAGTGCCCCACACACCCCAGTATGGGAGGTACCTGGTGGGCACTGGAAGGAATGGCAGTGAGCAGACAGTGACCAGCTGCTGGGTGGCTACATCCAAGGAGTGGTGTGGGGTGTTCTTCCCTGGACAGTGCCAGTGGCTCTGGATTCATCCATCCTGGCATGACTGCTATGTGTGGGTGCCTGCTGCACCTCCGAGAGTTGTATGCAGATAGCCTACCTACAGTTCTGTGGCCTGCCTGTGGGTGGGTGGGTGGCTGGCCATTTAGGCATGCTTTTTCCACGCCTAACTTTGGGTGGCTCATCTCTAAGATGCGCTGCACATATGCTGCACATTTCAGCTGAATATAGGGATAATAATAATAATAATAATAATAATAAATGTTATTTCTAAAGCACCTTTCAAATTTTCAAGGTGCTGTACAAAAGAAGTATACAAGTCAAACATTATAATTCAATATAAAACACAGATAAAACAACAATCTCATCAACAACTTAAACATAGTCAATACTCCAAGAAGGCAATTTGATAAAAATGAGTTATTAAACCCCTCTTAAATTCCTCCACAGAGGTGCACTGCCATAATCAGCGGGGTAGAGAATTCCAAAGAGTGGGAGCAGCATAAGAAAAAGCTCTGCAACCAGATGAATTTAGACTCACTCCTGGAATCTCTAGCTACCCCTCATTGGCCGAGCAGAGTGATCGGCCAGGGCAGTAAAGAGCCAGAAGATCTTTCAGATAGGCTGGACCCTGATCATGTAGGGCTTTGAAAGTCAGTAAACAGACTTTAAATGTGATACGCCACTGAACAGGAAGCCAGTGCAGATCGTGCAGCACCAGAGTAATGTGACAAGACCTGCTTGTCCCAGTCAAAACCTGGGCTGCCGCATTCTGCACTAGCTGAAGGTGGTGGATTTCAACCCCAGAAAGCCCAAAGTACAGGGAGTTGCAGTAGTCCAAACGTGAGGACACAAAGGCGTGGACCAACGTTGGTAACATGTCAGACGGAACAAGGTGCTTCACTCTAGCGATATTCCTAAGATGGTAGAAGGAAGTCTTGACAACTGCTGACACCTGAGACTGTAGCCTCTGCCTGTCATCCAAGATAACCCCTAGGTTACTCACCCGTTTAGAGGTCGGAAGTGACACATCCCCAAGAAAAATTCCTGAGGGTGCACCAACAGGCGGCCCCTCTATCTGACAGCCCAGATCCACTACCAAAACCTCTGTCTTTTCTGAGTTCAACTTCAGCCAACTAGAATCCATCCAATCCTGGATTTCTTTCAGACAGTTGTTAAACACCGAGAGAGCTCCATCCTGGTCAGGAGCGAAAGACAGGTATAGCTGGGTATCATCTGCATAGCAGTGAAACCCCAGCTTATACTGTCTTATAATGTCTCCTATGGGCAGCATATACACCGCGAATAACATGGGAGATAGCACAGAACCCTGAGGCACCCCACACAACAAAGGAGTTGGGCCAGAGGAAAAAAGCCCCAACACAACTCTTTGTGATCTCCCAGTGAGGAATGATGTGAACCATCGGAGGACGATTCCCGATATTCCGCAAATCTTTCCCAGGCATGCTAACAACACCACGTGATCCACGGTGTCAAAAGCTGACGAGAGATCAAGAAGAGCTAGAATAGAATGTCTCTACTGGTCTCTCACCCTCAGGAGATCATTAAGCACCTGAACCAGTGCAGTCTCAGTGCTATGTCTTTTATGAAAACCAGATTGCAAGGGTTCATAGATGTCATGGATGGTTAAATGGTTCTCCAACTGGACTGCCGCTACCTTCTCAATCACCTTCCCAATAAAGGGTAGGTTTGAGATGGGTCTGTAGTTTGTGAAACAGTCTGGGTCCAAGGTAGCTTTTTTCAAGAGAGGTGTCACCACTGCCTCTTTCAGGGAGCTAGGAAACTCGCCCGACTCAAGGGAGCACCAGACTATTTGCACAAGGATTGGACCGATGATGTCACAACAACCCAATATTAGGGAAGTCGGTCCAGGATCCAAACCACAGCTCATAGGGTGCTGCACACCATGGATAATCCTCATGACATCCATGAAATCAGGTCTGCTGAAGGAACACCAAGAAAACTGAGATACTGTGAGCTCATGTTGTTCAACAGCATCCCCCTTAGAGGCCGCTGGATGTAAATCTGCCATGATGTCAGCCACCTTATTAGTGAAGAAATGAGTGAGCTCCTCACTCTCTAATTGCGAAAAAGCTTTCCGAGCTTGTAGACAAGCTGGGTTGCACAGCCTCTCTACAGTTCGAAAAAGTTGAACCGGTCGATTCCTAGCAGCTGCAATCTCCCTGGACAGGAATTCTGCATTATTATGGAAGATTGCAGATTGTTAGACAGAATAATGGTCTATCAATCTAAGGCAGTTGGCATCAAGGGCGGATCTGCGCCAGCAGCGTTCTAATCTTCACCCCTGTCTCCGCATCTCCCTCAACGTCCCATCAAACCAGGGTGCCTTGAGATGAAGGGAAAGGAGGCATACATGAACAGGAGCAATAGTATCCAGAGCCAATGCAAAAGCCCTGTTATAGGCCATCAACAGGGTCTCTGGACTACTACTCACCAACGCAGGGGACGAGAGGTCAAGGACCACCGCAAGGCCTTGGGGAGTAATATCCCATAAAGGACGGTATCTAGCCATCTCCACAGGGGTAGGCCTTCTCAGGGGGGTACTAAAATTAAACCTTACGGTGTAGTGGTCTGATCAAACGACTGGTTCCATCCCAAATTGGAAATATCAATCCCTAGGAGAAAGACTAAGTCCAAGGAGTGTCCAGATTTGTGGGTAGCAGTGGAAACCACCTGTGTAAAGCCCAAAGAAATCATTAATTGGAGGAAGTGATTACCAAATTGCGAGAGTTCATCATCAACCCAGGCATTAAAGTCACCCAGAACCATCAATCTGGGTGACTCAAACAACATGTCAATGATGAAGTCTGCCACTTCATGTAAGAACCATTTCCCATCTCCTGGTGGACAGCAGATGAGTACGATTCCAATGACAACACCCACTACCACTGTACACTCAAAGGACTCAGCCTCCCCCACTACCACACTCATGAGGCCCAATTCTGTCTTAAAACAAGCAGCAACCCCCCCACCCCTGCGGTCCAATCTCGGGCAGTGTATCACCGAGTACCCAGCTGGAGTCATGGCTTCTAATGTGGGGCCTGGATTTTCATCCAGTCAGGTCTCGGAGATGCAAGCTAAGTCCACCGAACCAACAAGTTCAGCAATAATGCCAGTCTTGTTTCTGACGGACCAAGCATTGCATAACACCACCCGAGTTGAACTAACCTCGGAGGCTGTCAAGCCCATCTGCATACTAGATTCCGTAGTGCCCTTGGGTATGGGCACCAGACAAGGCGAACCACGGTCTGGGTTCCATTTCACTGCAGGGCGCCTTCTAGATCTAACTACTCTGATATGAAGGCCTCCCCTGTCCATCTTCCCTAGTTCACAGCCCCCCACCCAACTTCCCTCTCCTTTGAGCAATTCCCAATGCTCTACAATGCTGGTATGTATCATAATGGAGAGGGGGAAGATAAAAAGAGCGGAGGGCGTGAAGAGAGGCAGATGAATAGCGCACCACCATGGGGACTGTAGGCTAACACATGCCGTTACAGTACAACTAAACCAAAACAATAATGCAAAATATTTAAACTTAAAAATTAAATAAATCTAGTTAAACGTATAATCCAAAACTAAACCAGAATAAATTACCAACCCCACCTCGAAGAAAATCAAGTCAAACACAGCAAGAAGACTCTTAGAATAAAATAAATACAAATATAAAAACATTCAAAATCAAAATCAAACAATTCAGACTTAGCATATACAATAACACATCCCTGACACCCCCCCCCCCCAGTCCTCTCACGACCAGGGAGTGGAGGAAAACAGTAAAATGAAATATAAAACTAATAAAAACAAACAAAAAAAAAATGACAGCACTTTCAACTACAGCATTTGACCAGTCACTAAAAGTCCCACAGGAACAACTACAGTTCGTAAAGCTCACACTTTAGCCAAAAAGATATCACAAGGGGTCAAGTCTGCACAGTCTCTCACAAAGGCAGAGAAGAACCCACGGCTAGGTGAGAAAGGATAATATTCCAGATACTCAAGTTACTCAAGGGGAGCAGTGCAGCAAAAATATGCCCCCTGCACAACCTCTCATGTAGGCAGGTTTAAAGAGGGACTCTGGCCAAAAGTGCTACATTACAGAATTAGAATAAGCATACCCCAAATAAATCTCATACCATACAATAAGTTTCTGTGTTACTTCAATCTAAAGTTACAGGCTATTTTGTAACCCTGATTTCATTGCCTGTTCAAAAAAGTCAGTTTCAGTGAAGAGGTGCTGATGATGTCTTCGACTGAACTCACAGTCTAGCCATCCCTGTCAGCAAGCTCATAGGACCTGTTTCTGCAAAGTTAAAAGATCATTCTACAATAGTTTTCACAAGTAAAACAGGTAGCACCACTCTAAAACAGTGCTATAGAATATATGGGTTTTAGGTTTTGTAACAAAGTTGACAAGTTTGTATTTTAATGCTTTTCTGGTGTGTTTCATTTCTCCAGAGTTGCAGGATGCTGAGTCAATGTGCTTCCAGGCTGCTGACACCATTTGTGGTGTTACTCTATAGTGCTTGTTAGGAAGTTGTATTGCTACAAGTGTTGCAATGTTGGTAACTGCATTGCTGTTCGTCAGTGTCTGCTTTACAATAAGTTCTAATAGGGGTCTTATATGTATTAATTCCTGATAGGGGTAAAAGTGATAGCCCTGGTAAAACAATCATTGTAATGTGGAGCACAATGCAGATAAGCCTGAATACAGCTCAAGTAACAGCCCGTTAATGAAAAAGCAGAAAATGAGCTTTGCTCAATTGAGCATCCCATTCATTCATACTTTGATGATAAATAAAACATTGATTGATTGATTGATTGATTGATTGATTGATTAAGCATTGAGCTGGCTACTACATAGAAACTCTTAGTAGGGTTTCAAAACAGCACTACCTCTCCCACCCCCATTTACAGGGTGTTGGAATAATTGATTTAAAGTGCCATCCTGAAAAATCACCTCAACTGAATGATAGGTGTGAATGATCACAGCCTTTCACCACATCAGAGATATCCAGTCTACAAATCTCACATTAGTGTGCTGTGACTTAGCATCCAGCAACCCAGGAGAAAAGAAGTCACCAAAACCAAAAAAATATGAACTGGTCAACTTTGTTACAAAACCTAAAACACACACAGGTTTTAAACAATGTTTATTAAATGGTGCTGTCTGTTTTACTGGAGAAAACCATTTGCACATAGTTTTTAAACTTTGGAGAAGCAGGTCCTGTAAGCTTATTGACAAGGAGGGCTAGACTCTGAGTTCAGGAGATGACATCATCAGCACCTCTCCACTGAAACTGGCTTCTTTGAACAGGCAGAGAATTTGGGGTTGTAAAATGATTTGTAAGTTTTAAGCAAAGTAACTTAGGAATCTCAGTTTTGGTATTAGGGTGAGTGGGGCTATGTTGCTGCATATTCTGAATTTATTGATGCCAGTAATTTGTGACCATAGTCCCTCTTTAAACTAAAAATAATAAAAGAACAAATTAACCAGGCACTCTCACTACCCGGTAAATCTGAAGTAAAAAGGCTCTGACCAAACTACCTCTCACATAGAAGACAGAGCCGTAAATGTTGCCAGCAAAAATAAAATGCGTTTTCACTGCTTCAAGATGTAACACATCAAAATCTGACTGTAACCAAAATCCAGGACTTTTTCCAAATGAGTCTTCTTATGGATCTTCAGGTGGAGTATCGGGCCCTCAGAATAAACAAAGGCCAAGCTCACCAGCCACCAGGAACACCAGCAGGGGCCCAAATAATCTGACCCAGGGAAACCACTGTGAGAGATGTTCTCCCACTGTAACTCCGGTCTTCAACGAGAGACGGCCCACCGGCCAACTCCCTGAAGACCTCGAAGCCCCAGGCCAAGCCAGTTGGCTCCCCACTGGCACAACCCCGACTCCTGCGCAGCGAGGGATCCGGCAGTGGAACGCCCAGGAGCAGAATAGACCCCTGCTTCCACGTCAGCAGATAGTCCAACACAAACAAGATCAGATCAGCACTATAATCTCCATAACCAAAGGAAAATCAGCTGGGCCCCCAGGTTCTTCACCAAAACAATCAGCAGGTAGACAATGGAAGGAGCAGTTCACAGTAGCCAGGAGACAACCAGGAGATGACAAAACATGGCTTCTTTAGGCAAAATTCCCTCAACGAAACCAATCAAGCCCAAGATTCCCTTCAATATAGGGTTCCTCCTCTAAAATCTGTCCCACAGACCAAATCTAAATGTCAGGCAAGTGAGGAAAACAGTCCCGGATGTGCATAATATTCATGGGAAGGCCCTCACTACATGCGCTGCATACATTATGGATGCGCGATGCATCTCTCCCTTTTAATATTAAAAATGATATTTATTTTTGAGCTTATTTGCATTAATTGATCTGTTTATCTCATCTTGCATGACTCCCAGAGCCTCTGGGATTGGACATCTTTTTAAATAAAAATTGCCTTGCCTTGCCTTTTGAATATCGCAATTCTGTCCATCTTCTAAGATGCGTGGTGCATCTCCACTTTGTGCTATGCATCTGCTTTGAATATCTAGGCCTTTCGTACTATTTTCAAATGTTTTGACACATTTGCAACATTTTCATTGCTGTAAGACAGCTTGTATCATATAATGGGTCCCCATTCAGGTGATTTAATGTTAATGCACAATTTGTGAGATTGCAGCAAAATTGTGGCACAGGACCCGAGATTAGTTTTGAAAATCTGGCCCATGATATTTATTAAAGGAAAATAGCCAAGTTAAATGATATGCTCTCATACATGTGTGAAATCTAAACAGGAGTATGGAAAGCATTTACTGTAGGATGAAAAACACCTGGATAGTCCACTAAGGCCTGCCACTACTGCTATTCCAAATTCCATGCCCAGTAAGTGAGAGGAATGGCCAACAGCAGTCCAATTCAGCTGTAAGAAATTCAGATTACAGTACAGAAGAATAATTTAGCGGATCATCATAAAGAAGACTACCTCCTGGAAGCAGGCCAGCAAAAATGTTCAAGGAAAAAATACATCTTTCCAGATCTGCAGTGAATCATCTTTAATGGAATTCACCTTGCAGTGGTATCATCTCAAAACACCACTTCCTAACCACTTGATTCACTTTTGGTGTCGCCACTGGCAAAACACATTCACCATTGGCTTTGGCTGGGGAGGGAGGGCAGGTAATGATACTCACTATGTTGCTGCAAACTGATGTGAGTTAGGTAATATAACACCTGCGTAGTTCCTCTCTGTGGTGACTCTGAAATGAATTATGTGTTTACAAAGTGATGCAGGTCTGGTAAGATGTATTTTTCTTTGCAACATGGGCAGAAAATATTACTGGTTAATCTCAAAGGACTGTACTGACAGAGAAGTGGAAATCAGGCACTTGTTTTTGATATTAATTGGAAGAATAAAGATCTGAGATGGAGTTTCTTAACCCAAATCACTGTTCTGCCCACAATCACCATGAGTTTCTATACAAACCTTTGAAAAGGTCATTAATAGAGAAATAGTGCCCCCGAACACATAGTGTTGAAGGAAAATATGCATTGTTTTGACTAGTGTATCTAGCCGGTAAACAAAAATTAAATAAGTAAAAAAATCATCAACTAATTGTTTTCAATCTAGCAGATAAGAGGGATAATATTGCAATCATGAATTTGCCCCTATATACAGAAATGGTAAAGAGTCTGTGAAATAACCAGGATAAAAATACAAATTTGTCAGGCAACATGTCAGAAACATTTAGAAAGGAGCTATTGCATATTTTTGAGGCAGCTATACTGAGAGGGGACATTAGAGATACTGAATTCAAATTTATTTGAATGGAGAATCCAGTCACCCCTACCGTATATGCTTTTCTCAAGGTGCTTAAAAACCTTGAGAACACCCTGGCCATCCAATTGTCTCTGGGGTGGGATCCATTACTGAGAATGTAGTTAGATTTATTGATTTATTTCTGAAGAATTGTATAACCCTACTTTGATCTTTTCCCTTCAGAGACACAATGGACATACTGTCCAAAATGAAGTATTTGGAATGGAAAGAAAATGTTTTATGGTTACTATGGACATTAAGGTGCTCTATACTAGCATAAAGCCATATGATGGTTTCAAGGCCTGTGACTACTTCCTAAGGTAAGATAATCCAGGACCGGATACACCAAGGGGTTTATTCTGGAGAGCCTTGAATATGTAGTGAATCATAATTTTTTGAAGGAGGGGACCAAGATGGCAGCAGTCACAACCACAGAGTAGGAGCACTCTGACCTCTGTGGTGATAAAACATTAAAATTGTGATGTGAAGCTCCATTTTTCTTATTCAGGCAAGAAATATATTTTAAAATACCTTAAGTTTTGTTTGTTCCCCCGTGGATTGTTTGGCTTTACTGGTCTTAGATCTAGGTGTGGGTGGTTAATTCCTCATGCATTCCTTGGCATTTGCGTTTTTGTGCTTCATGTCAAGTTACTAAAGGGAGCTAAAGCCAGAGCGGGGTCAAGTATTCAGTGCTTCAGAAGTGCTGAAGGTAACACTTTGAGCCTCATGAGTCCAGCGGGATGGATTGATGGTGTGTGTGTGTGGGGGGGTCTGATCCAGTGAGCACATTTCAGCAGTGGGATGGGGTTTGGGTGTATACAGCATAGCTCTGTAGTACTGCTGCACTTCATTCCATAGACTCAAGAATCAGCTGATTTATTGATTCTGAAGTGGGGGGCTCTATGGTGTTTCAGTGCTGAACCAGGCTGGTCAGTGGGATGGAGCAGTGTTTTGGCTGAACCTGGTGGGTGGGATAGAAACCACTGGGAGTGGTATTTCAATGCTGAACTGAGAGGGAAGGAAGCTGCAGGGAGCTGCAATTCATGCTGAAAAGTTGCAGGGAGTGGCTATGTGTGTGTGTGTGTGTGTGTGTGTGTGTGTGTGTGTGTTGTTGCAATTTGCTGATTATTTATTCATCACTTAAAATAGTATGCCAGCTGTTTGAGGCTTCCCCTTTTCAGCACACAATCTGTCTCACAGAATAATGGAGCATTTTACTGGGGTGGGTGTCAAGAATGCAGCACACTTGTTGACTTATATTTTTGTTACCAGTCACACCAGGACTAGAAACAGCACAATTACAACATCTAAAGCACTCAACCAAGGAGTGAGAAACAGCCTATTCATTTTTCGGGTAAAGATAAAGCAGAGAGGGAGAAACATCAGGACCCTGATTCAGTCTACTTTGGTTGAGTTTATGTAAATGAAAGGAGCCAGCCATTCTGTGAATGGAGCGGTTGGCTCCTTTCAACTGTACAAAGCTGATGTCTTGCAAAAAGAAAAATACATTGCGATCACACTTGTTGATTACTGGTCTGCATCTGTTGAGCCCTTTACAGCCTGAGCTGCAATGGACCAGACAGTAACACACCTCTGAAATGCAATACTTCACAACAAAGCATTTGTTGCACACGCATGCACACACAAACATAAAAACTGCTATTCTGTGAAGTATGAAGTACTATGCTATGGATTATTGATTTGTATAACTAATGCAATTGTGACAATATTCAACTATAATAGGAATCTAAAGCACTGTAGTATGCCTAGCAATAAATGTACAGTATAACAATATTCACATCTAGAGCCTTTTATCTGCAGCCTACAGTGCCTGCACCGTAAGTGCCTCACCATCCCAAAGCCCGTACCACTTGTTGTGATCTGACCAGGACAAGCTTGGTTTGAGTGACTGAGCCTTTATTCCCATCCCATAACCCAATAAAATCAGGCAAATATGGATTTAGTCCCAGTCCGACAATGTAAAACATAATTGCTTGCTCATAGCAAAACAAGGCAGATAAATTAAGGCAGTTCAAAAGTAACCCCTCTCCCCGTGGCTCATAGTAAGAAGTTTAAATAAATTAAGACAATTCAAAAGTACTGTCCTCCCCCTGCCACTCAGCAGCAGCTTAAATAACTTACTTACATGGTTGCTGGTCAGGCAAGTGGCTGTGACTGTGATGAGCTGTGGTGGGATTACGTTACTCTGGGGGCTATTGGTTGAGCGGTTGCTGCTGAGTCATGGAGGGGTTACTTTGATGTTACTTAATTTATCTGCCTTGTCTTACCAGCTGCTGATCAGAATGGCTTCCCTATTTTAATGGTTTTATTGGGAGGGATAGGAATCAAGGCTCAGCCAGCCAAACCAGTGTGTTGCAGGATCTGAGGCAGCATGGGTTCACGGGGGATATCTTGCCAAATAAACCTGACAGAGTTTTTTGACTGGATTACAAGAAAGATCAATCAGGAAGGAGCGCTAGATATGGCCTACCAAGATTTCAGAAAGGCCTTCAACACTGTTCCACATAGAAGACTGGTACACAAGGTAAGCAGCCTGGAAGTGGGTCCATAAATAGTAAAATGGGTACTATGTTGGCAAAGTAACAGAACTCAGAGAGTGGTGGTAAATGGATTTTACTTGGAAGAGGGTAGGGCAATCAGTGGGATGCCTCAGGGGTCAGTACTGGGTCTGGTCCTCTTCAATGTCTTTCTTAGTGGCATGACAGAGGGGCTGGAAGTAAAGGTATGCCTGTTCGGGGAAGACACATAAATCTGCAACAAAGTGGATACATTGGGGGGGAAAAAATGAAGGAAGATCTAAAAAAGCTGGAAGACTGGTCAAGGGTTTGGCAACTGGGCTTCAACACCAAAACATGTAAAATTATGCACATAGGATACAGAAACCCAAGGGTAATGTGTCATTTGGGGGGAGGAGGGGGTGTTATCAACCACACAACAGGAAAGGGATCGGGGGGTCATCATATCTGATGACCTGAATGTAGCAAAGCAGTGTCACAAGGCAGTGGGAAGCTAATAGGATGCTGGGATGCATAGGGAGGGGTATCACCAGCGGAAAAAGGGAGGTTGTGGTACCATTGTATAGATCAATGGTGAGGCCACACTTGAAGTTCTGTGTCCAGTTTTGGAGGCCCCATCTCAGGAAGGACATAGATTGAGTGGAGGTGGCACAAAGAATGACAACCAAAATTTTGTATGGCCTACATCAGAAGCCTATGAGGAAAGACTCAGGGAATTAAATATGTACTCACCGGAGGAAAGGAGAGAAAGGGGAGACATGCTAGAGACAGTCAGATACCTCAAGGGCATCAGTAAGGTACAGGAGTGTAGTGTATTGCACAGAAAGAGATGCTTAAGGATAAGCGGGAATAATATGAAGCTGGAAGGGGGGAGACTTAGAGGGGGATGTGAGGAAATATTTCTTCACAGAAAGGGTGGTGGACACCTGAAGCAAACTCCCAGCAGAGGTGATGAGTAATGAAACAGTAACATGTTTCAAACATGAATGGGATAGACACAGAGGGACCCTAGTAACAGGGCTGAGGGTAAGGCCAGAGATCAATTAGGGTCTATGGTGGAAGAGTAGGTAGGGACTTTAGGGCAGACTAGGTGGATCAGGCAGTCCCTTTCTGCTGACAGCTTCTATGCTTCAAACCAGGGCTATTCTGGTGATATCAGGGCAGGTGGTATCAACTGCAAGGCAGAGAGGCACTCATGGTGCAGGCACTGCAGGTTGCAGCACAGATGATTTTTAATTGCAGCTGTAAGACCCCATGATAGGTGGTGGTAACCCCTTCCTCTAGTTGACCTGCCAGTGCTTGCAGATCTGCTCTGCTCCTCCTTCTTGAATGACCCCACCTGTTTTTATACCACACTAGTCAGAGGACGGAGTCTGGATATCAGGATTAAATTCAAATTGTGTGAGTAGTGAATTATAAAATGTATTGATTTAACATCACTTCTTGTTGTTAGCAAGTACTACAGCACAGTCTTCAAGCTGTTTTGCAGAATGAGAGGAGGTCAGTTGTGAGAAAGAAAAGAAAGAAAGAAAGAAAGAAAGAAAGAAAGAAAGAAAGAAAGAAAGAAAGAAAGAAAGAAAGAAAGAAAGAAAGAAAAGAAAGGAATGTATTTCACATTAATTTGTGCCTGCTTCACTACATTTACTGCCTTGGAGTGTGGACTGTTTGTTGGTAATGCTGCTAGTGCTTTCTCAATCACCATGTTGTTTGGTGACCCTCAATGGATGGTTTCTACTATCCATGTGGGAATATTAAATACTTACTGTATGTCATCAACATTTATGTAAAAATGTAAACAGCTCTACAGTTCATAATGGATATAATTTGTTGCCGAAGGAGGATGATCCCATCCTTCCAGCAGGACCTTTTACTTCAGGCCATGAGTGATGGTCTGGTTATGAGGCTCTTTAATAAATGTAGACTAAATGTCTTGTTGAGTTGGTTGCCTAAGACTGTCTTTGGGTAGTGTATTTTTTAATTGATGGCAGGTGCCTGCCTATGGAGTTCAACTTTTACTTTGGTGGTAGAATCAGGCTTTTGGTGCCTGCCAAATCCATCTTTGATGCACCAATTTAATAGCAGAGTGCCTTTGAGTTTCGGACTGATACCCATATGACATTCAAGCAAATTAGACTGTAGCTAATTCTGTTCCCTAACAGAACTTCAGAGATTAAGACCCTTATGGTGTTTAAGTGAGCTAGGCCTGAGCTAATTTTGTTTTATAACCAAACTTCAAAGATTGAGACCCTTATGGCATTCAAGCAGGCTAGGCTGTAGCTAAGTCCATATTCTAAGACTTCAGAGGATCTCCCATTTAGATATGTCTTTACTTTGTATAATGGCAGGTGGAAGGTGCACTAACACATGTGCTTTATGCTGACTGTCCATAACCACACACAAATCATTCATGATGCCACTGTAAAATATAGCATATCTGTACTAAAATTATGTAAACAAACAGCTTAATTTAATGAGTGAGAGTTCACTCTGGTTAGATGCTAGTACAGTAAAGTGCTACAGTAGCTGGCAGCAAGCCAAACCAGGATTCTATCAATATTCAGCACAACAAGAGATCATTTTTAAAGGGTCTTCTTAGTCGGCACTCAGCAGAACTATTTTTTAGTGTTAAGGTGTTACAGTTACATAAAGATCACAGATACAATGGTAATTTGAAGGTGGCTGTGTTACAGAGGTGATAGATATCCATTCAGTTTTTAATCTGAGAATTCTGTGTGAGCCAGGCACTGTAGAAAGGAAGAAGACAAATAACAAAATAAATAAATAAAATAAATAAACAAACAAACCAACAACAAGGAAGTGCATGCAGCCTCCCGTCCTCAAATCCACCCATGTCAATAATGCACAGAAAACCCAATATAGTTGATTTAGTCTTTACACTGTGCATGTTCCGTTTAAAGTTCTGTTACACTGCAAGCAAACATTCAGCATTGACAAATGTTTGTTTCCTGTTCTATTTGCTGAAAAGAACAGTCAAGCCTGATAGCTGTCTTAAAAAAAATCATAGTGTGCAGCTTTTTATAGCTACTTGTTGACACATATTCCTGCTCACATTTAGAATTAGAAACCCCCAGTGAGTGGGCACAATGGACTCTGTAGAATTTATCAGCCAATTGCTTATAGATAACTTGGTGATTCACTGTAATAAGCTTGAGGTTTGTTTGTTTCAATTGCCCTGTAACTGGCAGTAACTGAAGATTTCTACAAGAGTCCACAATAAATAATAAGGCTGCTGTTTGACTTAACCTTGTCAAGTACTGATCTTCTGCCACTATTTGCTATTATGACAAACTGAGGATTCAGAGCTGCTTATGTGTTAGACAACGGCAATCACATAATGTATTAAGATGGTTAATGCCCTTATAATCCTAATTGTAAATGTATTTGAATTAGAAAACAATAGGAATTAGAACAGTAAAAACATTGTCATATTGATCCAAGGCTCTGATTATATATCAAGGAACTGACTTGTGTGCTACATGTTTGGATCAGTCACTCATTTTTTTCAAACATTGCTCTCACTTAACATCAGCACACAAGGTTCAGAGCAGATCGAATGGTATGGGTAAGCCCTGATTAAGTGTTACTTTGACCCTGCGGGGAACGAAAAGTGCACAGTAGCTACAGGATAATTGGCTGCTGCTTACAACTGAGAAACTGACCTCTGTGTTTACTAATGGCCCTGTTATTTATAAATTCTGCATCAATTCAACTGATGCCTGCTGGATTATTTAGCAGTGAGATTTTGTCATACGAATTCTGAATGTTAGGAATGACTTATTTCTCTGAAAAGGTTTAGCAGGAAAGCATAATATGATTCCTTATGGCAAAGCCCATAAGACAGCTGCTCCATAGAGTCAATTACAACACTGCAAGCTCTCCAGCAGACTTATTTTTCACAGTCGGAGTGAATGAAGAACATCGAACACAAACGTCTCCATAGTGATGGAGGACTGACTTTTTCATTTGCTTGGAAGCCTGGAAGTAGGCTTGCTTAATGATCTATAACCATTTGTCATTGAGCAACATACTCGCTTCCATTATAAGACAAGAGATGCAATATTAATATCCCAGAGAATCTGGGTAATGTCTCTGAACATTTGTATTGAGTTTTAAATTGGTAGATTTAAAATACAATGTTTATAGAATAGCAGATACCTATAAAGCTACGACTGCACATATGAATTTTTGTCTATGTATGTATGTACGTATGTATGTATTTATCCATCTATCTCTCTATCTATCTATGAAAAATAAAATAAGTGTGGCTCATCTAACACCAGAGAAACTGCAGACCAGGCAACTTGGTCATAGGATGATCAAAAATGTTTTTTTAACTGCAGCACGATTCACCCCACTGACACTCTGGTGCTGGCAGGGTGAGTCATGCTGCAATTAACTTAAAGAGCTATTGATGCCTCAAATAAAACTTTAAAAGACATGATAATTAGGTACAATTCCGCTTGAATTCCATTTATATTTTTTATATTTCTCCTTCCCATTATTTATTACTAGAAAATTTGCATAAATATATGTAACCCTTAGAGTTCCTTTAGAGTCCATCTGCCTCTACAGCTCACTCCCTACTTCAAGTTATAATTCTCTGCTGTGACATAACAATCTGTTGCCATGGGAGCAACTGTGATGCCTCAAGCAATGCATTATAATTTCAGATTGGGAGAAAGCAGCAGAAATAGAGAAACTCTGCAGGAGCAAAGATCCTGTTTTCATGCAACTGACCTCAGTAATAAAAAAAAAATGTATTTTATTTATTTAGTTTTTGTTGACCAGGTAAGCTCACTAGGCAGATTCTGCCTATTTTCAGGCATGACCCGGGAAGGGGGGATACAGATGAAATGCCAACTGACCTTGAACCAGAGTAAGCTATTGGTGGTATTTTAGTGAATGAGGGAAATTTGGCCAGGGCACCGGGGAAATTCCCCTACTGTTTTCGAGAAGTGCCACGGGATCTTTAACATCCACCTGAACTACCCCCAGAACAGGCAGATGGGACCTCGGTTTAACGTCTCATCCGAAAATGGGAGGGGGGGAGGAATACAGAACTAAAGGGAAATACAAGATGGACTGTGTCTAAATATTATGTTTTGTTAAAGTTCTCCTGAACGTGTCACGAGCTCATTAAAAAAAGAAACAATTTTTGATCATTCTATGACCATGCCCTCTGGTCTGCAGTTTCTCTAATCTTAGGTTAGCCATGCATTTTCCTTTTTTTTTTGTTCCACATATGCGGCAGCCTCTGATGTGGATGCCCTTAGTCACCTTACACTCTGTCTATGTCTGTCTGTCTGACTGTCTGTGTGTCTGTCTGTCTGTATATCTATCTATCTATCTACATCCATCCATCTATCTATCTGTCTATTTATCTACCTGCCTGCCTAATATATATATATATTCATTGCAAATTCACATTCACACACGGAAATGTGATGTCAGAGTTTTTAACTCTAATTCCCACGCCTTCCCAACCCCTACCCTCCAGGCCAAGAAAAAGCTACAGTTCCAGGACCATGCTTCATGAGTCTGCTGCTTCAAGCTCTAGGTCTTGAGCAATAATGGATGAAGCTGCTGAAATTTGCTTTGAGAAGTAATTTGCAGAGTTTGCAAACTTTGTGAAATGCAAATTCATGAAGTTTGTGCTTCATGAAGTCTGGATTATTGGCAAAGTGGACACAGGCTGCCTGTGAATTGACTGAAATTCATTGCAAAAGTGGCCAGTCCACCCACTTTGCAGTGAAACTGCATGAATTTTGCTAAAGTCAAAATTGCTGAGGGTAATGGAAATGTTGCAAAGATTCGTGAAGGTGAATTTCAGCCACTTTGCAGCAACTTCATAGGTGGAATTCAGCTTCACTGCATCTCTAGTTCAGAGTCATGTCCCACAAGTCTGCTGCTTTATGTAGGACATGCAGGATCTGACACAACCTGTGTGAAGCCATGGATCAATCATAACTTTCTTAATGCAGGGCACTGCAAACCCTGCATAAAGAATGCAGTGAGTCTTAAATTTCTTTACACAGGGCCCTGACCTGTATCTCAAAACAGTAGACCCATGGTGCATGGCTCCAGACCTGTAGCTTGGTCTATGGTTGGGGGCATGGGGAGGGGGTGGGTAGTAAAGCTAAAAGAAACTTGATGCCACATTTCCCTCCTTTTGTGGCTTTTAACTCTAATGTATGTATTAACATCATTTTTTGCAATGAATTTCATTACTCTTTAAGAAAGTAGAGTTGTAACTTATTTCATGCAGGAGGTAACTCTCAACTTGCTTCACATTGGGACCTTTGGGCCTTGCACAAAGCACGAGATGAGTGCTAAGTTGTTTGTTCAGTGTCCTTTTTGACTTGCACAGAGCAGAACATGTGGGGTGGCCCTGAACAATGTATGAAACACAACGCCCATCAGGGCTTGCATGAAGCAGAAGGTGAATCCTGACTTGCTTTGTACAGTGCCCTGTGGGCCCTGTGCAAAGCAGGAGCTGCAACATAACTTTCTTAATATTTTGTTCTTCTATGACTTTAATCGGAGTAGAAAATGCACACTGTGTTTTTTCAGTCATGTTCTAGACTGTTTTTTTTTTTGTGTGTGTTTCATGGTTTTAAGCATTTTCTTAATGTAGGACTTATTGAATTTTCATGGCAGTTTTAAAATTCCTCATGTAACTTATGCACCAAAGAAAAAAAGTGTTTTGCTATTTTTCAGTTGTATTCATGATTCATCTCAATGTTTTGTTGTTTGTCATGTTTTATTATGCAGATACACTATCTGTTATGCAAGTGCTGATTTCATGAAAGTCCACTTCAGTGATTTTTCAATGCAATGGCAAGCATTTTTTTCTAATTAAAATATCAACTGTTACTATTTTTTTCAGTCTGCTCAGACATCTCGTTAGACTGTCTTTTGACAAAGCACACAACTGTCTACATTTAGAGTTAAGTAATTTTTTAAGCTTTTCAGTAGAACAAAAAGGAAGCACAATACATCACAAATGGCAATGCATAGATCTTTGCACCAGTAAGGCCAATAATAGCAGTTTATCACCTTATTCAGTATATTAAGTAAGTCATGATCTTCATTTACACCATTGTTACTTCACATGGGGTCATACTACTATTGTATAAACTGATCCTATATAAGGATTCATTTGATGTGTCAAAACAGTGACCCACACACATTCCAAAGCATGGAAACAACAACTTTTGGCCTCAACGGCCAACGGCCCATTATGCCCATTCACTCACTTCATAAATTACTTATTTCATTATGCACCAAAAAAAAAAACTCTGGATATTTTTGAACATTTATTACACATCCACCTAATTAAACCTTGATTTATATCAGGCAGATACTTCAAAAGACTGCTCCCATTCTGCTCCATGTTGCCAGAACTAAATATTGAAATCAAATAACAGACAGAACAGTTTAAGCAGTACTGCTCATCATGAACAGCAGCCGTGAGGGGAGGGGCATGTGCATGCTAATCAGACTCATGAGGAAATCACCATGTGGCACCAAGATGCCACCTTCTGAATCTGAATGGTGCACAAATAAAAATTCCAAATGTTTGAAATAGTTTCCATCAGTTTAAGCCATGTGAGCTATGAGAATCATACAGAAAGTAAAGACTCCCCAGTCATGTGAGCTTGAAAGTCACATTTAGAAAGAAAGAGTCCAGAAATATTTATCAGTTTCTATCTTCATTGTCTGATATCACTTCCCAGTCTGCATTCTTCTCCATTTCCAATTTTTTGGATTCTGCTGCCCAATTTCTGCTATTCAGCAGTCTAGAGTAGACATATAGTTTTCCTTCATGAACAGTCCGGAATAGTGCAGGAATAGCCACTGAATGTGTCATAGCATGCTTCCAAACACCCCTCTTACAGCATCAAATTGTTTACATCTCTGTCTTGTAGTGAAACTGAAATCCAGATAGAGCCATACCAGTACTCCTTCAATCAGGATCTCCAGCTTGCTTCCAGCCAAATAGAAACATAAAATCTCCCACTGCATAAACCTTTAATCTGAGTTATAAGATACAATCTCAAGCTTTCCTTGAACTTACAATTCCAAATATGAGAAGGAAGGGTGATCCTTTAACAGAGTGGACAGAAAATGTTCACTGCACCAAGAAAGTTCTTCTAAAATGGAAAACAAGATGTTTCTCTGTAATAGAAGTAAGATTAAAATTATTTCTACCAAGGTAATCATCTCAGACATAACAATTATTTTCCACAAGGTTAATCCTGTATAATAATTACTCTTCTATTCCAGAGAAATCCACTATAGTTCAGAATTAAAGCAGCACAAGTGAATTCTAACATGAGCATCTACTGCAAAACTACAAGCATAATTATACAAACTCTTGTGTTTGGATAGGATGCTATGAGTAGCAGTCATATAAATCAAAATACCATAATCTATGAATAACAACATGAAGTTTTGAATAGTCTGTTTCTTCTTATCTTTTTTAAGACTTGCTTTATTATGAAAGAGTATACCAAATGAGAATTGGTTGATTTGACCATTGCACCAACATGATCTGCAAAGCACAACATCCTATACAGAAGTGTCAATCCTAGAAAATACAAAGTCACTTTAGAAAGTGCAGGACAAAGAACCTGACCTTCTTGCGAGAATTTGACTGGATCACTATTTCTGCTAGACAGTGATTCTGCTAGATAACACAGCAAGGAAACAAACCCCATGCTATCATCCATAAAAGTGTTATTGTAAAGGCAAGAACTGTCTGAAAAATACAGCATACACACTTTCTTGCACTGCAGTGTGATAGATTTTTATCAACTATAAAAATTCCCTGACACATGGCAGAGAAAAAAGCCAGGCACTTTGAGGTGCACTGCTTCTTCTTCAGGAAGCTCTGCTAGATAAGCCAGAATCATATACTCTGGTGAGACAGCCATCTCTTAATCCAAAATGTCTGATTGCAGTCACTGTCAAAAAGCTTCTAAAGGTCCTTTGTTGTCTCAGGATCATCAGTATCCAAGTCCTCTTCTTCTATGTCATTCTGAAGTCTGGAACAGGTGCCATGCAAGGCCAGCAGAAGAGGAGAAGCAGCACAAACTCGAGGTTGTGTATGTACATTCCTGCCAGTTTCTTGCTTCTTCATTATAAACATAGAAACAAAAAAGTTATCAGCAGAAAAAGGCACTGTAGTTCATCAAGTCTGCCCAGCCCCACCTATAGTTGATTGTGGGAGCCCTTCTCTCCTCCTTTCCCTTATCCCTTTTTACTATGGTATTTACCAGTCCCCTGTGTCTACATCATCAATATTTGTACCTGGCCTCTGGCTTCCCAAAGACCCCTTCTTTTAGCAGTCTGTTCCACCCATTCATGACCCTTTTAGAGAAGAAGTGGTTTATGATATCTGTTTTAAATCTCCCATCCACCAGCTTCATTGAGTTCCTCTAGTGATTGTGTTATCACTTGGCATGAACAACCCCCATTCTCAACTGTATTGTAATAGACAATTGAGTTTGGTGAGTGACAGCACCAGGCACCAATGGGAATGGTCTCTGGACTGGGCCTATAAAGAGGGGACTATGCTGGAGGCTGACAGATCTGAGGGAGCTCTTGTTGTGTTGAGACTTGCTGTGCTGATAGTGGGTGCAGGTTGTGCCAGCTCAGGCCTACAATGAAGAAGACAAACCTTACAGAGAATTGATCTTTCTAGTGAATAGGAGAGTGGTATTCATATGCTAGCCTGCACAAGAATCGTTTACCCCCCTCGCAGCGACATTTCACCAGCGAGGTCCCCCACAGCGACTACAGCACCTAGCCATAGTGGGAGACCAGCTGGAACCTGCCGCTGCCTGTTGGGGGTCCTGCACCCCCCCGATCAGCTCTGACTGGAGTTGAGAATCTTTAAGTGGGGGGTGTGGGGGACAAAGCCCCCCTAAGAAAACAAGGAAATCCATAGTGAACTGGCAGACAAATGCAGAATGCGGTCAACCTGCCGGTGTCACTGACAGGGCATTCAACAGAATTTCTGTCGGACTCCTGTAATGGATCCCACAAGAACCAATGCTAAAGAGACAGTATTGAGCAGGGAAACTGAGTCAAGAGTTGTTGGTCAAAGACTGTAGTGGAGTGGAGAAATGGAGCCAGAGAGGGAGCCTGCCTGCATCAGAAATGTCTGGGAAAGTAAAGATCCAGTGGCCTGCTGCATTTTGAGGAGTCATCTGTGTCAGGGATGCATGAGTATGCTGCAGTGTGGCCCTGCTTTTAAGAAATGTTCATATGTTGTTCATCATGTTTGCAAGTTGGCCATTGGGCTGAATTATACATTTCCCGGTTGTGGGGTCCATTGCACCATTTAAGAAATTGCATGTCTTTGAGGGAGATGCTAACATGCGCATCTTGCTCTTTAAGTGCACAAATGCCTGCCAACCTGTAGCAACTACATCAAGCCTTCAGTGGTTCAACACATACAGTACTCAGGGTCTGTGTTTATGGGAGATCCCATTGCAGTCTGGTTAATTCTGGAACCAAGTGGCAGAGGGAAGAAATGGCCCATCTGGAAGGGTACCTATTAAGGGCTGTACCAAAACTGTGTGTTCACATTGTTTTCCTTCCAGGCTCCTCCGTTAATAAAACTGTCATCTTTTGTTAAACTTGGACTGGTTATTGACTCCTAAGTTGCTGAAATAAGTAGTGGTTTCTTTATCAAGCCTACCAGGACCTGAGGCTCCTGTGTCTTGGGTTGATTGAAATGTTCCCGTCATGTGCCCCTGAACCTAATTATACCAGACTATGACCTTTTACCAAAGGTGATGGCAGTGCCATGTGCACAGTCTGGGCATGTTTTGCTATAGATTCCATCACATATTGGTGGCAGAGTTGGAGTCTGCACAGATAAGTTTCTTGGTTAAAAGAGAAACTATTATTGTGTATAATTTTGGTACTGTGTGGGTCAGAAACAAAGTTACAAGTTATGTAAGGGGGAGGCACTCCCACACAAATAATGTCCAGAGTTCCAACTCCTCATGCAGACAGAGGGCATGAGGAGTTGGAGCATCAGCATGAAATAAGGGCATAGTCTTTAAAGAGCAACAGAGCCAAAAATGAGGTTATATAAAAAACAGAAATGTTTACAACTCAGCTGGCAGCAGGCAAGATAACTGATAAATTTACTGCAATAAGTGAATGTTAAATAATAACACAGAGGTGATGACATAAAAAGGTGTTCCCTGAAGAAGTCAATAAGTTATGGTGAAATGTTGGGGTCTGTTTAATTGAAAAATAAAGTTCATCATTGAAACTGAATACAATAAGTATTGAAGACTCTGGAAGTTTGTTATCTGGGAGCCCCCCCTCCCCTCTAACCCTTAAATAACGTGCAAGTTTCAGGAGTGCCCTCGGGCAGCTCCACCTACAATTTTTATTATACTGGAGAGCATTTACAGTAGCAAGTTGTTGTTTTTCCCAAATATAGTTAAACATATCCCAACATCAGGGACCAGATAGTCCACAGGTACACCAGGTGGGGTAAGGTGTGAGACATCCTGCCTTCATGCCCAGTTTCTTCAATGGGGAGAACCCTGAGTGGACTAATTGGTTGGAGCAATTTTGAGCTTACAGCTGAGTTGAATGGCTGGGATGCAGCTACCAAAAAGAAATTTATGGGACTGTTGTTGCTGGGCAAGTCCCATTAAGAGTATTGAGGGATAGAGTATAACATCAAAGAAAATTTACACTGCTTTGCTAGTGACAATGAAGCAATAATTTGAGCCTGCTGAATGCGCTAATTGAGAAAGAACTGCTTTCTTCAATCAAAATTTCACTGCATCTCTACCTCCAACTCCTGATAACATAAATGTGGGACAGGGATGGCTAAGTTCGTTAGATCATCAGCAGGCAGATCCTGTGAACACAGTGATATTGGTCTGGCTTAAGAAAGGACATCCTCACTCACCTAGGAGGCACAAAGTAACTCCAAACTCTGTTGGTGTGGTCTTACCTTCAAGTACAGCAAAGATTGCTGGCGAGGATGGTCACAAGCAAAGAAAGCAGGCCTGATTGCAGCCATATAGTGATCATGCAAGGAGTAGCCCCAGAGATTTTAAAGGCTTTGTATACCACAGACACAGGGGGGCATTAAGGACTGGGGAAATTCACATAAAAGGTACAAGCCAGGTCAGGCACTATTAGCTGGGGTGGACGATGTCTATCAAAGATTGGTAAAGCCTCTTTAATTTGTGGGTCCTGGAAAGCAATAGGTACAGCCCTAGGTCCCCAATGTTCTCTTCCCAAATAAGATGATCCCTAGAGATGATTACTCAGGACATCCTGGTCCTGTATCACTTACCTCTAGGAAACTGTTATTTGCCCAGAGCTGCAGATATGGGTTTGAGAGCACATATCAACTGACTAATGAGATGTCTGATTTAGGGTTTGCATTGTATGTTTTTATACTCAGACTTTATTGAAAGCTTAGATCCATGTACAGGCCACACAAATTACTACAACACAGTATACTATAGAACAATGGAAATCATGCTTACAATAAATATACACAAAATTGAATTAACAGTGCTATAATTCAGAACAAAACTATTTTGTGACCCTTACTTTAATAAAAACATATAAAATGAGTCAAAATTAAAAAGTAAAGGAAAATGGGTCCTAGTAACTCAGGAGAATAATTCCTCCAATAAAAGGATGTGTACTGGGGCAAAATAAAAAAGAAAACAACAATCTGGCAAAAAACAAACCAGTCAGAACATTAACTATGAGGACATCTGCAAGAAGAGTCTAGTTATTGCTGGCCAGTAAAATACCTAACAATTTACAAATAATCTTTAAAAAGAGGAACCATAAAATACCAGTCAGGGAAAGTAAAACCTTCATAGAGGGTTTGCATTGTTATTTGTAAATGATAAACAGGCTGTGGCCATGCATTATAACCAAGGTCACTGATTGATGGTGATTAAAATAATGAAATTCCATTTTTAAGACTTTAAACTACAGGAATTGCATTGGTGATTGTTAGTCTAACTTCTGGATTTTACCGGGATTCTACTGCTATTCTTTTAATATGTGGATAAATAATCAATATAAAAACGGCTTAATATGCAGACCATTAAGTGAAACAAACTGAAAATAGCACTGGAAGCAGTTATAAGAAAAACACAAGTTCTACAGATTTACTGATCTGGTGCAAAATGCCAAACTACATGAAATTCTTTGTTTTTACCAGTGTGAAGACAGTCCAAACTCCCGAAGTTTACAATTTTGTTCCGTTAAAAAATGAAAAACAGTGGCCTTGATTATAACTGTTTGAAAGATTATCATGGGGCCAAGCCTGCTGAAAGACTATCCTTGAGCCACAGCCTCTAACTGAACTGTCACCACAAGAGCCCAGGCAGTCACCAAAACCTCAGAAGCCACAAAGCCACTGCTAGCAGTGGCAAGAACCAGCCAGTGGTGGTGGTCTTCCCCTTCACTGGACAGTAGAGAGGACTAAAAGGGGTGGGACACTATGACAGGGCAGCCTGGAAGAATGGCTCCTCCAGCAGGTGGCAGGGCACTTGCAGTGCCTGAGGCAGGCCCTGGCAGTTGGCAGGACTATGTCATGGGCACTGACTGAGACTCAGAGTTGTGACAGCTAGAAGCAGGGACACATCCCACATGGGTTGAGTAGAATGGACCCACATGGGCATTCACAACCTCATGATCCACCTCCCTACAGCAGCAAGGGCTCCAGGAGGTGTCTGGGAAAAGGAGGGAGCTCCAGATTATAGCACCTTTTCTCTGACCTGTGAACTGTTGAGTTTGCTGTGTGACGGGCCCAGACATGAATGAGAGGGGTCCCTGGACTGTGCCTATATAGAAGGGACCATACTGGTGGCAGGCAGATCTCAGGGAGATCTCATTTTGTTGAGGTTGGTTGCACTGAGAGTAGATGCAGACTGCTTCAGTCTAGGTCTGCAGCATGGTAAATGAACCTTAGAGAGAGTTGTTGTTTCTGGTGAGGAGGAGAGCAGTATCAACATGCTAGCCTGCACAAAAGCCAACACTGAAGAGATTGTGTGGAACAGAGAAGCTAAGACCACAGTTGCTGGTTCAGGACTACAGCAGAGTGGAGAAAAGAAGCCAGAAAAGGTATCCTGTCTGAACTGGAGACCACCAGGGAGAATGGAGATCCAGTGTTCTGCTTTGTCAGGAGGAATCATCCATGTGCAGGAACTGTGAGTATGCTACAGTTCTTCCCTGCTTTCAATGACAGTTCCTCTTTTCTTTATCTTGTTTTCAATCTGGTCATCAGGCTGGATTACAAATACTCTGGGTGTGGGGTCAGTTGCACCGTTTAATCAACAGCATGGCCTTTAGGGAAATGTTAATTCGAGCATGTTGCTCTTTGTTTAGTGCACTAACACTGGTCAACCCACAGCAACTATATCAGGCTTGCAATGGTTCAACACCTATGGTTCCAAGACACTGTGTTTATGGGAGCTCTAAATGGATCTGGTTGAAACCTTTTACCAGGTGTACAGGCCCATCTGAAAGGGCATCTACCAAAGGCTGTGCCTAAATTGTGTTTGCAATGACAGTTTTCATTCCAGGTCCCCATTCTCCATTAATTAAATTATGTTTCTTTGTTGAACTTTGACTGGTTATTGAATCACAAGTAGAAGAATAAGTGGTGGTTTCCATACCAAGGCCACCAAAAGATGAGACCCTTGTAGCTCAGTCAATTGGATTGTCCCCAGCAGTCACCTCTGTGCACAATTATACTGGACTGCCCTGGTTTATCAAAGGTGGTGGCAGTGCCATGTGTATGGCCAGGAAATGCATTACTGCAATGCTGATTTATGATACAGGTTTTGACTGCCAGGGCACAAGTGAATCCAGTTACCTATTACCCCCTTAGGCAAGCAAACAGTAGCTGTTTTAGCTTAATCTGAGCTTTAAAAGGGGAAAATGAAACATTTTTAGAAAAAAATGCTACCCCCTTAACAAAATTGCTATCACCTAGAGAAAATTCTAGATCAACCCCCTGCTGCCTGGTAAATACTTAAGACTATTCTGTGGTAAATTTAAACTTAGGTAGTGTTTCATATATTGGCTGTAAAATGGAAAGCAGCATTTAGAATCCAATATTTTCAATAGCTGAAATGAGTTATTACTCTGTACCTATCATTTTGTCAATGAGTTGTGTAATTTTTGAAGTGGACATATGCTTGAAGTCAACATTCTTCTTACAATCAAATGACTGAGCTAATATACATTCAATTGCTTTGTTTTTGCAGGAAGACTGCTCACAAAACTGTTGGGAAAGGTGTTGTTCTGTAAGACCTAGAATGGTGCAATGAGTTCAGTTTTTTCTGATGCTGCTGACTCATGAAATGTTAACCTGCTTTTATATGAAGGAGGCTGAGCCCACTGAACTGATCGCACTCTGTAACTGTATCTTTGATGAACTAACTTCTGCAACTGCTATCTGGCTGTGGATCATAATTTTCATCTTCTTCTTCTTCTTCATCATCATCATCATTATCCCTATCTAGTTCATAATTCTTGTGATACTGGCAACAGAAAGTACTGTGATGATGAGTTATATGCTGCCAAATGGCAGTGGTTCACAAGCCACTGGCTTTCTTCTACCTGCTAATGCTTGTTTCGAAGGGCACACATAATGCTTTCTGTTAATCAGTGGTTAACATAAACATTATTATACAATGTGATGCTACTTTTTTGGTTTCAAAGTTGGGTAATGACTCCATATGTACTTTGATTATTAGTAGAGTTGCAGCAGATGCAGTAACTGTACTGGGCTTTGTGCCATTTCTGATAGTGGTGGAAAGGGGCTGGTGTTGATGGAGACAGCTGTAGAACAGCTATAGAACTAATAGTAGTCTTCTTGTTGTAACAGTAATTTTGAAACAATGGCTAGGAATAAAACACTCTGACTGACAGCATTATAAACAAATTATGTTAATGACTGGAAACCCTCATGTACAATAGAAACATTAGATTTTTTTCAGTTATAATAACTTTCATTTCAAAAAAATGAACACTGATTAGTTTAATAATATTTATTGATTTGTTTCAATAGTTTCACCACAAGGATCGTGAGATGTAAAACACATAAAAATACAATAAAGTGCTGGAGAATAACACCATTTGCAATGTGCAAAGACAATACAGAATTCAGGGAGGGATCAAAGTTTGTCAAATTGGGAGAGTGGAAAAGGGGACTGCTCTTGTGTATGTACAGTGGACCACACTAGTGTTGGTTTAAGTATAGAGCAAAGGTGGAGAAGATTTAGGAGGGTGGTGGGAACCAACCAAGATGTCAGTATCATGGGAAACTGCAGGAGTGAGTAGAGAAGTAATGAAAGAGAGAGGAGAGGAGAGGAGAGTGTGTGGTGGGAAGAGGCAGAATGGATGGTAAGCGGGAGAGAACTCCTTAGTTTGCAGAACTGGAATGAGAGGGTAGCATGACCAGCAGTGCATTTCCTGAGAGGAGTGCAAGAGAGTGATAGCCAATGTCACATAGTTGGTAAGAAGTTGCAGGGGGTGAAAGGGGAGATGCAAGGTAGGAGGGGAGGAGCCAAGATGGTACTAACAGATGAAAGAAGCACAATGGGTAAGGTATCTAGCTTCAAGGGAGGAGTAGGAGTGGGAGAAGTACATAGAGAAGTGATAGGTGTTGAGGGACAGTTCAGAGCAAAGTGACAGGGTGGACTTGGGAGTAGCACTGTATACTATGTCACCATGGGGAGTATCATCTTTGAGACGACCTCTCAATGTGGAGGTATTCCTATATAAAGCACACAATGTTTGGAGTGCAGCTTCTTGTGGATGGCATTCACATATGCTGAGAAGTTGAGGTACTGGTCCAGCAAGACACTGAGACATTTGAATATGGTGAGACCTCCTCAACTGCATTACCTTCATGGGTATGGAAGAAGGAGAGAGGGCTGAGCCTGGCAAGCCTCTGCCTAGTGCCAAATGTCATAGAGACCATTTTCTTTCTGCTGAGGGACAGTTGATTTGCTGGGAACCAGTGCTGGAAGTTAGTAAGGTTTTAGTAAAGACCTGATCCATGCCAGATTGAGTGGAATCAGTAAGTTAGAGAAGGAAGCTGGTGGTGGAATGGGATTTCCAGAAGCCAGACTGGAAAGGGTTGAAGAATGAGGATGAATCAAGGAAGGGGAGAGGTAGTATAGCACAAGGTATGGATGGATCTTAGTCACAGTGTGGAGCAGGGAGATAGGGTACTAGATGTCAGGAGAGGTTGAGTCACCCTCTTTGGGAATGGAATGACTGTGGTCTGTTTCCAAGTATCAGGGATGGAGGCTAAGGTGAAGAAGTGGTTGAGAACAGAGGTAATAGGTATAGCAATGGCATGGGTGGAGCAATGGATGAGTCTGGGATCAGGGCCATCAGGTCTCACACCCTTGTTGGGGTAGAGTGCCAAAAGGGCCTTAAGGAAAGCAGCGGGATTGGTAGAAGAGAAGGAGAAGAGGAAGCACGGGCTGGTAAGAGGGTGGAGGTGAGGGGGTAGTAAGGAGTGGACACAGGAGGTGAAGAAAGAGGTGAAAGCTGAGGAGACAGAAAAGGGTTTTGAAATAGGAGTGTTACCTACCTTGAGGATGGGGGAAGGGGACCAGGTTGGGTGAAGAAGAGAGTGCATAAAGTCACTCCAGGGCCTGTGTTACCTTTGTTAAGCTGACCCTAGGGAAATGGGATACTTGGCTTTGCCTTATAACTCATGATTCACCTAAGGTTATATTAAAGGATGGTAACCCAGCTGGTAGTTGTGCCTTAATGCTTAAATATGTCACTGAAAGAGGAGTAGTGAACTGAGTTGTATACTTGTCAGGGTGTCTAATGGCAATTGATGTGGTTATTTGCAATCCAGTCTGTTGCTTCATCATCACTGTCTTCATTATCATCGCATTAAGCAGCACTATTTTCATCATCAGCATCAGTTTCATCATCAACATCATGGTCTATGTCAATTGTTCAATGTGCCTGCGCAACTGTTTTTGTGCTTATGTAGCATAGATAAACTTTGGCTGTTCACCTCACTATCCATCGGATATACCACCCTTTAGGGGTACCAAGAAAAGGAACCCTAGGGGAGGGTTCCACTCCTTGAAGTGTCATGGAAGTGATTCCCTTGGCTAAAGGTACCTTAGGAAGATGCCCACAAGAGAGAGAAGTGTGCCACTGGCAGAGGAGGGGTGGATGGTGGGGCAAGGAAAACATGCTTGTGTGTAAAGTGAGGAGAGCAGCCATTAAATAGGCCACAGGTGGGGGGGTGTCTAGTTGCACCGCCCCCTTGAACTACAGGCTGTAGCCTTCCAATTCAATGTGCCTGTGGAACAGTTTTGTTCTTGTGTAACATAGATAAACTTTGGCTGTTCGACTCTCTATCCGTGGGATATACCACACTGTAGGGGTACGAAGGCAAGAAATGCTAGGGAAGGGTTCCATCCCATGAGATGCTGCAGGAGCAATTCCCTTGACTTAAGGTACCTTAGGAAGAAACCCAAAAAGAGTGTCAAGCAAAGCATACAAGGTAGTGAACACTTATTGGGGTCAAGGACCTGAATGTAGATTGATTGGTAACATAGGTTTAGTTGGTGGCATAGGTCAGTTGGTAGTATGTCTGAGTAGAGAAGGCAGGAAACAACAGGTGAATAGTGACCCACTCAGAGGTCTGACTGTAAGGCATGGAGGCCTTGCTTCCTAAGGGGGGAGAGAGAGAAAGAGAGAGAGAGAGAGAGAGAACAACCAAAGGGGGAGACAGGACACTTATGGGATGGCCACCTGCTCCATCCAACAGTGGAAACCTACCTAAGTGACATGGGGATTATTGCCTAAAGCTAACTAAATATCATGACCTGTGGCACAGAGGAAAGGGAAGGGAAAAAAAACCTTTGAGGAAGAAATCTCTGGGGATCCAAGGCCTAGGTCGCCTTCCCTCCAGGCTTGGGATGTTTTTGATTAGTGATGGCTCTGCTGCTGCAATTTGAAAACCCAATCAAAGAGGGGTGGAACATATTCCAATTTGGAGAAAGACTCTCACACTTTCCCTCTAATGGAAATGCCATGAAGGGTTGTGAGTGAACTCTGCAGCACAACTCCTCCAAATCAGGAAAAGGACAGTGGCAACTACTGAGGAGCTCAGCTGGCTTACCGATCTAAAAACAAACCAAGTGAACCAGGTGCAGTCATGGGGAGAATACTGTAGAAGGTGCCTTAGGCAGCTGGTGCTGCAGCTAAAGGATAGCAATATATCCTCCCTTCTCAACTTAAACAAATTTGAACAAGAGGCTCCACTGTGCACAGACTTTCAGACCTAATGGTTAAAGCTCCACCTGGAGTGAGTACATTCTCACTATGGGCCAGAAAGGAAGGACCCCACACCAGGCTTGACATGCTCGGGATACAGACTAGGGTGTAGAATGAGACCATTGGCTGTGAGCGAGCTTGAGCCAAATTGATGGGCATGGTCGGCTAATCTCATGTAGCAATGGAGCAGGCCACACAAGACACTGTAGAGAATATCAGGTACTAAGCAGCAAAAGAAACACAGTCGGTTCAGTACGGGCAGCAATGAGTAGCATGCTAAGCATGTGGAACAATGGAAGTGCTCAGTGTTGGAAACCATTCATAGGTCAGACATATTTTAAAGCAAGGTGCAGCGCAAGGGAACCTGGGCCTTTAGCGGTGTGAGGCTAGCCAACCAGTCCATTGATGAGTGCCAAATAAAGGTGGAAAATACTCAGAGGAGTTTAGCGGTGGAGGCAGTAACCAAACTTAAGGTAATTAGGCCACACAGGGCCAAGGCTATTCAACAAAATCCCCAGTCCCCCACTGTGGGAAAAACAAGGAAGCAAAGGGAGAGCACCGTGACTCACATGCAGATTTTAAAACTAATTTACAGCAACAGCAGTGGCTGGGCTGACCTCCAGAGTATAATAAAGCAGTGTGCAAAAGTAATTGAGCAACATCCAGCAGCAATTAACTATAGCTTGCAGGGTAGCAATCTGAATGAACATAGAACTGTAGGGAGAGGCAATGCACTGAAAACAGCATCACTATTTGCTTGGTATAAATTCAGGAAGCAGGATTGAGTTCCATGGATTAGTTTGCTTAGGTTATTGTGAAGCAGTAAAACAGGGAGCAGTTGTTAGCTAGGTAGCAAAGCCATGAACCAGGTGTAATCAATTAAGAGGAGCAAGGTAGTAGATTGCAGTGTGAGCTGAAACAGACAATGACAATAGCAGAGACTGAGGCTTGTTAGGCAGAAGCAAGTTGAGCTAAAGCATACAGAGAACATTGCAGTGAACAGAGGGCTGCAATAGCAAATGAGAAATGGAACAAGGGGGTACACACTGGGTAGCCTGAGGGAAGGAAACACAGAGTGTAACCTGTAGCACAAGTAGCAATGTATAGACAGGGCACTACAAAACAAGAAAGCTCAAAAGAAACAAACAAGGGAAACACAAGGACAGGAGCAGGAAGAGAACCAGCACACACAGAAACATGAAGCAGCAGGAGGCCAGTAATACAAACCAAAAGCAGGAGAACAGAAAAACAGAAGTCCAGCACAAACCAAGCAGAGTCCAAGCATGCACGGGGGACAAAGCCCCAGAAAGCCCCAGCAGAGAAGACAGACAGACCAACAGAGATTCTGGCTGTAAGAAAAAAAATGCTTGTGTGTAAAGTGAGGAGAGCAGCCCTTAAATGGCCAAAAGGGTGGTGTGGCCAGTTGCACAGCCCCCTTGAACTACAGGCTGTAGCCTTCCAATTGTGCAGTCTATGTTAGATCAATTGTAGTCAAAGTCATTTTCAGATCATAGGCACAGCAGGGTGGGGTTCAGAAAAAACATAGAAGCTTTGTTTCATTGGCCACTAGGGGCGCTAAACAGGATGGCAGCTTAGATCACAGCTCTACAACCCAGAGGGATATATCCGTTATAATCCTTTCTTTTCTGACCTAGTTCTACCTCTTCAAACTACAGAAGTTACAGGACTACTGTACAAGGAATCTGAGAATCGCTTTATTATTGCAGAAAGCTTTAATTGTAGTGGAAAAAAATCTTTTCCAGTGAAGCGGCCTATCTTGAAGGGCAGGCCTACAGCATGGCTGAATGGCTCATATCACAATCCTGGGAACAGCCCTCAAAACAATGTTTGGCCAACTCATGGCACAGATGTTGCAGGTCACCTTGGTGACAAACCGCAATACCCAGGTAGTCCAAAACCTGGAGGTTAGGACGCTACATACTGAGCAGAGGGTCTCAGCATGGGACAGTCAGATACAAGACCTGTGGGCAACACTAAGGGAGCAACAGCACACTATACAAGCAAGCTAGATGACCTCGAAAACCGAGGTCAGTGCAATAACCTTAGATTCTTGCGATTCCCGGAGCTCATGGAGGGGAAAGACACCGAAGGGTTTCTGCAATTAGCAATATCATAAATGTTGCAGCTAGATCCATTGAGATCCTTTCAAGTGGAATGCGCACACTGAACTCTGGCCCCCATGCAGAAGGCCCAGGACAGGCCACAGCCTATTATGCTAGATTTATAGATTACAGAGAAAAAGAGGAGGTCCTGGCCAGAGCCTGGGAAAAGCAGCAGGTAACATGGAGATCAAACAAAATCCTTGTTTTTCAGGACTTTTCTAAAGAGCTGTCTGATAGACGCAGAGCCTACACCAAGGCAAGGCACACACTGCACAGACTTGAGCTGACGTTCTCCTTGCGATACCCGGCCACAATGCGAGTAGTCCACAATGGGGGTTCCAGGTGTTTTTACTCTCCTGACTCCCTCACAGAATTTCTATGCCACAATTTGCCAAGGGAATCCAAAGTAAATACCTCAACCCCCCGCCAGCAAAAGTTAGCATAGAAGGGCTGGACAGTCGCTCTCCTACTCAGGTTAACCGGTCTGGGGTCTGGTAGGATATTAGGGACCAGGCTTGGGAGCTCCCCCCAAGGGAGAACTAAAAGAGGCACTCTTCTAAAAAGCATGGTCGCAGAGAACACCCCTTGGAGCGAGAGCAGGCATATATCTCGGGAGCCATACACATGGACACAACAAATCCTGACTCCCTATAGGGTTTCCAGACCGCCAACAGGAATGAATCCCTGAGACCTAGATCTCTGGATCCACGGCCAGACACCATCAATGCTCCCATGGTTGGCAGGCATTCTCCTCCACTGAAATCAAGTCACTAGACCCTTTCAACTTCCCCTCACCAGTCAAAGGATGGAGCCATGACTAATGGAGCACAGTACCCACCAAAGGTCTCTGGGGATGCCCATTGTCAGTAATCCAGCCTCCTTCATGGACTGACCGGAGCAGATTCAAACTCCCAGACCGAAGAACGGCAAGACCTCAGCAGCATGGTCAGATAAGTAGCACTTTTGTTTAATTCATGGTTCTTTTGTTAAACCTTAGGGAAACTCAGGTCTGGGGTAAGGCAGGGGTAGCTTTCTCGGTGACCACAGAGAGAGAGAGACTCCAGCCACTGTTCCTTTGCCATATCCACGTCGCTTGAGTTTGGTGACTGCCGGGACTCCCCCACCGCGGGCCTGGCCCTCGATCTGTGCTGCTACCTTGCAGCTGAAATGCCCCATTCCCATACCAGAAAGGATTCGCAGGGGCTGACAAACATGCTGTGACTTGCAAGGGCTAGTAGGAAGCCCTCATTTAATTTGATTGCACGGAGGAGTATCAATCACTTCCACAAGTTGTGGCAGATATTCTGAAGGGCTCAGTCCCTCTCACTGGTGGGGAGGGCTGAGGGAGGAGAGCATCCTGGTGTAGGGTCATCTCAAACGTACTGTTCCAATTACTGTTATTGTTCAGTCTGTTGGATATTAATGTTTAGGCCTAATAAGTTCACTATTGACCTGCTGTTTCTTTTTACATGGAAGGCTCAGGCCCCTCCAGGGTGGGCAGCTGGTTCCCGACCTGGTTGTTGCTCAGGGGCTGGTCGAGCCGTGACCTGTATTCCTGAATCAGGGCCGAAGTACCCAATCCCTGATGCAGAGAGCCCCCCCAGAGGGACCAGATCACATATATTCCCAGGTATAGTGGAATAATCCCCCCCCCACTTACTCTTCATAATAGTCCCCTGTAATGAGAGCATTGCTTGTCCCCCTCAGAGGCCATTTCACACCCAGTGTATACTAGCAGAGACTGCTAGCTTGACTCCTCTTCCCCCCATCCTTCCACTCCATCATCAGCAATGCATAGCCCTACCATTAGTACCCCAATACTCATGAAAAAATGATTGGTGCAGTGTCAACACCCCCTCTGCGGCTACAAGGAGCTCACTGGGTTAATACTGTGATCAGGTTGATGATGGTACCCTGTTGGGGAGTCTTCCTCTCCCGAACTCCCCCTAACACACATGGGGGTTCAACACCACAGGATAGCGCTCTGGGAAAAGAGGCCGGCCTACAGCAGGGCTCTGCGGCCGATGGGAAGCCTCTATTTCCCCAATACGCATGGAAGGTTGTGCACCCTGTATATGGTTTGTTTATATGTATATGTTATTGTTTGTTTCAATCAATCAATCAAATCTTTATTTAGTCAGGCGAACATCATTGAGCGAAGCTCATTTACAAGATGGACCTGAGTGGTCATATAAATAAGAGTACAAGTATTTTTACATAGACAAGAATAGCATAAGCAATCGTACAATAACATAAAAAGATAATATACAACAATTTACATATATACAAGGCCCAGTAAAACCATTTAACCTGTAAGAAAAATGAGACAATGGGTATAGAGGCAAAATATACAATTTGTAGGGCCTAGATGGTTTTATGAGAGTATAACAGGTGATTGGAAAATAAAAGTAGAATTAACATAATGGAACATGGAAAAGGGGTGGGAGGTAGGTAGGGTAGGGATTAGGCCTATAAAAGCAATTGCAGTGTTCTGGAAATAGGATGGAGAATAATCTTTTGAAGGATGTTAAAGGTAAGAGGCTATTTAGCTTCATGGATTTTTGGATTGAGTTCCAAGTAACTGCTAAAGTGTAGCTGATAGCGCCCTCCCAAACCGGTGCAGGCATTGGGGACTTTAGAATGATAAGTTTACTGATCCTTAAGGTATATGGCCTAGAAGTAATTTGGTAAAACAGTCTGTGATATAGGTGGGTAGTTTGCCTGATAAAGCTTTGAATATCCAGATTGCAGCATTCCTATTTCTTCTGTGCTGTAGGGATGTCCAGTTGACTGCCATATAAAGAGAGCAATGATGGTGCTGGAGGGAAGGTCAGTAATAAATCTGATGGACCTATGATACAGGGTGTCCAGCTTATTTAAGAGGTGGAGTGAACAATGGCCATAGAGAAAGTCAGCATAATCAATGAGGGATAGGAATGATGCCTGGATTAACCTTTTTTTGGAGTCTCTGTTAAGGTAGTGTTTTATTCTAAAAAATAGACCAAGCCTTTGTCTCAGCTTTTTTAGTAGCTCTTCAATATGGACAGTATAGTCAAGCCTGTTATCAATCCATACTCAAGGTATTTGAAGTTATCAACAAATTCCAGCTTCTCTCCAAGTAGGTTGGATAATTGTAGGGTGGTGGGTGATGGGGTAGTGGCAGAGCAACTCTTTGTGGCAAGGAACATAGCTTTTGTTTTTGGCATTTAGAAGTAGTTTTTATCCAGTAGATTATGTTGCAGGATGGAGAATTGGATTGTAACAGTTCACAGGCTTTTGATGGTGAGGATTGCTGACATATAATACAGTATCATCAGCAAACAGATGAATGTTAGATTGAGTGAGATTGGCATCTATATTATTAATATAAATGGCAAAGAGGATAGGCCAAGAATAGAGCCTTGTGGAACACCTCTTAGCAGTGGTTTTAAGGTGGATAGGTAATTTCCATTTTTTACCAGTTGTGACCTATCTGTTAGGTAGCCCTTAAACCAGTTGAGTGAGAGAGAATCCAGTCCTAGTGAGCTAAGGGAGGTGATTAATGATTCATGATCCACTGTGTCAAATGCTTTACTCAAATCCAGGAACACAGCACATGTACTGTCCTTCTTATCCAAGGCAGTCTGCCAATCGTTGGTTACTTTGGCTAGGGCAGAAATGGTGCTATGCCTTGATCTAAATCAATGCAAGATACACACACAGGGTTACTGCTAAATGTTAGATTGAGGCCAGTTGTTACTGTCAGGGAATGCCTGACTCATTCACTCTCTCCATACCTGATGCTGAATTACAGGGACTTGTCTGTCCTGGGTGGACCAACCTTGATCCCAGCCTACTGGTTTACTATGATACATTTCCTGGAAAGATACTTGCTCCCACTCACCAATAGGCGATATAACATGTTTAACGTTGAAGGTCAGGGGGCTTAATAACCCAAACAAAAGGAAACAGGTTTTGCAGCACCTTAAAAGGCTGTGAGGGAAGGTCGTGTTGCTGCAGGAGACCAAACTCACAGGAGGGGACCATGATAGACTAAAATGGGATTGGGTGGGTCAAGTCATATATGCCTCGGCCCCTTCCAGAAAGAGAGGGGTAGCTATACTTCTTCACAAACAGCTTCATTGGACGCTGGTGCATAAGGTGAGTGACCCTGGGGGCAGATGGGTGGCTGTACTCATGGACACAGGGAAGGGACCTTTACTCCTGGGTAATGTGTATGCCCCGAATGAAGACTCGCCCTCCTTCTTCCATGAGCTGACCTAAGTGCTGGGCTCCTTGGCTCCTGGTGATACCCCTATAATGTTAGGGGGGATTTTAATCTCACACTGGACCTGCTACTTGATAGATCTCCCTCTAACAGAAAGCTCCACTCCAGGGCATCACTGGCATTGAGCCAGCTACAACAAGATATGGGCCTTACAGCTATCTGGAGGGTATTTCACCCCTCCCAATGAGACTACACCTTCCATTCCCCAGTGCACAGTTTCCTTAGTCAGGTAGATCTCTGGCTCACCTCTCCAGCCATCAACAGAAACACCATTGATACCTTTATTCATCCATTGATCATCTCGGACCATAACCCTGTGCTTCTCTTCTTCACCTGGGACACCGCTCCCCCTACCTCTCCATCCTGGAGGCTGGATCCATTGCTGCGTTGTGATCCAGACTTTCCCCACTGGCTTCAAAAGGAAGCCTCAGAAGTTTTTCGGGATAACCACATAGTAGATACTTCAGCAGACAATACCTGGGAAGCATTTAAGGTTACCCTGAGGGGGGCAATAATGGGATTTACGAGCAGGCGCTGCAAGAGGAGGGAACAGCAACTTAAGGGGCTTGAAAAACAGCTCCAAGAAGCGGAAGCTACCTTTAAGGTCCTCCGGGTCCCTTCCCTCAGGTCAGAGGCAGGACACCGAGTGGCATTCCTGAAGATGCAGGTGAACGAACTTTTATCTAGGAAAGCAGAGATTTCTATTATTAGACTAAAGCACAAACATTGGGAAGGGGGACAGAAGGGGGGAAGATCCTTGCCTACTGCCTCAAAAAGCAGTAAGCCGAAAGGCACATCGCTGCCTTAGTGGATGTAGGGGGCAAGACCCACACCTTGACAGAAGGAATCAATAACATAATGATGGACTTCTATTTCATGCTATATAAATCATCCAGATCACCTGACCTCAAGGGTGTCCTCCTATTTCTAGAATCCTTATACCTTCCTAAAATCTCGGAGGATCAGGCCTTGGCATTAGATGCCCTGATCTCACCTCAGGAGGTGGCAGAGACTATTTTAGCTCTTAAAAAGGGAAAGACTCCTGGAGGGGATGGGTTCCCCATCAAAATATGGCAGCTTTTGCAGGCCACAATCTCGTTGATACTACAACAAGTGTTCACCAAAGCACTTCAAGAAGGTGCCCCCACCCCCCAGGGAGGCAACCATCACTATCCTGCCTAAAAAGGGTAAAGATCCTATAAAAACATCCAGCTACCAGCCCATATCCCTTTTGAATGCGGACAGTAAGATGCTAGTCAAATTGTTAGCTAACAGACTAAACCCGTTCCTCCCCAGTTTGATCCACCCATCCCAGGTAGGTTTTGTTAAGGGATGATTTAGTGCGGACCATATTAGATCACTCGTAAACTTGATCCAAAAGGCTAAAACATTGCCATCCCCTTCTGCAGCAATAGCAATAGATTTTGAAAAGACCTTTGACTCCCTGAAGTGCAACTATGTAAACCAAGTGCTCGGCACCATGGGGTTGGTGGCGGGCTTCTGGGCCTGGATAGGGGCCATATACTCATCTCCCACAGTTAGGGTACTCACCTACTTGATGCTGTCTCCCCCCTTTATACTGGGTAGGGGCACACGGCAAGGATGCCCTCTCTCTCCTCTACTCTTTGTCCTGGCAGCTGAACCCCTGACTGTGGCTATTAGACAGAATCCATTAATTTCTGGGATACGAGTGGGAGAAAGGGAATATCCTACTCTCATGTATGCTGATGATCAGTTGCGTCCTATAGCAGATATTGCCACCTCCCTCCCTCCGTTATTGAGCACCCTGTCAGAATTTAATACATTCTCGGGGGTCAAGATTAATCAGTCCAAGGCGGAGGTCCTCCCTTTGAACTGTAATTGTACCTCCCACATGGTTACCCAGCATGGTCTCCATTCGGCTCCGGTTGGACTCACGTACTTGGGCATCAATATCACTCCTAATTTGCATCAACTCTGGGAAATGAATATGAAGCCACTTTTAGCATTCATTTGTACAGAGCTGGATAGATGGAGGCTTCTCCGACTCATACTAGTAGGTAAAATTTTGGCAATTCAAATGGTTACAGCACCTAAAATTATGCACCTCCTCTCTCACATTCCTTTGAAAATCCCTCAATACTGGTTTTCTAAGCTGGACTCCCTGCTGAGTTCCTTCATATGGGAGTTCAAGAAGCCTATGTACAGCAGAAATAAGCTGAGAGTATATTGGACAGATGGAGGCTGGGGCCTTCCGTGGCTTGAGGGGTATAAATGGGCTTTTCAGACGGCTTAGATGCTAAAATGGTTCACATCCCCAGAGCAAAACTCCCCTCAGTTGCTAGGTATGGAGAGAGAGGTCTGTGAGCCGGCACATTTATCTCTGTTGTTGTTTAATTGCCCCCCCCCGGGCATTCACTCTCACCCTATGATTGGCCCCTTTCTAGAGTACTGGGCCAAGGTGCATAAGAAGTTGGGTACCCTCCCTTCTTCCTCAAGACTCACTCCACTATGGGGCAATAGTGAGATCACAATCAATAAGCAATCAATTTCCTGGCCCTCGTGGGAACTAGGTGGGCTCTCAAAGCTCTGGGATATGTATGTCCCTGGCACAGATACCATCGATTCATTTGAAGGGCTGAGGAGAACATATGGAACCCCTTCCAGAGATTTATGGCACTTCCTCCAAATAAGGAGCGCGATCTCTGAATACACTTGCAAGCAACACCACAGGCAGTGAGTCTCTCTGGTAGAATCTTGGCTGGCCCTAGAAAGAGGCCAGTCTAACCGAATATATGCTACTCTTAGGGACACCATTCCGTCCCAAGCAGAGGAGTCTAAGCCTAAATGGGAGCAGGCACTGCAGGCCCACATCGCAGATCTGGACTGGAAGACATGTCTCAGGCTTGCACATGGGGCATGCCCTGATAGTAGAAGCCAGCTAATACAGAATAAAATTCTGCATTCATGGTATAGGACCCCTGTGGTACTTGCTAAGGCTAAACTGAACCAATCTAACCTCTGCTGGAAATGTCAGGCGCTCCCTGGTGACCTAATCCGTATATTATGGCACTGTAGGAGGATCCAGCCCTTATGGCAGGCAGCTGTCGAGATGGGGTCCAGTATTTTTCAGAAACCCATTCCTATGTCCCACCAGCTGCTGATACTAGGAATCCAGTCCTCAGCCCCCCACTTAAGTGTTTCAGAGATAAAATTGCTCCTGACCCTAAGCATGCAGGTAAAAAGATTCCTCTTGTGGAAATGGTGGACACAGGTAATCCCATCGGTGGAAGAGGTATTTAGCTCCTTGGTTCAGGTGGCCAACTGGTCCAGAATGTCACACAGCATAGCTGATCTCCTCCCTAAATATATCAATATGTGGAAACCCTTTATAATGTACTTGAAACCTAGGGAGGGAATCAGATGAAAAAGCTCCACTTCACTTTTGTGAACCCTCCTCTCGTGTTTGAGTCTGGAGCTGGGGTGGAAAAGACACTTTTGTGGTTCCGGGGCCTCCTGTGCTAATAGCAACTTGGAATATTATAAGTAATTGCTAGTTTATTCACTGACGATCTCTAGATAGGTTTACTTTGTGTGTGTTCTCTTGTATTTTGTAGTTCCTGACTGAAGGGAAGCGGCCCTGGACCATCTTAGAATTCTACGGATGTGCCAGCAATGTAGGTATCATCGAGAATAGTCCAGGTCCAGCTGGTATTACTCCCATAAGTTACTTCCCGGCTGGACAGATGTTGTTCGTCCATCCAGGGAATAATACAGTTCTTTTGTTGCCTACTTGTTTGGGCTCTATTCCTCAAGTTATTGTAAGCCTGTCCCTCTAACTGTATTCACACAGACATATGTAACAGGTCTGTAATATTATTGTCATGTATCCGACAGCTTTATTCCATGTAATGCTTGTTAAAGTCAAATCAATAAAAAACTTCTTAATCATAAAAAAAATAAACTTTGTTTCATAGTAATTTAATGTCAGAAGGGACACTAAGTCCATCATGCTCATCCCTCTGCTTCATAAGCATAGATGGAAAAAGTATTCTGTACAAACATGGACTAGTTCATATGGATTCCAACCCATTCTGTTTAGAGGTGCAGTGAAGTTTAACTTCTCTAGCATAGCAGAGGTGCAGTGACCCACTCCACCTCAACATATAGCTATGCAAAATGCTCATTTAAATGCAGTACTTCGCCACTTCACGTCATAATGACTTTGCGTTATGATGACTCCGCGTTACTTCAGTTTATTTTCTTTTAAAGGTGGCGTGAGTAAGCATTGTAATAGGCCACAGATCACATGGCTCACAGTCTGCAGGTCACATGCTTCAGGCAGGAAGTTAAACATGCAAGAGAGTGAAAGACTTTTACTTTTGCCTTACCTAGTGTGGAAGAAAAAGCTGTATTTGAGAGGAGGCAGAGAATAGCAAAAAATATAAACCCCGCATCTGAACCGGAGCACCTTCCAGGCTAGTGGTCCTCTCCCTGAAGCAGAAGGTAGTGGTGCCATGGAAGCACCACCTCTGGCGGCACCAACCAGCACCCCCCCCACCAGTGCCACCACCTGCCATGGCCCCAGCACCAGTGGTTCAGCAGGAAGTGAGGAAGGAGCCGCAGCAGTCACAGCCACAGCAGCAGCAGAAGATTTCCCCACCTCCAGCCCCAATTATGCACCAGCAGCAGCCAGCAACAACATCTGCCCCCCCCACCTGTGCCTGGTCCTCCTCACAGCTCATTAGTGTGGGAGTTCTTCACTACACTGCCTGTGGACACCAGTGTAGTGAAGTGCAATCTGTGTGGTGAGGTGGTGCGCCATGGCCCCAAGGGACGTCATCTTGGCACAGGTGATCAGCTCACCCACTTATACAACCACCTCCATGCAGATTGGCAGGCCAAGCTTGCCGAACAGGGCAGAAATGCACCTGCTGGCCCTGCTGGGCAACAGGTGGCAGCATGGCCTCCACCTGCACATGGTGTCAAGCAGGGGAGGGCCATGCAGCAAGCGGCTGCTCCTCAACCTGCAGGTGACGGTGGAAACCCTGCATGAATACCTGCCACACATGTAGATTTGGGCCTGATGTGGAGTGAGTTGAACCACGTGAACCACTGGATTGACAACGTGGAGCAGCGGTTAGAGCACATGGAGGGGCACCAACTTCAAATAATGGGCATGATTCAACTGCTTCTCTCACATTGTAACATTGATCATTAGTTTTTGTTTGTCCTTGCACCCACCACCCTCTCCATGAAAAAATAGTTCCTGATGTTGCCCCGATCTGTCCCCCCTCTATCTTCAAATTTTGCCCCCTTGTTTGTGCACATCTCTTTTTCTGAAAGATGCTATCCTCTTGAATGTTGTTGATTCCCTTTAGGTACTTGAAAGTTTCTATTATGCCCCCCCTTTCCTTGCGATTATACATATTAAGCTTTAGACTCCACAATATTTGGGAAACTGGTTAACTTGCTTTCATGGGTTGAACTTGGGGAAAGACTCATGCCATCAACAACTTCACTACCACCAGCAGGGACAACGGCATCTCCAACCATGATTGAAGCTACTGATTACGCTGTGAAAAACAGTCAAAGAAATCCCTTTACTGGCATCAACTATGCACTTCTGCTGCATAATACTATGCCCCATGGCCACTCTTGCCACTGGCAGCAGTGCCATGGCCAGCTGCATCTTTGCATGCAAGTCTCTTTGCAGGCATTTCTTGGGATTACACAGAAAATTCACAACAAATTTAGATTTCTGAAATTTGGGGTGGATGGGAAGCTAAAAACAACAACTGTGGCTTACAGATGCAGACTGGGCACTAAACAGATGCAAACGCACAGATGTAGATTGCACACTATAAAGAGATGCAGCCACACGTGCACAAAAACACTTTAACCAGTGATCACACAAATCCAAAACTGGAAAAATAAATTATACCTTTTACAGGTTGGGGGGTGGCTGCTGCAGTAGTAGTCCACTGGCTCAATAGAAGGAAGCAGTAAAAAATACCACAGACAGATAACCAATTCAGAGTACAGCGATAACTGTGTGGCACAATAATACGTGTCTGACTTGATGACACACACACACACACACTCACACACTACAGGTAATGTGCAGAAAATTTAACAGTGCAGCACACTATATAAACAAATCTTTTAAACAGAATGAAAATATGCACTGCACCACAACAAAGAGAAAATAATTATCCAAAATTACTTCAAGGAACACTGTATGTACGTAAACACACAAATACTAACACACTGTCCACACTATACCACTTAGACCCTGTAATGGATAGAAACCGTTACAACTGGGAATGGTGCAGTGTGTCCACATTGCCGCGGTGTCCGTTACGGGACCAGCACCGCCGGTCCACACTTTGGGAGCCGGGCGACCATTACCGTGGCACCCGATCCCACAATGCAGCTCGCTCTGCGCTAGGAGACCGGTGCCACGCATCCACACTATGCCTGGTAATGTTACTGAGGTGTAACCGGTTTCATAACCGTTGTTGAAACCACCTCATATGTGGTTTCAACAATGGTTACAAAAACGCCTTCTGTAACGTTACAGGTGTAATCGCAAACCATTGTGGTAACGGTTTGGGCACTTTGTAACATTACAGAGGGGTAGTGTGGACAGGGCCTTACACACACTACTAGTACAAAACAGAAAGACTGAGTTTCTCACATGAATCTCAGTCCACCACAGATATGCCCCTCCTCCGAAGCACACTTCAACAGTGTCTGTCAGTACACAGGCTGAATGTTCCAAATTAACATTCAAAATGCACACAAAAACAATCAACACTCGATGATCTAAGCACAGGAGGGTTTCCCTACAGTCGATGTATTAAATTTGGAACAAAATAATTGGATCAAAAGTGATATTTTAAAGGTTTTTAGATGGTTTGATTCTCATAGCTCTGACAGCAAACTGTTTCCACCTTTCGAATACACACACTATGCAGAACTGAGGCTGTGCAAGACAATATAGCACCCATGTAACCTGCCATCCCATGAATCAATGCAAAATATACCTCAAACAGCAATAAACAAGTGAAACAAAGCAAGATCCATTAAAATTAATGGCACTTCACATTACAATGAAGGGGAAAGCTGTAATACAAGGCAAAGTAACGTGAAGTCCATTGGAAACAATACACTTTGTGTTCAGATTTACAGGTGGAATACTTCATTTCACGTTGCAGAGCACTACGTGGATTGGGGTATAATACGGGAAGTGCTCCACGTAGTGAAGTGGGAGCAGTTTGCCCGCCTCTAATTCTGTTATGCACAATACCTGTTGATTCCCTTGATAAGCAGACATTTTCCAGGCTTACCTTGAATTTATGTATTATCTTCATATCCACTGTTTCCACTGATGGGTTGTTCAGGGAAGGTATGCCTTTTGGTAGATAAAACCAAAATCTGCAATAGGGTGACACACAGGAAGGGGTGGAGAGAATGAACAGGGATCTGGGGAAACTTGAAGAGTGGTCTGAAGCATGGGGTTCAATACCAAAAAGTGCAAAGTCATATGCCTAGAGGATATTAACCCAGGGACTGAGTATAGAAGGGGGGAGGGGAGAGGTGCTGACAGTTACTAAGCAGGAAAGGGGCCGCAGGTTATTATATCTAATGACCTCAAAGTGGCAGGCCAGTGTGACAAAGCAGTGCATAGGGCCAGTGGGATGCATAGGAACAGGTATTTCCAGCAGGAGGAGGGAAGTAGTGTTGCCACTATGTTAGTTGCTAATAAGACCCAACTTGGAGTATTGTGTCCAGTTCTGGAGGTGGCTCCATTAGAAAGGATGTAGATAGGGTAGAGGCAGTCTAGAGCAGGGCAACCAAAATGGTGCAGGAGCTGTAACAAAAGCCCTATAAGAAGAGACTGAGGGATTTCAACATGTATACCCAGAGAGGAGAGCGACTGGGGGCATGATACAGCCCTACAGGTACCTCACAGGGGTGCAGAGGGTTCAAGAGAGGAGCATCTTTCAGATGAGAAAAAGCAACAGGACCAGAGGGCATGCGATGTAGATGAGGGTAGAGTTTAAGAGGGATGTGAGGAAGTACTACTTCTCTGAAAGTGGTGGATGCCTTGAACAGACTGCCAGTGGAAGCGGTGAAGGCAGAAACATTAGGGGTCTTCAAGCATGTATGGGATAGACATAGGGGAATATTAGTAAATAGGCAGGTAGGAGGGAGGGTTGCTGGAGATGCATTAGGGTCTATAGAGACAGACTAGGCAGGGATCATATGGGCAAGGCTGGGTGAGCAAAGTGGTATTTTCTGCTGACAAATTCTATGTCTCTATGTTTCTATATTTCCAGTGGTTCAACATTCTCTGGGAGAAAAAAATGCCTCCTAATGTTACTGCTGCAGAATTTTCCATCTTCAGCTTCAGGGATGTCCACACATCTTGCACAGGAGGACACCAAATAAAACCTCTCCTCATGTACAAGATGGGATTAACATAACCTTAGGTAAATAGATATTTGGTTTTTACTGAGGAAGAGGATGGCTGAACCTCAGTGAAAAGTTATGTTGAACTTTAAGAACATTTTTTTTACTACCTATTTTTGCTTCTATAGCCATCAACCCTGGGGCCTCTCATCTGGTCCCCATGCTGTACCATCTGCATCATATCACCTTCTCTTTTAGGGCTGGCCTTTTTCTTCTCTTTGTCCATCATGGTTTTCTTCAGTGCTGGAATTAGTCCTTGGGCCCTGTCCGCAGTACACTGTTTAAACCAGAATATACTATTGGGGTTCATGTCCACACTGCTGCCCCAATGGGACTGTTTCTGAAAACTGTTGTTGAGCTCATGTTTGGAGCTACTCTCAAAAATGTTTTTGGCTGTAACCATTTAACTATAGCTTACCCCTTGTGGCAGGGCCTTCTGCTTGTCCCAGTCCTCCCCTGAGAATTGCTTAACTAGTTGTCCAGGAGGCTTCCTGAGTCAATGACTGTGTGGCCTGCTGCTGCTGTTGGGGCCATCATGCTTCTTAATAGGAGCGTATCCTTGGTTTCTCTCACCCTTAAGGATACCTCACTTAAGGGCGTCATGACAGACATGCACAGTGTGCATATGCATGCTGATGTCAGGGGTGTCTTCTCCTCCTCCCTATTTTCTGAGGTCCTGAGTTCAACCCGTAGTCACCCAGGGTTGATAATGTAGGAGGACTTCTTGCTCTCCTTCCCCATAGGAGGGCAGCATCATCTGGGACATTCAGCCTTCATCTCCTGGCAATCCAGTGATGACAAAGGCTCATTCTCTCCCAAACCCAAATCACAAACATCACCAGCAGTAGTCCCACTGCTGCAGCCACAGGCTGGTGCTCAAAAGTTTTTTTTCACTGTCTTGATGAGGATGACATTGATTTTGCAGTCCTGTATATTTTATGGGGTTGAAGGTTTTATGTGTTATACCTACTTGGACCTGCTATATTTCAAAAATCTGACTGGATCTGGTTTGTCACTACTCATTCTGTTGCTTGGTATATGAAGTATGTTTCTGGAGAGTCATGTGATGCAACTGATGCAACATGACGCAGCCTGAAGAACTGTGTTGCGACCGTCACCTCTATTTAATTAAATCTAAAACTTAAAAGTACTGTCGGATACAAAACACAGCATACACTATTATCGGATTACACAAAGTGGATGAAGGATGACTTTGGAGATCTGAGCTGTCTGAAATCCATGAAACATCTCCCTGAAAGGTTAAAGATGGGCTCTTCTCCACAGTTTGGTACCATGGAAGTCCTTGATCAGCTCAAACAGCTGTTCGAGGAGATGACAGCCTTGAGGTCCTCAGTCATGGAGGCACTTGACAACCTGAAAATGCTAAACTGGACAGTCACTGCACACAAAATCCACAACTCTGATGTGGAATCCTGCATTGCGAGCCTTGAAACTGCAGTGGACTAAGAGAAGCAAAACATGATCCAGGTCAACCACAAGATTAAAAAAACTGGAATATCAAGAGGGCTACTCCCACAGGAATAGTCTGCTCCTGTTCAGCCTGCCTTAGGGTATGGAGGTAACTGATCCAACTGCCTTTCTTAAGCTACTAAAAGAAATGTTCAGCTCCCCCACCCAATGGCAATTGTTACCTAACTGAATGAGCACACCAGCACCTCACAGCCAAGTAGGGGCTGAAAGAATGACTCAGGCCCTCAGCATGAGTATTGTAAATTTCTGGGAGAAAATATTTATTCAAAGGAAAGCCAGGGACTTCCAAACCCTCTCCTACCAAAGAATGTAGCTGCAGTTATACAATGATTTGAGGCAGACCATATGGGAGAAAAGGAATTGATATACTGATGTGACAGCCGGCTTAAACAAGATGGGGACAAGATTCCACCTGATAAACCTCATGCATCTAAAGGTCTTGTTAAAATCAGGGCAGAAAACCTTTGGGTCAGTAGAAGAAACAGAGGTGAGATTTTCCAGTGGATTCCCTATTACCTTCCCTTACAGAAGATCGGATTGCCACATAAATGAAACCTTGGAGCTGAAGATAATGCAGAAAATTCAGTGTTGAGAAGCAGCACCCCCCTTGGTGTAGCACAGCTCATTGCCAACAAACTGCCTTCATCTTAGAGAGCCCTGCTGTCCACAACTTTGAATCATGGATTAACCTCCCCCTGATCATCCACTAACAGCCAGCAGAACAGAAGATGGCATACCTCATGAAGTAACACAGACACTACCAACAATTGCTACAGCGGCCACCTCCCCAACAGTTGCAAGGCCTCCTTGACATCTCCACTACAAGGTATAACACAGTAAACTTGTGAACAGCTCATCTGCTTCTAACCTCCACCAGTAACTGGACATCAATGGAACTGGAGGGCTGTGAGTACTAAAAAGGGGAGACATTTGCTTAACTGGGTGGGTTATCTAGCAGCAATGTTAAAATAACCACTGGGAGATATGAGGTATCCTCTGACAGGCCTCCCACATGGCCACTTGGAAGATGCTATATATCCAACCCTCCCACCACTGCTTGATCTTACAAGACTGCTGCTTGCACATCAAAATCACATTACATGATCAGGCAAACTAAATGTCATATACTGGGTTAATTCTTCCTGCTGAAAAGTAACTAAAGGAGACCTTTTATGTCCAGTGGAGTAAGAGGTATTGTTGAGAACAGGGCTCAATAGGCACTGGAAGATCTAAATATAAAAGGGACCACATCAAGGGGCTTAGATTAAAGTTAATCTTTTTAGTCTTAACCAAGTGCATCCAAAATATAAGGCTCTGATAGTCCTTTCTTCTGTGGGAGGGAGGGGCAAGGTGTATTATGGTATTGTGTTTTAAGAGGTTACAAAGGTTTTTTTATTGTGCTGCACGTATATTGCCTCATGTTAATGTTATTTTCAGCTTTTAAACACTTTAAGACGGTTTTCTGACAATAGACTCTTTTCTAAAGTACAGTTTGAGGTTTACTTTTACTAGCTAAATAGCATAGTACATGGGTAAGGAAAGCCCCATAGACCCATGATTACAGAATAATACCTCAGCCTGCCCTGGATGGCTTGGGGAGCTCAGGCACCTCTTCCATGGGTCCTCCCACCCTGGCATGCCCAATGGAAGCCCATGTAAGAGACAGTTGTATCTTAAATTTGGAGTTGAGTTGCATAAGTAATTGTGGTCAAGCCACTCAAACCTGGTGGTGGTGGATCTGTAGATGTAAGGATTGGAGTACCTAGTGTATTGGGCAACGTGAATGGATGACTACTAGCTACGTGCAGCTGAAGAGTTCCAAGCTAAGTGCGTGCAAACTAAGCATCATAGGAGAAAATATATGGATTTCGATATAGAGGACAGACTAAATGCACTAGTTCACTTTGTCCAGTACAATGCATTAGATAATGGGTGACATACATCCTAATTTGATTTCATGGAATGTCAAGGAGATGTAGGTTGGTTCCAACAGACAGCAAATCCTAACAAACTTAAAGAGAAACGTACAAGTTGTGCTGCTTCGGAAAACTTTAATAAAAACTGAGGATGTCAAACAAATGAGAAGAAGCTGTGTGGGCTTGTCCTATGGAACAAGCATCAGTAAAAAGAAAGGATGGATGCAAATCCTTATACACAGTTTCCTTAAAGACCAACTCTCCACTATAATAATGTTTGACCTTTATTGTTTCTTAGTTATTTGTTATGGTTTTATTTTCCCTATTGTTGGTCAACTACACATATTGTAGATAATGCTGTACTTATTTCACTGTCTTTCAAAATGTAACTTGAGTCTCCCCTATTAACCACACAATTGCTATGTGTAACATCTCAGTCTGTTGTCATGGTGAACACTATGATATAAATAAAAGCACTGTGAGGTTAATAGTGGAGAGGCAAATGTTTTTTATACAGACTTTTTAGACACACTTTCAAAATGTGCTGTAAACCTTGGAAAGAAACAGTGACAATGTTAAAAAAAATGCTCTCTAGTAAACTATAATAGCTGAAGCATTGTATTTATGAATGTACATGCTGAAGTGCAGAGTTTCTCTTTAACGTCATATTGGAAGGAGTATGCAGGCATCCTGAGGACAGAGTGCCAATTGTGTCTACATCTATAAGCACCAACACGCTGACAATGGTAAATGTTTATGGCCCAAATGCTGATCACCCCCACATTTTTTGCTGACCTATCTAACCAACAGGCACAGTACTCTTAACACACCATCATGTGGCGTGAGTTTCATGTGGTACTCAGTCTGGTTACAGATAGCACCAACCCTAGCAGACTCCTCACCAACACTGCTCGATGTTATCTGGTGACCTAGAGAACTACTAATAAGTTGACATATGGAGACTGCTAAACACACAGGACCACTCTTTCACTTTCCATAGAAATACTCATAAAACCACCTCAGGGATCAACTGCTGGTTTATGACTAAGGAACTCAGCCCCAATATCCTTGCAACTGCCATTTTACCTACCACCCTATCAGACCATACCATAATAGAAGTAAAGATGAAACTAGAAACTAGGAACTGGAACAAAAACTACCCCGAGATGGTGGCTCAGTAACTGTACTATTAACCAGGAAGAATACGAGGAGGAAAATGTGATAATTATATAATTCTTCCTCTCACAAAATAAACCAGAAGATTCCTCCTTGTAAATATCTGTGAAGCTCATAAGTGTAATCTCAGGGGTAAATTAATTGCTGTAGGAGCTCAAAGGAAGAAGGTTGCAGCTGCAGAAAGAGAAAGGCTAATTCAGAAATCACCAAAGCAGAAGAACAACTAAAATTGAAAGGATGAAGACAACTGGCAAGCACTGGCCCAGACCAAGCAGGCGTACAGCGACAATCTGAGGGATTTAGCAGAATTCCAGTAAAGAAGATCCAAACTAGCTTATGTCAAGAATGATTCTAGAGACATCAAAGTATTGGCCTTAAGGATGAAACAAGAACAACAAAAGTCCGCAACCCTTTCCATTCAGACAGACATGTCTAACTAGGTTACCTCAGACCCAAAGCTTATCAGTGAGGAGTTCATGTGGTTCTACAAGTCATTGTACACTTCCACGGGCCAACCCTCCACTTAACTAGTTTGAATAATTCCTTGCAGGTATTACCCAGCACACAATGATGCAGAAATAAGTGGAAAACCTGGGAGCAGACATCACCTCTATAGAAATAACACACAGCCTTGACATCCCTCCACAAGGCAAGGTCCCCAGAAATGATGGACTGTCCCATGGCTTCTAGATTACATTTGCCAAGGAACTGGCACCAATCCTGATTGAAGTTTACAAGGGAGCATCAGAAGCGGGAATCCTACATAAACTATGAGGTCAGGCCTCATCACGGTCCTCACTTAACCAAGAAAGGGCCCAATATTATGCATAAGCAATTGGCTTATAACTAGATGTGAAAGTTCTTGCAAAAATCACTGGCCAACAGCCTCTTCCAAACCTGGTAAGCTCATCCCAAACAGGCTTCATGCAAGACTGACATATCATGGACAACACCAGAAAGGAGACACATATCTGCATGGCAGATGAACATTTGGAACATCCTGCAGCCTTCATCGCTCTAGATGCTAAAAAGGCATTTGACTGAGTGGAATGGCCATATCTCTTCTGAATCATGATGCTGATTGGCATTCCCTAGTTTATACAGCAATGGTAAAACTACTGTGTACAAAATCCATGGTGGCAATAAAATTGAACTGCCTTATCTCTCAGGATTTCCCCCTTAACAAAGGAACAAGGCAGGGCTGCTGACTATTTCCTTTCCTCTTTAACCTTTCACTTGAACCTCTGCTTCTAAAAATTTAAAACAATGCACAGATAACTGGGTTCCCAGTGACTGGTCTCGAGCAAAAAATACTGGTGTATGCAGATGATGGACTTCTTCCTATTGCTCATCAGACAATTGCTCTCCCCCTGCTCCTCAACCTGCTAAAACAGTACGGCTCAATATCTGGGTATAAGCTAAACTCCAGCAAGTCTAAAATCCTGCCATTAAATAACAATACCTTCAGACAAGAAGTTGAATGTTTCAGAATGATATGGAAAGAGAACACTATCCAGTACTTAGACATTCTGGTTTGCCCCAGACAGAAAGACACTGTGGAACTAAGTACCAAAGAGACACTTAAAGCACTACAAGCAGACCTACTTAGATGGCATAAGCTGCATTTATCCATGGGGTAAAGGATCAGTGCCACCAAAATGAATGTACTACCCATAGTCTTAATCACTATGTCAAAGCTGCACCCCACTATCCCAGCTGCATGGATTACATAGATACATACATAGACAGTGTCGGCAGATAAGGGCCGATGGCCCACCCAGTCTGCCCATTTGAGCTTGTAAGTTCAGTTTGTTTTCCTAGAAGTCTGTTGCCCCTTACCCCCTGACCTCTAGAATTCCTTTATGTCTATCCCATGCATTCTTAAATCCCGTGATTATTTCAGCTCCCACCACTTCTTCTGGCAGGGTGTTCCACTTGTCCACCACCCGTTCTGTGAAGAAATTCTTTCTCATGTTTCCTCTGAATCGTCCTCCTCCAACTTCATCCCATGCCTCTAGTCCTGGAACATCTTTTCGCTTAAAATAGTGTTTTCCTGCACCCTGTTCCTCCCTGTAAGATACTTGTATGTGTCTCTACTATATCCCTCTCCTCCTCTCCTCCAGGGAGTACATGTTCAGTTCCTTCAACCTGTCTTCATAGGACTTGTGATGCAATCCATGCACCATCTTTGTTGCCCTCCTCTGAACCTTCTCTACCCTGTCTATGTCCTTACGGTATGGTCTCCAGAACTGTACACTGTACTCCAGGTGGGGCCTCACTAGTGTCTTGTATAGCGGAATTATGACCTCCTTTTCCTGCTGGTGATGCCCCTGCCTATACATCCCAGCATCCTATTTGCTTTACCTGCTGCCTTGTCACACTGTTTCCTCACTTGAGGTCATCAGAGATGACAACCCCAAGATCCCTTTCCTGCTTGGTGCATGCTATATCCTCACCCCCAACTGATATATTGTGCCAGGGTTTTGTGCCCCATATGCATTATCTTGCACTTCTTTGCATTGAATTTCAACTGCCAAACCCTTGACCATTCTTCAAGTTTCTGCAGGTCGCTTCTCATTCTGTCTACACCCTCTGGTGTGTCTACTCTGTTACAGAGCTTTGTGTCATCAGCTAACAGTGAAATTCTGCCTTCTAGATCCTGCGCAATGTCACTGATGAAAATGTTGAATAGGACCGGTCCCAGCACTGATCCCTGTGGTACCCCACTGGTCACTCTTCCCTCTGTGGAGTGACAGCCATTTACCACCACCCTCTGTGTCCTGCCACCCAGCCAGTTACCTACCCACCACACTACTGTCCTGCCCACATCCATATTCCCCAGTTTGTGTAATAGTCTTCTATGTGGCACAGTGTCAAAGGCCTTGCTGAAGTCCAGATAGGCCATGTCCACTGCCCTCCCCTGATCCACCTCCCTAGTCACCCAGTCAAAAAATTCAATGAGGTTGGTCTGACATGACCTCCCCCTGGTGAAACCATGCTGCCTTGGGTCCTGTAGTCCATTGACAACCAGATGTTCCACCAATCTCTCCTTCAGTAGTGCTTCCATGATCTTCCCCACTACCGAGGTGAGGCTGACTGGTCTGTAGTTCCCTGCTTCCTTTGTTCCCACTTTTGTATAAGGGGACTACATCTGCTGTCCTCCAGTCTTTGGGTACCTCCCTGTTTCCAGTGATCGGCTAAACAGGATAGCCAGAGGTTCAGCCACCCTCTCTTAGTTCTTTGAGGACCCTGGGGTGCACCCGTCTGGCCCCATTGCTTTATCAACTCTTATGACTTCCAGTTCCTTCAGGACCCTTTCTCGTGTAAAGGGACTTGTGTCCATTTCTGCACCATTCTCACCCCTTGTATTCCCTTCAGACCCATTACCCCCCTCTTCCTCAGTAAAGACTGAGCAGAAATACCTGTTCAATATGTCAGCTTTACTTTTGTCATCCTCCACGCGGCTCCCATCCTCCCCGTTCAGTCTCACTATCCCTCCCTTTGTCTTTCTTTTTTTTTTACTTATGTACCTATAAAAGGTATTGTCCCCTCTACCCACTGATTTTGCAATGTGTTCTTCTGTCTGAGCTTTGGCTTCCCTTACTGACCTCCCTGCCTCCCTTTGCTTCTCCTGGTACTTCTCCTATCCCCTTCTGCCTGTGTCTTTTTGTATTGCCTGAATGCAATCTTTTGGCTTTCACTTTCTTTTGCTACCTCTTTGGAAAACCATAATGGTTTCCTCTTCCTTTTCTCTTGCTAACCTGCTTAATGCATAATTCTGTTGTTCTTGTAATCCCATTTTAAATACTGCCCACTGTTCCTCAACCCCTGATTTCTGTCCCATTCCCTTAATGCCTCTTTTAAGTATCTCCCCATTTTCCCAAAGTCTGCCCCCTAAAATCCAGGATCGTGTTTTTGTGTGGTTTGGTTCTGCTCTTTCTGTGATTTCAAACCACAATGACTGGTGGTCACTGTTGCCAGGTGCTCCCCACTGTTACCCCATCACACTGTCCCTGTTTGTGAGCACAAGGTCCAGTATTGCCTTCTGCCGAGTTGGTTCCATGACCAGTTGCTTGAGGAAGGCACCCTGAAGGGAGTCCAGGATAAATCTGCTTCCTAGTTGATGCTGCTGCTGGGATGCTCCAGTCCACGTCTGGAATATTGAAATCTCCAACCAGTACTACCTCACTCTTGTCTGCCATCCTTGGATGGCTAGCATCAACTCCTATCTATTTCTTCCTCCTGGCTGGTGATCTATAGACCACACCTGTGCGGATGGCTGTCCCCATTTTCCTTTCCAGCTTAACCCACAGTATCTCTCCCCCATTTTGTTCCTCCTGGATCTCTGTGGCCCTTATGTCATTTTTCACATACAGTGCCACTCCTCCTCCCTTCCTGCCTGCTCTGTCTCTTCTGAATATGTTGTAGCCAGGTATGGCCATCTCCCAGTCATGGTTATCATTACACCAGGTTTCAGTGATGGCCACAATGCCCAGGTCTGACTGTACCATGACAGCTCCAGATCTTCCATCTTGTTGCTAAGGCTCCTGGCATTTGCACACATGGCTTTCATGATTTGACCTCCTAGACTGCTTCACTGTTCTACTCAGCCCCTTCCTTGGTTGTCATTTATCCCTGGTTCTCCTTGCTGTCTGCCCTTCTGCTGAATTTTGCCCCTTTTCTGCTTATCCACCTCTTGGGCACTAATCTCCATCTTTTGCACACTGCTTTGCTGAGATAGCCACTCCTCTGGTTCACTGGTTCCACTGCTAGCTGTGGGGGGTGAGCAAGTAGGTACCCTCCTAGTAGTAATGTATAGTGACTCTTCTCAGATTTCATATGGGCAAACAAAAGATCTCACTGTGGTCTTAAATGAATGGCCAGACTACCAAATAAAGGGGGCCTGAAAGTACCTGACCTGCTGTTGTACCACTGGGCCTCACAAGTAGTAAATGCCAGTCACTGGAACAAAGTTGGGGCAAATGTTGACCACTCCGAATACAACCCAGATTGGGTAATACTTGAAAGACTGCTCTGCCAGGCTAAAGGAACTGGAATAAAGGCCCTCCTATATTACTTCCCCCATCCCCCTTTAACATAAGCACCACTGGGAAACACCCACAAGATCCTTCAGAAACTGTTAAAACTAACAAAAGCATTTCTATGCCGTACTCTGGACAAACCAGTTCTGCACAAAGGGAACTTCACTGTCAGTAGCAAGTAAATCATCTACCCAGCCTAGAAGAGAGTGAAAGCATTGACTGTCAGAGGTTGTTTGCCAGATGGCTGATTTACTCTTTTGACAACTCTGTGAAACACACAATCTGCCATTAGGAGCAGGATATCAATATCTGCAAATCCAGTACTTCATATGGGCCCATTGGAAAGGACAAACACCCCGAGGGACCTGCGCTCCCTGGGAACTGGAAGCAAATCCCTTCTAGAGATTATATGCTCTATATCACAGTGGTATACAGCCCTGGTGGAGAAAACACATCAAGAAGCCATGGAAATGAAAGAGAGGTGATCCAGAGCAATAGAGCAAGACATCAACTCACGGGATTGGCCTAAAATATGGCACTTCTCAACAGAAGCAACCTCCATAAATAACCTTAAGATGCAACAGTTTAAGATACTGGTGAACCTCTACCATGCTCCCAAAAAATACACAGAATGGGCACCATACCTATGGCAGCCTGCTATAGGTGCAATCCTTCTGCATCTCCTATCGGAATGCCTCTCATCTAGACTTTCTGGTGTGAAATAAAACCAAAGCTCAACTCCCTTCTCAGGCTATCTGACCTTTTTGAACTGAATATATGCACTGTGGGCAAAATGGGTTAATCTTAAGTGGCATCCTATAGACAACATGCTATGGCCTTCATAACTAATATAGCAAAACACCAAGAGCTCGATTCTAAAAGAGCCCTTAGATTGATGCAGTTTGCTGTGGTGAACTCCAGTAGTGTCAGGGACCCTGTGCCCAATTTTGTAAAATCAGGGGTCCCTGCGCCAAACACCTGGGAGTTGCCACAGCTACAGGACTGTGCCAAATATTAGGCGCACCTGCGGAGTTTGATTGAGGGATCCATCAACACTCCTGGCACAAGCCTACACAACCCACAGAGGTGTGGGGGGGGGAGAACCCTGAATAGAAGGTAGGGAAAGGGGGCTGCAGTGAAGGTATCATAGAGCATGAGGGGAGCACAGTGGCAGGTATAGGGAGTGGAGGAGGCACCCAGCAGAGGTGCCATTGGGCCTATAAGACAGCTGAGGGGACTGGGGGGGTGGCATTACAATTCTATTATAACATGGCCGCGGGTGGGAGCAGCCCTGGCACCTGCCCCACGGGACTGTGGGTTTTGTGGAGCAGGTGCCAGTGCTGCTTCCACCTGGGGCCATGTCACAATAGGATTGTGATGCCAGTCCCCTACCTCATCTCCTCAGCTGTCTTATACACCATTTTGCGCCTTGGCCAGGAGCCTTCTTCTCTCCCTATACTTGCCACTGTGCCCCCCTCATGCTCTATGGTACCCTCAGTGCCCCTTCAGGTCCATTTCCTCACCTTTCTGGCCCCACAGCTCACTCACTGCCCTGCCAAGCAGTGGTGCAGGGCACAGGGCACTTAGACCAACTTCTGGATGGTCTAACATGAGCCCCCTCTTATGGCAATGGTGGGGCTTGCAAAATTTCAGAAAAGGGGATGTTTCACCCCTGCCGTAGTGCAAGCCCGTTTGCAACCTGTTGCACTCTGATTTGGGTCACACGGCTGGCACTATGCCAATTTAGTGCAATGTCTCTCCTTTTTGATGAAGACCATGTTCAGAAATAGGGACTGATGCATCTTTTGATGCAAGGTGCCACTTGCATCACTTGTGTTTGACACAGGTACCTTACATCATCCTCTAGGCTTTGAAAATCGAGCCCCAAATTTTAAAACTCTGGCTAGATAAAAGGCCCCCTACATATGCAGAATGGCTTACCGATGTAGTGGAATGCCTCAGACTAGAAAGACTTGCCTACAATCTGAAAAATGCTCAAGAAGCATATCTGAGGAAATCTTGTCATCTAGAAGCCCTGATCACCATCCCAGATGAAGAAGGGTAATGGAGTCCAACAGAAATTCCCCTAGAATCCTCTCATATCTACCAGCTTATTCTCAGTACTAAATACTTACACTTCAACTCCTTTGTCCAGTTGCACCTTTGCACTCATCTAGTTTCTATAAGGACATGACCATCACAAATTATCAGAATAACCTGCTGGCACCTCAGGCCCCACCTGAAAGCATATTTCAATATCAGTGATACCTTATCAGCTAGCTCCATGGTCATTTGTTCTATTATATGCATGTAATATGCTGGTAGTAGAGCCTAGAGATTAGAGTAAAGAGCTGTGAATGAACTTACTAAACCAGAAGATCTGGGGTTGATTCCCACAACCCCCATTTACATACTGTGTGACTCTGAGCAAGTCACTTAACCTACCCAGTGCTTCTGGACTGCCCTCAAAACAGGTACTTGTGCCTAGTGGGCCTTATCCAGTTACCAAAAAAATAAATAAATATTCTTCACCAAAAGCTGAGTAACTACAACTACTTCGTCAGAGAAGCATGCAAACTGCTGGTACATTGCTGGTAGGCCCTGCTTTCCCCTAGCACATTCATCCCTAAAGTTGTAAAGTGTACAAACAGTACTATGAATCTTGGGCACCACAGGAAATTATTCCCTGGGACCCCTTAGATAATGGACTAGCCCCCCACAATGTCCATACTCAGTGGTTGTGGGTTATACAATCAAAACCAAGTCAGTGAGGGCTATAGTAGACATAATGTTTGAAATGTGGCTCTTAACAAATAATGAATTGTATGTTCAAGTTTGACATGTTTAGTCCTGCTTGTAACTCCCTTCCTATGTTAATGTCTGTGATATATTGTTCACTGTATCCTCTGTTTTGTGTAGAAATCTTTGAAATGAAATTTAAGTCTTAAAAAAACGAAGTACATTTTTGTTTATTTTTGTTGTGGGAGACAGCCACATCTGAGGGCCCAGAGTCTTTATTTCCTCTAACCCGTTATCTTTGTGGCAGGCTGCCACTACTCTGCTACTGTACATATATGAAAATACACAACATATACAAACTATACAAGTTCTGTAACAGCAACAAACCTTTGAGAAAGTAGCAGAACTACATTTTGACATCTAGAATGGCAACTATTTGGCAGGTTAAGGGGCCCACACTGCACTAGAGCTATAGTGTTTGTGTCTGATGATGATAAAGAAAAAATACACAAGTGTTTTAACAGCACCAGTGTTTCAGCAACTAACACCACATTGTGGTACCCTGGATGCCAAGAAAGGCAGTCTAAGGGGCATCCTTCCAACTCACTGATACTTTAATATATGTGTCTGATGATAAAGAAGAAAAAATGCACGTCCTTTACTAGCAACTAGTCACTGGGACAACAAACAGTACCACATCATGACAACTGCGGCGACAGCAAACTGGTAGGTTGAGGGCCTAGCATGACACTGCCACTGCAGTGTGTATGTATTTGATAATAATGAAGAAATACAGAAGTGCTTTAATGGCATTTAGCCCTTGGGGCACTTGAAAGTCCTACGCTGCAACAATTAGAATGGCAGCTAACTGGCAGGCTCCCACTAAGCTGCTTTTTTATGTCCATAATGATAATGAAGAAAATATAAAAGTGATTTGGCAGCAAATATGGTATGGTTTCAGAACACAAAGAGGAACCAGTGTCAGCACATGGGGGCAAGGCACTTCTTTTCCCAAAATGAGTCCATGAGGGCTGTATCCCACACAGTTCTCCCTAAAATATAGCTCTTTAGAGGGTTTTTCATTTTAGTAGATTTTTCCCTAAATTGGCTCTGAGGGTTTTTATTCAATGCTTTCCTCCAAATTAGCACTTATGGTACTGTCCCCAGTACACTGTTGGTAGTTACTCTAAGAAAAGGTTTTAGCTGTAACAGAGTAATAAACAGATCCACCTGCAGAGTGAACAGACATGCATGGGTATTTATGTTGGAATTAAATGGAAATGGGTTACAGGGAGAACAGGTTTGACATCAGCAATGTAGGCTAACTAAACCATTATCAAAATTATTACTACTACCTGTGGATGCACTAAGCCAGATTAATTAAACCAGTTTTCAAACAGTTTCCAAAAACAGCTTTCTATCATCAACAAGCAATAAAGATGTTTGCTTATTCAAGCACTTTCCCCTGAAATTCACCCTTAATAGGACTTTTTATGTAACTAAGTTCTCCCATAATTCAGCTGTTTAAACATAAAACATAGAATTTGACAGTAAATAAGGACAGCTTGGCCCATCCAGTATGCCCATTCCTCCCTACCTACACTATTACCACAGACTGTGCCCCATCTACAGATCTTTCTCCCCCTTCCTTTCCACTATGATTCCCTTGTGCTAATGCCATGCATTTTTAAACCCCACCAATTCTTCTCCAAACTTGCTTCTACTTTGATCTTTCTGCAAGCCCCCGTCTCCAGTGTCTATGAGTATGCAAGGTGGAAACATCCACGGGGAGGGGGGGACTCACAGCAGAATCTGCAGAATAATGTACCGGGTTGGCTAGCATTGATAGAGTTCATTTGTGCATGGGTGCAGGCATCTTCAGGTGCTGGGTTGTAATAAACTTGCAGTTAGTTGCCACAAACAATTCATAGCAAATAACTGAAGACCACACAGAAGTACAATTAACCAGGGGGATCTCATTTAATGTCCAAATGAAACACTCCAAGGAGCAAGCAGGTTCACAAACAATTAATGTGCAGACCTGACCATAGGGGTCACAGAATTTGTTAGTGTCTATTTGGCAGATATGGCCCCACTAACTGGTAGCTTTCTTTTGGTCTGGGATAGCCTCAGGGCATAAAGGTGGCTTTACTCTGGGCCAATATGGCCTCCATAAATGCAGGCAGCAGGCAAGAAACTGTTCTTTCCCTCACATCTCTTGGCTTAGTATAATGTTGCTCTTGGACCAAAAATGGCAAGTCAATTCAAGTCGAGGGTATCCTCCCTTTCTAGACTTTTGGCAAAACTTGAGCCTTAGCAAGCGACTTCACCCTAGACATATGGGTGAACGTCACCTCCAGATAGGACATGTTAGACTCCAGGACAGTAGCTGCAAACCCCAGATTCCCTGGACAACTCTTCCTTGCTGACTCCAGGATCACCCCCAGATACTTGGGCATGTCTGTAAGCCATAGATACAACTTTGCCAGCTCCCCTCTGGTCAGTGTCTCTCTCTCTCTCTCTCTCTCTCTCTCTCTCTCTCTCTCTCTCTCTCTATATATATATATATATATATATATATATATATACACACAGCAGGGCAATAGAGCTGAGCCATTTTTGCTGGGCTCCAAATGTCTTCCCTCTCTGATCTCTTTCTCCCTAGCCCATGAATGGCACTTACTCTGCTGGAGGGCCAAATTGGAGTGTCCACCCTGTGGACCAGACTAATGGTCACCACCACATCCACCCACCAAACTGTTTAAATGCCCAACCCTTGAAAAGGCTGTAGTTCCTAGGAGAGCAGAGCAATTGGCCCTGCTCTCCTGCAGTTCTCGCACCAGTCTACCCACCATCCTGCATGGGCTCCCCTACTCCCACCAAATACTCCCTTATGTACCCCCATACACCCGTGGTGGCCTCCTAACCCACAGAAGGCCCCTTCATGTGGCAGAAGGGCTAACCAATTTATTCCCAGCCCAAACAGAACCCAAAGTGTGCAAAATACTGTACACTCACAAAAGGGAGTGGTTACAATTCATGAAAGACAGTGATGTTTACATAAAAGCACTATTATTCTACAGTTTAGTAAAAATCTATAGTTTGACTCAAGTTACCCAACATCAAGTTGACAATGCCCATGGTAATCCTAAGAAATCTAGTTGGTCAACCCCACCCCAAACTTAATGGGTATCTTCAAGGTGAAAACTCTTATATGTAAAAAGGATATAAAAGCACACATTTCCCTTTGTTAATCTTCTGCAGAAATCAAGCAAATAAGTGGAATTAAGCATCTGTTTGATTGTTGATATACAATAGATACATAGATAGATAGATAGATAGATAGATAGATAGATAGATAGATATATAAATAGATATTTTATTGTGGCATGGTTGCACCTCTATAATTTGGGTTCAGTCTTCACTTCTATGTTAAACTCAAAATTTTGCAGTTTTAATAACTTTACAGCCATACAAGTGATTCACATGAAATTTTGCATGTGTCATCAGGAAAGATTTCTTGATGTGGCAAGTTTTGTTCTGATCGGATGTGTGGGTGCAGAGATACAGATTGTTAAACAATTTGAAAATTACCATTGTTGGTGAAATTCTTTGCCACACAACTGCACAAAATGGGTGTGGAATTTTGGTCTGAAATTGTTACTGTATATACTGTAGGTTTGGGGTCACAAATGTGTCTTTTAAAGGTTTGGGGAGAAAATATTAATCTGTTCCAAAGTTATAAAATTGTTAAGGTACATATTATTTCCTATGGGTCCAGTTAGATGTTCTACTCAAAAAAAGGATACTTTATTGCAAATGTGGAAACTTTCTTTGAAAATGTAGAATCCTTTGCTGCAAATGTGGAATCTTTTCATGCCACCTGTGACAACCCACCTCTCCCTCTGGGCTGAAACAGCTTTTAGAGAGGTGTGTGTCCTCGGGTATTCGCTGCCACCAGCCGGACTTTCTTTCCGGCACCTCTTTCAAGTGTACAAACTTGAAAAATCACATGTGCAATTGCACAAGTTAAAGTCTGGTAGTGTGTCTCTTTCAGGTGGCGGATGCTACACAGAGTTTACCTTAGCCAGTGGGAAACCAAATCTTACCTTAGAAAATGACGTCAGAGACACAACTGTTGAGCAAATAAATAGCTTTTACTTAACAGAAAGTGCAATGAGCATTTACAGGAAATGTATTTACAACACAAGAGAATAACACTTATACAGGAAAAGTAAACAAATGTTTTTAAACAACAGATGGCAAAGAAGAAGCTATTACTGAAATATACTATCACTAAACTTACCCTTCCCTGTCCTTACAAGAGACACTGGACCCTGTTCTAACTGCCAGCTCCACGGACATACCAGGTGAGGCTCCAAGCTTATGTTTCCCCAGCTTCCAAAGGCAAGAGAAAGTTCTCTGTCTTACAGAAGCTTATATAGTCTATGGAGACTAGGTCATTCCTATTCTCCCTTAAATGCACCAGCCAACTAACATGTATGTATTTAATTGTCCCAATCAGAGTGAACACCTATTGGTGACCAATTATATTCCTTTTCACCTTAAGTTTATATTTGAATGATCCAATCCATTCAAACTGCCCTGTGTCCGTGTCTGCAAGGTCTATGTGTGTCTGGAGATGTCCACTGAGATTTATGACCCAGCTCTTATCTAGCAGCTAGGAATTCCACAAGCTGGTTGCTGCTGGAGGATTTCAGCCTCAGTGTATTTTTTCCACACTGCTAAAAAATAAGGCATCTACAGAATCAAACCATTAACTCTTTCCTTCCCATTTCTGTCACATCCCCCCAGATAATGAAGGCGTGTCCCTTGGCTACCCCAAGTGACACAGCCGTTCTCATGCAATTACTGAAGTGCCCAAAGTATCCAGCCAGGCCATTAGCCCTGCCTAGATAGCCCATCTGCATTTGCATTTTGTTTGCCACTGCGATGCTGTATGGTCATGTTGTATGCCTGCAGTACCAAACTCCAACGTAGTAGTTTACCATTTTGTCCACTGGACCTATGAAGCCAAATCAGGGGATTATGATCTGTGACCACAGTAAATTCTCTCCCATATAGGTAAGGCTGCAGCTTCTGAAGGGCCCACACTATTCCCAAGCATTCCTTCTCAATTGTGGCGTATGCCTCCTCTCTGGGCAAAAGCCTTCGGCTGAGGTACACAACTGGGTGCTCCTCCCCCTGCTGAGTAACTTGGCTCAGCACAGCCCCCAGCCCATGATCTGAGGCATCCACATGAACCATAAACTTTAAACTATAATTAGGGCTAGCCAATACAGCTGGGCCACTTAAGGCCTTTTTTAGCTCATGAAAAGCAACCTCACAACCTTCTGACCACTTCACTGCATCTGGCTTTCCCTTCTTGGTTAGGTCTGTCAGGGGCTAGCCAGATCGCTATAGCGGGGAACAAACCTTCGGTAGTACCCTGCAGTCCCTAGAAATGCCCTGACCTGTTTCTTTGTGGTAGGAGTAAGCCAGGCCAGGATGGCATCAACCTTGGCAGGCTCCGGACGGATGTGTCCACTACCCACCCGGTGCCCAAGGTAGGATACTTCTGCCATACCTATCTGGCACTTCGCTGCCTTGACTGTCAGACCTGCCTTCTTTAACCTGTGGAACACATCCCGCACATTCTTGATGTGCTCATCCCAGGTCTGGCTGTATATGGCTATATCATCCATATAAGCCAATGCAAACTCACCTACCCCAGACAGAATGCGATCTACAAGCCGTTGAAAGGTTGCAGGTGCATTCTTCATTCCAAATGGCATTACCTTAAATTCATATAAACCAAATGGAGTAACAAATGCTGATCTTTCCCTGGCCGCAGGGGTCAGAGGTACCTGCCAATAGCCCTTGTTAGGTCTATTGTGGTCAAATACTTGGCTCCCCAGTCGCCTCAGGGTCTCATCTGTTCTGGCATGGGATAAGCATCAGACTCTGCAGCTGTTAAGCTTCCCGTAGTCCATGCAGAATCGTGGTGCCATCTCTTTGGGGATCAGTACCACGGTGATGCCCAGGGCCTATAGATTCCTGGATTACCCCCAGTTCCAGCATCTCTTTGAGCTCCTCTTTCACAGTCTGCTTAACCTGCTCAGGTACCCTGTAGGGGGACTGTTTCAGGGGATCCTGGGTCCCTGTATCCACATGGTGCTCTGCCATCGTGGTGTACCCTGGTTTTCCTGTGAACATGTCTTCAAATTCTCTCAGCACACCCCTAATTTCTTGCACCTGGGCTGGTGTCAGCTGTTCTGAGAGGGTAAGGCTGTCCACAGAGGATGCACCCCTGGCCTCCCCAAGTAGGTCCACCAGTGGATCTACCTCAGTTTCCTCCTCTGGAGCACTGCATACAGCGAGGACCATTTCCGCCTGTCATGGTAGGGCTTCAGCATGTTAACATGATACACCTTCGCTTGCATCTCCTGTCCGGGAGCTCTATCATGTAATTGACATCACTAACCTTTTGGACAATGGAGAATGGCCCCTCCCATGCTGCCTGTAACTTATTCTGTCGGACAGGGATGAGTGCCATCACTCGCTGTCCCACCACATTCTCTGGCTCGGGCCCCACGGTCATACCAGACTTTCTGCGCTGTTGTGCAGTGGCCAGGTGCTCCTGAGCAAACCCCATGAGCTCCCTAGAGGGTCCTGAAGTTCAGGACATACTCCACAACAGACTCCCCTTGGGAGGCACGGTCACCCTCCCATTCATCCCGAATCAAATCTAGTGGCCCCCGCATCCTATGACCAAACAGGAGCTCGAAAGGTGAGAACCCTGTGGACTCCTGTGGGACTTCCCTGTATGCAAATCGGAGATGAGGCAAATATTTGTCCCAGTCTCTCTTATGCTGGTCAGCAAAAGTCCTTAGCATGGTCTTAAGGGTTGAATTAAATCGCTCCACTAGACCATTAGCTTGGGGATGGTATGGGGAGGTTTTGAGCTGCTTTACCCCACACTTCTCCACAAACTACTCATTAATCCTGACATAAAATTGGCACCCCGTCTGACAGTATCTCCTGGGAAAGCCCACCCAGCTAAATATTTCCAACAGTGCATCTGCCACTGGTCCTGCCTCAGAGGATGTTAGGGCCACTGCCTCTGGGTATCTAGTGGCATAGTCTACAACTGCCAGGATATACCGCTTGCCAGTGTGACTTGGGGTGCTCAATGGCCCCACTATGTCCACTGCTACCCTCTTGAAGGGTTCATCAATAATGGGCAGGGGCACCAAAGCTGCCTTGGCCTTGTCCCCATTTTCCTACCCGCTGGCACTGTGGACAAGTCCGGCATATTTGCCACATCCTTGCCAATACCAGGCCAGAAGAAATTGTTGGTGGCGCTTTTCATGCACCTCACTCCCAAGTGCCCTGAAAAGGGATATCATGTGCAAGGGCCAAAAGCTGCTGATGGTGAACCTTAGGGACTACCAGCTGCTGGAGTACCTCACCAGCTAGCCCTTCCTCTGTTGTACATTCTCTGTACAACAGCCCATTGTCCCAGTAAATGGACTCTTTACCCCTGAGAATGCTCAGCCCTATGAGCTATTTCCCTCAGTTTTTCCAGGGTAGGGTCAGTTCGCTGTGCAGCACTCAGCTGCCCTCGTCTGACCCTTCCCAGTGCCCCTTCTGAAGGAAGTCCTGTGGGTTCCTCTATTTGTGACTGGGTTCTGGACTGCAGCTTCTAGCCAGCCCCTCCCTTGTGCTGGACACTTCCTCAGCTGCTGAGGGTGTGGCTGGACCACCCAGAGTCAACCCCTCTTCCCCCTCAGAAGCTTGCCCTTGTGCCTGACTACGAGTTACAACACACACCAGTTTTTACTGGGGTCCAAATCCTTCCCCACAATCATACTTACAGGTAGGTCCTCCACAACTCCCACCTCCTTTTCTACATGGCCCCCTTCCCAGCTCAGGAAGACTCTAGCCATTGGTAATGGGACTGGTGGCCCTGTGAATGCCTGAACCTTGGAGTATTTCCCAGGCACGATCTGCTCTGCCCAAATGAGATCTTGCCTTACCAGGGAGATGTTAGCACCTGTGTCCCATAGTCCCTGTGTTACTATTCCATTAACTGTAATGGGACGCAGATTCTCATCAGAGGAGAGTGGTTCTTCAGACTGGACACACCCTACAAACACACCAGTGCCCTTTTGATCACCCCGCCCCCAATATCTCTGCCCCTTAACCAGTTTCTGAGGGCAGTTATATCTCAAGTGTCCCACTTGATTGCAAATATGACATTTCTTGGGACCTATTTCTTGGAGTCCCTTAGAACCAGAGGGCTCTACTTTGGGCTCAGGTGCAGGCTGGTTTCCTTTGGGATGCCCCATGGGATCCCTTATGCCCATGTGCTGCCCCCATGCCATAAGACTTACGTTGTGTGTGTGGCCGCTAGACAGATACTCATCAGCTTCCTGCCACCTCTGTGGAAGAGGCGCATGCCCTGTCTATGAGCCATACACGCATGTCCTCAGGTACAATTTTAAGGAATTGTTCTCTCACCAATACATCTTTAATCAGTTCCACAGTAGTTGCTTTAACCCCCTCCATCCACCTATCAAGGTAAGTATACAGTTTAACCTGCAGTTCTGCATAACTGTCTTCTGGGCTTTTCTTTAACTCCCTAAATTTTCTTCTATAAGCCTCAGGAGTTAATTCAAAACATTTCAACAACACTGTTTTTACTTTATCATAATCAGCATAGTCTTGATTACTCATTTTAGTAAATGCATTCAACGCTCTCCCCGTCAGCAAGGGTGTGCGATAAGTTGACCAGGAAGCCTTATTTAATTGTAATTGATTACATACTCTCTCAAATGACCTTAAAAATAAATCAAGGTCATCTCCTCTTTAAACTGAGGGAACAATTTAGAATTCATTTTGGCTTCATGAGGTAAACTCACTCCACCATTACTCACGGTTTGCTGACTGCGGAGGGTCATCATCTCCTTCTCGTGCTGTTGTCTCTGGAGTTCATGCTGTCGTTCTTTCTCTCTGTCTTCACATTCTTTCTCTCTGTCTGCCAACCTTCTTGCTTCTGCTTCAGCATCCAGTCTTTTCACCTCCAATGCCTTGTCTTGCAGCAATAGCTGCAGTCGCAGTGCCTCAAGCTGATTTGGGGGCCTGCTGCCTCAGTTCCTGACTCACCCCAACGACTGTCTGCTTAGATCATGTGCCAAGAGAGTAGCTATGAGATCTGCCTTTTCTTCTGCTTCAGACTTTCAGGCTGAATCCCTTTTCCTGGCACCTTTCAACAAGCTGTGGCACAGTAAGTGAGTCATACTCCGTGGAGCTCATTCTCTGCTGCTACACTATACTGTGCTATCTAGAAACAACTAAAACTGTTGTACGAATGTATCCTCTTGTATATCCTGTTTTGCAATGCTAAGGTAACTGTTCCACTGGCAAACTCTGTATCAGTTGCTTTCATGATCCGCTATCATCACCCCACCACTGCTAACCAATATGTGACAACCCACCTCTCCCTCTGGGCTGAACAGCTTTTAGAGAGGTGTGTCCTCGGTATTTCGCTGCCACCAGCCGGACTTTCTTTCCGCACCTCTTCAAGTGTACAAACTTGAAAATCACACGCACTGCACAAGTTAAAGTCTGGTAGTGTGTCTCTTACAGGTGGCGGATGCTACAGAGTTTACCTTAGCCAGTGGAAACCAAATCTTACCTTAGAAAATGACGTCAGAGACACAACTGTTGAGCAAATAAATAGCTTTTACTTAACAGAAAGTGCAATGAGCATTTACAGGAAATGTATTTACAACACAAGAGAATAACACTTATACAGGAAAAGTAAACAAATGTTTTAAACAACAGATGGCAAAAGAAGAAGGCTATTACTGAAATATACTATCACTAAACTTACCCTTCCCTGTCCTTACAAGAGACACTGGACCCTGTTCTAACTGCCAGCTCCCACGGACATACCAGGTAGGCTCCAAGTTTATGTGCTTCCACAGCTTCCAAAGGCAAGAGAAAGTTCTCTGTCTTACAGAAGCTATATAGTCTATGGAGACTAGGTCATTCCTATTCTCCCTTAAATGCACCAGCCAACTAACATGTATGTATTTAATTGTCCCAATCAGAGTGAACACCTATTGGTGACCAATTATATTCCCTTTTCACCTTAAGTTTATATTTGAATGATCCAATCCATTCAAACTGCCCTGTGTCCGTGTCTGCAAGGTCTGTGTGTGTCTGGAGATGTCCACTCGAGATTTATGACCCAGCTCTTATCTAGCAGCTAGGAATTCCACAAGCTGGCTGCTGCTGGAGGATTTCAGCCTCAGTGTATTTTTTCCACACTGCTAAAAAAATAAGGCATCTACAGAATCCAAACCATTAACTCTTTCCTTCCCATTTCTGTCACACCACCACCATCTTATTGTCAATAGCAGTGAGAACAAAATTAAATAACTTAAAAAATACACAGGTTTAGTAGACATTAGCAGTTGTCTTTATCTAATCAGGACACATACAATCTGATTCTGTAGTTAGTTTTTTGATAAGTCACTTAGAAATATATTTATTTTTTTTTAACATGCAGCAATCCTTTTTTTGCAAACCATGGAAAAAAAAGCCACAGAACAGGATCCTTTTTCGCAATTTGCAAAAAAGGATTTTATCTTACTACAAATTGAAAAAAAGGAATCACAAAATAGGATCCTTTTTTTTTCCCAATTTGCAAAAACAGAATTTTCTTTTTCTGCAAATCGTGAAAAAGGAACCACAGAAAATGATTCTTTTTTGCAATTTTCGAGAAAAGAATTGGAAGACAGCTATTTCTTTGCCACTCCATAGTTCACAAATGGTTGTTGATTTTGGTCTGAAATTTTCAGGGTACAAAGGGTTTGCCCCACAGATGTGCCTTTTCCTAGTCTGGTGAAAATATATTACTTTGCTGAGGGTTCTGCAGCTTTAAATTTTGATTTGTTTCCTATAGGATAACATTGTAATGTGAGGTTTACAGAGTTATTTCTTTGTTACTATGCTGTGAAGAAATGGTTTTCAATTTTGCTCTGAAATTTTCAGGGTACAAAGGCCTTGTGCCACCGGTATTCCTTTTGCTCATTTTGTGAAAATACATTAATTTGGTGTCTAGTTACAGCACACAGATTCCACATTTTGCTATGTTTTCTATTGAATAACATTAAAATCTGAGGTGTTTTTTTTTCTACAGCACGCTACGGAATGGCAGTGCAGGGCCTGCACTCTTACAGGGAAATAAGGATACAATTACAATCTCTCAAAAATTATGGATGGATGGGGGCCCTGCACTTCCACAAATAATACTACAATTAAACTATCACAAAGAGCAAGGAAATTCTTGGCAAAAAAACATCATTAATGCATCAGTTAAGGTTCTTGGTGTTGTCCACGTAATGCTCACCCCTTTCTCGTATACTGTAGCAGCTTATTTACTCAGGGAATGGTAAGAACATTAGGGCTAACAACCCCAAGGCACACCCTCCAAGCCTGTTGCTGCATGCAGAGTGGGGGTGAGGTGTTGGGGTTGGAAACCCTAATGCCACATTTCCAGACTTTTGTCACTGGAACCCTAACTGATGCATTAACAAAGTATTTTTGCCAAGAATATGAATATATATGTAGCAAGTTAAAGCATAATAAGATAAAAGACACAAGTTAACAATTGAAAAGAAGTGTTCTTACAGAGAGAGTGATAAATAACTGCACCTGGACTGACAACAAGTGGGTCACTACACCACCCATCTCTGTGGCCACAATGAACACTGTCTGAGTATTAGTATACTATGTCCCAGTAGCAAAGATGCCAGCTACTCATCACATTAATGCTACTGTATTTACAGTGGTCAAAAGCAAAATTACAACTGTAGTTCCACAGGATGCAGATCAAAATTCAATGGCAATGTTAAAGATTTAGCAGAGAGTTTTGCCATTTGGCTAACAATTTCAAGTAAAAGTTAGCCAAAATGCTACATTGCTTACATAGCTGAAACACTCTCTGGCATTACCCCCCACCCCAACAATTATACAAACAGCATTTCCAGAACCACAACAATTATATGACTCTGTATTAAGCTAGGATAAACACTTTTACCATTGCTGAAAGTCCATACCTGTGTCAGTGAAGTTACTTTGTTATCATAAGGGAATTGAGGAGGGTCTTCCACCACCTGGAAGTCAAAATAGACAGTCTTGTATGTGAAGGTGGAGAACTTGTTGCAGAAGCAGAACTTGTAGGTTCCATTTTGCAATGTGGTGAATTTGAAGCTGTCATAGTGCTTCTTCATCTCTGTGTACAGAACAATCCCATCAGGATCTTCCAGCCTGCAGTCTGCATTGTGGGGGCATGTGTGATTTTGTATTTCTTTGAAACTTGGCTTCCCGGCTAAATGCTCTTTGGGGTAACCATTGCCTCAGTGCTTGCACACAGAGGTTCTTTGTCTTTTACATTGTAATGACCACCAGTGATCACTTCCCTTACTTAACCTCTAAGAGGTATTTTTAATACAATACAATTTTCACAATTAGCCCATTGAAGGGCTTCTAATTTAAAGGGACACTGTCAGCTTTGTAGTATAATTTCTGATCATATGTGACCAGCAACAGACTAGCAACAGACTTAGCAAACTAACTGCTTTGAATGCCCTAACATATCACATAATGCTATATTATTACTGAATAACTCATTTTTTCATATCAAGTTGTGACCAACTGGACCGCTCAACTTCTGCTGCTGGTAGAATATCTACTTTGGGACCACACATCTACTGTATAATGGTGCCATAACCATCTCAAACCTTATGCCTAAAGGCTTTAAAATTGCATACAGGATCTCAACTCAGTTTTTCAAACTTTTTTATTTGCACTGTAATGCTCACTTTCATTACAGAACTGTATCTTCTTGTTCAGAATCAGCTACTCTTTCAATTAACATCCTTTGTTCAATTTGCCTGGAAAAATTTTAAAGACTTCAAGCATGAGTTTAGAGATACTGACAGCACCATTATAGATGAGCATTCCTGGAGTAGATATGCTTCCAGAGGCTGAAATTGGGTGGCCCACTCGGCGTGAACTTGGTATGAAAAAATGGGTGAAATGGTAATAAAACAGCGTTCTTTGATATGTTGGAGCATTCAGACAAGTTAGTTTACTACGTCTGTTGCTAGAGGTGAACTGGTCACACATGACCACAAATTACACTACAAAGCTGATAGTGTTCATCTACCTAGGGTATCTACCACAGAAATGAGCCCTTAATGGGTTTTAGCAGTTGAACATGTAGCACATTCCACATCCCATGGCACTGTCACAAATCAATCTTTTTTGTCTGTCACAATAAATGAGCATTTTTCTTTGACTCTCACCCAAATCATAATGAAGCTGTGACAGGCTCCAGTTCAGTTCTCAACTTGTAAACTGGCCCTTGAGAGCAGGCAGGCAGCCTATCACACTTCCCCATTACCTCCTGTAACAAGAAGCAGGCCCAACAATGGATAAAACTATGCAGAAAATGGCATAATGTAATTGGCTTGTGCCTTCATTATTGTATCATTGTGTCAGAGGATAAAGGTGAGAAAGAGTTGTCAAGTTGATGTATGCACCCCAGACCAAGTGCTTCAATGCTCATTCCATTATATCCTCATCAGTCCGCCTAACTACTGTCATCTCTCATCCATCAACAGAACAGGACCCAAGCTATTCAGTAAATGCTGCAATGTATGGTACAACATGGAGGAGACAGTGCAGTTTTTTTGCAGCACTTAGGCCAGTAACAGATCAGTCCAGCCCAATCACAACCTGGTTCTGACTCAGCTACCCGAAGTCTCTGACCCAGTCCAATGCATACCCACATAAACCAGCAATTACATATAAATGTATACCTGACCTCAAATCAAACCACAAGAAAACAACAGCAGAGATCAATACAAGCCCCCCAAAATCATTACAATCTTCATCACAGAGGCGACAGTGCACTTTCTTTGTTGCAGACAGGTCAGAAACAGATCAGGCCAGTACCAGCCTGGTTCTGGCTCACCCATAGCCCAGTTCTGGACTATAAATCAAGCTGGGCATTAGCCAGCTAGCCCAAATTTCTGACTTGCTGACTGCATCTCCCTGACCAGAAATCAAATATGAATGGACACTGACTAGACTCAAGATCAAGCCCCAAACAAATGGTAGCAGCAGAGGTCAAGGAAAGGAAAGAACAAAGCATGTTTCAAGCAACTGAATGTGTAGAAAGACAGAGGATTGACAGGTGTGGAACAAACTGCTTTTTACAAGAAAATACCTGTTTTTAATAAATTTTCCACTTGTTTCTCAGTTTATCAATTTTATAAGCACAATAAAACACTCACGGGTGTAGGCTATTATGTGCTAAACATACTTGCAGTTGCTGGAGGCAGTTGGTGAAGTGCATCATGCCTCACAACACAGCTGGGCATGTGGTTATCACATATTATACAATGGCAAGAACATTTCTTGCTCTCTGATTGGTCAGTGCCCACCTTCACCAGTGATGTTATTTGACCAAAACACACAGTATGAAGGTCCAGCACCAAAAGGACTTCAGGGGAAATAAATCACTGTGTCTCTACATCTTGAAGCCTCCCCCAATTCCTGCCACCTCCATGTCACAGTGAATCACCACTCCATCCTCAAATTTCATTTTATTTCCGTTACCCCATCTTCAATCAAAACTGCAACTTCTTCCTGAAACAGACGCTGCTTGCGGCTTTGTCATTCTCATGTACAGACAACTAAAATATCAACTTCTTCCAAAAACTGCCACTGTGTGCAGCTTTGTCACCCTCTCAGTGGCCTTGAGAGATGCTCACTCTGTGCCACCTTGTTCATCCATAAAGCCAGACACAGCAGTGAATATTAACTAACTGCATTTTGCCTTGAAATGGCATGTTTTAAATGTTGCTACCAATTATTTTTCTCACAAATTATAGCGAGTGAGCCATGCAACACTAAATCATGCCCTATAACCAGAAGTGTCTATCCATGCTAGTCAAGTCCCTTGCAGATTGTGATCCTCGTTTTTTTTTTTTTTTTACGTTTTGTTTTTACCAGGAGAGACACACTAGGCTGAAAGCTGGTTTACAGGTGCAACCTGGGAGCACAAAGAAGCTAAGTTACTTGCTCAGGGTCACACAGTATGCAAGTGAGGGCTGTAGGATTCAAACCCAGATCTCTGGGTTTGCAGCTCAGAGCCTTAAAGCACAGCACTATACTGCCTCCTCTCATTTGGGTCCCTGTAAATGTAAATCTCCATTAAACATTAACTTCTTCAAGTACAAGGCAGACAGCAGGACTGAGGGAATTATCAAAAACAACCCACAGAGACAGATTCGAGGGAGGGTGGAAAACTGAATGGCTAAGAAGACAGTCACAGGACATAAACCCACTACACTAAACCACCATCTAATGGGCAGATGGAAAACAGTAACTTTTTTAAACAAGTATGCTTACACTGCTTAAACTCACCTACAAAAATGTTTTATTTTAATTTTTTTATTTTTTTGTTTAAGGGAGCCATTGTATAGTATCAATAATGCATTCCATGGTGTGTGCCTAGGTGAGATAACTTCACGTCTTTGGTGTAGGATGCACTCAACCTGCACTCACATGCCCAACCACCTGAGGTATGATGTTATCCCAGCACAACACACACCCTGTTGTGCATTATTGCTTTATTTAATGACAGATATCTATTGTAAGCAATTAGAACAGAGGAATACTGTCATTTAACACTCCACAAACTACTGCAATCACATTTTAGACATGCCCACAGTAGGTTAGCCACATTTTAGAGAAGCTTACAGTAGGTTATCCATTTAGTCAACAGAAAAAGGGAGGAAAGGCACATTCCACTTTAAATACCACAGATCTTTTAAAATCCAGGGTTCAAAATTCCTAGTACTGTAATAGCAATAACATTCTATAGTGTATGGTGGAAAGCTGTTAACCTTAGGAAATCGTAATTTCCTAGAGTTGTTAACCTATCGATGTGATGTAGAAATGTTGTTAATCTATCGATGCTATGTCACATCGATAGGTTAACAACAGGGCGCACCTTTTTTTACACTCGGGAACACAGGAACACGGCGGCGCTGAGTGTGTTAGGATTCTTCTTCCTCGCTGCTCACGGTGAGTTATCATTATTGAGCGGGTTCAGCGGCTGAAAGTGGGGTTCAGCAGAGGGAGGGGTGGATGGGATGGCAGTGGCACCAGTGTACTCGGCCACTGCAGCTTCTGGCTGAGATGCTATAGACACGCACCTGCCTCATATCCCGGTCCCTTCGTGTGGAAGTTTGGGTGCAGAATAACGGTCCTTGGCTATTCCCAGACAGCTGAGACAAGTCTCCTAGCAGAACGGGGGTGGCGAGGGGACTGGGACACGGGGGAAAGCCAGAATAATAAAAAGGGAGTTGGTCTTGGTAATTGCAATAAAATGCCCAGTTAGCCCTTAAGCTTTGAAATTTCTGTGCTCCTAGTACTGGAAGATGTGTTTCTGTTTCACGTATAATGGTTTTTACAGCTGCACAAGATGAGGTGGAGGAGAGAGCTTTGCTGTAATTTCTGTGGGGGAACCTTAAGCAGTTCGGCAGTTAGCAATGGAGCTCTCATTCGCATCCAAGTTATAATCTATTATTTCTTACAAAAATGAAGAGGCTCGCTGGTAGTGGGAATAGACGTTGTGGAGGGAAGGGGCTGTTTGTTACCATTGTAACTTACTGTTCATAGTCACCCAGAATCTATCCCATTTTGTATAAAAGAACCCTATCAGAACCTTTTTTTCTTGTTTTTAGTTATGTAGCTTGTATAGTGTAGGAAAGTTCAGCAGAGGAGGTCAGTGCTTCATGTCATGACCCTATCTCTCGGTGAGCGGCATCCCTAGTTAGATATTTGAAATCACGTGTTGTTTTTGTGATACCCGATGCCCATACACTATAAAAGACAAAGTATGGGCATCGATGAATAACCAAGCTAAGCTATCTTCTCCTAGCTCCCTTGGCAACTATGGTAAACCTCTCAAGCTGCGCTCTCGAGGTTTACCTGGTTGCCAAGGGATTTACTTGAAGCTAGCATAGCTTGGTTATTCATCGATGCCCATACTTTATCCTCTATGTTAACCGGAGTATACATGGTAAAACAAATGATTTCTGCAGTTAATTAAATGACTCAGCCTTCAGCCTCAGTATTTAATCACCCACATAAACTGATTATTCCTTTGTATACACCGGTTAACTGAATGTTATCACTTTCAAGGATACCTAAACAACATTTTGACAACAAACTATTCAAAAATCTTACTCAGTAGGTGACTAAAGGAAAGGCTGCTGTATTCATTAATGCTAATACTACATTTATATAATTTACCTAAATGTGGTTCCAGAGCATTTGAAAATTGTAAAATCAGCCTTGCAATTTCAAAAAAAAACTCTTACCTGCTTCCTCAAATGGCCACCAAATGTGTTAATAGATGACATAATTGGGGCCAAAGTCAGAGAGATATATGACTATCTATAGTGCTAAGTAGTTATTTTTTCCCTCTTTATAGAATTGTTTCACCCAAATAGTCAAAACCACGTGCATTATTTTGTATAATACACATGTTAGGCTATGGTTCTGTTCATTTTGTTTGCTTTAACATGCAAAAATTGTGTTTTAATCCAACTGACTTTGTCTGTAGCAAACCACAGTGCAGTACAAATATTGAATAACCTGGTGGTCTAGAGGTTATGGTGGATCCAGAATGCTACAATGGGGGTGCTGGGGTGTTGTGCATACTTAATATGCACTTTTTAACATTGTTGTTAAACTTTTATATATTCTGCTATTATTCTTTTTTTGTACATTTTTGACAGAACCTACAAATGTAATCCATAGTTTGAATGTAAACATTTGTACAATCAATAAATCAGACTTTTTCAACAAAGTAAAATGCAGCAGCAAGCAAGTACATTACAATGTGGGAGGAGGGGTTGCAGCCACACCCTCCATCACCCACTAGATCCACCACTTTTTTGTAGCAAAGTTCATGTGCAATCCAATGTTAGAGTTCGTACTTTCTCGAAAATCAAATATATGCTTGTCTTGACTTCTTTTTCCATGGGAAATACTAATAATAATAAGAATCAGCATTTATATGGTGCTTTTCATACACACTGTATCCCAAAGTGCTTTACTAGCAATGCTAGACTGGTAGTGAAGTGACAATGTGTAGCGGCAGCCATTTCACACATTAGTACCCACACACAGCCTTGGACAATTGTATGAACTGATATTATGGGAAGGGGAATGTTGGCCTGAATGGTGGGGTCAGGTAGTGATCATGGTGCTGGCAGCCCCACATCTTATATCTCATAGTGATCTGCTCATACTTCTCCCCTTCTGTCTCCCCCTTCCCTGAATATAGCAGTACCTTGCAGAAGTGGCCTCCTCAGTCCCCATCTGGTATCCATTCTTTACTACTCCTCCTCACACCAAAAACTGGTGAGCTCATCACCCTTCTGCATCATGAATGCAGGTAGTGCAGTCCCCGGGTTTTTTGACATATTAAAAATAAACAGATCTTTCCAGTAAGTCAGGCTCATAGCAGCAGGGAACAAGGAGAATGATGGGTTTTCCTAGCCTTAAAAGATCTAGGCTTCCTCTGATTAGGCACTATTAATTGATGGGTGTGTGCATCACTATGCATGCCATTTAATAGTGCCTAATCATAGGTGGCTTATATCTTATTATGGGTAGGAAAGTCTATGTTTCCCCTTGTGCCCTACTGCTATCAGCCTGGCTTACCAGAAGATCATGTTTATTAATAATATGTAAAAATAATATGGGAGACTATACTAACCGCATTCATGATGTGGAAGGGTAGTGAGCACACCAGTTTGTGGTGTGGGGAGCAGGTGAGAAGAATGAATACCAGAGAAGGACTGAAGAGGCTATTCCAGCATGGTACAGCTGTATCCAGGTTAGGGGAAGACAGGAAGGGGACACTGAGCAGATCAATGTGAGATCTAAGATGTGGGACTGCCAGCACCGTGAGCACTACCTGACTGTGGATGACAGCAGCCAGCGATGGCAAATACTCAGAGTGGTAGGGCTGCACCTAAACTGTTACTTGAAATCAGTGTAGGAAGATTACCCTCGGGTGGGGGATGTTGATGTTTGTTAGGACGGTATTGAGGGAGTTATGTATAGCTCATTCAAGATTTGAACTGGTGGTAACCAGTCAACTCACATTGTGGAGTAGAGCACAGAAAAGTGCCGGAGAAGAATTGCTGGGAACTGTCTTTTGGGGTTCTGCAGATCACAGGTAAAGGAGTAGACTGACCCTGGAATTCGGGTGGATTTGCTCAAAATATTAGAATGCCTCTCCTGCTAATAATATTGTTATCCATTTTAAGTGTAGCCCTTATGGGGGCTTTAACAGCAGTTTTTCTGATGGGTCATGATGCTTATTGCTTGGCCCTCCAAGAATACCTAGTTGTTGGTTAGTGTGGCGAGGGAAAAAAAACAGAAGAGTGGAACTGTACATACCACCTTCACTGTGCAGAAGGATGGTGATTCATTCAATGTTTACTGTGGGAGCAGAAGTCAAACATTGAGAAAGTGGACTGGAGAGTGATTTGGGAGATATTTTTTAACAGTGCCAGCTGATGATGCGTATCAGTATACAGTAGGTGTGCACAACTCTCTGAGGTACAAGATTACAATCTGAGGTATCATAATTCTCTTCATGAGACCGCAAGCTCATATGTGGCCCCAGGCTGTACTAAGGACAGAGAATGTATGGTGGGGTGTTCACCAGAAGGCAGACTAGGTGCAGGGGGTTCACATGGAAAAAGAAAGCCTTATTTGTGGATTAACATGCAAGCACGAGCTTTGGAATGGAACCAGACCAGTACTTTGCTGTGTGAACCTGAGCAAGTCACTAAACTTTCTTGTGCTCCCAGGCCACACCTATAAACAAGCTTTCATCTTAGTGTGTCTCTCCTGGTTAACATAAAACAAAAGTCAGGGCATCACATAACCACTAGATCATCAGGTATTTGAAGTATTGTACTGTACTGCGATTTGCCAAAGAGAAAGTCAGCTGGAGTGCAAAACATTTTCAGCAAGTTAAAGTAAACAAAATGAACAAAATCATAGCCTAACATGTGTACTGATCAAAATAATCCATGAGTTAACATGGTGGTGTTCATTCTGGTACAACAATTCAAAACAAAAAGGGAATAAAGAACTAGTTATCACAATAGGAAGATATGTGGGTCTCTGTTTTTGTCTCCAATGATGTCATCATGACTCATCACTTAACACACTTGGCAGACATCTTAGGGAGAAACCAAGGCTGCTTTTTGAAAGTGAAAGGTTGATGTTTACATTTTCCAAAAGCTATTAAACTGCATTTATGTTATTTACATAAATGCAGTTTTAGCATAAATGTAAACAGCAGCCTTTACTTTACCTTGCAATGAAGCCAGATTTTGGAATTTGCGGTTTTAGAAAACTGCTTGTTTAGGTACCCTTTAATTATCCCACACCCTGCTGTGTCTTATTGCTTTCTTAGCACCCCTTTATGTGATCAGGTTTTGACCAATGAGGAGGCAGAATTGGTCAGACTTCATTCTATAATCATGATTAATATTATTACTACAACTCATCTATATAAAGTCAAAACTCATTGCAAAAAAAACACACAACAAATCAACAGTTATATTGTGCTAATACATTTAAGCCTATTCAGATTCATTGAACCCATTTGTTTAAAGGGAACATACTGTTTTTAGAAATAAGGTTTATATGTTGTGATTTGTTGTAGCACTAGAAGTAGTACTGCTGTTTCTATGGCACCCTTCCCCTGAGGCTCAGAGAACCTTATAAAATAACAAAAACACACATAGCTCAAAGTGAGAATCACATTAAAATGTAAGAATCTGATAAAATTCTTCATAAAATAATTAAATAAATAAACAGCTAAATGGCATCAGAAAAAAAATCCAGGTCATCACATTGAAAGAACTTCTGGTGTTGTCGAAGGCATCTTTAAAGAGGAATGCTTTTAGGCCTTTTTTAAAGGCTTCAGCTAATAGGCCCTCTTTCAGTAGCCTAGGCAAAGAATTACACAGCAGTGGACTAGCCACTACAAATGCAAAATTCCCTGAAGATTTTAGTGTTGCCCTAAGCACCACTAAGAGGCCTTCCTCAGTGGAGTAGGGAGGACAAGAGGACTGGTAAGTCCTCAGGAGTTTAGACAGATAGACTGGGCCCGATCAGTGTTGGATGTTTGTTAATGTTATCATTGATTTGATCATTATTTATCTATATACTTAATCAACCCAAACCCTGCTGTGTCTTAATGTGTTCTTAGCACTCCTTTCTGTGATCATGTTTTTGACCGATGAGGAGGCAGAATTGGTCAGACTTCATTCTAATTATTTCAAATGTATTATGTCTTTATTCTGTCTTTTATGTAACTATTTTACATGTATTATGTCTTTTATACTGTTTGTACTATACGGTTGCAATTAAAAAAGAGATTTTTTCTTCAGTTTGATCACAATAAACTGACAGATTGCTTGCTTGGTTATAGTTTAGTAAACCAGACTTAAAAGTGATACATCACTTCACCGGCAGACAGTGAAGTTCGCACAGGAGTTACATGGCATGACATAAAAAGGCCTGTCAGCAACCTGGCCACAGCATTCAGCACTAGTTACAGGCATCTCAGGGTACCATCACTGACCCTGAGGTACAGAGCATTACAGTAATCAAGCCTAGATGTCACAAATACATTTACCAGCGTTACCCCGTCCCGGGGGGGGGGGTTAGGGATTTAATCCAGCTGATTTTAAAAGCTACTCCAGACTATGGTTGACACCTGAGCCTCTAGAATCAAACCTTCATCCGGAATGACCCCTAGCGTTTTCACCTTGGCAGTGTCCCCCAGCCTAGAGGACCCAACCCAATGCTCTGTCACCTTGGTGGCAGCCTTAGCAACCCCCAAATGACCCAAACAGACCAGCAGTACCTTAATGTTTTCTGCGTTAAATCTCTGCCAGCTAGATGCTATTGCTATTGAGGCATAGGTCAGGAAAGATAGGCAGTCCAGGAGAAGTTATAACATTTGCAAATAGTGTTGTATTTATTTATTTATTTAAGAGTTTTACCAGGAAGGCATGCTGAGCAGAGACCACTAGATTCCAGATGAGTCCTGGGGAAAGGGAAGCAGGAGTATATATAACACAATAAACATGCAGGAAAATAAAGTACAGTAACAGATACACAAGGCAGCTACAGTACAATTTGCTACAGAGCCGATATCCCCAAATGGTTACACAGTAGATGGATGACCAGAGTAACAAGTAGAGGAGTAAGCACTGCAATACTTACTAGAGACTAAAAGGAGCCTAACAATACGTTTACGTATACTACCTATTTAGCGATACAACTGGGGGCCATATGGCCATATGGTAACAGGTGGATGGGAGCGGTAAGAAGGGAACGAGCTAGGTACATATGCAGGTGGGGGAGAAATGTGCCTTGAGGAGATGGTTTAGTTGCTGGGTGCTGTCTATGTGCCTATTGTCAGCCAGCAAAGAGTTCCACAGTTTGGGCATTCGGAAGCTGAAAGCAGCTTGTCCTTTAGATGAGGACACGTATGGTACATAAAGGACCTGGACTCTGAGTTCCTGAGTGCATATGCAGTTGGGGGCTGGACAGAGAGGACCGACTTGAGGTATGATGGAAGAGACTGAGCCCAGAATTTAGCTGTAACCCTTGCAAAGTGGGCCTGTCTGCGGTCCTGTAGTGACGTCAGGTCAAGTGACTTGTAGAGGATACAGTGGTGTGTCGAGGGTGGGCAGTCCAGGGAAAAATGGCAGAAGGAATAGGAGAGGGGATCTAGTCTGGTTAAAGTTGACTTTGAGGCTGTGCTGTAGACTACATCCCTGTAGTCAAAAATCAGGAGGATCATTTTCTGTATGATTGCTTTGCAGACAGGTAAAGGTAGGCAGACCCTGTTGTGATATACAGTGCCCAGTTTGGGATGAAGTTTTTTGTGCTTTGAATTGATATGAACAGAAAAGTCGAGGTGCTGGTCTAGCTATACCCCGAGGTATCTGAAGGAGGTGCAATCCTCCAGGGAGGACCCGTCGGTAGTGTGGAAAGTGGGGGCTGAGGAGAGAAGGGAGAGTCATTGCCATGTCCTGAAAGTTAGTGAGATAGTTTTCTTTGGATTGAGAAAAAGCTGGTTTGTATGAAGCCAAAGCTGAACAGCACTGAAATCATCCTGGAGTCTATATGCTGTATCAGAGGTGGAGGGACCTGATGCAGAAATTACCGTGTCATCAGCGTACATGTGGATGAGTGAGTGTGTGTAAGCTGAGGGCAGATATTTTAGAAAAATGGAGAACAGTAATGGGCCAAGGACCAAGCCTTGAGGGATCCCGAATGTGACAGGGAGAGGGACAGAGGTGCAAGAGCCTATTTTTACTGCTTGTGACCTGCCTGTTATATAGGATTGGAATCAGCTGGTGTCTGTTCCTGATAGACCGGCACGGGAGAATTTGGACAACAAAAGGGCATGGGAGACAGCATCAAAGGCTTTGGCAAGGTTGATGAAGATGGCTGAGGTGGTGTGCCCTTGTTCCATACCAGTGAGGATTGCATCTGTGAGCCTTAGGAGTGAGGTGATGGTGGAGTGTGACTTCTTTAATCCAGACTGGTATGGTGTGAAGAAAGAGGAGGAGTCGAGAAAGGGGGCAAGTTGGGAGAGTATAAGGTGCTCCTGTAGTTTAGCTAAGATGGGGAGTAGGGATATAGAGCGGTAGTTTCCTGGTGAGGAGGAGTCTCTGCCTTTAGGGAGGGGGATGACAGTGGCACACTTCCAGTCAGATGGGATTTCAGCAAATGAGAAGGAGAGATTGATTTGATCGGCCAGTGGTACGATGATAGCAGGGGCAGATAGGAGGAGCATTTTTGAGTCCAGCCCTGAGGGGCATTTACCTTTAGAAGGGTTGAGAGCCTGCAGGGCTTTAAACACTTTGGTGGGAGTAACCAGGTGAAAGGTGAAACTTGAGGTTGAGGGGGTGGGTGGACAGGTAGGGGGCGAGCTAGAGGGCTGGGGGGAAGGGACGATGCACAGTTGGTAAAAAAGGTTTTGAAAACTGAGGCCACTGCATCTGGCTCAGTGACGATGGAGCATTCTACATTTAGGGATGGCGTGGGAGGTTGGCTAGGGGGGAGAAAAGTGAGTGGATTGTTTTCCAGAATTTAGCTGGGTGATTAATATTGGTGTAGAAAGAGGCCTTGAAGTAGTTTGCTTTGGCCTTACTTAGAAGCGTAGTGCAGGAGTTACGGAGTGCTCGGTAAAGGTGGTGAGCCACCAGGGAGCCAGTAGTCTTATATGATTTCCAGGCCTGATCCCTGGCATGAAGCTGGTCTATGATATTAGCTGTGACCCAGTGCAGGTGGGCACCCCTTACTCTTGACCTTCTAAGTGGTGCATAGTAGTCCCAGATGGCTAGAAATCTGGACTTGAACAGTTCTAGGGCAGTGTTGATGTTTGGTACTTGTCGGATGCAGGAATAGTCAACATATGCTAGGTCATTTAAGAGTGCACCAAGGTTGAGTGATTTGAATGATCTGGTGAGCAGCATTCATGGGGGGTGCTTTGGGCTGATATCTTTTTCTTACCATGTAGATCATGTGGTGGTCGCTTAAAGAGTCTGGGAGGTGTCCAGCTACAAGTATTCGATGGGAGTGGGAAGTGAGGGCCCAGTCTAAAATGGAGTGGTTCTGAGATTGTGATTTAAGCATGTAGGTACAGATATCTGTTGTGCCAAGTTTAGGGCATTTACCTGGCTGCATAGCTTAGAGTTAGCAGTGGAGAGCCAGTTGGAATTGAAGTCCCCAAGGATGTGTAGCTTGCCCCCTGTTGTGAGTGACTTTTGGGTTCCCAGGTGGTCCAGTGCTGTGGGCATGGGGTATCTGGGGCACAGTACAACCAGGCTATATATACTGGAGTTGTGTGCAGTAATGTGGTTTTGATTAGTAGGGGGTCAATGGATGGCATGGACAGGGGGAGCTGGATAGGGGTGAACTGGTGGTGAGATGAGATGAACATGGCAATGCCTCCCTCTCTTTTTTTACCCTGGCAGTCATGTTGAATGATGGTGTAGCCCGGGATTGCTATTTCTGCGTCCAGGTTGTGGGGCTTGAGCCAGGTTTTGGTAATTATCAGAACATCTGGGCATAGTGTTAGTGCAGTTGGCTGCAGTTTGGTGAGCTTGTTGAGTGGGCTGCACATGTTCAGGTGAATTATCTTTAAACCCCTTGGTAATTTGAGTGATGGGGAGGGGTTGAGGGATTCAGGGTTTAGCTCAACATCCCCTGCTAATAGGAGCAGTTAATAGCCGTCTTGTTTTTAGCATGATCCATTAAGACTTGCGGCAGGCATAAAGTTGCTGGGAGGCTTGCAGAGATAAACAAGTTGGGGATATTTTTAATGCTGTCAATCCTGTATAGAAGGAGAGTGGCAGGATGGAAGCCCCTGTAACCCAACTGGTCAGGAGGCTTTGAGAAGGTTTCCTGATGTAGGAGGTAGCATGGGGGGGAGCGGCTTCTTTGGCCATAGAGCAGTGGACAGACTGTAACACTGGGTAGGAGGAGGGTGGGAGGGAGAGTAGAAGTGAAAGCAGGCATAGTAAGAAGAGAGACTGTGGAAACATGTTTTAGATTGCTGGGTTACTGACAAAGATTATTTGAGTTTAGGGTGATCTCTAGTGGCTCAGTTTTAGATTGCTGGGTTTTGTAGGTGATGTGAGTAAGGGAGGCCTCTAGTGGTTCAGTCAAATAATCTGCTAATGAGAAAGTTGACTGATTGGCTAAAAATGGCACGTGAGCCACACTATAAAACACTGAGCTCATCTAGGGTGGTGGAGGGTGGGGCAGCCAGTGCGCAGCACCGGCAGGGACAATCAAATGCTGAGGACTGTTGCTGGGGAAGTTAAAGCTGCAGCATGGCAATGGTGTACCTGAGTGCTCCAAGGATGATTCTGGGTTATGGCTTGTCTTGGGAAGGGCACACCCACAGGTCCTCATGACCACCGAGTGCACTGAGGAGGAAAGCAGAACAACTTTTATAATGCCAGGTAGGTGGGGATAAGGAGCACAGCATCTTAAAATACAGTAGTTTAAATGGAACCTCCTAATTCGAACTAAGGACCCTGGAATGTAGTTCGATCTAAGAATGAGGCAATAATGTGCTTCAGCTTGCAAATAAGTATTCAGTTGCTAGTACAATATTATCTCTACTGTAAATTGGAACTAAGTGGGTGGGATTAAAGTACTGTGACTAACAAATAAGTAATTTAATCTCTGCTATTACTTCGAACTAAGAGGGTGGTATTAAATTACTGCAGCTAATAAATAAGTAATTCAGTGGCTAAGCAAATATTTACTCTGTGGCCCGGATATTCAAACTGCGCCAGGCTGTGGCACAAGCCTGGGTGCAGCTCAACTTTGTTGTGCAGGGGTGTGGCCTGGGCGATATTCAATGGAGCTGCACTATGGTGCAGCAGCTTTGAATATCGCACCCTGGCCACCCCCACTGTGCATGGCGCAGTGGCACTGTGCCAGCACAAGTGGCCAGAGTGGAGCATGGAGATGCCCTAGCACAAGTGCCATTGCGCCATGCACAGCACCTGTGATATTCAAAAGGGGACATGCAAATGGGGCCATAATTTATGCAAGGCACACATGGGGCCATTTGCATGTCATTATGGCCCCATTTGCACCCCATTAGCACGCAGGTGTGCCGATCCCCGACGACTTGTGCCTGGCACCCTGCCAGGCAGCAGCCTTCGGGGACCGATGCCCCCTGCAGCCTGATCGCGGGCATTTGTTTAAAAAAGAATCCTCGTCTAATATCCCTGGTGGTCCAGTGGACCTAGTGCTGCCCGATCACAGGCATCTGGTTAAATAAACCCCCCGTCCTATATCTCTGGTGGTCCAGTGGACCACTATGTTCCCAATCGCGGGAATTTGTTTACAAATAAAAACCTCGTCCAATATCCCTGGTGATCCAGTGGACCACTATGTGCCTGATCACAGTATTTGTCTGCATGTAACAGCTTGTCTAATACCCTGGTGGTCCAGTGGATCGATCACTAGCCTGATCGTGCATCTGTGTAATCCTCTTCGGTGGTCCAGTGGACTCTTCGTTTCATCGCTGGCATTCTAGTACAACAAAATTACGATACTTGCGGTCTAGTGTACCCTCCCACCTGCTCACTGGAGCCCCACTGCCCCGCTGCCCCCGGTCAGCCGGTGGTGGTGGCAACTCCACCCACCTGCCAGTCGTTTCATCGACTGACAGTCGGTGAGATGCCTATTGGTTCACAGCGCAGAGCTGACGGGCGCGCGCAGCTCTACCATATTACACAGTCCAGATATGCAGATTTCATTCACATATCTGGACTGTGTAGTGGTATGGGGCACGCCCATTGGCTCATGCTGTGAACCAATGGGCATGCAGCCCTACTGAGCTGTCAGTCGGCAGGTGGTGGGGTGGCAGGCAGGTGGGGTGCTGCCACCCGCAGCTGACCAGGGGAGAGGGCAGTGGGCTCAGTGGGTGGGTGGGGAGGGGGTACACTAGACCACCAGGGTAATAGGTCATTTTGTATGTTTTACAGATGCCCACGATTATGGCGGTGCAGTCCACTGGACCACCAGGGATATTGGCAGGGGGGGATTTACACAGATGCCCGCGATCAGGCAGCGATCGGTCCACTGGACCACCAGGGATATTGGACGAGGCTTTTATTTGCAGACAAATGGTTGCAATCAGGCACATAGTGGTCCATTGGACCGCCAGGGATATTGGACGAGGCTTTTATTTGCAGACAAATGCCCATGATTGGGCACTTAGTGGTCCACTGGACCACCTGGAATATAGGACTGGGAGGGGGTTTATTTAACCAGATGCCTGCGATCGAGCAGCACTCAGTCCACTGGACCACCAGGGATATTGGAGGGGGGGTTTATGTACACAGATGCCCATGATGGGGTATGGGGGCGCTGCCAGGTGCGGCGGGAACTCAGGTGGCCACCCACAGGTGGCAGCTGCCTTGTTGCGCCCTTCAATTTGGCAGCTCACCTGTGGGTGGCCATCATTTGTTCCTTTTTTTTTTGGCTTAAATTTGTGCAGGCGCAAGTAGGTGTTGCGCATGCATGGCTCTGCACATCCTGGGCTCAATATCGGGCTGTGCAGGTTATGCATAGGCACGCCCCCAGCTGTGTCTGTATATATTACTGATGCGCTTCTGGCGCATCGGGATTTGTGCTGCACACTTTTCCTTTTGAATATCACAATCAAAGACCAGTGGTTGTGTATTGTAAACACTGCTACGCTTCATGCACAACCCTTTGAATATCTGGGCCTGTGGCTAAAATACAATTTAGGGGGGTGAAACACTGTAGTACAAATACATTCACAGTGGATAAAGCAATTTTATCACTGAGTCACACAGCCCTACAGGCTATAGGTAGTTGTTTTTAGCAATTAAAGCCCCCAGCAAATAGCACCAAAAACACCGTGGAAAGGTTTAAATAAATTAAAGCTCCCTTCCAAAGTGCTTAAAACTTAGGAATAGAGTGTAACCTGGGGCAAAATAAACTATATAAGTAGTTTGGCCGACTGCTTGTGGTGTGTCTTGAAATGGTGCCAGAGTTAAAAGTCTGTTGTTCCTCAAATGCCGAAGACTGTCGCTGGAGAAGTTAAAGCTGCAGCATGGCAATGGCGTACCTGAGTGCTCCGAGGATGATTCTGGGTTCTAGCTTATCTTGGGGGAGCGCAGACCCATGGGCCCTCACGACCACCAAGTGCACTGAGTGCTCCGAGGATGATTTTGGGTTCTGGCTTGTCTTAACAATAAAATAAAACAAAATTAGAATTGTACTGGACAGCTCTTCACACAGGCAGTACAATTGTAGAAAGTCATATATTTGAGAGTTTTTATTTTAATTTAAATCTCAATCTAAATAAAATATTGCTTTATTTTTATAAGATGTCTTTTCCTGGCAGTTTAAACTCTACATCTTGATGTTGTAAGTTACATCTTCTGTTTCTCATAAAAGGTACTTGAACATTGTCAGTTTCTTTGCTGAGGTCAGCCTGAAGAACACATGTAGAGCTGGTCTTTTGTTCACTATTCTGTAAGCAAGCTCGTGGAGGTAAAAATGCATCTCAAGGTCAACCTCCTGTATTACAGATTATTTTTTTTTTAAATCCAAATGGCTTTTTGCAATCATTTAAAAAATGTAAGTACATCCATTTGCAAACCAAGAGATCCCAGTAATTTTTAACCACAGAGAGAGCGACAAAGGGAGACAGAATAGAAGCAGTAACTGAAGGAAGGGAGATAACAGGGGAAAATTGTGGGACCATCGTAGTGGCCAGTTCCTAGGAGCCACAAGAAAATGCGATTGTGCAATCAGACAGGCAAAAGACAGAGAAGTGGTAGAATAGGAGAGAACAAAAAGATCCTTGCTTTTAACTCTTTCTGCATAACAAATGGTCAGGGTCTTACCCATCCCTGCTATGAACACCCCTCTTGAAAAGTGAAACTGTTTTTCTTTTCTTTAAAAAAGCAGGTTTCCAAAACACTTTTTTTTATTACATTACCTTTTAACAGCTTTAGTTTTTTACATATGCTGTATCCCTTTTTGATAACACCTCTTACAGCAAACATTTCAGTTAAGCACATACATTTTTTTGGCCTCTGAATTCTCAATTCCTGAGCCATATCTTGACAGAAAATCAGCCATGGCATTCTCTTTTCCGCATTTCTGCATCACTTTGAATTGAAATGGTTGTAGTGCCAGGTACCACCTTGTGATTCTCTGAATTGTATCCTTCATTTGATTAAGCCACCAGAGATGATTGTGATCTAAATATAAAGTCAGCTCCAAGCAGATAAAACTTCAGGAACTCTATTGCCCATTTTTCAGTCAGGCATTCTTTTTCAATAGTGGAGTGCTTTTTGTCTCTGGCATGCAGTTTCCTACTGATATTCCATATAGGAAGTTCTTTCCCATCTATATTCTGATTCAGGACCACATCTAGGCCTACCTCTGATGCAGCTATCTGTAACATAATGTGTTTCAAAAAGTCTAGACTTCTTAAAACAAGGGCTGCACATAATGCAGCCTTGACATCCTGAAAAGTCTCATCACACTGTGGGGACCATTTCACATTATATGGGTACTGTTTTATCATGAGTTCAGAGAGGGGAGTAGCTAACTGAGCAAAGCTGGGAGCAAATCTCCAGTAGCAGCCAACCAGACCTAAAAATGACCTGACATTTTTGTTTTAGGGACAGTAATGTTAGCTACTGCTTCTATCTTGGACATCTCTGTTTTTACTTCTCCATTTCCCAAAATATATCCCAAACATCTGATTTCCTGCATGCCTAATTTGCACTTGGTACGATTAATGGTCAGACCTGCATTTTTGATAGACAGGATAACTGCTGGAAGGTACTCCAGGTGGCTTTTCTAGTCTGGACTGTACACCACAGCATCATCCAGTTAAGTAATGCAATAACCAGTGTGCTGGGCTAGAATTACATCCATACACTGTTGGAATGTGGTGGGTGCACCATGTAAACCAAAAGGCATGGTGGTGAATTGATAGAATCCAACTGGAGTGGAAAATGTAGTTTTTCTCTGGGTCTTTAGCTAGGGGAATTTGCCAGTAACCCTTGGAGAGATGGAGGTTACTAATGTACTTGGCACTTACCAATCTGTCCACCAATTGCCTATCCTGGCCATAGGATAGCTGTCAAATCTGGACACTTGATTACATTTCTTAAAATCAAGGCAGATTTATATACTCCCTTCTTTTTAATTTATAGTCACCATTAGTTATGATCAAGCACAACTCGATTCTTCAATGATGCCCAGTTCTTTCATTTTTTGCATTTTCTCAATCATATCTACTCCTAACCACTCTGGTAATCTGTATGTCTTCTGTCTAGTAGGGTGAACATTCTCTGTCTTTATTATGTGCTTCAAGTGCTTGACCTCATATGCTTGGCTTGGTGCTGTGGTAAAAGTACTTTTAAATGTCTTTACCAAGTTACAAATTTCTGTGGTTTATTCTGTGGCTAAGGAAATATTCACCTTTACAACACCAGAAGTTGCAATTTGTTTCAGTCTGCCATAAACTATATCAATAGCTTCTCTAGCAGTTTCTGGTACTATTAACAAAGCAACCTTTGGTGTTTTTCAACCCATTTCATCAAGCGGTTAGCATGTTATTATCTTGGTAGAATTTTTTCAAGGGTTTCTATCTCATAGTTAACTATATAAGTATATCAAAACACTTTATAAGGCCCTTGCCACTTCATTAGCAGTTTGTTTTCACAGTGGGTAATGGTAACAAGAATGTTTTACCTGGCTCACAAACTTTTACTTTTATCCCATGGTCATAATATGCCTTCTGCTGTTTTGGAGCTTCTTCCTGATTACTGTGGGCAATTTCAACATATTTTGCTGGTTTCTTTCTTAGTGCACACATATAAGATGTAATAGATTCCTTCTGAGTGTGGTTATCTTTCACTGTTTCTTTTATCACTTCTAGTGGCTCTCTAGATTGCATGCCATACAATATTTCAAATGGTGAAAAACCTGTTGATGTTTGTTGCACTTCTCTGTAAGCAAAAAAGCAGGTAAGGTAAGTATTGGTCCTAATCTTTCCCTTCACCTTTCTCAAACCCTTTTAACATACATTTTAGGGTTTGATTAAAATAGGCAACAATGATGCCTGTCTGAGGGTGACAAGAGGAGGCTCTTATGGTAGTGATACCTAGTAGTCGGTACAGCTCCTTTCGCAAGGCATCACCAAAATTACTACCCTGATCAGTAATAATATCTTTAGGTATGCTCATAATGCAGAAAATTTTGACAAGTTCTGTTGCCACTTTTGGGACTGTGACAGTAAGCTTTGGAATTGCCTTTCTGTATCGAGTAACATAGTCACATACAACCAAAATGAATCAATTGCCCTTTTAACTTGGTCATATGGGCCAAACACATCCACTGCAATTTTCTCAAAAGGTACATCTATCAAGGGTATTGGCACCAGAGGCATCTTGTCTCTTTTAGTCACTGAGGCTACTTTCTTACATTCAACACAAGAAATGAAATAAGTAGCAATATCCTCTTGAATCCAGGTCAGTAAAATCTGTACAACAATCTGGTTCAGGTACAGCCCCTTCCCAAGTGACCAGTCATAAGACTATCATGTGCTATTTGTAACAACTCACTTTTGTTCGTCTTTGGTATGACCAATTGTTCTATCTGTTCCTGCATTTAAGGATTAACCCAGACATTCTACAGCAGTCCATTACATTTTTTAAACATTGGTTCACCCTGTTTTTGTTTTATTCCCAGTTGTTTAAAATAACCTTGGAGAGAAATATTGCTAGTTTGCTCAGAAACAAAATCACAACTGGTTATCAGTTTAATTTTAGCATTTTCATATATACCCTTATGTCCATCATTCTTTTGCTGCCACTGTAGGTGCTTGCTTACTTGCTTGTGTCTGGCATTGTGGTTGGAGCTTACTACACGCATCTATGCCTGAGGAGAAGTCACAGATTGGTGGATTGCTCTGCTGGTTTTATTTCTTTAAAAGGTATGCCATCTATGTTAAGTAGCATGCAGTCTTACTAGGCCATCTTATTGTGAGCCCCGGCCAGGTCCACACTACTTCTCATTTCTCCTTGTGTGTTGTTACAGAACTCTGCGGTTCCCCTGTTAATGGCAGCAGAGTGGAAAACAACCAAGGAGACACTGTTCAGGCTGGCGATGAAGAAGAAGTCTCAGCCCCGAAAAAAAACATTGTGAGAAAATTCTTGAGCACTAGTGACTGATTGTTGGACCCTGCAACTGTACCTTCACAAAAAAGGGATGTGTAAAGTGCATAGCCCTAAAGTATCTAAAGTGTTTACCTGTCTGTTGTTTCCCGTTTGTTTGTTTGTAGTACACTGTTGAAAAGGTTCAACTAGCCATTTTGTTGCCTCGACTGATATCTCCTTTACAATATTTACAATATCCTTGTTAAAGAATCCCTAGGTTTTGGTTTTAGCTGTGGAACTATGCTTTTAAAACATTTTCTTTTACTATTATTTTATATTTCCCAGGGGTCGTAGATCATGTGTCTCTCAATGAGCAGTAGAAAGCCTGCATTCACCACCAAGGTATAAAGACTCACGCATGGCATTTTCTCTCAGATGCAATAACAACTTCTGAAGGGGCGACACTGGTCTGTTTTGTCTGTAACTTACCATTCCTTTTTATTGTCAAAAAGCACTATGAAAAACATTACGATATAGTGATACACTGGTATCCTAGCTGTGCATGCAAAGATTAAAGAAGGAATTTTGAAGGATTTTTTCTCGATACTTCTCACACTTCTCCGAGAGTAAGTTATTTCTTTTAAATCAAAGGATTAAAAGCTGGGGTTTCATAGGCTTAGGAATCCTGTGGTTCTGATGTTTAGAGACACTAAAGTAATAATTTAAGAACCAGAGATTAAAAGACAGTCTATGAGAACATTTTATTCTGACCTTGTTTCTTTTTTTTTCTTTATTATCAGTGACTGGGTGCTTGGTGTCTGGATATTCAAGGTGCAATTTTACTACACTGCTGGGGCTCTTCTAGATCCTTAGTTGGTCTTCCTGAATCAAGAACTCTGGGATATATATTTGTGACCTCGTCTACGTGACCTACGCACTTGTGTTTGGCCTTGTGCTTGGCCTGGTGATTGTAAAAGGCTGAAAAGGATTGCAAAAGATTGCAAAAATCCCATGGTGCTTATAGTAAACTGTTGCGAATTCATAAAACCACCTGTGTTTGTTGACTTAACTGGGATCTCTGCTACTCTTGCTCTTCTACTGTTTACATCTCTCCCTTGGAGGACTGGAGGTCTATATTTTTGACTACATACTCAGAACTAGACCCAAACGCTACAATCGAGAATTAATATTTCAGACGGCAAGTCAACATCTTAAAGAAATCTCTTGTAGAGACTGAATACTGGTATTGATGTTAAGAATCTTTGATGATTATTTTTTTGGAGTCTGTATAATTTATCAGAGTTTTTTTGGAATATATAAAAAATCTCAGAAGTAATTAATCTAATTAAGGAGCTCGGTTTGATTTATGTTAGCTATTTTAGCTGAACATGTCTTTTTATTTGTGTCAGTAACATCAGAGTAATTTAAGTTAATTTAACTTTCCTTTTCACCAAGAATTTAATGTACATCGATTGCACAGCACATAAACATATAAGTGCACATTTCCTGCTTTTACAAGCTTCTGAACTACAGGTCCTCTGGTGTATAGGTACTTTTCCATAAATTTGTTATTACCTTTGGGTTGTTTTTTTTTTTTTTGGATAACATCCTGGATAGATACCTACATAGAAACATATAATTTGATGGCAGATAAGGACCACTTGGCCCACCCAGTCTTCCCATTTCCTTACCTAATGGATAAGCTGCAGATCCTAGTTGACCAACAGCCTACTTTTTCCTACCCCCACCCACTAGAATTGCCTTATGACTGTCCCGTGCATTCTTGAAATCCACCAGTTTTTGACTCCACAATCTCCTCAAGAAAGCTGTTCCATGCATCCACAACCCTCTCTGTGAAAATATTCTTCCTTATATTATCTCTGAGGCACCCACTTCAGTCTTCAAATTGTGCCCATTTGTTCTTGCACAATTCTTTTTCTGAAATATGTTACCCTCTTGGACTTTGTTGATTCCCTTGAGGTACTTGAAAGTTTGTATCATATCTCCCCTCTCCCTCCTTTCCTTGAGCTACTTAAAATTTATTTTAACATCTTAACAAGTGATACACTTACTCGTACTTACACTGCATTTATCTTGCACCTTATATGTAATTTGTTGTGTAAATAAATTGGCAGCACTTTGGAGCACTTTAGATCTGATTGTATGATTGTGCTGTGCCAGTTTTAAAGTTGTTTTTTTACTGATTTTGAAACTTTATGCTCTAGACTTATATAACATATGTCATTATTCTTTCCATGTGATACCTATTTGAATCTGTTTGTTTATATATAATCCACTCATTTAACATGTGAAAGTAGAAAGGAGTTAGTTAAAAAACCTATTGGGATCTTACAACCAAAAGACAAAAAAAGATGCAAAAATTGCTATGTTTACTCACAAGAGTTAGCACTATTGTCTTCTACCCCAAAGGCCCAATACAGCCTCTTCATCATACAGCTTGTGTTAAATCCCACAGCTTCCACTTGCATACTGTGTGACCCTGAGCAAGTCGCTTAACTTCCCTGTGCTCCCAAGTCACACCTGTAAAAAAGCTTTCAGCTTAGTGTGCTAATCCTGGTTAAACAAATGAAAAAAAGTGGAAGTGACACTCAATTATAGACAGTCTCCTCCCCCTCCCCTTTTAAATCTTCCTTCAGCCTTCCATTCATCTACTTCTTTAGAGCAACCTCAGCAGGGGGACACTGAGCTAGAAAGAACTTTTTTTAAAACACATGCAGACTATATCAAATGTTTTTACTGGAAGATGAGTTACAGGATCTTAATTACCCAGATACACACACACACACATATATATATATATATATATATATATATACATATATATTATAGTAGCACGGTAGTGCCACTATAGTTAGGGTTGAGGAGCCATTTACATGTTAAACCCAAAATATTGCACCTTAATAACTTTGCAACCATTTGACAGATTTGCATGAAATTTAGAATACTTGATCAATACTCATGTGCCTTGGGACGTGCCAAGTTTTGTACCAGTTGCATATACAGCTGTGGATTTATTAAGCATGATCTGCAAGCGCATTTACACTTTTCTGGAATTTTACAGTCGCTGTACAGGGCGCACAGTTTGTGCGACTGGTCCAAAATCTTCAGAGAACATGTGGCCAGGGCCTCCGATGTGCCTTTTGAAGATTTCATGAAAAAATATTAAACGGTTCAAAAGTTATTCAAAAACCAAGTTCCCATTATAAGTCAATAGGAAAAGTTAACAAAAAGTTCAACAGTGTCACAAATGCAGTTTTTACCTTCGCTAATGGCCCTTTTACTGTTGCAAATTCACCATTTTGTTTTCAGTTGGTGATCAGAAAAATGCTTGGCATTTAAAATTGGGACCCTCTAGCAACCTAATTATTTTTTGTATTCACCCTGAGGATGCTAGCCATGTCTTTATTTTGGGGAAAAACACCCCAGAAATATGTTTTCCAAATTTCTGGAAAAAGTACTTTCACAAAGTACTGTCACACTTGCGACACTGTCGAATTAATTTGTGAAAGCTTTCGCAAACTTTGACAGTACTTTTCTAGGCTGTGGGAAAATTACAGCAATTCTTTGGCACCCTGCTACAAAAGAATAGTTTGGTGTATTGGCCTGAAATTTGGAGGTTACGCAGCCGACATCTGACAGATGTGCCTTTTAGTATTTTGTTGAAAAAATATTACACGGCGGCAAAGTTACGGCACTCCAAAGTTGACACTTTTTTCCATAGGATAACATTACGGTGTCCGACGCATTACAGGAATCATTTGGTGCCCAGCAGCAAAATAACGGTTTGGTCGTTTGGGCTGAAATTTGGAGGGAACACAGCCAACATCCCACAGATGTGCATTTTTGTGGTTTGGTGAAAAAATATTACAGGGAGCCAAAGTTCTTGCACTCCAAACATCACTTTTCTTCCCATAGGATAACATTACAGCATTCGCAGCGCCTTTCAGGGCCCATATCTTGGAAACGGTGCGAGATACGGACTTTTCTTCAGAAAAATGCTTAGCCCCCTAAAAGTATAAAACTAGCCAGGAAAGTCATAAATCATATGACTTTTACATTTTTTTTCTGCGTCATACGGTTCCTGAGATATAAGCAATTTAGTATTCCAACTCCTCATTTTCTGCTCCGAGAACAATTATTATGCATATATTCTTTGTACTCACTGTCTTTCTTTATGCAGCTTTTGGGGAAACCAGCCCGTGCACTTACAATACTATGACCATTACCATTTTCACTTGTGGTTCCGTTCCCATTTCATTACCGTTCACATCTACGCTACCATGTGCGTTACCCTTTGCATTTTCATTTGCACTTGCTTTTGCGTTGTTTTTAACATTTATGTCTGCACTACTGTTTCTCTTTCTGTTTCACTTTGCGTCACCATGCGCATTTCTATTTCCATTTGTGGACACATTTTTACTATGTGACAAGACATCATGTGGCAGGAGAGCGGAGTCCTTTAAATTCACTATTTCTCGTTATCATTCTCAAAAAGAAGGGAAATTAGAGGCAAAAAATGCATTAGTTAGGGTTGTTCCACACCGACAAAAGTGAGGACATTCAGTGTTAGGGTTGAAAGCCCCCCTTGGCCCCCCTGCCCACACCCCCAACTGGCATTGGGGTGTGCATTAGTGCACTCTATCGGGAAAGAAGACCTCAACAATGTTCTGAGGAAATTTTACGCGGAAACAATAGTGAGCTATCAGATAAATGATTTATTTACACAAGTGCTGTTTGACCTCAGGTAACCTCACAAGTGGCGTAAGCCATGAGTGAGATGTCAGAGGTCAAACAGCACGAGTGCCAGATAAATAATTTATCCAACAGCTCACCAATGTATATTTCATTTATGCAGTAGGGATGCTTTGTGACAGTGCAGGGACATTTGCTTTTGATTGTTTATCTTTTTTTGTATATGTTTGTCAAAAAAGTGAAAGAAATAGCATTTTCTGCTCTTTTTTGCTAATTATAAAACAATCTGTAAGGTATCTATAAATGAAATACTACTCATTTTGTAGATAATTTTGTGCTGCAAAACTTTCAAGCTCATAGCACTATGCTATCTTTTTTTCATTTTAAAGTTATTTGCATTTGAATATAGTTAGTACTGGTACTGAGGCTGAACATTCTAAATGAGTTCCGGAGTGATTGTGACCTATCTACTATGTATATAAATCTGTGATGATGTGTCTACTATGGCCCAGATATTCAAACTGCTCCTAAAATGTGTGCGCAACAGCAGGAGCAAGCACAATTAAATTGCGCATATGTGCAACAGACGCAATATTCAAACAGGGAGCAAAACAAATTGCGCAAGCAGCCAACATCTGAATATCACACAAACTGCGCCATAGTGCAACCAGGAAGGGGAAGCTGAGCAGAAAGGTTGCGCTATAGCGCAACAAGGCCAGCCCAGCTGAGCAGTCCAGAGGTGCCATAGTGCAAGCAGAGCCCCTCCCAGCAGAGCAATGGAACTGCACAACCAGGAGGCAGGCTGGGGCCCACCGCCATCCATGCCACACATGGACACAGGAACACACTGCAGAACCAACAAGACACCTGCACACCCCCAAGCACAGCATCACTGGAGGTGGGACGGATGATCTACTGGCCCATGGGGACAAGCCAACAAAGCACAGCAGGGCCATGATGCCCCAGCACAACCACTGGCAGGCTGAGACTGCCACACACAGGGGGTTGACAACCACAGTGCACATCAGCCCCCCGTATGCACAGCACACCCTGCACCGTGACCCCAAGACACCACCCATGTGCAGTGACTGGCACTGCAGGAAACACCATGCATCCCCCCCGGCACACGTCAACCTCTTGTAGCAGAGAACCATACAAGCCAGACCCAACCTGTGCACCCAGCAGTGGGTGGCAGCAGATGGCAAGACCAACAGAAAGTCACTGCCACACTGGAGACACCTCCCCATGCACACACACACACACACACACACACACACACCCAGGACCATACCACCCGAGATGGCATGCACACCACTGCAACTGAGCAACCATAGCCAGCTGCAAATCAGAGACCAACACAGTATTCATATCAAAATATATATATTAGAAAAATGTAAAGTACAAAATGAACAACAACAAAACTATTTACAAGAGGGGTAGGGGTACAAAGGTAGGGGTGGGAAAGGGCAGGGATGAACAACTTGGAGAGGGAAGGCAGGGTGGGAGGATGGGTGAAGTGGGAAGGGAAGCGCCTAAGGCCTAGCAGGCTGGTCGCCCGCTGCCTGGTGCCGCCTTGCTTGGCTGTGCCTTCTCCGTAGCCCATGGCGCCTGTATATCCTGGAGGATGGTCCGTTTTCCATGGACACCGGTCAGCTGTTGCAGTGCCCGCTCAATTCTAGTGGAGCACAATGAGGCCTAGGAAAGGGAACACAGTAAATGGCTGTGACTGCCACAACCCTGAACACCACCCAACCTGCAAGCCATATAGCCCAATGTCCCGCACCTGTGATGGTATGCACTCACCCACAGTGACCATGCACATGGCAAGCCCAACCAGGTGGCACCAGCTATGTGCACCACTGCACACACACACTGCCCATGTCCATCACAGCACAAACAAGGCTGTCAAGTGACGTGGCAATGTGGTGCGATGCCAGTTCCACAGCCATGTACCCAGTGCATGCATGGACCACCAATGACGCACACACAGATGTGCAGTGACACTGGACAGTGATGAATGTCGCCTGTGTCGTGCATGGTTGTGTTGTGCATGGCTGGTGGTCATGCCAACTCCCTCCAGCATGCATTAGCATCCATGATGTAATGATACTCACACTCCACAAGCAGCTGCTGCTGCTGCTGCTGCTGTGGCCCACCCCTCACAGCACCACCGACCGCCACCGGGGCCCTGCCATGGCCCTCCTCATCCTGTGCCTGCATCCTCTCTGCCCGGCCTGTGGGAGACAAATGTTGAGAAAAAATTCATTGTGACTCCAAAGCAGACTGCCCCCTGCCCCAGTGAGAGTGCCTGCCCACACAGCCAGACCCATGCATCTCACACCTGCACACACTGACAAAGCCAACCATGTCAGAGCCATCACCCATGCACAGCCACCAAAACACACTCACACCCCTATGGAGAATACAGGTGCATAGATGGTACACCCACCTGGCCTAGGCACAACGCCCCTCCTGGCACGTGACCGTAGCCTGTCATGCAACTCTGGCTCCCTCCTGCGGAGGTCACTGTACCTGTGCCGGCACTGCTCGGCAGACTGGCGCCGCCCTGTGACCCCCACCAGGTCATTGGCCACTTGCAGCCAGACCTGGGTTCGAGCCATGGTGAGGGGATCCTCCCCATACAGTGCCCCATAGTGGGGCTCTACCAGGGCCACCAGGTTGACCACCTCCACCAGGCTCCATTGGAGTGCCCTCCTGCGTGCCATTGTTCCAACTTTACAGCAGGCAATATGGCTCCCCGCAGTGCGGCAACCCCATGTGGAAATGTTGCGCAATAGACCACCATAGGTTCCAATCGTGCTGTTAAATGCAAGCGCCGTCGGTTCACATAGCGCTGTCACCAGACAGCAAGATAGGGCTGCAGCATGGCAGCCGAACAGCCAGGGGGCAAAGGTCGGACACCAGGTCAGGGTCTATGACGAAGGCCACGCACAGCGCCATCTGACGCCTACGTATCCCGCGCGACCGACCACCCGCGTGCCAGTGCCACAGTGGACTATTGCTCAGTAGTGCCACAGCACCATATAGTGCCCAGTGCTGTAACGCCACTGGCACAATGGTGGCCATGGCCTGAATTGCCGATCGCGCACAGCACGTCATCAGCACGGCAGACGCCTGCGTAAGCTACCTGGGCATGCGCAATGCAGTGTACCGCATAGTCACAGATCTGCAATATTGGCTCAGCCGGCTCAACCGTACTGCGAAAAGCGCAATGGCTTGATATTCAGCCGACACATGCAAATCATACGATCAGCCACTCAAAGGCGCAGTGGCGCGATTTGCATCTCATTACAGTTGCTCCACTCCTAATTTGCATGCATTGCGCTATAAAAGTGCGACATTGGCTGCGCTGGCCAGATTCGGTTACTGCAGGTGAGAGGTGGGTTGCATGCTGTGGGATGTTCTGGACAATGGGCATGGGATAACGCTGTAGACTGCACAGTGACAGGTGTCCACTTCCACCCATACAGATCGCCATGACCGAGCAGAGCCAAGGTGAGGGTGAGGATGGTGGGCGAAGGAGGAGGAGGCCCAACTTCACCATGGCAGAGACTGAGGCCCTCTTCCAGGCCTACGTGGAGGAGGAGTCATCTACTGAGTGGATGGCGTGGCACCTCAGGCTGCAAGGGGCTGCATGGGAGGGTAGCCTGCAGTGAACTCCTGCACGAAGCCACCAGCGCTCCGTGCAGGAATGCAAAAAGAAGATAGGGACAGACCGCAGGAGGGTGAAGAAGAAGGTGGCAGCCCTCAGGGCGGCACGTGCTGGCACTGGCGGGGGCCAGCCAGCAGTGGTGGAGCTGACCCCAGCTGAGGACTGACTGGCTTGCATCATTGCAGTGCAGTGCTATTGAGGGCATACCAGGAGGTGGATTCCAGACAGGTGGAAGCCCATCACTGCACGGTATGACATGGTGGTGGTGTTGGGGGGAAGGTCGTTCACATGCACTCACATGTCCTCTCTTTCTGTTACAGATCCTGTTCATCTGTAGGGGACAGTGGTGGTGGGTCCAGGCAGTGAGGATGACCTGCTGGACATGGAGGAGGGTCCATCCACCTCTGTCACCAGCCAGCATGCACTGCACCAGCATGCACGCTGGGCTGCCAACTCTGGTGTCAGTGAGTTGGGTGTGGGGGGTGCACAGCCTGTGTCTCAGCAGTCTGGCATGCAAGCATGCCAGCACACTGTGACTGTGGCTGTAGCACCTACCTGCACTATTGATGATGCAAGGACTGCAATGGGCAGTGACATGTGTGTGTCCCATGACGGACACACAGAAGGCCAGCACGTGCCCCTGGGCCTAGCTGGTTCCAACTTGTGTGCCAGCATGTCGGCACAGTCCCAGGCTGTGCCTGTCAGCACCGGTGGGGCAGCACCAGTGGCTGTGCAGGTGGCTGGCACTGTTGCGGCCACAGCAGTGGAATGAGTGGTCCCTGGGACGCAGCGATTGGAGGGGCAGCAGCAGCAGTCACCCACCAGGTCTGGGGGTACAGTGTCCAGCAGTGGCACATGCCCGCCTTCCTTTTGATACGCCCATTCCTGGTCCTGGTGAACAGCGCCCACCCTCAAGGGGTGTTGTGCATCAGGACCTTCCACACCCTGGGGGACAGGATGCCATTGTGGCAGAGTGCCACGGATGAGCACACCCACCTGCTGCGGGGAATCAGTACAGCAGCAAAGGCGGTTGCAACGTCTGTGGAGGCACTGTGTGCGGCTGTGGAGTGGCACAGCAGGGAGTGTGCTCTGGACTGTGCAGAGATGGTCCATATGCGGATGGATGTGACCGCTGCCATTGACAGGCAGACCCAGGCATTGGTCGCTGTCGTGGCTGCAATGGGCACACATGCAGGTGCTCCTGTACCGCGCACCCCACACAGTATGCTCTCCACTCCCCGTTCCCGGCATCATGTGACACCAGGCCTGTCGACACCGGGTTCTGCTGTGGGCATCCCAAGCACCCCTGGTGCAGGCATGTTTGGCATCTACAGACCCCTGCCGGACAAGGTCGCGATCGCGCAGTGGGACCCTGTGTGGTCCATTGGTGCCACCCCGCTGTAGCCCCTGCTCAGCCTGCCAGTGCTGTTGAAGAACGGCAGGGCCACCCACACATCCGCGGTGGCGGTGGGCAGTGCAACATGACTGACCTGTCTCCCAGTGCGGGTCCTGTCTGCTGCTGCCCTGTGTGCACTGTGCGTCATGGTGGGCAGTGCACTGGTGGGTGCCCTGCCCATCACGCCGACATACGGACCACCTGCACACCATCCCAACTGCTGTCCACAGGTGCATGTGCATGATGATGCCTGCATTGTACTGTACACCAAGGTGCAAGGGTGCCCATCATCTGACACACGTGCTTGGACAGTACAGGTGGTGGGTGTGGTCTGTGGATCTGTGTGTTTGCCATGTCTGTTCCTGCTGTGCTGTGCACCTGCCCATGTACGCTTTGTACCTGGTGTGTTTGTGTGTGTGTGTGTGTGTCCATATGACTGTTCGCCCCTCCCTGATGGTGTGTTTGTGTGCCTGGTGCCTTCCACCCCCCTTGCCGTCATGCACCCCTGGTGTGTTACTCTGTGTGCCTGTGGGTTGTGCCAGGACAGTGTTGTTTGCACATGGCCCCTTGACTTACCTGTGTTGTGCATAATGCTCCTCTGTGATGGTGTACCGGTGCAGCTGGGCCTGCCGGATCAGTCGGGGGTCCCGCCGTCCAAGAGGGTCTGCTCATCACCATCAACACCGGCGCCACTGGCATCCCCATCGCTGTCCCCCTCTTCAACCTGTATGGCTATCCCACAGTCATTGGCCATGTTGTGCAGGATACAACAGGCCAGGAATATCCCACAAGCCTTTGAGGGGCTGTACTGTAGGGCACCGCCGGAGGTGTCTAGGCATCGGAAGCGTGCCTTGAGCATCCCAAACACCTGCTCAATGATGTTGCCTGTGGTGGCATGTGCCTCATTATAGCATTGCTGCGATGGAGTCATGGGGCACCGGTACAGTGTGAGCAGCCAGGGATGGAGTGGGTATCCGCTGTCACCTGTGTGGAGATAGTGGAGATCAGTCTCATGTTCAGATCCATATTGCCCATATCCCTGTGTGCCACTACCATGGCACCTGTGGCATTCCCACCCTTGCCCCGAGTTTGCATTTCCTACATGCGTACTCACCCACTAGATGGCCTGTGGGGATGTCCCCACTCTCAAATCAATGGCACAGTGTGGACTGATGCCATATAAAGGCATCATGTGCTCCGCCAGGGTGTGTGGCACAGACATTGATTATACGCCCAGTGGCATCACACACCACCTGGCAGTTGACACTGGGGAAGCCCTTTCTATTCCTGTATGCGGCCCCATCGGGGCCAGGTGGTGTGCAAATGGCCACATGGGTGCAGTCTATGGCCCCTAGCATGCCAGGCATACGTGCTACCCTGTGGAATGCCTGCATGTTTGCTGTATGCTCTGCCGCGGTGCTGGGGAAATGGATGTGCTCCGCAGCATGTGGCAGCAGTGTACTGAGGAATTGGGTGAGGATGCATGACGTGGCCGACTGTGTGATGCCTGTGGTGTCCCCTGTTGGCCTCTGGAAGGTGCCCGTGGTGAGCAGGCAAATGCAGGCTGTCACCTTGGTCTCCACTGACAGAGCATGACTCCGTCGTGAGGGTGCCTGCATCACATCACTGCACAGCTCACAGAGCCGCCTCAGTATTGCCCTGTTCAGGCGGTACCGGCCCACAATCTCTACATCTGTGTACAACTGAAAGCTGATGCGGGCACGGTACTGCCTGTTGGGGGCGTACCACTGATGGGCCCATCCACGGCCACATCCCCCTGCACCTTGCATTCTCACCCCCTCATTACAGCTTCCATGTGGAAGCTGCCACTGTCCATCTTCCTGGCTTGTGCCCCCCCAGCTGATGTTGCTCTGTTACCCCAGCTGTCCTGACTGCTACTTCCACTGCACTGGGCACCCCCCCGCTGGCCTCTGCAGCCTATGGCCCACACTGCTTCCCTTGCCTGCCCTGGCCTGTCACTGTCTGTCTTTCTCTCTCTCTCTTCCCCACTTGGCATCCCTGTGGCGTTCTTACGCCTCTTCCTTGAGCCTTTTTATTTTGGCTCATTTCCGCTGGGGCACAACTTCCGGCTGGTCCGCTGTTGCGCATTGCGCAACTCTTTGGATATCGCATTGCGCTCTTTATGCATGGATCCACCCCCTTTGGTTGCGCATGCCATCATTTGCATTGCGCTGTTGCTCAGCATGTTTTCGGTGGCGCAACTTCCTCCTGCTGAATATCGCAGAATGGCACACTTTTGGACTTGAGCAGGCACAACCCTATTTCGCATGGCGCAACCCTTTTGAATATCCCACCCTATGTGTATAAATGTAACATTCTGAATTTATCTCATAGTAGCTCAGATTTATCACATAGGATTTATGTCCACACCTGTTGCATAAATATATGTGTGTGTGTATATATATATATATATATATATATATATATATAATAAAAAAACAATTAATGCATCAGTTGGGTTATTCTACAGTGACAAAGTGATAGAAATTTGACATTAGTTCCCACCCCTCCCCCACCCCCTGCCCCCCACCAACAGGCATCAGGGTGTGCTGAGAGTCATTGGCTCTAACTCTCACCCCATCCCATGTGCAAACAAGCTCAAGTGGTGCAGAGCAGGAGAATGGGGTGAGAGTTAGGCCAACAACCCAACATTCACCCTGATGCCTGTTGGTGGGGGCAGGGTGGGTGCAAGGGTGGAACCCCAATGTCAAATTTCTCACTTTGTCACTGTAGAATAACCTTACCTGATGCATTAATGAAGTTTTTTGCATTTAATTTCCTTACTTGTTAAGAAAGAATGGAAAAGTAGAAAGTTACACAAGTTGGTGGGGGGCCCCATGCTCCCACCAGTTTGTAAGTGTTGGGCCACATTATACAGCTAATGACTAAAAAGTACATTGACAACAGCACAATCAGCAAGTAAACAAATGTTAATGTAGTAGAACTATACAAAACAGAGTCCTCAAAACATTAATTGCGCCACACAATCTCTCCACAAAAAATAAATTGTCTGACATGTAATCACTGCAGTTCACATCCACAAGACATCATGTTAACACTCTCCAAATTTCAATTGAAAAGACCAAACCGTGTCCGAGATATAACATGTCACAGTTTGAAATTTTCATTCGTCACACTTGCACAGTTCCACACCTGATGACATTTAATGCACACAACAACTGAAAACTACATCCATGACACTAAGGCTAGGTATCCTATCAATTTCAAGGCACCACCACAAACAAAATGCTGACCACAGAAGGTAAACTGCACCACACCATGTCTCCAGCAACATTTTTTTTTTCAACATGTAATCACTGTAATTTATATCCACAGGACATGCCGTCAGCACCCTCCAAATTTCAAGTAAAAAAAAACAAGCCGTTTCCGAGATATTCAATGTTAAACATTGGTACAATTTCCCTATCTATTCCATTATAAAAAATCTGGCGATCTTGTCCTGCCCGCAAGATCAAAGATAGCGATCAAAGAATCTCACGATCAAAGAATTTTCGGGGTTATGATCAAAGAATTTGCAGGCTCATGAACAAAGAAAAAAATGCTATGAATAAAAAAATGTAAGGAAATCTGGCAAACCACGCCATGGTCCAACAGAACGAACCCCCCTGAGAAAAACCCACCCTCATGACTTCCTAGGGCACCCCTGGACTGAGAAGATTTATTTTTTAATCCAGTCATCTCATCCTACCTTCACGATGCATGATAGCGATCAAAGAATCTCCCGATCAAAGAATTTGCAGGGTCACGATCAAAGAAATTGCTCGCTCATGAACAAAGAGCGAAGGACGAGATGGCCAGATTTAAAAAAATGTTTCTCGGTCCAGGGGTGCTCTACAATATTAAATGAGGCTGGATTATGCTCAGAGGGCTTCATACTGCCCCATCTGAATAACAGAGATAATGTATTAAATATCCCTGGTAGTCTAGTGGCTCCCCCATCATAATAAAATATATAATCATGTGTAATGTCCTGGTAGTCTAGTGGCCCCCCAATGTGTATTTTTTGCATCCCTGGTAGTCTAGTGGCCCCCAGATCTGTATGAAATAATATTCATTGTACTTATCCCTGGTAGTCTAGTGGCCCCCTCCATCATAATAAAATAAATAATGATTTCCTATTTCCTGGTAGTCTAGTGGCCCCCAGTCATGCCAGCCCACCCAGCACCCCTTACCCTTCCCCTGCCAGTGACTGGCATAGCCCACCTCTCACCTCCTTGGTCAACCACTGACTGTGTGCATTATGAGCGTTAATGCAAAGATGCACAATCATGATCAAAGAATTTGCAATCTCATGATCAAAGAATTTGCAGACTCATGAACAAAGAATAAAAAATGGCGAAACGTGATTTTTCACTGATTTGAACCAAATCAATGACATGCCTTGATAGAACGAAGTCCCCTATTCAAAACCCACCCTCATTTGTGTCCCTAGTCCACCTCTGAGCCAAGATATTTGTGAAAATAGGTCACAATGCAAGATCGTGTTCAAAGAATATTGAAATCAAAGAATTTGCAGGCTCGTGATCAAAGATTGTTAGCGAGCCACAAACAAAGATTTGAAAAGCTAATAACTCTATTTTTTTACCAATTTGAATGAAACCAAAGGCATGGCTCAATAGATCGGAGCCCCTGAGTAACACCCATCCAACTTTTACTTCAGGAGTGACCCCTGTGCCGAGATATTTCTGTTTTTCCGATTGAAAAACTAAAAACAAAATGGCGGACCTCACGATCAAAGAAGGTTGAAAATTCTCGGGAACAAAGATTCATGCACCGTGAGGCTGCAAATTCTTTGATAGCCAGGTGGGACCAGATAGCCAGATCCCCAGTCTTTGTTCGCAAAACATACATATACATTTTCCCATTGACTTATAATGGGAAATTAAAACTGGCATAACTTTTGAATGCCTTAATATTTTTTCACCAAACAAAAACTGGCATGTTCAGCCACCAAACTCTTTCAAATGAGTCATCTCACAGAGTGGCACACCACACAACAGCCATGCAGAGCCACATCCAAAATCCCAAAGCTGCCTCCAAAAACTGATTATTTTGTATTTTTCAGTGCATCATACACAAAGACTGTATGCCCGACTGAAATGCAATTTGGCAGATCAAGAGATCAACAATGCTCCGCCATATGTACCAAATGTCAGGCAAATCTGTTGAACAGGTCCAAAGTTATTAACATCCAAACTTTTGGCTTCAGTATGTAAGTGACCACTGAACCCTAACTATAGTGGCGGACCGTGCCACTATCATATATATATATATATATATATATATATATATATATATATATATATATATATATATATGGAGGCAGTATAGCACAGTGGTTTAAGGCTCTGAGCTGCAACTCTGGAGACCTGGGTTTGAATCCCACAACCCCAACTTGCATAGGCGTAACATTAACTCTCTTAAATTGGGACTTTGAACAGAAAAATAACACAAAATGTTTGTCCATTTTTGGTATAGACCATTTTGAGGGTGAAAACACACTAATGCTGACTTCATATATCTGTAACTTACTGCCCTTTTGTTTAAATATTGAAATGATCCCTTCTGATTTAGAAGTAGTGACTAGAGTTCACTCAGGAGATTTAGGGACTCAAATTGATATTTTTATAAATCCTGAACTGTGTACTACCATAAAGCAAAACCTGTTCAAGTTAGATAGAACCCAAGTTTATATTGTGGATTTCTGGGAACTTGAAAAGTCTTCTAGTTTGAATAGCAATCCTAAAGATAGCTTGTGACTACCTAAATTAACATGAACTATATTACTTGTCCCAATTTTGAATGAAATATATATAACTGAGGCATCATTGTTAATAGAAGAATATATTTTATTATCCTGGAATATTGCAGGATTGGCCTCAAAAATAGCAGATCCTAATTGGCAGGAATTTTCACAGAAATTCAAAACAATGCTATTCAAGGAAACCTGGGCTTTAGAACAGATCTTGCTAAATGGGTATGAATCTTATTTTGTCCTGCCAGGAAAAAGAAACACTATGGTAGACCAAAAGGGGGTATTTCAACATTTATAAAGATTTGTAAAGGTCTGCAGGATTTGGATTACCCCTCACCAACTAACAACATTTTATTACATGTTGTTAAATGGGATAATTATATATTTCTGGTGGTAAATGTGTACATTCCTCCAAACTTTCAATCTATAACACAATATGCCATATGGATTAAATTAGCTTCAGTAATGGAAGTCTTCCTGATTAAATATTATACAGATATAGTTCTTTTTTTCGGGGACTTTAACTCCTGCATAGCTGACTTTGACAACTTGTCTGTGTTACAATCAACAATTTATCTGGGTGACTTAGGGATTAGAAAATCAACTGATATGATTATAAATAGTACTGGAAACCAGTTTATTGATTTTGTTACTAATAACATTCTGTTGATCTTAAATGGTAGGTAATCTGGAGATCAAGATGGTAATAGTGGGGGGGCGTGGCCTGGCACCGAACAAGATGGAGGCTTAAATCCAGAGCTCTTCACTGATAGACTGAATCTAACATCATCCTCTGTCATCTAAGATCATGTAGATCATCCATTGTAAGAAAAAAAAGTAAGGAGTGATATTGCCACTATCAGAAATATTTTTGTTAATATATTTCTACAATTTTACATAATTTTGGAGACTTCAGTGAGATCCTGCAAGACCTAGCAATGGCCTACTCTGACAAACAACCAGATCCATTGGAGAAAATAGAAGGAATGTTTAATAAATTATCTGTGGATATGCAGGACCTAAAAACTGCTACACAATATAATACAAAAATGATGGAAGGTATTGATTCCAGACTGGCCTTCACAGAAAATAAGGTTTGTTATAACGAAAAAAATATACAGGAAATGCAAGCAACTATTAGGTCTCAAGATCGAGTAATTAAAGAACTGCATATGAAAATTGAAGATCTAGAGAACAGAACCCGAAGAAACAATTTGCGCATATTTGGTTTTCCTGAAGGAGTGGAAGAAAAAAATACTACCATGTTTCTACAACGAGAACTACCGCATATGTTGCACCTTCAACCCAACAAGGATCTGACTATAGAGCGTAGTCACCGATCACTAGGCCCGAGGCCCTCTACAGACCAAAAACCAAGACCTATAATTGTGAAATTTCTTAACTACTCCAGTATTGAACTAATTCTGAAAAAAGCACGCGAAATGGGTCAACTCAAATGGCAGGATCACAAAATATTTATTTATCGTGATTTTTCAAAGGAACTATCTTTGAAACGCAAGGCATACACCAACTCTAGACGCCTAATGCATCAGATGGGAATTCAATTTAGTCTAAGATATCCAGCAAACATGTGAGTATATCTGGGAAATTCAATTAAAGATTTCTACGATCCTGACTCCCTGTTGTCATTTTTGAGCAATTATTCAGCAACCGCTAATAAAGAAATCAAGAATCTGCAAAATACATCTGCAGTTGCTACTTCCAAAAATATGATTTCTGAGGAAACAAACAAAACAGATTCCCGTAATGTAAAGAAACATCTGCTGGCTCCAATTGACAATTCATTAAATGGGAAACCTAATTATGAGCAAGTAACTCCCAAACTACAACAAACCACAACACCAGCAAGTGAGTGCAACCATAAATCTTTAAATAAAGATGCATCCAAATCTGTATCAAAATCTATTACCTTCACTGGTGTCACTGTACAAAATAAATGTGCCGTGCTGCAGCATTTGCCCTCCCATTGCGATGACACAGAGATGGAGTTCGGCACATCGAGGGGAGAGGAAGCCAATTGCGATCATGCTGAAACCTCGTGGGCAAGTAGTGAAGAGAAATCCCCTACTAAAATTAATGAGCCTCCAAAGAAGAAACGCCGAGGGAAAAGTAAATACAAAGGAGACTTCTCTTCGAATAAGCACCCAAAATGAACATTGTGAAGCGAATCTGACTTAGAGGCTATATTTGGCTACTGTTGTGGGTGCATAACTCTGGCATTTGGATAGCCCCCGTACCACCTCCACTGCAACTACCAAGAATTTGCCTCTGAGTTGTGTATTTCTTGGAAATTTCATCTGTTTTGTTTCTTTCTGGGGGGGGGATGTCAGATGGCTATCCCTTCTGAGGCTGGACTGCCTTGTGGTAGCCCAGAGCATTACCTTACCAGACCCCCTCTAATCGTCTTCAGGTATGGAACTGGGGGTACCTACTGATTAGGTGGATTTCAGCAATCCTGTTGGCAGCCTTTTCCTTTTTTCTTCTTTTTTTTCTTATTTTAATTTTAAAACAAAAGCTGCCGAGTGAAGCTGTAATAATTCGCTTTCTCGCTAAATACATTTGTCTTCCCATGGAGCTGAAACAAATTTTCATCAATGATTATTGAGGGGAACTTTGATTCTACATAATGTATCAGCTTTAATATTCTGAAGTTCGCAGATTAAACAGAGCTGTAAGATAGTTCGTAATCTCAGGAGGTAACAGCAATCGCAAGTGGCTGTGGCGGGACTAGAAATTAGGCATCGCTTGTCATAAACTAAAAGGGCATTACAACATAAAAAGATCCTTTTTAAGAGAGATGTGTAATTAATCGTTGGTAGTAAGAATAATACAATCAAAGGGTTTCAAATTGTGACGAGTGAGATGTTAATTTTTATATTCTGATCGAAATGAGGAAGCTATAATAAATATAACCTCACAGCATCTCACAACTGAACTTAAAATGTACGAATAACATTGCACCCTGTTACATAAGTTGATTTAATTTGCCTTGACTCTACAGGACATATATATAGTATGTCTACATATATTCAGTTGATGATTATATAATTAATAGGAAGACTGGTATAAAATCCTCACTATTCATATCATGTAATATAAGACATCTATATATTACTTCCTTGTTGCTTGTTAAGCATTAGGTATTAGAATCATTGAATTATTGTTTACGTCAGGATCCCTTAATCTGATTTTTTTTTTTTTAATACATTGGGTATTTATTCCTGCCCGAGACACAGGAGAATTAATGGAACATAATGTTGCATCAACATTTATTATATATGGGTAGAAGGAATTCATAGATTTTACTGTTCATATGATGCAATTTTAACATACCCTATTGGTATATATTCGAATTATTTATTAATTTTTTTTCTTTCTTCTCCTTCTTCACTCTCACTCCTTACCAGAGATGATGATAGATTCAGTTAAGTTAGGGAATTAATATCTTTATCCTCAATAGAGTTAATTATATAACCTTTACAATCCTAATTAAAGGATTACGTTAAATAATATAATACAGACATCATTTGATCATTATTGATTCGGTTACTATATTAAGGAAGATTGGATAAATCCCTTTTTTATTTTATTAACTGGGATCTCTCTCTTACAGATTCTAAGCTCGTCCTGGTATACAAGGAGGTGGTCTTGGTCTCTTTGATTCGGTCTCTCCTTCTTTTTTTCTCCTATTAAGACCAACCTTATCCACTCTGTATATCTGAGATGATAATTTTATTCTATATTTACTTGTTGTGGATGTTTAATATTGGTAGTATTACAAGTGTTAGAGAGAGCTACATAGATATTTCTCAGAAAGAGAAGTTACAGTTTGTTAACTTATTAATAATTAAAGTAACTGCCAGCACGATGACAAATTATAACATATACTGCAATTTGTTCTACAAGTCATTGCTGCATATTAGTTTTCATAGTGGTCCCTTGATATATTTTTATTATTCAGACTGGATAATAACTTAAATACATAATGGCCAATTTAGCAATTTGTACATGGAATGTCAAGGGACTTAATGCGCCAAATAAATGCAAACAAATCCTAAACCATCTCAAAAAAACACAAAGTGCAAATTGCGTTATTACAAGAAACTAAACTATTATATGCAGACAATGACAGATTAAAAAAAGATTGGGTCGGTCAGGTGTATGCAGCATCAGCCACTGAAAAAAAAAGGGGTGTGGCCATACTGTTACATAAAAATCTGAGATGGACACCCTCTAATATCCAGAAAGACATGGATGGCAGATGGCTTATCATAACATTTAATACCCCATCTGGGCCATTAACTATAATCAATATTTATGCTCCAAATTCTGATGACCCTAAATTCTTTCAGAATTTAACCCAAACATTAATTACATCGAATATACAGAATTCCCCAATACTAATTGGAGGGGGACTTTAACTTTACCTTAGAAGCATATATGGACAGAAGTAATGGCTCATTAAATAGTCACCCTAAAAGTTTATCTATTATTACTCAAGTTATGCAGGATTTGGGTTTATCAGATGTATGGAGAACTTTCCATCCTAGAGACAGAGAATACACGTTTTACTCTTCTCGACATCAGACATATAGTAGAATAGACTACTTGTTAACTTCACCTATAATAACTGCAAATACAATTGATGTTAACATCCTTCCATTAATTATATCTGATCATGCTCCAGTTAAACTTCTATTTACCTGGGGCCTTCCTCTCAAAAAATCTTTTGCATGGAGACTAGATCCTTTATTATTGAAAGATCCTGAATTTATTCCTTGGATCAAAACACAAATAGAAGAATTTATACATACTAATGACCCAAAAGATATGTCTATGAGTACTATATGGGAAGCACTTAAAGTTACACTTCAGGGCAAAATAATCAGTTACGCGGGCCCATAGACGGAAACTTAGGGAACAACAAATTAATAATCTTGAAAAATTACTGGAAACAAAACAAAAACTGTATTCTAATAATCCACACCCCTGACCCTTCCTCGAACCTGCATTATGAAATTTTACAACTAAGAATGCAAATTAACGAGCTAATATCTAGGAAAACAGAGATTGCTTTACTTAGAATAAAACAAAAATTTTGGGAAGGGGGTGAGAAAGGAAGTAAAATTCTTGCCTATAGACTTAAGATGCAACAGACAGAATGTTACATAGCCGCTTTAAAAGATGATAGAGGGAAGATCCAAACTAATGAATCTGCTATTAACCAGATAATGGCATCTTTCTATAAAAAACTTTACTCTTCATCTCATACATCATCAACTCGGGATATTTTGTCCTTTCTGGATAAGATTGCACTCCCCTGTCTTTCGCAGGAGATAACACAATCTTTAGATACATCATTTACAGTAGAAGAGATAAAAAGGCGGTTCATTCTCTTAAAGCTGGATGAGCCCCAGGAAGATAGCTTCCTGTTGAAATCTACAAACTTTGTGAAGAACAATTATGTCCTTTACTATGCAAAGTATTTCATGAATCATTCCTACTAGGCCAATTACTGTACACTATGACAGATGCAATAATTACGATCCTTCCAAAAAAAGATAAAGATACGACTAATCCAGCTAATTATCATCCAATATCTTTACTCAATACAGATGGAAAGATTTTTGCCAAGATCTTAGCGAATTGTATAGAACCATATATCCTGAAACTAATTCATAAATCTCAAGTGGGCTTTGTTAAAGGAAGGATGGGTTCAGATAACTTGTGCTCATTAATGAATCTTATTTATAAAGCCAAATCTCTTAACTCTCCTGCAGCAGCGATAGCAATAGATTTCGAAAAAGCTTTTGACTCTTTGGGCTGGAATTTCCTTTTCAGGTACTATCGCTTTGGCTTTTAGTAATCAATTTTGTTCCTGGATTAAGCTCCTTTACACTAGACCTCAGGCAAGAGTACTTACCAATTCTACTTTGTCGCGAGACATTCAGATTAGAAAGGGTACCAGACAAGGATGCCCGCTTTCACCTTCTCTTTATTTTAGCTTTAGAAACTTTTGCTGCCTTTCAGACAGAACAATGAGATTAAGGGTATTATATGGTTATACACAATATACGACCCTGTCATATGGATGATATGCTACTTTTATTAGAAAATTTAAGTATATCTGAAACCTCTTAAAAACATTTTGATTTGTTCTCAAGACTCTCTGGACTAACAATTAACTACCAAAAATCAGAGATATTGCCATTGAATAAATACTGTATACCGACTATGAATGCAAATTTAGGCTTTCACTGGGCCCATATTATATTACTTATTTAGGGGTTAAAGTGTCAACCGACTTTGACAAGATATGGGAAAACAATCTTCGCCATTACTTAATAAGATCAAAGCAGATTTGATAGATGGAAAACTTGAAACTATCTTTACTTGGCAAGATATCTGCAATCAAAAGAATATTGCCCTAAAATTTTATATCTATTTGCCTCCATCCCTTTTAAGATATCTTCTTCCTAATAGAAAATATTGACAAAATTATAGGAAACTTCTTATGGGAAGGTAATATTTCAAGGTTTAATCGTATCAAATTACGATTACACTGGTCACAAGGCGGTTTTGGCTTACCATGGTATATGGCTTATATGTGGGCTTTTAGAGCGTCACAAACTATTAAGTGGTTTATGAAACCCAATCAAAATGTACTGTTATGGTATGACATGGAAACCTCTCTATCTACAGGATATACACCCAATAGTAATATATATTTTCCGCTATCTCCCAAACAAAAAAAAACATCCCATAATAAATGCATCAGTTCATTACTGGTTTAAATTGCATAAATGGCTTAAATGCGATCCTTCTCCTTTATCCTTTACACCTATATGGGGCAACCCAAAATTTGTATAGAAAACAAATCAATATACTGTAAGTCCTGGAGGTATAAGAATATCTTATTTCTGTATGATATCTTAACAGATAATGATAATTCATTAAACTCCTTTAATAATATTCAAGCAAAATGGAATATTCCTAAAGAAGATTTTTGGAAATACTTACAAATACGTAAGGCCATATCCTCTAATCTCCAACAATTTAATAATACAGAAGTGTCAACCTCATATATAAATGCATGGATCAACAATTCTCATGGCTTGACTAGCAAAATATATAAACAGATTATGGACAGATTACCAAATCAGTCACTTTCAGCTAGAGATAAATGGAATCGAATATAAAATATAAATATTACAGATTCTCAGTGGAACAGCTGTTGGAGAAGTTGTCACGATTCCTTTAAAGACATGCGTAGCAGGTTGATTCAATTTAAAATTCTGCACTTATGGTATAAAACACCAGCTTATCTGTATAATATAGGTTTAGCTATTAACAATAAGTGCTGGTGATGCGATGCGCCAAATGGAGATCTTTTACATATATTATGGACTTGTAAACCCATATCTGACCTATGGCATACTGTTCATGTCCTAGTTACCCAAATTATTAGGCACGATATTACCTTCGATCCCAAATTTTGCCTGTTAGGAATCAGGAATAATAATACAAATTTAACAAAATTCCAACATAGATGGCTTCAGATTTTATTTATGCAAATTAAGAGATTGATCTTAATTCAATGGAAAACTCAGCATATACCTACCCTTAAAGATATTTTCAACAGTTTAACTTATATTGCATCTCTGGAAAGAATCTCATACTTGATAGTTGACCGACTTAATGAATTTAATTTGTGCTGGCAGGATTACTTAAATTTTCTTCAAACTCAGAAGATATAACTGATATTATATTATACTTGCTTTTCCTTTCTTCTCTTCAGATATACTTTTAATATGGATGTAGAATTATAACTAACTTTCTATGTAGCTCTAAAGGTTAGTGTAGATTATGTTATTCTTTGTATCTTTATCTACTATTAACTGCAATATAGTACAAACAGAAAAAAGAAAAGGAGAAAATAATTTTGAATGTATAATTACACAACCTTTCTAGGATAGCATTTATGTGAATTAGTACATTGGTATTTTGGTAATTCATTATACTTTATATATTATCATCTGTACTACCTTGTATACAAAGTGTAATATCATTCATACTTGATTTTGTATTGTGTACTATTTGCAAATGTTAATATCTATTAAATAAATTAACTGCAAAAAAAAGATGGTAATAGCACTTATTTTTCTTCTGTAAGCAGTAGTGTTATAGAGTACCTCCTAATCTCTCCTGAGAGTTATTTGCATTTTAATAATTTGCATTTAATAATTTTACTGTAATGATGAGACCTGAACGTGATCAGGCAATATTGGTAATGAAAGTTGACAAAGATGGAGATAAGGAACAGATTGAAAAGAAAGTTTGCCACCCAATCCCTTTAGAAGCACGGGGTAGATACATATTATCATTCAATTTATTAAACTGGGCTAAGGTTTTAGATACAATTCATTCCTCACAGATGGTTTCATTATTCACATTAGCATAAAATTCAAGCTCTGCTCAAAATAGTTATAAAGAACTTGAGAGCTGTCTTCATACACTGAGCTCTAAAATCTACAATTTTAAGGCTGAACTGTTTATTCCTCCTTCCTGGTTTGATAACCAGTGTAGCTGGGAAAAGCATAAATTAGGAAAATTAATTATACTTACTAAGAAGAATTCTTCAAAAGAAAACATTGTATATTTAAATAGAGTTAGGAAACTATACAAAACTTTCCCAAACCAAAAAAGCTTGACTATGTACAAAAACAATGGGATATTATGCAGGAAATTATTGCCACCAATGACACAAAAGCCTTCTGGCAAATGGTGACAAAGGGGCTGAAACCAAGCTACTCCTCTCTGGCTATGTATACCCCCAAAGCAATTTGGAGGATATGATAAAAATTTGGGGGACATGATAGAAACTTTCAACTGCCTAAAGGGAATCAACAAAGTCCAAGAGAGTAGCATCTTTCAGAAAAAGAGGTGTGCAAGGACAAGGGGGCACAATTTGAAGATAGAAGGGGGACAACTCAGAGGTAATGTGAGTAAGCATTTTTTCATAGAGAGGGTTGTGGATGCATGGAATGGCCTTTCTGAGGAGGTTGTGGAGTCAAAAACAGTGGGGGAATTAAAGAATGCATGGGACAGACATAAGGCAATTTTAGGGGTTTGGGGTAGGAGGAAGTAGGCTGTTGGTTAACTAAGATCTGCAGCTTATCCATTAGGTAGGGAAATGGGCAGACTGGGTGGGCCAAGTGGTCCTTATCTGCCCTCAAATTCTATGTTTCTATGTTTCCATTTACTATAGGTTTGCAATCAGCTAGCTTTCAATTTTTGCCAGTCTGGATTCCACTTGATAAATACAAACCCCTGATAATCACCTTTAATGATGTGGAGTCCATAATTTCAAAATTAGCTAATAATAAAGCACCTGGTCAAGACACTATTCCAGGTGAAATTTACAAAGCTCATAAAAATTATTGGGTACCATTCTTTACAATTTTTTCAATACATGTCCTAAAGAGAGATTTACACCTCATTCATGGACCAAAAATATAATAGTTCCAATACACAAAAAAGGTTAATTTCAAACCCCTTCAAACTATCGACCCATAAGTTTATTATAAATCAGCTGCAAATTATTTTCGGGAATATTTTAGAAAAATTTAAACTTTGGGTTGATAATTGTGGCCTTCTCTTTAAATTTTAGGGAGGCTTCCGTAATGGTTGATCCACTTTAGACAACATATTTAATTTGGCTCATTTACTAGAAAAATACAGGTTATTTAGGAAAATGAAAATATATGCACTCTTTATTGATTTTATGGCAGCATTTGATTCCATTGTTAGAGAAACTTTATGTAACATACTTTTCAATAGAAGCCTTATGTTAGACATATGTATTCCGATCATTTTCCTACATTCTAATACATATACTGCTGTTAGATATGACAACAAGGGTAACATCTCTGAATACTTGCCTACTAATAAGGGGGTGAAGCAGGGGTGCTTATTGGCACCCTTACTATTTAACATTTATATTGACTCCGTACTTTTTTTTGATACAGCACTGCCCTTAGACACTCCTAAAATTAATAACACACATATCCTCCATATTAGCTTGTGTGGATGTTCTGATTTTGCTAGCTTTATCCACCATAGGATTACAACTAAAATTAGATCAGCTTAAAGTTAAATGTGAATACCTTCAATTATGAATTAATTTAAATAAAATCAAAGTTATAGTAGTTGGAAATCAATCTCATAACCAAAACATTTATTTGGATAAGCATTCTATTGAAGTTGTCTCATCTTACACTTATTTTGGTGTTAAGTTTTCTTCAATGTGTTCATGTATCCCCCATGTTAAATCTCAAGTTACTAAAGCTAAGCATGTTGCAAAGGCATTATTATGATTTAATGCAAAATCTGGAGGCCATTCAGTACTACCCACCATTAAGGCTGGGGAAGTCAATATTATCCCTCTTCTCCTTTATGGAGCAGAAGTTTGGGTAACTCCAGAAATGTCTAACTTAGAACTCCCATTATCATACTATTATAAGGTCATTCTGCAAGTTCCTCTTTCCACTTCAAATTCAGTTGTGTGTTCAGAGTCGGGAAGAATTCCAGTGGCATTTATAATGAATCTATGACTAATCTCATATTGGCTGAGAATCATTAACAACACAAAAAATGATATCCCACTTCTTTGCTTGATAGAGAAATGTTCATGGCTTACGAGTGGATTTTATTCTCCTTGATTAAGAAAGTTGATCGTTACTCTTAAAGGTATTGATACTATTCATTTATGGAATGATTATATGCTGGGAATAACAATATCCAAGTCATATAAATCTAAAATAAAGGGGAAAATCTTTGAAGTAGCACAATAGGAACAGATGTATTATGTTAGAACTCAAAGGCAGGCCTCTTGGTTTAGTCAACACAAAATCAACTCTGTTATTGAAAATTACATATTACTCCCAATAGCCCCCAAAATCTGTAAAATGATCACCTGGGCAAAATTCAGTATTGTTATTTCCAAGTATATATATTTTAATGATTTCAGATTGGGTGCGTAACCTGGGAGTTATTTTTGATAGAGGTTTAACTTTGAAATCACAGGTCTCCGCTGTCATTAAATCTTCCTTTTACCATCTAAGGAATATTGCTCGGGTGAAACACTTGGTTCCTCTGGCTGACCTCCCTATATTGGTCCATGCCTTCGTAACCACCCGCCTTGATTATTGCAATGCCCTCTACCTAGGGCTTCCTGGGGTTGATGTCCACCGCTTGCAGCTGGTGCAGAACACAGCAGCCAGGCTTCTGACTGGTATGTCTAGGATTAGTCATATTACGCCTGTGCAGTGCGAACTGCACTGGCTGATGGTACAGTGGTGGATTGCCTTTAAGGTCAGCTTGCTGACCTACAAAGCCCTACACGAACAGGGACCCCGATATCTGAAAGAGTTCCTGATTCCCTACTGTGCCTGCTGTTCAGTTTGATCCACCAATGAGCAATTGCTGGAGATTCCCAGGGTTCATTTGAGAACATCTGGGCACATGCCTTTTCCTATGCTGCACCTACCCTGTGGAATTTCTTCCTCATCGGTTAAGAGAATGCCCAACCATCATGAGTTTTAAATCTGATTTTAAGACTTATTTTTTTATCAAACTTTTTCTGTATGATTTGATCTGTTGTTATCGTTTTTTATTGGATTTCATTGTAAAGCGCCTTGATAAGCTGAAAGGCGCTCCAAAAACACATTTTACCTTACCTTACCTTAACCAGATAAGGCTAACTGATGGTCCCCAAGAAACTAATTGTTTATGTAATAGAGGCTTTACTGAGACTATGGAACGCATTATAGCACAATGCCTGTTATGTAATTCTTATAGAGATTATTTACTAAAACAATTTCTAATTAGGTATGCCAATGTAAATTATGACCCAATATGTACATTACTACACCTTATGAATGTGGAAGAAGCTAATATGATTGCCAAATTTATTGTATTTGTTATTAACTCCAAGAAAAAGGCCTGCACCAATCGTAATAAATAAACATGCTATAAGTTACCATATGGAGCTGTTAAAGTAACCATCATATTCTGTGATGTTTTATCACTTTTTTTTGCAAAGGATGTATTTAACAGATGTAATAATGATTTTATGTTTTTGTAATGTCCAAACTAGTATGTATTGGATGAACAATAACATATGATGATGAGGCACTGTTTTTCAAACATCTTCTTTCTTTCCTGGACTTCTGGACCATGGAACTGGGCTTAAACAAGTCCAGATCAAAGTCAACAAAGGGAAAGGAGTCCCCAGCATTGGAGATTTTCTTTGCCTGTGCTATTGTCATCACAGCTGCTAAAACTGCAGGGTTTACTCCCTCTATGATTAACTTAGGAAATCCTGGAATGTCATTTCCAATAATCACAATTACAGATAACTTTGGTACTACCCCACTTTAATTACGTGTGACACCCCATTAATGTTCAGAATCACCTGAGTGCTGGGACAGCATTGAATGTCGTTTGGAAGCAGATGACCCCACTACCTGGTCCTTTTGCAGTTTTTTTCCCAGAACTTCAACATGCACCAAGGTCTGTCTGTTTCGCTAATCTTTAAGCCCCTTTACAATCTTATCTTCCACCTTGACATCTGTTAAATACTTGCCCCAGTGTGCTAAGGCTAATTACCCTCCTTATTTGTATGGCAGTTTCTTGCAATATGGCCTGTCTAATAACATTTACAGCAAATAAAGTATCTGGATGCAGATTTGTTATCCCCATCAGAGTTCTTACCTGATCTGGAGTTAAACTGGGAAATGGGGTGTTACCATTACTTTGCTGTTACTTCACAATGTCAGTATCTGTCTGGCCATCTGATAGTCCTCAGCCAGATAAATAGCCTTTTCCCCACTCAAAGCTGCACATCTGTAGGAACAAAGTTGTTGAAATGCTCTATTGCAAATATGTCAATGATCTGCAGGACTATTTTGAGCTCAGGTTGGAGGCATTTAAAGAGGAGTTTACTGAGTCAGGTGAAAGCTTCTTGAGAATTTCATAGGAGTCATAAAATATGCAACAGATTCATGTAGTGTAAGCCATTTTTGATCTGCACCATTTACTAACAGTTGAAAGCGACGTAATGTGAGTGTTCATCTAGTGTATGTTTAAAGTGGTTCTTTTAGTTACATGATACCACATTTGCTGTAATGAATTTCATCGCGTAACCACCCTCTGTGAAGACCAACTTGCCCTCAAGTTTCTGTTGTAATTTTCACCTCTTATCTGTTTGCTGTTAAATCTGATCTCCTGTTTAATCACACACATTCCCAGAGGACTGTTTCCCTAAATGCTCTATGGACCAAACACATGTCACCTCTGTATCTTCCATACTAAAGTGAATACAATCCCACATCCTGCAGCCTTTCCTCATATGGCCTGTCCCTCATCCCATATACCATTTTAGTCGCCCATCTTTGGATGCCCTCAAGCCTCCTAACATCATTCTTAAGGTGAGACTTCCAGAAACTACCCCATACTCCAACTGAGAATGCACCAAAGAGACATACAAAAGAGCCACCACTTCCTTATCTCAACTTTTTATATTCCTCCTAATAGATTACACTGGTACAATGATTTGAAAAAGCCATGTCGCTGGTGATCTGTATTCCTAGGTCCTTCTCAGAGGCATTGGTTGGATGGTATATCCATTTATATTATAGTTGTATCTACAATTTGTTTGCCTAAATGCATAACTTTGCATTTATTCATATAGAACCTTAATGTTTTCACCTCTACACTCCTAGCCAGGACATTAATTTCAGCCTGGAATGATTTAGTATCATTTTTATTTAGTACTAGTGCCCCGATTTTAATATCATCAGCAAATTTTGCAATCCAAACCTTGGAGGTGCATGTTAGGGAAGCTATAAGACTATTAAATAAGGTATGTCCAAGCACTGATCCCTCTGGGACCCCGCTTGATACCATAGCCAAACCAGACATGTGTCCTTTAATACACACAAGTTGTTTCCTTTTCCTGTCCAAGCTATGACCACTGAATGATACAGCTATCCGAACTGATTTCCCTTAGGGTGTTTATTAACTCTTGATGTTACACACTGTCAAATGCCTTGTCAAAATCTATGTAAACTATATCCACTGGTATGTTTTTATCTAGGGCTTCATTTACAGAACTGAAAAAATATAGTAGATTTATTAGGCAAGACCTTCCTTTTTGAACTCATGTTGTTGTATGTCAGTTTGACCACTATCTTTTTTATTTTTGTTCTATTTTATCTTTAATAAAAGACTCCAAAATCTTTTCCAAAATGCTAGTCAGGCTGATGGGTTTGTAGTTGGAGCAAGCTGACTTGGGGCCCTTTTGTGTATTGGAATAATATGAGTGCCTGTCTAGTCCTCTTGCACTATTGTTTCTTGTAGAGATTTTTGGAAAATAGTCTGAATGGGTTTACGTAGTGCTGTAGCTAATTCCTCCAGTACTCTGAGGTGGAGATCATCTGGTCCAGCTGACATAGTGGGATCTAGATTAACTAATTTTTCCTTGACCATTTCTGGTGTTATTGTTATAGCACAGTGTGTATTTCTGGTGATACTGTTCGTTTGTAGGTCCCCCTTGTGATAATATTCTCAAAGTAACTGTTAAATTCTTGTGCCATAAGCTTGCAGTCTGTTATCACTGTGCCCCCCTGTATAAGCGGTCCCAAGTTATTATTGTTTTGTCTCACACTACTGACATAATTCTAGAATGCTATTTTGTTGTTGAACACTTTATTAACTAATTTTTACTCCATTTCCTTTTTGGATTTTTTAATTTCCTTTTTTAGATTTCTGAGTCCTATACTTTTCCCTGTATACTCCCATACCCTCTTTCTTAGCTTTCTTGTATACCCAATTTTTTGGCTTGATTAATTTATGTATTTTAGTGTTAAACCATGCTAAGATATTCCCCTTATGATTATATTTTATAATAGTGGGTGTATTTGTTCCTACTAGTTCATGGAGGAATTTTTCTAGTTCTTCCCACATTTGATGTACCCCTAATCCCTCAGATTTCTGCACCCAGTCCCATTGTAGTGTTTGATTCCAAAGCATGTTGTAGTCTGCTGCATCATATCTCCTTATTTTTGTGACACCCTGTTGAATACCCATCCTATTTTTTGTTTGAAATTAAACCATATTATGGTTGTTACCCAGCAAAGGTTCTCTAGGCTAGCAGTTAGCTACCAAATCCTCCATATTGCTTATCACTAGATCCAATATATTGTTGTCTCTTGTACTATCTGCCACATGGTTATCTGCAGTTAGTGTATCTAATACATCTGGAAACTCTGCTTCATCTGGTGAAGAAGAGGTCCATGATCACCAATCAATTCCAGGATGATTAAAAGAGCCCCCAGACCAGCTGCACTCCCCCTGCTGTGGGCTTTCACCTCTGATGCCACCCACATCACCCTCGGCTGCAGCAGAAAATCTTAAGACAAGAGACCCCTGACTGGGTGCACTCCCCCTGCAGCACGGCTTTCACCTCTGACACCACCCGCATCACCCTCAGCTGCCACGGGAAATCTTAAGACAAGAGACCCCTGACTGGGTGCACTCCCCCGTGGCACGGCTTTCACTTCCAATGCTGCCCACATTGCCCTCGGCTGCTGCAGGAAATTTTAAGACAAGAGCTCCCTGACCAGGTGTGCTCCCCCTGCGGCACTGCTTTCACCTCCGACACCACCCGCATCACCCTCAGCTGCCACAGAAAATCTTAAAGTATGGTCACTGCCAAGAAGCCGGAGAATTTAAAATGTTGGCACCCACAAACCTCTGCATGGCAACTGGCCATTCTTCAAGGAGATCCATGCTTGATTGGCCCCTGCAACTTTAGCTTGCTCTAATATTTTCTGACGTGTGATGGCTTCACAGCAACCTCTGTATTCTCTAACTTTTTAACCTTTCATATCAGTACAGTATTTTTCTTTTTTCTGACTACTCTAGGTGCCTACATTTTTAATGTACTCATTTAAGGCATTACGGCATTTTAATTTCTGGCTAGCAAGAACTCCAACTGTTTAACTGTGATTTTGACTGTAATTTTTTTTTCCCACCTTCCTTGTCCCTGGCCTGCCTCTCCTTCTGGCTGCACATGACCCCCCCGACCTCCTCACCCCGACCCCCTTCCTACTCACCACAGATCACAGCCAACCCAGGGGTGGCCCGGCATAACCCTTCGCCAGATGGGTCCCTCTCTTCCGAGGGGGAAGGCGCCAGGAGGGGGATACCAGTGCACTCTACAATCAGTCCCCGGGTGCTGCTGAGGTGGATTCTGGGGTGTAGAGGCATCTGAGGTGGCGGGGAGTCGGCAGCCATCATCCGGCAGACCAGGCAGCTTCTTTCCATTTTCTGTGGGGAGTGACGTCCTGACGTCAAGACATATGCCTACATCTGCCACTCCCCCTTGAACATTGAGCCCTGGTTGTACTGCTGCACTCCCAGCCTCCTCCAGGAGTCAGCCTACGCCGGTGTGCATCCCCTGCCCTTCCCCCAAAGGAGAGCTGCCCCGGATGCTCCATCCTTCTCCCCCCGGCCGGCCCTCCGGCAACCCGAGTCCATTCCCGAACTCAGGTTGCTGGCGTCGCAGACAGAAATCCAACCGCTGTGCCGAAGGGCCGGGTGACTGTAATTTTAATTTAATTTTAAATTCTGGCTAGCAAGAATTTATCCAATCAATTTAAACTGTGTCTTAGACTATGTTTGAATTTTTTTCCTTAACTTCTGGCCAGCAAGAACCCTACCAACTGTTTAATTCTGTGATTAGACCATGATTCAAACTGCTTTCAAGTGCTGCTGCTGACACTTATGTTATTTTCAGAGCCTACTTATTTTTAAATAAGTTTGACCCACTCTGCAGCAGTGACTTTCTTTAGTGCACCTACATTTTTCTTAGTCCTGTTTCCTTTTCTAACAATTTTAACTCATAAGTATTGCTTTCCCTCTTGCTCTCACTCTTTCTCTCACTAATCCACCCTCAGAGCTCGGTGCTGACCTGCCCTGCCCCCCAGCCAAATTTACTCTCCATCTTTTGTGTAAAGCCCTGCCCCCCATTTAAATGAATCTATCCCTAGGCACCTCTGGTCCCATATTACTTTAATTAGTCTGGGTCTGCTTAGCCAACCCCTCCCTCCCATAGCTACCTATTTATCTACTCTCTACTCTTTCTTTCTCCACAGACAAGATCCCCCCAATTGGGTGCACTCCCCCTGTGGCACGACTTTCACCTCCGATGACATCCACATTGCCCTCAGCTACTGCAGGTAATCTTAAGGTACAATCCTTGCAAGAAGCCAGAGAATTTTTAAATGTTGGCACCCACAAACCTCTGCTCTGTGATTGGTCACTTTTCAAGGAGATCCACACTTGACTGGCCCTTGCAACAAGCCAAAAGACTTTAGCTTGCTCTGATATTTTCTGTCCTGTAATTGCTTCTCAGCAGCCTCAGTATTCTCTAAATTTCCAGCCCCAACCCTCCCTGCCCACAGGGCGTAATTATCAGAGGCACGGGGAACACAAGTCCCCCCCAACTTTCGGCGTCACCTCCTTCTTATCACATTTGTACCCCCCAACATCTTTCTTTAATTCAAATCAGCTGCCGCCGAGCCATGTTCATGTGCCCGCCAAGTAGCGTGTGTGACCGCCCCACCCTCCTGGCCAGTAAAAAAAAAATGTATTCTCTCTCCGACTCCGCCTAACCAATCGTGAGGTGTGTGACTGAGGTCTGAGAAGGAGCTGGCGGGATACTGGCTGCTGTGGTGTGCTCGCCATGCTGTGCGTGCTTCATGAGGCGGGAGACGGAGTAGTCGATCGGACTACGACTTAGTGGACTCGGGAGAGACTAAGAGTGTCATTTTTGGTTTTGCGAACTTTTGAGGTGACCGTCGTCGTCAATTCTGTTGTGGCTGTGGGCTGGCAGTGTGACTCAAGTGAAAGCCTGCTGCTAGTACGACTGCCAGGAGGACGGAGTAACTCGTCGTCGTCATCGTCGCGGGTTAGCACTCGGGAGGGACTTGGTGGGAGACGGAGTCAAGTCCTGCTGCGTCATCTCATTCAATGAGACTGAGAGGGTCCAGAGAAAGACAAAGAACAGTGGCGTGCAGCTGGACAGAGTTAGTTCGGGGGGTCTACTCTCCGTGCATTTGCGGTGCGAGTCTGCGTCCGTGTGTGTGACTGTCTGTGACGCCGGGTCTGTCAACAGTTCTACTTCAGACTGCACTGCTTGAGGCAGGAACCCAACTGCTGGAGTGCTGTGCTGTGTGCTGTTGCTGACGTTGATTGCTGCATCAGAAAAAACAACTTCAAGCAGGTAATTTTTAAATGTGTTTAACTGTCTGTAGTAGTACTACTTCATAAGTAAAGTTTCAGCAAGTAAATGCTGGTCCAGATGTGGGGGGATTGGGAATGTATCCCCTAGGCATACTCATGAAATTTGTGATAGAAAAGTGGGGATTAAAAGCACAAAATAATGTCAACTTGTTCTTCATAAAATGCAGCTTAACAAATGCTTTCATTCTATAGGCTTTATGAATGAATAACATCAATTTTTAAGATATGTCCCTCCATTGGGGGTGTTTGTCCCTGATTTTTTTATTTTTTTTTAAGCCTTGCCCCTGATTCATGATGCCAGGACCCAGGTTCTAGATGCACTCTCCCTATCGAACCAGTGACTCTGTGACTGTAATCAATCTTCCACCTTCCCACCCCCAGCATGGCGTGAGGTGTGGCGTACAGCGCCTCAACCCTCCACGCCACTGGGTCGGCTAAGTTTGTAATTTTTTAATATTTTTAACCCATATTTTTTTTAATATTTTTGCTTGCGGTACCCCTAGCTCCACAAATGGGCTCGGCCTGGCTCGGGGACCCTCACCTGGGGAATGCCCCACTGAGGCAGAACTGAATGTGTCTGGAGGGTCAGGCCACCAAGCCCGGCTCATACACGGTGCCAGTGGATTTTCTGATGCTATATTCCCTGGAGCTAGGAACATGCAGTGATGCTGACAGCAAGCATCTGTTCCAACTCCACCCATATTACAGCACGACTTTGTGCCTCTCAGTGGGCAAGCCGCACCAGACCCATCTCCTCTACCCACTCAGAGAAGGAGGCAGTCCTCTGGATGCTCGATCCTTCTCCCCGTCAACCCCAGTTTAGATGTCAGGAGGTACAAACCGAACATTTATATTTACTGTACTCCAGGTTGTGTGGGAGAGGTTCTTGGGCTGTGCTAAGTCTAACTTAAATGCCATAATTTATAGTTTTATAACTTCTAAATGACATAATTTTGGACACAGTCCAGGGGATCTGGATACACTGGAGGGTCGTCGCGGCTGCAGTCGGCAGTGGGCCAGGGTTGGAGGAGCTGTCTGCAGCAGGAGGACCAATCGGCTGTGAGGGTGCCAAGTTTTAAATCTACATCTGGGCTATAGTTCTGGCCCAGCCCTCACGAACTTGAGGAAGAGCTGTAAATTGCTGGGAGAAGAGGTAGCTAACTGCATCGGCGGTGGAGAATCCTACCAGGGGCTGCTGTGGTGAGAAGTTGGAGCTGCATCGGCAGCTGTATCGAGGAAGACGGCTTCAGGGCTGCATTGGCAGCTGAGGTGTGCAAGGGGGTTCTGGTCGTCCCGGCAGCATCATACGTGAAGTATGCCACAGGGAGGCTGCTCAGAGGGAACAGATGAGGGAGGGGGAAGTAGGAGAGAGCAATATGGGTGTGAGCATCAAGCTTGCAAACCATTTCACCATACTATACCCGGGAGATGAAGTGGATGAGGATGGTGGGAGGGTGCAAGTGGACAGGAGGATTTGGTCAATAGGCAGAGGGGACAGTGATGGAGGATGGAGCCTGTTTCAAAGGAAGGGAGGAGGAGGAGGGAGGACATGAGCCAAGGTTGGGGTCTCGGGAGTAGATGGGCAATTATGGGCACATCAGTCTGACATCTGTGGTAGATAAAGTAATAGAGGGATTTATCAAGGAGAGACTTGGGAGGCAGTTGGAAATGTTAGGACACCAGGATGATAAAAATAGATAAAAATACTGGATGGGCAACTATGCACAACCAGTGTGTTCTGCCACAGAGGGGTTCTGATTCCCTCTGACCTTGAGAGCGAAGCTCGAGAGGTCCATGGGAATCAGAAGCCTGAGGTGGCAGAACACACAGGTTGTGCATGAAGTTGCTCATCTTGTATTTGTTGTAGTGTATAGTAGTACTATGTGAAATGTGTGCTTTGTGTGTTTTTTCTCCCTTTCTCATAATGAAACTGATTTGAAAAGTCTCTAGAGGTTCTAGAATACTGTCACCACATAATTAAATAGAGGAAAGCAACGATGTGCTAGGATTCCTAGTGGTTCTGCTGCAGTAGTGACATCACTGCTGCAGCAGAACAACATAATGACATCACTACTGCAGTAGAACAAGCATATTCCAAGCATGGAATTTCATGCATAACAGCATTCCACTATACACTATATATAGAATAGTGGATGGATGGACACCGACAACAAGGCTGTGTTTCCATCGAGGGAGTTGATGACATCATAGAGACCTTGAGATGGAAACGCAGCCTTTGTTGTGGGTGTTCAGCCATCCACTGTTTATATATATGTTTTTTTTTTTTTGTTTCTCATTATTTTATTGAAATTACTTGCTGTGGGTGACAGTCCATTCCTCCTGCTGCCACTCCTGCTCTGTCCGATCCGACTTCTAACTTTAACTTCTCCGCACTGCTTATGTTTCAAATTAGAAAAAAAAAATTGTTTCTTTTTCCAAAATGGAGCCATGTATGGCACACCGTGTCCTGGCTCTGAATTCAACTGCCAGTGGCATCGCTGCCCGGCACTAGCTAAATCACGCCATGTTTGTTTCAGCATTTATATAGCACTTTTCATACATCCAAAGCGCTTTACAAGCAATGCTAAACTGGTAGTGAAGTGACTGACTGTGTGGTGGCGGCCATATCGCACGTCATCACCCACACACAGCCTGGATAATTGCATGAACTAGTTTATGGGAAGGGGAATGTTGGCCAGGACACCGGGAATGTTCCCTACTCTTTTGTGAAGAGTGCCCATGGTTCTTTTACTTCCACCTGGACACTCACCAGGACAACACCAGGATGGGCAGAAGGGACCTCCGTTTAATGTCTCATCTGAAGGACAGCACACCCCAGCAGTACAGCACCCCAATACTGCACTTGCATGCCAGCAATTTTATGTGCAAGCAAGTCCAATCTCGGTGTGGGATGAGAACCCATGACCTTCTGGTCCAGAGGCAGATGTGCTACTTGGTCACTCATTGATTGTCTTGCCCCCAGCCTCGCCCACCCTATGTGCATCCACCTCCCCACACCCCACATTATGGGTGTCGTTGCACAGTTTCTACACATGCTCGTGACTTCACCAGTTTTTTATATTTTCACTTCAGATGTAGAGAATGACAGGCATAAGGGTGTGACTTGGGATTGTTGCCTGTAATGCTGATACCATTTCTCCCCCACCACACCCTGTAGCCAGCAAGAGGTGTCAAGGTTTGCCTTGGACTGTTCGCCACAAAGTTCATCCTGTTCTCCTATACAGCACCCATCTCATCAAAATGTCACTCAGTGTGAGTGTGCTGTCGATGCTTCTCAGAATTACACCCACGAAGGGGGCCATGGACTCTCACTGGGTTAGGCAAGTTACTCTGGCCTGATCATATGCTGTAGAGGTGATGGATAGAATCCGTTTGGCTATAGAGCCTATTGCATCCTTGCTGCCTCATCTTTTTCCTCTTTAGCTGGCATGAACACAGCTGAAGTTTTGCGAATAGCTTCCTCTCTCTTAATCTCCATATTTCTCCCTTCCCATGTCTAGTGTATGCCACTTTCCCTTCTTGTTGCTTTTAGAGTGGGCAGAAGAGGAAGCATGAACCCTTGATTGTAATAGAGGGAGGACATAACTTTGGCAAATAAAAAGTGGAACTGTTCTAGCCTGATGAACTAGTGTACAGCTCTTAGGCCAGCAACGCTTTTAGTTTGCTGAAACTCCTAGCAGGAGTAGTAGCTTTGAGAAAAAAGAGGCAATCTTTATTTTGAGATGCATGATGGATGGCATGAGAGGCTCTAAAGGGGACCTTGGTCACGGCCCTGAGCACCATATCAAGACTCCAAGGTGATAGCTTTGGTGAATTGAAGATGTTTTAATGCTGCTGCCTGTAGAAGTACCAGACGTGGGGATATGAGCCCAACAGTTCCCCAGTCCCATCAAGAGTGCCCCCAGTGCAGAAACTCTAATTTGTAAGGTGACTGGTTGGAGTCTTTTGTCCATCTGTCTTAAAGGAACTGCAGTAGTACAAGCAATTATATTGTGTCATTCTGTATGTGTCTGGAATGAAGCCAGAAACAAATCTCCTCCGATTCTATAATGCACTTTGGAGGAAGAAGAGGCATATGAACTCCCCATCATTCCAATAACAGGAGCTGTACCTCATAGCTCCTTGAAAGTTTTTCCACTCACTTTCCCAGTCTAGAGAGAGGCCAGTTGTTAAAACTGGGTGCAGAACTGGAGCTTTTCCTGCTCAATCTTCAGGCCCCGGGAGACAAGTTGTTCAAATTGAGATGCAGACCAGCCCTTAAAGGAGAAGGTCTGGGCTGAAACTGAAGGTTAGAGATGGTCGCCTCGAAAGATGAATGATAGTCGGAAACCCATGTGCGGACTGGCCATAAGGGACCCCCTAGAATCATGACTGCCCTGTCCAAGGTCACTTGTGGAGGAGTCTTGATAGAAGTGGCATTGGATGAAGGCAAACAGGAGGCTGAACTGATCCCGGTTTAGGGAGAAGGCGTCTTGAGCCACCGCTGGTTTGTCCATGGCCAGGAGCAGAGTGCTGTACCTTGAGATTCCGACAGGCGAAGATCTGTCTGAGGATTGACCCCTGTTCTGTTGGCGTGTGGAAGGCAATGTCCTCCAGCTCCCATTCCCCTGGAAGAACAACCTTGTGAATTAGCCAGACTGCTGTCATTTTCCTGTCCAGGAATATACATCTTTCAGTAGTGCTCGTCCCACTGAAAAGAGGGAATCTTTTAGCATTTTTGGGCTTATTGTGCCACCCTGGTGGTCGATGTATACCCATGTTGTCAGACTGTAAGTTGGAACCAGACCATCCTCATTGAGGAATTGCTCTTTTAGAAGCCTCTGAGCTGTGTCAGGGGAGCAGGCCCTGTGGATGATCAGCTGGGGATCCCAGAACGCCAACCGATGAATGCACGAGGAGCAAGTAACAGTCGACAAGTGGCTGAGGAGTTCAATGTGCCAGTCATCGACAGAAACATTCGGGGCTGCCCTTTGTGAGGGAATATCCTGGATAAGCCCTCCGGTGTTGATTTTTCTGATCCAAAATATTCTGGTGGCGATTTTTAGCACAAATCTCTACTGGCCAGATTCCAGCTCCTGATGTGGATGGCCCGGTCCAGAAATCGCAGGAAAAATGAGACCGTGTTGAAATGGGTCCAGTCTGTACAGCTTGCAAGGCTGAGACTGGGGTCCATGCAGGAGCGCTGAGAAACAGCTACAATGCCAGAAATAAAAGAAACTGATGGACTTACAGTCTGCTGTCTTCAGCTCTGCCAAGAGGGCAGAGCACTGCTTGCAGAGTACCTGCCAGACTGGAGGCAGGAAGTAAACTGAGAAAACAGGAAGTGGAGGCTGGATGTCCCTGCTGGAGCTTTGATTCCTGCCTGTGGATCAGCATCAGGAGGTACAGCCCAGGGTAGGAAGCCTGGAGACCTGCTTAGGAGAGGGTGGTATATTTAAATTTTAAAAATGCGGAATCCGGAAGTCTGGGATGCAGGGGTGCTCCATTTTCTGCAAGGTGCAGCAATGCACCACATGCTTCAATACAAAAGTGTTGGAGCGTATGGTGCACACCACACCTTGCAGAAAATGGAGCACCCCTGTATCCTCTGGACTTCCGGATTCCGTACTTTTAAAAATTAAAATATACAAAGTTGCGGCTCGAGAAAATTCCACTTGTGCTGCTAAAAGCTAAGCCGAACGGATAGCTTTTGAGTTGTGTGGGAACCCACAAACTCAGGAGTTTTCCTTTAATGAAGAAGAATCTGTAACAGTTGTTCATTTTTACAGATCAGGGTTAACTGCAGATCTCATAACATGAAACGTCAGAGAGACCAACCTTCGATTGCCATGTTCTTCAAGAAGAAACCTCATGTAGATCCCGTGCCTTCATCCACACAGAAGATCCCGACTGAAGAAATATGTACTGCAGTGTATGAGGAGCTAGATCAGGGCTTCAATGCTAATGTTAACAAAGGAGAACAGCAACCAAGTACAAGTTCATCCCTTCCTACTGTCGACAGCACAGTTCCTGTACTGGAGATCCAAACAGTGCCTCTGGATCAGCCACCCCAACCACAATCACCATCTGTTGCAGAAACAGTGCCTAGAATGGAGATGACAACTCATGATATGGATCGGCCGTACCAACCACCATCTGAGGAAATACCAAAGCAGGACTGTGGAAACAAAAAACTCCGATTCCAGGAATCATGGTACAGGGAATTTTCATGGCTGCACTATAGTCCTGAGTTGAAAGCAGTGCTCTGCTTTTGTTGCACAAAGTGTGAACAAATGGGGATGCTTGAGCTGTCAAAAAGGCGAGAACCAGTATTCGCCACAATAGGCTTCACCAATTGGAGGAAAGCACGGACTAAGTTTATTGCTCATCAGAGCTCAGAAACACATCAGCATGCCCTTTGGAAGGTGGCTCATGTATCCCGTGGTCAAAGCATTGATTCTGCTCTAGTGGAACAGAAAAAGATCTCACAAGATGTGTCTACATAGGTGCTTGATTAAGTTAATAGCTGCTTTGCGTTACTTGGGAAGACAGGGATTGGCAATTCGAGGTCATCAGCTTGATGAGGGAAACTTTGCTGAACTGCTCAAGTTACTCAGCAATGAAGATGAGACCCTAGCAACTTGGCTAAAACGAAAGCAGGACTATACAAGCCCAGCAATTCAAAATGAACTAATCGGACTCATGAGTCATGAGATCATCCGTTCTGTCGTGAAGGATATTAACAAGTCATCATACTATTCATTTATCGTTGACGGAACACAAGACTGCCAAGGTAAAGAACAAGAAAGCATTTGCCTTAGATACGTTGATGGAAACATGCAGCCCCAGGAGGAGTTCATTGGGTTTTATGAGCCAATGGATACTATCGGAGCCTCAATAGCAAAAGTCATAATGGATGTCCTCACAGACTTCCTCTGCCAATTGAATTCCTCCGAGTATGGCATTTGATGGCGCTGCAAACATGTCAGGATGCTATCGTGGTGCACAGGCTATCATAAAGGAAAGTCAGCCACTTGCCACATTTGTGCATTGTGGTGCTCACTGTGTAAATCTTGTGGCGAAAGAGAGCTGTGAAGCAAGCCCTGTATTAAGAAATTCCTTGCACTGTGTAAATGAACTGGGCAAACTGTTCAGTGAATCCCTAAAGTACAGAACAATTTTTCTCAAATTGCTACATCTGATAATGCATCTACCTCCTTCAAGAAACTGCGACCTTATGTCCAACTAGATGGACTGTAAGATTAGCAGCAATCGAAACTTGTCACAGCAATATGAGCAAATCCTTGAGTCTCCAACAAATGGAGTTGGAAAATGGGGATGCTGCAACAAGGGCAAGTGGTCTCTTAGAGAAGCTCAGCAAGGGCAACACATTAGTTAGCCTGCTGCTTGTCAAATGTAGTTATGGAACCACTGACTTGTCTGAATAAGAGCCTACAAAATCCAGACTGCACAGTAGGTGGCATGCTTTCCAAGTAAGCCTCATAAAAGATCAGCTTCAAAGACTAAGGAATGAAAATACTGTCCTGCAAGCCATCAGAAAAGCTGATGAAGTTGTCCAGAAGCTGGAGCTGGATCCATTGCACCACCAAGGCAACGATGGGTCCAGTCCGTTTTGCTGGCAGGGGCAACACAATCATGCAACAGTGAGGATTATTTCAGAATGGAATTCTTTAGATGGTAGACATCTCAGTTGCCCAGCTAGAAGAGTTCCATCAGCAAGGGCTGACTAGTATTTGACTTTAGAACAGTTCCTTCTTGCTGCAGTACATAAGGGTGATGAGAGTGACCATGAGCTGGAGGAAATGATTGACTGCATTAAAAAATATCCAGAGCTTAATCCCAGAATGCTGAAAGTTCAGCTTGAGATGTTTGCACAGAGTAACACATATACCTCTTTGAATGAGGCTGTAGTCATATTTAAAACACTACCCTTAGATGTCCGTGGCCTTTTTACAGAGTTAGAAAAGTTTCTGTGACTACTGTTGGTGATACCAGTAAGCAGTTGTGAAGCAGAGCGCAGTTTCAGTGCACTTAGGCGCCTAAAAACATGGCTGCGGTCAACAATGACCCAGTGTCGCCTGAATGCAGTTGCTGTATGTCATGTTCACCAAACCAGACTTGATGAGCTATGTCTGGACACCATTACGCATAATTGTTCATGCTCATGAAAGGCGCTGTGCTGTATTTGGACTGTAGCAATAAAAATGTTGCAATGGGTTGATGCACCAAAATTCAAATGTGTTCAAGCAAGCCAGCTCATATTCCTTGGTACTGCATGGGGCTGCATATCAACTTCATGGTCTCATGAAGAGAATTATCACACCTCAGATTGTAACCTTGTACCTCAGACAGTTGTACACACCTATACCGATTCACTTCATTAGCTGATACTGTTAAAAATGCCTCCCAGTTCACTGTCAATCCTCTTTCTCAATGTTTGACTTCTGCTCCCACAGTAAACATTGGTGGATCCTCACCACGTCCGCACAGTGAAGGCAGTATGTACAGTTCCCCCATTGTTGTTTTTCTCCCCACCTCATTAGCCAACAGCTAGGTCTTCCTGGAAGCAAAGCAATAAGCATCAGTACACACCTGAACAACTGCTGTTCATGGCCTCATAAGGGCTGCACTTACTATGGATAACAATATTATTAGCAGGAGAGAGATACTAATGCCTTGAGAAAATCCACCCGACTTCCAGTGTCAGTCTACTCCTTTATCTGTGATCTGCAGAACCCACAGGACAGTTCCCATATCTTCTGCAGTACTTTCTGTACCCTACTGCACAGTGCGAGTTGGCTGGCTACCAACATTCAAACCTTGAATGAGCTATACACAGCTCCTTAATAATGTCCTAATAAGCGTTAACATTCCCCTCACCCAAGGGTAATCTCCCTATACTGAATTAAAGTAACAGTTTACGTGCAGACCTGCCACTCTGAGTATTTTCATCACTGGCTGCTCTCATCCACAATCAGGTAGTGATCACAGTGCTGGCAGACCCACATATCAGATATCACAATGATCTGCTCAACGTTCCCTTCCTGTCTTTCACTAACCTGAATATAGCTATACTGTGCGGAATGACCTGTTCAGTCCCTCTCTGGCATTCATTCTTCTGTCCTACTCCCACATCAAAAACTGGTGAGCTTTCTACCTTTACATCATGAATGTAGTTAGTACAGTCTTCTATGTTATTTTACATATTAATAGTAAACATAATCTTCTGATAAGCCAGGCTGACAGCAGCAGCACCGCACTGTTACAGTAAATGGAGCTGCACACAGTCCACCATACTTCGGTTCCGGTTTTAAAAATAAATATAAAGTAATTGCCTGCTGGAAAAAGAGGGTTTATGAGCAAAAGTTTAATCATGAGGTAAGCTTTTCGTGAGTGGGAGCTTTATATTGCCACAGTTCTCCTTTAAATGATGTGCATAATGATGCACACACCATCATTTAATAGTGCCTAATTAAAGGTAGCCTAAATCTTTTAAGGACAGATTGCCTATTTTTTACCTTGTTCCCTGCTGCTATCAGCCTGACTTACTGGAAAGATCTGCTTATCTCGGGAACTGTACTGCCTGTATTCATGATGCAGAAAGGTGATGAGCTCATCCATTTGTGCTGTGGGGAGAAGTAGTGAACAATGAATACCAGAGGGGTACTGAGAAGGACACTCCTGCAAGGTATTGGCTTATTCAGGGAAGGGGAAACACATAAGGGAAAATATGAGTAGATCACTGTGAGATATAAGAGTTGGGGCTGCCAGCACCATGATCGCTACCTGACCCCGTTGTCCTGGCCAACATTCCCCTTCCCATAAAACCATTTCATGCAATTGTCCAATGCTACATGTGAATATTATTGTGTGAAATGACTGCCACTATACATTCAGTCACTTCACTACCAGTCTAGCATGCCTGTAAAGCACTTTGGGATACACTGTGTATGAAAAATGCTATATAAATGTTGATTCTTCTTCTGATTATTATTATTATTATTATTATTTCCCATGGGAAAAGAAGTCAAGACAACCATATTTTTGATTTCTAAGAAAGTATTAACTCTGGCATTGGACTGCACAAGCATTTTGCTACAAATAAGTGTTGGATCAAGGGGGGGTTGGGTTAAGGGTGCAGTTGCACCCTCCGCGCCCATTGTAAATTACTTGCTTGCTGCATTTCACTTTGTTAAAGTCTGATTTATTGATTGTACAAATGTTTACATTCAAATCTATTGATCACATTTGTAGGTTCTATCAAAAACATGCTAAAAAAGAATAGCAGACAATATAAAGGTTTAATAAAAGTGTTAAAAGTGCATATCAAGTATGCATCCCACCCCAGCACCCCCATTGTAACATCCTGAATCTACCATGACCACTGGACCATCAGGTTATTTAAGATTTGTACTGCACTGTGGTTTGCAAAAGATAAAGTTATTTCAATTAAAACACAATTTTAACATGTTAAACTAAACACAATGAACAGAACCATAGCTTTGCATGTGTACTGATCAACTTAGTGCACATGGTCTTGACCATTTGGTGTAACAATTCTATACAGAGGAAAATAATTAGTTTAACACTATAAGAGCCATGTAGCTCTGTCTCCAATGATGTCATTGCTTAACACAATTGGTGGCCATATTAGGAAGCAGGTAAGGCAGTTCTCAGGGCCATGTTCCAGCCTTTCTGGACACTCATGTTATTCTTGGTATGACACAAACTACATTACAGTCCAAAGGACACAGTCTCGAGTGTTTTAGCACTCTGGATATTATCAGGTTATTACAGTTATGGTTCTGGGTCTTGGCTTGTGGTCTTGGTGTTTTTGCCACATGTGTTCTATATACATATTGCAGGATTTTATAGTTCTGTATTGGTTCCACCGACATGTTGTAACAAAGAGACAAGAAAATGATCCTTTTCTTACACATTCCTTTTCTGTAATACTTATTAGGTATTATAAAAAGGGTCTGAGAAATGGAGCTTTCTTATTGGCTGCAAACATTCTAACAGCCTTATGTTAATCTTTTATTAACATACATGTAGAGCTTAGCCATATGCTGAACAAGGTTTAACACTGTTTAAAAATGTTTTTATTATAATAGCAATAAGGCACTCCCAGGGATTATGTTAATGGTCAGTTAATCACTCTCTAGGGGCATGTGGCACTCGGCTACACCTCATGCCACGGCACACCCCTAGAAGGTGATTAACAGACCATTAACATAACCCCTGGTCATGCCTCATTGCTTAATTGTCAGCAAGTAAAGTACTCTGATATACTGAGAACTGCAATAAAAATTAAGGAAAGCAAATAAACAATATATTTAAAATAAAAACGTGTCCTGTGAAAATATTGTCCTCATTGTTTTCCATATGTATTACATTTCAAAGGCATGTTGATAGGAAATTTAGTATTTTTCCATATAACGTTTATATTTTCGTATGTACCACAGTACCCATTATCCGAAGCTGGTTGAGATTGAGGTTGTCCCCCCCAACCCTGGCATCAAAATTACTCCTCTGCCTGCCCACCACTCTTTAAATCCTCTAGCTGCACCTCAAACTCCACCCTGCTGTACAGCTTGCCCAATTGCAACCCAGGAAACTCCTCCCCTGGAGTCAGTCACACTTTCCTCCCCTGCATCACCTCATTTTTGTGGTCACCTGCAACAAACTTAACAGCTCAGTCAATTTGATTTTTTCTAGCAAACTTCTGCCCCCTTTCCTTTACTATTAATTTCTTCTCCCTCAATGCTTAACACTCACATTCTCACTGCTTCCCCTATTTCCCATATCTCCTTTCCATGGAGCTTTCTCCCACAGTCATGTCACCCACCCTTTCACTCCCTCTCCTGATACTCTTATTAACTCTCCCTCCCTCTCCACCTGCAAACCTCTCCTCTTTCACCCCTCTTCCTCAGTTGCCACAGCCCTGTCCCACCTTGTCCACTCATCCTCTCCTTGCTACCCCTATCTACTGCCCCCTCCCCACCACCCCCTGGCCAACCCCCGCACTCTCCCCTTTCCTCCTTTTCCCTTCTCCCACCCTGCAACCCTACTCCCTCCCTCTCACTGCACTTTCCTCACTCATCCACCCCTCCCTGCTCTCCTCCTGGCTCCTAAGCCTCAAAGTTCTTTATCACTGCTTAAACCTCTCTGTACCAGCCTCTGCTCACAGTTCCAACAGGTCTAAATGCCCCCCACACCTCTCCTTCTCCCTCCTCCTACTACTCCTCACTGGTGACATCCAGCCCAACCCTGGCCCCCCCCCTTATCCCAATCCACTGCCACCTTGCCAGCTACCCCCCCCCAGGGCAGCTTTGTCTTCTCTAGCAAAGGGTCTCCATATTTTTCACCTCAATGCCAGGACCCTTCTCCCCAAATTCAATGCCTTCAATGTATGGCTTACCAAATATCAACCTGACATTCTCTGTATCTCTGAAACCTGGTTATCTGCCAGAATCCCTAATTCCTCCCTTGCCATTCCTGATTTCAATCTATTCCACCAAGACAGGGGCAAGCATGGTGGGGGGGTAGCTTTGTTCATCAGGCAATCCATCTCCAGCACTATTATCTTCAAAGAATCCAGCCCCTCCTCCCATGAACTCATTATTGCCTACCAATCCGTTCCCTCCTCTGCCCCCTCTATATTGGCACTCTATACACCACACCAAAGGACTCACCGGACTCCCTAATCGAGGTTATCTCTTCAATCTCCACCCTCACCTCAAATGGTAAACTCCTGCTCTTAGGTGATTTCAATCTTGACTGGCTCTCCTCATCTGCCAAGCTCCCCACCCTAATGATTGAAGCCCTTAACCTCTCACAACTTATACAGGCACCTACCCATCTAAATCCTTGGTCCCAAAACCACTCTGTTCTAGATTGGATATTATCCTCCCGCCCCTACTACATCTCTGCATTAGGTATCCTCTCAAACACACTTAGCGATCACTGTATTACTGCATTCATAAAATCCTTACTCCTTACTCCCCTCCAAAATTCATATGGTCCCACCCCTTCACTCCCTCAAAGTGACTGCCCTGCAGCAAGATCTCCTACATGCTGACTGGCAACCTGTCCTCTGTTCCCTAGAGGTGGACCTTGACTTATCCCACTTCTACAACATTTTCAACAGAATCTGGGACTTTCACACACCGCTCAGAAAGGTCAGGGTAAAAAGACACCATCACCTCTGGATTACTTCTGACCTTATTGCCTTGTGTCAAGTCAGGGACAAAGCCTGGAGACTCTACAAAACATCACTCACCTCCCCAGACCTCCTTTCTTACAAACATCTCAGAAACAGATGCACCAAAGCTATTCACATGTCTAAGGCATCCTATTTCAAATCACAGTTAGAGCAGAGCCAAAACTCCCCAGCCTCTTTCTGGAAGGTGATCCACTTGGTCCTTAAAATTGACAGTTCCCCTATCTCTGGCCCTGCCTCGGTAGCTGAGGCTTTCAACAAATTCTTCATCTCTCATGCCATGCCTGACTCCCCTTCTCCTCCTTCACCTGGCTCTGTTCCCTGCCCTCCTGATTCTCCCTTCCACCGGCTTCCTCTTCCCACCTTTCTACCCTCATGAAGTATATACCACACTCATTCCCCTCAACCCATCCAAGTCAAGCCCTAACGGTCTCCACCATAGATTGCTCCACAACTCTGCACCCGCTACAACCACTCCTTTGACATTTATACTGAATCTTTCTCTATCCTCAGCCACTGTTCCCAATGCCTGGAAATTGGCCAAGGTCCTTCCCCTTCACAAGGGCAGTGATCCCTCATCCCCTGGAAACTAACAGACCATCTTGCTCCTCCCCTCCCTTGTTAAGTCCAGGAATCCCATATTCTTGCTAAAATCTCTGACTTTCTCTCCTCAGATAACTCACTGTCTGCTGTACAATCAGGTTTCTGGAAACAACACTCCACAATCACCTCTCTGCTGCGTGTCACCGACTCTGCCTTCTCGGCAATGGACCAAAGCCACATCACCACTGCTATTTTCATAGATCTAGTAAAAGTTTTTGACTCCATCTCTCATCCACTCCTTCTCCAAAAACGATATTTTTTTGGCCTTGCAAAAGCAGCAGTAGACTGGCTCCACTCATACCTACAAAATAGACAAAAATCAGTTCAAAGAGATGATGCACATTCTACTCCTCTCCCTATGCTCTCTGTGGTCTCCCAATGCTCCATCCTTGGCCCCATCCTCTTCTTGCTTTTTCTAAATGATCTTTCCTCAGTATGCCTCTCCTCTAACATTCACATGTATGCAGATGACACTGTCATCTATGCCTCCGGCCCATCCTTCAACTGCATTCTCCCTCCTCTCCAAAATGAATTCAACAGGGTTCAGACCTGGTTCCAATCAAACCAATTAAAACTCAATGCTAAAAAGACTGTTATCATGCTCTTTGGTTCCAGACAGAAGCTTGCCTCCTTACCAGCCCCCCCGTGATCATCATGCTTGATGGTTCACCCCTTGAGTTGGTCTCCAATTTCAAATACCTAGGTGTCTGGCTGGATAAGCACCTCTGTTTGTCTACCCACATCAAGACCATTTGCACCAAGCTTCACCCAAACTTGCAGTCCTTTACCACCACAAAGCCTGCCTCCTTCTCCCCACCCAATGTGAGTTAGTACATAAAATGATATTGCCAGTGCTGGACTATGCTGACGTAGTTTATGACACCACCCCAGCCACCTCCCTCTCCAAATTGGACACTCTTATTAGCTCCTTTTGCCATTTTGCCACTGCCTCCCCCACTCTTACCCATCACTGCCTCCTATATGCCCCACTCTCCCTCATTCCATTATCTCACAGGTGAATTGCCCACTGTGCCTCCCTGATAGCTAAGTATTGGTTTGACTCCATTCCCCCCATCTCTCACACCAACTTACACTTGCCAATTCCACAATCTACTCTCTTTGCCACAGAGACTTGCACACCTTCTCCATCCCTCACCCTCACTCAGCTGCAGGCTAGTCTGCCTTCTCATACCATCTCCCTCTTCTTTGGAATAATCTACCCTCTGATCTTTGTTTTGCTTCTCCGCTCTCTTCCCTCAAAAGCCTCCTTAGACTCCTCCCCTTACCTCAGTGCCCCAAATGCTCCTAACCTCACCTTCATCTTGCTTCTGATCCCTTTTGGGCCTTTCCCAATATCCTCGCTGGAGGATTGCTGTGCGTTCTCCCCTTCCTATCTTTACAAAGTTTCTTTCATACTAACCTGAGATAACAGGTCCCAGCTTGCCTGAGCTGGTTAGCCTCCTGTTTCCAAGCTTCTCCCCTACTTGCTGCTGTTTCCCCTACCAAGTGTCCTAAAACAAAAATCCTTCATCACATTTGTGTACCTTATTATATTATGTCTCACCTCTGTATATATTGTGCATGTACAATATTATCCTCTGGTAAATTTTTTTTATTTTTTTTTGTAAATTACCTTTACTGTAACCATGTTGAAACTTCTGTGATTGTTTTGCTTTGTACCTGGGTCACACCTGGAAATGAGCCTCAGCTCAGTGTGCCTTTCCCGGTCATCAGTTTTAAATAAATAAACAAAACTAAATTAAAATCCCCCAGAAGCAATAATCTTTTTGCAGAGTCCAACTTGCCAAGTTGTTTATTAAAATCAGTGGTCCTATCAGTAGCAAGGGATAAGGGTTTGTAACAGACTGCCACAGTAACCTGTTTCTCCTGATGTGGGATTACATGTACGATGAGTTGTTCAGAATCTGGTTCAGGGGTAGTTTGTATTTCATATGCTTTGATGTCATTTTGGACATATGAACTAAAAAAATTTGCCAGCAGATAAAGGCCTAGAGGTCTATCAAGTCTGCTCGAATGTGCAGCTAGCACCCCTTATTCTGCAGCTGCTCCTCCCTTCCACCTTTCCCCTTCATTGACCCTCCCCCTTGTCCTGTCCCATCCCCTTCTGAAGCAGTCCACTGTTCTACTGGATACCACTTCTGCAGGTAATGCATTCCACCCAGCCACCACCCTCTCTGTAAAAAAGTGTGTTCTTATCTCCCTCCTGAACCTTCCTCCCTCCAGTCTCATATCATGGCACCTGGTGTCCCTCCCCTCCCTTACTTTGAACAGCCCCATCTGTACCTGTCTTGTTTATTCCTTTCATGTACTTAAAGGTTTCAATCATGTCCCCCCATTCCTCTCTCCTCTCCTCCAGTGAGTACATGTTCAACTCCCTCAGCCTCCTCTCGTATGATAAGTCCCCAGCCTCTTGATCATCTTTGTCACCCTCGCTGCACCAATCCAGTAACCAATATCCCTCTTCACTCCCGGGTGCCAGTGCTGCACACAGTGCTCAGGTGCGGTCTAACTAATGACCTGTACAGTGGCAGAATCACTTCCTCCCTTCCTTGAGGATATACCCCTTGCAATACAACCCAGCATTTTGTTGGCCTTTCCAGCTGCCTTCTCACATTGTGCTGAATTGTTCATTGACCCCGTAATGAGCACCCCCAGATCCTTCTCCTCCTCTGTCTGGGCTAGCTGCACTCCCCCCAGCTGGTAACTCCTCCTTGGGTTCTTCATCCCAAAATGTAGCACCTTGCACTTTTTGGCATTAAACCCCAGTTGCCAGGTGTCTGACCAGCTGTCCTCCCTGTCCCTCCTGAATAATTAGTAACCCTTTACATTTGTCCCCCACATATCTTTCTTCTACCATGTTACTGTAACTGAAATTAATGCAATATTTTCTTGGTTTAAAATACACTCCAGGTCCTCTTTTTAGTTTCTTAGGCTCCTTGTGTTTACTAAAAAGGCCTTCCAGTTCTGAGATTTCGTTAGCTTATTTGGGGTTTTACTGCATATATGGTCCCCTCCTCTCTGCTCCTTGCCTCCCTGACCCCTTATTCACTTTAAATTCTGATGAATTGTTGTGTTGATTCTATCTGCTAGTATTTTAGCACCTAGTTTATTCAGATGGAGACCATCTGGGGCATACAGCCTATAAGTGTTGTCAAATTTTTGCCAGTGCTTAAAAAAATAAAAATTCTCCCTGGTACACCACCTTTATAACCACCCATTTAATATTTTTAGTTCATTTACTTTGAGCATACCTGCATGTGGAACAAAGAGGATCTCAGATATTATCAGGGAACTTCCCCTTTTGTTAGCTGTGCCCTCACCATCTCAAAGTCCCTTTGAATGAAGGTAGCCCTCTTCTTCCCAACATAATTTGTTCTAATATCCAAGCACACTAGTGGATGAGTAGTATTCTCCAAAAATCCAGGGAGAAGTTTTTTGACATCAGCAATCCCTGCCCTGGGAGACAGGAGAGCCTAACTTGTTCTTTCCTATTTTTGCAGATTTCCCTATCTGTTGACCATACTATAGAGCCATTAATTATAACTATATCTTTCTTTTGTTCTATAGGCTGCTCATTACAACTGTTGTTATCCACTTGATGTTTGTTACTGCGATATCTGCCTGTATTGTGATTGCTTTGGTTGCTGTCACTTGTGGCATCCATCCTAATTACAACTGGGGGAGTAGGGGCAGTTCATTTTTGCTCTCATTGGGGGGTTTGCTCTGATGCTACAGGAATTTGACTTGTATTAATAATTGGTTTAACCCTGTCTTTGCTGTTTGCACTGTCTATTCCCACTTTTTGGTTACACACTGATTTGGGAGATGTTTAAATTCTGCATTTTTACCCTGTGTTTGATCTCCATTAGTTCCATGGCCAGGGTACTGTATCTGTTAGTTAACTATAACTGAGTGTTTATGTCCCACCTACATTACCAAGGTAATTTTGGGATATGACACCACTCATCCTCATAAGGGGTGTCAGGATCCAAATCTTCTGTTGTTTCTTTCCTTTTATCACTTGGGTTCTTGTTTATCACTTTACTAGGTTGTACCTTTTCATTTTCCATAAACAGGCTCCTAGTGTTAGGAATACATTTTTCAATGTCATCTACCCCAGCATGGGCTTTTAATTGGTCCTGCAGCACCCCTATTTTATCTATTAGCATGCTAATATACATACATTTTATACATGCCTGACTCCCCATTTGTTCCCTTTTTCTCTCACGCCACATATGTTACACAAATTCCATGTGCTAGTATCTCCCTCACCCTTAATGTTTTCTCCTGTTTGGCAGCCTACCTTAGCATGTTGCTCCTCTGCCCCTTTTCCCACTTCCCCAGCTGACATAGCAGGCACAGCTAAGCTGTTTGCCTTAGCTGTGTCACCTTTGCTGGGTTTACCAGTGCTTGGCTCATCGATGCTCACCATTGTGGGGAGGAATATAGTGCCAAGACCAGAAATTGAATATCCACTCACTTCTAGGCTAGTACTTTTCCCCGTCTCTTATTTTCCCATCATAAAATAGCCCCCCTCTGATTCCCCATTTTGTTATTCCCCAACAGTACAATCATACTGACAATTCAAATACGCGACTGTACCTTTACCCTCTCAAAGTCAAATCTTACAACTGTAGAAGAGACGAGAGTCGCTCTCTAAATGAAGTAATCAGGTCAATAATTCAAATCCTGCTCTCCTAGGTAGCAGTTTCATACCTGTATAATTTAGTAAATTTGCCTTTAAGCACTAGAAGTGCAGTACACTCTTTGGTCTTCTCCTGCAGTCTCTCTGATTCAGTTTTCAGTCCAGTCTCTCTCATTACCCTCAAGGCACCATCAGCGTGGTGAGCAGTTCCTTCCGCACAACTCCTAGTCTATTGCAGCCTAGTACCGAGAGATGCCACAAATCATTTTCTTTTAGGGCTACCCTCGATATGTCTAGAAAACTTTTAAGCTTAACAAGGAGTACTTGAAAATAAAACCAGAGGCAAATAAAAAAGTCACTGTAGTCAAAAGATGGGAAAACTAGAAGCTGCAGACCAACAGATCCAAAATGTTGGTTATGAGTCACAGCCTACTGAATTGTGATACCTGCAAACAAAGAACAATGCTGCATCAGCTAAAGGAGCCAAAATCATCATAGGTTTCCTTCACCAACTTTTTTAAAACTTTAAAATAAGGTAAGCCTCCGATTTTATTTTCAAGCACTGCTTGTTAAGCTTAAAACCAAATGGAGTAAACCTCTGCACGCCACTTCAGAATGGGAGCTGAGTGGCATTGCAGCCAGCTCTGTTCCAAGTGGAACCCAGAAGAAACTTAAATAGACATTCAACCATGTCGGAGAATTTAGTGTGTCAGCATTACTGTGGATGGGAATTTAACTGACGGGCTGATGCATGTGACGGGGAGACAGAGTCGGGGGAAAGGGTGTCGGGTAGTTATGTGTCAGGCAATTGACTGGATACCTTCTAGTCCCCTCGCTATAGCCAAGGTCCAAATCCTTTGCAACCAAGCTTTATCCTGCTCTTAAAAGAACAAGCAACAGCTCCTGGACCACAGTAAAGGTAACAAATCCACCCGAAAGTGCAACCTAGCTTTCCCAAATAAACGGACACACTTATCAGAGCCATGTGATTAACAGTCCCCTCAGGACTTCCTCTAATACATCTAAGAGTTAAAAAGCTCATTGCAGTTACCGCCCAGTCAATAATACCAGACTGCTACAAAGTGTGGCAGCACTATTCAGCTCACTGCTCTAAATAAAGAAAGGGGTACACTGGTGTTGCTCATTTTTGTAGTGCTGAGACCAACATAGAGTGTCTGCCCACTTCCAGTCCCCTTGCTACAACCAATGTCCAAATACTTTGCAACCAAACTTTGTCCTACTCTTAAAAGGACAATCAACAAATCCTGGACACCAGTAAAGTTAATAAATTCACCAGAAAGTGCAGTCTAGCTTCTCCAAATAAAAAGACATGTTTATCAGTGTCATGTGATAAACAGTCCTCTCAGGACTTCCTCCGATGCTTCTAAAGGTTAAAAAGCTCAGTGCAATTACCTCCCAGTCAATAATACTGGAGTGGTACAAAGCTTGGCAACACTATTCAGGTCACTGCCCTAAATAAAAAGGCATACACTGGTGTTGCTTGTTTTTTTAGGGATGGGACTGAAGTAGTGTGTCCACTCTCTTCTGGTCCCCTCGCTACAGACAAGGTACAAATCCTTTGCAACCAAGCTTTGTTCTACCCTTAAACAGACAAGTAACAGCTCCTGGTCCACAGTAAAGTTAATAAATCCACCAGAAAGTGCAGTCTAGCATCTCCAAATAAACAGACACATTTATTGGTGCCACGTGATAAACAGTCCACTTAAGACTTCCTCCGATGCTTCTATGAGTTAAAAGGTTCAGTGCAATTACCTCCCAGTCAGTAATACAAGACTGGTACAAAGCATTGCAGCACATTTCAGCTCAATGCCCTAAATAAAAAAGGAAAAAAAAAAGGATTGTTGACTGAGTGGTACTTCAGGGACAGAAATATCTGCCTGTAGGTCTCTCCTGAGATGTAATATCTTTTAAGGATTTCTCTTTTCACAAAGTCATAGTTTTCTGACTGTACAATGTCCATATTGTTGCAGGCAAGTTGGATTTCACCTGCCAGATGAGGTACCAGCCTGAATGCCCATTGCTTTTTTGGCCATTGGTAAGCTCTGGAACCCTTTCAAAAGTTGTCAGGTAGGCTTCAGTATTATCTGAGGGACACAGCTTTGCGAGTTTCATGTCTTTTAAGTTGTTTGTGTTTTATTGATCTTTTGGACCTGCACCAGATCCTTCAGCTTTGATAGGTTGCAAGGCATCCATCCATCATTGCACTTGTCACTGCATCGCTTCTCTTCTCTGTTTCTCAATCTCTCTTTGTTGTGTATCCCACCATTTGAAGAGGACAGACATGGTTTCACATTCTGCCCCTACCTGTTTCACCAGGAGGCGGTCATGTCAGACCAACCTCATTGAATTTTTTGACTGGGTGACTAGGGAGGTGGATCAGGGGAGGGCAATTGACATGGCCTATCTGGACTTCAGCAAGGCCTTTGACACTGTGCTTCATAGAAGACTATTACACAAACTGGGGAATATGGGTGTGGGCAGGACAGTAGTGCAGTGGGTAGGTAACTGGCTGGGTGGCAGGACACAGAGGGTGGTGGTAAATGGCTGTCACTCCACAGAGGAAAGAGTGACCAGTGGGGTACCACAGGGATCAATGTTGGGACCGGTCCTATTCAACATCTTCATCAGTGACATTGCGCAGGACCTAGTAGGCAGAATTTCCCTGTTTGCTGATGACACAAAGCTCTATAACAGAGTAGACACATCAAAGAGTGTAGACAGAATGAGAAGGAACCTGCAGAAACTTGAAGAATGGTCAGGGGTTTGGCAGTTGAAATACAATGCAAAGAAGTGTGAGATAATGCATTTGGGGCACAAAAACCCTGGCACAATATATCAGTTGGGGGTGAGGATATAGCATGCACCAAGCAGGAAAGGGATCATGGGGTTATCATCTCTGACAACCTCAAGGTAGGGAAAAATTGTGACAAGGCAGCCGGTAAAGCAAATAGGATGCTGGGATGCATAGGCAGGGGCATCACCAGCAGGAAAAGGGAGGTCATAATTCCACTATACAAGACACTAGTGAGGCTCCACCTGGAGTACAGTGTCCAGTTCTGGAGACTTTACTTACATAAGGACATATATAGGGTAGAGAAGGTTCAGAGGAGGGCAACAAAGATGGTACATGGATTGCATCACAATTCCTATGAGGATAGGTTGAAGGAATTGAATATGTACTCCCTGAAGGAGAGGAGGGAGAGAGGGGATATGATAGACACATACAAGTATCTTACAGGGAGGAACAGGGTGCAGGAATGCACTATTTTTAAGCAAAAAAGATGTTCCAGGACTAGAGGGCATGGGATGAAGTTGGAGGGAGGACAATTCAGAGGAAACGTGAGGAAGAATTTCTTCACAGAATGGGTGGTGGACAAGTGGGACACCCTGCCAGAGGAAGTGTTGGGGGCTGAAACAATCACAGGCTTTAAGAATGCATGGGATAGACATAAATGAATTCTGGAAGTTAGGGTTAAGGGCCAACAGACTTCTAGGAAAACATAAAGTAAACTTACAAGCTTAAATGGGCAGACTGGGTGGGCCACAGGCCCTTATCTGCCGACACTGTCTATATATCTATGTTCTTCTTTCATCACTGATGCTGACTGTACAGTCTCAGTTTGGACTTTTGTTTCTGTTTCTAGTTTGGCTGCCATTCTTCTTGTAATCAATCCTGGGCTTGCTGCTGCAGATTCATATCTTTCTTCTATGCTTTTATGGTATCAGGTTTAGTATCCAGGCACAAAACTACTGGCATAGCATATACATGGCACATATCCCGTTCTGTCTGATGCCCAGTATCATAGGGATTTAGATCAGAAAACATAGGCAGACCAGGAGAAGTTATAAAATTTGCAAGTAGCATTTTATTATTATCAAAAACAATACATTAAAACAAAAATAAAATTGTACAGGACAGCTCTTCATACAGGCAGTACAAATAAAGAAAGTGCTACATCTGAGAGTCTCTCTCTCTCTCTCTCATTTTAAATCTCAATCTAGCTATCTTTCTCTAAGTAGTTTCTTCCTGACAGTTCCTGGCAGTTTAAACTCTGCATCCTGATGTTGTAAGTTGCATCTTGTGTTTCTTCCTAAATGTACTAGAACCACTATCTTGGACATGCTGTTCTATTTTATCTTTAATAAAAGACTCCAAAATCTTGCTCAAAATGCTAGTCAGGCTGATGGGTCTGTAGTTGCAGCAAGCTAATTTGGGGCCCTTTTTGCGTATTGGATTAATATGGGTGACTGTCTAGTCCTCTTGCACTATTGCTTCTTGTAGGAATTTTTGGAAAATAGTCTGAATGGGTTTACATAGTGCTATAGCTAATTCTTTCAGCACTCTCGGGTGGAGATCATCTGGTCCAGCTGATGCAGTGGGATTTAGATTAGCTCATTTTTCCTTGACCATTTCTGGTGTTGTTGTCAATTTCTTTCTTAAGGCCAGCCTGAAGAACACATCTAGTCTTAAAAGGTGCAACAAAATAGAACATTCTGTCTCTGAACTGGTCTCCTGTTGACTTTTCTGTAAACAAGCTTGAGGAGGTCAAAATGCATCTCAAAATCAACCCCCTGCATTATAGATTGTTATTTTTTTATATAAAACCTAAACAACTTTCTGAAATAATTTCAAAAATATAAGTGTATACATTTGCAAACCAATGGATCCTAATTTCACATAAAGATTCACAGATATTTTTTTAACCACAGAGAAACAAGGAGGAAAAGAAAGAATACAAACAGTGAGTGAAGTGGGGAGCTAACAGGGAAATTGTAGGATCATCACAGTGGCCAATTCCTAGATGCCAAAAGAAAATTTGATTGAGCAATCAGTCAGACAAAGGCCAGACAAGTGGTAGAACAGGACAGAACAAAATAGATGCTTGCTTTTAACTCTCTGTGCATAACAAACAGGATGGGGTCTTACCCAATCCTGTCATAGCCATTCAGTGCTGGATCTCAGCCAGACACAAATTTAGCATTGCAACCGCAACCAGCCTACAGGGGGAAAAGGACAAATACAGCTGGGTATCATCTGTATAGCACTGAAAACCCCACACTATACCATCTAATGATCCCCACCCGGGGCAGCATATATACTGCAAACAGCCATAGGTGATAGGACTGACCCCTTAGGTACACCACCATGAAAGATCATAGGGCAAGAGGAAAATATCACCATTACAACCCTTTCCATCCTATTCCTGAGATAGGACTCAAACCAGCAGATAACCTTGCTAGTGAATCCAGGGTTCTTTTTCAGGTGATCCCAGAACAATCCATGGTCTTCAGTGTCAAAAGATGAAGAGAGTGCTAGGAGAATGAGAATTAAACATTCTCTTCTATCTCTTACCCTGAGAAGTAATTTTGCACTCTGATCATTGCAGCATCTATGCTGTGTCTTGATCTAAACCCAGACTGATGGGGCTCATAGATATCAAAGGACATGAGATGTGCTTTAAGCTGCAGCATCACAATCTCTCAATAACCTTTCCCAAAAAGGGCAGGTAAGAGACAGGTTGACATTTTTTATGTTATCCAGGTCCAAATATGTTTTTATGGGGGGGACTAACTAATGCATCTTCTAGTGTATATGGGGAGACCCCCTCTGAGAGGAAGCACCAGACAATCCACATGAACACCTGGCCCAAATGTCCCACACAGCCCACTAGTAGCTGTGTTGGACCAGGGTATAGTACACAGAAGGTGGGCCTGCTCCAAGATTACCCCATAAATATCTTCCATCATGACTGGCCCCTGAACTCTCATCAAAAAAGAAGAGGCACCTGTGACAGACAGGCAAAATTCTATTGTGTTGTAACAGCCTGCTTAGGGAGATCCCAGTCTGTATGAAGAACACCCTGTCCAAGAAAAAATTAGCAAACTCTTCACACTTAGCAGCTACACATACCCTCACAAGCTGATTGGCAGTCTAGATGGAGTAGCCTGTCCACAGTCTTAAAATCTGAACCAGTCAAGTCCTCACTACAGCAAGCTCCCTATTAAAAAAAGTTACCTGCTTCTGAGTTAATGAATACTCAAAGTCAGTTTGTCCTGTAAGGCACCAAATCTTCTCCAGCAATACTTCATCCTCTGCTCTCTGGCCTTTAACTAATGAAGTTCCCTGTCAAACTATGGGGATCTTCATGGTGAGACAAAGAGATGTACATGAAAGGGTGCATTTGTATAGAGAGACCAGAAATAGCCCTGTTTTAGGCCACCACTGCTTCTTTCAATCCCATCTTATGCACTACCATCATAACTGAGATGCCCAATACCACCTGGAGTCCCTCAGGCCAAAGCACCTTTAAAGGTGGTATTGAAACATTTCCACATGGGGTGGACTACAGAAAGGGGTCCTGAAAGAGAACTTCATGAAGCAATGATCTGACCAATTCACCAGGTCAGTTTCGAGGTCATCACTCTTGAGCCCCAGGGGAAAACCCAAGTCCAATGCATGGTCTTATTGGTTGGTGAAAGAAATAACAACTTGTTTATGGCCCTGTGATTTCATCACACAGAGGACATTTTGACCAAAGTGCTAGAGTGCATCATTGATCCAGGCATTAAAATCACCCATAATTAATCATCTGAGTGATTCCAGTACCCTTTCAGTGATGAAGTCTGCACTTTCCTGCACAAAGTCCCCCTCACATCCTGGAGGGTGGTATACATAGAGGACCCTACAACCTGGTTGGGACAGATGCCTCCAAAACTGGACCTGCATCACCTCTTAACCAGGTCTCTGTGATGCAAGCCAGATTGCCACAGAAGCCAGAAATAAAATCTGCAATAATAGCAATCTTGTTAGTTGTCAATCTCATATTGCATAGCACTGCCTAAAGAGGATGGAAAGAGGCTGCTGGCTCTTTAACTATGTTTTCATTTGGTCTGGTGAAAGCCCTAGGTATGAGAACGAAACACGTCTGGCCTCACCTCGTGGTCCCAATTTTCCCCAGGCCCTGTCCTGGTCCTCATCATCCCAATAACCCTCCCTTAAGCGCCACCCAAACCTAATCCCTGACCATCATGCCTCCTTATAGTCTCCATTTCCTTGCAGGGATGAAAGGCTGCTGCCGGGGGGGGGAGCTGAAAGGACAGAGGTCATGCAGCAAGGTCGGGATGTAACTTAGCCTAGAGGTCTTATTCCCCACACACACATCTTCATGCTGGTCAGGTAAAAACAATCCCAACCATCATAATAATAAAACGTATCTCAAAATAATTTTCATACAACCCCATCCCCACCCCAATCTGCACATGACACTCAGCCTAAATCTTAAAAAATAATATCAACACATTCATACCCTATTCATACATGACAATAAATGACCTAATACCATGAATCACTCTTATATTTACCTAACCTCAACCACTCACTCAACAACCCCCCCCCAAAAAAACAGTTTTAATTCTAAAAGACTGTCAATGCCTTAATGTATTTTGTGTAGCAAGTCTATATGAAATATGTCTGGTGAAGCTCAATATATTTTAATAGCACTAAAAAATTCCTGAAACAAGTCTGCATCCAAGAAACTCTGGCCCACTACTTTTGCTCTCACTAGAGGAGGCCAATCAAGCACAAAGATGATATGTATTATTCTTAAAGACAAACATATTTAATACAGATTGATAAGGAGATTGTGATATGCAGTGCATGCTCTACATAACTGACTTGAAAATGTGAACGTATAAGAAGAAACACTATTGAAAGAGAAGGAGAGTTCGAGAGACAGCAAGCAGTTACTGCAGAATCAAGGGAAGTCATATATGAAAATTGTATTAATATCAGGTTGTAGGCTGGTTGATTTATCCTTCAGTCACACACTTACTAAACTATTCCTGGTCACTAAATAAAAACAAACTTGATACAGTCTGTAAATACACCTGTTTGGGTATTATTTATAATAATAACAGTTCATGGAAATCTAATTTTGATTATGCTATTTCCAAAACTAAAAACAAATGTGGGTGCCTTGGAAAAATTAAAATACTTATATAGTATATGGTTAGTGCTTATTGTGAATAAAAAGCAGTGGCTTTTGAAAAGCTGTTGTATGGCAGTTCAGAGATCAAGAAAAGCTGTAGTAGTATCGTTCTGACATCACAACGATACTACAACAACTTTTCCCCTTTGAGCTGCTGCCTGATTGGCCGAAACAGCGCTGTGCTCAAAAATGAACAGAGTAAAATGGCGGCAAAGGTTAGCGAGTGGTTTGTAGAGTGGTGGATTCATGTAGTTTGGACACCGACTGCTTTTGACTTTGTGTGTCCAAACTGCCAGTGTGGCAGGTTTCTTTTATTTTTTTCAAACATCGGTGCTGTAAATCATTGCGGTCGAGAGCAGAGTGGCACTGCACCGAGAAACGCGATGTTTTCGGGACAGCATAGCGGGACTTCACTGTCGACCTGGAGCAAGTGAACATGAACACAAGGTATGAATCCTTGTGAAATTAAAGTTTTCTACAGTCTGGGAACCATATACTATACAAAATAGTGTATGGATGGCCATACACAACTAACGCTGTGTTTCTATCTCGGGGATGTGATGACATCATTCAGACCTCTCGAGCTTCGCTCTCGAGGTCTGTATACCATCATCACATCCCCTCAATAGAAACACAGCCTTATTGTGTATGGCCACCCATACACTATTCTATATATGGTGGCTAGTCGATCAGGCCCCTACGTTATGCTCTACAGGAAAAATATAATGCACAAACACTTTGTGGAGCAGAGATCTGAGGGATGAGGCTAATCAATTGATTGGAAACCCCTGCATTAATGCTACTAAGGACCATTTTAGGCTGTACAAAGTCTATACCAGTGTATTTCATGAAAGCTGAACTAGGGACAGCAAGATTACAAGCGTGGGCGGGTTCCAGAATTATTAACTATTGGATTAGGATAATGAGTCTTCTGGATAACAGGTGGACAAAGCAATGTTATTTAGAAAAAGAATCTTGGAGCACTAGAAAGCGTAACATTAATGGCTGGTTCCAACATTTGACCAGATTACTTGACAAATATTGCTTATTTTTCCTTATGGATTTTAGAAGGGAGTGTATTAACATAAGCACTCAATATAGACCTTATGTAAGAAATAGAATAATTAAATAATATAGAGACACCGATCTCTCTTGCATTGGGGTTTCAAAGTATGCTAAATAGTATACTAATAATAACAAACATGGATTCAGATATTATCTAGACATTTTAGAGAATCCCATTATGTGCAAAAATTACACAAGATTTAGACTGGAGCATTTGATTTCAAGATTAGGGATGCTTCATATAAAAATTCTCAGGACACCAGTGAACTCCTATGTAACTGTAATTTAAGTGAAAGAGAAGATCTTACTTGATAGAAGAGGGATGCTTGGATATCATGGCAGTCACAGAAACATGGTACACATAGAACCATGACTGGGATGTCAACATACCAGGGTACACAAGCTACAGGAGGAACAGGGAGGGAAGAAGTGGAGGAGGAGTAGCTCTCTATGTAAGGGAAGGGATCAAAGCAACAGAACTAAAGGGTAAACAGGGAGGAGATGAGGCACTGTGGGTCACCCTGGAGACTGGAAATGGCACCACAATCTGCACAGGGGTTGCATACAGACCCCCCTCTCAGGGAGAAGAAATGGACAAGGAAATTAAAGCATGCATCCTTATGATGGCAGAGAAAGGGGAGATACTGCTGATGGGGAACCTGAACATGCCCGATGTTAACTGGAGAATCTTTGCTGCAGCCACATTCAAGAGCAAGGCCATTCTCGATGCTCTACAGGGGGCATGCCTCAGACAGCTAGTTTTGGAACCTACTTGGGAGGGAGCAATCTTAAACCTGGTACTCTCAAATGGGGATGGAGAGAGGATCTCCGATCTTGAAGTGGGTAGCCATCTGGGAACAAGTGGCCACCAAACAGTGAGGTTCATGATAAACTTAGCTGTAGAGTCAAGCCATGCAAAAGTGAAGGTACTGGACTTCAGGAGGGCTGATTTTGTCAAAATGGGAGAGTGCCTCAAAAAAGCACTAGCAAACAGGCAAGAAGATGAGGTGGAGCAACAACGGTGAAACATCAAAACTGCCATCACAGAGGCAACAAGCCTTTGTGTGAAGCACATAAACAAATCAAAATGAAAGAAAAAAAACACTATGGTTCTCAAAAGAAGTTGCAGGGAAGGTTAGGGAGAAAAATATAGCATTAAGGAAGTATAAGGAAACACAGAAGGAGCAGGATAGAGAACTGTACCAGATAAAGCAAAAGGAAGCGGGGAAGGCAGTCAGAATAGCAAAGGCACAAACCGAGAAAAAGATAGCCAACTTGGTTAAGAAGGTGAATAAAACCTTTTATCAGTACCTTAAGGAGCAAAGAAAGACTAAGGCAGGGATACTGAGGTTGAATAAAGAGGAAGGTGGTTGGGCAGAGAGTGACAGTGAAAAAGCAGGGATACTGAATGAATACTTCTGCTTAGTATTCACAATGGAAAAGCAGGGGGAGATACCTAATCCAATTAATAGAAGCACTCTGGATGGGGGGGGTTGATATTAGTCCTTTCACAGAAGAAAGGGTTCTGAAAGAACTCTTAAAACTGAAGGTGGATAAAGCAGTGGGGCCTGATGGGATTCACCACAGAATTCTAAAAGAACTAAAGGAAGAACGAGTAACACCACTGACTACCCTTTTTAATAAATCATGGGAGGATGGTGTGGTACCTGAGGACTGGAGGAGGGCAGATGTGATTCCCCTTCACAAAAGTGGGAGCAAGACAGAGGCAGGAAACTACAGGCCTGTCAGTTTGACCTCAGTGGTAGGGAAATGATGGAATCACTTCTGAAGGAACGAATTGGTGAGTACCTAGAGGCCAGTGGGGCACAGGACCAGAGGCAGCATGGAGTCACAGCAGGAAGGTCATGTCAGACAAATCCCTAATTGATTTCTTTGACTGGATGACCAAAGTAGTAGACCAGGGAGAGGCTGTGGACATGGCCTACCTAGACTTTAGCAAGGCATTAGACACAGTCCCGCACAAAATATTAATAAACAAATTAGCCAGCCTGGAAGTGGGTCCCATGGTGGTAGCCTGGGTAAAACATTGGCTGGACAACAGGACACAGAGGGTAATAGTAAATGGAGTCCACAGTGAAGACAGAGGAGTTACTAGTGGGGTACCGCAGGGTTCAGTACTGGGGCTGGTCCTTTTTAATGTCTTTATAAGTGACATTGCAGAGGAACTGGAAGGAAAAATATGTCTCTTTGCAGATGACACAAAGATCTGCAACAGAGTTGATACGTAAGGTAAGATGGAAAGGATGAAAAGGGACTTGGCAAGGTTGGAGGAATGGTCAAATGTATGACAGCTTAGATTCAACGCAAAGAAGTGCAACATAATGCACCTGGGAAACAAAAACCCAGGGGAAGAGTACACAATGGAGGGTGAGATATTGACAACAACAAAAATGGAAAGGAACCTGGGGTAGTCATATCAGATGATCTAAAGGTGGGCCAGCAATGTGAGAAGGCAATAAGGAGGGCTGGGGGGATGCTGGGATACATAGGAGAGGTATCACCAGTAGAAAACAGGAAGTTGTTGGCCCTCTGTACAGACAGTTGATAAGACCACATCTGGAGTACTGTGTGGAGTTCTGGAGACTCTATCTCTGCAAAGACATAGACAGGGTGGAGGCTGTCCAGAGGAGGGCAACCAAAATGGTGCAGGGTCTGCACCAGAAGACATATGAAGAAAGACTAAAGGAGCTTAAGATATATAGCCTCAAGGAAAGGAGGGAGAGAGGGGACATAATAGAAACTTTAAAATTCCTCAAGGGAATCAACAAACTTCAAGATGGTAGCATCTTTCTGAAAAACAGATATGCAAGAACGAGGGGGCACAATTTGAAGATAGAGGGAGGACAGCTCAGGGGTAATGTAAGGAAGTATTTCTTCACAGAGAGGGTTGTAGATGCATGGAACAGCCTTCCTGAGGTGGTCATAGAGTCAAAAACAGTGGGGGAATTCAAGAATGCCTGGGACAGACATAAGGCAATTCTAGTGGGGTGGGGGGTGGGAGGAAGTAGGCTGTTGGTTAACTAGGATCTCCAGCTTATCCATTAGGTAGGGAAATGGGCAGACTAGGTGGGCCAAGCGGTCCTTATCTGACATCAGATTCTATGCTTCTATGTTTTACTGAAGTGCAAATGGTATGATAAAATCAGAAATATCCAACTAAAACCTGTAATTGATTCTTTAACTATATCTACTGATGCTGAACTAATCTCTATTTTTCTTACAACTGAGGACTCCATGACTATACGTGCTGTGGGGAATTATTTAATGCTGACTAGATCAATAAGGAAGAAAAGATTAAGGATAATTTAGACTTATATGACCGGTAATGACATCCATTAAATGTATTCTTGCTCTGTATCCAAATATGTAATATACTATGAATTGCTGGATTTTAAAAAATTTGACTCTTGTATTTTTGTACTGTGTTTGTCTGTTTAATATCTGTATGTATAGTTGTTTTCTTGTTTGTAAACTGTATTTTGTAACAACCATTTTTTTAAGATTGACAAATAAAGGACTAACACTTAATCCACTGATATTCTTCGCCACACTGAACTATTCCTTATAGCCTATTTGCCATGTCATAGAGATGCTTAGTCTTTAAATTGATAGAATATTGCCCATTTGAAAATATTTTCAGTTTATTAATTTTTTTTTTTTTTTTATTACCGGGTAAATGCTTTAGACAGTGAAATTGCCTATTTTCAGGCACAACCCAGGACAGTTACAGAGACAGGTAAAGCACATTACAATGGAGGCAGGTACATAATACAGACTTAGTTCAAACACATTACAATAGAGACAGACACATAATACATAAGTTAGGTAACTTGCTTTAAATAATATGCATTTGTTTCACATATATTTCTCAGGACACATTGACTGGGATTTGGTGTCGGATGAATGCAGTGTGAGGCATGTTTAGACCCCAGCTGCAATAACTGTAATGCTTCCCTGTAGAAATAAAAACATATGCATTGCAAAGTTATACTATTAGAGATTTCCAAGTCATTTCCATGGTTTTATTCTGTATGAAGAAAATACTAAACTTACAAGATTAATAAACTGTTAAATTCAAGATACTATACTTTCCTTTCGATACCACTTCAAATTCACTATAAGATTTTGTTTAAAATGTCACAACTGTAGATAGGCAAGCAAGATGGTATCTTGTACAGTATGGCAAATGTCCTGGCAGACAGGCAAACACACCAATAGTTTTGTTTTATGTTATTATAGTTTCTTCTTGTGCATATGAATATTTTTTATCTCCTGCCCTTGAAGTACACTTAAAATTTATTGTAATAAAATGTAAACCTACCTGTAACTTGGTCACAATGTATGTTACGATTGTGACTCCTGTCTTGTGTGTTCAAACAAGGTTGAGGGACCTAGGTCATTAAATTCCTCACTGGGATCAGAATCCCTAGCAGTCTGAAATGAGTGGTGCCTCCATCCAGAGATTAGTTTAAAGTGGTCCTGGTGTCAGAACTGTACAACCACATGAGCTGCAGTACCTACCCAATTTCCTGCAGGATCACCCCACACGTGAACCCACACAGTGCAGGAAAAAATTGCAACAAAATGTAATTACTGGCACTCTACAGATAATATGCTTACAAGTCAAACAGTCCAGTCCTTGGAGAAGCAGTCAGGGGGAATTCTCCACCGAGCCACTAGTACAGATGTGCTTTCTATCAATAGCAGCCATGGAGTCTATCTGAAGTTGGGCACACCAGGCTCTAAGGAAAGTGCCAGCCTTCTACCCACCTCACAGCATTCCTCTGAGTATACTTTTCAGTTCTGTGGTCCCTATGGGGCCAGATAACTCTGGAGGGAATGTTGACAGCAGCCATAGTTGCAGTATCACACAGGTGCATGGAGCGCTGAAGACATCAGCTGCTTCTGGCTACACTGCTCTCCTGCACTCCCTCAAATAATTGCAGTCCTTGGGAGCTGGAGAGAGAGCTGGATTAGGTGGCAAGAATGTGTGCTGGGCTCCTGAGAACCATATGCTAATCCCACTCTATGGTGAAGATTGCATACCACAGACTCCTTCTATACTGTTTGTCTGCTGCATGTTCATTTAATTTAGGTTGCTTTATTTTTATGTTGATATACAACGAATCCCCATGGTGTTTATGCAATATATTACAACCAGACCTAGTTATCAGGCCCTTCAGGTAAAATCATTTCTAAACTTGAAAATTTGGTTACTTGTAGGATGAAGCACAAATTATTTGCTGTATGTCTCATTCTTGGAATTGTCTTTTTTTTATGTTAGAAGTTGGAACTGCACCTTCCTATGCTAGTTTTAAATTTAGGCATATTCATTTTCCTATTATCTCTGTGGAATATCCAATGTATGGCAGCTGAAATTCAATGCCAAAAATTGGACACAGGAACCCAAGAGAGGAGTACTCAATGGGTGGTGGGGGGAGGTACTGTTAGTAACCAAGCAGGAGAGGGATCTAGGGGTAAATATATCTGAGGACCTAAAGGTGGCCAGTCAATGTGAAAAGGTGGGTAGAATGGCCAACAAAATGCTGGGTGCATAGGGAGAGGCATCACCAGGAGAAAAAGGGAGGTGGTCATTCCACTATACAGATAATTGGTGAGGCCCCACCTAGAGTACTGTGTTCAATTTTGGAGGCCACATCTCAGGAAGGAGACAGACAAGGTGGAGGCAAGACAAAGAAGGGCTACAAAAATGGTACAGAGGCTACACTGGAAGCCATATGAGGAGAGCCTGAAGGAACTTAATATGTACTCTCTAGAGATGAGGAGGCAGAGGTGGTACATGATAGAGACATTCAAATACATAAAAGGGACAAATAAGGTGAAAGGGAGTAATATCTTTCAGGAAGCAAGAACAAGGGGACATGATAGGAAGTTGAAAGGAGGGAGAACCAGGGGTAATGTAAGGAAATACTTCTTTACAGATAGGGTGGTGGATGCTTGGCATGGATTCCCTGTGGGGATGGTGGGGACAAAAACAGTAGAGGAATTCAAAAAAGGTGTGGGACAAAAACAAGGGAACACTGGAGACAGGAAGGAGAGGGAAAGCCACAGATCATCTACAGTCTGCAGCCTAAGTAAAATGTATGAAATATGAACAGACTAGATGGGCCTGGCAGTCCTTATCTGCCAACATGTTCTATGTATCTGTGTATCTATATTGTTTCTGCTGCATATAGTCATTCATTTGATTAGTTTGTTGCTTTGTATTTTATGTATCTGGGTTTTGTCCGAAAATAGGCCAATGGTCTTATAAAATTACCCAGTTAAAGAAAAAGCAAACAAACAGATGAATGGGATAGGTGGGAGCATCTTTTGTGCTGGGTATATTAGAAGGTTTTGACTTGATGACTGCCTGTGACAAAGTACTAGCTTTCCCAGACACAAAGCCATTGGCAGCTGTTAGAGCAGTAGCATATGTATCAGATCTGAGGACTATATTCAGTAGTCTTTAATAGGAATTTTTGTAAAAATGGTTTTACATTTTTAATTTTCTGATTTACGCAGCATACCTCATAGAGACACAATATGTGGTTTCAAGGGGTCCTGGTTTCACATGATGATATAGCTAAAATGACTGACACAACTGGGGGCGGGGGTACATGACTTGCTAATAGCCCAACTGGGCACTTGTATCAGTAGTGAGATTCAAATCTGTTCACTGTTTTTGACTGTCTCTTAAATGTTTAACACTAAAAAAGGGTCCAACCAGCCTGGTAGGACCAGTAGTAACATGCTGTTCTACCATGTAGAGGACCTGGTTCAACTCAGGGAAGCAGTATAGTGCAGTGCTTTAAGGCTCTGAGCTGCAAACCTGGAGTCCTGGGTTTGAATCATACAGCTCCCACTTGCATATTGTGTGACCCTAAGCAAGTCATTTAACTTTCTTGTGCTCCCAGGTTGCACCTGTAAACAAGCTTCAGCTTAGTGTGTCTCCCCTGATTAAATAAATAAAAATAAACCCTCATACCAAGCTGGTGGAGCCTGAGACTCTGGGGGAAAAAGTGGAGATACTAACTGCCACAATGCATCCTGCAGGGGATAGGCACATGGTACTGGTGGCAAGGTTGACCTCATCCAGCCAGTTGGACCCAGACTATGAAAACAATTCTCCTGTCACAAGATCACTTTGGTAACCTGGATGATGCCCTTCAGGCTGGTTGTTTGATACTCTGATACCTCCATCCTGCCACAGCCAAGGCAGACACAGAGTGGCCTGTATGTATAGTTAGAATAGATGCACCTTCTGGTGGAGGTACTGGGGAATTAGATGAAAGATCTAGGTAGTGGGCATTGGAGTACTTTAATGAGTGATGTCCTAAGGTGGATGGAAAAGTAAAAGTTGATGTAATGCAGAATTTATTATCAGATGCAAATTCATTTGTCACAAGATAATCTTAAATTATAATACCTAGTAGTTTTTTGTTTTGGTACTGTATAATTGATAGTCAAGGAAAATGAAAATGATAAGGCATTTTGAATGTTACATAAGTATACCAGCTGAGATAAGCAAGAGTTTTCAAGAGCAGACAAATTCTGCTTTTATGTAACATTACTGATGCAACTTGGGACTTGAACTATGAGGTTTCTTTCAGTACTAAAGTAATCCCGTCTGCTTTTATAAATTGCTGGGCATTGCACATTCTGATTTCTGTAGTTTCAAGGAATGCTCAGTTTTGCAGAGAACTCAGCACAGTATGATACTGTGCATTGTACTGCTACAGTGACAGGGAACAATCCACAAATCCTTCTACACATATGTAGGGTGGACACAATTGTGAGCAGTTTTCTCTGTAAATACTAAACACTCCATCCATTCATGACAACAGTAATGCCATGTACAATACATGTCCCCAAATCTGATCCCATGCTGCTAGTGTAGCTGCATGGGTGTCCACATTTGGGGGAGCGGCTGCCATCAATGCCAGCCTTATCATGAGAGGCACACTGTAGAGAGATAGGCAACACATGTAGGGTACACCAAGGGCAAGCTTGATGTTACGTCTCCATATCTTCCAGACCAGCCACTCGGGGAATGCAAACAGAGAGGAACAAATGGGATGAGCAAACAAGGTTGACAATATGGTATGTGTTACTGTGGAAAGCATAAGAGGATGGTAGTGGATTGCAGGTGGCCAAGTATGGCAGGAGGATGAGGTGCCCAATAGGGGTGTGCAATGACCTTTTTTGGAATACTTGGAATCTTCAGACAGTCCATATTAATTATTTTGCCCAACAGGTAAGGGCAAAAATGTAAACAAACAGTGTTTCTGTAATAAAACATTTGCCAGTCTTGTGGCACTGAGCCAGGAGCAATCAGTTTAAAAAAGAGGGAGGAGGACTAGGTGTGGCTTCACCACAAACAAGATGGCAGCTTACATTTTTCCTGCTTCAACTCACCAGCCCTACTTAATTTAAATCCACCTGGTTCCTCCTTTTAAGCAAGCTTTTCGAGGATTCTATAAATTCCTTAACTCCAACTGAGCATACTAACTCCTTACTGAGGAAGTTACACTTACCAATCATCTGCTAACAGTCTGGTCTCCCATCAGCTCAGCTCTCAGTGCGATGGCCTGTTCTCCTCATGGCGATGGCGACTACTGTGCTTCCTTCAGACTAAGTGGAGCAGATGCTCCAGCAGATTCTCTTAGAGATGAAGAGTAATAAACTTAAAACTGACCAAAACTCAAACGAAATTGCAGTTATCAGATTGGCCAACAGCTGCAGAGCAGCATGGGCATATAACTGACTCAGCCATCCATGAACTGAATGCCTAACTCAGAGAACAAAAGATGCTTATCATCCAGCTACAACACAAGGTAGATGACCTGGAAAACCGGAGTCAGAGGAATAATCTCTGATTTGTGGGTTTCCCAGAGTGGGTAGAGCTCAAGGACACCATAAGATTCCTGAGTCACCTCCTCCCCAGCTTCTTAAACTGCTCAGCACCCCACATTTTGAAAATGAGGTAGCCCACAGATCCTTGGTGCCAACTCTGAGACCAGAACAAAAGCCTCCATCCCATCTTAGCAAAATTCCTCTGGTTTCAGGTGAAGGAATATATCCTCCTGTGGGCCAGGGAAATGGGACAGTTTGAATGGCAAGGCCACATGATCATGATCTTTCAAGACTTCTCCCACTATCTTACCAGCAAGAGAAGGAGATTCACCAAGGCATAATAGCTACTAAATCAGCTGGGAATGCCATCCTATCACCAGTACCCAGTCCATCTTTGCCTCGTCCATAATGGGGTCCCTGTAATGCTCAGGTCACCTGAAGCCACAATGGACTACATTCACTGGCATTGGCCCTCAATAACTAGATCCTCTCCATGTCACTCCAGGGCAGCCAAGTCCTCACCAACACAGATGGATTTGAACACTGCTCCCCCTCCAGTACAACCAACTGCCCAGAAGCCTTTCACCCCTCTTTCACTCTAAGAAGATCCTTGGCTTCCCTCTAAGCAGAGAAGAAGAAAGCAAGGGAAGCACAAGAGCAGACAAGAATATGTCCTGGTTTCTGTCAGATCCCACAGCAATAGTAGGCGTGGAGACTCAGCAGACAATGAGGATGAACTTGTGGCTCTCATGGCTACAAGCAGATGCATGGTCCTAATGGCAACATCACCAGAAAATCCAGACCAGCCACAAGAAGATGCCAGGGTTGCACTCTGAGGCACCAGTTCCACTGTCAGCTGCATTCCACAGCACTCATCTTTCACCCAGTCCCTAGGCTAAGCCAATGACATCTGCTGCAAAAATCCCTTTGCCTGCCTTGGGGTCCTCTGGAACCAAAATAACCACAAACAACATTAGCTGCACTGACAACATCCAAATCATTGGCTGCTATAGCTGCAGATTGCCCCATGGCCTGTGCTGCAAGTTCAGATAAACCTCCTGGGCCACCTGCTGCAAATCACAGAGCACCACAGCAGCCCTGCTAAAAGGGCCTCAAATCTAACACTTGAACCTCAGCGTGGCTTTAAACATTAAAAGCTGACATCATACAGGGAGACTTAATTTATTCTATTACTTATTCTTTCATCAGACTGCACTGCACATGAAATGACTGTCTTCCTTAAACTAGTCACTTATCATGCAGAGCTGCTTCTTCCTCTTGCAGACCTCTCCTCCTTGGGGTGGCAGTTCTGAGGCAGTCTCACTGGACCTGCAGATATCCACCATGCACTGATTCCTTTCCTGTACTACTGGCACAGCTTGCTCTGACTGGAATTCAGTCTTAAATATCAGTCCCAGGCACCTGCAGTAGACACATGCAATTAATGCAAAACATGGATTTCCATCCATTTTCATTGGACTTCCGGGGATTTGATGTGGTGGGGGGGAGCAAACCTATTCATAGGGGATGGGGAGTTTTTCCTACATAAAGGTAATCTAAGGGGAGATATTGTCTGTCAGTAGCCCCTCTTTTTGGGATGTGGCCCCTTCTGTCACTGCCATTCATTCATTCATTCATTCATTCATTCATTCATTCATTCATTCTATTGTTTACCTTGAAAAGCCTTTGAGCAATATTGCCCTTTTTCAAGTGCAACCAGCATCTTACACAATAAATACAACACATAATATAAAACACATAGGCCAGAATATTCAAAGCAGTTGTGCGTGGTGCAACCTAGTTGCACCAGTGCAAGTACGGACTTGTGCCAAGGAGTAACATTTAGCATGCAGCACAAATCCCATTGCGCCAATGTGAAATTCTAATGAATACAGGTGCAAGTGCAGGGGGTGTGCCCATGAATATCTGGCGCAGAGCAATATTCTACTGTGGAACCATGGTGCAAGTGCGGAGAAAATCCGAGATGCACCGAACAAACTTGAGCCTATTAATACAGGGTGCAAGCACACAGACAGCACTTGCACCAGGCGAGAGGGGGAGAGAGAGAGTGTGACAGAAAGAATGAAGGAAGGGCAGACAGACAGAAAGACAGACCAAGAGAGAGACAGATCAAGCGAGAGACAGACAGACAGAGGCAGCCACAGAGGGAGAGGGACAGAGGTGGCAGTGGAGAGGGAGGCAGGGGTAGAGAGAGAGGGACAGGCAGGCACAGTGCCAGGCAGTGCACCAGGGTGGCACACAGCCCACAGCAGCCAACCACCCAGGGTGATAGTGGACATCAGGGGCCATGGATAGTGCATCCTTCATGATGGAGGCTGTAATGAGGAGTGTGAGGTGGCAGGAGGAACAGCAATGTGGCTGAGGAAGGGCCTGTCGCCGGTATGCCAGACACAGGTGGTACCACACCTGCACCACCTTCGAGAACTACACTGACATGGAGATCGTGGGATGGTACCACCTGAATAGGGCCATTCTGAGGCAGCTCTTCAAGCTGTGCAGTGAGGAGATGCCGGCACCCATAAGGCAGAGCCAAGCAATGTCCATGGAGGCCAAAGTGACAGCCGTCATGTGCTTGCTCACCATGGGCACCTTCCAGAGACCAACAGGGAACACCACAGGTATAACCCAGTTGGCCACATCATGCCTTCTCACAGAGTTCCTCAACACTCTGCTGCCATGTGCTTTGGAATACATCCCTTTCCCCAGCACACAGGTGGAGTGTACAGCAACCATGCAGGACTTCCACAGGGTAGCATGTATTCCTGACATGCTTGGGTCCATTGACTGCACCCACATGGGCATCCACATGCCACCTGGCCCCGAGGGTGTGGCATACATCAAGAGGAAGGGGAGCTCGAGCGCCAACTGTCAGGTGGTGTGCGATGCCACAGGGTGCATCACCAATGTCTGTGCCACACACCTTGGAAATGCATATGATGAGTTCCATCTGACACAGCTCTGCACTGTGCCACAGGTTCAAATGTGGGAACATCCCCATGGGCCACCAAGTGGGTGAGTATGGGATGGGCAAGGGGTGCCATGCAGAGCAGGCTAAGGGATGGGGAGGGGAGGTTGGGCATGCTGGTGAGGGTGCCAGAGACAGGTAAGAGGCACAGAAAAGGATGGCAGGGGGCTAACCATGTCATTATCTACACAGATGAGAGTGCCTATCCACTGAGATGCTGGCTGCTCACCCCCACCAGTGCCCATCGACCCCAGCAGAGGAACGCTATAATGAGGCACACGCCAGCACGAGCATCATCATTGAGTATGTATTTGGCATGCTGAAGGCATGCTTCCATTGCCTAAAAAGGTCTGTTGCTGCCCTACAGTACAGCCCCTTGAAAGCCTGTGGCCTATTCCTGGCCTGCTGCATACTGTACAACATGGCCATTGACCGTGGGATAGCAGTCAAGGCCGATAAGGGCGGCAGTAGTGGGGATGATGAAGGCAATGGGCTAGAGGGTGGTGGACAGCCCCCCTTAGGTGGAGGGATCCCTGACTGCAACGGATAGTACACCAACACTGGGACACCATTGCACAGGAGCACTATGGGGTACGCAGGTAGGTGGGGCGCAACCCATGCATGGGCCACACACACAGGTACAGCACACATGCAGGGGCATGCATGGCAATGGGCATGCACACACAGAGGTGTGGTGCAATGGTGGGGTGTCAGTGGCACACAACCACAAGGAACAGCACACAGCAGCATACAGTAGCACACACACGCACCTATGCACCCACACACCCAGGCATTGGCATGTGGCAGGGATCAGATGCTTTGAACCAGTGCACAGGCACAACCGGTGCTAAACTGCCCTTATCATGCCCACACCACATAGTCCAGCGGCTGGCAAGCACCGACACAGGCAGCATGTGGCATGACACACAGGTGCCACACCAGTAGTACGCACACACACAAGCGCTACCCATGCATGCACAGGGCAGCAGCTGCAGACTGCGGTCAGGGTGGGACACACATCAGGGCCACTGCACGGAACCATGGTGACCACACTCACAGGGGCGGCCACGCTGGGGCCAATCGGCAGCCACAGGCTGCTCATCAGCCACAGGGGGTGTTAGCATCAGCCTCCCAGGGGATGACCCATGGAACCATGACTCGGTCTAGCAGGGGTGAGCAGGTGCCTAAACAGGACTTCCCAAGGTGTTCCTGGGATGCCTATATCAGAGCCTGGCATCAACAGTGTGGGTGTCACCAGATGCCGGGATCATGGGATGGAAAGTGCACTGCATGGGGTCCGTGGTTGCCAGCCATGCCCTGTGGCAGCCAGCAGCATGAAGCCATCCATGATCGTATTTGCAATGCGATTCAGGGATGCAGTCATGGCCTTCTGCATGCACTGCATCCCCACCAGTAGCTGCTCAGTGCCCCTTTCCCGCTGCTCGGCCAGCTGGCACACCTCCACATGCAGTGCACACACCTCAGCAGCAAGCTGCACCTGTTGCTCTATGGAAGCCCGCAGCAAACGGGTGTGCTCTGCCAGTGGGTCGGTGACCTGAGGATCCTGGGCAGGACGCCAACCCTCCTGTGGTGACTGGCCACACTGCACAGCCCCACTGTCAGGTCGATGCTTCACAGTGGGGTCCTCATGGGGTATGTTCCTAGCTGGACCCCTGGTGGAAGACCCAGCATCTGTCTGCCCTGTGGCACCTGCTGCCTGCTGCCATTGCCTGTCCAGCCACTGAACACTGCTCAGCACCTATGCAGCTGCATCACCACCACCACATGGCACAGCCATGGCAGTGCACAGAGCTGCATCTGTAGTGGCAGCAGGCAGATGTTCCCCTGCTGTCAGGTCGCTGGGGATGCTGCCTGTGTTGGGGTCAGGCATGAGTGTCTCTCCCACAACATTGCCCATGCTGTCCAGGATGATGGTGACATTGTCATTTGCATCAGACCCTTCCGTAATCTGTGCCTCCATGCAGAGGACACCAAGACTGGCATCCTGCAGGAACACAGCCAGGCCCTTGTCTGACCCCATGCCCGGGACATCAGCCTGGACTGTGGTGGTGTGATGCAGCCTATCAGGCCCCCAGATGCCAGTGGAGCTGGATGGCTGGTCCTCCGGGGCTGGCCCTGCAACCACAGCTGCTGATGGTGCCCCATCCTTCTCATGCAGGTGTGCTGGTGCTGAAAGAGAAGAAAGGTGTGTTAGTGATGCAATGCCCACGTGTGCCCCCCCAAACAGCCACTGCATGTGTCTGGCAGCATGGGATGCATGGTGTTGTGCACACATGCAGAGGAGATGCATGGCAGTGGCATGCATGCCAGCATGCCCATGTACACACCATCTGTGCCACCAGCTGTGCGTGGCAGACATACGTACCATGCAGTGATGGGCTTCCATCCATCTGAAATCCACCTCCAGGCACACCCTCCATGGTGCTGTGGCACATTGTGGCTGCCACCATCTCCTCCTGCGCTGTGAGCTATGACACATCTGCAGGCCCCCCTCCTTTGGCATTCTGGGAGGCACTGATGGCTGCCACCTTCTCCTTTATGCACCATACTTGTCCATGCCCACCTTCTTATGGCTCTCCTGTGCAGACCGCTGGTGGCTGCCCTGCTGATTCACACATGCCACCACCTCCTCCCAGGCCCCAGTCCTGGCCTGTGGTGTGCCTGTGGCACCACTCAACAGAGGCTCCCTGTCGAGGTAGGCCTCAAACAGAGCCTTTGTGAAGTTATTCTTTTAGTAAATAACTTTATCTTATTTTACTTTGTTTGGAGGCATTGTTGTGCAGTTTTCTTTTGTTCCCATTTCCTGATTTCCATATTACTGTTAGTATGAAATCACTTGACCCTTTATTCAATACCTTTTCCCAATCTTTCATGAAGTCTGCATCATCTAACCCTAAAGTGGGTGGCTTTTGTATCCATAAACCTCAGGGAGTTTGTTTCTCTGTGCTTTTAGGTAGGGTTAATTTGTTTCTTTTCGAAAAACTTTTACCAAACAGAGACACATGAGGTGCAAATCTTAGGGACTTTTAAATACCTTGGAAGATGCTTACCCCTTTAGTGGTCAAAACATGCAGACAGCACTCTCTTTTCTCCATGAATACATATGAGACAATGCCAATAGTAATATGGAAACCAGAAATTGGGAACAAAAGAAAACAATACTACAGTGCCTCCAAACAAATTAAAATGAGTTAAAGTTATTTACTGAAGGAATAAATGAAGTGCCAGGAGGTTACAGATTTAGACTATCGAGCCAGAAAATATAGTTTAAGAAATGGACCGGTGGGACGGAAAACAGAGCCACATTGGCACTGCAACTGCTACATAAACTGTAAAACCTTTCTTTTATTATTGTTAACACCCCAAACAGGGTAATGGTATTAGTACCACTGTATGATAGTCTTTTACATGTGTTCCTCAACTAAGTAAAAGGGTTTATACACTATAGAATTGTCTCATGTGTATTCCTGAAAAAAAGAGAGTGCTGTCTGTATGTTTTAACTACTACTGTGGTAAGCAACTTCTGAGGTTTTTTAAAGTCCCTAAGATTTGCACCTCATGTGTCTCTGTTTGGTAAAAATGTTTTTGAAAAGAAACAAATTAATTAACCCTACCTAAGAACGCAGACAAAACACTGGATAATATGCAACTAATTTGACAACAACATAAAGACTGATAATTTATAACAGCATGGAGCCTGGCCATCTAAAATAATTAACAGTTGTTTCCTAAAATTAGGTACAGATCAAATAGTCTTAACTGACTGTGGTAAGTGACTTTAAATGATTGGACCAACAACATTAAAAACTCTTTGCCCAAAGCAAGTCTTGTAAAAAGGAAATTTAAACATGACTGATTCCTGGGATTTAGTACAGTGAGTTTTATACTGTAATGGAAAAAAATTCCCAATTGAGCAAGAAACCTTACCTGGGATGACCTTGTGAAAAAAAAATAATAATATTGTTTTCTTTTCTTGTACACCCAATGGGAGTAACTATGTGGCCCGGTATAGTAAGCAGCAGTTAGTGGTAAATGGAAGAAAGGCGATTAAGCGGCAAATTGCATTATATGCTGCTGTTACCCTAATTAATATCCTACATCCAGCACCTGAGTAAATTATTGATCCATAATCTAAGACCAAAAGCAATAGGCTTGTTGCCAAAAGGGCATGAATTTCAGAAAAAAAAAGATTACTCCAAGCCCAATATAAAAGGCCTATACATTGATGTACTGTTTTTATCATACTATCAACTTGGGTGTTTTAAGTCAGGGCATTGTCCAATGTAATTTTGAAATATACAAATTGATTGACTGTTTTGATAGGTTCACTATTGAGATCTGTCAACAATAGTTTTCTATTTCCAGTTTTTTTATTCTACTGAAAAACATTGTTTTAGTTTCCCTAGTATTAAGGATCATCCCTTGGGAATTAAATCAAGATTATAAATTAATGAAATAATTTGGAAGGATATCATTTAAGGCCCCCACATCATTCGCACTCCTAAAAATAACTGCACCATCTGTATAAGAGAGCATTTCTGAGGAAGGGCTGGCTGATGGCAAGTCATTTAAGAAGAGGGAGAACATATGGGTCCAAGGGTCTGAAGATAGCACATATGAACGTATGTAGTCTTAGACCAAAAATACACAAAGTCCAGGCCTGGTTGGACCTCTACAAACCGGACTTACTAGCCATCTCTGAAACCTGGCTAAAAGCCCACATCCGTGACCACGTGATTCAGGTCGTGGGCTACAATAGCTACCGCAATGACAGAGAAACCAAAAAAGGGGGTGGGGTCCTAATCTATGCTAAGGATGACCTCTCCATGTCACCTCTACCCCAGCAGACTAATCCTAATGCTGAGGGAGAGAGCATATACATCCAGATAACCCTAGGGCACACCAAACAACTAACAATTGGCTGAGTCTACCACCCACCGAAATCAGCCCTCAAATCCCTTGAATCCATCACAAAATGATACGGCTACCAAGGTAACAACAGAGCAACTAATCCTGGGTGACTTCTACATTAACTGGGCCCAGGACCCTGGTCATGCCTCGAAGTCACCTACCCATGAAGCAGGTCTGACGCAGGTCATCTCTGAACCAACCAGACTTAATTACAAAACTGGGAACCACACCACCCTTGACTGGGCTCTGGTGTCTAACTCCACTAATATACAGAGTGCAGGCACAATGGTAGACTCCCTGAGTGACCATTCCCCAATCTTCTGTATATGGAAAAACAAACCACCCAAGGCCCAACCTAGAATTCTCTCCACCCATGACTTCTCCAAGTTCTCTGAACTACAATACAATCTATACCTAGGTAGTCTGGACTGGAACCCCATAAATCTTCTCCCTACTCTTACTGAGGCTGTGCAATACTTCCAGGATGAACTAACCACAGCGGCCAACCTCTTTGCTCCAATGAAGAGAATGAGGGCTAAAGGCAGCTGCTACAAGTGGATATCTCCCTCCCTCAAAGCCCTAATGGCTACTCGGGAAAAAGCCTGGAAAAAGTTTAGGCTCTCCTCCCTCCCGGCAGATCTCGTTGAATACAAAGCCCTGAGGAACAAAGCCAAGAGAGTCATAAAACTCGCTAAGAGAGATTACTTAACACACTTCCAGAAAATCAGCCTTGACAACCCCAAGCAATTCTGGAATCATATCAATGACCTGATCAAGGTCAGCAAAAAGCCTGAGTCCTGTCCCATGGAGATTAATGGTCAGCTCACAACTGACCCTTCTCAAATATCGGCTGCCCTTAACAGGCACTTCTCAGACCTCGAGGCCTACAAGACCTGCCTGTCTCCCCAGACTCTCTCCCCTACCTCAGATGAACCACCTCACATGGAAAGACCCCCATTTCACCTGAGACTGGCTAAATGCACTGAAGTACTAAACCTCCTAAGGAACCTGAAACTGAAAGGGTCAGGGGACCTGATGGTATCAACCCTCGGCTACTCAAGGCAGGCGCTACCTCCTTAGCCTGGCTATAACCATGCTCCTCAATCAATCACTGAGGGAAGGAGCAGTCCCTGACCCATGGAAACATGCCAATGTTGTCCCTATTCACAAAGTGGGGCTCAGGGAAAAACTCAACAACTACAGGCCCATCTCCCTCCTCTGCTCACTTGCTAAGGTGCAAGAAAGAGTCATCTACAATCAACTCAGGGACTACCTGGAAGCTCATCAGCTCCTTGCCCCCTCCCAACATGGATTTAGAACAAACCATGGTACTGACACTGCCCTCATTAACTTCACAGATGAAGTACTCAGGGCAATGGACAAAGGGATACCCACTAGTGCAGTCTTTATAGACTTATCCAAGGTGTTCATCCTCGTCGACCACAACTTGCTGCTACAGAAGCTGCAAAATATAGGCCTAGACAATCATGCCCTGAAGTGGTTTGAGAGCTACTTATTAGGCAGGGCACAGAGGGTCTCATGGAATGAGACCATGTCTGACTCAATACCCCTAAACCAGGGTGTACCTCAGGGCTCAATTCTAGGCCCCGTCCTGTTTTTCTTGTTTAGCAACGACCTGCGTACCCATTGCGGGGAGAGCTCGGTTGTGCAGTACGCTGATGATACTGTCATCTTCTGACCCCTACGTGATGAGGTTGCCCTAGGCCTTCTACTCCAAAAGGATCTCACTTCACTAGAGACTTGGCTATATAAGAACAGAATGGTACTAAATGCAGACAAGACCAAGGCAATGCTATTTGGGCCAAGATCCCTGGGATTTGACAGGTCCTCATCCATCTCCTTAACCTCACTCTCTGGTAAAGCTATTAACATAGTCCCTTCCCTTAAATACTTAGGCCTCACACTGGATCAGAATATCACATACAAGGAACACGTGGACCAGGTCACCAGGACTCTACATTGGAAACATGGCACCCTGTATTGACTCAGGGACCAACTCATCCCTGAAGCCAAGCTCTCCATCGCTACCAGCATCCTTCTACCCAACCTGACTTTTGCGGCCCCTATTATACAGGGCATGGCTAAACAAGAGATTACCAGGGTGCAAACCCTATATAATAAAATAGCTCATTTTGCAACCTTAGACCGCCTGAGACATTACCACTGTGACACTTTGGCCGATCTTCATTGGCCCACATTGGTCACCCACCTCCAACACCCCTTGCTTGTCCAGGCCTACAAGCTTCTCTAACCCCACACTCCGCCAAGCAGTGCCAGGACCATAACCCTCAAACACAACCCAAGGAAACTAAGGACCTCAGATAGAATGCTATTAGAAGTCCCTAGAGTAAGGACAAACTCTGGCAGAAGATCCTTTTCCTCCCAAGCAGCTTGCCAATGGAACAAGCTCCCTCCCCAGGTCAAGGCCTCCTCCTCACTCATGAACTTCCGGACAAGGCTTAAGTCCCATCTGCTGACCTAAAGCGCGCATGCCACTGTCATGGCACTTAAAGTTCCTAAGGTATTCCCCTCCTCTCCAACTCCCGTCTCCTAGCTTAACCTTTCTACTACCTGCCTTATACAGACTGCTCGCCAGAGGCCACGTGTAACTCCTGAATAAACTATATGCAAAGTACTACCAATTGCTTACATGTCATGATGATAGCCATGTCTGTACCCATGCCTGCATCCACTGCTTTTCTTTTACCGTGCCTGTAAGCCATGCCTGTATCCACTGCTTTTCTTTTACCATGCCTGTAACCATGCCTGTATCCATTATTTTTTCTTTACTGTAACCACCTCATGATGTAACTCACAATGCCTCAAATGTTCCTTATGTCCTTGTTCATTCTTATAACTTATATTGTTATCCCGGGTCGCCCCTGAAAAAGGAACCTTCGGGGCTCAGTGGGCCTACCCGGTCACCAAAATTTAATAAATAAATAAATAAAATTGGACCCCTTGGAACATCACAACTAACTTGAAGAAAACTAGAACAATATGTCTGATTAAGGACATTCATCTAACCATTTAAAATCCATAACAAAAATAAAACATGGGTTGCCATGCTTGTTTTTAAGTTACATTGGTGAGACTTAATCTCTCTTTATTGAAAACATCTGGAAGGGGTCAGAGTGTTTTATGTGGTTATAACATCAATTTTTAAGATGTTAAGAGTGAAAGAAAATGTGAAACAAGGACATGTGATTTGTCATGATTATTGCTTCATGTTTTCCACAAATGCAACAATAAAGAGTAAATTACCAATACTTTGACACGCTCTTGAACTGATATTCCCCCCAAAATAGAGGGAATATTTGTATGTTTTTATATAAAAAAAATTATTCAAACCCATGTCCTTTTCGTAAAACCTTTTTGATAAATGTAGACTATGGTTATGAATATAGAAACAGGAAAAAAATATATGGGTTGCCATGCTTCTTTTGGTTACATCTGCTTTCAAAGTTGCAGTTTCAGAGGTGGTCGGATCAGGACAAAAATAATTTAAACATTCCAATAAAAAAATAAAACTTACAAGAATGCTAATCAAACAATTGAAAAGGACATGCAGAATGGATAGGGCTTTAACATAAAATAAACAGTGTAACCAAAGACAGGCAGATATTTAGGTAAAGCACCTTGAATGATACAAACTGCTGCAATTGTGGGAGCTAATTTCTTTGCTGCCATTCTGTATATGACATAATAGGATCAATTATTATTCTAATAATGATTCTATATATTTAAGAATATAACTGTGCCAGAAAACAACCTTGAAAACCTTTCTGACAGCATCAGAAAAATGGGACATTGAAACACCAGGTAACATCTTAATGGTTCTATGTTCATGGCCTGATAGATAATCCCCAAACCATTTAGTCACATCCTCAGAGAAATTACAATATGGCAATGACTGAATAAGCAACCCATGATCCACTAAGCTGAATGCCTTTGTGAGGTCCATGAACACAGAGGCACCAGGTTCCAAGAATCTATAGACACTTGAAAGTAGTTTGTGAAGCAGATCAGTGCAGTCTCAGTGTTATGTAATGTATAAAACCATGTTGTACATGTGTCACCAAACTATATTGTGACAACAATTCAACTATTATTTATTTTTTTATTTTTTTTTTTATTTTATTTGTTCACCAGTAAAGTGAATTGGATCCAAGGGGGTAACAAAAATACAAACATAATAACAAAATAACAATTAACATAAAGTCACTAAAAATGTTTATAATATCACAATCTTATATACCATTACAATTCATTCACAAAGTTTCAACATGGGACCCATCAAGGAACTAGGCCTATAATGAATTACTATTTGTTTAGAACCTGTTTTGTGTATGAGGCATATTGTGGCTTGTTTCCATTTCATAGGATATACTCCTTGACAGAATGAGAAATTCAGCAGTTTAGCAAGAGGTAATACAATGCTCTCCTTTGCCAATTTAATAATCTTAAAGTCTTGTCCATTAATATAATTAGATGGTCAAGGACTCAAGTTATCCAAATAATGCAGAACCAATTTGGCAGTTACTATTTTAAAAAAGAATTTAGGGTGAGATGATAAATTCAAAATTCCATTAACATTAATATTACAGGCATGTTTATCAATCCTTACCATATATGAAGACAAATAATTAAAAATAACTTTTTGGTAACTATGGAAGGGTCACTGATAATACTATAATTCGAGAGAAAAGAAGAAGGCTTATCCTCCCTTCCATGAGTAGTAGGATCTTTAATCATCCACCCGACCACCAAAGATTACGTGAATTGTAAGCAAAATTTCAACTGTTTTGTCTTATAATATTTACTTTTCACTTTATGAGCAGATATTTACAATTGTTTCTGGCTTGCCTATAAGCCAGCAAGGCTGAGGGATCTAATGTCTTCCTATAGTAGGCATATTTCCTTTTTTTTTAATTGGAGTGCACTTTATTGATTTTCCAACATATAATAATACAGGCCAGTGACAATGTTAATATTTAAAAGGACATAGACACAATATCCCCTCTACCTATTCCACCACTCCCCATCTAGTCCATATTTGATAGCCTAATCACTCAGGGTGAAGATAAACTAAAGAAATATAGAGAATTACATGCAAACAGTAAAAGCTTATTCTGATATAAGGGTGGACTGCCATGCTTCCAGAGTGCTCCAGCATTAAAGGTAATTTTGAAAAGAGTTCCTGATTGATGCTAACATAGGTTCTATACATAGTGGGCCCTATGAACCAATGGAGTGGATTGGCTATGCACATGTATCTGGGATGTGTAGCCACTCTGCACCCATTGTGCCCCTCACATGGGATGCATGGGGGGGTGCATGGACAGTACCTGCCTGATCCCCCAGGTCCTCGGTATGCACCACGCTGGGGGGGGGCATGCCAGCGCTTCTCACCATGCACAAAGGTGCATATTGCTGGATGCGCAAGTGCATAGGGGGCGCAGGGTACACCAGGGAGAACCCTGCCATAAACCCCCTATGCACCCTGCGCACACCCTGGGACATGCCGCAGGACAGGGCAAATAACCTACCGACCCTCCGGAGCCAGAGTAAATGTTTGCCCAGTGCCACTCATCCACCCCAACACACAGCAGTGTGTGTGGCCGCCCCAACCCAAACCCCTCACATGGGCACCAGCACATGGATGCTGCCCCCCCAACAGCACCACATGTCCACTCCCCCCACTACCAGCGATACTATTTCACCACCAACATATCTTCTGTCCCTCTGAACTGCTTCTGTGTCATTGGAGGGCTGGAAGCATTGCCCTCTTCCCACCCAACACAGCAGCTGTCCCTCAGAGATCCATGGGGTGGGCTGCCAATGCGTGCCCTGCAGCATAAGGGATCAACTGTTGGATCCATGCCAGGCATCCGATTGGATGCCTGGCTGGGTCTTTGACTCTGCCTGTGCCCACCTTGTGTGGACCTGCGTGCCAGGGGCGGAACCACAGACAGGTGGCCGGCGGTTGTAAATGCCACCGGTGCGCACCTGTCCACAGGTGCGGAGCTCCATGGACTGGTAACACACCTCTGACATGTATTGCCTGCCCCATTGGTGCATAGGGGTCAATATTTGAAACATCTCTTTATATCATTCGGTAAAAGATGGGGTATTTTGATCCAACCAATGTCTCAATATTATCTTTTTTATGAAGTGGGCCCATTTCTTGTTGCACTCTCAGAAGCAATTTAATAAATCATGAGAAATCCAATCACTTCTATGTATCCTAACAAAATTTTTGGTCATGCCAGAACATCACAAATATCATTAAGCTGGATTCATGACATTTTCCCTTTTTCTTTAATTGTGGAAGAAAGAGGAAAAAAAAGGATAAAAGAATGTTAAGGCAGTGTCAGAAGTTGAGCAGGCCCAAGCTATGTCCCTCTGGTGCTGACAGGCTAGTCACTGCTATCTGGCCTAATCTAAATATGCTCAGACCCTTACCTTGGTACACGGTGATAGTGATCTCAGAGTGGTCTATTGCAACCTGTTTTCCTTTGTGGATAATCACTGTCTGGATCCTGCCTGCCAATCTACAAGTGGTGGCCTCATCTCTGTCTTTATCCCTGACCCTTACTTTTCTCTGGTCTACGGGGGAGTTTCAGCAGGTACACAGTAAGGGTCACTTGCAGTAGTACGCATTGCTGCTCTTCAGCATGGAGGGCAGATCTTCAGTACTTTGAAATCCAGTGAGTCACATGTCCCAGTCCCCCCCCCCAGGATTTGCTTCAGCTTTATGTGCTGCGAGGTAAAAACACAGACCACAGATCTCACGGCACACTCTTGCAACTGACCATCCAAGGGCTTGCAGGAGGCGGACTCCTCGTGGCCCCAGCCTTCTTTCCCTCCTCACAATTTTGTGCATCATGCATTGACTTTGCATTTATCAGGCCATCAGGGCTCTCCTGTAAGTGTTTGGTGTGTGCATAGCCCTCCTCCTCAGTCACCACACTGCCGATCCTGTCCGAGGCATTTAGATCACTGGTGCCCCTACAGTTACCCTATGGACTCCCTCTTACAATGTCACTCCTCAGTGCACTATGGGGTGCTGTGGCAGCACACAGTAAGGACATATTCTACCATCACCCTGGGACCATGCCTATCCCACAACCCTGAATCCTTGGTAGAGATGCCGAAAGTCAGTGTTTATGCCCTATATCAAGCCAGCTCCTTCACCTTTCAATTTCCTGCAGCTGTTCAAATTATTTTGCTCCCAACTGTTTAGAATATGCACCATCAGGCCTGAGTCAACACTTCCATTTTCCCTTGATGCAATTTAAACCACTTGTCCCTATTAGTAGTTTTCAAGCCCCCTGTCCCATAGTGTCCCAACTGATAAATCTAGGAGGGCGCAAGTGACTTTTACACTATCTGGCTTGGAAAACATGCATTATGGCCTCAGCTCATCCACTTTATTTTTTATTGCCTGTATAGGAACCTCTATTATGTTTATTGCAGTTGAGTTGGGAGGGTGGTGATATAAAGCTTCATCTTCTTCTGCTATGAATGCATTCACACTCTACAGTTGCAGCCAAGATCCTCAGGATTCCTTCCAGGCCTCGGTTGCTCATTGGTTGTACCCAAAGGCTCATTGCTTATCCATAGTTATTAGCATATCCTATATAATTATGTTTTTTAGGCATACCTTTTTTTCTCATTCTGTTTCACCTTGCAATGACCTGGTTCTATGTCCTTTGTATATCTCTCCAGTCAGATGCTCCTTCCTTACATCTTAATATCACAGCATCTGGTACCACCCCTACTAATAGTCAGACAAATCCTGCCTGCTTACTAGTTCATCTGACTTTCATGTCCCTTAGTCCCTTTATCCTGAAATTACAGACTTGCAAGTGCACACCTGGAATGGTAGGGGTTTAAATTTCCCTGTGAAATGCAGGCAGGCGATCTCTCACTTAAAAGGCCTATGCTCTCAAGTGAGAACTGCTGCAAGAGACAAGGCTATTGCATAAAGACCTCTAAAACTCCATGGAGAATGGATAGGTATCAAAATCCATAGCTCATCCCTTTATAAAAAGAGGGGGCATCTATTCTGGTTCACCAGTCCCTCAACTGGAAAGTGACCAAAACCTTGATAGATAGTCATGGGAGATGAATTCTTGGTTGTTTTTGACACTTCTTCAGGACCCTTGATTATAGGCAACCTATGTTCCTCAAACTCAGATTATCCTGTCTTCTTTCATGATTTAGCAGATTCACAGTGCAGTTTAATAACTACCAAGCTTCTGTCCTGATGGGGGAAACTTCAGCCTAACTCTTAATCCTTCTATGGACAGGAACCTTGGGACTGCTATACCATCTAATGCCACTCATGCCATATCACTATGGCTTAATGACCAAGGGGTATATGAGGTCTGGCATACCATGCACCTGTATGACTGTAATTATTCCGGTCACTCAGCAGCACATGGCATGTATAGTCATATCAATTTATGGCTTGTCTCAACTGGAATTCTGGACAAGATTACTGCGGCAACCATTACTCCTTTCATAATTTCAGACAATGCCCCAGTCCAACTTGACCTGGTGGGGGAGTACACAAACCAAACCGCCATCTTGTCACATGGATCCACCGCTACTGTGGGATCCAGACATCTGGAACTGGCTATCTCACACAACCACAGAATACTTTCAACTGAATGACAATGGCCAGACCTTTGTGGACTTTTGTGGGAGGCCTTTAAAGTGACCCTTTGGGGTCAAATTATTAGCTACTCCTCACACAGGGGGAGAGAGAGGGAGAAAAGACTGATGGATCTTGAAACCCAACTCAAAAAAATGGAGGTAGAATTTAAAACCACATCTAAGGCTTCTGTTAGCTCCCCCTTACATAAAGCCATACAGTACTTCAACTGTGGATAGAAATAGACACCGTCCTCTCCAGGAAAGCAGAGCTAGCCTTGTGGAGGCTAAAACATAAATTCTGTGAGGGAGGAGAAAAGTGTGACAAAATTCTAGCCTACAGTCTTAAGAAACAGCAAGTCGTAAGGCACATACAGTAGCTGGTCTGTGGAACTCTCGGGGGGAGTTTGGGATTTCTGCATCCCACATCAGAGCTGCAATGTGGGACTTCTACTTGAAACTGTACAGTTCCTCCTCCCCTCTGAACCCCAGGGCCATTGACAACTTTCTTAATTTGCTTTGCCTCCCTACTCTTACTCCTGATCAGGGGGACTCTCTGGAGGTCCCAATCTCCCTAGGAGAGGAGGAAGCAGCTGTTAATTCCCTCAGCCCACATAAGGCACCAGGAGAGGACAGTTTCCTAGTTGACTTCCTCCAGGCTATGTCCTCCACAGGTTATACCTCGAATTCATGCATACAGGTATACTCCCCCATCCATGAGACATCTACAAACACCGTAGTGCCCCAAAACAGAAAAGATCCTTTCCTCCCTCCTGGCAAGCTACAGGTCCATCTCACTTATCACTGCAGATAGCAAAACGTATGCAAAAGCTCTTGCCCTTTGGCTGGAGTAGCTTCTCCCCACTCTAATGCACCCCTCTCAAGTGGGGGTTTATCAAGGACTGGCTTAGCTCTTACCATCTCAGAACTCTTCGGGTTCAAGGTTAACTGCTCTAAAACAGAGGTCCTTCCTTTTAACTCCAGGTGCTGACTGCAAATGGTCCATTCAGGGTTTAATGTGAAAATACCACCTCTGTAATAGTACATGTCATATTCATACTTGTAGTACAGTGCTGGGAAATAATAGCTCACATGCCGAACAGTGCTATCCGACTAGCAGTGACAGAGTTTTGCCTTTGGTGCTGACAATAACTCCTCAAACCTTCTTTTGTTATTGAAATTATCTACCCACTCTGCAGCTACCCGCAGTTTTGTTCACAGCAGCACAGTATTAAAAGTGAATTCTGCAAAAAAAGTATAAAATGATGATACTTTAATAGGCAGCAAATAAGCAATAACTTTTATCAATTTAATTGTAATAAAATATCTATGTAGTTCAGTATACGATTGGTGAATAGTGTGGGCACACCTAAAGTAAACATAAAAAGCAGTAATACCATTACAGTGATCAACAATGCTCTAAGTGGGTTCAAATATTATCAAAATTGAGTATGTTCTAAGCAATCTGGCCCTTACCTCCCAACATGTAATAGGCAGGATTGTGATGAGATGAGAAACCATGGTGTGAACCAGTAATCAAGCTGAAACTGCACAGTAATCAGTAACTGTAAAGATGCATTTGCACTAAAAATGTAATATGCAGTAATGCCACACTCGCTCATATATGTTGTGCTATTTAGACTGCACTTCAAATGGTCACACTAATTTGATTTAGCTATTATTATTGGATACTCCCATTGAGTGGGCTTTAGGCAAATTTGGCAAGGCAAATTTTATTTAAAAAGGTACCCACCCTGGAGGCTCTGGGCATTCAACTTGATAAAATCACAAACAAAAACACCATCAATAAATTATATATACAAGTAACAATATACAACCTAAAAATATTCTTCACTATACCTCATTATTATAAAATGTATAAATAATACAATCAATAATAAATACTGTACAAGCTGAAAATATAGCCAGGGACAGAATTAAACATGAAAGTCAGGGATCAGATGAAATTATAAATCAAAGACCAGGAAGGCCTGATAGAGGCGGGCTTTAAAAACCTCAACAGAAGGGGCCTCTCCTACAGCTGGAATTAATGAATTCCACAGGACATGGGTGGCGACACTAAATGCTCTGTCTCCTGCTGTTTTGTGCCTCATCCTGGGAATCACAAGGAGGCCCCAGAGGAGGAGCGGACTGAGACAGCAGGTGTAAGAAGGTCCTTCAGACAACCAGGGCCCAGGCCATGTAGGGCTTTAAAGGTGAGCAAACCCACCTTAAAGAGAACCCTCCACCTGACCGATAGCCAGTGCAGTTCAGGCAGCACTGGGGTGATGTGACAGTACTTAGACTGCTCCATCAACAACTTGGAAGCTGCATTCTACACCAGCTGCAACCAACACAGGGTACCTCCAGAGACCCCAAGATAGAGTACATTACAGTAGTCAAGCCTGGATATCACAAAGGTGTGAACCCAGGTGGGGAGGTCCAGGGGTGGAACTAGGGGCTTTATCCTGGCAATATTCATCAGAAGATAAAAACCAGTATGGACAACAGATGACACCTGAGACTCAAGTGTCAATTTGCTGTCAAGAATAATGCCCAGATCACACACCCTAGAGGCGGCCTTCAGTGGTAAAGACCCAAGAAAAAGTCCTGTTTCTGCACCAGAGGCCAACCTATCACAACCTCTTTTTGAGTCTACCACCAGTACCTCCATCTTATTGGGGTTCAATCGCAACCAGCTGGAGGCCATCCAGTCATTGATCTCAGCAAGGCAGATGTTAAGAACTTCCACTGCGTTGGATGTTCCGGGGCAAAGAAAAGATACAATTGGGTGCCATCAGCATAGTAATGAAAACCCAGGTTGTACTTCCTAATGATGTTTCCCAGGGACAGCATGTACACAGCAAACAACATCGGTGACAAGACAGAACCCTGGGGAACTCTGTATGACAGGATGTTAGGGGAGGAGGAGGAGAAATTCCTCATCACTACCATTTGTCTCCTGTTAGTAAGTAAAGACTCAAACCATCAGAAGACAGTGCTGCCGAGTCCACAGAATTCCCTCAGGCAGTCAAGTAACACATGATGGCCCACCATGTCAAATTCTGAGGAGAGATCCAGGAGGACGAGAATTGTCCCTTCCCCTCTCTTGCCCTAAGGAGGTCATTATGCACCCGAACTAAGCAATTTCTGTGCTGCGCCTTGCACAAAACACAGATTGGAGAGGCTCATATAGATCCTGGACCATGAGGTGCTTTTCAAGCTGAAGCGCCACCACCTTCTCCACAATCTTACCCAAAAATGGAAGATTAGAGATGGGATGGCAATTTGCCTTGACGTCAGAGTCCAAAGATATTTTTTTTCAGAAGGGGTCTCACCAATTCCTCCTCCTTCAAGACATCAGGAAAGACCCCATCTGACAAGGAATACTGGACAATCAGGGCAAACACCGGGCCAATGGAGTCAACACATCCCATTAAGAAATGAGTTGTGACCGAGTCAAGTTCATGTGCCACAGGTTGAAAGCAACCTCAATGACCTCCACCACCTCCACCGGTCTAAACTCACCCCAACCAAATGAAGCACTCTCCGGACACCCATGGTGACCACTTTCGGCCAGAATATCGCTCACTGGCGGAATCCCCTGCCTGATGGTGGACACCCTCTCCAAGAAGAACTGAGCAAACTCTGCATAATGCATTTGAAAAGGCTTTTTATCGACTGTAGACAGAAAGGATGAAGAAGCCTGTCCACAGTCCAAAAGAGCACAGTTGATCAGTTCTTCTCTGCAGCAATCTCCCTGGACAGGAATTCTTCATTCTTACAGTCGATTGCCCCCTGGTACACACCATAGTGAGTACACAGGGCCAGTTAGTCTGCCTCCAGACTGGACGTTCACCAGCAGCGCTCTAACCTCTGACCCATAATCTTCATTGCTTTAAACTCCCCATCATACCAGGGGGGACCTCAAGTGAGAAGATTTGGGTCATACATGGATCAGTGTAAAGGAGTCAAGCACACCAGACATCACCTTATTGTAGGCAACAACTGCCATGCACACACCCCCAGCACATGCATCTTCCACACTAGATAAATCAGCTACTGCCAGAAAACCCTCAGGGGTCAGGTCCCACAAAGGGCAGTGACTAGCCATCTCAGCAGGGGAAGGGCTCTTGGAGGGGCCCTGAATGAGAACTCCAGTGTGCAATGGTCAGACCAAATGACCATCAGTCCTGAGATTATTCATCTCAAGCCCCAGTGAAAAAAACAGATCCAACATATGGCAGCCCTGATGTGTCATGGAAGAATCTTTGTGCATCAGGCCCAGAGATGACATCATCTGGAGGAAGTTGTAACCGAGCTGAGAGGATTCATCATTAGCCCAAACATTGAAGTCTCCCAGCACTAGACATCTGGGGGCCTCCAGTGTTTCACCGACGATGAAGTCGGCTACCTCCTGCATGAATTCTCCCACTGCCCCAGATGGGCAGTAGATCAGAAGAATACAGAAATCTGTGCCCGGACCCCCATGAAAAGCCACACACTCAAATGAACCTGGTACTCTCACTGGGTGCAGGATGAAGCCTAGCTCAGATCTAAAACAAATGGCTACCCACTTGCTCCTGCATTCCACTCTGCGGCAGTGCACTATGGTATACCCAGGTAGGACGGGTCCTCTAAAACCAGGCCAGCATCTTCACCAATCCAAGTCTCCATGATGGAAGCCAGATTGACTGACAAAATCAAGTCCAAAATAATTGCAGTCTTATTTCCGATTGATCTGGCATTGCAAAGCACTGCCCTCAGGGGATTGGTGGACAGTGCAGCCACTCTGGCTGCCTTCCCACTCCGTCTGGTGGGAACCCTGGTGATGGGGACTAAACATGTCTGGCCTCTCCTTAAGACCCTTCTAACCCCAGGGCACCTTCTACACCCAACTACCTCGATCTTACCATCTACCACAGTGCACGGGGCACCATGACCCGATCGAGCAATGTGGTTCCTTTTTATTCCAACCTCCCAACAGTGCCTTGTTGTATTGGTGGAAACTAGGAGGTTGGAAAAAGGCTGCAGATTGAGCAACTGGGATGCCCCATACACTGTCCTAGCCCACTCCAGGCCCTCACATCTTCCCAAACACATCCTTCCTGACTACACAGTCCCAGGCCCACAAAATACTAATTAAATAAGCACACAAAACACTAACATACACTAACATGACAAAAAGACCCTAAATCACACACTCCACACACTCATACATAATTAACTAAAACCCACACCCTCTACCCATACTACCCCCACCCACAACCAAAAACAACCCCACCCAAACCAAAACCAGCAGAAAATCCAATATATAAGCTTTAAGAATATTGGAGAGAAGATTTCAGTTCACATAGAAACAGTATTTACTGACAACCACTTCAAGGCAAGGGCTCTCTCACTGCCCCAGTCCCTTCACAGTCAGATAATCCTGCAGTAAAAAAAGCTCATAAACTGTATGCAACCATACCAGGGAAAGCCTACATGTGCCCCAGAGCCACTCTCACCAGCTGCTGGGACTCCAAAAGCAGTTATCAGAGTAGAAGATATCTGGCCCTTTTAATGATAAATCCACAGGGGCAACTAGTCCAAGTCCCTGGAAATGTAACCTCTACCTTAGTCCATAGGCAGCCGCTTCAGTCCGCAAAACTGCCCAAAAGTCCCCAAAAACTCCACAGAGATGCTCCAGCAGAATAATCTCACCAGCAGAATGTGGAAGCGCTTTCTAAGACCAAGTTCCCCAGGAATGCAGTCCCCTGACTCAGAAATAAACTGTCCCCATGTCAGTGGCCCTCTCGTTTGCTGTAAAAAGAAGCACCAGCGGGGTGCACAGTTCTCGGTGATAGAAGGCCATGATTAAAGACTCTGCGAGGTAGTTCTGCCTCTACCCAATGGAGCTATGGGTGGAATTCTTCAGAAGTTGGCTCTTCAGATAGTTAGAAGAGTATCTTCCACCAGGTGCTGCGTTAGTCTCAAACAGCAGCCCAGTTGGACATTAGTGGCATGGAACCCAAGAGGAAGGACCGACACACCGGCAACCAGGATTCCTGAGCAGTGATACACACAGTAAAGTGAGAGGGATGTTAACTCAAAAAAAAAAAACCTTATTAACATGCACTTCCTCACTTCCCAGCCTTGCCTATGCTAACACCCTAACTAAAACCCTGACTAGGAAAAATTGCTAAAAATGTATTCTTTTAGGTTCTCTCAATCAGTTCAAACTGCCTGAGAACACACGCTAATTTTATTTCCTAATCTCTCCAAAATGAAACGATAAGAAGTAATTTAGGAGGGAGGATGCTGTCTTAAAGAGAGCTATGCAGACTGCAGCACAGCACTACCACCATCTTTCTCTTCCTCCAGCCAGGTAGCCACTGAAGTTTAAAGTCAGTAATTAGCAATTAGGTGGATCCCAGACTACATCACCTATTTGGGAATCCAAATCACCCCCAAACTAGATCAGCTATGTGCATTTAATTTTACCCCCTTATTACAAGAACTGGGCACAGAGCTTAACAGATGTAAACCTCTGCAGTTGTCCCTGGCAGGTAAGGTGTAGGACATCAGAATGATTACAGACACTAAAGTCTTTCATCTCGTCTCCCATATACCACTCCATATTGCTCAAAGATGGTTCAATAAGCTTGACACCCTTGTGGGAATGTTTGTCTGGGATAGAAACAAATCCTGATATAGTAGAATGAAACTCTGCACCCTCTGAACTAAGGGTGGCTGGAACCTCCCTTGGTTCAAGGGCTAACATCTGGCATTCCACACTGCCCAGTTCCTGTGATGCTTCCCAATGGGTGATTACAACACACCTCTATGGGCTCCTTTTGAAGCACATAGCACAGAAGGCATCTCATCTGCTTCTCTTCCATTCTCCCCAACACCCGCAAAGACCCCAAGGCACCCTATCCTCTCTAAATCCCTGTGAATCTGGGCCCAGCTTCAAGCACAGGTGCCAGTGAACCTGACTCATCCAGCCCTAACTCCCGTGTGGAACAACCACCAAATAACAGTAGGGGGCTCCACATCTGGTGGCAAAGCCTGGAAGTAGGCAGGAATCTACCCTCTGAAGGACCTTCTCACCCCAATCTAAGTACCCTAGACTCTTACCCCAACCTCCAAGTAAGCAATAAGACATGATAAGATGTGTATAGAACAGATATTACCGCACTCCCATGGGGCATTGTAAGGCACAAGGCTGCAGGTCAAGTGCCTTCAACCCCTGGTCGTGTGGTAATATCTGTTCTATGCACACCCAGAGGGTCTTATTGAACTTATAAAATGGGGCCTATATTTTAGAATAAAAACATTGAAAATAACATTTTTAAATATTAAAACATTTTTATTATTTGACTACATTTTTCACAAAATAGTTCCTTCTCCCTCTTGTACTGTATGTTTTTTTTTGCTTTATGTCTCTAGTCCTAATTAAGCTTCTGTAATTGTTTAATTTGTGAAACTTTGAAATGTTTTAAATGCAGTATGAGACAGAATCTTGTTTTGTTTGACTTTTCTCATGTCCATTTTCAGAAAGGGGATATCAAGAGCAGGACATGAGACAGAACTTTGGTTTTTGTGTTTTTGTTATATGAGTTTTCACTTACTAGAAAAGGCAATCAGAGAGCAGGACAGTGTAGCAGCTATGGACAGAAACACACAAGCTGGAACCATTGGCGGGCTGAGTTATCAGTTCAGTCTAATTGTTAATACATCAATGTTTTTTATACTGTCAATATTTAAAGTGACACAGTTGCTCAAAAAGATGGTGTATTGCGGGTGAGGTCAGTGCAAGTGCGATCACTCAAACTTCACTGAGATGGAATCTTTCAAAGAACTGTTTTTCTTTCTTTCTTTTTTTTTATTTTTTATTTTTAAACTAGCCACTTCTTGATTTTAAAGTTGCAGATTTGGAACAGCATGGCTGGGATGGATTGTGCATGCTGCAAGTTAGTGCCATGGGAATGACCGTTCCTACCTGGAGATCGTATCAGAAAGATTAGCAGCTAGTTTTGTCAGGTTTCTGTATGGCTGCTAGCATCTAAAAATAAATGGTTTTGGCTGGTAGGGCTGATTTTTTTAAAAACACGTGGTGAAGTGAGAAAGCTACGAGACGGGAGCCGAATCAGCAACAGGGATGGAGTGAGAAGACATGCTTTGGGAGCAGCAGGGGGATGGAATCTTCAGCTGAAAATAAAGAAAGAGTTTGTAAATATATATTTGAACAGCATTTCATAGGCAGTACATTGTGGGCATGCAATTTCTTTTGAAAGTTGTACCTAATGTGTTTGCTGTTCAGGTTTTGTACACGGTGGTAGTAGACAGTAAATATATAAAGAAAATCAAGTGATGGTAATGGCTAGAGGGGTAGCATGATCCACAGGAGACATGAACTCAGGAGGCAGTTTTGTGGAGAGTGAGAATGGATGACATAACAACTGTCATGGAGATGGGTCCAGTAAGAGGCAGTAATGAAAAGTAAACTGACACTGGAAGGCTGACACTGCAGGGCTGCTTTTCATTTTATGTTGCCTGTTTTTGGCTAAAGAAATAGTGGTGGCAAAGTTTCTGTGATCAACGGCAGGCAAGTCGAGGATGATCCGCATTACAGAGAGGAAAAAATGGCCGCATTTGAAAAATGAATGTTCCAATGGCTCACTGATTTTTTACAGCAATGCAATTCATCTTTTCAGTGCTTGTTTTTACTTCTGCATTGAACAGATTTGATGTACAGGTAAAAACCAATCAGAAACAAAGATTTTCTCTCCCCATTTTATAAGCAAGATATAATCTAAATCCATGTGATTTCTGGAATTCCCCACAGCTTCGTAGTGCTCTTGCACCTCTATTCACATGGTTAAACTTGTCATCCCCTTTGGACTCAAAACAAACTGTAGTTCAATAGCTCAACTGCCCCAAAGGTAGGGTGAGGTACATATACAAAGTTATCAGGAACAGTCTCCCAGACCAGTACTTATTGGCTAGGGATAACTGAGCCTCACTTCTGAAGCAACCTCTCCTGCAAGAGGAATGGGTTTTCTGTTTGTGAGCAGTATGCTCTGTGGTTAAAAATCCCAAGAGCCAAATCCTACTGAATAAAATTCTCCATTTGTGCTACTGCACTCCTGCTGCCTCCTCCCAAATGACCACTGCTAGAGATGCTGACTTCCAGGAGGAAACTTACTACACATCCTCTGGCAATGCACGCTCCTTCAGGAATACTGGCAATGGGTCTTTGGTGTCATTAATCAGATGCCGCCTTTCCCTTTCACTTCATCACCAAGAATTTCCCTGCTTGGTTCCCTCCTGTCTAATTCTGCATTACACCCTACTAAACGTAAATGGGAATAAGCTGTATGTGTAGAGGCCAAGTGGCTCCTACTCCACCATTGAAGGTCTCCTGACATAACCTCACAGATTGAACTTGTAAACAACCTTTCTTACCTTGTCAGATTTGAAAGGATGTCCCATTTTGCCACAGATACTGCTCATAAATTCCTAGATACTTGATCTCCTTCCCTGAATAATCTCAGGAAAGTAGTTGCCATCTCAGTCCTCAGACTCATTTGCTGCCCACCGTAGTGTGGTAAAAGCCCAACCTCACAAACTCTTACCACTTGAGTCATCGGGCATCTAGGGTCTCCCAGAGATTGTGATAGGTGCTTAAAAAGAGTGCTTAACACATAGGGCCAGATATTCAAAAGAGTTGACCCATGCGCAATAGGGTTGCACCTGTGCAAGTCCGAAATTGCGCCATTCTGCGATATTCAGCAGGAGGCAGTTGCGTCCCCGAAATCATGCTGAGCAACAGCGCAATGATAATGAAGGCATGTGCAACCAAAGGGGGAGGAACCATGCATAAATGGCGCAGTGTGATATTCAATGACTTGCGCCATGCGCAATAGAGCAAGCAGTTGTGCCATAGCGAAATGAGCCAAAATAAAAGGAGCAAGGGAGAGGTGCAAGAACGCTACAGGGAAGCCACATGAGGCAGAAGCATAGGCAGACAGACAGGGCAGGAGGCACAAACAGGGCAGGCCAGGGAAAGGGCACATTGAACAACCAGGCACAGGGAAGGTGTGGGGAGCCACACAGCACAGAGGCCAGCACAGGCAGGTGTACCCGGTGCAGGGGAAGTAGCAACCAGGACAGCGGGGGGAACACAGCAACAGCTGCCAGGGGGGGTGAACACAAGCCAGGGACATGGCCAGTGCCACCTTCCAAATGGAGGCCGTTATGAGGGGGGGTGAGAAGGCGGGCGGCATGGGGTCATGTCCATGGAAGGGCCCGTCAGTGGTATGCCCCCAACAGGCAGTACCGAGCCCACACCAGCTTTGAGCTGTACACTGATACCAAGATTGTGGGCCAGTACCACCTGAATAGGGCAAATCTGAGGTGGCTCTGTGAGCTGTGCAGTGATGTGATGCAGGCACCCACACGACACAGTCATACCCTGTCAGTGGAGACTAAGGTAACAGCCTGCATGTGCTTGCTCGCCATGGGTACCTTCCAGAGACCAACTGGGGACACCACAGGCATAACCCAGTCGGCCACATCACACCACCTCACCTAGTTCCTCAGTGCACTGCTGCCACATGCTGTGGAATACATCCATTTCCCCAGCACAGCAGCGGAGCGCACAGCAAACAACAGGAGTTCCACAGGGTAGCACGTATGCCTGGTGTGCTAGGGGCAATAGACTGCACCCATGTGGCCATCCACACACCACCTGGCCCTGAGGGGGCCGCATACATAAATTGCAAGGGCTATGCCAGCATCAACTGCCAGGTGGTGTGCAATGCCAGGGGACACATAATCAATGTCTGTGCCACGCACCCTGGGGGAGCACACGATTCATTCATCTGGCACCAGTTGGCACTGTGCCACAGAATCGAGAGTGGGGTCATCCCCACTGGACACCTAGTGGGTGAGTATGCAAACCACATGGACAATCATAGGGCCTGGCCAGAGGTGGCATGGGTAGTGGCCTACATGGCCTGGGGCAGGGCGATGCTGATCGCAAAACTAACCTCCGCCCTCTACACACAGGTGACAGTGGATACCCACTCAGTCCCTGGCTGCTCACACCCTACCAGTGGCCCACGACCCCATCGCAGCAACGCTACAATGAGGCACATGCCACCACACGTAATGTCATTGAGCGGGTGTTCGGGCTGCTGAAGGCACATTTCCATTGCCTGGACACCTCTGGCGGTGCCCTACAGTACAGCCCCTCAAAGGCCTGCGGGCTATTCTTGGCCTGTTGCATCCTGCACAACATGGCCAAGGAATGTGGGATAGCTGTACAGGTCAAAGAGGGGGACAGCGAAGGGGACGATGGGAATGCCAGTGATGATGGTGATGGGCAGCTCCCCTTGGCCGACGGGACCCCTGACTGCTCCGTCTGGCACAGATGCACCAGGACACTATCACGGAGGAGCACTTTAGCCAACCCAGGTAAGTCATGGGGCCATGTGCAACCACCAGTGGCTAAGGCACAACCCACAAACACACATGGACACACACCAGGGGTGCATGCCATCAAGGGAAGTGGCAGGGCACAGAAGCACACACACAACCAGGGATAGGTGAGGATTAACATGCCACGCCGATGGACACACACACACACAATGCAACAAACGTGCACAGAGGGCAGGAGGCACACCGACCCAAAACGCAAACCCTAGCAACACACATGTCCACAGGCCACCACTCCCACTGCCTGTCCATGTGCATGTGTCAGATGCTGAGCACCATTGCACGTTGGTGTACAGTGCAATTCAGGCATCATCATGCACACGCAACTGTGGACAGCAGCCGGAAGGGTGTGCAGGTGGACTGTCTGTCCGCGTGCAGGGCCGGGTACCCTCCCATGCACTGCCCACTGAAACACACAATGCACACAGGGCAGCACCAGACAGTAGCTGTTCTGGGAGACAGGTCAGTCACGTGACACAGTGCCCCGGCCACCACGGATGTGTGGGTGGCCCTGCAGAGACCCGCCAGCACTGACAGGCTGACCACTGGACTCATGGGGTTGCACTGTTGGTCCCCAAGGGGTACCACTGCGTGAATGCGACTGTGCTCACGCAGGGGTCTGCAGCACACCGAACATGCCTGCACTAGGAGTGCTCGGGATGCCCACAGCTGAACCTGGCATCGACAGGGTGGGAGTCGCACGATGCCGGGAACAGGGGGTGGATAGTGCACTGCGTGGTGTCCGTGATGCATGGGCACCTGACTGTGTGCCCATTGTGGCCATGACAGCAATGAATGCCTGTGCATGCCTGTCAATGGCAGCAGTCACATCCTCCCACAAACGGTCCATCCCTGCCAGAATCAGTGCAGTGTCCCTGCTGTGACACTCCTCTGCCCATTCCAAAGCCACACGCAGTGCATCCATGGATGTCGCAAGCTGCATCTGCTACTGGACCGATGCTTGCAGTAGGCGGGTGTGCTCGTCCAAGAGGTCATCAGCCTCCTCGGCATCCTGTCCCTCAGGGTGTGCATGGCCCAGATGATCAGCACCCCTTGAGGGTGGGCGCTGCGCACCAGGACCAGGTCTGGGCATGTCCACAGGCAGTGCACAGACGCTGCCTCTGAACCCTGTACCCCCAAGCCCATTGGGCGACTACTGATGCTGCCCCTCCAGCTGCCACTCCCCAGGACTCAGTGGTGCCACCGCAGTGGCTGCAACAGTCCCACTGTCCTGAACAGACACCAGTGCTGCCCCACTGGTGCTGACAGGCACAGCCTGGGACTGTGCTGACACGCAGGCCTCCACGGTGGCACCACCCACAGCCATGGGCGTGAATTGGTCTGCTGTGTGGCCATCCCATGGCACACATGTGTCACTGCCCATGACAGTCGTGCCATCATCACCGGTGATGGACTCTGCACCGGCCATAGTCACAGCATGCTGGCATCCGTGGATGCCAGCATGCTGGGACACAGGCAGGGCTTCCTCCACATCCATTACAATGACATCAGTGTGGACAGCCAGGAGGCCCCACTGTCACAATGATCCACGTATACCTGTGTAGGTGGGTGGTCCCTCCTCCAACTCCAGCTGACTGTCCGCAGTGGACAGGCCCACCACCACTGACCCATGCAGATGTTCAGGATCTGTAAGGGAAAGCAAAGTCGCATTAGTGCGTGTGACCTACCCTGCCCCCCCATAGACAGACCATGACTTACCATGCAGTGATGGGCCACCACCCGTCGGGAAGCCACCACCCGGAACACCCTAAATGGTGCTGCACTGCATGCTTCCAGCAAGTCTCTCCTCCTGTAGGGTCAGCTGTACCACCTCTGGCTGTCCCCCACCTGTTGCAGCACGTGCTGCCCTGATGGCAGCCACCTTCTCCTTTATCCTCCTCCTGTCCGTGCCCATCTTTTTCTTGCACTCCTGCACAGAGCACTGGTGGCTGCCATGCAGGTTCACAGCATGTGCCACCTCCTCCCATGCAGCAGCATGGGCTTGAGGTGTTCCCCGCTGTCCACTGAGAAGTGGCTCCTGATCCAGGTAGGCCTTGAACAGGGCCTTGGTTTCAGCCTTTGTAAAGTTAGGCCTCCTCCTCCTCCCACCACTGTGTTCCTCCTCTCCAACAACCTGCTCGGTCATTATATAGCCTGTAAGAATGGCAATTGTTACCTGTGACTGTGCAGTCCCATGCATGTCACTGAATCCACAGTCCACACTCCCAAACAGCATGCAACTCACCAATAGACTGCAGTAACTGACTATGGCCACTGCAACACAATGTCGCACTTTTATAGTGCAACCCATGCAAATGAGGCGAGGAGCAACTTTAAGTAGATGCAAATTGCAGTGCTGTGCCATTAAATGTCTGATTAGATGATTTGCATATAACGGCTGAATATCACGCTGTTGTGCTTTGTGCAATTGTGTTGAATGTGCTGAGCCAATGGCGCAGTTCTGTGACATGTGTAGTACACACCTCACTGCGCATGCCCGGGTTGCTGACGCAGGCATCTGCCATGCTGATGACGTACTGTGCGCGGTAGGCAATGCAGGGCATGGCCACCATTGTGCCAGTGGCGCTATAGTGATGGTCACTATATGGCACTGTGGCACTGGGCCATCATAGGCACAATGGGCCAACTGCTCAATAGACTGCTATGGTGCTGTCACGCAGGCAGCCAATCGCGCTACACGCATTGTCTTCCAATTGCACTGTGTGTGGCCATGCACCAGAGACCCTTGACCTTGTGCCCGACCTTTGTCCCCTAGGCGCCATGCATCAGGCATGAGTGCACCTCTATCACGCTGTTCGGTAACAGCACAATAGGGAATGGCAGCGCTGTACCGCGCAGCATCTGCATGTGGGGAGCTGCACTGCAGAGCACCATATTGCCTACTATTACTGAGAGAATGGCACGCAGACGGGCAGTGCAGTGGTCTGCGATAGAGTTAGCCAATCTGGTGACAATTATGGAGCCACACCATGGGCCTCTCTTCAGGGAGGCGCCCCTGGACAGGGCCAGGACCCAGGTGTGGCAGGAGGTGGCCACTGCCATGGAGAAGGCCACTGTATGGGGGAGGAGTGCAGAGCAGTGCAGGCACCACCACGGGGACCTGCGGAGGAGGGAGCTGGAGCTACTGGCACGACTGCAAGCACATACCAGGAGGGGCATGGTGCCACGGCCAGGTAGGGGTTCCATCAACACACTTTTATCATCCATATGGGTGACAGTGTTGTATGTGTCCAGCTCATAGGGGAGGGACCGTCTGGGGTTGGCTGTGGTGGTGTTCACAAGGTGTGGGGCGGGAGGGTCTGGCTAGGTGGGAGGGCACACACCTGGGGGCAGGGGGACTTTGCTTCGGGATTGTACTGATGTTCTTCTCTCCTTGTTTGCCCCATAGGCCTGGAAGAATACCGTCATGCAAGAGAGGAGCGGTGGAGGGAGGAGGATGTTGCAGCCAGGCTGGGCGAGGGCCATCACCGCCCACCTGACCGGCCCGATGAGGGGGAGTGCCATACATCCATGATTACTATTGCATGTTGTGTGACAGGGTGGGCAGTGGGGCATGGCCACCATACATCGACACCACTGCCATGCACGCAACTTGTTACAGTCAACACTGTCCAGTGGTAATGCATGTCTGGGAGTGTGTCAATGGTGGTCCATGCATGCACCAGGTACATGGTTGTGCCACTGCCTTTGCACCACATAGCCATGTCACTAAACGGCCAAGGTGGTGCTGTGTGTGACTTGGCCAGTGGGTGTGTGCAACGTTCTGCATGGCTGTATGCGGCTGGGTGGGCAGGTCCTGTGGATGTGATCACTGCGGGTGGTCACACACCATCACAGTGGTATGTCCCATGGCCATATGCCATGCACAGTGGGTGGGCTGTATGGGGTTGTGCATTCACACCTATTGACTGTGCTCCCTTGTCCTAGGTACCCGCCATCTTTGAGAGATATGGGAGGCAGTGCGGGAGATCCTGGTGGTCACATGGGCATCACTTGAAATCCTGCGTCGATTAGACGAGACCAGGGTTCTCAGGAGGCACAAGGCCCGGAGGAGCCAAAGCAGGGAGAGGCGCTCCCGCTAGTGTGGATGGCTGGCAGTTTTCCCCTACCCCCCTGGACCCACCCTCACGCCCCTACTTCTCTGTCCTATTTGTCCACTCCTGCCCTCTACCCACCCCCACCTTGTTTGTGGCCCCCCCAACCTTGTATATACTTCCACTGTTTTATTGTATATAGTTGTTATTATATATAGTTGATGGTTATACATTTTTTCAATAGATTTAACTTTGATATGAATACTGTTGTGGTCTCTGATTTGCAGTGGGCTATAGGTGCTCAGCTGCAATAGTGTGCATGGCGTCAGGGGTGGTGTGGTCATAGGTGTGTGTGTGTGTGTGTCAGTGTGGAGGTGACTATGGTGTGGGGGTAGCTATCAGTCAGTGTCTGTGGTGTGTGTGTTGTTCCCTGTGCACTGGCTGACTGTGTGCAGTGGGCCATGGTGCGTGCTCTGTGTCCACGGTGCACCCATCGGCCCTTCCATGGCCTGTGCAGCTGACACACATGCATGTCTGTGGCCTGCATGGTCCGCTGGCATGTCAGTGGTGGCAGTCTCTGCAGGGCAGCCACTGTACCCGTCACTTTGCTGGGTTGCCTCCTGTCACTGGTGTGGTGCATGCCTGGCTCGGGTGGCACTGTGGGCACCACAGTCGTTGTTCCACCTCCATGCTGTGCCTTGTGTGTGTTGCAGGGGATGTGCCCCACTGTCTGTGACTTGTGCTCTGGGCGACTACTGGTAGTGGTGTACAGGTCCACAGTGCCTGCACAGGGTGGCTGGCACTCCAGTGCCATGGAGTACTGTGGGTTGTGTGTACACAGTTTATATGGGCCCACAATGGGGGCTTGGTTGCCCCACCACTGTGTCCCTGTGTTGTTGTGCCCTTGGGTATGGGTGGGTGTCTGTCCATACACTGTGTGGCATCTGGTATGGTGCATGCTTCCACGCACCACTGTGGGTGGCTGTGCTGGCTGTTGTGGCCAGTGGTGGGTCAGGGTGTGTCACTGGACTACTGTGCAGGGTGCTGTACCACTGGTGGTGGTGTCAAGGGCACGCCCTGTCCCATGTGGGGTACCTCTTGTGCCGACACATGGTTGGTCTCTCAGCAGTACCTTGGGGGGACTGTGCATGGTGGCACAGTGTCTGCCATTGTTGCATTGCTGTGTGCTGCCACCCACTGATGGGTGCTCGTGGTGGGGCTGGCTTGCATGGTTCTGTGGTGCACAGGGTTGCAGTGTCACAGTGGGGGTGGTGGCATGCATGGGGTTTCCTGCAGTGGTGGTCACTGCTTATGGGGGGTGTCTGGGGGTCATGGTGCAGGGTGTGCTCTGCATTGGGGGGGATGGTGTGGGACGGGGTGGTCAGCCCTCTTTGTGTGCCAGTCACAGCTTGCCGGTAGGTGTGATGGGGCACCATGGCCCGGCTGTGGGTTGTTTGCTTGTCTCCATGGGCCAGTGGTTATTCCAGCCCTCCCCAAGTTGTGCAGTGCTTGGGGTGTGGGGGGATGATGTCTGTTCTGCTGTGTGTTCCTGTGCCCATCTGTGGCATGGTTGTGGGCCCTTACCTCCCTGGTTGTGCAATTACATTGCTCTGCTGCTGGGGGGCATCCCTGGTTGAGCTATGGTGCCTCTGGACTGCTCAGCTGAACATCCCTTGTTGCACTATGGCGCATAAGATCTGCTCAGCTTCCCCTCCCTAGTTGCACTATGGCACAGGTGGTGTGATATTCAGTTGTCAGCTGTAGACGCAATTTGGCCTGCTCTGTTTTTGAATATCGCGTCTCTTGCGCATGGGTGCAATAGACTTGCGCTTGCTCCTGCTATTGCGCACTTTTTGGGTGCAGTTTGAATATCTGGGCCATACAATTTTAAATAGCATCACCAGCTCCATCCTGACTAGTTACTGTTGTTGCAGCCCTGTGTATAGGTTTTCAACACTGTTGTGATCCCTTTGTTAATTTGGTTAGCAATATTCTAGCAATTATTCCCAGGGCAGTTGCCTTAACTACCATTCCAATGTCAGGCATTCTATAATAATTACTTCCATTCTGTTTATATACTTTAAGTACATTTAGTAGCTCCTATTATAGCCTAGAGTTGCATGATAATTCTCATAGCTAGATGTTCTGCTCTTTTGTATTCCTTAGTCCTGACCATCATCTAACATGTTTAACCCTTAGGATGGTAGATTGAGAGCTTGTATTTTAAAATGTTTGTATATTTGTTAATGTGAAAACTTTTTAATTAATAGATTAACTACATAAAAAAGAGGAAGGCAGGAAGCAAAAGTAGAGCATCACTTGGAAATTGGGTGGTGCAGGCAAGAGGTGGCAAACCCCACACAATACAACATAATCAAGAGACTGCACTCAGTATAACAGAAAGTTCACAGAGGCCAATAAATGATGCCAGAAATGTATTGCTTGGTGCAAGAGGGACAGGTTTGTATTGTTGTGGGCATTGTAGCAACTGTAAGCATGCTAAGGAAGGCAGGTGGTTTACATATCCCACAAATGGGCAAAACATTTAGATTAGACAGTTCATCCGCTAGGTGACATCATTTGTGGTTTACACAGCCTGGTGCACAAGACCACCTTTTCTGTGTGGGGCATATCATCAAATGATTAAAGGTATGCATTCAGGAACACATTAGAGCCACAGCTAATAGCAATGAACGTAATGCCCTTAGTGCACACTTCCTGAATGTACATGGACTGGACTCATCGTGTTTGTCCTTTATAGGGTTTTAGCATATTCAACCTACAAGAGGGGCGGCAACAGACTTAACTGCTTACTACAGCAGGAAACTAGGTGGATGGTTTCCTTGAATATGGTTTAGCCATTTGGTTTATATGAAGAAGTTCATTTTGTCCCCTATTTGAAACCAAATGAATGTTTTGGCTGTGGAGAAACAATGCTATTGGTTTGTTATGTTTAGTAATTGTCTGCTTCTTTTTTTTCTTAACCTTTCTAACTTCCTCCTTTCTTTCAGGTTTCAGCTTCTATCTAGTAAGATGGTTTATACTTCTAATTTTTTTTGTTTATATAGCTAAAGTTAAGCTATTCAATACTGTACTCACAAACTGAACTTTAAGAGCTGCTCATTATGATTTTTAAAAAATCTTTTGAAAAATTATGATATTTTTGTATGTGTTACTCTTTAGTCCCATCTGCACTTTTGTCACTCTCCCATTTCCTATGCACAAGCCCCCCCTCACCACACACACACACACACACACACACAAAGACTTTGGGCATTTTATGTATTTTTACTATATAGGATGGTTGTTTAGTTATATACTGTACCTTAAAGAGTGCTATATAAAATGGATTGGTTGATAGAACAAGTGTATGCCCCCTGATGAAGATCACGTATGGTTGAAGTGCTGAAGCTAGCTGCCCTCTTGCACTGCACAACAAATTTGTGGCATCATTTATTTGACTCTGTGAGATTTTTGTTATTTTGTACTACTGAGTGCAGTCTCTCAATTACCTTTGTACTGTGTGGGGCTAGCCATCTCTTGCCTGCACCACTAATCTTCCCAGTGACATACCACTTTTGCTTCCTGCTTGTACTCACTGCTTTAGCTGCTGCCCGGTTGCTAAGGCAACGTTGTTTCAGGTTTTGGAGTTGGGACTAATTTTCCTGTTGTTTTACCAATTTAGTGTCAATTTTTGAGAGTTCACTGCAGGTTTACTGATTTTGTGATCTTTGGAGATCTGTAACTGAGGAATGTCTCAGGTTACCTGACCGACTGGATCATGGTAGACAGTGGGAGCTAGCACAGAATCCAACAGTGAGTTTGGTTGCTTAGAAGACTGGGACTCTGTAGTCAGAAGGACAGAATGTCTTTCCAATGCCTTTTTATCTGAAGAAACAGATGCAGATCTAGAAAAGGGTGAGTTGGAAGAACTTTTCATTTGGTTGGAGTGATTATGAGTTAAAGAGCTTAATCATAATTAAAATAAGATCAGCCTAGAAAAGTACCTACAAGAGGGCTGGCCTCCTTGGGGACCTAGATTTGATGAAGTTATGACTGGTGGTTTGGATGATCACATTTTAAAACAGGAATGGAAACAAGCCCTTAATGCATGCACCATAGCACTGATCCAATGTCTGGTCAGAAAGGATCAAAGAGACCTAAACACACTTAAAGCAGAAATTGCTGAGTCACAGCAAGAATTAAAGATATTCTTTGGCAGTACAGAATTTTGTGAGTTGAACCAACTGTATGAAAATAAGATATCAACACACAAAACAGAACTCTTTTTTTTTCTTTAACTCTATTTATACGCCTTCCTTTACTGGCCCCTTACACCTCTCTCCAGTGAGGTCTCTCAGTGCAGCCACGTCCTGTCCAGCCTGAGATCCTCCCAGTCTGGCCACTGCTCCAGGGAGCACCTCCTACCACTGCCACTGAGGGGCTCCCAGGTAGTGGAGGAGACACATGGTGACCAGCTGGGGATGGATCCGACTGAGGAAGTGGGGGCCGACCACTGGACCCACCTTCGCCTGTCCAGGTGCCAGGGTCCATTTTCCATGTTTTCCCCCCACAGGTGTGGGCATGTGATGACATCCAGCACATGATGGGTGCACTTCCACACCCACCCACAGGATGTCTTCTACCGCCTCCAACTCTTCTGCCAGATTTCTGCTTGGTGTGCTGCTCCCCGCCACAACAGGGTGCCACAAGTGCAGTGGAATTCATATCCAACCTCCCTCAGAAGAGGACAGCAATCCTCTGGACACTCAATCCTCTCCTGCCTGTGCCAATCCCTGACAACCAGAGTCCATCCCTGAACCTGGGTCACCAGCATGACATGAGGTGTGACGTCCAGCGTCTCAACCCTCAGCACCACTGGGCTGGCAAAACAGAACTCTTTGAGAGAGAAAAATCTAAACTGAACAGAGACACTGGTTACTAACAAAGAGGGGAGTAGCATAGAAACATAGAAACATAGACTTTGATGGCAGATAAGGACTGCTTGGCCCATCTAGTCTGCCCATTTCCCTACCTACAGGATAGGCCACAGATCCTAGTTAACCAACAGCCTATTTCTTCCTACCCCCCACAAGAATTGCCTTATGTCTGTCCCATGCATTCTTGAATTCTCCCACAGTTTTAGACCCCACAACCTCCTCAGGAAGGCTGTTCCATGCATCCACTACCCTCTCTGTGAAATAATACTTCCTCACATTGCCCCTGAACCACCCCCCCATCTTTAAATTGTGTCCATTTGTTCTTGCACGGCTCTTTTTGTGAAAGATGCTACCCTCTTGGACTTTGTTGATTCCACTGAGGCACTTAAAAGTTTTTATCATGTCCCCCCTCTCCCTTCTTTCCTCAAGGGTATACATATTAAGCTCCTTTAGTCTCTCCTCATACGGCTTCTCTTGCAGACCCTGCACCATTTTAGTTGCCCTCCTCTGGACTGCCTCTATCCTGTCTATGTCCTTGCGGAATGGGGTCTCCAGAACTGGATGCAGTACTCCAGATGGGGTCTCACCAACTGTCTGTACAGAGGGATAACAACTTCCTGTTTTCTGCTGCTGATGCCTCTCCCTATGCATCCCAGTATACACCCAGCCCTCCCTACTGCCTTCTCACATTGCTTGCTAACCTTAATGTCATCTGATATGATTACCCCCAGGTCCCTTTCCTTTTTTTGTTACTACCTCCCCCCCCATTGTGTATTCTTCCCCTGGGTTCTTGTTTCTCAGGTGTATTATTTTGCACTTCTTTGCATTGAATCCTAGCTACCGTACTTCTGACCATTCCTCCAACCTTGCCAAGTCCCTTCTCATCCTTTCCACGCCTTCTTGTATATCAACCCTGTTGCAGATCTTTGTGTCATCTGCAAAGAGGCATACTTTTACTTCCAGTCCCTCTGCAATGTCACTTATGAAGACATTAAAAAGGACTGGACCCAATACTGAACCCTGCTGTACCCCACTAGTAACCCCTCTTTCTTCAGAGTGGACTCCATTTACAATTACCTTCTGTGTCCTGTTGTCCAGCCAATGTTTTGCAGGCTACCACCCTGGGACCCACTCCCAGGCTGGTTAATTTGACTATTAATCTTTTGTGTGGGACTGTGTCAAATGCCTTGCTAAAGTCTAGGTAGGCCATGTCCACAGCCCCTCCCTGGTCTACTACTTTGGTCATCCAGTCAAAGAAATCTATTAGATTCATCTGTCATGACCTTCCCGCTGTGAACCCATGCTGCCTTGGGTCCTGTGCCCCACTGGCCTCTAGGTACTCAACTATTCTTTCCTTCAGAAGTGACTCCATCACTTTCCCTACCACAGAGGTCAGACTGACAGGTCTGTAGTTTCCTGCCTCTGTCTTGGTCCCACTTTTGTGAATGGGAATCACATCCACCTTCCTCCAGTCCTTGGGTACCACACCATCCTCCCATGATTTATTAAAAAGAGTAGTCAGTGGTTTCACTAGTTCCCCCCTTAATTCTTTTAGAATTCTGGGGTGAATTCCGTCAGGCCCCATTGCTTTGTCCACCTTCAGTTTTAGGAGTTCTTGCAGAATCCTTTCTTCTATGAAAGGACTGGGATCGACCCCCCTATCAAGAGTGCTTCTGTTAATTGGATTAGGCACTTCTCCCTCTTCTTTTGTGAATACTGAGCAGAAATATTCGTTCAGTATCCCTGCTTTTTCACTGTCCCCCTCTGCCCACCCACCGTTCATTCTATTCAGCCTCACTATCCCTGAATCTGGGAGATGAAGAACAAGAAGTAGAAGGAGAGGCTGGCAAAATAGAAATTCAAGAAGCAAATGCCACCTTTGCTATGTGGGACGTACTGTCAGATCATTTAAGGAATGCATTCAGAAACATTTTAGAGCAATTGCTAATGGCAATGAATGTAATGCCTTTGATACACGCTACCTGAATGTACTTGGATTGGATTCATCATGTTTGTCCTTTATAGGGTTGGAGCAGATTCCACCTAATAAAAAGGATGAGAACAGGCTTAACTGCTTGCTACAGCAGGAAACTAGGTGGATGGTTTCACTGAACGTGGTTCAACCCTTTGGTTTAAATGAACAGGTCAGTTTTGTCCCCTATTTGAAATCAAATTAATGTTGCAGCTTCAGAGAAGCAGTGCTATTGGTTTTTATGTTTATTAATTGTTCATAGAATATTTTTTGCTTAATCTAATTCATGCCTTTATTTCAGCCTTCAGACTCAAATGAATTGGATATACTTTCTTCTTTTGGCTTTGCTATTTTGAATGACAGTGACACCTATACAGTAGGATTATTTATATTTCTAAATTTTTTACTTACAGAACTAAAGTTAAGCTAATTGATATTGTCCTCAGAAAATGAACTTTAGGTACCGCTCATCATGATGTTTCCAAAACCTTTGGTAACATTTTGATATTTTTGTATCTATTATTCATAAATCCTGTCAGCACTTGTGTCAGTCCCATTTCCAATGCACCACCCCCCCCATGACTTTTTGCATTCTATGTTTTTACTATTTGGGATGGTTGTTTAATTATATACTGTATCTTTAAAAGTGCTGTATAAACGGATTGCTTGATAGACAAATTGTACATCCTCTGAGGAAGACAAAGTATGGTAGAAGCACCAGGGCTAGCTGTCCCTCTTGCACTAACCATTACATTTGTGGCATCATTAATTTGACTCATTGAGCTTTTTATTATTTTTGTACTCCTGCATGCAGTTTTTTATTTGCTTTAATTTTAAGACAGAGACTGCCTCTCCTTTGCCAGACCTTCTGACCCCAAAGGGTTAAATTTCACATGGCCTCACTCCTGTCCACCTGTCTGTGATATGGGGGCACACAGAAGTCAAATCTGAGCAAGACAATCAGTTCATTTCTTGACCCACAAAACCCATTTGCAAAGTCATATTTATAAGTCTTCTCATTGTAGTAGCACTGTGGGTACCCAGAAGGGCCAGGGAAGAGGGGTTGCATTACTGATAAAATACTATGCTGACTGATTGACCTGCCACCATAAATGATGCGAGTTGATTCTTCCCTCTCCCTGGTGTGTATACTGTACTTCAGTAAAATGACCCATACATCTGACTTTGTTAAGACACACTATGGATTATAGGCAATATCTGCAAGCTGAGACTTGACATCTTTTGGACTTCCCTAATTAAGGATCAGGAGTTAGGAAATGGAGTGGCAATTTGTCAGAAAAGGCCCTTTATGACTGAAGGTTGGGCTAGGGAGGTTGATCTCTGTACACACACACACACACACACTCATACACACACACACACCCCCCACAGGTTTGGAAACTAGAATACCAAGGTTTGAATCCTATCACAGCCACTAACTCACTGTATTCCTCAGCAAATCACTCAGTTTCTGGCTGTCCCTCTATAGGAAAGGGTAAATGCAAGACCCCACTTTAAACAAGGTAATGCAACTCAGTAGGACCATCATGGACAAGAAAATTAAAAAACAGAACCACATTGCACTGCACATATACAGGCATACATTGCATACAAACATATACTGAAATGTAAAATCTCTAAAAATTCTGTTTGTCAGTCTCACTTTCTTGTGCTATATTACCGTACGTGACAATTCACCATGCTTGTCACTGTGTATGCAGCACTCACAATAGTGTAAGCAATAGTTATTTGCAGTGTAGACAGTCCCTGTGCATTATCATATCTGCAGAAGAATTTTATCAACGTTGTTGGAACTGTTTGCTTGCACTTAGTCCTTCTCGAAAATGAGTTGTGCTCAATGTGGTTTATACTGGTAAAACCAATAACTACAACAATGAGTGTAAAACACACCTTATGGAAGAGCTTGCTCTGAGGCCTAAAGCACAGTGAGGCAAGTGATGCATTTCATTTTATATAAAGTTAAGGGTGAGGGTGTGAATTGAGCCTGTGTTATAATTCAGTACTCTTAAGTGCAAGACCACACAAAAACTTCCCTAGCTGTATCATAGGTTCCAGTAAATAGCATTACAGATGCTGTTAACTGCAGCTTAAACAAAGCCTGAGGACAAAATCAAACTGGCAAATGTGCAGTTTTATAACATGACATTCAGTGATATCTGTAGGTAGCTCTGGGGTCTAATTTTATTTGATGCCTCTGGTCATTAAAGCAATGTTGAATATTGTAGTATATGTGTACATTCTCCTCCAATCAGATAATGCAAACAGTTTATGCTATAGAAAACTCACAATAATTTTGTTCTCAAGAAAATGACAGTAGTGACCCCATCATCATATATTGCATTCTAACTGAGGAGGGGTGCAAAAAATATATCCGAAAACATGAAGCTTAATAGCAAAAGCAAAGAAAAAGAAAAAGAGCGGCCTTCAAAATGTACAAACACACCTGGAGGGATGAAGACAGGGAGGAATACAGCAACAAAGCCAGGCAGTATAATTCACCAAGGCCAAGAAGGAACTGCAGCTGACTGAGGGGGTGAAGATGGGAGAGAGGACTTCTTCCAGTACATCCTGGTGAAGAGGTACATCAAAGGCAGGATAGTCAGGCTGAGGAAGGAGGGGTGGGTGGAAGGTAATGTGGAAAAATCAGAGGTACCTAACAAGTACTTCTGCTTAGTTTTCATGAAGGAGAAGGATGGCCCAAACCCCCAGGGGAAAAAGGGGAGGAGCCACAGAAGCAAGGATCAGAAGTGATAGGGTGACAAAGGGTTTAATGACCCTAAAGGTGGACAAATCACCAGGACTGGATGGCTTACACCTGAGGGTTCTGAGGAAATTGGAGGATGTGCTGATGTGCCCCCAGTGGACCTGTTTAACATCTCTCTAAAAACAGGAGTGGTACCCCTGAACTGAAAAACAGTACACATAGTGCTGCCATATAAGAGTGAGCCAGGCGTCGACCCTGGCAATTATCATCTGGTAACTCTGACCACCACAGTAGGAAAACTCATGGAAACCATCCTGATGGAAAGAATAGTAAACTTTCTGGATGAAAATGAACTCCATGACAATAGGCAGCATAGATTCATATCAAGGCAGTCCTGCCTCACCAGCCTAACTCACTTCATTGATTGGGCAACAAGGGCAGTGGAGAAAAGCCAAGCAGTGGACATACCATACCATATTTGGATTTCATCAAGGCCTTTGACCCTGTTCCCCATAAGAGATTAAATAGGAAGCTGGAGGACTAGAGAGTAGAGGTGAAACTGATTAGGTGGGCAAAACACTGGTTGCTAGATAGAAACCAGAAGGTGGCGATGGGAGGGGGAGATTATCAGTTGCTAGACAAGTCACAAGCAGGATCCTACAGAGCTCAGTGCTCAGCCCAGTGTTATTCAACATATTGATGAGCAATATTGCAGATGGAGTAAAAGACAAAATTGCCTCTCTGCAGATGACACAAATCTCTGTGGGAGAGTGGACACAGAAGAAGGGAGACAAGACAGTATAGAAGAATAGGCTAAACCAGAGAGATGGTCAGGTATCTGGCAGCTGCGATTCAACATTGAAAAGTGTAAGGTAATGTACTTGGGGTGAAGAACCCAGAGACCACATTTTGTCTGGGTGGTGTGCAAGTCACAAAGTCTGTGGAGGAGAAATACTTGTGTGTGATCATCACAAGTGACATGAAGCACACAGCACACTGCAAGAGAGCAGCAGAGAAAGCAAATTGGATGTTGGGATGTAACTGTCACTGCACAGGTCACTGGTTAGACCACATCTGGAGTACAGTGTGCAGTATTGGAGCCCTTACCTAAAGAAATACATCAACTTACTACAGAAGGTACAGAGAAAGGTGACCAAGATGATCCAATGACAGCAAAGTTGGCCATACAAGATCTCTTCAACCTTAATGGAAACATGACCACAAGGGGGCACTTCCTCAGACTGTTAAGGAGCACTTCAAAAGGGAAATGAGGGTGTGCATTTTCACTGTGAGAGTGCTGGTAAGGTGAATTAAGTTTTCAGAGGAAGTTGTCTGCCTGAATAATGTAGTCAGCTTCAAGAGTGGCTAAGAAAAGATGAAATGGAAAACTGCATGAAAAGTGGGGAAGGTGGAGGGGGACATCGAAGGGGAAGGAGATGTCGGTTGCAGTGAGAGGGGAAGATCCATCAGTAGATATTGAGGGTCTACAAAGTGAGCAGACCAGATAGAACATAAGGCCTTTTTCCATTGGCTGTTTTCGTATGTTTGAATGTTCATAATAATGTGATAGTGGATTTGGTATATAAGGCTATTATCCAGTTGCTTATTTGCATTCATCCACTCTGCAGTCTGATTATTGCCTCTTATACTGAATCTAGTATCATAATATTGCATAATTATGTGACAGACATCTATTCTGAGGCAATAAGAATCAAGAAAAATATAAGGTATAACCCCACAAACTTCAACCCTCTGTTCAGTAGTTCTATTTAGCCATTCCCCTAGATGCTTATTTACTAAATCAGACACCCACAATCAGATATTCAACTTAACAAGTCTTAGAGATAGTTATCCACTAAAAAGAACATGACCAGTTGTTTTGTTTTACTACTCCCACTGACAGTTACTCATGTAAAGACTCACCCATAATCATTTAATCACACCTATATCACTTCAGTACCTATGCAGCATTTTTATAACCTTTAGTCTCCTCCAAGATCCCTTTTGTTTTAAATGTTTTACAAATCAGCCTGGTGTTTTTTATTTAAATGTGTTTTTCCTAATTGTGTAATAGCAATGACATTCAGTATGCTACATGTGCACCTCACAATAACCATCTTCTTTGGTTGCTAAATGCCACAGCCTTCAGCTGTGGTTGTTTAATTACAGTAAGCAATAATGCACTCCAAGGCATGTCTTGTTGTGGGATTATGTGGTGTGGCATGAGGCCCAGCCAATGCTGTCAACAGCATGTGAAATAGATAAATCCAACACCAACACACACCCTGGAAAGCATTGTTGCAATTATAAAATGGACAAAAAGAAACAAAGATTAAAAATAAAACTCAAATTTGGTTGAAATTAACTGCTGGTGTTTTTACCTGTGCATATGCTGTGAGATTTACTCATGGATAAAGACACTGACTTACCAATCAAATGGCAGGATTTTTCTTGTTCATTTTATAATGTAGCAATAGTATATGACTGGATGTGGTATATTATGGGATATCACCATGCCTCGGATACGTTTTGAGGCTCAAGGCTGCAGGACGAGTATGACATGCACCTGAGAAGTGATGCTATCCCATGATGTACTGCACCCTGGTCTGTATTATTGTTATTATGAATGGGGTCAAATTTGTTATATATTATACTGGTGTGGTAGCACCAGTATAGTTAGGGTTGAGGGATCACTTCCCTATGTTAAAACCCAAATTTTACGCCTTCATAACCTCGCAATGGCTCAACAAATTTGCATGAAAGTTTGCATGTATTATCTCTTGGGGCCAGTCTCATGACTTGATACATTTCATTTAACTCTGTTGTGTGGTTTCTGAGATACAGAGTGTTAAACCCCCCCAAATGTAGATCTTTTTTGCGGTTTCTTTGTACACCTGTATCTTAGAAACTGTTTGAAACTGTGGTCTGTAATTTTCAGGGTAGAAAACCGTTGCCTCACAGACGTGCTTTTTTCTAGTTTAGTGAAAAAATATGAATCATTCTAAAGTTATTAAATTTTGAAGTTCCCATTATTTTCAATGGGAAAAAATAGATATCCAGCATGAAAATAGATTAATTTTCACAGGCGCTAATCCATTTTCACAGACAAGGCCATACAGTGTCACAGGAGCCTAATCCATTCTCGCAGAGGGCTCCTGTGTTCACCATCTTGTTTTTCAGTTAGCGAGAGAAAGAATTAAAGAAAACACATAAAAATGAATGGATTTAAAAAAAAACAGTCATCAGAACCTAGCTAAAAGAGACCTGTTTAGCTACATTCTGATGTTTGTTTTTTAAAATTATGCCTAGAAACACCTTTTCTTCGCACCCAAAATCTTTGGCACCCAGCTTAAAGAGAGGAGCACTTCCCTGCATTCTCTGAATGAGAATAGCAGGATTTTCTTAACTTCTGCAGCCACAACTGAACTCATGCTGCTGGCTGCAGTGAGAGGAGTGAGTTGCCCTTTTCCCTGGTGCCTAGTGGCACCCTCCATCCAGTGAACACTGGCTGCCACTTCCTGTATAATTAATAATAAAAATATATCTGTATATCTCTGGATTCTAGTGGCACCACCCACCCACCGATTGCCATACCATGTTTCCATGGTATCTAGTAACACCCCCCCCACTCACTGATTGCTTTCCCTGGTAGTCTAGTGGTCCCTTCCCCACTCCCCAATTGCCTTCTGTTTGTAATATAAATTATAAAATAAATATCCTGGTAGTCTAGTGGTCCCTTCCCCCTCCCCAGATGTCTCTCCCAGTGCTGATATATAAAAATAAAAATTAGCTTGAAGTCTAGTGGTCCCTCCCCTCTCCCCAATCTCCCTGCAGTAAAAAAAAAATTTTCTGGTGGTCTAGTGGCCCCCATCCTCCCACCCTCTTAGGTAAGCACCCACCACTCTGCTGCCCTCAGGATCCTGATGGGCAGTCTACGACCTCCACAGCCCTCCTCTGACCTCCACAGATGGCTGCAGACTATGCTATGAATAAGCTGTGCTACACAATGTGATATGAATGAGCAGAGGGGCTATGAAATACCTAGGGATTCAACTGATGAAAAATCCTGAACATTTAGAGCTCCTAAACTACAAATTCCTAACAAAGCAAATCAAAGAGGATTTAACCTCATGGACACATATCCCATTATTTCATTTGAATAGAATAGGCATAATCTGACAAAATAATTTCCTAGGTTACTGTACTTTCAGCAAACATTACCTATAGTTCCAGGAGTATATTATTTCCATCATTATAGTAAGGTGATCTCTTGATTCATCTGGGCTAGGGGCAGACCACAAATCAAACATTCCATTTTTCAATTACCAAAGGAAAGAGGTGGGCTCAATCAACCAGACCTTAGGCTTTACTGCATAGCAGCACACATCGTGTCTTTTCTGCTGCTGGCTCTCTCCTCAGCACCAATCTCTTACTGGAAGGAGACTGAGTTCACTGTCAATAATTTATATAATCTGGATGAAATATTATTCTCTCACCCCACCAACTCCAGCACTTTTCTACCTACACAGCAGTAACTCTCCAACAATGGAGACATGCTGGTAAGAAATTCTTCTCCCCACCCCCTGCAACTTGGTTGCTGGTGAATGCATACTCCACAAACAATCCTATTAATGCTATAGGTGCAATGCTTTGTAACTGGAGCATCAATTTTTTACACCACAGGGTCTGAAGTAATTTTTCGAGTTACAGTAAGAGTTTCACTCCTGATCACAGCCATATACATTATTTACAAATCCACTCATATATTTTGGGTTTGGGTGATGGCCTTAAAACCTTCTTACACAAACCAGACCTCCTGCTTATGGTCTTGATAGCTCACCAAAAAGGAGTGTAGTGACAACACTTTATTGAAGAAGAATCAGTATTTATATAGTGCTTTTCATACACAGTATTCCAAAGCACTTTACAGGCAATGCTAGACTGGTAGTGAAGTGACTGAATGTGTGGTGGCGGCCATATCGCACATCTTCACCCACACACAGCCTGGATAATTGCATGAACCGGTTTATGGGAAGGGGAATGTTGGCCAGGACACCAGGAATGTTCCCTGCTCTTTGCAAAGAGTGCCCTGGGTTCTTTTACTTCCACCTGGACACCAACCAAGACAACACCAGGATGGGCAGAAGGGACCTCGGTTTAACATCTCATCTGAAGGACGGCACACCCTAGCAGTACAGCATCCCCAATACTGCACTCAGATGCCAGCGATTTCTAGGTGCAAGTCCAATCCTGGTGTGGGATGAGAACCCACGACCTTCTGGTCCAGAGGCAGATGTGCTGCCAACTGAGCCATGCTGACATATATTGAGGCATGCAGGAACTCAGTCAGGATACCTCAGTGTAATGTTCAAGTTGATAAAGTATTTGCCTTTTGAGCCTCATAGGAACCTGAAGAGGAGTGGTAGCTGCAGTAGGTGGGGTCAGAGAGCAATTTATTTTGGTACAATGTGAGCACTCTAGCAGAGCAGGAATTTGGAAAACTCTCAGGCTCAGATATTCAGACTGCGCCAGGCAGTGGTGCAAGCCTGGGTGCAGTGTAACTGGGACACGCTGGGGCCAGGACCCAGGTGTTATTCAATGGTGATGCATCATGGCACAGCACTGTTGAATATAGCAAGGTTGGCACATGGCGCAGTGGCATTGTGCATGTGCAAGCCACAGATAGGGAGCACAGGAATGTGCCAGTGCAAGTGCAGTTGCTCTAGGTGCATCACCCATGATCTTCAGCTGGAGGCATGCAAATGAGGCCATAATATATGCAAGGTGCAAATGGGGCCATTTGCATGTCATTATGGCCCCATTTGAATGCCTTGCACAGAGCAGCCTGGTGACTTGTGCCTGGTGCCGTGCACAGCATGATATGGGCAGTGGGGATCCTGGGGCATCCCCCCACCCCATAGCCATGTTCACTCGATATATGATGAAAGATATAACCCTGGTAGTCTAGTGGTCCCCAGTCTCCGAGTCCCTGATTTATAAAAGACATGACCATCCCTGTTGGTCTAGTGGTCCCCCCTCCCACCCGAGTCCCTGATTCCCTGATCTATGTCATTATGACCATCCCTGGTGGTCTGGTGGAAACCCCCTGCCTGTTGCCATGATCATGATATAACTCCATAATGACATACCCTGGTGATACAGTGGTGCCCCCCACCCCTCCCATCCACACAGAATCCCTTGCCCCCCATCCCCCATCATCAGCGGTGGCAGCATCCTGCCCTCATACCACCCGGCTTCCCACTGAATGACAGGTACAGTATGGGCTGTAAGCCCATTGGTCTCAGTGTGGACCAATGAGCTTGCAGGGCATACTGTAGTAGACTGATCCCAAATGTGTGAATGAAGTCAGGGGTTCTGTGTGGGTGGGAGGGGTGGGAGGAGTACTGAATCACCAGGGCATGTCATTGCGAGTTTTACCACGATCGTGGCAATGGGTGGGGGGTTCCACTAGACCACCAGGGATGGTCATAATGACAAAGATCGGAGAATCAAGGACTCAGGTGGGAGGGGGGCCACTAGACCACAAGAGATAGTCATGTCTTTATATATCGGGGGCTCAGGGGGGGGGAATAGACTACCAGGGATATATTTGTCATCATATACCACATGATCATGGCTACAGGCAAGGGGGTCCTACTCAACCATCAATGATCAGTGTGTGCTTGTGGATGGTGTTCTGGGTGGGCAGGTGGCCACCCATGGCTGGAATGCTGTGTTGCACCCTGCATTACTTCAGCCCACCAATGGGTGGCCATGAGATGTTCCTACTTTGCATGGGCTCAACTTTGAGATCCCCATTTGCAGCACAGTGCAGGGCTTCCCCAGCATATGCGCCACACATCCCAGGCTGAATATCGGGATGTGCCACATATGCATGGGCAAGTCCCCTGCATCTGTGCCACATAAGGCTACATTGTGCCCTGGTGCATCGGGATTTGTGCTATGCCGGGTAGCCCTTTCAATATCCCGCTGGGGCACAATGCGGGGTTGGGCTGGCACAACTTTGTTGCACCAGGTGCAACTCCTTTGAATATCCTGTGAATAAAGCCTGTTAAAAGATGTCTTGGAGACAGTTAATAAATTGCAATGGTGATGAGTAATTAAATGGCAAAATAGTTTCCAAAGGATACTCCACACTGCACCTTACAAATGAAGCTAAACAAAATAAAGTAAATGGAAAATACAGAAAGTAGGAAGAAACAAAGTTGTAAACAGAAGAGAATTGCAACAGCACTTCCAGTTTTTCTTCTTTTTGATGTGAGCTCAGGACCAGGAGCCATTAGTGTAAGATGGAGAAAGTGAGGATCATGATTTTAGAATCTGCTGCATGAAATGAACATAGGAGACCCCAAGAGACAAGGAGCTCTCTTGCTGCACTACATTGGTGAACAGGTAAATAAGATTTTTGATATACTACCAGACACCACACAAGGGGAAAATGAGAATGAACTGGATAAGGCTATAGATGCCTTGACAGCATACTTTACTCCTAAGCAGAACATAGAATATAAAGTATAAGTATTTTGGCAGTCAAAACAGGAGAGCAGAGAAAGCTTAGCTTCCTGTCATGTATACTTGAAGTAGTTGACAGCAACGTGCAACTTTACTGGTATGAATTGTGAGATAAAAACTCAGACTGTGCAAAACTGATCATCTAACAAGCTTCATAGAAAGGTGCTGGGTGATCCCAATATGACTTTAACCGAGCTGCTTGATGTAGAAAAAGCAATGGAACTATCTAAGGCCCAAGCAGCTGGAACTGAGTGTGATTACCATGCGTAAACAAAGTGACAACAAGCAAATCAGTGGCTAACAAACAGCATCCCAATCAGTATTCACATTTTCCTGATAGAAATGCTGGCTCTATAAAATTCAGGAACTGTGATGGGGCATATCCACACTCTGTGGTAAGACAACATGCCCTGCTTTTGGGAAAAATCACCATAAGTGCAGAAAAGCAAACCATTTTGTAGCATGCTGTATATCAAAGCCACCAAACAACACTGGAAAGCAGAAAGTGAAGCACCAACCAGTTGTAAATCAGGTGCATGCAGATGCCAATGAGACCAGTTCAGATGAAGACATATATGTGTATCTACAGATGTGTCAAGACAGGATGAAGTGCAGAAATGCTACAGAATACTGCAATTTACTGCAGGGCCATTGTAAGTCAATGGCAGTTAAGTCCTTTTGTCATGCATGAGTTTGTGACATCATTACTGCAAGTCACTGTGCTTCATTGTGGTTGACACACTGTGAGTGTGTGTGTGTATATATATATATATACTGTATATATATATATATATATATATATATATATATACATATACATATATATATATATATATATATATATATATATATATATATATATGTGTGCACACACACACACACACACACACACACACACACACACACACACACCATCACAGTACACAACCTTGGTGATAGAAAGTCACAAGAACATCCACATTTTGATGTAAACATTTTTGGTCAGCCCATAAAGATTATGGCTGATTTAGGTGTTGTGATTAATGTGATTGGTGAATTTGACTTCCTTAACATGAAACAACAACCAAATCATATGAAAACAGATGTAAAAATCTACCCATACAGCTCAACATATCCACTACCTGTTCTGGGTAATATTTATCCTGTTGTTGAGTCTAAAAGAAAAATCTGCCATGAGACTTTTTATGTGGTAGAAGGGGCAGGTGGGTCATTACTCAGCTTCAAGACCTCAAACGATGTCAGCTTGATCAAAATAATACAGCAGGTTACTAAATATGGGAAGGCTTGTAAATCACAGCCTACTGAAACAATTTCTAACAAGCTGCTCATTGAATATGATGACCTATTTCATGTATTCGGTAAGCTTAAAGATTTTCAAGTAAAATTACATATTGATCTGACAGTACAGCCTGTAGCACAATCCCATTGAAGAGTCATATTCCACATTCTAAAAGAGCTGGATCAGCAGCTGAAGTGTGATGAAAGGTTATATGTGATAGAGAAGATTGAAGGGCCAACACCATGCATGTTGCTTATAGTAGTGGTACCAAAACTTAAAAGCCCAGGGAAAGTTCATGTGTGTGTGGATATGCATCAAGCAAATTAAGCCATAAAGCGAGACCACCCCAAGAACCAATGATCAGTGAGACCATTAATTACCTGAATGGTGCTAAACTTTTCAGCAACCTGGACCTCAACCATGGTATAACCAACTGGAGTTAGCCTCAGAGTCACACTATATGACTACATTCTCCACTCATGTTGGTCTAAAGAGGTATAAGTATTTAAACTTTGGCATATCAAGTATGGCCAAGATATTTCAGAACAAAATCTGTGAAACTCTGAGTGGACTGAGAAGTACTTTTAACATTAGCAATGACATTCTTGTCTATGATACATCCCCAGAGGGCCATAACACAAATCAGTGAGCGGTGTTACAGAGGTTGCATGAGAAAGGGATGACACTAAACAAGAATGTTTTTGGCAAAAACACTCTTGAATACTTTGGATATATTTTTATGAAAGTGGTGTAATGGCTGACCCCAAGAAAGTTCAAGCAATCCCTGAACTAGACACACCTACTCTATCAATGTTTCTGAGATCAGAAGCCTGCTAGGGATGTCTGAAAAATAGAAGTTTTATTCTAACAGAGAACAGGCTGATCATACCCAAAAACTCCAAAAGCACGCAGTAGACCTTGCACATGAAGGTCACTTAGGATTGGTAAAAACCTTGTGTAGGACCTGAAAAAGGGCTTTTAGTACAGTGTCCCTACCCAGTTAACAAATGATAAAAAAAAATTAAAAAAAAACCAAGGCTTTACTGAGGGAACAGGCCTGGTTCCCTGGGATTGACAAAATGGTAGAAGAGACAATGAAATCATCCATTGCATGTCAAACAGTGATGTCTGAGACCAAATGTGAACCCCTCATGATGTTAGAGTTACCCGAATCACTATGGTGGGAGGTTAGTGTTGATTTTACTCAACTTCCCATGGGTGAGTACCTACTTGTAATTATTGATGACTACTCCAGCTACCCAGTCATGGGTGCAGTTAAATCAACTTGTGCTGGGTCTGTAATTCCTGGATTGACAAGGTGTTTTCAGAATTTGATATATCCAAAATTTTAATGTCAGACAATGGTTCTCCTTTCAATAGCCGTGACTTCAAGTTGTTCTCCAAATACCTGGGATTCCATCACAGAAAGATCAGTCCTTATTGGCCCAGAGCAAATGGGGAAGTCTAAAGGTTTACTGTTCAAAGTTTTAAGCTTGCTTTGAAAACGTATTTATTTAGCCTAGCATATTCAGACTTTTAAGTATATATTTTATTAACTGATTTTAGTATATTGTCTTATTTTATGTCTAGATTTATTTATTGTAAAAGTACTTTGGTTTTGGAAAGGAGCTTTTTAAAAATAAAGATTCGATTGATTGATTGATTGATAAGAACTATCAAGAAAGCAATCAAGGCTACAATTGTTCAACAAAATAACTGGAAACAAATGATGTACCATATCTTGAGAAATGATCGTGAAACTCCACACTACACAACTGGTTTTCCCTCAGCAACTGTTTTGTTTTCTTGACCAGTAAAGACTAAACTCCCTGAGATGCAAGAAGAAAAACTGGCCCACCAGCCTGAATTTAGAGAACATGATAGAAAAGCCAAAGATTGGATGAAAACTCATGCTGACAACAAGGTGTATGTGAAGCCATCAGTGTTGGCTGAAGGAGACACAGGGCCCAATTTTCAAAGGTTGATACAAGGCTTGTGCCAAGCCCTGTATCAGCCTTCATGTTTGACGCAACTGTGCCAAACTTCTTCGATGAAACTGCACCCAATTTAATTACTTTGGGTGTACTTGCCACAGTTTCCACACTTTACAGCAGCTTGCACCAAACATTTGGCACATGCCTAGTAAAAAGGATCCCCCAAATTATCCAATTAGACTGGGGCGAGATCATCTAACTTGCAGCATTTGGTGCACAGGGATGAAAATCCCAATTGGCACCAAGTGTCAAAGTCAAAAAGAGTTTATTTGTTTAGCAAAAAGCCTTTACAAAATGTACAAACATACAACAATCCAATAAAAATGTCAATAAAGTATACAAATCACATCAATTGGTTTGACATTTGCATTTTTTTGTAATTAATGTAAAATATGAAGAGATCCATTTCGTATACTCGATACAACATTTCTCTTTCCTAAAATTATTTCCAGAGTGATGTTTCTTTTTATTCCTTAAAATAATTACAAATGTATTGCTGATAAATATCCTACAAGTTTTGTTTTTTTAAATATATCAACAGCAACAGCAGCAAAGAGATAACTTAGCATAAGATTGGGAGGCAGGCCAAGACTTGCCAGATTTCTCCAAGCCACTTCTTTCTAACTTTTGTGTGGCTAGACCACAGTAAAATAACATGTGTTAAGTCATCTTATACTCCATTCCCACAACCACAGAGGGGATCCATTACTTCTTGCCTCTTTTGTCTAAAATGTATATATTTAGCTGCATAAAGCTCTAGGTGAAACCTCATAATTAATCACCTGCTTTGATGGTTTGAAATTTTAAGCAACTAAAGTCCTAATTGATGTACTACTTTAATTTCTTTATACCATACTTAAATGTTTAGATTTTGGATTCTCCTTAGATATTTCACAATTGTCAACTCCCTAACCCTCAGTTTTACTGTTTAGGAAATTTCTTCCTTTGGTCTTATGTACATTTCACAGAGAAGGTTCTTTTTGAATCAGTTTAATATTTTGGGAAATAAAGCCCACATTTGCATAAGTAATTTCCTCTTCCAGACACTGTCTAGGCATCCTGGTCTCTGGGATATGAAAAAGTCCCAGCATAAACAATATTCGTTTTTCTTTTACCATAGTTTCCAGAGAAAATTGTGCAAGTTCCATTGTAAGAACTTCTGCAGCAACTGATTGTGGTACCATCAGAATATAATGATACAATTTGTTAATGATGCACTCAAGATCTTTTAAATTTCAATCACCCCATACTCATGAAGCATACAAAATACTAGCCTTCAATTTAGCATTAAGAACCCTAAGATTTCCCTTCACTGTACCTTGCACAGTTTAGAATTACACAGCCTTGCATGCTACTTTCATTTTAGACTGTGTAAGCAAAATGTGACTCTTCCATGAGTTATTTTCCATAAAATGTGATCTTTAATAATTGTAAGATTTATCAGTTACCATTATTTCATGATTTACAACTGCTTTAGGCATTAGTTTTAATTCATTACCAAATATTACTACATTCATTTTTTCTTTGTTTATATTCAAGCCATCAGCTTTGCACATTTCTGCAAAGCTATTCAGCTTTCTTTGAAGTCCCAGAAAAGATGCAGAAATCCAAACCAAATCATCCACATATGCCAAGAGTGAAATTTTTGGTGAATGATATTCAGAGTTATCAAGATTATTCACAATAGGATTATTGTGTAAATTGGACAACGCTGGGACCAGTATGCATCTCTGATGAACCCCTAGGTTCATGTTAATTTTTGCAGTTGTCAGTCCCTGTTGGTTACATTATATTTGGGTCCAAGTGTCCTTATGTAGTCTAATAAAAATGTCCAGAAGGGTATAATCAAGACCAAAGTTCTGCAATTTTTCCCATGGAAGCACCCTACTTATGCCATCAATTGCTGATGATGGATCCACGAAACAACAAAATAACTTACTTTTTTAAACATATTTCCATATCAAATGTTTTAAAACATAACAATGCTGAACCATAGAGCTACCAGCTATAAAACCATTCTGATATTCCTTAGTTTTGAATTATTGCTAATCCAGGATTGAAGTCGATATAATATAATTTTACAAAATTCTTTCTGTAAAGACTGTGAAATGTCAATCAGACATAGGTAGATACATTCTGGGATCCATTGCGTCTCCTTTCTTTAGTATTGGGAAGACAGTGCTCCCCTTCCAACAATCTGGGATGTTCTGTACCTGTATCAAGGAGTTGAATAAAATGACAAAGATTGGTATTCACCAATTTGGAAAGGTTTTATATGTCACCCAAAATACAGTCAGGTCCAGGGAATTTATTCGAAGTTATCATAACTAGTGCTTGAAATATTTCAGTTTCCCCTATAACCACTGGAAGCAGAGTATAATATATCCCCTTCAAACTGTTTATTCATTATTAAATTATGTATCTAAATTTCCTCTTCTTCTAAGAAATATAATTTCCAAAAATGATTCTCTCAGACTTCTGACGTGACATAAGCTTCTATTTTAGTTGAATAGTGACCATATCCTCCACTAACAATTTTACAAAATGTTTTGTTATCTTTTGAAATAGCAGCTTTTCTCAACTTTTCCCATGATTTGATGTTGCATCTATTCTTCTCATGTTCCAACAACTGATTGTAAGTCTTGCTTGCTCTGTTTAAGTCTTTGATATTCTTTCTTGTTCTCCTTTCTTTTATTGCTTTAGCCATCTGATTTAATTTTTGTTTAGCTTTTTTGCAAGCATTGTTGAACCATGTTTTCTGACCCCAAATCTGTTTTTTATTTGCTTTACAAAGAAGCCCTATATAAAGATTTATTTTTTGCCATTCTTATATTATAGTGGTAAAGTTGGCAGTTTCTAATAGATACTGTTGCTGCTTTTCCATGCTACTTTCCATGAATAGATCCCGGAATATACTTATGGTATCTCTCTGCCACTTAATCCTTTTAAGATTCAGAATTTCCATGACACCTTCCTGGGTTGATATGTCTACTTGTTCACCATTAAAATTTTGTATCTGTATCGTTGTTAATATTGAATAATGGGAAGAATCTGGTTGGTCCAAGACCATTACATTTTGTATTGTACTATGTGCTTCCACATTGAGCCAAACTAGATTAATTGTGGAAGAACCCATGTGTCCTATATACTGTATGTGTACCTTCCTTCCTGCTCTCCAGTTGATCTTCCATTCATTAATATGAAGTTATTCTCTGAGAGGACGATTGTTAAATCCTTCCAACTTTTATTATATTTTCTTATCTTTAAGTTTCCTAAAATAACTTATTTTATGGTTAATTGCTGGGAGACAATGCAGGAGTTCTTTATACAGATCTTATGTATATTTCACATCTGGTACTTGGGCATTAAAGTCTCCTACTATCAAAACTGGGCTGACCTCTTGTTCCAGTTGTAAATTTTCCAAAGTTTCTTTGGTGTTTATCCACACATCCACTGATTTTTTTATTTTTTATTTTTGGGTGGTACAGTATATATACATTGATTATCAATAATCTGATGTTGTCATTTTCCATCTTTAATGGGAGTAGATAATTACTAAGGCATATCATTTTAGTTATTTTAAAGTTCAAGGAGGTCTTCACGTAAGTAATAAATCCAGCTTTTAGGTGGCCCTGCCTTTTTTCTTTCACTGTAGGGACCCCATATATAGTAAATCCTGAAATCAAGGATGTTTAAAAATGATTGCTCAAGGTCTCTTGTAAACACAGCAAATCAAAGGTCCAAAGAAAATCCTTGATTTCCTTGTCAGCCAATTTATATTTTATACCCTCTATGTTCCATGATAATATTTTTAGGTCCATGACATTCTCCATATTATTAAGTTCCTGTCATTTTGTATTTGATTCTTGAGTCTGTATAACTGGACTTTTTTCTTTCTTTTGGCCATTTTTCATTGTTTGTCCCTTAGATATTTTAGATATCAAAATGTTATTTATGCCTTCATTGTTTTATTTTACACTATTTCCCATTCGTGTTTGGTTTGTTGTTGCTTTAAAGAATTTTGGAGTTATTATAAGAACACCATATTTCTCCAATAATGTAGCTTTTTCAAGAATTGTATCCACCATGCAAGCATTTTTGAATATTATATGTATTTGTGTTGTTACTGATGTTTCATTGAGAATTCTTATCAATTGCATAAGTTAGGATTTCAATATTAAGAAAGCGAATTATAAATGTAATAATTTCTTCCCTGATTTTCCCCTTAGACCTTTCTCCTAGTGTATTCCATCCAAAAATCAAGATAACTTTACTCTCCCATTCTGAATATAGTTTTGTTTCATGTTCTGTTATAATGTGAATAAGACACTGTATTTCTTTATCTCTTTCCCTTTAATTCAGCTGTGCTTTATACTTGTAGTTTGCTTATATTAAAGTGTTTTGCTCTAAGTACCTCTGCATGTGCCCAAATCCTCTCCATCAGTACCCAAAACTGAGAGTATAATTAAAGCACAATCTGGAATAGTAGGATTGGGAGGTCTCATAATATATATTTTCTTCTGGTGATTTAGATTTAGTAGTTCCCTAATATGTTTATTCAAGTCTTCTGGTGTCTCTTTTTCCAGTATCCCAACCCTATACATTTCTACTAGAAATTCTGTTTCATGTTCCTGTTTCTCTTTAAAAATACTGAAGGAGGTATATTCATGCTTAGTCCCCTTAGTATTATTACCAATTGTTCCTCTTAATTCTTCAAAATGTCCTCCTGGAGTTACAACATTTGAGATCCCAGCCTTTCTCATGGCCCATTCTCTAGTTACAATTTCATTATTTGCTTCAGCTCTTTCAATATCAAGATCTTTCCCTATGAAAATGTCATAACTTAAATTCTTAATTTCTTTATTCCCTTCATTTACTGGATCCATATGCCTAGTCTTTCCCACTTCCATCAAAGCAGAAAGTATCCTTTCTGCATTTCAATGTCTCCTTCCTCTTTGCTTTTCTTAATGTTAGCTATACAATTATAAAAATGTGTGTCTTTATCTCTATTTTGGTTTTTATTCTTATTTTTTTATTATTCTGATTATTTTTGCTTTTATGTTTCCTTCCTTTCTTCCTTCCTTTGCCTTTGGCCCTTCCCTTAAACAGGGCACCATCCAGAAAGGGAGAAGTAGATTGTTCTTTGACAAAAGGTAGGGGTAAATTCACCTGCATTCCATGAGTCATCCCTTGTTACTGAACTCCCAGTGTAACTCTAATCTCCATGCTTGAGTTAAACTCAATACTTTCCCCTGAATTTCCTATCTGTTCCAGCAAAATCGTATTCCTAAATATACTGACTTTCAGGGAAGAGACCTCTTCCTTAAGGGCTGCAATATTTTCCAGAATTAGTACATTTGCATAATATGAATTTTTAGTCATCTCCAGCATCTGCCTAGACAAAACAGATCTGGGTGTAAACTGTCCTTCATTTATGAAGTATTCCTTGGGGTGCTGCTGGATCACCTACATGCTATCTGTGGGCTGTCTGGTACAGTCCTCAGATGGTTTTGTTCATTCCTCACTGGTAGATCTCAGAGGGTGGTCTTGGGGGTGTATTCCTCTGTGGCTTTCCCTCTTCCCTGTGGGGTACTGCAGGGCTCTGTGCTATCCCTCTTGTTGTTTGTGATGTATATGCTGCCATTAGGAGACACTGTGAGATGGTATGGGCTGGGGTTTCACTGTTATGCAGATGATACACAGCTCTGCCTGTCTTTTGCTCCCAACCAGGATTGCACACTCTCAGTCTTTAACAACTGCCTGGTTGAAATCCAGAACTGGATGAATTCTAGCTGGTTGAGGCTTAATCTGGATAAGATTCAGGTGTTGATATTGGACCTGGGTCGCCGGATAGAGGGGTTGGGGGCAGGTTGCCTCTCTGGGCTTTGACTTGGAGGATCCCAGTTACTGACCTCTGATAGGGTGTGGAATCTGGGGGTAATACTTGGTGATGGCTTGACACTTCATTCTCAGGTGTCTGCCATTGTTAAGACCTCTTCTTTCCATCTGAGAAATATTGACTGTCCTAAGCACCTGGTCCCATCTAGTGACCTGTCTTATTTGATCCATGCCTTTGTAACATCACAAATGTACTACTATAACTCCCTTTACCAAGGGCTTCCTGAGGTTGATATCCACTGCTTGCAGCTAATGCAGAACACGGCAGCATAACTATTGTCTGGATTTTCACTGTCCGGTCATATTACGCCTGTGCTGTGTGAATGGTACTGGCTGCCTGTTCAGTGGTAGATCATCTTCAAGGTCATTTACTGACCTATAAAGCACTACATGGACAGGGACTGAGCTACCTGCAAGATCTCCTCACCCCTACTGCCCTCCCTCGTGTCTCCACTTGACTGACGAGGGATTGCTGGAGATTCCCAGGGTATGGCTTAGAGCATTGGGAGTTAGAGCTTTTTAATTTATGGCTCCTACCCCATGGAATTCTCTGCCTCATTGGGTTCAGGGATGCCTGACAGTAGAGAGATTTAAGACTGCCTTGAAAACATATTTATTTCAACTGGCATTTGGTGATGTACTGTATTGATTAATTAATCTGTGCTTTATGGTTTTAATCTTTGTATGTTGAATTTTATTGTTGATGTGATTTTATTGTGAAGTGCTCTGATATTTGTTGAGGAGCACTATATAAATGAATATTACTTACTTATTTATTATACTGTACAGAATGCAAGGTCTGATTAGGATTGATATCTGATTTTTTTGATCTCAGTTTTTCTGTGCTAAATCCCCTCCTATTTGATAGTCCCTAGAATATTTTTCTCCCTGCTCCATTTCTAATTTCTTCAAGCCATCTATAGTATTACTCAGTTCTTGTATAACTGAGGCCAGTTTATCACCTTTACTTCTTTCCAAACTTTTCCAGTCCTTCTTCCCTCTATGAGTATGGGGGGAGGAGAGGAAAAAGGAATATAAGAGTTGTTCATTGTTTGATTGGGTATAGTTTCTCCAAAAGTGAAGTATTCTGAGGAAAAAAAACTCCTCATAGGAATATAAATCTAAATTATCTTCCTCAGATTTTTGCAATTCTTTTGTTTCCCAGCCATATGTAAGTAAAGAAATATCCCCATTGTGTGCTTCATGAGTGCACTATTATTCCCCTCTGTGGGGTTTTCTTGACAAACCAGATTAATTATGTCCTCATCTTTAAGTTTTTTTTTGGATCAGACTTAGGTGTAGATAAGTTTATGGGTGCATCTATATGATCAGGAAAAAAGCAGTTATTTTAAATTGTTTGCTTTTTTTCTCTTGAGGTACTTTAACTAATATATTTTCCACTTCTGTTGTAGTTTTCTGCATTCTTTTAGGTTTCTTCCCCTTCCCTAGTACTGGTTTCTCTAGGGTACTTAAGTTGAAGGAGTTATTTTTACCACTTCTTGTTGAAACCATGTTGTAATAATCTAGATTCAAGTTATTCCAATATACGCCTACAATAAACTTTATACTATGCAGTTTTTAAATTCCAAATATAAACAATTGAAAATGAATTAGGAAATTTCAAAATGACATGCTTATATACAGGTGTAACAATCCACCTCTCCCTCTGGGCTGGAACAACTTTTAGAGTGGTGTCTGTCCTCGGGTATTCGCTGCCACCAGCTGGAAAGTCATCCAGCACCCACCTTCAAGTTTACAAACTTGAATAATTAAACGTGCAATTGCACAAATTAAAGTCTGGTAGTGTGTCTCTTTCGGGTGGCGGATGCTAAACAGAGTTTACCTCAGCCAGTAGAAACCATATATTACCTTAGAAAAATGACATCACAGTCACAACTGTTGAGCAAACAAATAGCTTTTTACTTAACAGAAAGTGAACAGAGCAGTACAGGATATCTATTTACAACACAAGAGAATAATACTAATACAGGAAAAGAAAACAAATGTTTTTAAATAACAGACGGCAAAAGGAAAAGGCTATTACTGCAATATGCTAGTATTAAACTTACCCTTCCCTGTCCTTATAAGAGAACACTGGACCCTATGTTAACTGCCAGCTCCCACGGACATAGCTAGAAGGGTAGGCACCCAATCTTAGTTTCTCCCTCCAGCTTCAAAAGTAAGAAGAACCCACTTCACTGTCTTTCAGCATCTTATATACTCTCTTGAGAATAGGTCATTCCTATTCTCCCTTTGAATGCACCAACCATCTACCATGTATGTATTTAATTGTTCCTATCAGACTGAACACCTATCAGTGGCCAATTATATTCCCTTTTAACCTTAATTTTATATTTGAATGACCCAAACCCTTTAAACCAGCCTGTGTGTGGACATGTCCACTCCGAGATTTATGATCCAGCTCTTATCTAGCAGCTAGGGAGGACTGAGAATTCCAGCATGTGGAACATCAGCTTGTGTGAGAGTATTTTTTTTCCAGACTGCTAAAAAAATTGTGTATGGAAAATCCAAACATTAACTCCTTCCTTCCCATTTCTGTCAACCCCCCCCCCCCAGATGATGAAGGCATATTTCTTGGGCCACCCCAAGTAACACAGCCATCCATGCAATTACTGGGAAGTGCCCAAAGTATCCAGCCATGCCATTAGCCCTGTCTAGATAGCCCATCCATGTTTGCATTTTGTTTGCCACTGCGATGCTGGATGGTCATGTTGTATGCCTGCAGTACCAAACTCCAATGTAGTAGTTTTTTATTTTGCCCACTTGACATATGAAGCCATATCAGGGGATTATGATCTCTGACCACAGTAAATTCTCTCCCATATAGGTAAGGCTGCAGCTTCTGAAGGGCCCACACTATTCCCAAGCATTCCTTCTCCATAGTGGCATATGCCTTCTCTCTGGGCAAAAGCTTCTGGATGAGGTACACAACAGGGTGCTCCTCCCCCCTGCTGATTAACTTGGCTCAGCACAGCCTCAGCCCATGATCTGAGGCATTCACATGGACCATAAACTTTAAACTATAATTGGGGATGGCCAATACAGCTGGGCCACTTAAGGCCTTCTTTAGCTCCTGAAAAGTGACCTCACAGCCTTCTGACCACTTTACTGTATCTGGCTTTCTCTTCTTGGTTAGGTCTGTCAGGGGCTTAACCAGATCACTATAGTGAGGAACAAACTTTTGGTATTACCCTGCTGTCCCCAGAAATGTCCTTACCTGTTTCTTGGTGGTAGAAGTAGGCCAGAACAGGATGGCATCCACCTTGGTAGGCTTTAGGCAGATGTGTCAACTACCCACCTGGTGCCCAAGGTAGAACACTTCTGTCATATCTTTCTGGTACTTTTCCACCTTGACTGCAAGACCTGCATTCTTCAGCCTGTGGAACAGATCCCATACATTCTTGATATGCTCATCCCAGGTCTGGCTGTATATGGCTATATAATCCATATACGCCAATGCAAACTCACCTACCCCAGACAGAATGCGATCCACAAGCCATTGAAAGGTTTCAGGTGCATTCTTCATTCCAAATGGCATTACTTTGAATTTATATAAACCAAGTGGAGTGACAGAAGCTAATCTTTCACTGGCTGCAGGGGTCAGAGATACCTGCCAGTTGCCCTTTGTTAGGTCTATTGTATTCAAATACTTGGCTCCCCCCAGTCGCTCCAGGGTCTCATCTATTCTGGGCATGGGATAGGCATCAGACTCCATGCAGCTATTAAGTCTCTGGTAGTCAATGCAGAATCATGTGGTGCCATCCCTTTTGGGGATCAATACCACGGGTGATGCCCAGGGGCTACTACATTCCTGGATTACTCCAAGTTCCAGCATCTCCTTGAGCTCCTCTTTCATGGTCTGCATAACATGCTCAGGTACCCTGCAGGGAGACTGTTTCAGGGGAACTTGGATCCCTGTAGCCACATGTTGCTATGCCATCATGGTGTATCCTGGTTTACCTGTGAACATGTCCTCAAATTCTCTCAGCACACCCCGAATTTCTTGCACCTGGGCTGGCTTCAGCTGTTCATAGAGGGTAAGGTTGTCCACAGAGAATGCAACCCAGGCCTTTTCAAGCAGGTCCACCAGTGGATCTATCTCAGTTTCCTCCTCTGGGGCACTGCATACAGTGAGGACCAATTCCTCCCTGTCATGGTAGGGCTTCAGCATCTTAACATGATATATATACCTTTTGCCTGCATCTCCTGTTCAGTGGCTTTATCATGTAATTGACATCACTAACATTTTGGACAATGGAGAATGTCCCCTCTCATGCTGCCTGTAATTTATTCTGTCAGACAGGAATGAGTGCCATCAATCTCTGTCCCATCTCATATTCTCTGGCTCGGGCCCTGTGGTCATACCAGATTTTCTGCCACTGTTGTGCAATGGCCAAGTGCTCCTGAGCAAGCCCCATGAGCTCCTTAAGGTGGGTCATGAAGTTCAGGACATATTCCATAACAGACTCCCCTTTGGAGGCACAGTCACCTCCCCATTCATCCTGAATCAAATCTAGGGACCCCCGCACCCTATGACCTAATAGGAGTTCAAAAGGCGAGAACAGTGTGGACTCCTGTCGGACTTCCCTATATGCAAATAGGAGATGAGGGCAAATATTTTTCCCAGTCCCTCTTATGCTGGTCAGCAGAAGTCCTTAGCATGGGCTTAAGGGTTGAATTAAGTCGTTCCACCAGACCATTAGCTTGGGAATGGTATGGGGAGGTTTTGAGCTGCTTTACCCTACACTTCTCCCACAAACTACTCATTAACCCTGACATGAAATTGGCACCCCGATCTGACAGGTTCTCCTGGAGAAAGCCCATCTGGCTAACTATTCCCAACAGAGCATCTGACACTGGTTCTGCCTCAGAGGATGATAGGGCCACTGCCTCTGGGTGTCTTGTGGCATAGTCAACAACTACCAGGATATGCCCTTGTCAGTGCGACTTGGGGTGCTCAATGGCCCCACTATGTCAACAGTGACCCTCTTAAAGGGTTCATCAATAATGGGCAGGGGCACCAAAGCTGCCTTGGCCTTGTCCCCCATTTTCTCCACCGCTGGCACTGTGGACAAGTCCTGCAAAAAAGTTTCCACATCCTTGCCAATACCAGGCCAGAAGAAATTGTTGGTCAGCCACTTTTTCGTGCGCCTCACCCCCAAGTGGCCTGAAAATGTGATATCATGGGCAAGGGCCAAAAGCTGCTGACGGTGAACATTAGGGAATACCAGCTGCTGGAGCACCTCACCATCTAGCCCTTCCTCTGTTGTACATTCTCTGTACAGCAGTCCATTGTCCCAGTAAATGGACTTTTTATCACCCTGAGAACCCTCAACCCTATTAGCTATTTCCCTCAATTTTTGCAAGGTAGGGTCAGTTCACTGCACAGCACTCAGCTGCCCTCGTCTGACCCTTCCCAGTGCACCTTCAGAGGGAGGTACTGTGGGCTCCTCTATTTGTGACTGGGGTTCTGGACTGCTGCTTCTAGCCAGCCCCTCCTATGGGCTAGACACTTCCTCAGCTGTTGAGAGTGTGGCTGGACCACCCAGAGTCACCCCCTCTTCACCCTCAGAAGCTTGCCCTTTTGTCTAACTACGAGTTACAACATACACTAGTTTTCCCCTGTGGTCAAAATCATTCTCCATGTTCACATTTACAGGGAGGTCGTGTACAACTCAGCTCTTATCTAGCAGCTATTCGGACTGAGAATTCCAGCGTGTGGAACATCAGCTTGTGTGAGAGTATTTTTTTTCCAGACTGCTAAAAAAATTGTGTTTGAAAAATTCAAACATTAACTCCTTCCTCCCCATTTCTGTCACAACAGGTGTCCTAGCTAAGGTAACTCTAGTAACAGTGTTAACTACAGTACCTCAGCAATTAGAAAGTAAATACAATATATTCTAAGAGAAAGTCAAAATACAGAATATAAAATTCACCATCAGTCTTTCATGAGTCCCGTGATATGGATTTGTCTGAAAATAAAACAATACAATGTCCTGACGGCCTTTCCCTTTCATTTCTTTCAAGGGTTCAGACTCAGTTTCCGGAAGACAAAGCTTTGTCTTTGCTGAAATCAATTTCTTGACTTCTCAGCAAGTAATTATAAAACAGCTATGAATAAATAAGGCCTTCTCCTTTGCTTCATGGAATTGATTTCTCTGGTATATAAAAAGATTTTTAAAACCTCCAAGTATCATAAAGTATCATAAAATATATTAATCTTAGCAATATATGTACTATATGTATCATGTGTCTTATAAATTATAACTTTATAAACTCTTTAGTATTTAGCATACAGCCTATTAAATGTTTTTCCAGAGAGAGCTAGAGCCAGATATTCAAAGCTTTGGCCCTGGGCTAAATTAGCACTGCCGGGCAGGCAAACTTAGCTCGGAGCACAAAGCAATCTATATTCAGAAGGAATAGCCTGGGGCAAACAGCTTCTGAATATAGCATGGTAATGAGGCCAGGCAAACTGGGCTGGAAGTGAAGGGCAAACTTAGCCCTGGAATAAGACAGCTCTGAATATAGCAACCAGGAAGTGCAGTCCACAACAGCAACACAGCGCACAGTGATGTGAAGGTAGCTAGAGGAGACTTATGTGGCCAATGTGTGTTCCAACAAATGCGTGGACCCAGTACAGCTGCAGATAGCAGCCTATGGGAAGGTACAGTGTGCAAAGCAGTATAATATTCCCTGAACCATTTGCATGGAGCTAATGCATTTGCGTGGGATTAGTGCGGAGCTAAGCGTTTGCCCAGTGTTAAACATTGCCATATTCAAAAGTGACATGCAAATGAGCCTACTCAGGTAGTCTCTTGGCAAACATCCAGATTAGCATCTCATTATGCCCTAATTTGCATGCAGTTTGCCCAGCATTACTGCAGGGTCCCACAGAGCCACCTGTAGGTCAGTCTGGAATTACAGAGGCTGGCCAGGTCCGACCACAGCCCCACCTGTAGGTCTGTCTGGCAGTGCATGATGATGGTTGCAGGCTACATGTACGCAGTACAGCATAGCATATTGTACCCCAGGGGACAACACAGCATAGGCACAGGTGGTGGTAGTGCTGCATGCAACTGTAACACCGTAAGACATACTACAGTGCACAGCATACACTACAGTAGCAAGGGGGCCAGTAGTGTGTGGGACGCAGCACTGCTTATGGTGTGTAGGGCAGTGATGCTGAATGCACAATACACAGTGACAGGCCCAACTTGTAGGTGTTTCCTGACAGTGGACATTACTGTTATGCTATTGTGTGATCCACAGATGCTGCACCTGTGGCATGGGATGCACACAGTGACATATACATGGCTGGCTGTGTGTGCTGTGGCATCTGTACAGTTGTGCTATATGTGGCTAGGGGGCACGTAGGATCTGACAGGCACACAAGCAGTGGATATTCACACTACTGGCCCATGTGCACTGTGTGCTGTGTCCCAGTCTGGTGGCCACACCTGGCCTGTGGTGAGGTCTGGCCACCTGTACACCCTCCCTTCAATGGCTACCATGCCCACAGTGCTGCCTGTGTGTGCTGGCATGTGTTGGGCACCACAACTGTATGGTCTGCAGGTGTGTGCTCTATGACCACACTACCATGATGTCTTCTGTGGGCCCGATCACCCCTTACTGCCTGTACATGGCTGGGACCTGTGGCAGCTGTTGGCATCACGGTGGTGCCATCAGTGAGCAGCATGTGTAATCCATATCTGGCAGTTTCTAAGTGTCATACTCATATGTTAGGGTCGCGCAGGCTACGCTAATGCTGCGTTAACACCACGCAAAGCAACAATGTTGTGCAAGGCTATTTGCCCAGGGTTAAGACCAGCTTTTCCTGGGTGGTAATTTGTACCATGCTATGGGTCATGCTAAGTCACACTAAACACCTTAGTGTGGCACTAGTTGCTGAATATCTCATTGTGCCTGTATTCATGTTCACTTTGCCCCTTGCATATAATTATGGTTTTCCTGGCACTAATGTGGTTTGCCAACGATATTTGGCCTTTTGAATGTAGCAGACCCATGCTAATCCCATGCTAAACCCATGCAAACATTTTTTGCCTGGCACAAAGCTTTTAATGTCTGGCCTCTAGAACCTAAAAACTACAATGTTTAAAATCTAGGCTAAAAGCAGCTTTAATTAAGGTGCTTTTATATAGTTATTTAATAAATTTCTAGTACATTTAATTTTACCTTGTATGGAAGCTCCTTTTAATTTAGCTAGTATCAGAAAAGATCCAAGTCTTTCTGAAAGCTGCCTTATGGTTCTTTGAAGCATCTATCAAAAGACAGGTTTTAGTTTAAGTGCCACACACACCTGTAGTTTAAGGACCACAGTTTAAAAAAGGATTTAAATTTACCTTTAGTTCAAGTTAATACAGCTTTTTGGAAGAGTTTACAGACTTCTACCTGTGGTCACTCAGAGTAATTTCAGAAATAGCTCAGCTCTGAGAGAACACCAATACATGCAAGGTACTCTGAGTGTCTCCACTTGAGGTGTTGTCACCTGTTCTCTATTGAATAACCAATTACCCGAACAGTATTAGCAACCTGAAATCCAAACCCATGTCTCTTGATTTGTTATTACTAATTGACTAATTGAATAATAGCTTCCACCAAGTATCCTCCAGCAGGTACCAATAAACTCTATACCACTTAAGTGAGTGTGTGTCTTAACTTAATTATAAAATTTAAAGTGCTTGTACATCTTTCTTTAAAATTGATGGTCTCATCGCTTTGTAAGCATAAAATAAAGTTAAATACTGAAACAGTCAAAGTGCATAGAAAGCTTTAAAACTTTAAGAATTCCTGGATGCTTAGTTAAGGAAATAGCTGTCAATACAATCAGCATCTCCAAAGTTTTAGAAGGTTCATCAGGCTCTTAAAAATTTAAATTAGCTTAAAGATAAACCCCTTTCCAAATTATTTTAACTCTCAGATATCTTCGCCCTAAATGGGCTTTTTCAGACTTCCTGTTCTTGGAGTTCAAGCTTCGGGTTCAAGGTTCTCACCCCCAAAGCCAGTACTTCAGTTTTTCAGTATTTCAAAGGATTTTATCCTCTGTATAGCTTCTAAGTAGCTTCTATATTTAAGCCGCAGTTTCCAGATGGAAGGTCCCTAAAGTGGGTCATCAGCCTTAATCTTTAAAATGAAAAAGAGCACTGAACACCTATATTTGGTAAGTCAATGATGGCATACCTTTTCAAATATAAGAGGAAGCTTTACCATGCTCCTGCACACTTGCTTCTCCCAGTTCCTCCACAGCAAAAAGTGAGTGTTGGTGTCTACCTTCTCTCTCGCTCCCTCTCTCTTTCTCATCAAGGATCCTCTCTCTCTGTCAGTATCTGCACATGCTCAGCACCACCAATTAATCCCCATTGCCAAGTGAATGTTGCATGCTGCCTGCACCGTATGTTTGGTGCACCAGGGGCTTACAGCAGATGCAGGGCTTTTGAAAATTTGGCCCACAGTGTTAGATAAAAACTCAAAGCCCACATGGAAATTGTCAATGTCTCTCAGCAAACATCCACATATAACTGTGGCACAAAAGGGGTCCATGGTGGCAGCACATAGGGAAGATCACACAATCACACTGAACTCACCCATCTTCAAGAAGATTAACAGTGATGCTTGTCAGGACTATGACTCAGAGGAGGAGGTAAAAACACATAGCAGGCCATGCCATCTATGTCAGCTAGTTCAACACCTGCAGCATCTTCTGTGCCCAATCCACTTAAAGACAGTCCTAATTTAGCAGTAGCACCTTTTCTTGAGTATTCTGTGTGCTATCCCAAAAGACAGAACAGAAAACCCACTGAATGTTTTAAAGGCTATGTGCACATTTAATCCAGTTAATTGTGCTGTTTGAATCTGAAAATAAATCCTGTAAAAGGATTTGGTTTGGGAGGCATTGCATATTGCAATTGTTTATTTTTTTGCTCATTTGTAACTGAAATGTAATTCCTTCCTGCATCCAAATTACATCTCTATTAATGTTTTTTAGCTAAGTGTTTTTCCTAACTAGAGGAGGGATGTAATGTTTGAGCTGTTAAAGTTTTTGCATTTTGAGCCTTATAGGAAACTTTAGAGGACTGGTAGATGAAGTAGGTGGGTGGGGTCAGAGAGAAAGGATTTTTTTTAGTATGATCACAGCACTGTAGCTGAGTAAGAGTGTGGAATACTCTTTGTGAATAAAGCCTGCTAAAAGATGTCTTGGAGTCAGTTAACACCTTAAACTCAGTATCTGTTTTGGAAAGGTGAAATGCCAAACTACACACTACCCATACCCTTGAACTCTGTCAGATCTGTACCACTGAAACTTATCATATGACATGTTTCCCTTACTGGAGAGATTATGAATGGAACACCAGAATGCAATATTTTATTACCCTTGCCATCCTAAAGAAATACATGGGTATGTCATATCATTGATGTAGAAGGAAGTGTGGGGAAGCGTAGGCAATGTATAATCATATATTCTGGAAATGTGCATGCCTTTCTGCTTTCTGACAATAGATAACAGAGGCACTATAAACCATATTTGTGGACCCAGATGTAATAACCCCCTCTCTGGTGCTGTTATGGATCCACCTTGTGGATTGAGGGACTTAACCCTAAAACATCTTTGTATTTCAATGAATGTAGGTAAAATAACTATTACAAGACTGTGGTTGTTTGAGAAGTTGTCCACTCTAGACAAGTGGAGTAAAATAGTCAACTCAGTTTACCACATGAAAAGATTAACATTCAAAATCAGGGGACAGGAACAAAAATGTGATGAACTGTGCTGCCACTGGTTGGGCTATGCAAAAACAAAATTTCGCCCATTGGATTTCAATAAAAAGTCAGAATTTCACTTCTATACATCTTCAGAATGCACATTAGCAACTTTTGTTGAAATTTTGACTTAGAACACTGGAATAAATGTGTGAATTGTGGATTAATGTATTAAACTACATGAAAGAAAAGTGACAGTGACCAGTTCTGCAGAATTTCTTTCTGCAGCTGGTGCATTAATCTATATTCACACATTTATTCCACAGTTCAGTGAGTCACTGAACTGAGGAATGATTACACGTATTGTGCAGTTATGCATTGAACTGTGGAATAAAATTCCTCAGAACTGTCATTCTGCAGGTTAGGAACATAGGAATATGATGGTAGAAATGGACCGCCAGGCCCACCCAGTCTGCCCAGAGTGCCTAGGATTTCCCTAGGCCTTTGTTTAAGTCCTTCCCCTGTTTCAGCAGTCCCCTGTGGCTATCCCATGCCTTCTTGAACCCCCACTGTCATCTCCTCAACCACCTTCCTTGGCAACCCATTCCAATTGTCCACCACCCTTTCATTGAAGAAATTCTTCCTAAAGTTACCCCTACATTCCCTCCCAATCTGATATTTATGTCCCATTGCCCTAGGTCTCTCCTTCAACTGGAAAAGGTTCTTTACAGGCACCTTATTGATACCCCAGAAGTATTTAAAAGTCTCAATCATGTCTCCCCTCTCCCTTCTTTACTCCTAGGAGTACATGTCCAGCTTGTTCAGTCTCCCCTCATATGGAAAGTGCTCTAGGCCCCTCACCATCCTCATCACCCTCCTCTGAACCCACTCTACCCTCTCCAAGTCCTTCCTGAGGTAGGACCTCCAGACCTGAAACTCATACTCCAGGTGTGGCCTGACCACTGTGTCTAATGGGGCACTATGACCTCCCTCTTTCTGCTTGTGATACCCCTCCCTATGCACCCCAACATTCTGCTTGCTCTTTGTCACTTCCCACTCACACTGCTTTCCTACCTTCAGATCATGTGAAATGGTGATTCCTAAGTCCCTCTCTTCTTCCATTACCTGCAAGGAGCTACCTCCCAGTGAGTACTCTGTCCTCCCATTTTTCCTGTGTAAGGGCATGATCCTACACTTTGCCATGTTGAATGACAGTTGCCATTCCTTGGACCAGTCCTCTAGCCTCACCAGATCCCTTTGCATCCTCTCCACCCCCTCTGGTGTGTCCACTCTGTTGCAGACCTTTGCGTCCTCTGCAAAGAGACTCACTTTTCCCTCAAGACCCTCCACTATATCCCCTATGAAGATATGAGACAGAAGAGGTCCTAGCACCGACCCCTGGGGAACCCCACTAATGACCACGGACTCCTTTGAGTGTGCCCTGTTGGCCAGTACCCTCAGTGATCTTCCTCCAACCAGTTACCCACCCACTGTATGATCCCTTCCCCCAGCCCAAAGCAAGCCAATTTGTGTAACAGCCTCTTGTGTGGCACTGAGTCAAAAACTTTTCAGAAGTCAAGGTAGGCAACATCTGCTGAGCCTCCCTGATCCACCATCCTAGTAACCCAGTCAAAAAACTCTATTAAGTTTGCTTGAAAGGATCTACTCTCCATGAACCCATGCTGCACCAGGTCCTGAAGTCCTTTTGCCTCCAGGTAGCTGCTTATTCTGCTCTTGAGCAGTTTCTCCATGAGTTTCCCAGCCACAGATGTCAAACTCAGTGGCCTATAGTCACCCATGTCTTCTTCCCCTCCCCCCCGTGTGTAGGGGTATCACATATACACACTTCCAGTCTTTAGGTACTACCCCTGAGTTTAAGGATTTGTTTAAAAGAGCAGTCAAGGGAGCAGCCAGCACCTCCCTCAGTTCCCTCAAAACCCTTGGGTGCATCCTGTCTGGTCCCATGGCCTTGTCAACTTTCAAATCCACATGCTTCCTTAGTATTTCCTTTTCCTGAATGGACTCACATCCACTCCTTCCCCTATGGGTTCTGCTACCTTAGAGTAGTATGCTGTTATTGATCAGTCATGTTGACCTGTTAATAGCAAAAATATCTCAATAAGAAAGTATTACACAACTTTAAAGTACAAAAGGTTTACAGACATATAAATCTACAAATAGTTAGAATTTAAAATGCTTCATTAGCTAACAGAGAAATATGGATATATAGGCAGAACAAATAAACCCAATCAAGATTTGTAGGTAAATTAATTCATTTTGACATGATTTTAGATACAAGACAGGTCACATGCTCATGAAGGACCTAAAGTACTATCTACTGTAATCTAAATTATATTTTTAAACCTTCTATGGATTCTGGCAATATTAGCTAGGTAATGGGCAACACACTTAATTATTAATTCATCATTGGATGTAAGAAAGATATTAAGTAGTAAAGTTGGATCTTTGCTAACAATGGTATGATAAAATGGCATCAACCATTTTCTTCTCAGTGAATTGTACCAAGGGCAAAAAAAAATGTGATATAGATCTTCAAGGTACTGAAAGGAACAACAGCAGCACATTAGCCTGAAAAGATGTCTCCTTATTATATCTAGCAAGGTTGATATTATTAAGAAACACTTCAGACCTGTATTTGGTATATTGAACCATTGAGTTAGGGTCAGTCAGACTATTAAGATATGACCTAAAGTAGTGCAGATTATCATTTTGTTTCAACCATGCTGCAATTTGTAATCTAGCATTACACTCCAAATCGTTTTCCCTATAGTATTCACTTAATTTATGCATAAGTAGTGCTTGATATTTCAAACTGTTAGAAATACCTAAAGTTGTATACTGTATTAAATTATCTAACCCTATGTCATGAAACAAGTTATAGACAGTAGACAACCACTTAGAGTGTAAGGGCCAGATATTCAAAACTTTACACCAGGCAAATACCATTTGCACAGGTTTAGCGTGGGGATTAGAGCGGGTCTGCTATATTCAAAAGGCCAAATTGTGTGGGCAAACTGCATTAGCACCGAGCAAAATCATAATGTATGCAAGGGGCAAACTGACATGAATACAGACGCAATGCTATATTCAGCAACTAGCACCATGCAAAGTGGTTTTGTGTGACTTAGCGTGACACTTAGCGTGGTGCACATTACTACCCAGGAAAAGCTTGTCTTAAACCTGGGCAATCAGCTTTGCGCGACACTATGGCTTTACGCAGTGTTTGCGTGGGTTTTACGTGACCCTAACAAATAAATATGACACATAGAGAAAGCCAAATGTAGAGGAAGCATGCTGCTAACTGATGGCATCACAATGATGCCATCATCTGCCACCAGTCCCAGCCATGCCAGGCAGTAAGTGATGACCCTGCCACCAGTGGACAGCATGGCAGTGTGGCAATACAGCACACACCTGCGGACCACACTTCTGTGGACACCAACAGATGCCAGCACACACATGCAGCACTGTGGGCATGGAGGTTGCTTAGGGGGAGACTGTATGGGTGGCCAGGCTGTGCCACAGACCAGGTGTGGCCACAAGGCTGGGACACATCCTGCAGTGCACATGGGCCAGTATTGGGAATGCCTCAACACCAGCATGACTTTCTGATAATATATTCCCCCCTGGCCACATACCGCACAGCTGTACAACTGCCACAGCACACAAAGCCGGAAATGTACATGTCACTGTGAGCATCCCATGCCAGAGGTGCATCTGTGGGTCACACAACAGCGTAACAGTAATGTTCACTGTCAGGAAACACCTGAAGGTTGGGCCTCTCACTGTGTATAGTGCAGTCATCATCACTGCGCTACATGCCATAAGCATTGCTGTGTCCACACAATACTGGCCCCCTTGCTACTGTAGTGCCTGCTGTGCACTGTAGCATGACCTACAGTGTGACAATTGCATGCAGCACCACCACCATCTGTGCCTATGCTGTGTTGTCCCAGTACAGCTGCAGGCAGCAGCACATGTGGAAGTAGTGTTCAAAACTGTATAATATTCCCCAAGCTGTTTGCGCAGTGCTAACACGTTTGTGCGGGTTTAGCACAGGACTAAACAGTTAGCCCGGTGCAAACTGCATGCAAATCAGGGCATAATGAGATGCTAATCTGGATATTTGCCCACAGACTACCTAAGTAGTCTCATTTGCGTATCACTTTTGAATATGGCAAAGTTTAGCACCGGGCAAATGTGTTTGCACCGGGCTAACAGTTCAGTCCTGTGCTAAACCCGTGCAAACATGTTAGCGCTGCGCAAACAGTTTGGGGAATATTTTACAGTTTTGTACACTGTACTTTCACATATGCTGCTGCCTGCAGCTGTACTGGTGCACGATTTGCTGGCACACATTGGCCACATAGTTCACCTCTACCTACCTACGTTTCGCTGTGCACTGTGTTGCTGTTGTGGTTTGCACTTCCTGGTTGCCATATTCAGAGCTGTCTTATTCCAGGGCTAAGTTTGCCCAGTACTCCCAGCCCAGTTTGCCTGGCCTCATTCCCATGCTATATTCAGAAGCTGTTTGCCCTGGGCTATTCCTTTTGAATATGGCTTGTTTGCCCACTGGGCAGTGTTAATTTAGCCACGGGGCAAAGTTTTGAGTATCTGGCCCTAAGTTCCTAAGTAGAACCAAATGAGTTTTTCATTATGACAAAGATAAGTCAGCCTATTAGGTTTTTGCTGTAAAATGTTTATCCTATAGTTAATTTTCCTTGCAACAAAATAAGCCTTAACACTTGTGAGCCCAAGTTCTGCTCTAACCAAAGAAGATGGTATAGCTTGATTACTCCTAGGCTAAATCTTAAAAGTTTATTGATGGGTATCTCAATCTTGTGGAAGTTATTTGTATCCCAAATTTCCCCACTAAAAAGTGCTTGGGCATTACATTTAGCTTCAATTGCAGTAATAAGAGGCCTAATAGAATTTCCCCCAAATCTAATAAAGAGAAATAATGAAGCTGCAGTCTGTTTAAACTTAACTGTGAGAGATTGTATACGTTTGGTCCATCTACCATCATGTGTTAGAGTCAGGCCCAAATAAATGTAACTATTTACAGACCTAAGCTTGTGTTCACAGATATTCCGTGCATTTCTAATAATATTTGAGCCAAATGTCAGTGTCTGACTCTTTTGCTCATTAACCAGCAGATCATTGTCAACAGACTACTGCTTCAGAATGTATAATTTAGCCAGTAAGCCAGACTGAGTTAGAGAAAGTAGCACAAGATGATGATGATGATAAAAATTTTATTTTTAAATAGGATGCAAATTGTTGGGTTTATGGCCAATTTTCAACAATGTCCTGCAAATTCATTCATCCATCTCACACAAAACATCTACCAATTCACGAGATACATACATTATCACACCACTTACATTACTTTACAAGCATATTGCACATATAAGTTAAGATAATCGGTCATCCTAATCCACCAATAAATGATCTATTAACAAAAACAAGTACCATTCTCAGTCAAATAACTTTTCAGAACTCTTTTAAATTGTATATGTCCCTGTATTGATTTTAACTCTCTGGGCAATCTGTTCCAATGAACCACAAGGTTATTTTGCAGGGTAGTATCCCCTATTCTTCTCCTAAATCTTGCATTAGGTATATGTGTCTCTGAATACCTTAAAGAGGTAGTTAACAATTGTGTGGGTTCTAATGAGACGTATTGACTTAAGGGATGCATATGTCTATTATAAATCAATTTATGACACCAAGTCAACCAATAATATAATCTTTTTAAATCTGGTTTCAACTATCCAAGGCTTTCATAAATTTTACAGTGGTGAGTTTCAAATTTGGCTTTTGTCACAAATCTACCAAGCCTATAATAAGCCTGGTTTATTTTGTTTAGGTAAATCTGGGGGAATTCGTGTATGAGATAGACCCATATTCCAAAACAGGGATTAACAATTGATTCATAAGCCTTTCCCTCATTTTAATTGTAAAGCACCCAGGCATCCTCCTCAAAGCTCCTAATCTTTGATTAACTTGAGTTACTTGATTACAAATATGCTCAGAATACTTTAATCTCAAATCAACAAGCACCCCTAAGTATCTATAAGTCTGTACATTTCTTAATTGAGTACCATCAATCAATCTCAGTTGTAATGCAGGGATTTCAGACCCATTGACACCTGATGCAAAAATCATACATTGAGTTTTAACACTTATTTGCAGAGTGGAGTTAACAAACCACTCTTCCATACGAAGCAAATCACTTTGTAACTGCTTTCCCAATTGATCATAGCTATCAGCTGACGGCACTAATACAGTGTCATAGGTGTATAGCCAGATTACACTTTTGGACATTATAGATACTATATCATTGACATAAATGTTGAACAATATGGGACCCAGGATTGATCCTTGGGGTACCCCTCTTCCAACTCCTACTAAATCTGAGACCACTGTTCCTATAGAGACACACAGCTATCTATCAGATAGGTATGATTTAAACCAATGCAAGGGTTCTTTCAGGACTCCTACTATACATAACCTTTCCAACATCTTATAGTAGTCCACCAAGTCAAAAGCTTTATTAAGATCAACAGCATATGCTAACACAGCACAAGATCTGCTCATAATTTTTGGGGAATCAGTTCAAAAATGTTCTAATTGTTTCAGTAGCTTATCAATGTAAATGCAAAATAATAAGGGGCCAGAACACAGCCTTGTTTGACTCCTGTGTTAGTTGAAAAAGTAGAAGACAGCTGTCCGGTTTTACCCAATCTCACTTGTTCCCACGTGCTATTATAAAGTTCATTGATAATGGCTATACATTCATGAGAAAATCCTTTTTCCTTCATGAGGCACCACAACATATTCCGGAATGGTATAAGATCTAGTACTACAGCTTTTTTGCATTTTAGGGAGGCAATTATTAAATATACTTCTTTTCTGGTGAATGACTTAAGTCTTGACATATCAGTGTTTAGCTTAACTTGAGGAAACCAAAGTCCTGTCACAAAAAAAAAAATATTTGAATAATATTTAGTCCAAATATCAAGAGAAATATGAGAGTCAATCTCAGATTTTAAGTTGTTCGTACCTTTAGCTACAAGAAGCCAATATGACTGTAAATCATTATTATTTAAATATTTAGGGCCAGATATTCAAAACTTTGCACCAGGCAAAAAACATTTGAGCAGGTTTAATGCAGAATTAGCGCAGGTCTGCTATATACAAAAGGCCAAACAGCGTGGGCAAACTGCATTAGCACTGGGCAAAATCATACTATATGCAAGGGGCAAACTGACATGAAAACAGGCACAATGCTATATTCAGCGATTAGCACCACACAAAGTGATTTTGCATGACTTAGTGTGACACCTAGTGGAGGGCACATTACCACCCAGGAAAAACTTGTCTTAACCCTGGGCAATCAGCTTTGTGTGACACTATGGCTATATGCGGTGTTTGTGTGGGTTTTGCATGGGTTTTGCACAACCCTAACAAATAAATATGACACATAGAGAAAGCCAAACATAGAGGAAGCATGCTGCTAACTGATGGCATCACAATGATGCCATCATCTGCCACCAGTCCCAGCCATGCCAGGCAGTAAGTGGTGACCCTGCCACCAGTGGACAGCATGGCAGTGTGGCAATACAGCACACACCTGTGGACCACACTTCTGTAGACACCAACAGATGCCAGCACACACATGCAGCACTGTGGGCATGGAGAATGTTGAGGGGATAATGTATGGGTGGCCAGGCTGTGCCACAGATCAGGTGTGACCACAAGGCTGGGACACATCATGCAGTGCACATGGGTCAGTACTGGGCATATCCCAACACCAGTGTGCCTTTCTGATAATACCTGCCCCCCCGGCCACAAACCACACAGCTGTACAACTGCCACAGCACACAAAGCTGGACATGTATATGTCACTGCGAGCATCCCATGACAGAGGTACAGCACCTGTGGGTCACACAACAGTGTAACAGTAATGTCCACTGTCACTAAAAACTGCAGGTTGGGCCTCTCACTGTGTATAGTGCAGTCATCATCACTGCCCTACACACCGTAGGCACTGCTGTGTCCACACACTACTGGCCCCCTTGCTACTGTAGTGTCTGCTGTGCACTGTAGCATGACCTACAGTGTGACAGTTGCATACAGCACCACCACCATCTGTGCCTATGCTTTGTTGTCCCAGTACAGCTGCAGGCAGCAGCACATGTGGAAGTAATGTTCAAAACTGTATAATATTCCCCAAGCTGTTTCAGCAGTGCTAACACGTTTGCGTGGGTTTAGTGCAGGGCTAAACCGTTAACCTGGCACAAACAGCATGCAAATCAGGGCATAATGAGATGCTAATCTGGATGTTTGCCCATAGACTATGGAAGTAGGCTCATTTGCATGTCACTTTTGAATATGGCAAAGTTTACCACTGGGCAAACATGTTTGCACCGGGCTAACAGTCTAGCCCTCTGCTAAACCCGCGCAAACATGTTAGCGCTTGTGCAAACAGTTCGGGGAATATTTTACAGTTTTGAACACTGTACTTTCACATACGCTGCTGCCTGCAGTTGTACTAGGTCCACGCATTTGCTGGCACACACATTGGCCACATAGTTCACCTCTACCTACCTTCACATTGCTGTGCACTGTTTTGCTGTTGTGGTTTGCACTTCCTGGTTGCCATTTTCAGAACTGTCTTATTCCAGGACTAAGTTTGCCCTGCACTCCTAGCCCAGTTTGCCCAGCCTCATTCCCATGATATATTCAGAAACTGTTTGCCCCGGGCTATTCCTTTTGGATATGGCTTGCTTTGTGCTCCGGGCTAAGTTTGCCTGCTGGGCAGTGTTAATTTAGCCCCGAGGCAAAGTTTTGAATATCTGGCCCTTAGCATCTTACCCCTTTGTTAAAGTTGAAATTATTTTTGTTTCTTATCTAAAAATTGCTTATAGTTTTTTTTCTAAGCATATTTAATGTTTTATACGTTATTTTCTGTTTCTTGGCCTCTCTGATTTTATGTTTAAGGTCTTTTTTTGCCACACAGCACTCTGAATCAAACCATGTCGCCTTAATACAGCTGTCCCCCAGATATCTTTCCCTATTTAATAGAAGGGATCGGATCTTGTCAAAACATTTCTGTATATTATTGTTCATTTCTGGCAAATCAGTATTATTTATGGGCAAAAAGGAAGTATGTTCTTTAGGTACTTACTAATTTCACCTTCTTTTGCATCTTTCCAACTAATTTTATTACTGTTGCATACTTCAGTTAAAGGCAAAACAGTAGAGTAAACAGAGAAGTCAGCTAAATTTGATGATTGTTAAACTAGAGGGAAGTGATCACTTTCTGCTCTTATTGGCACATACAATGAGTCCAAAAATATCATATCCCCATTCCAAAAAATGTAATCGATGACAGAAGGCCCTTTTGTGGAATGGTTTGCATAATTTCCAGAACCATCTCCTCTTAGTTTGCCATTTATTGGTGCCAGGTAGTGTGCAGTAAGTATTTATATTAGCTTATTACCCATTTTATTTACATTTGTATTCTTTGTACTTCTACACAGATTAGTAGCTTTAGTATGGGATCAATAGTGGAAATCATTGTCACAATAGGCATCGAAGGCCCCAATTCTATCATTGAAGTCTCTACACAGGAGGACTTCCTTGCATGCAGTGGTAGCCCATCTGTTGTGTATTGATTTATCCTATTGTTCCCATACGTTGGTAACAAACAATCTTGAGTTAGATGGAGGAACATATGTGTTAATAAGGCAGAATGATATGTCTTTGCATTGAATCCAAAAAGCTTTATGATTATTATTCATATCTATTAAGTCAGCCTAAAGTACTTTATTAATCTTATTCCAGGTAACTAACCCACCAGCAGGTCAGCCTTTCTTAATGATTTTTATAGCTGATACCTGGAAGGTGTTATAACTATTGAGAGATACATCTACATCTCAAGTGTGACATGTTTCTTGTAAGCATATTATTTCAAAATCCCTAATACAATCAAGCCAATCCAAATCAGCAAATTTATCCAATAGACTTGCAATATTCCAGGAAATAAGTGCAAATTTAGGGGAGCCATCTACAAAGCCTGTTGAGCTTACTTCTGTTAGTCGTTCCTCTTGTTTAGCTAAAATTCCATAACTGTTTGCTGTAGGAATATTAAAAGAAAGCAGAGATACAGCATTTGAGTGCTGATTAGAAATACTGTGAATTTCTGCAGTCTCAATCCTATGTGTAGTATTGGGCACATGCCTTTGGCTAGTATCCTTGGTCACTAGGTAGAGCCCAAGTGTGTCCAATTCACCAACATTATCAAGTTCTTATTGTACAGACTCAAAAGGCCTATTTTAATATACACTAAATCACACTGAAAATCCATGCCCTGTCTAGTGACTAAGATTACATTCTCATTTTCTATGATGATATTAAGTAATTGTTCCAGCAGATCCATTATTGCGTTCTTAAGTTTAATATTATCTGCATTTTTTGTTCTGCTTAGACCATAAAGAGAAATGGTGTTTGTTACCCTATCATTCAGGTCTTGGGTATTGGGATGTTTTTCACTCTGCACTGTGATATACAGACTATTACTATCCAAGATATAAATACCTATATCATTCAGTAGCTGGGCTTTATTCAGAATGGCATAGGCCATGTCCTGACTTTGGATTTGTAAGGCTACATGCCCAATTTTGGGGACATTTCTGCATCTTACAGCACTCTGAATACCAAAGTCACTCTCTGAGATCTTTAAGGCATGAGTGAAGAGATTATTTAAAACTGTTTTTAGTTTGAATTGTGATTCGTTAAGAGAGGCCTTCAGCCCGTAAATAATTAGATATGTTGGTGTCTCACTGCTTCCTATGGTTTGACTATTGTGAAGTTTTCTATTAACATTATTTATAGTGTAACCAACTTTTTTCAAGGATTCTTTGTTGAGTCAAATTTTATTTACAATATGGGGAGCTGTACAAAAAATGTAAAGACAATGTGCTCCATCAACATCCTTGTCATTCCATATTTGTACCACATCTGTTTTTACAAGATCAGCACCAGAAGCTGCCCTTATGAGGTGCACAATCTTATCTCTCTTAGTAATGAAAGCCATGTTCTGTGGAGGTTTGTAACCGGAGAGACAAAGTATAACGCAGTCAGTAATATCTAATAAGCTATTTGTATTAGTTTGGACTTCAACACTTTTGTCTTTCTTATTAGAGGCTGCTGATTATAATATGTCCCTTCCTGGTGATTCAGAATTTTCTGTAGAGTTGGTCTTACTCCGCTCCTCCCAGTCTTCTCTAAGAGTATTCAAATTTAATTCAAAATTGTTTAACTGCTTCTTTATGCTCCCCAGGAGTGAGACCTCTACAGGAATCGAATGTTACACAGGTTTAATAAGGACCCCTGATCTTGAGAGGCTTGATATAACTCTGTGCACCTGATACAACAGCATTTTGTATTTGGGTGTCATGTTTGAGAATGGGAAAAAATGTTCACTGCAAATCTTATCATTGGAAAGTACTACAGTTTGTTGTTTCAGACTGGCACTGTCTGTAATAAAATTTGAAACAGAATTTACTTTTTTATTAGTATTTGATTTTCTCTTTTTGTGTTTAGCTTTACCACTTTTCCTTTTATTTCTTGGCAGAGGAGTATCTGGAATTTCAATAGCTGTGTAAGCAAGATGATTCTGGGTGGATGTCTCCCTAACAATAAAGGGGGAACCTTCCTGTAAATCTAGTTCATCTAACTTTTGTAGGATATCTTCCAATCTGAAACCATTCACAGCAGTATTTTCTTTTACTGTATCCAGCTCATGTTTCAAATTAACTATGTGATCCAAAATCACAGGGTGAGATATATATAGGGATTAAAAAGGGTATGCTGTGGCTGAATCAGACACTAGTTGGTTGGTAGGTATGATATATATAGGGATTAAAAAGGGTATGCTGTGGCTGAATCAGACACTAGTTGGTTGGTAGGTACGATATATATAGGGATTAAAAAGGGTATGCTGTGGCTGAATCAGACACTATGGTTGGTAGGTACATTACTTTTAGAACAAGTTCCTGGTGCAGCATGCCCCTCACCAGAGGTATTGAACTGTTTCAAACCATTAATCATTACCTGAAGTTCACTGACTATATTTTTTAAGTCATTTTGCCAAGTAGGTTTTGGATTAGATTCAAAAAGTACTCTGGAGAAAAGTCCAGCGTTTTTGATATTTCTATAAGAGAATCATGATCCAAACTTCCAGAAGCTGCTATAATAATTGAATTTCTAGATATATCGGTGTCATAAATAAAGTTGGATTCCACTTTATCAGAATCAACAATAGGGCACAAGTTAAAATGTATTAGTGAAGAGGGGCTTACTCCATCAAGAGAATTGTTATAACTGTTGTGCCTCAAAATGGGACAGCTAGCTCCATCTCTCTCTGATTTACAGAGATATTTGTGGAAATGTCACAATGAGAAGGGTTAGGACCCAGGAACCTACCTGGATTAAATACTTCAAAGTGATCACTGATTCTGGACTTTTTTTTTTTTTGCTTCAGTTTGTGTTTTAGCAGATTTATTATTACTCTGATTCATACCCTGTTTTTTAGATGCATGTATCAAGTGCGGATTTGGCCCCCTACTTTTAATTTTTTTAGTATTTTATTTCCTTTTGACTATGGAGGGTTCATGGGGGTGGAGTGTATCCCTTCCATTTCTGAACAAAAACTTGCACAGCTTAAGCTGACCTGAGCAGCTTCTTAAGTAGCATTATTATCAGTGTTTATTATTGTTTTTAATGGAGACAGTTGAATTTTTTTGACAGAAGTCCTGGGATAACTGAGGTGTCTGAAAAGGCCTTTGCCTTTTCCCCCATTTATGAACTTGTCTTCTGGTATAAACCATGCTCTAAAATAAAAAGTAGAAAACAGATTGTTAAGCGATATAGAATAAATACAAGTAAAGTCAGTAAGATACAGTTATGCTACTATGAAACTATGATACTGTAATAGAATAAGTAAAGGATAATTCAGTAGATTGTCCAGAAAGCACTGTGAGGCCTATTAGAGCCACTGTCTTCAAGTATGCAGTTGTAAAAACATATATTATCTGCAGGACCTGAAAAAAAATTAAATCCTGAAGTCCTTGAAACACAGTATTCTTTAGTTAGATGAATGGGTGAGATTAGCAGACTTCGTTCTAAGGTGGACCCAAAAAGAAATTTGACCTTAGAAACCTAAGAGTTCTTGAGCAACAGAAAGCAGTCAAAGGCAGTTAGAAATTTCAATTCCTGGTCCAACAGTTTGCTATTCATAGTCCCAGATATAGCAGCTCCTTCCAAATCTTTTTAAGTTGTAAGGATAGCCAGCATAAATGTCACCCATATAAAAAAGAAGAGCAGTAGTAGGCTGCTTTGATGTTTAGACAATAAGAAGGAGTGCTGTCTTGTCACAAATGAGTAATTTATCCCTGAGCCTTCTCTCCACAATATCCAGTAAAAGCAAGGAGAAAGAAGGATATAGGATTTTTGAGTAAAGTGTAATGTTTAAACAATTTCAACAAACTTTAGCAATCAGTCTTGTTTTGGTCTTTACAATTAAATGCTAAGCACCACACTTACAATCCTGCTTTATTCAAAAGGGCTGTTCAAAAATTATTTAGCCAACTACCTATGATAAGTATGGCAAAGTATATTGAGTATGTATCCACTATGCTCAAACCAAGAAAAGTGCAAAAAATAATTCAGAAATCATTAACATTATTAACACTACAAAAAAGACTCTGAGCACTAAAGTTGTAAACTACAATTTTAACCAGGCTTACTAAAATGTTACCCCCAAAAGGACCCAGCACTTCAACTACTAGGGGCAAGCTTTCTTGTTTCCAGCATTTAAGAAAAATGGAGTAAGATGTAAAGATGCTCGTTTGGAAGGTCCCAAGGTCCTCCACAGTTTTGAAATGGCTCCGAGCTTGAGTCTCCCAGGCAGTCAGTTAACTGAGCTGTATCAGGCCATCTGGACCACAAAATAATTCTGGATTAATGGAGACCAAACACCAGTTGCAGTCTTTAACAGAAGTATGTCTGAAAGACCAAATATTTTGCCAGCTAAATCAGCAGGGCAAGGCACAGCTATTTTTCAAAACTTTTACTGTTCCTTAGCTATTCTCTGTTTTTTTCAGTTCGATTTTAGAAAACCAGAAAAACAGAAACACATAGACTAGGCAGAATGACATGATAAAAGAATGGTGACCAACAGCTGTAGGATGCCAACTTCTGTCATGCACATTTAAGCAAAAATGATCAAGTGGGCACGTGACCAACCATGATCAACTGGACAAACTTGCACAAATTCAAATTATTTGTTATTTATTTAATTATTGTTAATTATTTAAATTTAAAAACATACAGATATATGATAGCAACAGATCATCTATCAAATTTAGAAGCTAAAAAGTTAAAAGTGTATAGTGTATAAATTAAAATATAAAAAATCCCCAAACTTTCAGAACTTTTGGATCTGCAAGATCACTTCAGAATCACTGCAAAATCAAAGAATTTATACAGTAGTCAGAATACATCCCTTTTTTATGGACGACTCTGTATAGCTCTGTGTAGCTCTAAGCATCTCTATTAGCCTCAGGCTTCACTTCGCATTAGAGGCCCCCGTACAGCCATCTGACCAGCTCTCCCATCAAGGCTCTAGCTCCAGCTCATAAACTGCCATTGCAGCTTTCCTCCTGGGGGCAAAAAACAGAAACAAGAACAAACAGAGCTGACCAGGCTGTAGTCACAATAAGATTGGCTGGTAAGGTTACACTCTACTTCTAAGCAGTGGTATCATACCTTTTATAGAAATAAAACAGGCAGTGTAACCCGCTTCCTTAGGCTACTCCACAGGCTAAGGAGCATATAGTAGTGACAACCTTCCTTTCCGACCAACGTGAGTGAGATGGCAGATTTGTTACTCTGCCTGAAGACAGCCAAGAGACATTGTAACCAGATGTCAATCAAGCTACCTTAGAGGTGCCCCTTTTCCATTTTGCTTTCTTCATAAATGCTGAGTAGAAATAGCTATTCAGCAGTGCTGTCTTTTCCTGGTCCCCCACCACCCTCTCCCCTATCCCATTTATCAGGCTGGGAATCCTTTTCTCTGTTTTCCTCCTTTTACCTATATATTGAAAAAAGGTCTGGTCCCCTTTCTTGACTGCCTTGTTGATGTTCTCTTCAGTCCTAGCCTTTGCTTGCCTGCCTGCCCTGCCTGCCTCCTTCTGCTTAGCCTGGTATTCCTTCCAGTCCTCCTTCCCCGAGTCATTTTGAATTTCCAAAAGCTCTCCTTTTAGCCCTGATGCTGCCCCCACCTCCTTGTTAAACCACAGTGGCTTCCTCTTTCTCCTATTCTTTCACACACTCCTCGCACAGAGGTCTGTGGCTCTCAATATGGCCCTTTTTATTGATTCCCACATCTCATGCAACCCCCTGCTGTCCCACTCTTCTACAGCATGTTTAAAGTATTCCCCCATTTTCTTGAAATCTGCTCATCTGAAGTCAAGCACCTTCACCTTAGTCCAGTTTAGGGCAGCTGACGTGCATATCATAAACCACATAATGCAATGGTCACTGGTACCAAGGTTCCTCCACTGATAAATTCCCTACTCTGTCCCCATTTGCTAGTACCACATCCAACACTGCTCTCTCCCTTCCTAGTCAGTTCCTGGACCATCTGCCTATGCAAGGCAACCTGAAGTGAGTCCAGTATCTCCCTGCTTCTTGGGCTTGCTGTTTACAATGTTTACCATGTCATGTCTGGCAGGTTGAGATCCCCCATCAGAATCACCTCTCCCTTTGCTGACATTCACAGAATTTCCTCCACCATCTGGTTGTCCACACCCTCTTGCTGCCCTGGTGGCCTATAGGCCATCCCTATGTAGACCACCTCCCACCTCTCCATGGTCAGCAAGACCCAAAGTGCCTCTGTGACCCCCATCTTCCCTACAGAATTTCTTTCTGCAGCTAGTACATTAATCTACATTACATACAGTACATGTGTATTATTCCACAGTTAAGCCAGAAAAGTTCACAAAATGAGTCAAAAACTCTCCAAACACATGCAGAAGATTTAGATCTTATAAAAGTTGGAATTTCAAAAAATTCTATGACATTAATGAAATTTCACAACATTTTCATGAATTGTAATTCACAGATTTACAGATGTGGCAAAGTTTGTGGCACTCCAGATTTTCAAATGCAGTCTGTATTGAAATTGGGATGCCATGTGGCAAAGCCACAAAGGGCCACCCTTGTGGTAGAAGCACCCTTCTGCTCAGTCTCCAGGGGGCTTTTGCCTTGTTGGGGTTGCACTATCCCCTTATTTGGAATTCCAGAAGAGAAACCACACTGTGGTCACAGTCAGGAGCTGGTATAAGGGTCCTGTACTGCTGCCTAGCAGACTAGTGATTGGAGGAGCCGGGAAGGTGGGGACCAAGGACCAATGGAGTCCTGGTGGTGCTATGGGGGGTGACTGGGGCACAGCAGTAGTAGGAGGGATGAGAGGAGGCACCCAGCAGAGGTGCCCTGTGACATGGCACAGAGCCAATCAGGTCACATGTGGGGGAGCGCAGCTTATGTTTGTAATGATAAGAAATGAAAAATAATTTTTTTTTTCCAATGGACATACAAGAACTTTTCTGATAGTTTATAACAGAGCCTATGTTGTTTGAAAATCCCAGTAGAATTTATTTAGCAGCCTCCCTTGAATTGTCTTTGTGGCAGGCACATAGCCAGGGTGGCCCTGGAGGCCCATCCAACTCAAGCAGTGTTATGCAATGCCAGATCTGTTAAAAATAAGACTACAATTATTGCAGATCTTGTTGGAACAACTGATCTGGCTTGCATCACCGAGACCTGGCTGGATGAAAATGCTGGCCCCATTTTGGATGCTGCAATTCCGGCTGGGTACTTGGTGATACACTGCTCAAGATTGGATTGCTGGGGGGTAGTGGTCCATTTCAAGACTGAGTTGGGCCTCACAAGTGTACCAGTTGAGGAAGCCGGATCATTTGAATGTACCATTGTGGCTGGTGTGGGGTGCAGGATAGCTCTCATCTACCATCCACCTGGGGATGAGATGTGATTCCTGCAGGAAGTTGCAGATTTCATCACTGACATGACATTGGAGTCCTCCAGATTAATGGTTCTGGGCAACTTCAGTGCCTGGGACAATGTCGAACTCTTGCAGTTTGGACAACACTTCCTCCAGCTTATGACATCTCTGGGCCTTATGCAGGTTGTTACCTCGGCCACCCATAAATATGGTCACTCTCTTGATTTGGTTTTCCTCCTGGGGATCAAGGCCTCTGACTTGGAGGTGGAACCAGTCAGTTGGTCTGATCATTACACTGTGAGGTTCAATTTTTGTGCCCCCCTTTGAAGGCCTGTCCCTGTGGAGATAGTCAGTTACCACCTGGGAAGTGAACCCTGAAGGCCTAGTGGTGGTGATTAATCTCTCAGAGTTTCCAGTGGCCAGCTCTAGTCCAGAGAATTTAGTGGTCACTTATAATAGAGCCAGTTCTGTAGCTCTGAACTTGATTGCTCCCATCCATGTTCATCCTCTCCCCCTTCGCCCCTCGGGCCCCGTGGTTTGATGGGTCCCTGAGGGAGTTGAGCTGAGTAGGATGTAGGATAGAGCAGTGTTGGTGGAAATCCACCCTGGATGCCAACCATCTTAGATTGGTCGCACATTATCAGAGCTACCAATCAGTGACCTCCCATAAGAAGGCAGAATTCCTCTCCAGAGAGATTGCTGTCACTCAGAACCAACCAGCTCAACTCTTGTGAACTGATGATAGGTTGTGCAACCCAACATGTCTGTAGCTCTGAAGACCTTTCTTGCAAGTAGAGTGTGATGAATTTGCTTAGTTCTTTGTGGATAAGGTGGCCGACACCAGGTTGGAAATTCTCTCGACCGGCTCTATGGGTGTTACTGATGATCAGTGCTCAGTCACTTCACCTCAGACTTCCTGGAGTTCCTTTGCCTTGCCCGAACTTGTGGATGTCATGCTGATTAATTCATTAAAGTGTAGTAATTTTATAACCAGAGGGGGTGAAATACAACTGAAGTTGCTTGATTTCTGTGCTAGACACCTAGGATTTGGAAGGATATGTGTGCAATATTTTAGAAGTGCCCTGCTGGCTGAGCAGTGAGTTTATCCCTGGTTTCAGATAAAGGGTTTGTGTGTGTATTAGAAGCAGACATAGCAAATTGTCTTCACTGAAAGGCCTGCTTACATCACAGGTGTCACTAGTCAATCAATTGATTCTGAGTGGGGCTTTTATCACTGAGCTGTCTTAGGCAAACTACACAGTGAGAAGCCAGTCAGAAAAGACTTGCCTGCTTCTGTTGGAAGCTGAGAAACTTGCTATACTGCAGAGAACAAACTAGAACACATTTGAGGAACTGGGAACCTGGTAAAACATAATATTGTTGGGGACTAGTTAGGAAGGTAAGCTACGCTTTCTACAGAAAGTTTCATTATTTTCTTATTGGCATTAAGAATTGCAGGATTCCATTAAAGTGTAGTAATTTTATAACCAGAGGGGGTGAAATACAACTGAAGTTGCTTGATTTCTGTGCTAGACACCTAGGATTTGGAAGGATATGTGTGCAATATTTTAGAAGTGTCCTGCTGGCTGAACAGTGAGTTCATTTTTATCCCTGGACTCAGTAGAGTGGTTTGTGTATGAGCAGTGGTCTAGTAAATTGTGGTGTTGGTTGCCTTACTATAAAGGGCAGTACTCACCAGGGTGGTGGAGCAGTGGTGTATTTGATTGTTTCTAACAGTCACCAGTAGTTGTGGCCTACCCACCCACCGTTCCCCTCACCCTGTTCACCCCAGGCGTGGCATTTCCTTTATAGCCAAGGTTCTGACATCACTTCCTCAAAAGGTCTTGGGGCAGAACTGTCATATTCTTAATTACCCAGCACAGTGCATAAAGGGTAAGTACACACAAAAAACAAACAAACAAACAAAAAATTATATATTACTCATTGTATATTATAAAGAAGAGAGACATGTGAGGAGTGGTGCAATGCACTGGCTATGGGGCAACAATCTTCTGGGAGACATTCTGGAACCTGCGTTGCTGCCTATTTGCAGGCAACTGTCAGCTCTGAGGGAGGAGGTTTCCCACCTCCAGGCTGAACTGCCAAGGACTAAGGAGGCCTCCCCCACCCAAAGAGCACCAGTTCCACAACCATTGCATCAGAGGTTGCCATGTGTGAAGAGCAGATGGACCACAGTAGGTTCTGGGAGGGCGAGGGTGGTGGAACAGAGGCATAGCCCCCGAGTTGTACCTCTACACAAATCATATGTCAGTCTGGCAAATCAAGGTTCCTTTATGATGACACCCTCAGTGGAGACCAAGAAGAATGCTGGGGACATCCACAAGACAGACCCACAAAAGAGTGGCAAGGGACACCACAGGGGAAAGAAACAGCTTCTGATAGGGGGCTTAATTGTTAGGGGTGTAGACCTGGGGAAGGAAGAGGGGAGGGAAGTAAGGTGCCTGCCTGGTGCCATGGTTTGGAGGGACAGGAAGCACATCCTCAGGATTGCAGAAGCAGCATCACAGGAGAGGAAACTAGATATCATTGTCCACCTTGGGACAAATGACCTAGCTAGGCATGAGATCAGTGCACTGCAGGATGAATTTGTGGAGTTGGGGAGGGGCCTCAGACAGGTAGCAAGCATAGTTACCTTCTCAGAGGTGCTGCCAGTCTATGGCAGGGGTGAGGCTAGGGTACTGCACACCATGCAGTTTTATGAATGGTTGCAAAACTGGTGCAGAGCACAGGGCTTTGGCTTCACTGGGGACTGGGGGTCCGCCTGGAGAGATGAAGGTCTATACTGGCATGATGGTCTGCATCTGTCCAGGAAGGGAACCACACTCTTAGGTGACAGGTTTAAATGCTTCATTGGCAAGCTTTTAAACTAGCCAAGGGGGGAGGTGCTGATAGGAAACAAGAAAGTTCAAGCCTCCCCCCACAAAACATGGCAGGTAGTAGGGTAAACACTGAGGTACAGAGCTTGACAGAGGGCAGGACAGGGGTAAATGGAAAAATGGACAAGGGCAATAAAAGCAGGATGGGGTAAAAAAGGATAAAGCCAACATTAAATGGAGGGCAATGAGTACCAATGCCCGTAGTCTTGGAAACAAGCTTCCAGAGCTAATAGCCCTGATGGAAGAGGAACACTTGGATATTGTGGCAGTCACAGAAACATGGTACACGGAAAAGCATGACTGGGATGTCAACATACCAGGGTACACAATCTACAGAAGGGACAGGGAGGGTAAAAGAGAAGGTGGAGTAGCTCTCTAAATAAGGGAAGGGATGAAAGCTACAGAACTAAAAAGTAAAGGGGGAGGACAAGAGGAACTCTGGGTCACCTTGGAGACAGGGAATGTCAACACAATCTGCACAGGGGTTGTATAAAGACCCCCGTTTCAAGGGAAGGAAATGGACAAGAAAATGATAGAGGCATTCTCAAAATGGCTGAAAAGGAGATACTATTGATGGGGGACCTGAATATGCCAGATGTTAACTGGGCAACATGGACTGCAGCCACATCCAAGAGCAGGTCATTCCTATGCCCTACAAGGGGCATGCCTTAGACAGCTAGTGGTGGAACCCAGTCGGGAGGGAACAATATTAGACCTGTTACTCTCAAATGGAGAGAGGATCACAAATTTAGAAGTCAGTAGACATCTGGGAACAAGCAACCACTGCACAGTGTGCTTCACAATAAACACAGCCATGGAGACAAGCCATACAAAGACAAGGATACTGGGCTTTAGAAGGGCTGACTTTGGCATAATGGGTGAATACCTGAGGAATGCATTAGCAAATGGCCAGAAAGGAGGAGTGGAAGAACAATGGAGAAAAATCAAAACTGCCATCATGGAGGCAACAAGCCTTTGTGTGAAACAAATAAAGAAAACAAAGCGGAATAAAAACACTATGGTTCTCAAAAGAGGTGTCAGGGAAGGTTAAGGAGAAAAAGGCTGCATTCAAAAAGTATAAGGAATCACAGAAGGAGCACGACAGGGAACTGTATCAATTAAAGCAGAAAGAAGTGGGGAAGGCAGTCAGAAAAGCAAAGGCCCAAACCGAGGAAAAGATAGCCAATTCAGTTAAGAAGGGGGATAAAACCTTTTCTAGGTACATTAGGGAGCATAGAAAGGTTAAGGGAGGAATAGTGAAGATTAATAAAGGAGAGGGGAGGTGAGCATAGGGAGACAGTGAAAAGGCAGAGATACTGAATTAATACTTTTGCTCAGTATTCACAAAAGAAGAAGAGAAGGAGTTACCAAAACCAAACAGTAGAAGCACTTTGGGTAGTGGGGTTGACGCCAGTCCATTTACAGAAGAAAGAGTCCTGAAAGAACTCCTAAAACTCAAGGTGGACAAAGCAATGGGGCCTGACGGAATTCACCCTAGAATCCTAAAAGAGCTAAGAGAGGACCTAGGGACACCACTAACCACACTTTTTAACAAATCATGGGAAGATGGGGTGGTACCTGAGGACTGGAGGAGGGCAGATGTGATTCCCCTTCACAAAAGTGGGAGCAAGGCAGAAGCAGAAACTACAGACCTGTTAGTTTGACCTCAGTGGTGGGGAAAATGATGGAATCACTTCTGAAAGAAAGAATTGTTCAGTACCTAGAGGCCAGCAGGGCACATGACCCAAAACAGCATGGATTCACAGCAGGAAGGTTATGTCAGATGAATCTAATCAATTTCTTTGAATGGGCGACCAAAGTAATAGACCAGGGAGGGGCTGTGGATATGGCCTACCTAGACTTTAGCAAGGCATTTGACAGAGTCCCGCACAAAAGATTAATAATCAAGTTAGCCAGCCTGGGAGTGGGTTCCAGGGTGGTAGCCTGAGTAACAAACTGGCTGCACAACAGGAACAGAAGGTAACAGTGAATGGAACACATTCTGAAGAAAGGGGGTTACTAGTGGAGTACCTCAGGGCTCAGTACTGGGTCCAGTCCTCCTTAACGTCTTTATAGGTGACATTGCAGAGGGTCTGGAAGGAAAGATATGCCTCTTTGCAGATGACACAAAGATCTGTAACAAAATTGATACACAAGGGGGGGTAGAAAGGATGAGAAGGGACTTGGCAAGGTTGGAGAAATGGTCAGACATATGGCAACTTAGATTCAATGCAAAGAAGTGCAAAGTAATGTACCTGGGAAATAAAAATCCAGCAGAAGAGTACACAATAGCAGGGGAGGTACTAATGACAACAATAATGGAAAGGGATCTGGGTGTAGTCATATCAGATGACCTAAAGGTGGATAAGCAATGAGAAGTCAGTAAGGAGAGCCAGTGGGATACTGGGATGCATGGAGGGGCATCAACAAGTAGAAAAAGGAAGTGGTTATCCCTCTATACAGACAGTTGGTGAGACCCCATCTGGAGTACTGCGTGCAGTTTGGAGACCTCATCTACGCAAGGACATAGACAGGATGGAAGCAGTCCAGAGGAGGGCAACTAAAATGGTGCAGGGTCTACATCAGAAACCATATGAAGAGAGACTGAGAGAGCTTAATATGTATACCCTTGGTGAAAGGAGGGACGGGGGGACATGATAGAAACTTTTAAGTACCTCAAGGGAATCAACAAAGTCCAGGAGGGTAGCATCTTTCAGAAAAAGACATGTGAAAGAACAAGGGGGCACAATTTAAAGTTAGAGGGGGGACGGCTCAGGGGTAATGTGAGGAAATTCTTTTTCACGGAGAGAGTGGTGGGCACATGGAACTGCCTTCCTGGAGAGGTTGTGGGGTCTAAAACAGTGGGGGAATTCAAACATGCATGGGACAGACATAAGGCAATTATAGTGGGGGGTTGCAGGAAGTAGGCTGTTGGTTAACTAGAATCTGCAGCTTATCCAATAGGTAGGGAAATGGGCAGACTGGGTGGGCCAAGTGGTCCTTATCTGCCATCAAAGTCTATGTTTCTATGTTTCTATGATTGTCCTGGCTATGCGCCCTACATGCTGTAGTTAGGATCCGGGCCCAACTTCCTTGATTATGGGTTGTTGGGATTTGATCAGCCCAGTCCTGGTGCAGATAGTCTGATGCTCCTTTTAATCTAGTGAATTTCCAAGCTCCCTGAAGGAGGCGGTGGTAGCCCCCCTCCTAAAGAAGGCTTCTTTGGACCTGGGTCTTTCTGCTAACTACAGACCAATCTCAAGCCTTTCCTTTATAGGGAAGATGATTGGCAAAGTAGTTGCGATACAGCTGGATGACCACCTGACCATCCTTAACATCTACGAACCCTTCCAGTCCAGTTTTCAAAAGAGGCACAGTACTGAGACAGCACTGGTTCAGGTGCTCAATTATCTCCTGATGGTGAGAGATTGAAGAAGCCATTCTAGCTTGGTGCTCCTTGATTTCTCTTCAGCCTTTGACACTGTAGACCATGGGGTGCTGCTTGGATATCTGGGATCCATCTGTGGACGGACAGATACAGTCCTCAGGTGGATTACATCTTTCCTCACTGATAGGAATCAGAGAGTGGTGTCTGGGATTTTTTCCTCAGACTCATTCTCCCTGCCTTGTGTGGTCCCCCAGGGTTCAGTGCTGTCCCCCATGTTGTTTTCAGTGTATATTCTGCCCCTCGGAGACATTGTAAGACGGTATGGGCTGAGGTTTCACTGTTATGCTAATGATACCCAGCTCTACCTGTCTTTTGCCCCCTACCAGGATAGAGCTGTCTCTGTACTTAATTCCTGCCTTGTTGAAATCCAGGACTGTATGAATTCGAGCTGGCTAAATTTGAACTCCGTAAAGATGGAAGTGACGGTAGTGGACCCGGGTCGCCGGATTGAGGGGTTGCATGATGTTCAGCCCTCTGGAATTTTTCCTGGGGGCTCTCAGATCCCAACCCTTAAACGAGTGCGAGACCTGACCTGGGATAATTCTTGATGACTGGCTGACTTTACGAGCTCAGGTGTTGGTCATTGTCAAGACTTCCTTTTATCATTTTAGGAATATCTCTAGGATTAAGCATCTGGTTCTGTCCGGGGAGCTGCTTTCTTTGGTCCATGCTTTTGTGACCTCACACCTAGATTATTGTAATTCCCTGTACTTAGGGCTGTCTGGGGTTGATATCTGCCACCTGCAGGTCGTGCAGAATGTGGCAGCACAATTATTGACAGGAATTTCCCGCTCCTCACGTATTACACATGTGCTGCGTGATCTGCACTGGCTGCCAATTAGGTGGTGGATCACCTTTAAAGTCAGTTTACTGACTTATAAAGCCCTACATGGACTGGGCCCTGACTACTTGAAAGAGCTCCTTGTACCTTACCATCTGGTGCGACAGTTGCATTTGGCTGACGAGGGGTTGCTAGAGATTCTGAGGGTGTCTTTGAAATCTGCTGGGGCCTGTGCATTTATGCACGCAGAGCCAACCCTCTGGAATTCTCTACCCCATCAGCTTCAAGAGTGCATGACTGTGAGGAGTTTAAACAGGCACTGAAAACCTATTTATGGTGCCATGCTTTCAGAGGCACTGATGAATTCTGATCCTCTGACTGTTTTATTGTTTGTCATAGTTTTATCATGATCTTTTATCTTTCTGTAAAGCGCCTTGATGGCTGAAAGGCGATGTGAGACATACATTTTATTATTTATTATTATTATTATTATTATTGCTATCGGTTATTATAAGACACAGATCATCTGCATAAGCTGTTTTAGCCTCTGCAGAAATACTTTTGAGTTGTGGAGTCAAATTTAATTTCCTTATTAAAGGATGAAATGATATAACATATAAAAGGGGGATAAGGGGATAGCCCTGTCATAACCCTCTTCTTACAGGGCATTCTTGACCTAGTCACCCATTTATTAATGGCAAAACTGATGCTAATGCTGATGATGAGGTATAACACAACTGGATCCGTTGCATGAATTGTAGTGGTAGCCCATACGATTTTAAACATTTCCACAAGTAACCATGTGATACTTTATCAAATGCTTTGGATTGGTAAAACATAAGCAGAAAGCCTTCAAACTTATCCAGCTTTCCCCTGTCTTCCTTAACAAAATTAAAACATCCATGATCTTTTTCGAGAGTCAGCAGACTTATGTTGGGTGAAAGTGTTTTTTCATTACTGAGGCTAGCCTTTTATTTAAGATTTTTGTAAGAATCTTAAAATCTGTATTATGTAAGGAGATAGGGCACCAGTTTGAAAGCAGAGATTTATCCCCCTTTTTAGATAAAAAGAATACACAAACCTTTGCACATGTCTGTAGGTAAGGTATAGATAGTCAGAAAAAAATGATAAAGTTCTAACAATTTCTATGGCATATGATTCCAAAGCTATTTATAAAATGCTCCTGGTAGTCCATCTGGTCCTAAAATTGTGAATGATTTTAAACTTCAGATTGTCCATTCCAATTCCAAAGTTGAAATTGGAATAATAATATTTAAAGCTTGCTGTACTGAAATGTGGGGTATATTACATTCCCGCAGTGAAAGATCCACGTTAGTGTTACCAGGAAAATAGTCACTAAATATTTGTCTAATATGTTATTCAAGTGCACTAAGTAAGCCATTCTTATCTGCTACTAATTCTCCTGCACTATTTTGAATTTGATGGATATTTCTCAGTGAGATACATTGATTACAGACACTTTTTTTATTTATTTATTTATATTCTAGGAAAGTACCTTTGAGACAAAGACTCTTTTACAGAGGTTCCATGTCGTTGAAATACATGAGTACAACTTCAAGTTACAGAGGTTACATAAGTACAATCATCAAATCCACAGTTTACAGTTAGGGTTAGGTTGGTGAATAGTACGAGTTACAACCGAGGAGTACAAAATACAGAGGAGAAAAAGTAAGAAAGCTCAAGATGAGATTGACTGTGTAGACACATAACTAAACACTACTCAAAGTAGCCAGAACATGTTAGGTAACAGTTCTTTTGTCTGGAGTGCTAATGGGAGTAGTCATCTTGGAGGACTAAGCTCCCCAGAGGAAGAGTGCAATGCAGAGAACCTGGAGCTAATAGGGGTGAATGAAGTAACAAAATGAGATGGGAAGGTAAGCACAATAAGAGGAGAAAAGGAGGGAACAAACAGGGCAAAGGTAAGAGAAAGGGAGAGGTGGCTAGGAGAGGGTAGCAGGATGGCCTGCGGGCAGAGGGAGGGTGGGGGGAGGGAAGAGTGAAATTGTGCTAGGGCAGAGAGAGGTGGGGGTGGAAGCAATAGGGGGACAGTGGTAGGAAACAGGGAGGAGGTAATTCAGGGGAAGGGATAAGAGAGGGGAAAAAGGGATAAAGGAGTGCCACCGTGGAGCAGGGCAGAAGGAGGGGAGAGAGAGGAAGGGAGACTCTAAAGGGGTTTACCTGAAAGCTTTTCCCTTGAGTGCCAAATGTCTGTTCTAATTCTAAAGATGTTAGCCTGTCATATTGATATTTCATCACCTCTTTTTGATTTCAGAAATTTGAGTAAAATCATCATGTATCCCTGCATTTTGTAGTGTCAATAATTTGTATATGTTTGCTTTTAAATGCAGATATTTACGATATTTTAATCTTCTCATCTGTTTAGCTTTTTCATGAAAAAATCTTGAAAATCTTACAGTCTTCCCACCATTGATTAAGGGAATCATACTGTAGATGCATAAAACTGAATTTAAAGCTTCATAGACTTTGACATAGAAACATAGACTTTGACGGCAGATAAGGACCGCCTGGCCCATCTAGTCTTCCCATTTCCCTACCTATAGGATAGGCCACATATCCTAGTTAACCAACAGCCTATTTCTTCCTACCCCCCACAAGAATTGCCTTATGTCTGTCCAATGCATTCTTGAATTTTCCCACAGTTTTAGACCCCACAACCTCCTCAGGAAGGCTGTTCCATGCATCGACTACCCTGTCTGTGAAATAATACTTCCTCACATTGCCCCTGAACAGCCCCCCTCTATCTTTAAATTGTGTCCCCTTGTTCTTGCACGTCTCTTTTTCTGAAAGATGCTACCCTCTTGGACTTTGTTGATTCCACTGAGGTACTTAAAAGTTTCTATCATGTCCCCCTCTCCCTTCTTTCCTCAAGGGTATACATATTAAGCTCCTTTAGTCTCTCCTCATCGGCTTCTCTTGCAGACCCTGCACCATTTTAGTTGCCCTCCTCTGGACCGCCTCTATCCTGTCTATGTCCTTGCAGAGATGGGGTCTCCAGAACTGGACACAGTACTCAGATGGGGTTTCACCAACTGTCTGTACAGAGGATAACAACCTCCTGTTTTCTGCTGCTGATGCCTCTCCCTATGCATCCCAGTATACCCCCAGCCCTCTCTACTGCCTTCTCACATTACTTGCTAACCTTAAGGTCATCTGATAGGATTACCCCCAGGTCCCTTTCCTTTTTGTTGTTGTTACTACCTCCCCGCCCATTGTGTATTCTTCCCCTGGGTTCTTGTTTCCCAGGTGCATTATTTTGCACTTCTTTGCATTGAATCCTAGCTGCCATACTTCTGACCATTTCTCCAACCTTGCCAAGTCCCTTCTCATCCTTTCCATGCCTCCTTGTGTATCAACCCTATTGCAGATCTTTGTGTCATCTGCAAAAGGCATCTTTTCCTTCCAGTCCCTCTGCAATGTCACTAATGAAGACATTCAAAGGACTGGACCAATCTGAACCCTGCGGTACCCACTAGTAACCTCTCTTTCTTCAGAGTGGACTCCATTTACAATTACCTTCTGTGTCCTGTTGTGCAGCCAATGTTTTGCAGGCTACCACCCTGGGACCCACTCCCAGGCTGGTTAATTTGACTATTAATCTTTGTGTGGGACTATGTCAAATGCCTTGCTAAAGTCTAGGTAGGCCATGTCCACAGCACCTCCCTGGTCTACTACTTTGGTCACCCAGTCAAAGAAATCTATTAGATTCGTCTGACATGACCTTCCCGCTGTGAACCCATGCTGCCTTGGGTCCTGTGCCCCACTGGCCTCTAGGTACTCAACTCTTCTTTCCTTCAGAAGTGACTCCATCACTTTCCCTACCACAGAGGTCAGACTGACAGGTCTGTAGTTTCCTGCCTCTGTCTTGGTCCCACTTTTGTGAAGGGGAATCACATCCGCCTTCCTCCAGTCCTCGGGTACCACACCATCCTCCCATGATTTATTAAAAAGAGTAGCCAGTGGTTTCACTAGTTCCTCCCTTAATTCTTTTAGAATTCTGGGGTTCTGAGTTATTTAAATTCTGCCATAACCTGTGTGTTTTCTGTTAAGCTAGCATTCAGATGCCAAGTACCTCTTCCTAATACTGTAGAAGTAGAATGTATTGCTGTAAAAATAATATTGCTATAATCGCACTTTTCCTTTAAGGCACACTATTACTTTGTCCCGGATTCCCCCCTTTTCCCTCACAAAAAGACAGAGACCACTGTTTGTTGCTGTGCTCGGATTGGCAATTAATTTATATATATATATATATATATCACAATTCCATGTTCCATTTCATCATGTTATATTATTATATCTCTCACAATTTCATTTATTTTCGTCCATATCAATCTCTGATCATCCCTCTTTCTTCCTCTTTTTCTCCCCCCAGGTGAAAACCCGGGTGCCTTCTTCTTCTCCTTTTCTGTTAAGTAATGGTGAAAACCGAGACCACTTTTTCCTTCATCTTCTTCCTCTTTTGGTCTTATTCCTTTTTCTTTCTTACATAAGGACATTGACAGGGTAGAGAAGGTTCAGAGGAGGGCAACAAAGATGGTACATGGATTGCATCACAAGTCCTATGAGGACAGGTTGAAGGAACTGAATATGTACTCCCTGGAGGAGAGGAGGGAGAGAGGGGATATGATAGAGACATACAAGTATCTTACAGGGAGGAACAGAGTGCAGGAATACACTATTTTTAAGTGAAAAAGATGTTCCAGGACTAGAGGGCATGGGATGAAGTTGGAGGGAGGATGATTCAGAGGAAACATGAGGAAGAATTTGTTCACAGAACGGGTGGTGGACAAGTGGAACACCCTGCCAGAGGAAGTGGTGGGGGCTGAAACAATCACGGGATTTAAGAATGCATGGGATAGACATAAAGGAATTCTGGATGTCAGGGGTAAGGGGCAACAGACTTCTAGGAAAACATAAACTGAACTTACAAGCTCAAATGGGCAGACTGGGTGGGCCATAGGCCTTTATCTGCCGACACTGTCTATGTATCTATGTATCTTCCCCCCTCCCCTCCTTCCCCCCCTTTTTCCCCACTAGCAGGTCTCCAGCTTGTGTTGGATGACTGGCTTTCCCCTCACTTAGGGTATTGTTCCCTCATACCTCAGGGAACCCACTTTCAAATCCTTCTTTTCCCCTATCTTTTTTTTTAACCATTTTTTGCATGCCTTCTCCATGCTTCTATGAAACCTATCATTTCAGTATTGAACATATCTATGGCTAAATCAGACAGATGCACGCCATCTGACTTGTGGAAATCTTCTACCCACTCTTCCACACCCCACAGTATTACTTGTCCTCCCATTTTTCTTACCAGTGTCCCTACCCTTCTGATCATCTTTCTCCAGGCCCTTTCCACAGCTCTATGGCTGTGCTCATGTCTCCAAACCCTCCTTGGTATCATATCCGACCAGGCAAGGCATACCTCAGGCCACCACTGCTGTATTGTCTCTAAGTACCTTCTTATCTGCATGTATGTGTCCACTCATGGCTTGCTCCCAAGGTCATTACCGCCTAGATGTATAATAATTAAGTCTGGAATGGTTCACCGCTCCTTCATCTCTTTCAAGGTGGGGAGCAGTTGTGCCCATCTCATCCCTCGGATGCCACGCTATACCAATTTACAATGCTTCACATCCTGGTAAAGTTGCTTTCCCCCAGCCTTTTTCTCAGCTCTCCTCTCCCCCAATAAATATAAGAGTGGCCGCAGATCCACACTTCTGTGTTCCTCCCTCTTCCTATGGGGTTTAAACAGAATAAATATCTTATAGATAGGCTTAGTTTCTTACCATCATATCACCTTCATATCACCTCTCCCTACCACCCCCCTGTAGCTCTATTTCTGTAACAAAACACAGGTGATCCATTAGTCTCCACACTGCAGTGTTCTAATGTATCTTTTATAACTGGCTGACCACCAGCGCCCCTTCTCCAAAATATTATTCACCGTCTCCCCAGCCACTACCCACTGTGAGGCTGCCCCTATCCATAAGGAGTGGGAAGAATAATTCATTGGATCCTCCCCCAGGAATTGCATTCCTTTCTTGAGCAATGATGTGACTTGATAACTTGGGACTCTACTTCCATCACCATGCAGAAATAATCTCCCTGTCCTATTCCCACGCTCTGTGGCGAAAGCCCCAAAAGCCTGTACTGGGCACACTGCGCTTTCTACATGTTTCTTTAATGTTACCATGTAACCCTGTCCCCTTTGATCTGTTTTTGACCTCTTAATCAAGAGTTGTATCTCCTTCATCCCCCAGCTTATATCTTCCCATTCTAATCCCCCTTCACTATCTTGCTTGCTGTAGCCTTCCACCACACTCACTCTCAAAGCCCCCTGCAAACATTACCACATAAATCATGTGAAATAACTGGGCCTCAGCCTTTGATCTGCATATTGCCGGTAACACACCCTTCAGTTTCACCAGCCACTGTTCCCCTATTGGCCTTCTATTATCCACCATCCCTTATTTTAACCTGCCCCATCTCTGCATCATTCTTCTAATGAACATTGATTTTATTGGGTCCTTCCATCATTTCAGACTGCAGATAACACTAATCCCTGCCAAGTAGACCCCCATTGTGGCGTGGACTGTTCCTTTTTGCCATTGATCTACGGTGAATTTCCCCAATTGTTCTTCTGTGAGGGCCTACTTACCTCCATGTGGTGTGTTGCCCTGAATGTTTGAAACACTCTCCAGGCCCCATCGTAGGCCCTCAGAGTCCATGGTGCCCATGAACTGTGGAACAACATTTCTGCTCCTTCCTGCCAATGCCTCATATGTTCGTTGGTATGGGCGTTTTTGCTCCTCCACTGTTGGTGCCAGCCTCCGGAAATGTTCCAGCTGCAGATGGGAAAGGCTGTCAACCAGGGTATTGTGTACCCCTTCTATGTGTTTCGCTCTGAATGACATGTTCAGCTGCAATGTCCTTAGCACTAGAAGTCACAAAACTTGCATGACCTTCTCTGACCTGGCTCCCCTGTTGTTCAGAACCTCTACCACTGCTCTATTGTCACACCAAAATGTCACTTTCTGATCCCGTAACTCTTCCCCCCCACCAGGGTGCATGCCCAGATGGGCATGATCTTTAACAAAGTTGTATCTTTTACCTTACTGTCCCTTACCCAGTCTAATAGCCAAGGTTCTGCAAGCCATCTGCCCCTCAGGTAGCCCCCCCTGCCTAGGCCCCTGGCTGTATCCGTGTAAAGATCGAGGTCTGTGTTATACACTCATTCCTCCTGGCAGAAGGAGCAGCCATTACATTCCCTCAGGAATTCCTCCCATACTTTAAAATCCTCTATGACCCCTTTTGTCATGTCTACCCAATGGTGTGGTCTGGGCACTCCAGGTATAACCCTAGCTAATCTTTTGGTGAAGGCACACCCTGGCCCAATAGCCCTGCATGCGAAGTTCAGGTGTCCCAACACTTGTTGTACCTGCTTCAGTTGTACTCTTGTTCTACTGGTATGTATCTGAATCAATGCCTTCAATTTTTTCACTTTGTTGTCTGGCAGTCGAAATATTTCCCCTGGGGCATCTATCTCAATACCCAGGAACTCTAACATCTTACTGGGCTCTTCCATTTTTTTCAGGTGCCAATGGGACTCCTAGTTCCCTACACAGCTCTTGGAAACTGGCCAACTTTTTTCTGTCTCTCTTCTCCCACTGCCTATAAAAAGGAAATCGTCCAAGTAGTGAATCACTGTTTTATAACCAGTTCTTTCTTGAAATATCCACTGCAAACATGTGCTGAATGCTTCGAATGTCGCACTTGCTATAGAGCAGCCCATGGGCATGGCTTTGTCAAAATAGTACTGTCCCCCAATTTTTAAAACCCAACAGGTCCCAATCCTGTCTTCTAACCAGAAGTAATCTGAAAGCTGACTCTATGTCTGTCTTTGCCATCCATGCATCCGCAGTTGCCATATAATCCGGACTGCATCTTGTAGAGTGGAATATGTCACTTTACTATATTCCTCACTGATAAAATCATTCACTGACTCCCCTACCAGAAAAGATAGGTGATGAATCACCCTGTATTCCCCCTCCTGTTTTTTTGGGACCAAACCCAATGGAGAAATCCTCATATTCTGCAATGGGGGGTATCATATGGTCCTTCTACTCTCCCTGCTGCCTTTTCCTTCTCAATTTTTTGTCTTAACATTTCTTCCCTCCCCTTCACTGAACCCAGATTGTTCGCTTCTCTGGTTTGCCTTGGGCCCTCACACTGCAATGAAAAACCTATGCAAAAACCTTTTTTAATAATTTCTGCTGTTTTCTTATCTGGGTATCTGTCTAACCATTCTCTCCATGCCTCTATCCTGATGGGGGTTCTAGCTTCCTTAAATTTCCCCCTTGTCCTCATTTCCATTTCCCCACCCAGGTCTCCCCCTCTGGTTGATGTCCGGCCTTGCTGGTCAATGATTCTGACTCCCCCTATTTGCATGTCCCCTCCCCCCTCTATTCCATGTCTGCCCTTTATATCCCTGCCCTTCCCGAAAAAAATGCTGACCTGACCCTTGCCCTCAGATACTTGGGCTCCCTGGACCCAAGTGATCCTGCATCTGCTTACCGGATGAGATCCCCCACATTCTAAACAGGCATACAGGAAATGGCATTGTGGCCAGGAGCAAACGGCTCTATTGTAGGCCCAGCAACATCTTTGTGGCGAGGCCCCTTTTTCTCCAAACTCCCTCTCTGGCATGGACTGATCGGTTACGTAGTCTGTCCACAAGTCCAGTTGTTTCGTATCCCATCTTACATCCCCATACATCGCCATTGTCTGCGGAAAGAATTCGTCAGAGTATATCCACCCCACACACCCTTTTGCTTTTGCTCTCCTTATTATCAATGAGTATGTGATGAGTGGAATGCCCAACTCTGGCCTCTTTTCCAATACTATGGCTGAGAATGTTGCAAAACCCATAAAGCATCCTTCCCAGGTCTTCCCTTTTGTGAATTTGTCCTCCTCCTCCTTCTTTCCTAACAAAACTACCGCTGCTGCCATCTCACTTTTCCCTATGTTTTCTGCCTCCTCATATTTTGCTGCTGCTTCACAGCTTACTAAGGCAAAGATATCCACGTACTCTCCCTTCCATATTTTCTCTTTTGGCCAATGGTATATGTTCGCTACCTCATCCCAGGAGCCCCTATCTCCTCATTCTTTCCTTCCTTCCTTCTCTGCCCCTCCCTTTTTTTTTTTGCACCTCCTTTTCTGACCTAATCTCTGCCAGTGCCGACTCCATCTGCCCCAGACCCCCTATCCCTAGTGCCGAAACAATTTGATTTATATACTCCTTGATGCTGTACCCCACAGAGACGGGTGTGTTACCTGTGGCCTTGTCCGCTCTGGGTTGCCTGCCATCCTTCAGATGCTCAAGTATGGTGCCTTGTGGTTGGAGGGGTGGTTGCTCTACTAGTGGCTGTGGAGAAACCACTGTGAGCTGGGGATCTCGTCTGGGTTCTGCTGGGGGAAAACCAAACTGGTCCTGGGGAGGTACTGGTGGCACTGGGTTAACAGGGTACAGGGGTGCTGGACTAGCCACCTTGTTGGGTCCCTCTATCGGTGGCTGTGTCCTGGCCAGGCTGTTTGGTCCCTCAGCCGGTCTCTTCCCTCTGCCTCCTTTTCCCTTCTCCACTTTTCTTTTCTCCCCAGGCCTTCACCATTCTTCCCCTTCAACCAGCTCCCACATTTTATTGTTTTTTCTGCCAGCTCTACTATAGCCCTGTAGGTGTCCTCCTTTGAAGGCCTGTTCTTTTTTGGAGCCATGTTCCTTGCTGTCAGCTAACTGTGGAAATGCTGAAGAAAAGAAAGAGAATTCCATTAAACCTCTTAGCCCATACTACTTTCCCTATGATAGTTGACCAATGGTGCCAAAAAGTGCCCTCCTGGTGATGCGCTCAGTGGAATAGCAGCTTGCTTAGGGGCTCTCCCCTCTCCGTCGTTAAAATTGTGTTTTTTTTTCATATTTCCTACAGCTATTCCCCAGCAGAAGTACCATCGAAGGCTAGAGACTGTGCCTGACTGTTAAATATATCCCATTTACCTGGCAGGATGGAAGAAGTGGGTCAAGAGCTTGAGGCTAAGCGTCTCCAACGTAGTTCTTCTCCAGCGGCCCCACAAGACGAGCTAACACCGTCTAGAGTGCACTACGAGCTATCTACACTAAAAGAGGCACTATTTAAATTAATCAAAGAGGTTGCTGATTTCAAACCTGCCCTGACCCAGCTGGCTCGCGGGTAACAGATGCAGAAGCCAGGATCTCTTCGCTGGAACGGAGCTCTGAAAAAGCGGCCCAGCTATGGCTCCAATGCAAGAGGGCAATATCCAAATTAGAAGATCGCCCAGACGATTTAGAGGGAGAAATCAGTGCAACAATCTCGTTTGCTGGGGCTACCAGAGGAGATGAGGGGCCCAATACAATCCTTTTTCTCCAAAAAGTTCTTAAAAAACGGTAGGCCTTCACCTAACGGGCCTAATCACGCCATAGAGAGGCCACCGAGCATTGGGGCTAAACCATCTGCAACAGACCCTCCAAGGCCTGTAATCTTCAAGCTCCTTAACTATTTAGATCGGGGCATATTTTGAAGGAGGCAAGGATGCTGTCTGCTATACTGTGGGAGGGCAAGAAAATCCGAGTGGTCCCTGATTTGACACTGAAGGTCCGAATGGCCCGATCCTGTTTTCGCCCTATCACGACCAAGCTCTGGGCTGCTGGGGTTAAACATCATATGCTCTACCCTGCCAGACTTGAAGTGAACTTGAAGGATGGAATCAAGCGTTTTGAGTCAGCAGAAGAGGCTCTAAAGGCACTCAAGAGTTATTTACCAGATCTATTCTCTAAAGGATGAAAGAAGACTGGGCTTGTGGTTCCAGTTCAATGTTGCAAGGAGAAACTGTTTTTTTTTGTAGTCGATTGAGTTTGCATGGGACAATAAATGGACTTTGTTGGAGACTCTGTGGAGTTTTCCACTTCCGCTGCATCAATCCTTTTTTTCTTATATCTTATATGTTCCCAGTTAGGAGGCTCGATAGGGGACGCTTTAAAGGCTGGGTTTGTGTAATTTTAAAGAGCCTCCTCGAGGGAAAGTGGATACTACGGAGCTACTCTGATTATGGACACTAGAGGGACCCAGACAACCAATAAAGGACAGAGATGCTGACAGTGCGATCGGTCCAGGTTGTGGATCCAATTTAAAGATGTTATTTTTCCCATCGTTGTCATTTGGTATAAAAAGTTCTGATTTGTAGTTAATTTAAGGCAGATAGCCTGATGTTAATTTCAACCATAGAAGTTCCGGGAAAAGGGACGGGATTCACACTGTTTATTGTTAGATATCAGACTGGTCCTATTGCCTAGTTCAAGCTGGAATTTATGTTTATTTATTTATGCTCTATTTTCTGGACTGGGCTTTGAGGCTTTGGGGCTTATGGTAATGTTGTAATGTTATTTAACTAAATAGCTCCCGTTTTTCACAGCTGACAGGGGGATAAAGTGAATGTGGGTTCATCTTTAAAATATTCTACATGGATTTTGCCTTCCTTTGACCTCTCACCGGCCCTCGAGTTAGGTTGGTCTCATGGCCATGACTTGGCCTGATTTAATTTTAAGTTAGGCTAGGGAGGGAGTAGTTAACCTAGAAGTATGGCTGGGAGTGACATGTAGTAGCTTTCCTTTAAAGGTTTGCAAGGCTATTTAGCTATCTCTGCGGGATGGCACGTTTCTTTTCTTGGAGAGAGGCCCTTCAGGTGTGCCACGGGCCAGTGGATTTGGAGTCGGCCTTGGGCCGGGTGTTTAGTACATAGGGGTTTGAATGGGGGAGTTTTAATGAATGGGGTCATCTTTTGTGGGGTTTATTATTTTGGGGGTTACAGGGGAGGTTTGCAGCTTTCCAGTTGGAGCTATATTTGGTATAGAGCTGCCATATATTGCTGTAACCTGAACATTATATCCTGAATATAAAAGGGGAAGAGACAATAAAAAAAGTATATTATCTTAAATCATCTAGCACAATTCAACCCTCAATAGTTTTCCTCCAGGAAACCCACATGCTCCGGATCAGCTCCACTATTTTGAGAAAAAATGGGTAGGCTCGTATTCGGGCTGGGTTTCCCAAGTAAACGAGGGGTTGCCGCCTTAGTGGCTAAAGGAATTCCTTTTCTCCAGTTGAGGTTATCTCCGATCCCAAGGCAGGTATGTTATTGTTGTAGGAAGCTGAGAGTGCTAGTCTAGTACTGGGATCTATTTAGTCCCAATCAAGAATTACCTTATTTCTTTACTCAACTGGCTATGGTTCTAGCCCCCTTTCGGATATGCCCTTAATTCTGGGAGGTGACTGGAATTTGGTGCAGTCCAACCGTTTGGACCGTTAGGTGGTGTAGAGCATGACATCAGTCTCCGTCCCAAAAGGCGCTGTTGGAACTTACCTCTTCTTTAGGTCTTGTGGATCCCTGGAGTGAGTCATCCCACTACCAGGACTTCACCTTCTATTCTCGTTCATAAAAGTTATTCTCGATTGACTTTTCTTGGTCAGTCAACAGATTTTGTCTTTTGTGGAGGAAGTTACCATCTCGACCCGAATAATCTCAGACCACTCTCCCATTAGATTCTGGTGTTTGCCACTATCCACTCCTCTAAGATCCTATTCCTGGTCATTGAACAACGTTTTGCTCAGGGATCCCCAGCTGGTAGGCCATCTTCAAACATTTCTATCCTATTCTATTGCATCCAATTGGGGGTCAATTAGCGCATTTGACCAGACATGGTCGGCTCTGAAATCTGTTTGGAGGGGGAATTGGTTAGGTTGGCATCAATTGTAATCAAAAATAGCTTTTACTAACTAATTGCCTGAACAAAATTAAGGTCCTGGACGCTATGGGGAGGGCTCAAGGTCCTCTGACCAGGAACAAGAGCTTGCTACTCTCAGGGCTTGGTATGTACGTACATTGCAGGAGGGGGTAGAGAATTTGGCTTCCAGACTGAAGGCTTCCTACATAGGACAGGGCAGCAAGGCGGGCAAACTATTAGCCTGGCAGTTGAAACAACGGGCTGCGGCCAAGTGGGTGGCCACATTAAGGCATCCGCAGACGAACGACCCAATTTCAGATCCTAAGAATATATTAGATATTTTTTTTGACTTTACAAAAACTTATATTCCAGCATTCCGCCTTCCGGAGAATGTAAGTAAGAGGAAAGAATTTTAGTGAATATTTCTTTCCCAAATATCTGAGGAATTCAGGCAGATGCTGGAAGCTCTATTTCACAGGAAGAGATTTCTAGGACCATTGACTCATTAAGTTAGACAAGGCTCCTGGGCCAGACAGGTTTACAGCCCTTTTTTTTAAAACGTTTAAGGATTGTCTGGTGCCCTTGTTGCAGCAACTTTACCTGTTTTGGTATGAGCAGGGGATTAGGGATCGGTCTCTCTTTGAGGCGAGGATAATTTTGCTACCCAAACCAGAGAAGCCAGCAGATCTCGTAGGTAATTATAGACCAATTTCCTTGTTAAACATCGATGTTAAAATCTACGCCAAGATTTTGGCTACTAGGATGAAGGCTTCTTGGCTTGGATTACTGAGCCCAGAGCAGGCAGGATTTGTGGCTGGTCGTTCATCTGCGGACCATTTTAGAAAGTTATTTTATTTAATTTCTGTGTCTACGAGTCCAGAATCAGAAGCATCCCTGGTATCACTAGACGCAGAAAAGGCATTTGATAGGGTGGAGTGGGATTTTATGTTTGAAGTATTAGCTAAATTTGGTATCGCGGGAAAATTTTTGGACTATATTCAGGTTCTTTATTCGTGTCCATCAGCAAGGATTCAGTGCAACAACCTTATTTCGGCTGCCTTTCCTTTGTTGCGGGGTACGCGCCAGGGCTGCCCTTTATCTCCGTATTTATTTAATTTATATATAGAACCCTTAGTAAGGGCTATCAAGAAGGATACTCAAGTCCAAGGTGTTTTTATAGGGGAGTCCAAGTACAAGCTATCTGCTTTCGCTGATGATCTGTTGCTGCATGTTCGGAACAGTAGAAGTTCGCTTCCACACCTGTTACAAATAATTTCTTGTTTCAGTGCCTTTTCGGGCTACAGGTTAAACATGAGCAAAACCACGGTATACCCGCTATCTTTTCATTTACAACGAAGCTGGTGTTCTTCCTTGGGTCTGCAATGGCAGCCCAAATCGCTGTCCTATTTAGGTATTCAGATTTCTAAGGATCTGACCAGTCTGGCAAGCCTTAATTTTAAACCTCTGTTTAAGTCTATTAAAGAAGACTTGGGAAGGTGGACCAAACTTCCTTTGACTTTTTGGGGGAGAACCAATACAATCAAAATGATGATTTTGCCAAGAATTTTTAACCCCCTTCTTAACCTTAACGTGTACCTCCCCAAGTCTTTTTTCAAACCACTTTACAAGTCCTGTTCAGACTTTCTATGGAAAAGGAAACCCCCTCGTAGGTCTTATTCGAAACTTATCTCCCAATGGAAAGCAGGAGGTTTGCAGCTACCGGATTTTTACTCTTACTATTTAGCCATTCATGCAATGAGACTGGCTCAATGGACGATGGATTCAGAATCTACCTCTACTGGGTATATTTTGGATCGATCGATTGCCCAGAGTGTTAATTTAGATCTGGAATCTTTTTTATACACTCCTTGGGCTAAGATTCCCTTTAAAGTAAGGAATACACCATTGGGGTGGGACATCAAGGCTCTGTATCAGCTTTACTCAGTGTTGCATATCTCCTATGTGGGAGATCTAACACAACCCCTTCTAAGGAATCCCAATCTATTGATTGGAAACCGACCCATAAAGAGGTGTATAGGTAACTTCCTCCTCAAACCTAGAGTAGAGGACTTTGTGACACATGATTCAGTTACTTCATTTTCTGTTTCGTCGGAGAAATTCGGAGTCAAACCACGTGATTGGTTGAGACTGCACCAGATCTGGAGTAGCATTTGTTCTTTTCTGTTGGGTAATAAGGGGTGTAAGAAGGCTGGGTCATTTTTGAGGCAGTTGAGAGATCTGGCACTGTCCGGAAACTCGGCCTCAAAAATATATAAGCTAATCTTATCAAGGACGGTATCCAAGACCACTTTAGTTCCCTGGTATTGGGAAACGAATCTATCTTTGGGCTGGACAGAAGAGATCTGGGAAAGAGTTTGAAGATATATATGCATATATCAAACAAGATAGAATGAGAGGCATTCAGTTCAACATATTGCACAACCTTTACCTCTCTCCGCTAAACTTTCTCTGATATACGGATCCAGCTCCCGGAGTGTAAAGATTGTGGCCACTCCTTGGCTACCGTTTACCATAAGCTCTGGGATTGTCCCAAGGTGGTTAAGCTGTGGGAATCGGTAAGGCAATGGATAAGCCCTTATTGTGATATTTCAGCCTTCTTTAATCCTGAAGTCTGCATACTGGGAAGGTTTACTCAAATTCCACTAGTATCTCAAAATGTCAAATGGCAATGGTTGCCTCAGTGACAAAGTTGCTGATCCTTCGCATTGGCAGAGTGGCATGGTTCTTCCTTTAAAGAATGGTGGGATGAGTTTTGAATGCTCTGAATGGGAAAGGTCCCAACTATCTTCTATAAGTCACTAGGGAAGTTCCAGGGTTGCTGGGTAACCTTTTCCAGGGCTTGAAGGATAGATACGCTACTAGAAGGGTTAGAACTTTAGCCCTTCAGATATTTTGTTATATATCCTTCTCTTTTATTGCCAAATCTAGACCGAGTATAGACTTTTCATTTTCTTCCTTTCTTTATCTTTTCTACCTTTTATGAATTATTTATCAGCTTAGTTTAGGATAGGTCCAAATTTTAACTGTTTTACCAAGATTGATTGCTAATAACCAATATGGAAAGTCATGGGGGTAGAGGGAGGGAAGGTGTTTTTTTCTTTTTCTCCTTGCCACTCACCTTCTTGTGATTTAATATGACCTATTCTGTAAAGTTTCTTGTTATTGGTGGGAGGTGTATTTGGTTATTGTATGTTTGTGTTTGTTATAAAATAAAGTTATTTGCAAAAAAAGTGCTCTCCTGTTTTTGGTTTTTGGTGGCCCCAAGGCCTCGAACCGCTGTAAACGTTGCCTCCTATGGCTGTCCAGGCCTACCTCTGTTCCCCTTGCATGCCTTTGCATTGCTATGGCTGCTAAGCCTTCACAGGCCTCCCCGCTCCCCTTCCCTTGCTCCCTGTAAGCCTCTTCTTTAGATGGCTTGCTCTTTTTGGTGCCATTTTCCTTTATGTTTTTTATGCAAGTATCCTTCCTTCTTGCAAACGAACTGTAAAGACACTGAAAAATGGTCTCTTATTAAAAACTTTGTTGTGAACATCCATTTGTATGCATAGATCCATTTTCCTTAATTTGCCCTTTCCCTGTAAGCCAGAAACCAGTAGAGTTCCCTGCTGCAGGCTCCCCTAATCCTACCTGCCTTTTTTTTTTGTCCCCCCCTCACGTCAAGGCCCCCTGTGCATTCTTCTGCAGCTGTTGATATCCCCTCCTGCCTCACAACTATCTGGTCTGGCTGGCTCCCATGCTCTGTGGCACTTCATGCCTTGGCTCCCAATGCCAGTCCCCCTCTGCATTCCATCCCCGAGCCACGATCCCAATCTACTGTTGCACCCTCTTAGGGTTTTTAGCATTATTATTATTATTTACTGTATTTCCTTGTTTATTTGGCCCCTTTGCTAGTATTCATTGTACCCGCCCCCCTGTTCCTCTGTCTGGTCCATTTCTTCAGCATGTGACATCATGCCTCGTGGCTAGACCCCATTCTGCTGTGTATTGCTGCTGTCTCCCTTTTAAGCACAAAACAGGGCTAAATTCCTGAAAATTCCCCCTTTTGTAGCTGCCCTTAATGCTTTCACCCTTCCAGCAGGCCACCAGCCACTGTCCTGCCAGTTGCTCTCCCTTTCGTTCTTTTTAAAACTTTTGGCCTGCCCTCTTTGGCATGTGACATCATGCCATGTGGCCGCTCGCCAGTCCCCCAGGCCAGGCCTTCCTCGTAGGCCTCCTGCTGCCAGGTCTTCCTCCATCGTTCTGTCCTGCGACACCCCCCCGGCCTAAATCCCCCCTTTTACTCCCCTCCCATCCACTGGAGATTCCCCCTCGAAGACATCTTTCCCTTGGCTCTAAACTTTAGCCCAAACAAAATGAGCACCCCTCCAGTGGCCTCCTCAGTAGGCTTCCTGCTATCCCTTATGTCTTGGGCCTTTCACCCACCAGCCCGTTCTGTCCCCACATTAAAGGCAAAAAAGCCCACTCCAAGTCAATGGCTTCTCGCTCCTCGAGGCTTCTCCCAACTTTTTTTTTTCTTTTTAATTCGCCCTCCCAGATCCTGGCTTTCCAGGCAATCCCCTTGTGCATGCTCTGTCTCCTCACTCCCCTAGGCCACCGCTGGCCAAACACCCCCCTGCATGCTGCTCATGCCTTTTGCTCCTACAATTCTCCATTCAGCTCTTATACTCTGCCAGGCTAAAACTGTAACAATCTTAGTGATCTCTTACTCGAAAGCAAAATGCACCTCCCTACTTGGTTTACTTGCAAAGACAGTCAAGACCCATTAAAGTACACCTCCACATTTTATTTACTTGTAAAGCCTTCAAAAAAACCCAATTTCTTGCACCACAATGCTCTGTAACAAAATCTGTATTTTCTGTCTCCTTGTAGCAACCCCCACCAAGGCTTCAGATGCTTCAAAACAGGTTCACTCAGCATTTCAGTAACCACTAAGCCCTGTCCAACGAGAATATACAGCCCAGAAATTCCCAAAACATTCTCATACAGGTTAAAATGACTAAAATGTAGTAGCATTTATATATATTTTTTTAAAGGGTAAACATAGCTGCTAGTTTCCCCCTTTCCCCTAGTTTCCTTACCTGCTGTATGCTAGTGCACAAACCTTGCACCCCTTTGCCAATCTGATGTGCTGTAGTTTTTGGTAGATCAAAACTCCAGCAAAAGTGGCTGAAACCCCTCTGTGCTGTCCATTATGTACCTCCACTTGCCCCTCCCCTTCCTGTTGCCGGGCCATTGTTTTTTTCCCCTGTCCCCTCCCCTTCCCCCCCTCCCCTTCTGAGCACAACCATCCTGATGGAAAGGAAAGGGGCGCACCAGGACAACCTGGTCTGCCCCTTAAAGGGCAAACTCCATTGTCAGTATTCATTCATAGATTCCACGCTGCAACCACGCAGAGCTTCAGTAAGTCTATAACTCGGCAATGAGCACTTGAATCACTGTAAAGAAAAACATGGACGCCACTGCTTATTTTTATTATTTTTATATTTATTTTTTAACTGTAGCACCCAAAAAAACCTTATATAACCTGTGAAAGGTTTTTTATTTCATCGAAGCACAAATGCTCAGTTGTCCTTTGATCTGTGGATGTTTATCATCAGAAAACAGGTACGAAGGTCTGAAAAAAAAACAGAAATTAAACTTTTTAAAAGCTTGTAAGGACTTTTTTAATGTTAACTGCAGGAAAAGCTAATGAAGGATGACACTGTCCTGTCTTGCCCTGATAAATAACCAGGGTAGTGACCTGATAACGAGCAGGACAAAACAACAGTCACTTGCCTTTGGTCTCTCAGCCCTGAGACCTCAATCTGTCTCTTTCCAACAGTGTCCATTGTCCATGTAGAGTAGGGATCGAGGCTGACTCCTGTCTCATCAAGGTTTAGCACTAGTTCTGGAGGGACCAATTCCTGCATCGCAGCAACTTTTATGCAATTTAAGAACTGCTGCTTTAAATCAAGGAAATCAACAGGGCTTTTGTGAGCAGCCTTCATTCCTTTATGTTTACTATAGCCCATCCGATTTAGAAAAAGCCATGACCACTGCTGTGAAAAGGATAAGGACCCCCCATTTTCTTCAAGCAGGTGTGGGTGGGTGGTTTGTATGATACCAGTTGCTATTGCTGCCAGTACCCTGCCATTAACAACTGCACCCTCTGACCGTAGAGACCTGATGATGGTTTTCAGTTGGGACTCAACATCAGTCATTAAAAGTGGTGTTCTCCCCCAAGATTTAATAGGAAGTTCTTTGGTCAGGCTTTGAGGGTCAAGGTTGTCTTTCAATTTTATGAGATAGCCTCTTTTGAAAGTAGAGACTGTACTTTCATTGATCATTGTTTTGTATTTCCCCTCATAAAAATGAACGTCTTTCATAACACCATGTTGGCAAGTATATTCCCCTATTTCAAATCGCACCTCAGGTGTATAGACTGTATGTACTACCCATCTTTTCTGGGGAGGTGGAGAAGCAGTTTTAAGTTGACCTGTCACATTTTCAGCCATTAATCAGGAAACACCAGCAGTGACAGCAAGCACTTCTGCATCAATATCCTCTGCTCGAAGTGCTGCAAAGTCATGATTCACTGGCTTTTTAGGTGGTGTGTTGAGCCACTGCATCAATGACATTGTCTTTCATAGAGCAGCCACAAACTAAACAGAGCTGGCAGTGATACACCAGTATTAGTGGAGCATGATTGAAGTTTGGTGTGGTTCTGAAACTGAGGACCAATCTGTGATATAAACTTTACATGGTTATAAATAGTTTTATAGTATTATATCTGAGAAGTCTGATAGCTGTATGTCTATTCACCCATGGTCTGATGTTTCCACTGGAGTAATTTCTACATTATTAATAGTGAGATTAGCAGAGATAAACCAATCAATTCTGGTAGATAAGTTCCCTCCAAAATACATATGTTTAGGAGTTGTCATCTTATGACTATGGGAATCAATTAGGCCAGCCTGTGAAATCAGATTTTTTTTAAGAAAGGAAGTGTCACAAAATACTTCTGTTGTTTTGTCCCTTTGTCAGAGCATAATAAACTGCAGTTAAAGTTTCCTTCCAATAATACTGGTGTAGCTGTGAACAGAAATGGTTGACTTTGTTTAAATGAATCAATGTAAGAAGCTTTGGTCTATAGGGTGTAAATATCGATTAGTCTAAAAACTTGATAGTGCAGGATGATATCTAATAATAAATTAGGGCCAGGGTATATATCTACCATATGATTCACAATGATCTTGGGAGTTTTAGAAAGATAGAAACATAGACTTTGATGTCAGATAAGGACTGCTTGGCATACCTGGTCTGCTCATTTCCATACCTACTAGATAAGCTGCAGATCCTAATTAACCAAAAGCCTATTTCTTCCTACCCCCAACAAGAATTGCCTTATGTCTGTCCCATGCATTCTTGCATTCTCCTACAGTTTTAGACCTCACAGCCTCCTCAGGAAGGTGGTTCTTGCAACCACCAGCCTCTTTGTGAAAAAATACTTCCTCACCTTGCCCCTGAGTTGTCCCCCCTTTATCTTCAAATTGTGTTCCCTTGTTCTTGCACATCTCTTTTTCCGAAAGATGCTACCCTCTTGGACTTTGTTGATTCCACTGAGGTACTTAAAAGTTTTATCATGTCCCCCTTCTCCCTTCTTTCTTCAAGGGTATACATATTAAGCTCCTTTAGTCTCTCCTCATATGGCTTCTCTTGCAGACCCTACACCATTTTAGTTGCCCTCCTCTGGACTGTCTCCATTCTGTCTATGTCCTTGTGGTGATGGGGTCTGCAGAACTGGACACAGTACTCCAGATGGGATCTCACCAACTGTCTGTACAGAGGGATAATAACTTCCTGTTTTCTGCTGGTGATGCCTATTCCTATACATCCCAGTATCCCCCAGCCCTCCCTACTACCTTCTCACATTGCTTGCCAACCTTAAGATCATCTGATATGATTACCCCCAGGTCCCTTTCCATTTTTGTTGTTGTTACTACCCCCCCCCATTGTGTACTCTTCCCCTGGGTTTTTGTTTCCCAGGTACATTATTTCGCACTTCTTTGCATTGAATCCAAGCTGCCATACTTCTGACAATTCCTCCAACCTTGCAAAGTCCCTTCTCATCCTTTCCACCCCCCTTGTGTATCAACCCTGTTGCAGATCTGTGTGTCATCTCCAAAGAGGCATACTTATCCTTCCAGTCCCTCTGCAATGTCACTTATAAAGGCATTAAAAAGGACTGGACCCAGTACTGAACCTTGCGGTACCCCACTAGTAACCCCCCTTTCTTCAGAGTGGACTTTGTTTACTATTATCTTCTGTGTTATGTTGTCTAGCCAATGTTTTATCAGGCTACCACCATGGGACCCACTCCCAGGCTGGCTAATTTGTTTATTAATCTTTTGTGTGGGTCTGTGTCAAATGCCTTGCTAAAGTATAGGTAGGCCATGTCCACAGCCCCTACATGGTCTATTACTTTAGTCACCAAGTCAAACAAATTGATTAGATTCATCTGACATGAACTTCCCACTGTGAATCCATGCTGCCTTGGATCCTGTACCCCACTGGCCTCTAGGTACTCAACATTTTTTTCCTTCAGAAATGAGTCCATCATTTTCCATACCACAGAGTTCAAACTGATGGGTCTCTAGTTTCCTGCCTCTGTCTCACTCCCACTTTTGTGAAGGGAAATCACATCCACCCTACTCCAGTCCTCAGGTACCACACCATATTCCCATGATTTGTTAAAAAAGGGTAGTCAGTGGCATCACTAGTTCTCCCTTTAATTGTTTTAGAATTCTGGGGTGAATCCCATTAGACCCCATTGCTTTGTCCACCTTCAGTTTTAGGAGTTCTTCCAGAACCCTTTCTTCTGTGAAAGGACTGGGATTGACCCCCCCATACAGATTGCTTCTGTTAATCGGATCAGGTACCTCCCCCTCCTCCTCCTCCTTTGTGAATACTGAGCAGAAGCAAATACAAACTCCACTACAGGGATCCTCTCATATAGACCACACTGATGTCCCACAAACTCAGGCTGTTTGAACAGATTGTATGTCTGATATTGACCTTAGCCTTAGATATTGCAAGAAAATAATGTCATGTTTTAATTTTTCAACAACAGCAAAAGTGATAATCCACTTTTTTGCAGCCTTTATTCTATTTACATTCAAGGAGGCTAAGGTAAGGTGGGAATAAGTAGACAAAAGATTATTGGGGGGTAACTTATTTTGATGTAGAAGCCTTGTTTCAGATCTTGTTTCCCATTTCTTCTTGCTAGTATGGGAACTAGGAGGACCTGTTTCATCCATGTCAGAGAAAATTTCTTTTTGTGATGATGTTAGAGAAAAGGCTATTGATGATATGTCTGAGTCTGCTTCTGCTTCAATGTCTCCCCTTTGCAACAGAGTGGTAACTTTGTTTTGCAAAGGCACTGGTTCAGGGATAATAACCTCCCTGTTCTATATGTTCTCTTTTCTTTTTCCCACTATCTGAAAGTGTTTAGTTTTGGGAGTGGGTGGAGGAGGCATTTCTTGTAGCGTGTCCATAAGGGATGTAGTGTTTTCTGGAAGGGAAACCAAAGTTTGAGTGTCAAAGGCAGTATTAGATCCTTCAGTGGTCTGTACAGGGAGTTCTCTAGACATTTAATTTGGTGTGGGGTCATATTGTTCATGGTGATTTTCAATTGGTCCAGAAGTAGATGCAACCTCCATGCTGTTGCTCATTTTGACTCATTGGCAAGCACAGCACAGTGTTCCTCAGGTGAAAGGCACTTTATACTATTATTTCATTAGTATTTTATCAATTTAAGCATCCCTCTGGAGAGAGGTGTATTGAGGCTTCGCTTGCATAGGTGACAGAGAGCCATTCTGTCTATACCCAATTATAAACACTCTGAGATAGTGGAGGACTGCCTTGACTCCACTTAGTAATCTACTTATTCAGTGCCTGTGGAAAACATACCTGGGGTTGTGATTCACCGCCACGTAACACAGAACTCAAACCCACCTTGGGGTGGTATTTATTTTTTTTTACTTTTATTTCCTGAAGTTTGCAGAAACACCGAACTGGAAGTGCCCTGCTAGGTAACTTCTAGTTTTGCAAGGTAAAAAGAGAGTCCTCAGTGAGCAGGACATATTTTGACCAATTGGCAAGCACAGAACAGTGTTCCTCTGGTGAGAGGCACTTTATATGATTATTTTATTACTACTTTACCAATTTGAACGTCCCTCTAGGGAGAGGTGTATTGAGGCTTTGGTTGCCTAGGTGACAGAGAGCCATTTTGTCTACTATTGAGTGTTCTACATCCAGTTTTAAGCTCTCTGGGTAAGTGAAGGGCCTCCTTGATTCCACTTAGTGATCTACTTATTCATTTCCTGTGGAAAATATACCTGGTGTCACAATTCACGTCTGGGTGACACAGAACCCATATTGAGGTGGTATTTTATTACTTTATTTACTATTATTTGCAGAAGTTTGCATGAACACCAAACTGGAAGTTATGCACCAGGTAATTTCCAGTTTTGTGAGGTAAAAGAAGAGCCCTAAGGAAGTGGGGCAAGTGCATGTAGCAGCATGCAGAGACATATGCTGAGACAAGCACATTAGTGTGTGTCAGCAGTGTCCACAGGGACTGAGGGAAAAAGGGCCAGGAATTAGAGTAAGTTGTAACCTTGTACTGTACTACTACAAGTTAACTTTGTAATATCCTTGCACGGCTGACATATGGCCTATTTGCCAATCTACCTAGAGTCTGTAAGCTAGCCTTGAGATAGATAAGTGGTGTGAGAAAAAAAATAGCAGTGTCATTTTACAGTTACTGCCTCCATTTCTCTATTTCAGACCTAGCTAAATAGTCCTACCAGGCAATAGCTAGAATAAATTACATACCACTAACCCCAGTGTCTGGTCCTCTTGCAGCTGTTATTTGGAAATGGTGGATACAATAATAACAATGGATGGTGAAATAGGTTTCAGATATATGATCTGTCTTATGTACAAAATCATTGTTGATGAAATCATGAAGGGTGAATTTATATGTGATGAATGCCAAGCAAACAGCAAAATGATACAGGACGTGGAACTATTATGTTCCAAGTTGGATAAACTTGAGTGTTCCTAGAATGCAATTGAAACTAATTAAAAAAAAACACAGCCTATACAGACTTGTGGAGGGGGGTGGATAATGAAATTATTAATGTAAGTTTATGCAAATGAAAATGCACCCAAATACCTGAATCTAATGAAACAGAAACACTTAATCTTGAGGAAGATGACTGGAGCATTGTTAAACCCCAAAACAAGGAAAAAAGGGTCAATGCGATTTTCATACCACACCCATCAGATGACTTAACTTTAACAAATCATTACTCTATACTATAAAATCTGATTTATGAGGAAAATATGGAAACTATTGAAACCACACCCCCTTTAGACTCATTAATTGACATCCCAAATGAACAAATTGCTAGATCACCAGTGCCCAAGGTTAACACAGAGGCCCCATCAAGGAGTACATCACTAAGAAAAACATTTGTATTAGGAGACTCTATACTCAAATATTGTGACAGGTAAATCTGTAATCCTGACAAGGAAAATAGATTATGTAGTAGCTATAGAGGAGCAATTTTGACATACCAAATCAAGTTGATATAGTACTTAAAAACTCTGGTCCAAAACCCCTAGTTGTCATTCACATTGGGACTAATAACATATGTGACTCAACGATTGATGAAATAAAAAATTACTTTTTGCACCTAAATAAGGTCCTAGAGAAATGGGACAGTGAAGTCTGTTACTCAGAAATACTACCAATTCCCAGAGCTGGATAGCACAGCAACACAAAGGTTAAACAATAAATGAGTGACTGAGAAAGTGGATGTTAGAGAATGGACTAGGGGTGGGCAAAACTTGTGAATTTCACTTTCAAGTGACTTCCATGAAATTTTGGAAATTTCATGGAAATTGCAAAACGTTCGCCATTGGCGAAACTGGGATTTTCCAAGGATTTTCACCAAGTTCTACAGAAATTTTTTGTGAACTGTGGAAAAATGCATATAATCTGCAGAATTTATTCTATCCACAGTTTAATGAACTGTCAGTGAATGAATGCCTGCTTGTACAACCATGTGGTCATTCACTGACAATTCAGTGGGCCACTGGTAGTGGAGGAGAGGGGAGTGCTGTGCTGGTGACCTGCTCAGGGGCAGGGTGGGGAGGGGAGTGGGGTGGTGGCAGATGAACTGTCAGGGTGGTGGTTGGGGGGTCTAACAGACACCAGGGAATTGGGATTTTCTTTATAAGGGATCGGGGAAGGGGAGGTCCACTAGGCACCAAGAAATGCTGGAAATAGAGGTGCATGAGTTGGTGGACAGCTGGCTATTTATTTATGGATTAAGGAATTCAGGATAGGGAAGGTGGTCTGCTAGACATCAGGGAAACAAAATGTTTTGTGGACCATGATTGGCGGGTGGGGGGCCACTAGAAACCAGAAGGGTACATGGAAGGGATTGAAGGTATTTACTGGGACCCCTGATCAGTGGGGGGTGGATTAATGAATTAAACTGTATTTAAAAAAGCCTCAGAACTGACCACTAGCAGTTATCCTTTCAGAAGATTTTTTTTCTGCAGTTTAATAAAATAACCCGCAGTTTGTATATATTTTTTCTGCAGTGTTTAGGTAGAATTTCCATGAAAGTTCTGAAAATTATTTTTGAACTTTTGCAGAAATTCCACAGCCAGAAATTTTTTTTTGCACATCCCTAGAATGGACATAAATGCCTTACTCATTGGGAGACATGTGACTCCAACTATGGGCTCTACAATTGGGATGGGCTACATTTAAATAAGTGAGATACTAGACTTCTTGGAAAAAAGATCAAAAAATATATTTTCAACAATTTAAACTTATAAAATGGGGGCAAGGGGACATCCACTTCACCAGTCGATATATGATTAGGGAATTCAGATTTCTGTATACAAATGTGTGTAGTCTTAACATCACCAAGAAATCTGAACTGGAAATGTTAATGATTAGAGATAAGTTAGATCTTATGGCAATAACTGATACATGGTGGGATATAGCTAGCTCATGGTTAAGAGAAATCCTGGGGTACAAGTTGTTCTATAAAAACAGAAGCGATAAATATGGTGGCGGAGTCTGCATCTTTATGAAGCAATCTTATGAAGTCTTTGAGATGACTCTAGATAGTAATCCAACCATTGAAATTGAGTCCACCTGGGTTCAATTAAAACTCCCCAACCAACAGGTGATAAAAATTGGGAATTTTTATAGACCCCCCTCAAGTAACATGGAATACACAGAGCAAATATTGAAGGAATTGTAATTAGCTACAAACAAATCTGACATAATAGTCCTTGGAGATTTCAAATTCTCTGGGATTAAATGGGGGTCTAATACTAGCAACTGCCCCCAGGAAGTCAGCTTCTTGGATTTTCTATCAGCAATATGTCTGGATCAGGTTGTCAGATTCCCACTAGAGGAGAGAACATATTAGACCTTGTTATTACAAATATTGACAGTGGTTTATCTGAGGTCCTGGTTAAGGAATCACTCAGCAGTAGTGACAATACTATGCTATTTTTCAATTACACAATAGCTAAGAGCTCCAAAAACCACAAAACATATGTAAAAAATTATAATAAGGCTGATTATCTTAATGTCCATAAGGTATCAGATACAATAGACTGGGATAGAATACTACAAGATAGCTCAGTGGAAGACTGCTGGACCACAATCTGCAGAATACTGAAAACCACCGAGGACTGGTACGTCCCAAACAAATTGATAAATAATAATAAAGGAAATATCACTCTATGGATGACAACTAATATCAAGAGGGAAATAAAAAGAAAGGCAAAAACCTTCTATAAATATAAAAAGTGTAAAACAGAAGCATCACTAATCCATTTCAAAACAGAACAACAACAAAAAAACATGATTAAAATGGAAAGACAAAATCTGGAATTCAGAATTGCAATGGCTAAAGGTAATTCAAAAGTTGTTTTCTCTTGTATCAAAAACATTAAGAAAAATAATAACTCTCCTGATCCATTGTTAGTGAATAATTCAGCATTAAATAGCCCCCCGCCCCAAGATACCTGAAGCCTTTAACACATATTTTGATGAAGTATTTAATACAAAAAATGATTGTTCCATTTCTCAGAACCATAACACAAGCATGATCAAAGGCTTTAAAATCAAGGAAGTAATGGATGCTATTAAATCCTTAAAACCAGATTCAGCTGGTGTCTCTCACAGTTTCCAACCATGTTTCCTTAAAAACCTTGCCTCCAGTCTATGCAAATCACTTAGGATCCTATTTAACAAATCTCTCACATCTGGATTAGTACCCACTAACTGGAGAGAAGCAGTTGTGACACCCATCTCTAAAAAAGGTTCTAAAACACTACACAACAACTATCAGCCTATTAGCCTTACCTCTACTACTGTTAAACTTATGGAAAAACTAATTAAAGTGCAATTCAAGAATGAATTGTCTACACTTGACTTAGTTGATAGTACACAACATGGGTTCAAGAAGGGTAGATTATCCACCACTAATCTGACTGCTTTTTACAAAACAGTCAGTTCTCATTTGGATGTGGTTAATCCAGTTGATGTAATTTATCTGGATTTTAAAAGGCTTTTGACACCGTGCCACATCAAGAACTATGTATAAACTTCAGAATATGGGTTTTAGCTTGCATCTAGTTAAATGGGTCTATTCATTGCTACAACATAGATACCAAAGGGTTAGAATCTCTGGTATACTATCGTCTGAGAGAGTGGTGACTAGTGAGTGCCACAGGGGTCAGTCCTGGTTCCCTTCCTGTTCAATTATTTTATCAATTACTTCCACTATGTTATGGTAAATAAAGTCTCTAAGTTCATGGACAATACCAAAATTTGCAGTGAAGTGGATACTGACCAAAAATATGGGTTCTTAAAAGAGGATTTGAAAAGGATAGAACACTGGGTTACCATAAAAAAGATGGGGTTGAACCTCAAAAAGTGCACAGTACTGCATGTGGGTAGAAATAATCCCAGGAGAACATATTTATTAATGCAGACCCAACTACCAGGAGTTACTAACAAAAGCGATTTAGATATCTTGATTTATGCCTCAATGGACATGCGTGCCCTCATAAGACAATCAACACAGACAGAAAATAAATTTATTAACATTTTTAGGAAACCTTTATCACAAGGGATGAACAGAGCATCATGAATGTGTTCATGGTGTATGTTGGACCTCATATTGACTATGCCTCACCTTTCCGGGTCCCTTACAAAAACAGGATATAAACCTACTGGAATCCATGCAGAGACAGACCACAAAAAAGATATCAGGTTTAATTAACAAAACCTATGATGCACGACTAATCAGATTAAAGTTAATGACCACTGAACAAAGGAGAATAAGATGTACTTATCTCCAATTTTTCCAAATAGTAAATGACAGGGAATTTTCTGCAATTTGTGGACTTATTCCACTCCCTAGACCTATTTTTATTTATTTGTTTGAAAGTTCATGACCAGGAGAGGTACATTAAGCCACAGCTTGTTTCCAGGTGTGACCTGGGGGCAAGTGAAGGGGAATATGTGTACAGATGTAGACTGACTTACAGAATCAGATTAAGCTGTTGGGGGCATTTTAGTCAATGGGGAGAATTTGGCCAGGACACAGGGGAAATTCAACTACTTATCCTTTAGGGGGAATGTCTGTCATCTTGGCATGCTGCCAAGATGGCACCTTGAGAGATGGCGTGCCACTAGAGGACATGGAGGTAGGCGAGCAGGTCTTCTCTCCTGCCTCAGAAAAAGGAAAGACCATTGGATGTGCCTTAGATACACAAATGGGAGCACAAACTGTCTCCTAATACTGCAATCTTATCAGATAATATACCTTGTGGGCCAGAAATACCTAGAGATTAAACAAATGCTAACTCAAGTGGAAAAAATGACATGAAGCCTAAACAATGAGAAAATAGTGGTGAGTTTACACCACAATGTCCAGAGTTACTTAAGCTGCAAGAAACTCTAGAAGCAGAAGAACGCAAATTTTTGTACAAAAAAATGATGCTTACCAAACAAATCTGACAGCTTTGAGCTGACAACAGGAAACAGGCTCTCAAACATAATTAGCTGTGCACCAGTGACGCAAATGCAAAAAAAAAAATCTGCTGACCAGCTGGGTGGTAGAGATTGAGCAAGAAGAACAAAAATTTGCAATTATAAGTTCTTACAAATGCTTCTTTTTCCTCAGAACTTTGTGCAAAGATGTTTCAAAGATAGCGAATGTAAATACTGTTTCAGGAGAAATGTCAGGAATGGCAATTACGAACCCCTTGGGGTTTGGCCAAAGATGACCCGAAGAAGCTGCAAAAACTTCAGAATGATCTGAAACTTCTGCTTTGACTATTGCCAGCTAGGAACATGACCCAAAAATGGGGAATTGGAAGTCTGGTTCTTCCCCTATCAGAATGCCTACTCAGGAAGACTTTAAAGAAAAAGGTACTGTACACATAATGAGTTTGGCTCCTGAGTTTAACAGTAATAATGCTGACCCGTTAGATCTTGAAGTGCCACCTGAATTAGCGCTAACTCAGAATCCTACATTGCATTTTGAAAAAAATATTTCTACTAACTCTCATGATATACCATCACAGCCTATAGAGGAACATAGCTCTGCATTACAAAATAACCTATCTGGAGTCCCTCAGCAGCCCTTTAATAACATAAATAGGAACAATCCTAAACCTTTTGCTTCCTTATTTAAGACACCTATTATGCCTGCAAAAAGACACAATGTGGTCCATCTGTTCTATATTGGAGGGATGCCTGAACCCCCAGACAGAGTTTTTGTTGCCAAACACTTCTGAAGGACTCCATGAGTCTTTTTGCTAATAAAATATATGCACTTATTCATATATCTGGAGAAACCACATTTGATAGCTTCAAATTGCTTAATGGGCTAGAAATATTTTGGATTAAATAAAATGCAGTAAAAAAATGCCTTTGTGGGCACCATTTGTGGCAATACCACTAACCAGACCTGCACAAAAAAGTATAACTGTTTTGTTTTGAAATTAAGGTGTCAGCATGCATGATTTCATATACTGGCTATGACAGAGGTGCATAGTAATGGGGGTTCCAGAAGCAATAATTGACTTAGGAAACATTTGGACTGGAGGTTGGAATGTTAAAGTTATGCTCAAAACTACTAACATTGGCATTGTATATTTACCTAATTCTTTCTTTTTGGGGAGGGATAGGGAAGTCTTGTTCTATTGTGGACAACCTAAAACATGGTATAAGTGTGGCTCAACAACACATTTAAGCAGTGTATGTGATAAGGCTAAATGTACTGTATGTGGTGAACTTGGCCATATTGGAAACCAGTGCATTAATGAATGTACTGTAAGTGTAACCTTTGTGAAGAGCTAGGTCATACTTTCCAAAACTGCCCATGGGCAGCTCATAACTTGCCTGATCAGGCTGATGATGCAGAACAAAGATGATGTATTACCCTTGCCCAAAAATGTAAAATTAATTCTCAAAGACAACAACCATCGGAACCTGAGTCAAGTCTTTTATTTTTTTACAAGCCTAAATACACAAAATGAGGTACCACAAAATCTTACCCCAGAGCCACCCCTCTCTACCCCCACTGAGGTAATACCTATAGGAAGAAAAGAAGTCTCTGAACCAATGCAATGTGATGTAAACATTATATCTGAATCAGACAGACTGGAGACAGACAAAAACCTGAGGACAGTATGCCCCCCCACAATCCATAGACTGACAAGGAACATATGACTACTAGACATAGATTGAAGGCAGGCCTCCCAAATCCAAAACTGACATAATCTAATTCAGTTCCTAATTTAAGCAAATACGAATTACTGCAAACAAACTCAGAAGATATTGATGATGAATCAAATACCTTCTCAGTAGCCTTTTCTCTGCCTGAGTTAACCACTGACACTGAGATACAAGCTAGTCCCTCTGGCTGTCACAAAACGAAAGGCAAAACAAGAACTAAACAAAAGGAACAAAGTGTGAGAAGGGGCAAATACAAATGAAATAGTGTTGTGTAAATGTATGATGATTACAGCTTTTATACTGTTAGTGTAAACAGTATAAAAAGACCAGAAAAATGAAAAGCAGGGAGTCACGTGATGCAGTACTCTTGCTAGCTGCACTCTTAAGGAGCTCTGCCTAACCCCTGCTTAAAACTACAATAACCTGCCTATTTTATAGGAACTTGCACTCAGACTGGAATATCAATAGCCTGGATACACCGGAGCATCCTCCAGAGCCGCCGATGGAAGCAGAAATGCCTAAGGCCCCACCTAAACATACCCCACCAGCAACTCCTGAGAAGGCCACGAAGAAATCACGGGCTTCATCACAGCAGCATTCCCAGCCTTGTAGCTCTGGTACTGGAGGGGAGGAGCCGCTGACTGTAACAAGATTCCTGGAGGAATTTTGCCCTTTCAAGTCGGAGATGGCCAAGATCGCTTCTGAAATTAAAAATATTACCTCAGCTTTGGATGATCTGGCAAGAAAAACTTCTGATAATGAAGCTGGGGTAAGATCCTTGGAGAACCAAGCCGATAAGATCGATCTGGCGATTTGCACATGTAAACCACCACATCGCAAAACTGGATATGAAGGTGGAGGATCTCGAAGGCAGAAGCCGACGCAACAATGTAGTTTTAATTGGCTTACCAGAAAAAGAGGAAGGACGGGATCCAGTGAAAATTTTCCAGAGGTTCGTGGAAAAGATAGCAGGCCCTTAAGCCCTTGCCCTCTACAGTATAGAAGGCGCATCGAGCCCTGTGACCTACTTGACCTCATGCGCACCCCCCTGTATTTTTCTTGCTAAGTTTTTAAACTATCAAGAAAGGCAGTTGTTTTTGCAGAAAGTCAAGGAGGCTAAAGAATTGCAATGGGAGGGAGCAAGCCTTAGGGTGGCCCAAGATCTACCGTTGTCTGTCCAGCAACAGAGGGCCACCTTCCACCCACTGGTTTCCAAGTTAATTGCGGCGGGCATCAAGTTCAGAATGTCTTACCCAGCTAAGCTGCATGTTCTCACGGCTGACACATGGAAGGCTTATGAAGATATGGAATCGGCATCGGCTGCGCTTCAATCTGCGTTCCCCAGCCTGTTTAAACCCAAATGAGAACTTTGTATGGCTTCCCTTAAGAAATATACCCTCTAATGACAAAGTGGTTGAATGACTTTCCTGACCTTTTTACCCAGTGGAGCGGGTGCTCTTTTCTCCTTTTGATTTGTTTTGTAGGGGATTATTAGGGGAGTTTCCTGTGTGACTGCCTGTATATATGGACTGTCCTTCCACATATCAGGGGACTGTGCTCTCGGAGGCACAACACTAATTCGAGAGGTTGGTTACCAGAGTTCAGTCACCGAGGAGCTCATCCAAAATGCCAGCGGTGCTTAAATGGACCAGATTAGTTGAACTGCAGCTGAGGTTGTCCCCAGGTTAGATGCATGACACAAGTTGGAGCTGTAAGGAGTGACTTTAGCAGTGTTATTCGAGGCCTTTGACAAGGATCCAGGCTATGGGTCCCCCTATTGATTTCTTACTGCACTACTATAGTTCTGCAATTAGAGGGAGCCAGAGCCCTACGTATGTGTATCCCATTACTTTTATTTTGATCTGTGCATTTTCGGGTGTTGCAACCACGGGATGAAGACTGTCATCCTTTTTCTGTTTAAAATCTCTCCCAGACAGATGGAAGTATGGGTGCTAATTGTGCTCGGGTAATTTTAAGGCAACAAGGGAGAGTGTTGGTTATTATTACGAGGACTGTATTCGCCATATGGGACCAATCCCAGACTTTTCATATCTTGGACTGTAGTACACCCAGGCAAACTTTGGTGGGCTACATTTTAGAAGTGGGCACAGGTTCGCCCGGAGTGTGTAGTAGCCTAAAGAGGAACAGGTCCGGGATCAACAAGGTCTTTGCGAGGAGGGCTTTGGCTCCTGCTTACTGTTTCTTGTTTATTGTTCTCCGGAATTTGATTTACAATAGGTGTTGAGTGCTTTCCTTTTTAGGTCATTTAAGGTTTAGCAGGTGAAAGGGTATATTATGGTTCGGTTTCGGAGTGGGACAGGGGGGTGGCAGAGCGGGAGAGGATACAGTGGAGCGAGCTGTCGTCATGGACCGTGATAATGTGGGTGGGCTAGAAGGGTGGGATTGGCAGGGGTTTGGGTTTATAGGTATCTTGTTTGTAGGTTCTTTTTGGTCAGGGTGATGGGGTGAGGGGAAGGGAGCACAAGACTTAAAGATAAAAAGTTGGGGGAGATGGTCAAAGCCCAGCAGGGCAGTGTATCACATTATTACTATGTGTCATGGCATCATATAGAGTCATTAAGTTCCTAAGTTGGAATGTCAAAGGGGCACGACAGAAATCCAAACAATACCGAATTCTGAAGCACTTAAATGTTTTAAGAGCAGACATAGTGTTCTTACGAGAGACACTTCTGCTTCATACTGAAAGTAACAGCATGAGACGCCTACAAATAGGGCAAGTCTATGCCTCTCAAGGTAATACACAAAGTAGAGGCGTGATGGTGCTAGTGCATAGGTCTGTCCCGTTAACCCCCCTCCAGGTTATACAGGACAATGCAGGCAGATATATTCTCGTCAAAGGGAAATTACAAACATTAGAGATCCTGGTTGGATCTGTTTACGGCCCTAATACAGATACACAGGCTTTTTTCATACAATTAATGGAGGCGTTAGCACCCTTTGTACATGTCCCTATGATTATAGGTGGGGACCTTAACCTTGTACTGGATCCCTTAATTGATAGGTCCAAATTCTCTACCCAAGGTCTCTCACCAGCTCAAAGAGCTATGAGGGAACTGTTGGACCAATTCAGCCTATCAGATGTGTGGAGGGTTCTCCACCCAAAAACTCGAGAGTATACCTTTATCTCTCAAGTTCATGGTACAGCTTCCCGTATCAATTATATATTACTTTCTCGAACTCTCCTCCCAGGGGTTTTGGGTACTGAAATCCTGGCAGGGCCTCCCTCCGATCATGCAGCAGTATTGGCATCAGTTTCCTTTTCATCCCTACCTAAGAGTAGTAATAGATGGAAATTAAATAACCAAATTTTGAGGAACCATAATACGGTCAAATATATCTCGTCTCAAATAGAGGAGTTCGTGTCAAACAACTTGAGGGATAACACTCGACCAGACATGGTCTGGGGGGCGTTTAAAGCCTTTATGCAGGGTATTTTGATAGGTCAGGTGGTTAAAAAGAAAAGAGAAAAGGAATGATTCATGTCGGAGTTAGTGGCTCGGATAAGACTCAGGGAGGTTAATTTACCCCCTCACCCTACAGAGAAAGATAAACAGGAGCTAATCAAATTGAAAGACCTTTACCTAACTTTATTGGGGGAGCAAGCTGAATTAGCACTAATCAAAACTAAGGCCAGTTATCTGGACCAGGGGGGAAAGGCAGGCAGGCTTCTGGCGAGACGTATCAAGCAGTTAGAATCCTCTCGATTAATCCCGGTGGTCCAGTCCATGGAGGATGGTCTGAATAAGACCTCCCCTAAGGAGATAGCAGAGGAATTCAGGCAATATTTTGAATCCCTTTATAGTGCAATGGCGAACCCTCCTACGGAAAAGAAAATACTGTCCTTTCTCGAAGGCCTGAATCTCCCCTCTCTTGTAGAATCTCAGCGGGTGTATCTTACTATCGCTATTTCTCAAGAGGAAATTGAGATGGTTATTAAGAGTGTCCCTCTGGACAAAACACCGGCCCGGACGGATTCTCATCTAATTTTTATAAAGTGTTCTCCAAACAGCTTTCCCCACTCCTGGTTTCTTTATTCCAGTACATTCTCATTTGCCAGGCAACAGATCAGGCTCTATTTGAGGCACTTATTGTCTTAATCCCAAAACCAGATAAACCCCCTGAGCAACTCGCTAGCTATAGGCCCATTTCATTGCTTAATTATGATATAAAAATTCTGGCGGAGTTATTGGCAGACCGTATAAATAAGGTTTTACCTGATTTAATTGGGGTGGAACAGGTCGGCTTTTTGAAAGGCAGATCAGCCAATGACCATTTGAGGACATTGGCACATGTCTTCTCGGCTTCCAAGGAAAACAGTTCCACCATGGCCCTGGTCTCGTTGGATGCCGAGAAGGCCTTTGATAGGGTCCATTGGCAGTACTTGTTAACCACAATGAAAAATTTTGGTTTTCCCGACGTGTTTCTGAAGTGGATTGGCTCCCTTTATCTAATGCTCTCAGCCAGGATTTCATGTAACGGGGTTACATCAGACCCTTTTGAGTTGCATGTGGGCACCAGGCAAGGATGCCCATTGTCCCCTCTCCTCTTTAATTTATATTTTGAGCCTCGCATAATAAGTATACTGCACAATCAGGAGATAAACGGCATTAAAATTTAGGAGAATGTTGTTAAAGTAACTGCTTATTCCGACGATCTCTTGGTGTATATTTCGCATTCGAATTAATCCATTCCAGCCTTACTTAAAACTATATGGGAATACAGTCAGTTGGCTAACTACATATTAAACTTAGAAAAGACTGTGGTGTATCCCCTCAACAAGAAAATATTTAAACAGGAAATTACTGATTTAGGATTAGCCTGGAGGTCGGAGTCCATCAAATATTTGGGTCTCACTCTGGCTAGGAGCACGACACGAATATACCAGTTAAATTTGGATTCCTTGGTGCACACAATTGATTTAGATCTGAAAAGATGGGCACAGCTTCCAATTTCCTTATGGGGGAGGATAAATTTAGTTAAGATGAATGTGTTTCCCCGGTTGTTTTATCCCCTCAGCATGTTAAACATCTGGCTCCCACTCTCACGGTTCAAAAAAATTCATGGGCTTATTGCCAGTTTTGTGTGGGGTTACAAAAAAGTGAGGATGGCCTACCACAAATTAGCTGCTCCTAAACCATTGGGTGGGCTAAGACTACCGCATTTTGGTCTCTATTTTTGGGTGGATCATAACAAATATCTTAGATGGGTGCAGGGCATGGACCTTTTAACTCAAGCTCCGTATACACCCTTATGGTTACAAATTGAGTTGTCTCTCATTAGGAAACATGGTTTTGCACCTGAGGCCTTGTTGTATCTCAGCCCTAAACTCCTACCGATTGCTGTTAGGAAATCTCCAATTGGGGTTTCGGTTAGGGCCCACTCACAGCTTTGCGGTTTTCTAAAATACAATCACTTCAGTGACCTGTCACAACCCATAAAGGGCAACCCGCGTTTCCTTATTGAAGGTAAACCCCTCAGTGTCGCTTGGCTAGCCCAGCTGGGAGATTGCCGTTTAAAAGATTTACTCTCAGTAGACGGATATGTGCTTCCCTCATCAGAGATTCTGAACAAATTTAAACTGCCAACTTCAGTGATTTTTAAGGTTTACCAGCTCTGTCATCTTTTACTCAGCAAAATGGGTAATATGCCAATTCAGACTCCGAAAGTAGAATTTTCAGGGACCTTGAGGCCTTTGGTAGGTCTACCACATGCTGTCTCTAATCTGTATAATATTCTATTTAATTGGGCCTATTCCCAGAATTTGGCCCCAAGCTCTTATTGGGCCTCTGTTTTTCCCAATGAGGAGCTCAACTGGACAGCATTGTGGCATAGCTGTCACAAATTTATCCTCCAAGACCGAATGAGACTGATGCAATTTAAAATACTTCATAACATTTCTTATTCCCCCCAGAAGCTGGTGAGTTTAAAAATGATTTCAGTCTCATCCTGTACAAGATGTCATCAAGGGGAAGGGGACCTGTTGCATATTTTCTGGAATTGTCCAAAGATAGTGCCACTCTGGACAGCTATTAAAAGTGGAGTGGACCCGTTATTAGGTTTAGGGGATCTTTTCACACCTGAAATATGTCTGTTGTGAGATGTAGCTCATATTCCAGTCAAGAACAGGAAGTTCCATATATCTCTAATCTCGGCATCTCTTAAAAAAGTTGTCCTCAGACACTGGAAGGATTCTGTCATGATCAGCTACACTGAATGGTTAGAGGAACTACTTGCCAACCTCAGAGTCAAAAGGATGATTGCTATCCTCCAGAATAAACTCCCTAGGTTTAATAAGATTTGGGGCCCCCTTTATACTATTTACTCATTATAGTCTAGGAAGTGCCCCCCCATGGATAGAGGAGTATAATCAGGTGTCTTGTGCTGGGGTGGGTGGAGGGTGGAAGGGGGAGGGAGGTGGGGGTTTGGGGTATGGCAGAGGATGGATCCAGCTGTTATCTGTGATATGTATGTATGTACATTCAAATTGGATGTATGTTTCTTTTGGATGCATTCTCTGTAATAATACTTTCAATAAAATCTTAATAAAAAAAGAAAAATGAAAGCATTTTTTTTTTATTTTTAACCTATCTGCAGTTGGGTGTCATTTTTTTTACAAGATGTACATCTACATACAATTTATGAGGTTCAACTAGCAAAAAAGGCATGGTTTCTTGGTCCATCCTTTTGGTCCATAGGACAGGAATTCTGCTCAGGTGTAGATATAGTAATTAGAATGCCTCAAGTAAAAGTTTTTAAATTATTTGACTTGGTTCCTGGAAGGGTACTTATTTTGGACGTTTGAATACAACATAGCTCATATAGCTTGATAAATTTATATGCTCTACAACTGAATTCTGCCAGAATCAAAATGTTTAAACAAATATCTAGCTATATACTTCACAATGTATCTGCTTTGAAGGGGATTTTAATTGTAGTCTATCATTACAAGATAAAAGTTCACATGCAAAAACTACCAACATCTATTGTGATACTCATACCTTGACACAAATTCTTAATAAATCAAGATTATAGGATGCATATCTGAAACATACAAACAAACATACACCAACATTTCACAAAGAGCAGATTGCTACTAGAATAGATTATATATTCACATCTTTACATCTACCCGTTAAATCCGCTACAGTTCAAGCTGCAGAATTTACAGACCATGATCTATTATCAATTACTATTGGACAGACAATATCATTTTACAAAGGATCAGGAATCTGGTGATTGAATGTTTCACTTTTTAAAAAAGAATATTTTTTTCAATGTTATTATACAATTACTGAGGGCTAGGAAAACAGTTTTTATCCTGTTTGTTGACCCTATATCCTTGTGGGAAGACACAAAATATGAATGACAACAACTGTTAAAATTCCTTAGCAAAACCAATAGTAATGAAAACTATATTTAATATCTGAGAAACAGACACATTTTTCAGCAATTACAATTTCATATGAAATGGAACAGGATTTATGAGTGCACATTGGTAAAATTAAGAAGGATTTACTGGCATTTCATATAACCAAATTGAAAACCCTATACCAGCAACAAAAATTTGGAACACGGGGGTCAGTGAATGCCATTAGCCCTTATGACAGCTGTTATAACATTTTGAAAAAAGGTATGACTGGTATTAATGATGAAAATGACCAGTTATATACTGAAAAGGAAGATATATTGAAAGTTGTAATTGAATATACTAGAAAAATGTATGCTCGATTACTTAATATATATGAAGATATGAATCATCTTATGGAACAGATCAATATACCCTAGTTCCAACAGAAGTATTAGATAAAGTCAGTGAAGACATTCAACATCTAGAAGTACAGGAAGCTATTCTCTCTCTCTCTCTCTCTCTCTCTCTCTAAACTACAGAAAAACTTCAGGACCAGATGGCCTTCCAAATGAATTATGTAAAATACTAAGTACAGAATTATTATCTGAACTAACTACAGTGTATAATTATATTTTACGTGCAAATCATATTCCCCTTGATATGAATAAAGGAATACTAACTTACTTACATAAAAAAGGAGATGACAACATTTCAAAACTGGAGACCAATAAGTTTATTAAATACAGATTTCAAAATATTAACAAAAAACAAAGCCAAGAGATTATTATTGATTGCAAACATTGTTGTATCTTCAGCCCAATCATGTTATATACCTGGTAAACAGATATCCAATCTCTTGATTTTATTATGAGAAATAATAGAGAGAGGCAAAAATTATATCTTAGATTGTTTTCTATTATCTTTAAACCAGCAAAAAAGCTTTTGATTCAGTTAGTCATGAATTTCTTTGGACATGCTTATCTCTCTATTAAGTATCTACAACAGTAGTACAGTGGATAAGAGGATTATATAATACTGCAACAATTGTAACATTAATTAATGGCTGGAAAGGGCTCATGATCAGACTACAAAGAGTTGTGAGGCAGGTATGCCCTCTAAGTCCTATTGTGTATATTTTTTTATAGATCCGTTGCTTCGCCTAACTAACTCATCACATGTTTTTTTCACTACAGAATACCATCCAAAGCCTTCCCTATAAGACAATAGTATATGTGGAAGACATGAACTTATTAGTACAAGATGAGCAATCAATCAGAGAATCCATAAAGATTTGTACATCCTTTAGAAAAAATTTCAGGGGCTGCTCTTAATCTTGATAAATGCATAGGACAGAGGTTAAATTATACTTTGCAATATACAATGGAAATAGAAAGAATAAAGATACAGACTGACCCCATGAATATCTTAGTTATACAATTTGGTCTAGGTGAATTAGCTGAAATGAATTGGGAATCAAAACTTAACATAGGAAAACAAAAAGTATCACATTGGAATGGATGGAAACTGGGAAAAAAGAAGAGGGTATATTTGATAAAAATGTATTTAATACCCATTTGTTTTATACATTAGTTATATCTTCCCATCTCCCAAAAAAATATGAGATAACACAGTTAAACATATTCTTCCAAGCACTATGGGGAAGTCATCTTAACACCATTAAGATAAATATTACATATTTGCCTGTTAAGCAAAGGGGATTAAATATGACAAACCCTGTGTTATTCTTTAATAGCATATTTATTATAATCAACATTAAGCCACTTTTAATAAATAGAAATATAGGTTGGGAATTTTGGTTACATGATACATGTAAATTTTGGTTTAAACAATGGGAGCTACTATAAATAGACTTAACATAATTAAGAAAACTTTGTTGATTCCAGACTATGTAAGAGAAACATTTCTCAGATTGAAACAATGGCATATAATGACCCAAATATTGATTATTAGGCAGAGAAAACAATTATACTCACATTTAATTAATACACTATGTGGAGTAGATAATGTTTTTGAGAAAAGCCTCCCCAGAGCATTTACCTTCATTGAAACAATTGTTAATAAATAATAGAATCCCAGCCCATATGTAAGACATTCACTGGCTGAGTTGCCATGAAACAATAGATGTAAAATCTAATCATTAGCACAAACAGCAACATGACAGAATGTGTAGCTGGCTACAATGTCAACAACAAGTGGAAACAATAAAATACCTCTTGTTTTAATGTTCATTTATTTCTGGATTTTTGAATTGTGTAGCTCAAATATGGGCTAATATGATATTTCAGTCAGTGTCTTATTCAAACCTCATATATAGTTCTTTCTCAAATGAATGGAAAAAATGGAACCTTAGCACTCTAAGGGTTATCTGTACAATATTCAAATGGCATAGTTTGACGATACAATGCTTTTTTATGCTACAACAAAAAGAAGGGAATTATCCAGAACTATTAGGTAGAATAAAACAAGATTTGAAAAACTTGTACCAAAAGGAGAAATATAGAATTTCTAGATAGGAATTAATGGAGCAGTGGAAATATTTACCTTCGATAATGGATAATGACATACCTACGACTTGAAGTAGGTTTCATTTTGGTTTATATGATAATTTTTTATTGACTGTATTTTCTGATGTGATTGTATACAGTTTTTATCTTCAATAAAAATGTCCCCTACTCTTATCGAGACATGCCATGGGATCTTTAAAGCCCACCTGAACAACCACCAGAACATTCAGATGGGACCTCAGTTTAACTTCTCATCTGAAATACAGAAACCTAAGGAAATCACATGCAACTTCAGGCAGATTGAGATTCTGAAGGTTAGTATGGTTAAAAGATGTAGTTATTTTACCATAAGAGCTGCAAATTATGAAACTGACTCCCTCAATACTTTGTTCAGATCACTGATTTCCAGGAATTTAAAAGGAACAAGACAAATAAATGGGATTCTGAATATCAGTTGGGAGGGTACTTGAAACAATAGAAGATAATTATGAACTGGATACAAATTCAAACGTAAATAATGGGACCCCCCCACCCAATTTTGAAAAAGAGTCTGCCCCAACACACTAAACCTATGTACTAGGTGACTCCATAATCAAACATATAGACAGGATTATATGCAACCTTGACAAGGCAAATAGAACCTGCAGCAGCTTTAGGGGTGCTAGGATATCAAATATTACATTAATGGTTAACAATAACTGGGGTAAGAAGTCTCTTGTATTGATTCATGTCGGGACAAATAACATAAATGTGTCAAGTATGGAGGGCATTAAAAAGGATTTCACTAATTTCAGTGAAATCCTGGTTGCAAAGAATTGTGAGGTCTGTTTTTCAGAAATTTTACCTGTACCAAGAGTGACTGAAGCTATGACTTCAAAATATACATCCATAAATAATTGCTTACGCATATGGTGTCTTAAAAAGGGCTTTGGATATACTTAGAATTGGGAGGAGTTTTCGGACAGACCTCCCTTATTTTCTTGGGATGGATTACATCTCAGTAAATGAGGTAGTAGTCTACTGGGAAGAAGGATGGAGCAGTATATTATGCAGCATTTAAACAAATACCTGGGGGAGGCAGGGTTGTAACTTCAAATCTCTCACAACGATACTAATTTTCTGCCCTACTATCAAACGATAAGCAAATAAGGGGATGCAATGTCTTAATAACCAATTCCAGAACCTTAACTAAATATAAAAAAATCTGAACTTGAGGGAATTCTGGTACAGAATGATATCCATATTGCTGCCATTACAGAGGCATGGTGGGGTCCCCTGTCAGACTGGATGAAGGACATTCCAGGATATAAGCTTTTCCATCAGGATAGACAATACAGATTAGGTGGGGGAATGTGCTTATATATACACAATTCCATCTCATCACATATAGTTGAGTCCACACTAGAGACAGTTACCTTACTGGAAACAATCTGGGTGAAACTCCAGTTTATTGGACAGTCTTCTATACTTATTGATAATTGTTACCGACCACCATCAGCCAATACACAATATAATGACACATTACTAGAAGAAATAACAGCAATGTGCAACCTTGGGGAGGTTATCTTATTGGGAGAGTTCAACCCCCCCGGTATTAATGGGACAACTTACTATGGTAGTAACCCATTAAAAAAACAATTTGTTGAAACTTGCATTAAAAATGGACTGGAACAACTAGTATCTGAACCAACCAGGGATAACAATATACTTGACTTGATCTTAACAAACTTAAAAAAATTAAATTTTAGATGTTAATATCCTAGGCCCATTGGGAACTAGTGACCACAATGTGGTCAAATGTCAGTTAATTACGAAGAAGCAAAAAGTGACTTGCAACACCAAGGTCAAAAACTACCACAAAGTCAATTATATTGGCATACAACATAGTCTTAAACATATTGACTGGGACAGTACACGTCTTAATAAGTCAGCTAATATTGCCTGGTTAGCATTTAAGGAACTCTCATTGGATATAAAACATATTTATGTCCCAAGTAAGGAGAAATATAATAATAAGGGTAGAACAGCTAATTGGTTAAATCCCCAAATTAAAAGACAAATAAAAGTCAAGCATAAGGCCTATGCTAGGTTAAAAGAAAAACAATGCTGATATCAATAAAGCTGCTTATTTACAAGTGCAAAAGGAATTAAATCATCTAATAAAAAAATTCAAATCAAACATAGAACTCAAGATTGCACATTCCAATGATAACAAACTTTTATATTCTTATATAAATTCCAATTGTAGGAATACCGTTAAAACAATAGACCCAATTACTGAAAAGAATAAAATAATAGATAGTGTTATATTAGTGGTTGACAAATTAAATTAATATTTTTGTTCTGTCTTTACCCCTAAAACTCAAGACCTTTCAACTTATGAAATTGATCAACTAACTGAGGCACTTTTCACTCCACATGAGGTCTATGAGGCTCTCTCCAAAATAAACAGTTCATCTAGTCCGGGACTAGATAACATTGTCCTTCTAGTGCTAAAAAATAGCATCAGTGCTGGCACACCCTCTTTCAGTAATATTTAATCTATCCCTAAAGGAAGGTACTGTACCCAAGGACTGGAAGCATGCTATAGTTGTCCCAATTTACAAAAAAGGTAAATGTGGGAACATAGATAACTACAGGCCAATAAGCCTTACTTCTCACTGCTGCAAAACCATGTAACGTTTGATTAATACTAGGATTGAGCTTTATATAGATTCTACCTGACAGAGGGACAAACGTCTACATGTTTTTAAGAAGGGAAGATCATGCACTATGAATTTAATACAGTTTTACAATCACATCAGTAAAACTCTAGATAATGGTACCCCCACTGATGTCATCCTACTCGATTTCTCTATATCCTTTGATCAGGTACTACATCATAAACTAATTAAAAAAAATACTGCATCTTGGCATCAGCAAAGTACTAGTCCAATGGATTAATAACTGGCTTGATAACAGAAAACACTGTGTACATATAAACAATGTTACATCTAGTGATGGTCTTTGAGTAGTGGTGCACCAGAGGACTCTGTACTGAGACCCATATTATTTAATATATATGTGAGTGACCTGGGAACAATGTAACTAATAAGATAATTAAACTTGAGGATGACACTAAATTAGGAGGTGCAGTGGATACATTTAGCAAACACCTCTCTACAGTTAGCAACCTAGGTAAAATAGAAAACTGGGCAACACAAATGGTATGAACTTGAATGATAGCAAATGTGTAGTGTTACATTTTGGTAAGAAAAAAACAAATTATTCCTATATATTAAATCAAACACTCATTAGAAGTTCTTACCAATAAAGGGACTTGGGCATTGTAATAAATAATAAGCAAACATTTTCTGACCACTGTACAATGGTTTCTACGACAGCCAGAAACCTCATCTCCAAAATCAGATGTACTTGTATGGGCAAGTCAGAACAATTTCTCACACTTATCTATAAAAGTTATGTATGACCGATATTGGATTATGGGTCCCAGCTGTGGTCCCCCCATCTTACAGTAAAGACATTAAATTAGTAGAAAGAGTCCAAAGAATATTTACAAAAACAATACCAAGTCTTAAAAATAGACTGTATCAGGAAAGACTGTCAGAAATGGGATTACACTCAGTAGAGGCTAGAAGACAATGGGGTGATTTATTGTTTCTTTTTCAAACTATTGCAGTCTCAAGAACTTATAGATAGCTGTGAGTTAAAATATAGCACTGCCAAAAGTAACCTTAGCTCTCTTAATAAGAAATTGGAAATTTCAAAGGCCAATACCACCAAGAGCGTTAACTTCTACGTTGTCAGATCAATAAAGGCATGGAATAAACTACCACAACATGTGGTTGACATTACAAATTTTGACAATTTAAAAAAAAAAATTTGGACAATCTATGCTACACTAAACAAATATTGGTTTAATGGCCCACTTACATGGGGGACATTCTAAATGAGCTTTTGCCCCGTTATGCCCTATATTTTATAGTAATTATAGGTATCCACATGGAGTGGCAGACAGACTAGATGGGCTATGCCTCCTTCTGTCTACAAGTACCAAGATACCAATATATTGCTCATTGATGGGGCTGTATTTGTAGATTGGCCAGATGAAGTTGAAGGTTTTGGTTTTGCTGCTTTGTGTATATGGAAATCTTGTTCCATGAAGTCTGATTTATTATGGACTGCCCATGGGCAGGAGCAAACGTTGTGACCTTCCTCTTCACTTAAATTACATCTGGGAGTGAAGGTACAGAGCAGTCCAGAATGGCAGAGAGCTCCACAAAGAATGCATTTGACTTGATGACAGGCACTGCTAAGGTGTTGAAGAAAGCCACACTTATAATATGATTTAGGCTGTCCAGGTAAGAAATTATTCTCCTGTCTTTTCCCAGAAAGAAACAGCTTGGTAGATGTTGCATGCCGGAATCCGTGTAACAAAATTTGACACTGAATTTCCAACCTGCTGTCCAGAAATTTTCACTATCCATAATAGGTTCTGGTGTATTTTGAATTTCATGTTTTTCCAACCAATATGTAATGTCTGCCACATTTACCCCCTCATTCTGGAAAATAATCTTCACATACACACATATGAAATTGCCAGCAGATTTAAGCCACATGGTCTATCAAGTCTGCTCTAGTGTGCAGCTAGCCATCCACTTACACTACTGCTGCCCCTCCTTCCCCTCCCTGCATAACAGTGACCCTCCCCCTCACTTTGTCCCATCCCCTCTTAAAACTGCCCACTGACTTACAGGAAACCACCTTTGCAGGCAGTGTGTTCCACATGGACAGTTCCCTTTCTGTGAAAAAGTGCCTCCTCAATTCTCTCCTGAATCTTTCATCCTCCAACCTTAGCCCATGCCCCCTCATGTATCTTTCTCCCTTTAACTTAAAAATCCCCTGTGTGCCAGTCTTGTTTTTACCCTTCATATATTTAAAGGTCTCTAATCATATCCACCCATCCCTCCTCTTTTCCAAGGAATACATGTTCAGTTTGTTCAGCCTCTCCTCATAATGTTTGTCTTCCCTTCCCTGGACAATCCTTGTTGCTCTGCACTGTACCCCCTCCAGTAACTTAGCATTCTTAAAGTATGGGCACCAGAACTGCATGCAGTACTCCAGGTGCAGCCTCACCAATGACCCGTACAGTGGCAGGATCACCTCCTCTCTCCTGGAGGTGGTATCTCTAGCAGTACACCCCAGCATCTTATTTGCTTTAGCTGCTGCTTTCCTGCAATTTGCTGAGTGGTTCATTTGCCATGTTATTATCATCCTGAGATCTGTCTCCTCCTCTGTAGTGGTTATCTGTACCACTCCCAACTGATAACACCTCCTTGGGTTCCTTTGTTCCCAAGTGCATGACTTTGCACTTCTTTGCATTGAACCCCAGCTGCCATGTGTCTGACCAGTCCTCAAGTTTAGCCAGATCATCCTGCAGCCCTTGCAACCCTACTGTGTTATCCACCACCATCCCGATCTTTGTGTCATCCACAAAAAGGATAATCTTGTTCTTAATGCCATGTGAGATGTCAGCTATGAAAATGCCACACAAAACCAGTCTAGTATCAAGCCCTGTGGCACTTCACTTGTCACATCCCTCAGAGATGAGGTCCCCCTCCCACCACTACCCTCTTCTGTCTCCCCTGCAGCCAGTTCTTGATCCAATTCACCATCTTTGTCCCTGCTCCCTGGTATTCCACCTTGTTAATCAGCCTTCCGTGTGGCACCAAATCAAAGGCTATGCTGAAATCCAGATACAGGACAGCCATAGCATGGTTCTTGTCAGGTGCCCTAGTCACCCAGTCATAATAGTCAGCCAGGCTGGTATGGCAGGATCTTCAAGAGACAAACCCATGTTGCATATTTAAATGTGGGTTTAAAAAAGTGGATATCAGTGAAAGGTATCCAATGTGGAGTGTTTTTAAGAGAGTGGTATAAAATCCAAAAGCATTCTAAGGTGGTTGTGGTCTTAAACTGATGTCAAATCTTCTGTCCTCTAGGGCATGAATCAGTGAATATACTTCCGAGGTTGAAAATTGTAAAGATTGTTTCATAAGGATGTTCAAGATATATGTTCTGCCAGGGGGAGTCTCCATATGTCAGAGGCAGACAGCATATCTTCGTTTTGCTGATTCAACTGGATGATAGAAGAGACTGTCATAACTAGAGGGTTTATGTCTGGCAGTAAGTGAAGAGTATTCTGTACTGGGGCAGGGGTTATCAGCAAAACTAGATGAAGATGTGGGATCCTCTGAAGGTAGCCATTTGACCTGGTCCATATCTATAGTAACTGAATGTTCTGTTGTGGTCTGTTCAAGGGAAACAGACTCTGTAGCTTGTTTATTCTGTTTAAAATGTGATGTCTCTACAGTCACATCATTTATATTTAAATTAATAGCAAAAACAGTCATACCTGTAGAATTTGGCTCTTCATTCTCCCTCCTGGGGCTCCGCACAGCTGCAGCAGCTGGCAGCAACATTCTTTGAAGTTTTGGTAGCTCAGCTCAGCTGTCAGTGGCATCTGTGGTAGTTGGGCTGTTTGTACTGTAACCTGGGAAAGGAATCTCTGGATTTGGTATCCATTTCCCGGTTTCAGTTTTAATCCAACCTGCTTTGCTCAGAGCCACATCAGAAGACCAAGGTTCCTCTGGCATTGACTAAACGTTTGCATCTTTTTCGCTGGGAGGAAATTCTTTCTGTAGAGCCAGAGTCCATCAAATTGTTTTCCTGTTGACATTTTTTCCCAGAAACATATTGAGGGCTACATGATTGTCTTACTTTTTTTCTCTTCTTCTGACTTATTTTTTCTCTTAAGAACTATAGTTCTTCTTTTTCTTCTTCCATCATTGCAATTAGTTGTTTTCTTTTTCCTGTTTATCTTTTTGCAGCTTCTGCTCTGCATCAAGAAGCTCAGTATAAGAAATATCTTCAAATCTGGTAAGTTTAGCTTGCGATGAAACAGGGGTTGAAATTGGAGTGGATTCACCTATCTAAGGTACTCCACCATCTGAATCCTTGTCTTTCACCATGTTGGAATCCTCAATCTCTCCCACTAGAAGTGGACAGTGCCCCCTGCAGAAAAAGTAGGGGAATTTTTATTAATAACAAAGACAAACAATTCAATATACACAAATCAACATGTCAGCATCATAGAAGTCAAGTAAGTACTAGATAAACAATGATATAAAGAAAACCACAATTAAAAAGAAACAGGAGGGTAATGAGTAATAAAAAGTAAAGTTAAAGAAAAATAAACTTCCCCCTGCCCCAATCTGTCAGTCACATTCTGAAAAATTAATAACAGTGTAGAACCCCCCCCCACCCTGATCAGCCCATAAGGGTCTAAAAAATGAATAACAGTGTAGTACCTCTGGCTCCAATCTGTCCATAATGTTCTGTGGTACACATAAATGTCTAGTTATACCCCCAACTGATCTGCCTGTACTGGTCTGTGGCATTAATAAAATTCTAACCTCACTCCTGCCCTGAGCTACCCATAATGTACATTTATTAGATATTTCTAATGTCCCCCAAGCCCCTGTTTCCCATTATGTACTAAGAACATATCCCTGGTGTCTAGTGGACCCCGCCCGCCCACCACTGTGTCACACAGCCTCCCCATCCAGAAAAATGAGCCCATGACTGGCACAAACCACCTCTCACCACTATGGCCAGCCACCAACTGAGCTCTCACTAAGTGCATACTGTATAATGCACTTGCTCAGTACTAAGCACGTGCATTATATAGTGCATGCTCACTGAGTGCTCACTTGGCAGTTAACCACGGTGGTGAGAGGTGAACTGTGCCAGTCATGGGCTCATTTTTGGAATGGAGGAGTGGGGTTGTGGGGCACAGAGGTTGGGCAGGCGGGGGTCTACTAGACCACCAGGGATGTGGTCTTAGTATATAATGGGAGATGGGGACTTGGGGGGAATGCTAGAAATGTCTAACAAATATACATTATAGGCAGCTCAGGGTGGAGGTGGGGATAGCCTTTTATTAATACCATAGACTGGTACAGGCAGATCAGGCTGGGGGTGTAACTAGACATTTATGTATACCACAGAATGTTATGGGCAGATCAGGATGGGGGGTACTGCACTGTTATTCATTTTTCAGACCCTGATGAGCAGATTGGGGTGGGGGTACTACATTTTCACTCCTTTGTCAGACTCTGATGAGCAGATTAGGGTGGGGGAAACTGCACTTGTAGCATTACTATGGAACATGATGGACAGATCTGGGCGGGGAGGGCACATTGCCTCAAAGGAGTCAAATCTCCAAGATGGAGATTTTTCTAAATACCCTTAGACCAGCCCTGGATGGTCTAAGGTTACTCAAAATTTCTCCTTCTGGGAGAGTTCTGAGAATCCCATTTTCAAGGATGTGACAGCTTGCATATGCCTCATGCCCCCTTGCACCCTTTTGTAGTCCATTTGTGGGTGCATGGTAAGCACAAGCCTTGTTTGTTTGGGGCAGACAGCCTGCAGATGAAGCAGGCTGCATTTGAAAATTGCTCCAGGGGCAGTGTTTGATGGAAGGTGCCACTTGCAACATTTATGTTTGGTGCAGGCACTTGCAATGCTCTGGAGGCTTTTGGAATCAGGACCAGTAAGCCTCTTGCTTTCTGTCAAATATATGGAGGCCAATTCCTTCTGTAGCGATTGTATTAAAGATAGAGCAAATGTATCCAAAATCTACGAGAGTAAGGGCAGTCTATCAAAAAGTGTTCCATGATCTCTAGTAATGTTTCACATCCCAGCTGGGGGCAATTGTGTACTGCTATACTCTTGTGTTTGGCATTAGCCTTTACACTAAGTAGTCCATGGCAACTAAGCCACAATATGTCCCACATCTTTCAAGGTGTCCTGCCATCCTCTAAGTATGTGTGTTCTGAAGGATAATCCACAAGAGTGACTCCTGGATAGATTACTTTATCTCTAAAATTATTGACCATAATGTAAAACATAAATGCCCTTCTGAGAGGAGTGAGATATTAATGGTAAAACAATACCCCACCTTCTAAGCTTCTTCATTACAATGGAAACAAAGGATGAGGAAGCATGTGATTTTCAAAGGGTGGAAACATCAGTTGACTAAACTGTGAACAATGGATGCATCCATCTTGCTATCGAGGGATGCCAGAACTTGGGAATGTGATTGAGGAAACTAATAAAATTCTCCAACAACAAACTGAAATATAAAACTAGTGTGTTCAACAGATTGATACCACCCTGCTTTATGGGAAGATGCAGAATGTGTCTTTTAATAGGGTTCAACCTGCTACCCCAAATTAATTGAAAGGAGGCTGAAAAATCATACTTCCAAACTCTTGGGGATAAGGTAAATAATGTTGAGATAGGTAAAAAGAGGCAGGACAAAAGCTTTGTATATTTTCATTTTTTTCTTTTTAATTTGCTGCCAGTGTTTCCAAATCTGAATTTTTGAGTCACAAAGTGTAAGTTTTTCTTCACAGTTTAACACAGCCATATCTCATCTGCTAAAATCAATTCCTAGAATTTTAACCATTGAGTTTTTGACAGTAACCCCTCCAATGTCCAAAACTGGGACAGTTTCTTTGCCAATAGCTATTCTTACACATTTGTGAAAGTTTAAAGTGACTCCAGAAATGGGTGTAAAAGAATGAAAAAATCTCTAGTGTCTGAAGGCCCGACTGAGGATCCTTAAGAAAGAGTGTAACATCATAAGTATAGGCCGCAATCCTGACACTGATCTTGCCATCAGGCAAGCCAATACCCTATATCTCAGGGTGCAAAACAATTTTGTGAATAATGCGGTCTATGCAAAATGTATATAACAACAGGCTGAGGGGCAGCTTTGTCTCATTCCCATCAGGAGGTGGATTCTGTAGCCAATATGCCCACTATTGTTTGGAATAAGGCTGTCTGATGCATACAATTTCTGTATCCATTAACAGAAAACCTTTGGGAGGCGATAATGATCTAAAACTTCAAAAAGGTTTTGATGCGTGACTTTATCAAATGCCTTTTCTTGGTCCAGTGTTAGTGGGTAACCTGTATCTCCACCCTGTTCACCCATGTCCACAATTTCCTAAATAAGTTTCAGGTTATCAGACATGCTCCTCCCATGGACTGAGTAGGTCTGATATTCTGATATCATGTGTCATGCCACTAGTGTCAATCTTGTATTTAAAATGCTCAGCAAAATCTTCAAATCTGTATTTAGGAGACACAGTGGTCTCCAGTTATTCAAATCAGACTCATTCCCTTTTTAAATAGGAGGACCTGAATGGCTTGGCCAAAGGAGTATGTAGGGTTTCCTTCAGTTAAAATTCAGTTATATATTACTGGTAATATTTTACCCAAGGGAGTTATGAACTTTTATAAAGTTCTGTTGTAAGGCAGTCAAGTTCTGGGGCAGTGCAATTTTTTAATTGCCAAATAGCAAAGCCTATGTCTTGCAGTGTAATGGAGTTTGTCAGGGAGAGCATGACTACTGAAGGTATTTGTGGTACATTTACCGGGTTTATGTGATAATGGCGAAAGCCTAAAGGCGATCACCATTATCGCGAAGACAGCATGCCAAAAATTTATTTCGGCACTCTGACACCTTGGCGCACAGCAAAACAGTAACGGGAACTTACTTTTTTAATGTTTTATGCAGGGGGCTGCATCCCCCGCAACCCCCTACTTAAGGAATCCCAACTTCGGGGGGGTTCTATGTCGGGGGGTGAAAATATTAAAGAAAAAGGTTTGGGCTGGGTGCAAAAAAACACACCTGTACCCAGAACTGAACCAAGTACCGTGCCTACCAACGCTGCTAACTCACCCACCACGCCATGGGGATGGCTTGGCAACCCACTGCAGCACCACCCCTCACATTCCCTCCCACCCCTCACTGTGCGTGCTCGCTCCCCCCATGCATGTACATATAGTGACATCCCATCGCTATATTTGCTGAGCCCCTCCATCCAGCCACCCTACCCTATAGTAGCCCTACAGACATGTGCTGGGGAATGGGTCACCATTATTGTAGGTGCCCAATCGCCAGCGCTGATATCTCATACTGCCCATTTTCCAAAGCAAGGAATATACATGCAGAAGGGCATGTGTTGTGAGTATCAAACTTTGTAAATATTGCTGCACTTCCAACAATATCTTGTCTTTACTGGTAAATATGTTCCCTGTGATATGTTTAATGTTGGTTACATTTCTACACAGTACTCTGTCTTTGGGGCTCTCATATATATTACCTTTTCATTTGTCCCTTGGGTACCACTCCTGTGTTCCACAAGGAGGGAACAACTCCTATCATACTGCACAGTCTGCATCATGTCTTTTATCTAAGAGACCTGGATACTGTAGTCACCTTTACCTAAATGCATCAATGTTAAAACTTTAGCTAGTTGCATTCACATCTGTAGATACTCTATGCATGCTGTCTATTGAGTTGTGAAAGATGTGGATTGAAATAATTTAGCTAAATCAGATTTCATCCCTTCTCACCATCCTCCCAGATCATCCTCCATACAGGCCACAGACTGTCAAGCCAATAATAAAAACATGTATTTTAGGCTGTGTCTCAGGATTATCTAGGAGGGAGATGTTCAATTTCCAACACCCTTTCCCTGTTTTAAGGAATTTTTTCACCAAATGTGCCCCCTAGAGATGGTCAGAGGTTTCCATAAGTTTAACCTTATATGCTGAGTTTCTAATAGTTCTAAGGCAAATACAAAATGAATCCTTGTGGCAATGGTATTCCTATAATAAATGCCTCCCCCCCCAAAAAAAAAAAATCTGGTATTTTGATCAGTATGCATTGCTAAGGAATGCCTTTTAAAATAACTTATTCAGGAAGCTGGAGTCACAAAATAATTTTTGTGTTTGGGCTCCTCTGTCAGTAAGTGATGGACTGCAGTTAAAATCACCACCAAAAAGTAAAGGCTTTGACATATAGAGATACAGCTGAACCTGGTTCAGCAGACTACTCTCTCTTTTCTTTTGTTTGAGGTGCATAGATATTAATAGGTCTAAATTGCGTTCCCTGAAACTGGACATCAATCATCATAGATCTACCTGGATTGATGTTCACCAGCTTCAGTAAAGTAAATGATTAGCCCCTTAGAAAAATTCGCACACCATCACTGTTGTCCACCCAAAGGACCAGAAGGAAGGACCTAACACCAGTGTCCCTGCAAATATATCATATCCATAGTGCTTGTCATCCTAATCTCCTGAACAAATTAAACATCGTAAGGCAAATCATTCAGTACTGAGAAAAGGAGAACATGTCTAACAACATTTTTAACATCATTGACATTGATAGTAGCAAGGTACATGGAGGGAGCCATGGATAGTGATGGAAGAGTGAGTCAAAACATTTAGATTGCACAGTCCTGGCCACTGCTTCTACTGGTGACCATCTTCAACTTCTTTTATTGTTTCTTCATGGTTTTGGTGTTAGTGGAATCATCCTCAGTGTCCATTGATGCTGGGTGCAAAGGGGACCTAAGTGGTGATGTTTCTGATTCCTGAATTCTTTTGAGTCAAGACATTCATTGTCCAAAATATAAAATATGTTCCCCTGTGGTATTGGAGTGACCATGAAGCCAGACCTTAAAGAGCTCATTTTAGCTTTGAATGATCTCAAAGATCTTGTCCTGTTCACCAAAAACATATCTGGTGGAGGCATAGGCTCATTTGTATTAGGAGGTATGACAGTGGTGTCCATCACTAGAGCATGCAAAGTCTCATGGAGTGGAAGTGGCATTATTGGTTGTGAGCTGTCTGGATCTGGTGAAGTATCAAGCTCTGCAGTCAAAGTAAGGGGTTCTGGGGCATGTGCCAATGATGTAAGTATAGCATCAGGTGTTATGATTGTCTCCACCTGGTACACAACCCATGAAGCAGCCTCCTTATGAAGTTTTTATTGAATGGTTTTCTGCATCTTCTTAAAAAGCACCTAGCCCAACAACTAATACACCAAAATCTGGCCAATGGAAAATCATGTACACAAATGCTCGCAGTCTGGGAAACAAGATCCCAGACCTGCAGGCAATAATGACAGAGGTTAAACTGGACATAGTAGCCATTAGCGAGACATGGTTTACCAGTAATCACACTTGGGAGACTTCAGTACCTGGCTATGTACTGTTTAGAAGAGACTGAGGTGCAAAAGGGGGGAGTGGCCCTTTATGTCAATGAAAATATCAAAGCTACAGAAATTTAGAATACACGTAAGGAGCCAGAAGAACTGTGGGTCACCCTGGAAACAGGAAATGGGACGGCCATATGAACTGGGGTTGTATACAGGCCTCCAGGCCAGGGGGAGGACATAAACATGTTACTGTTAGAAGACATACAAAACATGACAGCTAAAGGGGAGGTTCTGATAATGGAAGACTTCAACATGCCAGATACAGATTGGTCAATACCAGCAGGGACATCTGCCAGAACTAGACACATGGTAGATTCCTTGCAAGGGGAGGGCCTCAAACAACTGGTACAGCAACCCACAAGAGACAGGGCTATTCTAGATCTAGTACTGACTAACAGGGAAATGATCACAGATCTCCAGGTAGAAGGTCACCTGGGTGCCAGTGACCATCACATGGTATGGTTCAATTTGGCCACTAGAACAAAATCATCCCATTCCAAGGCAAAAATATGGGACTTCAGAGGAGCTGACTTTGATAAGATTATCAACAGAGTTAAGCTAGCCCTGGCAAAAAGAAATACAGGCGAGGGGGTACAGGCAAAGTGGGCAAGCATTAAAGATGCAATACTTGAAGCAACATCCCATTGTGTTAGTGCAAAAAGGAAATGCAAAAGAAGGAAATCACTTTGGTTCTCAAACACAGTAGCAGAATAGGTCAGAGCCAAAAGACTGGCCTTCAGGAAATATAAGGGAATGCAGCAGGATGAAGATAGGGCGGCACACCAAACTTCCTAAGGGAAGCAGGGAAGGCAGTAAGACAGGCAAAGGCCCAAACTGAGGAAACACTAGCACAAACAGTAAAAGAAGATGACAAGACTTTCTATAGATACATTAATGAAAGGAGAAAGTCCAGAGGGGGCATTGCTAAGATCAAAGAGGATAAGGGGGCATGTGAGGAGGAGGACCATGTAAAAACATCTATCCTAAATAGATACTTTTGCTCAGTATTTACTGAAGAGAAGGAGAGAAGGAAGGACAGGGCCCACAGCTCAGCACCATGGACACAGGGGGGAGGGAGGTGTGCACTTGTACCTTCACAAAATAAAGGGTCCTACAAGGGTGGACAAGACAATGGGACCTGATGGCATACAGTACATTCCAGGGTACTAAAGAAGCTAAGGGTGGTGCTAGCAGAGTCATTATCAGAACTGTTTAGTGAGTCTCTGAGCAGAGAGTTCCCAGAAGACTGGAGAAGGGCTTATGTGATCCCGCTCCACAAGAGTGGTAGCAGGGAGGAGGCAGGGACCTACAGACCAATCAGTCTTACCTCAGTAGTGGGCAAGATTATGGAGATACTCCTTAAGGAAAGGATAGTGCAACACCTGGAATCCATAGGAGCTCCAGATCCAAGACAGCATGAATTTACAACAGGAAGGTCCTGTCAAACTAATCTCATAAATTTCTTTGACTGGGTAACCAGAGTGGTGGACCAAAGGGGAGCAGCTGATGTTGCCTACCTTGACTTCAGCAAAGCTTTTGATACTGTTCCACATAGAAGACTGATTAATAAGCTGGGTAGGCTCAGGTGGGGGTCAGACATTGGTCAACTGGGTGAGAAATTGGTTGTTGGGCAGAAAACAGAGAGTTGTGGTAAATGGTATACCATCAGAAGAGATGCAAGTCACAAGTGGGGTACCTCAGGGATCAGTCTTGGGAACAGTCCTCTTCAATATCTTCATCAGTGACATTGCAGATGGACTGGAGGGTAAGGTTTGTCTGCAAAAGGGTAGATGATCCAGATGGGGTGGGCAGAATGAGAAGAGATCTGGATAAACTCCCAAAATGGTCAGAAGAGTGGCAACTGGGGTTTAACGCAAAGAAGTGCAAGATCATGCACATAGGGAAGTGAAACCTTGAAGCTAACTATAATCTGGGAGGGAAGTTGCTGGCAGTCACAAGGGAAGAAAGAGACTTGGGCGTCATCATCACCGATGACCTGAATACATCCAAGCAGACCAGTAATGCACTAGGTAAGGCTAGAGGGATGTTGGGATGTATTAGTAGGGGTATCACAAGTCAGAAGAGGAAGATAATAATCCTTCTTTACAAGACACTGGTTAGGCCCCATCTGGAGTACTGCATGCAGTACTGGAGGCCACACCTTCACAAGGACATTAAACAAATTGAGGCAGTCCAGAGAAGGGCAACCAGAATGGTGCAGGGACTGAATCAGAAAACATATGAGGACAGTTTAACTGAGCTCAATATATATATATATATATATATATATATATGCCCTAGAGCAAAGGAGGAGAGAGGTGATATGATTGAAACATTCAAACACCTTAAGGGCATTAACAAGGTGAAAGAGTCTAACATATTTTAATATAAGAAAAATAGCAGGACAAGAAGACACAGCATGCGATTAGAGGGAGGCTAATTAAGGGGTAATGTGAGGAAGTTCTTTTTCACAGAAAGGGTGGTAGATGCATGGAATGGCCTACCTCAGGAAGTGGTGAACATGAATACAGTGCAGGGCTTCAAACAGGCATGGGATAGGCATAAGGGAGCAATACAGATGACTATGAATAGACAGGCCATTGACAGAGCAAAGGCCAATGGCACATTTGTAAGGTAGAAAAAGAAATGGGCAGACTGGATGGGCCTTGCGGTCCTTATCTGCTGTCAACTTCTATGTTTCTATGTTTCCAAAAATGGCATCCTAAGGCAGTCTGTCATCTCTGTTGTGTGTAGTCCACTGACAATTTCTGTATGTGTCCGATTTCCTCACAGAGATTGCAACAAAATTCATTGATGCACTGAGCACTGTTGTGTTCAAAGGTGAGGCAAAGATTGCAATGTATATTATCACTAACATTGTTCAGATGATTCTCTGAGCCACATTTGAAGCATGTCTAAGGTTGGTCTGGGCAGGAACATTGGCTTATAGCCCTGCTGAGAAAGAAAATCCTGGGAAGATGCAGAAGGCCAGGTAAGTCATAACGTAGCAGTACTCTGACTCTCCAATTTCCTTCTCAGAGCTACTCTGAATCCATTATCGGTTCAGGATCCTCCAAAATGTTACAGTGTTGTGCAAGCCAGCACTGAATGTCATGCACACCCACACCTTCATTTTTCAGGAGAATGGTAACAGTTATCATCACTGGTTTTGTCAGAGGGATCACCTGAAATGGTAACCATAAAGGAGTGTGTTTAAAGGAATTATAGTGAGACCAGAACTGGCCCAGATTTGCTGTTGTTGTGAAGCTTTAGTCAGAGAAGCCATAACTAAGGCTCTGAATTAGTGCATAGATTTCAGCCAGAAGGTAATGGAGGGATTCCTTAAGTAGTGTTCTACATACATATGCCCCATCTATTGGGAGATCAGGGCATCCTTTGTATACAGCAGTCTGACAGCACATCTCTTTTGAGCATGTGCATAAAAACAAGAAAAGGCATTTGTCTTCCTGGAGTGAGACCATTTCTGAGCCTAGTCTTGTTGAGCAGATCTCTGGGATGTAAACGGATGCGTAGAGGTAGTAGCCTCCTCTGCACATTCAACCAGATCTGCCCAAGAGAGAAAAGGCAGGTCAATTCTACTTCTCAGTCACCACTTGGACAAAGATACAACAGCTTTGTAGTTCAGGATAAAACACGTTAATGAATAAAAGCTAGCAGTAGAGATACATGACACCCCTCCCACTAGAACAGCCAAATGTTTTTGCACATGACTAGCCCTTTCCAAAGGCTGATAAGGTGGTGATAATCAGTGCCTTTTAAGACGCGTAATTAAAGTGACCATGCACAAACTGATAAATATTAGTGAATAAAGATATAAATACATGGGTCGACCCAGTGACACTGAGAGTTGAGGCGCTGGATGCCACTTCTTATGCCACACCAGTGACCTGGGTTCAGTAGTGGACTTGGATCATCAGGGGTTGGCAGAGGAGGGGAGAACTGAGTTTCCAGAAGGACTAATCTCCTCTCCTGGGGTGGGTATCTGTGGATGCATTGCTCTGTAGTGGCCTCCGGTGGAGACAAGAGGTACCACAGTAGCGTGCCACTTACAATGGTGAGGTGGTAGCAGACATCAACTTGAGGGTCCACCCTAAGTGCAGATGACATTGCATGTCCACACCACACTGGGGACATAACCAAGGTGGAAAACCAAATTTCCTTGGAGGTGACGGCGGGGCTCAAGTGGCTGAGCCCACGTGCCCAGTGTTAGCCCCGATCCTGACTTGAGTCTCTGTGATCACACCTTTCCCATTCAGGGTAATGGGAGGGGGGAACCAGCATCCGATTCCTTGGTCAGGGAAAGGGCATGATGGGCGGTAGAGGCACTATTGAGTGGGTTCTCAACTGAGAGATGCCCAGGATGCCAGTGACCAGAGCAAACTAGAGTTAAAAAAAAAGATATAAATACACTACATCACCAAAAAAGGCCAAATACATATAAATACAAATACAAGCTCAAAAAGTGCTAAAAACAACAACCAAATGAAAGGGGAGAAGGGGGGAGGAGGCAGGGGGGATAAGGGGAAGAGGGTGTAGGAGAGAAGAAATGGAAGGTGAAGGAAAAAAAACTATAAACAAATTATTTACCTAGTTAAAATAGTTACCTAGGATAAATCATTATGTTAGGATTCCTAATGACACCAATAAATCTGAAAATACATACAGTATGTATAAGGTGTGGAATATAGACTCTATTGTAAATACGGAGAGAGTTGAAAAGATTCATTAAGCCCAGGAGGAATATACAATTTCAGCATGTATTGCCAGAAAGTCTCTCTCTGTAACAGTCTGTTGTCTAAGTTCCCACCCCTCACAAAGTCAAAGTGTTTCCACCATCTGAAAGTAAAAACCATAATCACTGCTCTTTTAACATGTTGTACCAGGGCGCTAATAACATAATTTCTTTTTTTAAATACTCCTGTTGTGCTGGCTAATATGTTCTTTGAGTTGTTGCCTGGTTTCGCTAATGTTAAAAGATGGACATTTTTACAGATGGCAAGATATACAACATTACTAGTATTACATGTGCAAAAGTTCTGAATTTCACACTCAGTATTGGTTATTGGATTTTTGAAATATTTGTCAACCAAAATGAATTTACAAAAAGTGCAGTTTCTGTAGTTAAAAGTTCCTGGAGGGAGGGTGGCACAAGGATGTTTGATTATAGGGGTATCTCAATATGTACTGTGTACTAAAATATCTCTTAAGTTAGTGCCCCTATTGTATACCATGTGGGAAGTATTGTTAACAACATGCTTTAACTTCTTTTCCATACCAAGGATGTGCCAATTATGTGAGATAATCTCCCTCACCAGATAAGACTGTGGATAAAAAGTAATGATAAAGTCAGATGTATGGTTCCCATTATGATTTAAGGTGTTTTTTTTCTAGTGCTATGAACAAGAAGGTTGCCTCTGTTTATAGAATCAACTCTACATTTTGCTTTTTCAGTAACATTTTCATTGTACCCTCTCCCAAAAAATCTGTTAGTAAGATTAGTGGCATATTGCTGGTAATCAGTCTCATTTAAACAGTTGCGCTTTGTTCTTATGAATTGTCCAATAGGAATATCTGTGGTAATGTGTAGGATGGCAACTTTGAAAATGAGCAAAGAATGTCTGTCATTGTTTTTTTCTTCAGAGTTGTGTTATTATATCATTATGAATTCCCTTTTTAATGGTTAGGTCTAAAAAATTAACATGCTGTAAATCAGTATTGACTTCAAATTTCAGGTTGCTGTTGGTAGATTCCAAATAGTTGATGAAATTCTGTAACTCCAAAACAAAGCCTTTCCATATGAAGAATAGGTCAGTGATGTATTGTTTATAGAGATCAATCTTGTCCAGAAAGAGATTGTTTGTACCATAGATATATTCCTTCTCCCATTTTGCCATATATTTGATAGCATAACTAGGGGCCATGGCTGTCCCTTTCTTTTGTAGATACATATGATCTTTGAACAAAAATGTACTGCACCTCAAAACGTTCTCAGTTTAAAAAAATGAATATAGTCCATTTTTTTCCACTAAGGTTTATCTCATGACTTCCAAACCATCAAAATTAGGAATACTGGTGTAAAGTGCCCTTACATCAATAGTGACCAAATACCAGTTTGATTGAATTTTTACATCTTTGAGAATCTTCAACAGATCAGTAGTGTCCCTCAGATAGGAACGAGTGTTTAGTGACAATGGTTTAATATAATAATCAACAAAATGGGCTAAAGGGTCAGTGATCGATCCAACATTGACTATAATAAGTCTCACTGGTGGATTGCTGAGAGATTTGTGAAATGCTGGGAGTCCATATAGGACTGTGCAAACCAGATGTGCCACCTCCAGAAATTTCAAAGTGTCTTGATTGATAATACCATTGTAAAAAGCCTCATGTGATAAAATGTCATTTTTTGTGTGTGTTTATTGTTTAGGTCTTCATTTCAAGGAACATAGAAATCCTGATTCGATAATTTATGTAACATTTCTTTCTCATTATCTGCTTATTCAAGATGACAATTGATCCACCTTTATCCGCTGGTTTCAAAACTATATCAGCATTCCTTTACATGTTTTCAATAGCTTGTCTTTCCTTGATAGAACAGTTATAAAAATATGCTGCTGGTACCCTTAAGTTCTCATGTTCCTGAAGACAAGCCTTTTCAAACACTGATACAGTCATGTTAGATGGAGGAATGAAAGTAGATTTGGGTTTGAAACCATACATGTATTCATTCTTTGCATCTATATCCAGAGATATATCCTGAGTATCAGATGAAGTAGTAAAGGACTGTTCATTATCATGATCATCCTTGAAGAAGAAGGCTTTAAGGTGAAGCTTTCTTGTAAATTTATAGAAATCAGCCACAGTGTCAAATGTATTCAGATCCTGCATAGGGACAAAAGAAAGCCCCTTTTGTTAAATCTTATGCTCTGAATCCATGAGTCAGTAGTCAGAAATGTTAACATCATTCTCTAGTATCGGTATCCCCGTTTGTTGAAGTTGTTCTCCTGGCCCATCTGTACTATGCTTCCCTCTTCTGTATCCCCTTCCTTCACCTCCACTTCTCCCTTGTGCCTCTTCTGGTATGTCTGCCTGAAATGGGCAATTCTCATGCTGCGTCTCAAGGATTGCTCAGTTAGTGGCACCACTGGGTATTGTGAGGTTGTAACTGCTGTCATTGGGGTGCATAAAGTGATATTGTGTGGAGCATGGGTTCCATGGTGTGTCTGTTGGGCTGCAAATGCTTCTTGGTTTGGTGAAATGTCTTTTGACTGATGTCTAAAAAAGGATTCAAAGCATTGTCTGATTAGGAGCCACTAGTATCAACATCACAAGAGCTGGCGGGGCAAGTATGGGGATCCGACAGTCCAGGTTTTTTGAGAATGGATTTATATGGTGTCTGGGGTTTTTCTCAATTGAAAATCCCACCTTCAGCATAGTCCCTCATATACTGTTCAAACTTGTTCTATTTGATTCTTTTAATTTGTTCATCTTGTTTACGACTAGTCTTCTCCAATAATTTGCGATATGTGGCATATTCAAAATTACTAGAGAAAGACAAGACCTCTTGTTTTTTTTCCAATAGATTTGTTTTAATTTCCTTTTCCATAGATTCAGCACTCTTAAAAAATATATTGTATGAACATTAACTATGGAGAGACTTTTCTGGAATTCCAATCTCTCGTGGGGCAACCATATGCGGTTTCAGGTCTAGCGGCTGCTCTACATGGGAAATTGTATCCAAACACAGCTGACTACTCTCAATATTGGATAGACACTTTCCCCAACAGTTATATTACAGTAACTGGAAACATATATGGAAAGTAATTTATACATATAGGCCCAGATATTCAAAAGGGTTACACCATGCCAACAGGGATGCACCAGTGCAAGTCCGAAAATGCACCATTCTGCAATATTCAGCGGGAGGCAGATGCGCCCCCCAAATCACAATGGCAAGAGCACAATGATAATGAATGCATGCGCAACTGAAGGGGGAGGAACCATGAATAAATGGCATAGTGCGATATTCATCAACATGCGCCTTGGGCAATAGGGGAGCAAGTGGAAGTTGTGTAATAGCAGAAATGAGCCAAAATAAAAAGGAACAAGAGAGAGGCACAAGAACGCTACAGGGATGGCACATGTTGCTGAACTGTAGGTAGCCACACAGGCACCAAACACTGGGAGCAGGACAGGGCAGGACAGAGACAGAGCACCTGGAACCCCCAGGAACAGGGAAGGTGTGGGAAGCCTCTGCCACAGTGCAGTCCAAAAGGGGGAAGTGCCACACACCACTGAGGCCACTACAGGGAGGTGTTCCTGGTGCAGGGGAAGTAGCATCAAGGACAGTGGGGGGAACACAGAAACAGCTGCCGTGGGGGGGTAACGCAAGCCAGGGATATGGCCAGTGCCACCATCCAGATGGAGGCAGTTATGAGCGAGGTGAGAAGGCAGGCAGCAAGGGGGCGTGACCGTGGAAGGGCCGTCAGCGTATGCCCCAACAGACAGTACCGAGCCTGCCAGCTTTAGGTTGTACACTGATACTGAGATGTTAGTAGGCGGTACCGCCTGAACGAACAATTCTGAAGAGTAGCTCTGTGAGTTGTGCAGTGATGTGATGCAGGCATCTGCAACGGCCAGAGCCATGCTCTGTCAGTGGAGACCAAAGTGACAGCTTGCATGTGCTTGCTCACCACGGGCTCCTTTCAGAGGCCAACAGGGGACACAACAGGCATAACCCAGTCGGCTGCATCATGCCACCTCACCCAATTCCTCAGCACACTGCTGCCACATGCTGCGGAGTACATCCGTTTCCCCAGCACACTAGCGGAGCACACAGCAAACATACAGGAGTTCCGCAGGTAGCACGTATGCCTGGCATGCTCGGGGCAATAGACTGCACCCATGTGGCCATCCGCACACCATCTGGCTCTGAAGGAGCCACATACATGAATCAGAAGGGGTATGCAAGCATCAACTGCCAGGTGGTGTGCGATGCCATGGGGCACATAATCAATGTCTGTGCCACGCACCCTGGGGGAGCACATGATGCCTTCATCTGGCACCAGTCAGCACTGTGCCACAGATTCGAGAGTGGGGACATCCTCACTGGCCACCTTTTGGGTGAGTATGCAAAGCACACAGAAAGACATGGAGCTTGGGAGGGGCATAGTCAGAGTTGACATGGGTATTGGCCTAGATGGCCCAAGGCAGGGCGACACTGATCACCAAACTAATGTCCACCCTCTACACACAGGTGACAGTGGATACCCACTCTGTCCCTGGCTGCTCACACCATATCGGCAGCCCGCGACCCCATCGCAGCAACGCTACAATAAGGCACATGCCACCACATGCAATGTCATCGAGCAGGTGTTCGGGATGCTGAAGTCACATTTCCATTGCCTGTACATGTCTGGTGGTGCCCTACAGTGCAGCCCCTCAAAGGCCTGCAGGTTATTCCTGGCCTGTTGCATCCTGCACAACATGGCCAACAACTGTGGGAAAGCTGTACGGGTCGAAGAGGGGGACAGCGATGGGGACGATGAGGATGCTGGTGAAGATGGTGATAGGCAGCCCCCCTTGGTCGAAGGGACCCCCGACTGATCCAGATGGCACAGCTACACTGGGACACCATCACAGAGGAGCACTTCAACCAACCCAGGTAAGTCATGGGGCCATGTGCAACCACCAGTGGCAAAGGCACAACCCACAAACAAGCATGGACAAACACCAGGGGTGCATGTCGTTAAGGGAATTTGCCAAGCATGGACCTGCACACGCCATCAGGGGTGGGCATGGTCTAACATGGCACACGGTCACACACACACACACACACACACACCTCACAAGACATGCACAAAGGGTAGGAGGCACGCTGACTCCGACCACCACCCCTAGTCACACACATGTCCACAGACCACCACGTCCAGTGCCTGTCATTGTACGTGTGTCAGATGCTGGGCACCATTGCACAGTGGCAGACAGCGCAACACAGACATCATCAAGCAGACGCCACAGTGGTCAGCAGCTGGGAGGGTGTGCAGATGGAACATGCATGTGCATGTAGGGCTGGATACCCCACCTGTGCATTGCACGTTGAACAACACAATGCACACAGGGCAGCATCAGACAGTAGCCATGCTGGGAGACAGGTCAGTCATGCCCCATAGTGCCACGGCTCCCATGGATGTGTGGGTGACCCCACCGAGCCCACCAGCAGTGGACAGGCTGACCAATGGCCTCATGAGGTGGCACCAATGGTCCACCAGGGGTTCCACTGCATGAACGCGACTGTGCTTGCACAGGGGTCTGCAGCACACTGAACATGCCTGCACCAGGCATGCTCGGGATGCCCACAGCTGAACTCGGTGTCGACAAGGAGGGTGTCACATGATGCTGGGAATGGGGGGTGGACATTGCACTGCGCGGTGTCTGTGACACATGGACAAATAACTGTGCCCATTGTGGCCATGACAACTGTGATTGCCTATGTCTGCCTGTCAATGGCAGCGGTCACATCCTCCCACATCTGGTCCATCCCCTGCTAGGAGCAGAGCAGTGTCTCTGCTGTGCCACTCCACAGCCTGGCACAGAGCAGCACTGAGTGCATCCACCGTGGTCACAAGCCACACCTGCTAATTGACTGATGCTTGGAGTATGCGGGTGTGCTCATCTAAGAGGTCATCTGCCTGATCAGCATACTGTCCCTCACAGTGTTCGTGGCCCTGATGGTCAGCACCCCTTGAGGGTGGGCACTGCACACCAAGGCCAGGCATGGGCATGTCCACAGGTGGTGCACTGATGCCTCCCCCTGACACTGTACCTACCCCCATGGCCATTGGCCGACTGCTGATACTGCCCCTCCAGCTGCCTCTCTCCAGGGCTCAATGGTGCTGCCACAGTGGCCACAACAGCCCCACTGTCCTGGACACACACCAGTGCTGCTCTACTGGTGCAGACAGGCACAAGCTGGGACTGTGATGTCACGCAGGCCTCCACGGCGGCATCACCCATGGCCATGCCCATGATGTTACCTGCTGTGTGGCCATCCTGTGGCCCACACGTATCACTGTTCATGAAGTTAGCTCCATCATCATAAGTGATGGATCCTGCACCAGCCCAAGTCTCAGCATGCTGGCATCCATGGACGCTGGCATGCTGGGACATGGGCAGGGCCTCCTCCGCACCTGCTCCACCAACATCAGTCCAACCATCCAGGTGATCCCACTGTTGCCCTGACACTTGTATGCCTGTGGAGGTGGATGGGTCCTCCTCTATCTCCATGCTACCACCCTCAGTGGACAAGCCCACCACCGCTGACCCATGTAGATGCTCAGGAGCTGTAAGGAAAACAGTAGCATTAATGTATCTTCCCTACCCTGTCGCCCCCCATTGACAGACCAGGACCTACCATGCAGTGACAGGCTACCACCCATCTGGAATCCACCACCCAGAACACCCTCGATGGCACAATGTTGCATGCTGCCAGCAACACACTCTTCTTGTAGGGTCAAGCGTTGCACGTCTGGCTGTCCCCCACCCGGTCACAGACCATGCTGTCCTGATGGCAGCCACCTTCTATTTAATCCTCCACTTGTCCGTGCCCATCTTCATTTTGCACTCCTGCACGGACTGCTGGTGGCTGCCATGCAGGTTGATGGCACGCTCCACCTCTTCCCATGAAGCAACACGGGCCTGTGGTGTTCCCTGGCATCCACTGAGCAGTGGCTTCTGGTCGAGGTAGGCCTCAAACTGGGCATCTGTTTCTGCCTTGGTGAAGTTAGGCCTTCTCTTCCACCCACGTCTCTGTTCCTCTTCCTCCACCTCACGATCGGTCATTATTCTTCCTGTGAGAATGACAGGTGTTACCTGTGACTGTGCAGTCCCATGCATGTCCCACACACCACAGTCCACACTCCCAAACAGCATGCAACTCACCAAAATAGACTGCAGTAACCGACTATGGCCAGTGCAGCCCAATGTCGCATTTTTATAGTGTAGTGCAATGCCTGCAAATGAGGTGAGGCGCATTTTTAAGTGGATGCAAATGCAGTGTCTGTGCCACTGAATGGCTGATTTGCATATGCTGGCTGAATATCGCGCTGCTGTGCTTTGCGTAATTGTGTTGAACGTGCTCAGGCAAGAGCGCATTTCTGTGACAAGCGCAGTACACACCCGAACTGTGCATGCCTGGGGTGATGACACAGATGCCTGCCGTGCTGCTGATGTGCTCTGCATGGGAGGCAATGCAGGTCATGGCCACCATTGTGCCAGTGGTGCTACTGCGCTGTTCACATATATGGCACTGGGGCACTGTAGGCGCACTGGGGCCACAGCGAGGTAGGCCGCTACAGGAGGTGGCACACAGGCACCCAATCGCGCTACACACATTGGGTTCCAATCGTGCTGTGACTGTCCATGCACGAGAGACCCTAGACCCTATGCCTAACCTTTGTCCCCTAGGCACCATGCATCAGCATGGGTGCACCATTATCGCACTGTTTGGTAACAGCGTGATAGGGAATGGCAGCGCTGTACAGCGCAGCATCTGCACATGGCGGACCGCTACCGAGTGCCATTTTGACTCCAACTAGCTGTTGAGATGGCACGGAGAAGGGCTGCTATGTGGAGTCAGGTTGAGTTGGCCAATTTGGTGGCCATTGTAGAGCCCTATGCTGGGGCACTTTATGGTGATGCACCCCTGGACAGGGTCAGGAGTGCAGTCTGGGAGGAGGTGGCAGTTGCACTGGAGGAGGCCACAGGAATCAGGCAAATGACCAAGCAGTGTCACCACAGGTACGGGGACCTCCAGCACAGGGACCTGGACATGCTTGCCTACCTGTGGGGATGTGCCAGGAGGGGCAGGGTGCCACAGCCAGGTAGGTTCCCCATCCATACACTGTTAACATCCATGCGGGTAACACTGTTGCATGTATCCGGCACATGGGGGGGTCCATCCAGTGTTGGCCATGGTGGTGGTATCGGGGTGGGGGGTGGATGGGTATGGCTGTGTGGGATTGCACACACATGGGGGCAGGGGGACTTTGCTGCCAGATTGTACTAATGTTCCTCTCTCTATGTTTGCACCTTAGGCCCAGAGGAGCACCGGCAGATGAGAGAGAGGAAGTGCCACCAGGAGAACCAGCAGGCTGGGAGGGATGAAGGTCCACAGAGGTGCAGTGTCCATCCTGATGATGGTGAGTGCCTTACATCCATGATTACTATTGCATGCTGTGTAACAGGGCGGGCAGCGGGGCATGGCCACCATCCATTGACACCACTGCCATGCATGCAACTTGTTACAGTCAGCACTGTCTGTCTGGGAGTGCATCAATGGTGGTCCATGCGTGCACCGGGTACATGTGCCACTGCCTTCACACCGCATAGCCAAGTCACTGTACGGCCACAAGGTGCTGTCGTGACATGGGCGGTGGGTGTGTGCAGTGGTCCACATGGCTGTGGGTGCAGGTCTTGTGGATGCAGTCACTGTGGGTGGTCGCACACCATCACAGGGGCGTGGCACATGGCTGTATGCCATGCACAATGGGTGGGCTGCAGGGGGCTGGACAGTCACATGTATTGACTCTGCTCCCTTGTCCTAGGTGGATGGTGACTACTGGCCATAGAGAAGGGACTGCAGGAGTTGTTGCAGCTGGCAAGGGCATCCCCTGGAGATCCTCCAGAGAATGGACCAGCACGGGGTCAGGAGGTGGAGGACACATCGGCACTACATGAATAACGAGTGGGGTGGATGATAGGCCATCCATGCCTCAGGAAACATCTCACCCCCCTGGACCCACCCTCACACCCCTTCTTCCCTCTCCTATATGTTCACCCCTGCCCCTTACCCACCCCCACCTGGTATGTGGCCCTTCCCCCATTGTAAATATTTGTAAATAGTTTTGTTGCTTATCTCTTTTTAATACATTTGTTTTGTTATGACAACTATGGTGGTCTCTGATTTGCAGTGGGCTACAGGTGCTCAGCTGCAGTGCTGTGCATGGCATCAGGGGTGGTGCACGCATGGGCGTGTGTGTGTGTCTCCAGAAGGGAACCACTTATGGTGTGGGTGGTGGGGGGATCAGTCACTGTCTGTGGTTTGTGTGTTGTTCTCTGTGCACTGGATGCCTGTGTGCAGTGGTCCATGGTGCATGCAATGTGTGCATGGCACCCCTGTCAGACCATCCATGGCCTGTGCAGCTGACACCCTTGCATGTCTGTGATATGCACGGTCTGCTGGCATGTCAGTGGTGGCTGTCCATGCTGGACAACCACTGTACCCAGCACAATGCCAGGTTGCCTCCCATCACCAGTATGGTGCACATCTGCCTCCGGTGGCACTGTGGCCTCCGCTGTTATTGTCCCCCCTCCATGCTGTCACTTGTGTCTGTTGCAGGGGATGTGCTCCAGTGCCTGTCACTTGTGCTCCAGCCGCATGCTAGTGTCATACAGCTTTATGGTGCCTGTGCAGGGTGGCTGGCACACCTGTGCCATGTAGGGGTGCTGGCTGTGTGTACACAGCTGCCGTGGCCACATGCCAGTGGCTTGGTTGACCCGCTACTGTGTCCCTGTGTTGGTGTGCCCTTGGGTATGGGTGGGTGTTTGTCCATGCACTGTGTTGTATCCTGTGTGGTGCATGCTTCCATGCAACACTGTGTGTGTCTGTGCTGGCTGTTGTGGCCAGTGCTGGGATGGGATGTGTCCTTGAGAAGGTGTGCAGGGTGCTGTATTGCTGGTGGTGGGGTCCGGGGCATGCCCTGTCACATGTGGGGTACCTCGTGTGTCGACGCATGGTCGGTCTCTCAGCTGTACCTCAGGGGGGACGTGCAGGGTGGCACTGTGTATGCAGTTGTTGCATTGCTGTCTGCTGCCACCCACTGCAGGGTGCACATTGTGGGGCTGCCTTGCATGGCTCCATGGTGCACAGGGTTTTATTGTCACAGTGGGGGTGGTGGCATGCATGGGGTGTCCTGCACTGTTGGGCGCTACTCCTGGGAAGGGTGTATGGGGATCATGGTTCAGGATGTGCTCTGCATTGGTGGAATGCTGTGGCATGGGGTGGTCAGCCCTCCTTGTGTGCCAGTCACAGCTTGCCAGGGGGGTGTGCTGGGGCACCATGCCCCGCTTGTGGGTTGGTTGCTGGTATCCATGGGCTGGTGGTTATTCCAGCTCTCCACTGGTTGTGCAGCACATGGGGTGTGGGGGGCAATGTCTGTTCTGCTGTATGCTCCTCTGCCCATCTATGGCATGGGTGGTGGGCCCCTGCATCCTGTCCCTGTGCATCCCTGGTTGTGCTGTTGCATTGCTGCCCTGCTCCATGGGGCATCCCTGGTTGTGCTATGACGCATCTGGACTGCTCCACTGAGTATCCCTGATTGCACTATGGTGCAGGTGGCATGATATTCAGTTGTGTGCCGCAGGTGCATCTTGGCCTGTGCAGTTTTTGAATATCACACTTCTTGTGCATGGGTGCAGTGGACTTGTGCTTGATCCTGCTGTTGCACACTTTTTGGGCGCGCAGTTTGAATATCTGGGCCATAGTGTCAATGACAAGCTTAGATTGACACAGTATTATATTCTGCATACCATGCACCTGACTCCTGTGAAGTTGTGTAAAATGGGTAAATTGCCAAAGGATGATTGCTTTAGATGTGGTCAGGTGCAAGGTTCCCTGTTGCATATATTTTGGGAGTGTCCCTTGGTTGCTCCCCTATGGTCTAATATTAAGGCTAAAGCTGACCCCTTATTAGGGTTACAAGATCTTTTTATCCCGCAGATTTGTCTGTTAGGTGATTACACAAGGGTGGCAGTGAGGGAAAGGAGATACTTTATTAATCTAATTTCACTCACGTCGAAAGCCTTAGTATTAAAACACGGGAAGGATCAGACTCCTATTACCTATCAGGAATGGCTGGCCGGTTTATTATACAATTTAAAGATTGTGAAAACTATTGCTAGCTATAGAAATACAATTTCTAAGTTCAACGCTAAATGGGAGAAGTTCCATGATCTATGCTTAATCGTTCCATCACATTAATAAAGGAGACAGAGCCTTCATATATCCCTTTAGATTTATTTTCTTTAAGTGGGTGCAGGTTACAGGCTCTTTAAGGGATGACGTCCTCATACTCCCTTCTTTTAGGTTCTTTTTTTTTTTTTTCTTAATGGGGCTAGTGAAATGACCTGTAGTGTTATAATTTGTGTACTGGCTTTTGGGAGGGAGGGTTAACGGGGGGGAAGATTTAGGGAGGGATAAGAAGGGGTGGAGGTTGAGGTGGGGGAGGAGGATTTATGGGACAGTTATTTAATGTAACGTATATGTAATTGGATTGTGTGTCATCCCCTGTAATATGCATTGCATTGTTTGTGATGGAAAAACTAAGTAAAGCATACTTAATTTCAAAAAAAATATATATATATTGTATGAGACCAGCAGATGCATTTAGGAGATAAGTCTGCCAACCAGCCAGAAAACCATCCTGTTCTGTGCTGAAAGAAGGTTGCTTAACAAATCTTAATCCTCGTGGCACTCTATTAACTGCAAGATAATCTGATAGGGAGATGCGCTGCCAGTATAATCAGTGTATTTTAAGCACAACCCACTCAAGTTGAACAAAAGTGGTTTTGATGTCCAGAGTAGTGTTAATGTACTCCGAGTTGGAGCTGGACTGAGAAGTATACGGTAAGCTGGTGTTGTTAAGTAGGGGATAAACTTCTTTCCTCCTGAAAAAATAAGGAATCCACAAATAAACTTGAAAAAGTCTGAGGGGAAGGGGTTTCTCTGCTACACAGCAGCAGCATTCTGCAACAACATATTGAGTTGGCAGGAGTCAAGCGGTTTGCTGAGCATGGCAAAACAAGAAACAATCAAAAAAGCAAAAAGGTGGTTCCTAAAACAATAGGATTGGAGCAAAACAACAGAAGGTACTCACAGGAAAAGCAAGTAAATTCAACTTCTCAGTCACCTCTTGAGCAAAGATACAACAGCTTTGTAGCTTGACGATAAAACACGTTAATGGTTAAAAGCTAGCAGCAGAGATACATGACGCCCCTCCCAAGAGAACAGCCATACATTTTTGTGCATGACTAGTGCTTTCTTAAGGCTGATAAGGTGGTGGTGATCAGTGCCTTTTAAGACATTTAATTAAAGTGAAAGTGCACAAATTAAAATTAAATATTAGCGAATAAAGATATAAATACATCACATCATCAAAAAAGGCTAAATACGTATAAATACAAATACAAGTTCATAAAGTGCTAGAAAACAATGACCCAATGAAAGGGAAAAAGGGGGAGGTGGCAGGGAGATAAGAGGAAGGGAGAAAGAAGAGGAGAAAGGGAAGATGAAGGAAAATAGCTAATAAACAAGGTAAGTTACCTAGGACAAATCATTATGTTAGGATTCTTAATGACACTATGCTATCGTGGTCCGGGGGAGGGAAGTATCAAAGGTCACAGTTGTTGGTGTACTCTCAGCAGCAAGTAAAGTATTAAGAGATTTTATCTCTTGGGTGCTGGGGAAAATCATCAGTGACTTTCAACTGTCAACTGAGTTCTTCAGTGGTGCACGCCACAAAGTGCATAGGAGAAGGAGAAAGTGAGGTAGATGAGGTAGAAAAAAGAATCACCAGGCAGGGAGGCAGTGCTAGGATAATTGGGGGTGTTCACCCAAATTATGCAGCTGAAAATTGACACTGTGCAGTGTATAAGGCTGAACACTGGATTGCAGATAAAAAAAAATAGTTTATGCAGACCTGTGATTAAGGCTGCAGAGCTTGGTTGCTGTGGAGTGCTAGGATGCCATTGCCCAATCGTGTCTCTGAACCAATTTGCTCCACTAAGTGCTGTAACAGAGGACCAGTCCTTTGGTGGGTATTCTGTGTTTCCTGCATGGCCTCTTTTGGGGGCAGAGACTTAGCATTTTGCTCTGCTGGCTTTTTCAGTTTATCAGGTAAGGAATGCAGAGTCTGCGATTTATCCATAAAAAGACACAGCCTATGAGGTTGATGGAGTCACAAATATGGAAAGCAGAGAATTAGACGTGCTCTGCTGTAGAACTTGTGAAGTCCAGGAGAAGACTATACTAGGTTCCTTATGTCCAGGGGGAAAAATTCTGCAGTGGATCAGCAGAGCATTGTGCTGTCGTAGTCCCACTGGGAATAGGAAGCATGGTAGCAGCAGGCACAGGAGCATCAGTAACATTGCTAGAGTGCAGCTGTGCTTTTGATGCTGCTGTGTCATAGAAATTAACAGGTTCCAAACGAGTGTCAGTGGGAGAGGGCCCAACATGTAGAGGGGTTGAGTCCTGTTGCTGCACAAGGTGTTTTTCTTTTTTCTTTTTTCTCAAAGGAATGTAGCTTCCTCCTCAGCAATCAATGTCAGTAAGTGTGATTTTTCAGATTTAAAGCATCCTTAAGTCATAATTCAGCAGCATGAAGTCAGAAGTAATAGGCAGTGCTTTAATCAAGGATGGTTCAGCCCCAGTGGCAAGCAGAGGTGCTGGCAAAGTATAAGCAAATGATTCTACATACATAGGATTTAATCCATTTGTAGCCCCTAAATGACACGTAGGAGGGAAGGGAGAAATCTTCCCCATACCTAGAGCTGCTGTTGCTCTGACAGTCTCTAGATCCACCATCTTGGAAAGATGGTCAGTGTTGCTCCCTACTGCTACAGTGAGGGAGTTTCCACAGTGTCCTGGACAAAGTTCTCCAATTCACTAAAAATACCAACAACAACTCAACATGATTCAGTATGACAACCTGCATTAGCATCTTCCCACTCCCCTGGAAAAAGACATACAATAAGCAGAATTGGCTAGCCCTCCTTTTTTGGTCAACAAAAAATACATGAATAAATATTGAAAATTAATTTAAAAAAAGTATCAAATTTACAAGCAACCACTCCCAGACTCCCTAGTTTGTAGAACAGTGAACATTAGTTCAGATCTGTTTCCCCTGTTTACCAGGAGGCAATGTATTATGTTCTCCATGCCATGTCTGTTGGATATCTAGCCCTTTCAACCTGAATAACTCTGAAGGTCTTGCAGAGTAGGAAGATTTTATGCCTTGAGCATAGATTCCCCTTTGTGTCATTTCTGTAATTATGATGCAAAATTATTTACAGGGTTGCTTTAGTGCCTATTGTTAATGTACCTCTTATCTGGAAATACGAGTATTTAATTGACATACAGCTTTAATGTATATTTTATTAAGATCATGCAATGTTGCAAGTCATTTCTGGAATCTCTGGTCATGTGGACTAAATATAAATGGTTAACATCACCACTATGTTAAGGCAACTACTGGAGTTGGAAAGGTACTAAATCAAATGCACTCAGGTGAATCACAAAGAAGTGCTGCTGGAAGGGGTCACTAAATCCCTGTTAGGCCAAAACAAAGTCCAGGAATCCCAGCTGTACTTCTTGAGGAAAGTCTTGCAGTAAAGTTGCACATACACCTGATGCTGTTTCACCACCTTGTTATTGCTCCTGTACAGCAAAAAAGTGTTAGTGGAGTATTAGTGCAGTACTAGTGAAAAGGAAACTCAGTTCATGGTTAGAAGGCAAATCACCCTGCTGTAATGCTAAACTTGACCATTTTGTTTCCAAATGAATTGATGTGACCAAAGACTTGTGATTTTTTTTTAAATGTTTTTGTTGGTTAGTGGGATAATATTTCTCTTCTGTACTGTATTTTAAAAAGTAATAATACAGTATTTAGTATAGAAAAAAAACAGTAAACAGTGGTTTGCAAAAATGGCCTTTGTCACACTGTGCCTTTTTGAACTTAAGTCTCTCTCACTTCTTCCAATGTTCAAGCACCAATGCTCTACCCCCAAATAAAAGACAGCATTGTACATGGAGATTTAACAAATTGATAATTGTTTGCTGCTGAATCAAATTAAAAGGAAGACAATGTGCCAGTTTAGTACTCCTACCCTAAGCACAAGGGCTAGGGAGGGCAGGTAAGTGTATTGTATTCTTGTGCTGCATTGGAGGCTGCAAAATGGAACCCGTAAACCTGTTCTTAGGCAATTAGATGCTGACAATCATGAATCCTTTTTTAGCAGGAAACATAAATATGCACAAACTTCAAGCAGCAGTATTAGTCACCATATAGTTGTTTTTATCAGCAGTAATGTTTTTCTAGCAAAAATGTCATTATCTATTTTTCTTTTTATTTTCTTTCATTCCTGAGCCATGATATGGGATTTTGAAGTTTTTTAGAAGTTCCTACTCCCGTGCCATGCCCATCATGAAATAAATGAAATGTCGTGGTACAGTGCTGTGATGTTTATCATTAGAAACGTGGCAGTACATGTGGCTGTGTATCACAAACATCTTGACTGATGTTCACCCTGGCTTGTTCGTTCTGTTCTCTAGTAACGCATCACAATAAGTTTTTCATTTGCAATGCAGACTTAAGCAGGAATGAATGAAAAGCCCAAGGTTCAGCTGGTTGAGGGCTCAAATAAACCCCATGATGGATTTGACCCAAACCTTATTATTATGAATATTCAGAGGGATGAACAAAGGTGCCACTAACAGAGACTACGGCAAAGACTAGAATTGTTCCAATAGCTCTATCATGCCCTCGTCCACATGCACTCCTAGATAGATTATTTGTATTTATTCCATGTGAGTTCCACAACTAATACCTTAACAGTGACTAGCACCAAGTACCTCAGTTACTCTTGATACATTTGTTCTTCCAATTAATAAAAAGCTAAGAGTGGCCAAGGCTCCAGGCAGAAATAACCAAGAGAATATTACATGGTACAAATTTGAAATACTCAGCAGTCTATGAAAAGCCTCTTGCTGATGGTCACCCACATTTCAGACTGCTTGAGTCACCTATTCATTAAGAAACAAAGGCCTCCTACTGACTGTGTGAGCTATAAGCATATATCTTATATTAAAATAGACTGTAAAATTATAAAAAATGTTATTGTAAGATGGCTAGCAAAATTTATTATGTCTTATCCAGACTGATCATCTAAGCTTGGTGAAGAGCCAACATGCTCCAGACAATGTGCACTGTCTTTTCAATTATTTTTTTTTTCTTAATTTCACTGCTGATGGTATAGAAAGTATTAAATTAAGTTATATGCTTCTAAGAATCATATCAGAAAGATAAAACCCATGTACTCTAACTTGATTCCCACACCCAGGCCAATGTACTTTATTGCACTTCCTTGTCCACATTGAATGTATTAGTCTGCAGTGCTGTTAATTTGCTCCTCTCACATCAAATCCCAATGTTTATCTAATGCTACTGATGTATTGTTTTTTCACTCTGTTGCTTCTCTGTTTTATATTACCTTTGGAAATGTGTTGTTAAATATTTTATATATGCTTTTCTATAATAGTGCAAGGAAATGTGCTTTTGATTACTGTACTCCTATGTTCCGTGAGATGAGCAGTTTTATATTATGCAGTGTGCCTTTCCTGGTGAAACTTTTTAATAAATAAATAAATAAATAAGAAAGGGAGGAGAAAAATATATTAACTTTTAAGTACAGGACAGCAAGTCATCAGTGGGGGGATATAAACTATTTACACAATTGATTTGTGTTACTGTCCCCATAATTCATTGTATCAGTAGCTAACATTCACATTTTCTTCACACAACATTAACAGTCTAACACATTTAAAAAAAAAAAAGCTAGAAAATATATTTTGTCCCTTGTTGGAAAGTATACTTTAATCTTTCAGGTTGTGTTTTCTATGCTTTCATGGGCTCAGTCTCTGTCTTGCTTCTGCCCCATCCCTCACCAGTTTTCTTGATAGGAATGATTGTTACAATTTAAAGTTAACGGAGGCCCGGGGCACAACATTAATGACATAAGAAAAGAAGTTTAACTTGTCACCTAGCCCAGCCCAGTGGCACTGACTCATAGCATGCTGCATTACCACATGAGAGACCCAAAATGGAATCTCTAGCTTGATTCCCACACTCAGGCTTTAGGGGTGCATGAAGGGATATAGATGCATTCCACTGTATATCAGGGGTGGTAGTAGCCTAGCTAGCTTCAGCAATGCTTCCTACAACAGATTTGGTGGTGGCACTGTTTTTGTGGGTGACAATATAATGACTGCCACCATCCCACTAGGACAGTTCCACTGATAGGCTAATGACTGGGTGGTAGGAGGGTCCATCAGTAAGGGAAAAAAGGCCAGCACTGCAGTGCATGACTTCAGGTGTCACCCCCCCCCAAGGTTGACAAATGCCCCTGAGTTCTTCCTGACTCCACTGTACTAGACGAATGGCGTTGACAGGTCAGGTTGGCAAAACTCCAGAAACCTAATTGGCTGAGAGCAGTTCTAGCCAGGATGATATCACAGTATTCCTCACTGTCAAGCTCCAGCCATGAGGTTTCTTGCTTAACTGAGATCCCTCCACCTTTTCTCAGTTCCTACGCACTCATAAATCATAGCTGTCCAGGCCAAGGCTGGCAACTTTCTTAATTCTCCCTTTGCCCTGTTGGTGTTTATGCCATCTGTACTAATGTTACTGCAAATACCTCTACCACATCTCCAATTCCAGACATCTCCATTATGCTGTTGTTCATTTATGTGTCCTTAAACAAATCCCCTAAATAAAAAAAAAGTTTTTCAGAAGTTCTCACCTCTACCTACCAGATTGTGAACTGATGCAATTTTACAGAACTATTTTTGAAAGAGAAACTAGACAAAGAAGGGATTACTTTAATCTTGATAGTCCATGAAGGCATCTACTGAATGAGGTATTGGGCTCAATTGTAGGTATCAGGCACCCAGAAATATCAATATCCAAGTCATCTGTAAATAAATCAAGGAAGCAGCTATTTCATAGAATCTTGAAACAGAAAGTGATGTCAGTGAGGGGCAAGCTGTATGTTACAGGGAAAAATAAAAACAGAATTTGTCAGCAGAAAATGACCCCATGTCTCACTCTGCCTACCTAGATGTTCTCAGCCTAATCTGCCTCTACAGTCCCTAATTAGTCTATGGCAATCCTCCCACCTCCCTGCCTATTTTCTAATATAACCCTATGTCTATCCCATACATGCTTGAAGCACTCCACTGTTGTTTCCTCAACCACTTCTGCTGGCAGTCTGTTCCAAGCATCTACCACCTTTTCAGTGAAGAAATATGTCCTCACATCTCTCAAACTCCACTCCCTTGGCTTCTTCACATGCCTCCTTCTCATGGTGTTCTTTCTTATTTGAATGAGACTCCCTCCTGCACCCTAGTCTTTCCAGTGAAGTACTTGTACAGTAGATCTCTATCATATCACTTCTTGCTCTCCTTTCTTTCAGGGTGTACATGTTAAGATCCCTCAGTCTCTCTTCATAGAGCTTTTCATGCATTCCCTGTATCATTTTAGTTGCCCTGTTTTGGATTGCCTCCTCCTTGTCTTTATCTTTTCTGAGGTGTGGCTTCCAAAACTGGACACAGTACCCCATGTGGGGCCTCACCAGTGAGTGATACAGTGGCAACACCACCTACCTCCTCCTGCTAGTGATACCCCTCCCTATTGACCCCAGCATCCCAGTAGCCCTATCCACTGGTTTGTCACATTCTACTGCCACCTTGAGGTCATCAGATATGATAATACCAACATCCTTTTCCTGTTTTGTGACTGTCAGTACATCCCTCCATCCCATACTCAGCTCCTGGTTTTCTATGCCCTAGATGCATGATTTTGCACTTTTTAGCATTGAACCCCAAGTGTCATGCTCTTGACTACTCCTCAAGTTTCCCAAGATCTCTGCACCTTCTCTTCACCCACTCCTGAGAGTCACCCCTGTTGCAGACCATGGTATAATCTGAAAAATTGAATACCTTCACTTCCAATTCTTATGTAATGTTATTTATGAAGACATTGAAAAGAACCAGTCCCAGTCATGAGCCCCTTGACACCCTGCTGGTCACTCTCCCATCATTAGAGTGAGTGATGTGAACCACCACCGTCAGTTTCCTATGCATTATTCAGTTTCTAACCCAGTTGACCACTTAGGATCCCACCCCAGGCTACAAAATTTCATTATCAGCCTCCTGTGTGGCAGTGTCAAAGGCCTTGTTAAAGTCCAAATAGATCATGTCCACTTCCCTCCCATGATCTCTTTCTCTGGCCACCAGCCAAATAAATCTAACAAATCAGATTTGTATACCCCTCCTGTGAATCCATGTAGCCTGTGGTGTTACTGCCCACTGGCTTCAATATACTCTACTAGTCTTTCCTTTCGCAGTGTATCCATTAATTTCTTAATTACCTTTTTACCTGCAAAACTAACTCAGATCTAATGACCTATATGTTTAAATACTTATCTCTGCATTGCTCCTGGGGATGCTGCTGCCAGTATGTTTTCATATTTTCACTTAATGTCCCCACCACTGAAGTAAGATTGCTCTGCCTATAGTCACTAGCCTCCTTCTTGATGCTACTGTTGTGCAGATTGACCACATTAGCTTCTCTCCAGTCCTCTGGAACCATTTCTTTTTCCAGCAAACTGTTGAATAAGGCTGTCAGTGGAGCAGATAGCACCTCCATGAGTTCTTTTAGTGCCCTCCGGGTGTATTCATCCAGTCCATTGCTGTGTATACCTTCAGAGTCGCAAGTCCTTTCAGGACTCTTTCCTCTAAAAATGGACATTTTCCACACACACCGCTCTCTGTTCCTATTACTTTCAGGTGACCTGCTTCCCGGCCCTCCACTGTGAAGACTGAGCAGAAGTTCCTGTTCAGGATGTCAGCTTTTTCTTGGTCTTTTTCTGCATAGTCTTCCCCTTCTATCCTTCTAATCCTCACTATCCCTCTCCTTACTTTCCTTTTCTCACTTACGTATCCTAAAAAAGTCTTATCCCTATAAAGATTCCTTTGTCTATACTTTCTTCTGTCTGTGCCTTTGCTTCTCTCACCACCTTCCTTGCTCCCCTTTGTTTTACTTTGTATACCTCCCTGTCCTTCTCCCTCTGTGTTTCCTTATACATCATGAATGCCATTCCCTTTTACTTCACCACCATGGCCACTTCCTTAGAGAACCACAATGGTCTGTTTTTCCTTCTGCATTTTCTTACTTCCTTCATGCAGAGAAAGAAGTGAGTAGTGAGTTGTTAATTGCAGTTTACCCCTCTGTGACATAATTTTCTGCTTCAAGAATCCATGAAATGGCTGTTGCCTTGATTTAATTTACCGATGATTTAGATATTTATATCTCAGGGCTCCAAATACCTACAGGTAAGCCTAGTACTTCAGTGTTTACTTTCCCATTTAGAAAATGTCAGTAGGTATTATAGGGAACTGGATTAAATTGGGAGAAACAAATCATAAATTTTCTGATTTCAGGTGCTCCAGAACTACCATATAACAAAGCTTATATCTTCTGAACCATGGCTGTTTTGAAGTATATGGAATTGTAAACCATATTGCCTCAAACATTTTTCTTTTAATAAAAAAATATATTTTTTTTAGAAAAGGTTTACTTTACCTTTAAAGGAACACTGTCAAGTTTTGTATGCAAAAATAATTAAATATAAATATATATATATATATATATATATATATATATATATATATATATATACAGGCCCCTTTAATAACATACCAGCAGCAGTATTCAGTACTGCACATAACCTGAATGTATTTCCTTTCTTTTATACATTTTTAATCAAAATGGTAATACTGAGTGGTCCACTCATGTAGCCTACTCAGCAACTGACATTCTTGATGGGACTGTCGGGTGCGTGCACTCATGTGCATTGAAAAGAACTATTGTGCATGAGTTTTAAAATTGCTCCTGGTCCCTCTCTTTCAGGGCTGTATTTGTCATTTTGGGTAAAATATATACATTATTTAGCAAATACCTATCCAGAAAGAGGGTGCTCATACTAAAGAATTGATGTATGTATTATGCAAAAAAGAGCACTAGAACCCCATTATTGATACATCTGAAAATTGGACCTGGGGCTATGAACATGCATCAGTGCTGATGCATGGTGACAGCCCCAGCTTCAATTTTCAGATGCATTGATAATGGTATTCAAGTGCTCATGTTTGCATAATACTGTACATACTTCAATCCTTTAGTCTGAGCACAATCATTTATTTAGTAAACACCTATGCAGAAAGAGTGGGCTCAGACTAAATTATTGCTCTATATACAGTATTATGCATATAAGAGTACTAGAACCCCATTACTGAAGCATCTGAAAATTGGAGCTGGGGCTGAGAATCTGCATCAACACTGATGCATGTTCAATGACCCAGCTCCAATTTTCAGAAGCATCGATAATGGGATTCCAGTGCTTGTTTTTGTATAATACATATATCAGTACTTTTAGTATAAGCACACTCTTTCTTGATAGGTACTTACTAGTGCCATGTTGAATGTGGAATTCTGCCAGCAAAATTAGCATGAAATGACCATTCTGCCAGAGGAATTTCTGCCAGAATTTTGATGTTTTGTCTGTGAAATTCTGCCTGCTGTGGTCTGAGGAATAATATTCCACGGAACAACATTTGTCCATGGAAAATAATTCTTCAACCATTTCTGTGTAAAATATTGAGCTCCAGGGAATAATATTCTGTGGAACAGTATGTTTTCCAAGAAAAATCATTCTGCAACCATTTTCTGCTGCTGAATTCCACCTGACTAAAATAGCCTAGAAGGAGAGAGAGATCAGGCACCATTTTAAAACATGTGCACACTTGCTCTTTTCAATGCACATGAATGGATGTTCCTGATGACCCCATCAACCAAACTGGCTACTGAGTAGGCTACAAGAAAGGACTACTCAATATTATAATGTTGCTTAAAAATCTAAAAAAAGAAAAGAGAGCCATTCAGGCTATAGGCAATATTGAATACTGGTACTGATATGTTACTACACTGGCTGATTTTTTTTATTTTTTTTTTATTTTTGCATGCAAAACCTGACAGTGTCTATTTAAGTTCACACATATTCAAAAGGCAAATTAAGATAAAATATTTTTTTCCTAAGATGCAAAAAAATATATATATTTCATTTGATTTTTGCTTTTTATACTGGAGAGCAAGATGAGCTACATAGCCCTTTTTCACAAGTCACCAGTTGTACAGAAAGATAAGTTGTTACAAAACAGACATCACAATAAATACAGAGCACAGTAATCAAATTAACAAGTGTATTAAATGTACAGTTTTAGGACATTGTTCAGGAAGTTTATGACCTAAACCTTAAGATCCATTCCAATATAACAATACTATTTTCCAGGGTATGCTATCCATCCCTCCCTCCTAATTGTCCAACTCTACCTTGATTTCTCTGAATTTGAAAGCTAGCTTACTGACAACAAATCCCAGGTGAAATGAAGTTTATTAACTCATGAACTTTGATACACGTTCATGAATGGCTGATAAACATCCATCAGTGTTCACCCACTGTTCTTCAACTCAGCTCATGAAACAAGTTCATGAACCTATTGTCAACACAAAGTTCATGAAGTTGGCCAGCTCAGTGGTGCCCAGTGATGGGTGTTCACTTGGCATGCTGGTGACCTGGGTTTGAGATGCAAGCCCGGACGTCAGGATTGGAGTCCGACAGGGAGGGAGTTTAGAGTGTCCATTGGACAGTTCCCTCCTGGGGGGGTGGGTAGGTCCCAAACCATTGTTTGTGGCTCCTGGTGCTGGCTAGTAGCTGGTGTTCTTGGTGGTGTGTGGCCTCAAAATGTTCTTGAACTCACTCATCCTCACCCTCAGGATGCTGCCGTGGCTGGACTGTAATGTAGGAGGTGGGTGGGTTGGTAAAAAAACAGAAAATTAGCCACTTGGCCAACTGGATGATGGCAGCTGGTCCCTGCTCATCACAAAGCCCAGAGGTGTCTGTGCTGAACCCTGCTGTACCGAGGATACACAGAATGCCTACTGGTGACTCTCCTCTCCTAATGCCTCCCACGGGAGAGTGGCCCTCCCAATGAAGGTATATGTCAGGTTACCCATGTTGTGGCATCCATGGGGGCAGTGGATGGTGAAGGGACATGGCAGAGGTGGGGGCATAGGGAGCCCGAAGGAGTGGCTGGCGAAGGGCTTGTAGAGAAGCATACATAAATAACACAAAGCAAAAGTTCATGAAGTTGCTGAACCTTTAAAGGGCCATGATGAAATTAGACTATAATTAATTTGCATAACTAATTAACATATCAAAATACACAGTTTCCCATTGTAAAAGTAACACAGCATCACAAAATCGGAACTTTGTTTTAGTTTAGGAGTGAAAATGTATGTTTTGTTGGACAAATAACTATTTGAGAACTGAAAAGTAGCAACTTTTTAACTCAACACATTTTAAGAGAGTTGCAGATTCTGCTCATATAAATTACAAATAGAACTTTATATTTATGAAGGGAAGGTGCACAGTGATTTCATACATTTGTAGAATAAGAAACAAACAAGTACTAATTCTAAAATATATTGTGAGAAAAATAATTAGAAAATGTTGAGTTGACTAAAGTAATTAAATTGTCATGCTAAATTGCTTAGTTAAAAAAATTAAGGGTTGAGCAGGTCTGTCGTTGGTGTGTATATATATTATTTTAAAAATATTGTGTTATGATAAGGCAATAGCACATACATTTCCATTCTATTCAGAAATTCATGCAAAAAGTACGAGAAAAAAGAAACATAGTTATTGCACTTTTCATTAGACTATTTACTACATTTTAAATATTTTCCTGTAAATATAGCCATTATATAAATTTTTTTCTTTCTTTCTTTCTTCCTTTATTTCAATTTTCAGATTTACAACCTTTGAGCAGAGGCTCATTTACAAAGGTACTTCATCACAGATAGGACATATAGTGCACATAAATTACAGAGAACCAGACATCAGTGCAGCATAGCATAACAAGGAAGTTTCCATATGTAACATAAATTACAGTAACCAAGGAACAGTGCAGCTTAGAATAACACAGTAGTTTCCATGCAATTAGCTTGAGAGAACATTTCTGGGATGCAAATTAAGCACAAGTTGTTACAGAAACTGAGTGGGGGAGGCCAAGGGGAAAGTGAGGAGGAGGGGAAGTGAGGTATGAGTTCAGCCCGGTGGGCTATGTCAGAAGTGATAGTAGTTAAGGCCTGTTAAGGACAGGTACAGCTCTGAGAGCTGAAAAGTTGGTTCTTAAGAGCGGATTTAAAAGCGGCAATTTTGGGGGTAGTGGAAATGGATGCAGGGAGAGCTAAACCAGGAAGGGGCTCTTTAATAAATGTCTATATAGTCCAGCTTACAAATATCCTCTTCTATGATTTGCTTTGTGGGACAGAGTGTTACATTCTATAATTTACTATTGTGTTTTTAAACGGTTGCCATATTTTTTTCAATCTTCTCTTCCCTGTTGTTGGCATAATAATATATGCACTCTTATTTGTATAAATCCATAATGAAATTGATCCATTTCTGTACATTTGGTGGTTCCTTGTCTTTCCAGTGTAACAGTATACATTTTTTTAGAAATTACATATGCTAAAGATAGTAATTTTTTCCCTTCGTCTGTTATTTCATTTTCTGACATTCTATACCCAGGTAATATGGCCATATCTTGTTTTTGTTTCAGTTTTTCCTTGGTTGACTTCTCCAATATATTTGTTATTGTGTCCCAAAATGTTGATAGTTTCTTGCAGGTTAAAAACATGTGGGTTAGTGATCCCTGATTGCTGGGCATTGTGGGTATTTTTCTGTAATTGTGTTGTTTCTTTTGTGCAGCCTAGATGGGGTTAAGTATGTTCGATATAATATATGGAATTGTATCTGTTGTAATTTTGTGAAAACAAACTCAGCCATAGGGTTTCTTATGATAGAGTCGGAAGCGGCCTCATCAATCTCAGTCTTCAGATGTTGTTCCCATTTGCCCTTCAACTGTTCCAGAATGTATTGATTTGATGTTTGCATGCATCTGTAAATAGCAGAGATGGATTTCTGGTCAAGGTTTCTTAGGATATTTTCTATTGGTGAGTTGGTTGGAATAAAATTGCCTTTTTGTATATAGTCTCCTAGGCCCTGTTTACACAGCAGCAGCACCTCAAAAAACTCCACTGCCTTCCTGCTGTGCTGTGACTTGATCCCACAGATTCTCCACTTACACTTCAGACCCTGATGCATTGCAGATCTCTCCAAGTTGAGAGTCTCTGGACATGGGGTCAGAGTTCCAAAAAATGACATCTTCAGCTGACAGATTGGGGATCACAACAGATTGAGTGCATCAGTCATTTACACCATGGGACATGTGCTCAAACCAGTATGCATCCCCACTTTTCTGCCAGCTTAAACTCTGGAACAGTGCAGCACTTAGGGTGATGTGGTGAGTGTCCACAAAGCCATCTTTGCAGCACATCAACTGAAGTGCATGAGTTGATGTGCTGCAAAGAGAATGGTGTAAACATGGCTTTAGTTGCAGGTATTTGTAGAACTGTTGTTTACTGTAGGTAGGTTTAGTTGCGTTGCAGTTGCTGAAAGTATAATAAAATGCTATTTTCAAAAATATCATTAAATGTTCTAATTCCTTTCTGCTCCATACCCCAAATCCACCATCTGTACATGGAGGTTTAAAGTCAGAATTTGCATATAATGGTGTATTATATGAGTTTTGCTCTTTCCATTGTATAATTTTATGTACTTTCTTCCAACACATACAGGTGTTTTGTGTGGTTGCTAATTTTCCTTTATCTCCTTGAGGGTTTTTGTTCTTAATATAGTATTCTAAGTTTAAAACATATCTGACATTTTTGTATTTATGTATTTCATGTTCTGAAACTGCATTGGCTGTGATGGAAATTTTGAACCATTCTTCCACCTTGGAAAGTTGTGCTGTGTAATGATACCAGGGGAAATTGGGTAAAGCAAGTCCTCCATGTTCCTTTGGTAGCCAGAGTTTGTTTATATTCAATCTTGGTTTCTTGCCATTCAAAAGTAGATAATCTTCTCCAAATGTTTAAAGTAGTTAAACTCTATAGCTATTGATATTGTTTGGAAAGGATACAGCAGTCTCAAAAGGATATTCATCTCTATTACATTGCTACATCCTATTCATGTAAGAGTTAGAGTTTTCCATTTGACAAGCTCTGTTTTTATTCATGAGAGTATAGATGTAAAGTTCTTTCCAAATAAGGTATTTTTATCCTTTGAGACAGTTACCCCACAGATATTTAAATTGTTTAACAATCGTATTTTGTAATGTCTCAGGAATTATATCATTTTGATTGTTTACTAATGCCATCATTTCAGTTTTATTTGCATTTATTTTGCATCCTGAGGCCATGCCAACATTTTCTATGTTTTTCTGACATTATTTAATTGAATTTTGTGGGTTTGGAAGGTATAATAGGGAATTGTCTGCATACAAGCTTATGCAGTATTCCTGTGATCCTATGTTTATGCCTGTTAAATGCTGATTTTCTGTTACTGCTATTGCAAGCAGTTCAATAACTAATGTGAAAAGCAAAGGGGATAGTGGCCATCCTTGTCTTGTGCCCCTTGATAAAGTGAAGAGGGACAACACATTTCTGTTAGTTTGTATAATGGTTTTTGAGTTATTGTATAATGTTTTGATTCCATTAACACATTTATTTCCAAAACCAAACTTTTTCAACACTGAGAATATGAAATTCCACTCCACTGTATTGAAGGCTTTTTCAGCATCTAGCGTTTCTTCCTGTTTATAGTGATCTATCACATTAATTAGCCTCCTTGTATTAGTTCCAGTTTTCTTCCCTATATGAAACCATGTTGATCTCCATGTATTATTTTATTAATTACCATTGCTAGTCTTTAGCCATTATCTTCTCATATATTGTCATATCCACATTTAATAATGAGATAGGTCTATATTGTTTCTTTTGTTTATTAGGATTTTCCAGTATAAACAACAATAAAAATGTTTGAACAAAACAATACATGACAAACATTATAACATAAAAAAAGAAAAATAAACTATACCCACACAAAATCTCCCACCCTCCCGAATCCCCCCTTTCATCTTAGGGGAGCAATACATCAGAAAATTGTAACATATCAATGAGGAATTATATCTTGTGATTTTACAAATACAACTCCTTGTGGGAAAGAGCCACCAAACTAATTTATAGAGTAAATGCAAATACTTGTGAAATTACTTAAAAATAGATATGTCTCGATTAAACATTTTATTAGAAAGTTCTTTAGGGTATGCAATCCAAAACATAGCTTCAACTTATAATGATTCTCATGGTATCTATCTGATCTAGGAGTTTTTTCCAACATTTTGAAAAGAGGAATGTTTATCATGGAAGTAAGAAATCATGTGGATAAGCAGTAAATTATGTTTTAACTGTGCTACCCATTCTTTAAAACCAGGTATAGTATGCTCTGTCCAATGCTTAAGTAGCAGCTGTGAGGTTGTAACACCAGTTAAGGCCAAAATGTATTTGTCACTAAAAGGCATGTTGATTGGAAGATTATCTAAAATACAGGTATATAAGTTGAAGTCATGGGGTAAATTATCTTATCTAAGATTTTGTGTTTAATTTCTTGCCATAGTTTTTGGATAGATGGACAGGACAAAAGCATATGGTCTAGACAGCCAATCTCTTTTTCACATTTGGGGCACAAATTAGATTGCTTAAACTCCCTTTTGTGTAATCTCAAGGGAGTGAAATAAGCATTAAGTCATACTTTATAGCAAATTAATCTCAACTTGTCTGAAATAATTAATTTACAGATATTATTCCATAAGTTTTCCCAAACCAAAGAGTGGGCTGAGGCACATTTGTCCCAAAATAAATTATGAAAAGGTTTATCAGAGAATTTCAGTCTCAAAAGGAGTCCCTATTGGTTTGAAATTGGGTGCGGATTGTTAACTGCTGTGAACAGTCCAGTTAAAACGTTATCCTCTTGGTCAGTCAAACAAAAAAAAAAGCCAACATTTGCATGTAGAATAAGCCTTACAATATGAATGTTTATTATGTATTTCCTAGACCAGTTATAAATTGTAGCATTTTCAAGAAAAAGAACACATTTTTTCATTATCTAATAAAGCCTCCACATGGAGAGTAGTTGAGCAAGGCAAACATTTTGAATGAAGAGGTTTTCCAATTGTTAGAAAGTTTGGGTTATATAAGATAGACTGGTAAATGCTCTGGAGTATGTTAATATTGAGAAAGTGGAAAAGTTGGTTGTGGATTTTTAAATCTGTACCAACCACAGTGTTTTTAAGCTCTTTAGGGATGTATTTAAATGAAGCATATAGAATAGCTTCAGGGCAAATATTACAGTGCTTAAGTATTTCTTTTTCTAGTAAAACCTATGTAGGGACATATGAGATAGACAAATCCTTATTAGATATCCATTTTAAGTATTTATTAATATGTGAGGTCATATAATAAAGTAGAAAGTTTGGTATCTTTTGTCCCCCTAAGTTTTTTGGGAGCATAAGTTTATGGAAAGCTCTTTTGGGTGTGCCATTTAGCCACAAGAAATTACTGATGGATGGTTGAATGGAGTTTAGTGAACCAGCTAAGGGGAAGATAAACATTGAGCATGTTAATAGGAAAAAATACTTTGGGAAAAATGTTCATTTTTATAATACAAACTCTACCTTGAAAAGAAATAGGAAGAGTAGCCCATCTTTTTAAATCTTGTGTAATTTTTTGGATACATTCCTTTTTATTAATTGAGACTCTTCTTTGGATATAAAAATTCCTAAGTATTTAATCTCTGATTTGTTCCAAGATAGACCAAGATTACAGATTTCTTCTTTAGGAAAAAAGTTTGACAGGGACATAACTTCTGTTTTCTCTTTGTTCTGTTTATAGTTTGAGACCTAACTAAAGGCACAGAAAATGTTTAGGGCTGCTTTAGTGGAATTTAGAGTGTTTGACACATGTAGTAAAATATCATCTGCAAAAGCCAACAATTTCAGTTGAAATTTTGAAATAGTAATTCCCATAATTGCTGATTCAGAATAGAGCTGTCTTGAATGGTCTGATGCTTGTTTGGATGAAACAAAGTCAGCTTGATCTTAACTAATTAACATTTGCCAAATGCTTTTTGTTCTTTGAGCCAGAATGTGGGTTAACATTTTTATGTCACAGTTAATTAGTGAACTAGAGCGGTAGTTGGAAACTTTTTGTTTATATTTCTTTGGTTTTGGAAGGAGAGTTATTAGTGCCTCTAAAAGGGACAAGTCTGAAAAACCGTTTGATAAAATCAAATCAAACAGTTCTTTTAACATAGGAATCAAGGAATTTTTAAATGTTTTATAAAAATTTGCCATAAGGCTAGTATGCCCTCAGGCTTTGTTTATGGTAAACTTACTTATAACCTCATCAATCTCTTTTAAGGTAATCAGTGAAATTACCTGAGAGGCATCTGACTCTTTCATGCGAAGGCAAGAAAAATTGGATAGGTAGTAATCTATCATTTCACAGGCAGGGGGTTAGAGATAGGACCATATAATTTGAGTCAAAAATATAACATTCATTAAGAATGTCTTTATAATCCCTTAATACTTTATTTTGGTTATCAGAAATTATAGATTCAATGTGCTTGGATTGTTCCAGATTTTTGATCCTATGGGATAAAAGTTTACTAGGTTTCTCCCCTAAATCTGCGTATGAAGCCTTTTATTTAATAGTAAGGAATTCAGCTTGTTCTTTAGAAATATATTTTGGCCCGGCCCGCTGGTGCAGCAGTGGGATTTCTGCTTGCAACACCGGTGACCCGGGTTCAGGAATGGACCCGGATCATCGGAGGGACGGCTGGGGAGAGAAGGATGGAGCATCCCATGGACTGCTCTCCTTCTCTGGGGGGAGGGTGAGGAAATCAATCGGCGCACTGAGGACTAATGGCGGAGACGGGGGATCTCAGGCATCCAATGAGTACAGTTCTGGGAGGCGGGGCGGACGCTGGCATCATTGCATATCCCCACCTCCGTAACAAAAAATGGAGGAAAAATTGAGGCGGGCAAGGACCACCGTGCATATGAAGCCCTCCCTGGTGGACCTCACCACATCACTGTTGCTGCGGGTCCCCGACCAGACATTGGTTCCATGGTCACTGAGGAAGGTGGCCGTGGGCCCGCCCTCTGGGGGGTAAGCCGGGGGTGACTGAGGGACCTCGGCAGCCGTAGACAGTGGTGGAGGTCTCCAGGGGCTGTGACCAGGGCTGATGGAAAAAGACGGGGTCCTGCCAAGGAAAAAAGAGAAAATTAAAAAAAAAAAAAGAAATATATTGTAATTCTTCCTTAAGAGTTTGAATTTCCTGAGTTTCTTCCAATGTGAGTACCTTTTGGTCTTTTGCTTCAAATTCTCACAACTTTTTAGTAATTTCTTATAGTCTTTCAGTTTTTAGTTTCTTAATTTTAGTTTCAAATCTAATAAATTCACCCCTTAAACAACACTTACAGGATGCCCAGATCATATACATTTTTCCAATAGAGTGGGAGTTTTGTTCCCAAAAGGCCTCTATAGTGTTGTTGATATATTTGACTATGTAATCCTGCCTAAGTAGATTAGGGTTGAGCCTCCATGAGAAACTTCTCGAGTAAGAGATACCTAATTTTAAATTGATATGAACTAGGGAGTGGTCAGATAGGATATGAGGTAGAATCTGTGGATCATTGGATTAAAGGAAGTAAACTTTTAGAAATAAGAAAATAATCTTTTCTAGAAAGTGAGTTGTGTGCTTGTGAAAAGAAAATATTTTTTTTATCTGGTAAGTATGTCTTCCATGGGTCAGAGAGGTTATACATCTTAGTAAGATCAAGGAGGGCTTTATTATCCACTGAAATAGTATAACTTGGTATCCTCAATTTATCCATATGTGGATTCAGAGGTAGATTCCAGTCCCCTCCTAGGATAATGTACTGGGTGAAGAAGGGTGAAAAAGCTGTAATTAATTTCATGTAGAAAGATGTCATACCAGTATGCGGCCCATAAACTGAGCCCAAAACATAGTTACTTTGGCCAGTTTCCCCTAATGCTAATACATAGTTGCCCTCTTGATCAATAATACTCTTTGAGAGATGGAAATTTGTGTATGAGTCTGTTAAAATGGCCACACCTTATTTGGCCATATATTGTCCTGCTCCATAAACTGTTTTAAATTTAAATCTTTTGAGGCAGTCAATTTCAGATTTTAATAAGTGGGTCTCCTGAAAGAAAATTACATTATAACCCAGAGATTTTATATAGTTTAAGATCGACATCCTTTTTGTTTTTGAATTTATCCCCTTCACATTCAAGGACATTTTAAAATTGATATTACTCATATTAAAAGTATCAATGTTAAAAGTATTAAATAAACTATGTAGCTCAGCAAAATTTGACAATTCATATTGTTATGAGTAGCCCCCATACCCAGCCACTCCCTACGTACCCCAAGAAAAAAGAAAACCATATAAAATAAACCATGACATTTGGAGGTGAAGGGCAGATAAATACTAATGCTTCTACTCATCCCCCAGTCCCTGAGATTGATCTAATGACATTTAAACAATGATAAAACCTGGCCTTCCCCTCCATTACCCAAAATTAATAATATTCCCAGAACATTTTTTGCCAAAGCATAAAATCTAACTGTGATCCCTAATAGTCAACCTATATCAAAGCGATAATCCTTAGTATATTTAAACAGATTTAACATACTATTTCTATCTGTATTATTAAACACGGGAAAGGTGTTCTCCAGCCCCTCCATATATTCAGCCAAGCTGGGTACTAAAAATTTTATATCTTTTAAATTGGCATAACAATGTCTAATTGACCTAACTAATTAACCTACGTATAATTAGTTGAACACGTTTAAACTTATTAATAAAATTATAAATTACTAGATAACAATTACTACCTCCTGACTTACAATTTAATAGCTATCTTCAATATCCTAGGGGGAGGGAAGCTAGCAGCTCTGAAAGATAATACTAAAATGATTTTACCCTCTGCAGAATAGGGTATGTGTCTATAAAAATACTATGAATATGTATGTTAAAAAAAAAGAGCTATGAATAGAGGAGATTTTGACATGGAGTGCACCAGAACAGAACAAGTGACCCCACCTAAATCCACCCATCAAGGACCAGGCCATCCAATATAACCTTAATAAGTAGGCTACCATGATTACTGGCCTAAAGGGGATGTCTGTCTACTTAATGTCCCATCCACTTAATTTAGACAATTTTTATAGGTGCAGTTCAGGGGTGTCCTAAGTGCAGCCTAGCCTTATGCCCTATTTAATGGGATTATAATCCGCTAGCGTTCTATCATATGACTCTAATGGGGACTCATAGGTGACAATGTCCTTCTCTAGTGGAGAGTCACCCTATCTAATGGTTCTCCTTTAAGTGAAGGTGTAAGCACCAGCCTCCTCTTGTTTACAGGTTGGTGTTCCTCAGATATAACCTTGAGGTCCCTTTAAAATCTTCCCTATCTAATGGGAATAAAAGGGAAGAGGTTCAAATAAATGCCTCAGATCATTAAAAAATCAGATCTAAAGCATCTCCATCTCCCCCCATAGTGAGATGAACCCTGTATTAATTGTATATAGTTGATGGATTTCCTCATATTAGCCCTATTTAATGAGTAGAATTATTAGCTCGCTGCAGGCCATGATCCCTCAGAAAGGCCATATTTGTAATCAATAATAAAGATGATAGTCTGCCTTTCCTTATATGACATCTATTTAAATGAGACTTTAGACTTGTAGATTGAATATTCATTGATTTATTTTAAATATTAACGTTATGTTTGCTTCCACTGAAGGATAAAGTAAGACAGGCAGGACCATTGGTGGGAGGACAAGGCTCGAGCTACCCACCTGCCCTATTTAATGGGCAATTAATAACTATAAAAGAGATTTTTAATGTTAAGCTTATCATTTTGGTCTGTGTGCATTCCATGTCCATTCCTCTGTTCTTTGGTTGAGTATCCTCTATGTGCTCCTAAAAGATAACTGTCCAGATTCAGTTAAATAAATCATAAGTAATATGCAACCTGAGTGAATGTGGAACATCCCCTAACAACCCCCCTCATGATTATCTTTAAATCTTTTTTCTAGAAAAGGAGAGAAAGAATAATATTAATGCTCAGGGTAACATCTAAATTAGTTTGAATAAAGCTAATCACAGAGTGATGTTTATTGAATTTGCACCTCTGCATGTAAAGAACCAAGTAATTCCTTTTACCAAGCTATGCAGTTTGCTTGAAATTATCGGTAATGACTTACCGTTGATTAGGCCATCAACCCCAAAAAGATATACCTTTTGATATAAATCCCTACACAACTCCTTTAAAATTCTGGCAGAACTGGGGTTCCCAACCTCTGTCATGGACCTAAGCTACCTAAGCTATGGTCTGTAACAGTTAGCTCCACAACAGTTTGAAAGATAGGCCATTCAACCATATCTTTCAAACTGTGCACATTGTTCAAATTAGGAAGATCAATCGGACTACTAAAGTATTTCATAATTACTAGAACCCAGCTCCCATTCTAAACCAAAACTTACTGGTGAGTCTTGAATGTAACCCCACTCTACAATGTGACTCCAAACATCAAATTCAGCTCAACTAATTAACCCAAGGTAAAATAACAATATTAAGAATACAATGCGTATCTACTTATATAATGGTGACATCTTTAGTTTTGAGACGTTTCATGTTTGCTCATAATGCAGTTCTTAAGACCTTCTGCAAAGTTCCATAGCCCAGTTTGATCTACAGTAAATGGAGCAATTCTCCCCTGGAGTGAAAACAACGTTTCCTAAAGGGAAAACTATAGAAATGACAAAAATGTAACCTGAGTGTCCAAAGGAAAAGGCAGTTCTTCACTATAAAAAGAGGTTATCCTGTCACCGCATACAAAATAACAGTCACAGGCCCAGATATTCAAACTGCGCCCAAAAAGTGCACAATAGCAGGAGCAAGCGCAAGTCCATTGCGCCCATGCGCAACAGACGCAATATTCAAAAAAGGAACAGGCCAAACTGCGCCTACAACCAACGTTTGAATATCGCACAACCTGTGCCATAGCTCAACTAGGGAGGGGGAACTGAGCAGATATGATGCGCTATGGCAGTCCAGAGGTGCCATAGCACAAGCAGGGAGCCCCCAGCTGTAGAGTAATGTAACAGCACAATCAGGGGAGATAGGGGCCCACCACCTAAGCCACAGATGGGCACAGGAACACACAGTGGAACAGACATCGCCCCCTCCCACCCCAAGCACTGCACAATCAGGAGAGGGCTGGAATAACCACTGGTCCATGGAGTCAAGCAACCAACCCACAGCCTGGCTATGGTGCCCCATCACACCTACCGGCAAGCTGTGACTGGCACACAAGGAGGGCGGACCACCCTGTGCCACACCATCCACCCCAGTGCACAGCACACCCTGCACCGTGACCCCCAGACAACCCCCCATGAGCAGTGACCAGCACTGCAGGAATCCCCATGCATGCCACCATCCCCACAGTGGCAATGCAACCCTGTGCACCACAGAACCATGCAAGCCAGCCCCACCATGAGCACCCATCAGCAGGTTGCAGCCCATGGCAATGCAACAATGACAGACAAAGTGCCACCATGCACAGTCCCCCGATGTACTGCTGAGAGACCGACCATGCATTGGCACAAGAGTGACCCCATATTGGATGGTCGTGTAAGTGACACCTCCCCCAGTGGTACAGCACTCTGCACAGTATTCCAGTAACACACCCTGGCCCACCACTGGCCACAACAGCCAGCACAGAAACCCACAGTGGTGCGTGGAAGCATGCACCACACCAGATGCCACACAGGGTCTGGACAAACACCCACCCATACCCAAGGGCACAAAAACACAGGGACACAGTGGTGGGGCAACCAAGCCCCCATCGTGGCCCCATGTAAGCCGTGTACACACAACCTGCAGTCCACCATGGCACTGGAGTGCCAACCACCCTGCGCCGGCACCATGGACCAATACCCCACCATGAGTCACCTGGAGCACAAGCCACAGACAGTGGGGCACATCCCCTGCAACACACACAACACACAGCATGGAGGTGGGACAATGACCATGTTGCCTACAGTGCCAGCTGAGTCAGGCATGCACCACACCAGTGACATGGGCAACCCAGCAAAGTGATGGGTACAGTGTCCGCCATGCAGGGAATGCCACCACTGACATGCCAGCAGATCATGCAGGTCACAGACAGGCATGGGTGTCAGCTGCACAGGCCATGGACAGGCCGATGGGTGCACCATGGACACAGAACCCACACCATGGACCACTGCACACAGTCATCCAGTGTACGGGGAACAACACACACAACACAGACACTGACTGATATCTACCCCCACACCATAGACACCTCCACATGGACACACACACATACCTATGACTGCACCACCCCTGATGCCATGCACACCACTGCAGCTGAGCACCTATGGCCCGCTGCAAATCAGAGACCACCACGGCATTCATAGAAAAGTTAAATGCATTATAAAAATAAATAAATCAACTATTTACAATAAGAACAACTATATACATGGGTTGGGGACACAAAAAAGGTGGGGGTGGTCAGGGGGAAGGGGTGGACAAATGGAATGGGATAGGAGGGTGGGAGGGTGGGTCCAGGGGATGGGAGGTCAGGACAAGGGACTACTGTTGGCCATGCTGGTCCAGGCTCTGGCTCCCCTCACTCGGCGCCTCCTCAGGACCCCGCCTCATCAATCCTCCACAGGATGGTCACCGTTCTGGGCAGGGCCTGTAGCTCCTCCAGGTGTCTCTAATCTCCATCAGATGTCTCGCACCTAGGACAAGGAGCACAGTCAATAGGTGTGAAATGCCATCCACAGCCCGCCCACGTGCGTGGCATACGGCCATGGACATACCACTGTGATGGTGTGTGACCAGCCGCAGTGATCATGTCCACAGGACATGCCCACCCAGGTGCATACAGCCATGCGGAATGCTGCACACACCCACCAGCTAAGTCATGCACAGCACCACCGTGGCCATTCAGTGACATGGCTATGTGGTGCAAAGGCAGTGGCACAGCCATGCACCTGGTGCACGCATGCACCACCTGTGATGCACACCCAGGCATGCATTGCCACTGGACAGTGTTGACTGTAACCAGTGGCTTGCATGGCAGTGATGTCAATGAATGGTGGCCATGCCCCGCTGCCCACCTTGTCACACAGCATGCAATATTAATCATGGATGTCTGTCACTCACCCTCATCGGGATAGTCGGGTGGCCATTGTGGACCCTCGGCCTGCCTGGCTGTGGCTTCCACCGCCCTGCGCTCCGCCCTCAAGCAGCGTACCTCTTCCGGGCCTGTGTGGACAAAAAGGAGAGAAGAACATCAGTGCGGTCCCGAAGCAAAGTCCTCCTGCCCCAAGGATTGTGCCCCCCACCCAGCCAGACCCACCCACCCACCCTGTGAAGACCGCCACGACCAACCCCATACAGTCCCTCCCCTATGTGCTGGACACAAACAACAATGTGACTTATATGGATGATAACAGTGTGTTGACGGAACCCCTACCTGGTTGTGGTACCGTGCGCCTCCTGGCACGTGACCGTATTCTGGCCAGTAACTCCGGCTCCCTCCTCATAAGGTCACCATATCGGTGCCTGCACTGCTCCGCTGTCCTGCCCCTGCCAGTCAAGTTCAAGTTCAAGTTCAAGTTTATTGCAGGAAAGACTCCATTGAGCAAGCTCATTCACAAGGAGGTCCTGAGTCTTAAGCATATACGATACATAAGTACATAGTTAGGAGATATACAGTGAAGGGCAAAAGGTGGATAATTATATACATTTAGGAGGTATATACAATGGGCATTTTTGTACTACAATGCTGTACAATTCAGAGTTGGCCTAGTCTTATATTATGTAGCACTTTTGATTTATACCATGGAGGGCCAGTGAATACTTGTGGAGCTGATTAGGCGTTGAGGTCTAGTTGCATCTACATATGTCTTTTATTTTGGAGAATGCTAATGTTTTGAAGAGTTAGTTGATATAATACTGGTTAGCTTCAGCATGGGTTGTAGTTGATTCCAAATCTTTGGTAGAGAGTATGAGACAGCCCTTTGTCCGCCTACAGTTCGTGTCATGGGCACATCTAGTAAGACAAGGTTGGATTTCCTTAAGGAGTAGGTGCTGTGTGAGATATTTATAAGTGACGTCAAATATGCTGGCAATTTGTGAAGTAGCAGTTTGAGGGTCCACATGCCAGCATGGAGGAGACGTCTGGTGGTCAGGGATGACCAACCAACTGCTGTATAAAGATCATAGTGGTGGGCCCTATACGCCGAGTTGGTAATAAAGCGGATAGCACTGTGGTATAGTATGTCTAGTTTTGCTAGGTTCAGGGTAGGGGAGGATATGTAGATAATGTCTCCGTAATCTAGCAGGGGAAGGAAAGTTGCTTGGACCAGTCTTTTACAGATTGCTAGAGAAAAGAGGGCCCTATTTCTGTCACCGCCTCTAGGGCTGTGGCCACCTCTTGCCACACCTGGGACCTAGGCCTATCCAGGGGGGGCCTCCCCAAAGAGATGCCCATGGTGTGGCTCCACTGTGGCCACCAGGTTTGCCAACTCTATTGCAGACCAGGGGCAGCCCTTCTCCACGCCATTGTGAATGCTATAGTAGGCAATATGGTGCTATGCAGCATGGTACCCCACGTGCAGATGCTGCGCGGTACAGTGCTGCCATTCTCTATTGTGCTGTTACCGAACAGTGCGATAGAGGTGCACCTATGCCTGACGCATGGCACCAAGGAGGCAAAGGTCGGGCACAGGGTCAAGGGTCCCTGGTGCAAGGCCATGCACAGCGCCATCGGACAACAATGCGTGTAGCGCGATTGGCTGCCTGTGTGCCAGCGCCACTGCAGACTATCGTGCAGTTGTGCCATTGCGCCTATGAAGGCCCATTGCCACAGCACCATGTAGTGACCATCGCTATAGCTCCACTGGCACAATGGTGGCCATGCACTGCATTGCCTACTGCGCACAGCACATCATCAGCATGGCAGACGCCTGCATCAGCAACCTGGGCATGCACAGTGAGGTGTACTACGCATGCCACAGAACTGCACCATTGGCTCAGCACGTTCAACATAATTGCGCAAAGCGCAACAGCGCAATATTCAGCCGTCATGTGCAAATCATCCGATCAGCCAGTCAATGGTGCAGCACTGCAATTTGCATCTAATTAAAGTTGCTCCTCACCTAATTTGCATGGATTGCGCTATAAAGGTGTGACAATGTGCTGCAGTGGCCATAGTCGGTTACTGCAGTTTATTGCTGAGTTGCATGCTGTGTGAGAGTGTGGAATGTGGATTCAGGGACATGCATGGGACTGCACAGTCACAGGTAACAACTGCCATTCTTACAGGCTACATAATGACCGAGCACGTTCTAGAATAGGAGGACAACAGTGGTGGGAGGAGGAGGAGGAGGCCGAATTTTACTAAGGCCAAAAGTGAGGCCCTTTTTGAGGCCTACCTGGCTCAGGAGCCACTGCTCAGTGGACGGTGGGGCACCACTCAGGCCCGTGTTGCTGCATGGGAAGAGGTGGCATGTGCCATGAACCTGAATGGCAGCCACCAGCGCTCCGTGCAGGAGTGTAAGAAGAAGATGGGTACAGACAGGAGGAGGGTAAAGGAGAAGGTGGCTGCCATCAGGGTGGCACATGCTGCATAAGATGGGAGACAGCCGGAGGTGGTACAGCTCACCCCAGCGGAGGACAGGCTTGCTGCAAGCATGCACCGAAGTGCCATAGAGGGAGTTCCGGGTGGTGGCTTCCAGACGGGTGGTGGCCCATCTCTGCATGGTAAGTCATGGTTTGTGTGGGGGGGCCAGGTAGGTCACACTCAGCAACGCGACTTTGCTTCCCCTTACAGATCCTGAGCGTCTGCATGGGTCAGCGGTGGTGGGCCTGTCCACTGCAGACAGTTGGATGGAGTCAGAGGTGGGACCATCCACCTCCACAGGTATGTGTGGGTCTGTACGACAGTGGGGCTGCCTGTCTGTCCACACTGATGTCTTTGAGACAGGTGTGGAGGAAGTCCTGCCTGTGTCCCAGCATGCTGGCGTCCATGGATGCCAGCACGCTGTGGCTGTGGCCAGGGCAGAGTCCGGCACCAGTGATGATGACACGACTGTCATGGGCAGTGACACGTGTGTGCCACAGGATGGACACACAGCAGGGAAATTCGTGCCCGTGGCTGTGGCTGGTGCCGCCGTGGGGGCCTGCGTGTCAGCACAGTCCTAGACTGTGCCTGTCAGCACCAGTGGGGGAGCACTGGTGTCTGTTCAGGACAGTGGGACTGTTGCGGCCACTGCAGTGGCAACACTGAGCCCTGGTGTGCAGCAGCCGGAGGGGCAGCATCATCAGTTGCCCACCGGGCCTGCGGGTACAGGGTTCAGCCACAGCGTCTGTGCACCGCCTGTGGACATGCCCATACCTGGTCCTGGTACACAGCAACCACCTTCAAGGGGTGCTGAACATCAGGCCCTTGCACACCCTGAGGAACAGGATGCTGAGGAGGCTGATGACCTCTTGGACGAGCACACTCGCCTACTGCGAGCATCTGTCCAGCAGCAGATACGGCTTGTGACATCCGTGGAAGCACTGTGTGTGGCTCTGGAGCGGACAGAGGAGCATCACAGCAGGGACACCGAATGGATCCTGGCATGGTTGGACTGTTTGCAGGAGGATGTGACCGCTGCCATTGACAGGCATGCACAGGCGTTCATTGCTGTCATGGCCACAATGGGCACACAGTCAGGTGCCCATGTGTTGCTCACACCACACAGTGCACTCTCCACCCCCCCGTTCCTGGCATCGGGTGACTCCCACCCTGTCGATGCCGGGTTCAGCTGTGGGCATCCTGAGCACTCCTGGTGCAGGCATGTTTGGTGTGCTGCAGACCCCTGCATGGGCACGGTCGCATTCATGCAGTGGAATCCCTGAGGGACCATTGGTGCCACCCCATGAGGCCAGTGGTCAGTCTGCCAGTGCTGGTGGTTCTCGGCGGGGCTGCCCATGCATCTGTGGCAGCCGTGGCACTGTGTTGCGAGACTTGACCTGTCTCCCAGCGTGGCTACTGTCTGGTGCTGTCCTGTGTGCATTGTGTGTTTCGGTGGGCAGTGCACGGGTGGATACCCAGCCCTGCACATGGACACACTGTCCACCTGCACACACCCTCCCGACTGCTGTCCGCAGTTATGTGTGCATGATGATGCCTGCATTGCGCTGTACACCAAATTGCAATGGTGCCCAGCATCTGACACACGCACATGGACAGGCAGTGGGCGTGGTGGACTGTGGACATGTGTGTTGCTAGGGTTGGCGTTCTGGGTCGGTGTGCCTCCTGCCCTCTGTGCACGTTTGGTGCATTGTGTGTGTGTGTCCATCCACGTGGCGTGTTAATCCTCACCCATCCCTGGTTGTGTGTGTGCTTCTGTGCCCTGCCACTTCCCTTGATGGCATGCACCCCTGGTGTGTGTCCATGCGTGTTTGTGGGTTGTGCCTTAGCCACTGGTGGTTGCACATATCCCCATGACTTACCTGGGTTGGCTGAAGTGCTCCTCCATGATGGTGTCCCAGTGCAGCTGTGCCAGCCGGATCAGTCTAGGGACCTGTAGGCCAAAGGGGGGCTGCTCATCACCATCATCACCGGTGTCCTCATCGTCCCCATTGCTGTCCCCCTCTTCGACCTGTACGGCTATCCCACATTCATTGGCCATGTTGTGCAGGATGCAACAGGCCAGGAATATCCCACAGGCCTTTCAGGGGCTGTACTGTAGGGCACCGCCAGAGGTGTCCAGGCAACGGAAATGTGCCTTCAGCATCCCGAACACCCGCTCGATGACATTGCATGTGGTGGTGTGTGCCTCATTGTAGCATTGCTACGATGGGGTAGTGGGCCACTGGTAGGGTGTGAGCAGCCAGGGATGGAGTGGATATCCACTGTCACCTATGTGTAGAGGGTGGAGGTTAGTTTGGTGATCAGCATCGGCCTGCCCCGAGCCATGTAGATCACTACCCATGGCACATCTGGCCATGCCCCCCCAGGCCCTAGACTTGTCCATTTGGTTTGCATACTCACCCACTAGGTGTCCTGTGGGGATGTCCCCACTCTCAAATCTGTAGCATAGTGCTGACTGGTGCCAGATGAATGAATTGTGTGCTCCCTCAGGGTGCATGGCACAGACATTGATGATGCACCCCCCATCGCACACCATCTGGCAGTTGATGCTGGAATAGCCCTTGCAATTCATGTATGCAGCCCCCTCATGGCCAGGTGATGTGCGTATGGCCACATGGGTGCAGTCTATTGCCCCTAGCACACCATGCATACATGCTACCCTGTGGAACTCCTGTATGTTTGCTGCATGCTCCGCTGCTGTGCTGGAGAAATGGATGTACTCCTCAGCATGTGGAAGCAGTGCACTGAGGAATTGGGTGAGGTGGTGTGGTGTGACGTGGCCAACTGGGTTATGCCTGTGGTGTCCCTGGTTGGTCTCTGGAAGGTACCCGTGGTGAGCAAGCACATGCAGGCTGTTACCTTGGTCTCCACTGACAGGGCATGGCTACGTCGTGTGGGTGCCTGCATCACATCACTGCACAGTTTACAGAGCTGCCTCAGTATTGCCCTGTTCAGGTGGTACCGGCCCACAATCTCAGTATCTGTGTACAGCTCAAAGCTGGTGCAGGCTCGGTACTGTCTGTTGGGGGCATACCGCTGACGGGCCCTTCCACGGCCACGTCCCCCTGCCACCTGCCTTCTCGCCCCCCTCATTATGGCCTCCATGTGAAAGGTGGCACTGGTCATATCCCTATCTTGCGATCCCCACCCTGGCAGCTGTTACTTTATTCCCCCTGCTGTCCTGGCTGCTACCTCCCCTGCACCGGGTACACCTGCCTGTGCTGGCCTCTGAACTGTGTGGCTCCCCACACCTTCCCTGTGCCTGTCTGTTGCTGTGGCCTTTCCCTGGCCTGCCCTGTTCCTGCCACTTGCCCTGCCTGTGCCTCTGCCTCTGACGCATGTGGCTTCCCTGTAACATTCTGGCGCCTCTTCCTTGCTCCTTTTTATTTTGGCTCATTTCTGCTATGGCGCAACTTCCACTTGATCCACTGTTGCGCAAGTCTTTGAATATCACACTGCACCATTTATGCATGGTTCCTCCCCCTTCGGTTGCGCATGCCTTCATTATCATTGTGCTGTTGCTCAGCATGATTTCGGGGGTGCAACTGACTCCTGCTGAATATCGCAGAATGGCGCAAATTTGGACTTGCGCAGGTGCAACCCTATTGCACATGGCTCAACTCTTTTGAATATCTGGCCCACAACATTTAGTCCCCAGTTCTCTGTAGTGCAGATAACACATAAGGAAGAATCACCTTCGAAGGAGAATAAAGACTATAGTCTTTGTTAATAAATCAAACTTTTAACCGGGATCTCATTATTCTTAATATTAACCAAAGAAAATCTTGACATTTCACATTATGGTTGTGCGAACTACGTAGAGTTTTTAGCAGACTTTCAGCCTTTCTTAAACAAATCGGGGAACCGTGTGTTCAAGTTGTGGTTGAGCTTGTTCAGGGGATTCAAACACAGGTGATTTACCGTCTTTACAAATAGATATCCTCACTGGTTATAACATTTGAAATTTAATTCCAGCTGAAATTAGCTTGCTTATGATTGATGAAAAGTTTCTTCTTTTTTGTCTAACTTCATGCAGGAGGTCTTCTGAGACTCGAATCCATTTCCAATACCAAGACAGATTTCTAGAATCTTTAATTTTACTCAGTACATGTACTCTGTCAAGGTAATTCAGAAATTGCACAATAAAGAGTTTTGGGGTTCTTCTTTAGCAGGGAGCAGCCTTAAAGCTCTGTGAGCCCTTTCAATTTCATACAAAATACCATTTGGAGATTTAATAATAATACTAATAACATTTATTTAATAAAGCACCTTTCGACTTTCAAAGTGCTGTACAATATACAGAAAACAAAAAAATGTGCAAATACATTCAATATAAAATCAAAATAATACCTGAAATGCTTTCCCCCATAAAAAAGTCTTAAATGCCTGCTTGAAACTCCCCACCGTCCAGCACTCCCGAAGCTGATGGGGCAGAGAATTCCAGAGGGTAGGTGCCACAAACCCAAAGGCACATGCATCAGATAACTTTAGATTAACCCTTGGAATCTCCAGCAACCCCTCATCAGCCGAGTGGAGCTGTTACAAAGGGGTGTAAGGAACCAAGAGCTCTTTCAGGTAGTCGGGACCTGATCCATGTAGGGCTTTTAAGTCAATAGACCTACTTTAAAGGTGATCCACCACTGTATAGACAGCCAGTGCAGAGCGTGCAGCACTGGGGTAATATGAGATCTTCTGGATGCCCCAGTCAACAAACGTGCAGCCACATTCTGCACTAGCTGTAAGCAGCAGATATCAACCCCAGAAAGCCCTAGATAAAGGGTGTTGCAATAATCAAGGCGCAATGTCACAAAGACATGGACCAAATAGGCAGGTCACTAGACGGAACTAGGTGCCTAATCCTGGCAATGTTCCTAAGATGGTAAAGGCCAGCTTGACAACTGCTGAAACCTAGTGACAAAGAGTCAGACCATCATCAAGCACCACACCCAGGTTACGCACCCATTCAGAGGTGAGAATCTGGGCCTCCCCGAGGACTAAACCAGAAGGGAGCCCAGTCCTCAACCCATCTACCCTATGACCCTAGTCCACATCCAGAACCTCAGACTTTCCTGGATTCAACTTTAGGCCACTGGAATTCATCCAGTCTTGGATTTCTGTGAGGCAGCTGTTCAGTACCGAGATAGCACTAACCTGGTCAGGTGCAAAAGACAGGTAGAGCTGGGTGTCATCAGCATAGCAATGAAACTTCAGTTCATACCATCTTACAATGCCTCTGAGGGGTAGCATATATATTGTGAATAACATGAGGGACAGCACTGAACCCTGAGGTACCCCACAAGGCAGAGGGAAAGCCTCAGATGAAAACAAACTCAAGACTACTCTCTGCGTTCTCCCGGTTAGGAAAGATGAAAACCATTTGAGGACTGTACCTGACAACCCATAGATAAGCCTCAGGCATTTGAGCAGAATCCCATGATCCACAGTATCGAAAGCTGATGATAGATCTAAGAGAACCAAGATAGAATGGTGTCTCCGATCTCTCGCCGTCAGGAGATCATTGAGCACCCGAACTAGAGCAGTATAAGTACTATGCCTCTTATGAAAACCCGATTGGAGAGGTTCATATAAATTATGGATGGTTAAATGGTTATCCAGTTGAGCAGCCACAACTTTCTCAATAACTTTCCCTACAAAAAGGAGGTTAGAGATAGGCCTGTAGTTTGCTAGGTTCTCCGGGTCTAAAGAAGCTTTTTTTCAGAAGAGGAGTCACCACCCCTCCTTTAGGGAGCTAGGAAACTCACATATATCTAGACAGCACTGAACAATCTGAGCTAAGACCAGGCCAATGATCTCACTACAACCCAAAATCAGGGAAGTAGGGCCTGGATCTAAACTACAGCATGTGGGATGCATCTCCTGGACAATCTGCATAATGTCTACGAAATCTGGCAGGTCAAAGGTACTCCAGGAAACTCTTGGCTCTGCGACAGAGCACTGATCAGCAGCAACCCCCTTAGAGTGAAGTTGGTGGCACTCCCGCCTGATGTCATCCACCTTATTCGCAAAGAAACGAGCGATCTCGTCACAATCAATTTGTGTAAAAACTCGATGGAGCTGCCGACAGGCTGAGTTGCAGAGCCTGTAAACAGTTCTGAACAGTTGAGCCAGTCGGTTCCATGTGACAGAAATTTCCCTGGACAGGAATTCTGCCTTCTTCCAGGAAATTTCTGTTTGGTAGAGTTTATAGTGCTCTAGTAAAATAAGGTGGTCGGCATCAGAGGAAGTCTTCCTCCAACGATGCTCTAACCTATGCCCCAGTTTCTGCAACTCTCTTGCAGCCTCATCAAACCATGGGGCCCCAAGGTGATGCAGAAAGGGGTGAACTCAGATAGGAGCAATCAGATCGAGGGCTGAAGATATGGTCCCATTATAGGCCAACCAACTGCTCAGGATCTGTGCAAGACTCATCCAACAGAGAGAGGTCAATAACCACCATCAGGTCTTCAGGGACCTTATCCCACAAAGGATGGTACCTGACCAACTCCACAGGGGCCGACGTACCCAGGGGGGCTGCAAAATTGAACCCGACTTAATAGTTATCAGACCAACCGACTGGTTCCACCACCAAATCGGAGGCCTCGATCCCCAGGAGGAAAACCAGGTCAAGAGAGTGACCTCCCTTGTGTGTAACTGAGGAAACAACCTGTGTGAAGCCCAGGGATGTCATCACCTGGAGGAAATGTTGACCAAAAAGTAAGGATTCATCATCGACCCAAACATTAAAGTCACCCAGAACCATCAGTCTGGGTGACTCCAAAGCCATGTCGGTGGTGAAGTCTGCTATTTCCTGCAGGAATAGCTTCTCATCACCTGGTGGATAGTAGATGAGAGTGATCCTACACCCAACACCAGCTACCACAGTACACTCAAATGACCCAGCCTCCTCAACTGGTACACCAGTTAGGCCCAATTTGGTCTTGAAATAGACCGCAACCCCCCCATGGTCCAATCTCAGGTGATGTACAAATGAGTACCCAGTGGGAACAGCCGCCTCTAAAAAAGGAGCCAAGTTCCCATCCAACCAGTTCTTGGTAATGCAAACCAGATCTGCCCTAGCAACAAAGTCTACAGTAAGACCAGTCTTGTTGCAGACAGATCTGGCATTGCATAACAGCGCCCGAGTTGGACAAGGTTGGTGAGCTGTCCCAACTACATGCCCTCCAAAACTGGAGGTGCCCTTGTGTATGGGAACCAGAACAGAGGCATCCCGTTCCAGATACCATTTCACCCCAAGGCATCTTCTGGACCTCACCACCCCTATGGGAGAGCCCCACTCTTTCAGAATCCACTGTCTGCAACCCCTCACCCACCCCCTGACTCCCCCCCCCATGAGAAATCCCCAATGCCCAATTTCCCAGCCATATTCTTGCACAGGACCCTTCGGAAGCTTCTGGAAGTCTGTAGATCACAATATTACTCCTACATGATCTACCTTCCAGATCCTCTAATTTTGATTCTAATTTATTTATTTTATGCCTAATCGATGGAAATTCTGGCTTGGTCCTGGATTGCCAATCCTCTACCAAAGATAACCGGGCCTCCACATCAGTGAGTCTGATGTTAATATTTTCAAATGTCCCCCTTGTGGCTTTAGACTCCTCTATCAAAGTGGCAATGGACTCTTTCATATCTTTCAATGTTTCTAAAAATCTTTCCTCTGACAACGGAGTGCAACCTGGTGAGTCGGCAACTATTTACCTGAGGTCTGTTTGGATCATGTTGAACTCCCCGCCCAGTCTGGTGTTTGTGGCAGGGTATGTTTAATAGGATTCCTAATTTCTGCTTTCATAATACTGCCCAATATTGTCCACATTAAACTAATACTGGGTTTTTCTTTGAAGGGGATGCTGAAAGAGTTTATATAGACTTGCTTTAGTTAATATAAACCTTGATTTTTGTAGAGTTAGGGCACGAAGGTCAGCAAAACGCAGCTTACTTCATCAAGCTCATCACTGGAAGTCCCTTTTTATCCTTTTTCAAGAATACTTATATTTTTGCATGATAGAAAGTCAAGGAAGTTCTCCTTTTTCCCAGCAATTATTGTACAGAGTTAATAAAGGGGCTTGTAAATATTCTAAAAAATGTTTTGTAGAATTCCAAAGGGATCCTATCTGGTCCTGGAGCTTTCCCTGGTGGTAATGATTTAATTGCTTGTATAACTTCTTCTGTTTTTTTTGCATAAAAAGAATTTTATTCAAAATAAAAGCACACACATACATTCACAGTCAGTTACAGAAAATTCATTAGCACAAATCAATGACAGAGTATCACACAGTTAACTACAGTCACATAGCAATTAATTATTCTAAGGTGTCTCTTCCACAACTTGCAGCTATGAGCTGATAAGATGTTCACAAAACTAAGGTGCTCAGGTGATACAGCAGTGTAACCTGCTGTCTTACATATCCATCCCACCCCAGAGGAGTACACTTTCTTGTGAGGTTAAGTCTACCAGGAAGGGGACCCATTCTCTAGTGAAGTGGTTGAGTCTGTCCTTAACAAGCAGGGTTAATCTCTCCAAAGCCAGGGTGTGTACTGTCAATGTGCACCAGCTTTGTACTGTAAGTGGGGCACAGGACACCCACATACTTTGAATGCTGTGTCTAGCCAGGATTAAAAGAATCCTCACCCACCTCGGCAGTGGCTCCCACTTCTCCCCTTCTTCTGAGTCCACACTGAATAGGCATGTCAGTGGATCCAGCATAATCACCCTGCCCCCTATCCTCCCAAACTCCAGGGCCACTGCTTTCCAAAACTGTTGTAATATGGGGCAGGTCCAAAAGCAATGGATATATGTACTCACTTCCCGGCCACATCTTCCACATATCGGGGACATAGCAGGATGATATTTATGAACTATCGATGGGGGAGTATATATCCTATGTATAAATTTATAAAAAGCCTCTTTAAATTAGTTACAAATTAGAAGCCATATATGCAGGGAGAGTAGAACCATTCAGTCCCACTCTTGTATCTGAATGCCCAGATCCCTCTCACAGAGTTTCCAGGTATTTAATTAAAGATCTGGCATACAGTGCCTAAAGTCCCTGACAGCTCTCCTTATAACACCTTTTGCTTCCTGCTTTGAACCCTGAATAAGTAATTCTATCTTCTTCATGTCCCCCATTCCAGGCCCTTCTCTAGTCAACCCTGTCATGTAGGCTCTAACTTGTAAGTACCTGAATAGGTGCCCCTCTCCCAGATGTAGTCGCTGACGTAAGTCCAGAAAAGAGCAAAGCCCTCCCTTACTACAGAGATCCTCCAGATTTGTGATCCCCCTGTTATCCCATGTCTTAAATCCAGAATCCTTGAGACCAGATAAAAAATAGGGATTGCCGGCAACTGGCACCATATATGTATCCACCGCTACTGCCCCCCTCTGCCTTAATATTTTACCCCAACTATCCAGGGATGCCAGAACCATTGGATTCCTAGTTTTCTGCCCCATGTATTCCCCAATGCTCCATTTCTTATAATACACAGAGAGACTCACCTTACATCCCCACTGCTCCAGGTCCAACCACCGGGCTGCCCAGGGCATATGTATCCAATAACATATATACTTCTGTTGCACCACCAAGTAATAGGTCCTGATAGCCAGAAAATTGAGTCCCTCCTCTCTGTGTCTACCTTAAGACGTTGTAGGCTGACCCTCGGACATTTCCTCTTCCGCATAAATGAGGAAAACATGCCCTCCAGTCTCCAGACATCCCTCTTAGAAATCCTGACATGTAACAATTGTATAATGTATGCCAATCTTGGAAAGATGTTCATTTTGATCAAATTAATTCATTCAAGCCAGGAAATCGGAAGCACTATCCACTGTCTTAAGTCAGCCTCTATGCTCCTAAGTATAGGGAGATAATTCAGGTCATACAGGAGGCCCACAGACCAACCGATTTTAATCCCCAAATATGTGAAATATCATCCCACCTTCTTGAAGCCCCATCCCTGATCCCTTCCCATGTTGTTAGGGAGTCTCATGAGTTCAGATTTATCGAGGTTAAGTTTGTACCCTGACAATTGTGCAAATCTTTCCACCAATTGCAGCAGAATGGGCATGGAGACTTCAGGCTCTGTGACAAAAAGCAACTTATTGTCAGCATACATTGTGAGCTTGTGCTGCTCCCCTGAGATCCCTTGCACTCCTCAAATTTCCTCTTCTTAACAAATCGCTATCACCAGTGGCTATACCGCCAAAGCAAAGAGACCTTTCCAGAATTTTTGCATTGCAATTCAAGAGTGATATCAGCCTGAATGAGGCACACTCTGAAACATCCTTCCCAGCTTTGGAGATTAGGCAAATCACCGCATCTGGGAACATATCCAGAAGCCTCAGGCCTTCTTCTTCCACCTGCTGAAAGATACTACACAGTGGGCCAGTGAGCTGCCCCACCAAACATGTATAATATTCTATGGGGTAACCGTCTGGTCCCCTCACTTTCCCACTCCACAGTTTCTGAATGGCCTGAACCACTTCCTTCCGCATAATGGGGCCACTTAAAGTGTCTTTTTGTTTCCTTCTCAGCTTGGGTAACCTCAAATTATCCAGAAAAGCCTGTCCCAAATCCTTCATCCCCCCTCCCCCTTCTGTCATATAGAGTTTTCCATAAAACCTCCAGAAGCACTCCTGTATCTCTTGTGCCGACTTATGCAACAAGCCCTGCCTATCCTTGATTGACGTTATATGAATTGGGCACCTCCCTCCCCTCATCAGTCTTACCATCAGGGGGCCTGGTTTATTACCTCATTCATACAGCTTTTTCTTCCCAAATGTCCATGCCCTTCTAGCTTCTCCACTAAGTAAAGCATTCAACGTCTCCCTGGCTACCTTCAACTGGTCTCTTACTACATCCTCCTCCCCCCTGCAGCATGTCTCTCCAACTCCCTCACTTGCCCTTCCAGTTCCATTCTTTTAGTTTCTTTCTCCCTTTTTACAGTACTTTAGCCACGTATTTAATAATCATCCCCCTCATAAATGCCTTTCCTGCATCCCAGATTACAGCCTTACTGGTGGGGGAGTTCACATTCACTGTTCAATAGATCCTCCACTGCTCTTCTGGATATTCCCTAAAGGTTTTATTCCCCAGTAGGTAGGTCGGGAACTTCCGGGGGGGGACCTCCCTCAGCTTATTCATGAACAGGAACATAACCACCATGGCATTGTCAGAGATGTGGATAGAACTATGTCACACAATCTGCATCCTCCCATACCAGGTCTGTGGGAGGAACATGTAATCTATCCTCAACCAGGTGCCATGTGGGTTAGAGTAAAAGTATATTTTTTGGCCCTAGGTTCACCTCCCGCCAACTGTCTATCATTCCCAGCTCTATTAGCCCCCTACGCCACTGGTGAATCCCCTTATGCTATCAGCCTCTACCCTGTGAATGATCTAACCTGGAATCCAGAGTAGAATTCAAATCTCCTTCCAGAAGCAGGCCTGGGAATTGTTCCTTAATCAAAATGGAGAGGATGGTACTACAAAATGAAGTGTCAAACACCGCTGGATCATATATATTACCAAACGTTACCTGCCCCCCCGACTGTTCTCCCACAACAAAAATATACCTAAGCCCAGTTTGATCTTTAACCACCCTCTGCACCTGTAAAGGAAGGTGTTTATGTAGGAGGATAGTGACCCCATGTTTATGAGCCTTGAATGAGGCTGCAAAACTTTTTACCACCCAGCCCCATTCCAATTTTGCATGCTCCACTGCCGTGAGGTGTGTCTCCTGTAACATGGCAACTTTGTAACCCCTGTCTCTGCAAAGCAGTGTGTAGACTGGTACACTTCACTGGAGTCGCTATCCCTCGCACATTCCATGAGCTTACAGTTAGGTCTTTTCAATTAGCCTTGGGAAATAGACAACTATTTCACCTTCACCCCCTCAGCACTGCAACATATATTCCCCCAATCCTGCCACCACTAACCAGAGAATCTCTCCATAATCCCCCACCTCTGCTGTGCACCTGATACACTGTATTGTCAGATCTGTATGTATGTGTGCAAGAACATTCAAACAGTAACATATCAAACACAAGCCAACAAATTTAAACAGATTTCACCAACCCCCCAACATTTCCCAGATTCAGTTTAGACAGCCCCTGCCCCCCATTCCCTCAGCAGTCATGACTTTCCATGTCTGTTTTACCCTCTTTATTCCAAAATTCAGTCTTCCCATCCTAAGTTCCCCACCCCTCTTCTTTGACACCATCTGCCACATTTGCTTACGTGTCAGTGAATGCCTCTTATTCATCCATGTCCACTTTCTGCCCCCCTGAGTAGATAAATCACTCACTCTGCTACACCCAGTCTCTGCCTATAGTTTCATATATGATACCCCCGGGACCATACCCCCAGAGAGTACATAGCCCATCTATTCAAGGCAGACTAACTATGTCCTGCTTACCCTGCACACTAGGTTTCCACCCAGGGCCCTACAAGGGCCAGACAAATGAATAAATCCAGCTTCAGGAAACAGAACGCCACCAGGTCTTTGCGTGGATGCAGGACAATACCTCCCCATATTACCTATAAAACCCCTCAATTGCATCCAGGCCCATCTCTCTGCCCTCGAGTCTAGATCTGGCAAAAGAAAGGGGAATAGAGAAAGGAAGAGATAGAAGATTCAGCCATCCTCCTCTCCCTACTGGGCCTCTAGGTACCTGCCCCTCCACACAGCATGAACTCATGGCAGCCATCCCATATATCACCAATATTTCTCCCTCCTCCAAACTATTTCCCATCCATCCTCAGCCTCCCCACCAAGCTACCTTCAGATAACCCAAGTATTATATTTGTCTTCCATGCCTCTCTTCTCTCCCAGCAAAAAACAACATTTATTTATTTATTGAACTGTTTCACTAGGAGAGCACACTGAACAACATGTTGCTCATCTCATGGTGCAACCTGGGGGAAGGGGTTACATAGGGTTGTGAAGGATGATCAGTTACAATAGTTTGTGGGCAGTACAACCAATGCAACATTGTAAGATTGTGCAACAGTTGGAACACAACGTATTGTACAATAAGCCAGCAATAAGACATGACGAGGTGTGGGTTATGGCCTGATAAGAGCACACCCCAGGTGCGTTATAAGGCATGAGGCGCTTGCGCCGAGTGCCTTTTGCACCTGGGAAGTGCTCTTATCAGGCCATAACCCACATCTCGCAGTGTCTTATTGCACTTATAAAATGGGCTACCAGTAAAGAATTTGATTTTAAAATTAAAAAATGCACATAATTGTACATAAAAAAGATATAATTAGATCAGTGCAAAAAAAAAAAATAGACCCTCTCATTGTCTTGCTATGGACCTTTTTCATTGAAAGTAAATGCAGGAGCTTGGTATAATCTCTACCAGTAGACAGCTACGGGTACCCCCCCCCAACATAGAAACAACTAAAAGCATGCTTTTTTTTTTTTTATTATATTTACTGCTTTAGCTATGCAGTAGTTCTGCTAGTGGGACAAGATTGAGGGTGTCCAAATGCAGCTGCCGTAGAAAGTTTTTTTCGGTCGGGTTTACTGTCTTTCGAACTTAAGCTAAGAAGTTTAAATTCATGTCAGTTGAATGTATTTTCCTTACATTCACTTGCTTTATTAATTCCAGTTTCTCTTTTTTTGTGTTTGTTTTTATGTTACACGACCGTCTTGAGTGGGAGCAAGCGTGTCCATCGTCCGCCATCGTAGACAGTGGTGTCTGGCTTCACGCTTTCTAAATCTGTGTCTGAAGAGAAAGAAACCCATTTTACTTTTCTGGTGAGAGAAAAGGGCTGCTTTTTAAAATTCCTCTCAGGAATTTCTGGTTGCTATGGCTCTCATTTTAAAGAGAGGACAGTGTGGGGGAGAATCGGGTCCGGAGATGGCAGAGATATTCACTGTGCACTGGGCAGGGTTTTGAGTAGCGGGACCTGCTATGAACACACTATAAGTGAGTAAATAAAATATTTAGTTGTTGTGGAGAATTGTTCTGTTTCGTCTATTGGGGCCAGCACTCCTCTGCTGCAGCTGTAGTGGTTCTGTGGGATGCAGTGTGAGAGCCAGTATTGGTAAAGCAGTGGCAGTACGGTGCAGCTTTTGAAGTTAGGCGGCATTCTAGGTGTGAAGCTGCTGGTGGCACGGATTGATTTGTCTTTGTGCTGTGTTCAGGTTGGCACAAGTAGTGCCCGCTGAATGGATATGTCCTGATAAGGACACGGCTGAGGAGGGCTTCCAGCCAATCAAAAGTCTAGATTTTTCCTGACCATTTTATAAACAATAGTGGAACACTGGGTAAATTACAATACATGTCCAAAATCATACAAATGAACATATGAATATATAAAACAGTAATAATGCTATAGAACCATTTATAGTGCACGGGCATACCAGGAGCAGTGTCAAGGTAGTACACAAGTACTGTTGGAGTAAAAAGGATGGGGTTAGGTTGTGCACACTAGTGACTCAGAAGGGCAGGTGGAGAAGGGGGGGGGAGAGGCAAGAACTGAATATGAGAAGAAGGGGTAGCCATTTCCTGATTTCACCCTTCAGGATGTTGAGAACACTGCCAGGGGGTTCATGGTAGGAAGCAGAAACTGGGGACGGGGATTAAGGTGGGTTAAAGCAGGAACAGCTGAGGGAAAGGTAATTGTTAAGGGAAGAGGTAAAGGAGTAGTTGGAGGAGGAGTGTCGTATTTCAAGGGGGAGGGATTTCCAGATTTTAGGAAAACGATGGGCAAAACCAGTCTGACCAATGAGGGTGGAGCGGTGAAGGATCATCAAGGTATGGGTGTCATTTGATCTGAGAGAGTGGGTGGAGGGAGGTGGAGTGGACAGAGAGGATGAGAGATTGAAGGGGTGTCCCCCGAACCAGAATTTGGGGGTTAGTTTGGCACAGAGAGAGATGCGTCTGTGAGATAGTGGAAGGAAAGTTAGAGAGTGATAGAGTTCACAGTGTTGGGAGCAGGAAGGGAAGTCGATAGCAAAGTGGTAGAAGGAGTTAAAGACAGTGTTCAACTTGGTCAGGGAAGATTTGGGAGCAGCACCATAGACTACGCTGCAGTAGTCAAAGATGGGGAGTATCATCTTCTGGACAATTTCGTGCCTCGCAGTCAGCGGGATGCAACTATGATTCCTGTACAGAGCATAAAGCTTGGGGTGCAATTTCTTCAGGATAGCATCGATATGTGCAGAGAAGTTGAGGTGCTAGTCCAGCCAAACTCCCAGATATCAAAATGAGGAGGTGTCCTCCAAGATGGTCCCATCAAGGGTGTGGAAGGTAGGTAGGGCCAGGAGCCTAAAGAGTCTCTGCCTGGTGCCAAAGGTCATTGAGACTGTCTTCTTGGCATTTAGAAAAAGCTGGTGAGAAGCAAACCAGAGCT